>CM060385.1:68385788-69749968 GCA_030545235.1 Helianthus tuberosus | reverse complement strand
TGAACATTAAACATTGTTATACATGAACATTTGACATTAGTTTAAACAAGACATTTTTGGTGGTTATTAATAAGTGATTTAAATAACGAGGCGTGTGTAATATGATAAAAGCATGGTGGATACGCCGCTGGTACTTCCTATATATAAGTGCTTTTATGATATTACATATAGTAGCGTAGTCTAAATCATTTCGACAAAAGACACTATACATTTTATACAAATGACATATTTTCACAAAGACATTGTTTTACAAATGACATATTTTATACAGACTCATTTTACTTAGTTATTTACTTAACCATACACCTTTCTTTAATATCATTTGAATTTCATATCGATTTTCGTCTGATTTACAAACGAAAACATTTTACATGACTAACTTTTTGTTAAACATTTCTTTTAACTTATAAGTCATGAATCCTGCTTTAACTAAACCTATGTATCTCACAGGCATTTTTATGCTGGCGTACCTATTTTCACATGTGTTTTCAGGTGCTAATGTTTGATGTTGATCAGGACACACTTAGGCGGACTCGGGCCTTAGTGATTTAAAAAATGTAAGAATAGTTTAACTTTTATTATGCTCCTTTGTTTTAAGACAATGTAATCACTTTGATTCTAAATAAAACTAAACTTTTAATGCCATGGTTGTGAAAACATAATTCTGTCACTCCACTCCCCGACGTTTCTGCTGCGGTTTATTGTTTTACGCGGTCGGGGTGTGACAGAAGAGTTGGTATCAGAGCTCATGGTTATAGGGAATTAGGTTATTAGTAATGCTTTGACCTAGACTATAACCTTTCTAGGACCCTAACACAAGTTATCTTGTGTTTAGTCTTAAAACAATATCATCACCTATCATTAGGTGACAACCACAACAAGAACACAAATTTTCCAAATCCATTTTGAAAATCAATTATCTATTCTTAGATGATTTGTTATAAGGTTTTGAACCCTCTAAGTTTTCAAAAATCTCATCAAAGTTTGGGTCTAAATAATGTGAACACGTGCAATCTGGAAGGGTGGGTGCCTGTACCTCGAGTTTTCTGTCTAGGCTAGAGTGTTCGTACAAATCCACACAATCGGACCAGTCACTCTTACCTAGGAACTCTTGGGGTGAGTGTCCACTTATAGGCTAAATCATGTGTTCGCGATACATTATTATGACCCATTTACTTTGATTAGTCACTGTGTGTTATTTGTTTGCTTTGTGGTAACGAACGAATGACCACCATCCTTGCTTTTTGTCGATATTTGTATCATCTCATTTTTCATCATATCATCTCACTCGTTTTCTCTCATGTTTTCCTCTTTTAGAATGCCTCCTCGACAAGATGCACAACCACCTAACGCCGAACTAGCGGCTATCATAGCACAGCAAATGGCTACTGCACTCCCAAATCTCATCGCTCAAATTAACCAAGCCGACAAAAACAATCTTAACGCACCTGCTCCGTGCAACTTTAAACAGTTTAATTCGGCTAAACCGCTCAAGTTCAGTGGTTCTGAAGGAGCAACTGGGCTCCTACAGTGGTTCGAAAGTATTGAGAGTACTTTTCACCATGTTCAGTGTCCTGATAATTGTAAAGTCGGATTCCCTTCCAGTGTATTTCAAAAGAGGGCTCTTACTTGGTGGAATGGAGTAATGAGAGATCGTGGTGCTGAAGTTGCTTTAGCACAGACCTGGGTAGAGCTTAGGGCTTTAATGATGAGGGAATTTTGTCCTCATCACGAACTCAGGGCTTTGGAGAGAGAGTTTGATAATTTGAAACAGGATAGTGGTGAGCACTGTGCGTATACCGACAGATATGAGGAGTTGAGTTTGTTATGCCCTACAAGGGTTACCCCGCTGGAGAAAGCTATTGAAAGGTATGTCGATGGTCTGCCTGACCCTGTGCAAGATATCGTTACTGGTAGCAATCCTACCACCGTTCCTCAGGCCATTGAGCTAGCTGCAACCTTGACTGAGTCCCAGATCAGGAAAGGTAAACTCCACAAGAAGGGTGACAAGAAACCGTCTAACAACCGAGAAACAGATGGGTAAGAAAGCTGAGTCTTCAAGGAGGTCTAGGAAGCGCAAGGCTTCCAAGAATTTCGCTGTTACAACACAAGCGAACCAGGCAGCTCCCAAACAACCCGCACAACCACCTGCCAAGAAACAGTATGCTGAAATGCCCAGCTTCTCCACAGTTGTAGCAGATCTTTGATTTCTTTTTGCATTCCTCCTCCCGATGGCCCGGAATTTTGCAGAAATTACAATTTTCTCTACATTTTCCAAAATGTTTCTTTTTGCAATTTCCGCAAAATGGCGGGGTGGAAGAGGACCCTGTTCCCTTTCTCTTGAAGTTACTATTATTACCCACATGAAATCCTTGGGTAATCTTTTGGGCTAACTCCTTTTTTCCTGTTTTCTTCCCGCGTACGCACCAGCCCGTCGATCAAGGTGTTGGCTAATTCCACCGCATCGTCAATTGTGCGGGGTCTCGCGGCTTTAACAATATCACGAATCTCACTAATTAAACCCCAAATATAGCGAGAAATGAGTACCGGTTCTGGCGAAGCCAGAGTTGGTACAATTCGGGCATATTCGAAGAATTTCGAAGTATACCCTCGACAGTCCACATCCACCATTCGGTGGCTCAAGAACTTATTCGCCATTTGTTCTTTTTCATATTCGGGGCAGGATTTCCTTTCCACTAGACGCTTAAATTCTTCCCAACTCATGGCATATGCCATGTCACTTCCCTTAGCTTGCAACACCGTATTCCACCATTCCAATGCCTCTTCCTTGAAAAGGTAAGAAGCATACATGACCTTATCCTCCTCGGCACATTTACTTATTTTAATTACTGCCTCAGTCTTTTCCAACCAACGCAGTGCAGCAGTCGCCCCTTCAATGTCTGCAAATTCAATAGGTTTACAAGCAAGAAATTCTTTATAAGTGCAACCAGGTGTTGCAACTTTCATTTTCTTGAGTATTGGGGTTTGAATTACGTTGTTGTCATTATTGTCGTTGCCGTTAACACTGTTACTAAAATTATCGTCGTGCATGCGTTTACTGGGGTTGGCTTGCGAAGGCTCAACAGGACTTTTAACAGCAGCGACGATTGCCGGGATAGCATTGGCTATACCCTGGGCAACGATATTTTCTATATCTTGGCGATTTAGAAAGTGATCCTCATTATTTTGTTCAGATTGATTAACTTCGTTGACTGGTTGGTTTTCCGCGTTTTCCATCTGAATAATAATTAAAAATATAATTGTAAATTATTGATACGAAATAAATAACAACCAAACATACTAAAGCAATCACACATAATCAAGTTAACACGTATAGCCAAAATTGTCGACTTTGCGACTTTCATATTTTTATATATTAGTATGCATCGATACACACCAGTTATCTTACAAAAGTTTTATTTTGAGTTATTTTACGTGATTATATTTTATTATTATTTATTATTAATTTATTATTATTAAACACATAACCACACAACCACAGTCAGCTGGCATTTTAGAAACGACGCTCCCTCTCGTCATATTTCCATGAGATCTGTTCTCCCACTTCTCGGATTTGATTTCCTGCGTCCACCAGTTCTTCACCATAGTGGCGGAGTTCAGCCAAGTTGTCTGTGCTCATAGGTGGGTTTGGTGCAGGCTCAGGGTCAAACTGGGGAAAATAGGCGTTGGGGTTATTCATGAAATTCTGAAATTGCCAGTCGCTTGTCCACCATTCTTCCAGCTGGCCTATAACAGGTTGGGGGTTGACAATAGGATCTGGGATAGCAGGTTCCAAATTAACTGGGAGTTGGGATTCAGCGGGGTAACTGAAGAGGTTTTAATCGGCAGGTCCGATGAGGTCACAATTTGCTAGCTTGCGATCCAGCTCCTCCCATGGTGGCATTTCCTGGACTTGCCCGGAATTTTCCCCGATCTCTTTTCCTTTCCCCTTATCCTTCGGATCCTCAGTCTTTTTAACCTTATGTGCAGCTGGTTTCTTTCTACGCCCACGTTTCCAGTCCAAGATTCTCCTCCTCTTTTTCGGCTTTGGTTTCTCCTGCGGTTGGGCCTGGAATACCATTGGCTCTTCAGTATCAGCCTGGTAGCCAGTTAAAGTCCCGGTGGTATCCATATCGGTGCTACAGATAGTAAAGTTTCGGAGTGCCTCCGACAGTTCATTCATGCTGTTAGCACACATGAAGACACACACAAATTTAAGTTAAAATTTTATTTGTTGTAAATTAAGTTTTCACAAAATCATAAAATGGCAATCAGAAAAATTAAGTATTTCTAAATACTTAATTGGCTTAAATCAGTGGCTCTGATACCACCTTTTTCTGTCACGACCCCCGACCCGGTTTTACCCGTTTCAGGAGCCATATGATAGAAACCCGTGGTATTTGTATTTAATTTCGCAACGGAGAGTGTAACAGGATCTTTTAAAACCAAAAACGCCCAATTATTTTATTTCACATTTTGGGGACAACACCCATAATTTACAATAAAGGAATTTTACGAGGAAATTCCCTGTTTTACAAAACATGTTTATTTATTTTACTGAGCCACCTCTTCAAGCTTTTAGTGCTACACAGCACTTTTTTTCCTTGATTCACAGTAAGTCACCTAAAACATGTTTAAAAGATTTTATCAGCGGGGAAATACTGGCGAGTTATTCAATTTGCACAAAAGACACATTGTTATAAATTTACAGCATTAAGGGTTTTTATATTTGCCCCTATCTTATAATTAGCTGGTTCAGCTGTCACTCGGCCGAATCTATGACTGTGGACATATCACTAATTAGGCTCGCCCACCTAAAGTGATAAATCGTTAGTAGTAATGTGCACAAAACCCCCCACATACTACCAGTAATTAAAGATTAGCAAAGACTTAATCACTGCAAAATATAACTGGAAAACATTTAGGGTTTTGTAAAGCAATTTGATAAAAAGAGAATGACTCACATTGCAAGTTTAACTGGACAGAACCTTGCCTACTGATTTAGTCTTGTAACCTAGGTAAATAACAATGCACACGAAACTAGGTCAGTAACTTAATACAACATTTACGATAAGCTCACGAAACCAAAACCCTCACGATGAATGACAAAGTATAGCCCGTATTCAGGCAGCACTTAAACATCCATCGGATCAGTTTCAATCGATCGTACATTGTATCGTAGCAGTGATCGAGTTATTACCCTGTTGTCGCAGCAGAGATTCATATTTTTGTGTGTTTTTGAACGAAATAGTGAATAACTTAACGTACGAAATGAATTTGATCATCATAACAACACCACCATGCAAGTGCCAAACCCTTAATATATATACTGATAAATGGTCCCTGTCGCGTGTCACACCCCGACCGCGTAAAACAACAAACCGCGGCTGAAACGTCGGGGAGTGGAGCGACGTAATTATTGTTTCAACAACCATGGTAATTAAAGTTTTGTATTATTGAATAAAGAGTTTACATTGTCTTTGAGTTCAAACTAAAATAACATAATTAACTGTCTTTTAAGTCACTAAGGCCCAAGTCCGCCTAAGTGAAGCACAAACATCATCACGCATTAGCACCTGAAACACATGCAAAAACTAGGTACGTCAGCATAAAAATGCCTGTGAGATACATAGGTTTTGTTTATGCAGGATTCATGACTTATAATTAAAAGAAGTGTTTAATAAAAATGTAGTCATGAACCTTGTAAAATGTTTTCCTTTATAAATCATATGAAAATCGATATGAAAACCATATGAAAATAAAAGGATAATGCATGGTTAAATGAATAACCAAGTAAAAGTGAATTTGTATAAAATATGTAATTTTGTAAAACTTTGTTGTGTACTTGTATAAAATGTTTCATGCCTTTGCCAAAGTGGTTTAGATAACGCAACAATGTATAATACAATGAAAGCACTTATATATAGGAAGTACCAGCGGCGTATCCACCATGCTTTTATCATATAACACATAGCCCCGTTACATAAGTCACTTACCAATACCCAACCAAAATGTCATGTTAAATGTTAAAATGTTTATGTGTATACCATGTTCAATGTCAAGTGAGAAATGTATCATGTATAACCAAATGTAATGCATAGCAAGTAAAAAAAATATCTACTCAAACTTTGTGATATGTCAATGTGAAAACAAATGTCATGTATGGTGAATAACTAGTAATTACTCAACCCCATAGGAAAATGTACAAAACAAGGTTTTTGAATAAACCTAAATTTAAATCAAATGTTATGTTCTGCAGAAAACAATGCTTTATGATTACAAACATTTATGCAGTAATGTTAATCGCATACATTCAAGCCTTGCGACTGTGGCGACAAACCCTTAAACAAATTAAAGGTTTATCTAATTTATTTATATCGGATTCTGTGATTCCCAACTTCCAAACAAACCTAGGAAGTCAGAAACGGGATTTGTCAAGTCCTATGGTACCATTACATACTACCGAGCGGCGTAGCTAATGTTAATGAATGTATTATTGTCCTGATTAAACATACCAAATGTCATAACCAATGTAAGCATGCTATGAAAACCATGTACTAGGTATGCTAAGTAAACATGCCTAGTAGAAATGTTAATGTAAAACAATGTGCTAGCATACTCAGTAAACATACATAGCAGAAATGTCATGTAAAACAATGTGTACATATGCTAAGTAAACATATGCAACAAACGTGTAATAAATCAATGTGCTAGCATGCTTAACATACATAGCAAAACATAATTGAAAGCATGTACTAGATATGTACTAAATGAAACTAGCTTGTTTATGTCATAAAAGCATGAAATGCACGAAAGTAACACGTGTGTACATGTGTATCACCCCAAAGTATTTGAAAGCGGTAAAAGAGGGGAACTATGTACTCACTTGGGATTGCCTAATAGTCTTGAGAATAAGACCAAATAAGGCTCCAAGGATCACGAATCAACCGGCACCTAGTATAGGTAACTATTTTAATAATCGGATCCTAAATCGGGAGATATGATAGAATGATGTTCTATAAATTAAATGAGTATTTGAACTCATATGGTATGATTTAATAGAGCTAACATTCTGATTTGAAAGTCTACCTAAGTGCTTTTGACCCGTTTTGACCCATTATGGTAGTATAAGCCACTATAATGCGTCGTTTGCGTAAAACTATGTTCGGATGGTTAACTATGTGTTATGTCAAGTCTTACATGCCCAATTATGCCTAAACATGTTACTAAATCAGATTATATGTCAAAAACATGTTCACATATGCGAAATACGGATTTATGCTTCAAAAGGGCATTTTGGTCATTTTCTATGGGCATATAAGCTAACTAACAAATAACTAACCAATCCTAGGTGATCATAAGGTATAACCTCAGAGGTTATTAGGTTATTCCCTATGCAACTATGATTACTAAACATGCTTGGTCGGATCCTAATGATTAACCAAACGGGTCGGGTTCGAAAGTCTAAGCGGTTGTTTAGACCGCTTATCTTACGACCCTAAACAAGCACTAAACTAATAGTGATGAGTTAAACATGTTTTGACATGTTTAACTAACTTAGAAAACTGATTTGGTATCAAAACAAAGTGTTTTGATACCTAAAAGTAGTTCCGTGGCAAAATGCGTGCTAAAACGCATTTTGACCGAAACTTTGACTCGTCACTACACATAGTTAACGTGGTAATCAGTAGGTATAATCACTAAGGATTATAACCATCATGATTACAATCACGTTGCAAAGTTCAAACGAACTTTGCGTTGACCATTGACTAGTCAAACTGAAAGTCAAACACTGTTTGACTTTTAAGCTAGGAAAGCGATAAAAGAACGAAAGAAGCTTACAAAGGGTCCTTGCTAGGGAGAACTTGATCTTAAAATCTTAGGTATGAAGTATAGCAACTTCAACTTAGAGAAATCAGATCAAGGGTTCTTGAAACAATGAAATGGCCATGCTGTTTATAGTTGTTGTGAACTCACAAGATCATGCCATTTGTTTGTGTAACTTCCAAGCAAAAATCTCAACCATACAAGTGTTTGATGCAGGCTAGAAGCCTTGGAGAGGTGTTAACTTGGTTAACACACCAAGAACTTGCAAGAACAGCCCCTGAAGTATCAAACAGTTGCTGAAAAACAAGTTTCTGGAACTGGGCATTTTCAGGCAGCCCACGTAAGATTTAGATCGGGCATACGCGGCCCGTGTGAAATCAACAGATCAACAACAGTTTTCAGTATTTACAGTTCAGGTCCCTGCACTTGCATAAGCCCATTTCTAGCACTTTTAATCCCCGTTAAGCCATTTTCAAGGCTCTACAAGGTCATTAAAGTTTAGAGGACTCAAAATATGCTCAGAAAACTCTCGGATGTCGGTTCGTTTGGCCGTACGGTCTCGTTATTCGTCAAATTATGACGAAACTCGCACGGACGTGAAAACGATCCAAATTAAGCGACGAATTGTATGTTTGCATGCCGATCACTAAAATAAAAATATTTTAGCGTGTACAAAAATTTTGGATGCTCAGATGCGGTCAGAACGTCATATATGCGCGTAAATGCAAACTTACGCCGTTTTTTGACACTTTTAGTCCCTGTAAGATCAAATAAGCATATTTTCGCACACCGAACCACTCAAAGCTTATTTCTAAGCTATGTTTAGGTTATATATGGTATTTTTAACTTATGATCATGTTCTGGACTGTACGTTGCCTTACAAAACGGCAGACTTTTGCAGTTTGACGCAAATAGTCCCTGTGAGCGAATAAACTTGTTTTTGTCATACCAAACCTTCTAAAACTTATTTCTAAGTTATGTAAAGGTTATTTAAGGTATGTTAAGCTTATGTTGCTGTTTCGGAGTGTTTGTCACGTTAAACTGATTACGTTTACGCATCAGTTTGCGTATAACTATCCAGAAAGCGATATAGAGTTTAAAATCAATCAAAAACCAAAACGCACAAAATGTCAAAAATAAATAACAAACATTGGGATCAAAACACATTGTTTTATTAATATTGAATTGTTCAGAGTTTATAGAATGATTACACAAGCACAGATGTCACAGTCTCCCCTACTTTAGGAAATTTCGTCCCGAAATTTATTTAGAGGAAACTTGTGAGAATAGATGTGGATATTTCGCTT
Source organism: Helianthus tuberosus (assembly GCA_030545235.1). Lineage (NCBI taxonomy): Eukaryota > Viridiplantae > Streptophyta > Magnoliopsida > Asterales > Asteraceae > Helianthus > Helianthus tuberosus. The sequence continues at coordinate 69,740,834 of CM060385.1, read as the reverse complement.
TCATCTGATCTTCACGTTCCCAAGTAAACTATGGGCCACGTTTAGATTCCCAGTGAACTTTGACAATTGGAATGTGCTTGTGTTTGAGCTTTTTGACTTCACGGTCCATGATTTCCACAGTTTCTCAACAAAATGCATTGTGTTATCAACACGAATCTCATCAAGTGGTATGTGGATGTTCTCATCAGCTAAACACTTCTTGAGATTGGACGCGTGGAAAGTTGGATGAACATTTCCAAGTTCAGGAGGTAGCTCAAGTCTGTAGGCTACTTTTCTGATTCTTTCAACGATCTTGAATGGTCCAACATAGCGTGGTGCAAGTTTTCCTTTCTTTCCAAATCTAATCACACCTTTCCAAGGGGATACCTTGAGTAGGACGTGATCACCGACTTAAAATTCTAAGGGCTTGCGTCGTCGATCCGCGTAACTCTTTTGACGGCTTCTAGCTGTCTGAAGGTTATCACGAATCTTCTTGACCTTATCTGTAGTCTCTAGAATGAGTTCAGGTCCAGTAAGCTGAGCTTCACCTATCTCATTCTAGCAGACTGGTGAATGGCATTTTCGACCGTATAAAGCTTCGAAAGGAGCCATGTTGATGCTAGAGTGATAACTATTGTTGTAGGAGAATTCGATCAACGGTAGATGCGAATCCCAACTACCACCAAAATCAATCACACATGCTCTAAGCATATCCTCCAGTGTCTGGATTGTTCTCTCAGATTGACCATCCGTTTGCGGATGATATGTTGTACTCAAATTAAGTTGGGTACCCATGGCAGATTGCATGGTTCTCCAAAAGTGAGACGAAAATCGAGCATTTCTGTCAGATATAATGTTCAACGGAACACCATGTCGAGATACAATCTCATCTACATATATCTTGGCAAGCTTGTCAGCAGATAATTCCTCATGAATCGGCAAGAAATGTGCTGACTTTGTAAGACGATCAACAATTACCCAAATGGCGTCATGACCTTTTTTTGTGCATGGCAGTTTGGTAATGAGATCCATAGCAATGTTTTACCATTTCCAAACTGGTATCTCTGGTTGCTCCAATAATCCAGAGGGATGTTGATGTTCAGCCTTAACCTTGAGACAAGTAAGGCATTTTGAAACATATAAGGCAATGTCCTTCTTCATACCCGGCCACCAATACTGGGTTCAAAGATCCTTATACATCTTGTCTGCACCAGGATGAATAGAATAACGAGACTTATGAGCTTCATCCATAAGCAAGGTGCGAAGATCGTCTATACTTGGGACCCACAAACAGCCCATGAAATAGAATATCCCAAAGTCTTTCAGTTCAAGCTCAGGCTTAATGTGACACGGTAATTCTTTACCCATCAAGCCTTGTGTAACATAAGTATGTTGAGCCTGAGAAATGCGGGTTTAAATGTCAGATCGAACTTGAACACAGTGAAGCTTGACACGTTCCTTATGACTCAATGCGTTAGCCACGACATTCGCCTTACCAGGATGGTAGTGAATTTCGCAATCGTAGTCGTTTAGAAGTTCAACCCAACGTCGTTGCCTCATGTTTAGTTCTTTCTGATTGAAGATGTGCAGGAGACTCTTGTGGTCAGTAAACACTACACACTTTGTACCGTACAGGTAGTGTCTCCAGATTTTGAGAGCAAAAACTACTGCACCTAACTCAAGATCATGAGTAGTGTAGTTTTTCTCGTGTACCTTCAGCTGTCTTGATGCATAAGCTATGACTTTGTTTCTTTGCATAAGAACGCAGCCAAGGCCTAAATTAGATGCATCACAGTACACCACAAAATCATCGTTGCCTTCAGGTAAAGATAGAATAGGTGCATCGCAGAGTTTCTGTTTCAAGGACTGGAAAGCTTCTTCCTGTTTGGATCCCCACTCAAAAGGTTTGTTATTCTGAGTTAAAGCTGTGAGAGGAACCGCAATTTTGGAGAAGTTTTCAATGAAACGGCGGTAATAACCTGCTAGACCAAGAAATGAACGAACCTCGGTAGGAGTAGTAGGAGTATCCCAATCCTTAATCGCACAGATTTTGGTGGGATCTACATGTATACCTTGTTCGTTGATGATGTGCCCCAAAAATTGAACTTCCTTAAGCCAGAATTCGCACTTGGAGAATTTGGCGAAAAGCTGCTCTTTCTTTAGGAGCTCCATTGTAAGACGAAGATGTTGCTCATGATCAGCTCGAGTCTTAGAATAGATCAGAATATCATCAATGAAAATGATGATGAACTTGTCCAAATAAGGCTTACAAACCCTATTCACCAAGTCCATGAAAACAGCAGGAGCATTAGTTAAACCGAAGGGCATAACAGTAAACTCATAATGACCATATCGAGTTCGAAAAGCTGTCTTGGGAATATCTTCTTCGATCACTCGAAGTTGATGATACCCAGAACGTAGACCAATCTTTGAAAAGCAAGTAGCACCCTGTAGCTGATCAAAGAGATCATCAATGCGAGGTAGGGGATATCGATTTTTGATGGTAAGCTTGTTAAGCTCACGATAATCGATACGCATCCTGAATGATCCATCTTTCTTTTTCACAAATAGGACAGGAGCACCCCAAGGTGAAAAGCTCGGATGAATGAATCCTTTGTCAGAAAGCTCTTGAAGCTACTTAGACAACTATTGCATCTCAGACGGTGCAAGACGATAAGGTGATTTAGCAATAGGATTTGCACCAGGTACGAGATCGATGCGAAACTCAACTTGGCGTACAGGGGGTAAGCCAGGTAATTCTTCAGGAAATACCTCAGGATAATCTCGAACAACTGGGATATCTTGGATAGTCTTACCCTTACCTTTCTCCTCTACGACATGTGCCAAGAAAGCAACATATTTCTTTCGTAGGTATTTGTGAGCTTGGGTACAAGACATGAGTTTAAGGCTACTAGCAGGTTTCTCCCCACGAACTTCTAAGATCTCACCATTTAAAGTGGTATACGGACCAACTTCTCAAAACATACCACCTCAGCATGGTACTTGGATAACCAATCCATTCCTACTATTACATCGAAGCTCCCGAGTTGCATCGGTGTGAGGTCAATAAGGAAAAGATGGTTATTAAGATTCAATTGGAAATTTTGAAGAACCGAGTCGAGTACAACAGGTTCTCCACTAGCTACTTCTACTGTCAAGGGCTTTCCTAGTTTTGTTCTAGTCATCGAAAGCAAAGGCTCAAATGCTAAGGACACAAAACTCTTATCGACACCCGAATCAAATAGAACAGAAGCATGATGATTGTTAACAAGGAACGTACCGTTCACCACTTCGTTATCCACACGCGCCTCATTTGCATTCAGATTAAAAGCTCTACCACGAGCCGGTGCCTGATTTGCGTTTGCCAACCTCGGGCAGTTGTTCCTGTAGTGGGTCAGATCCCCACAGTTGAAACATGAACCAGGCGGATAGTGAGGTCGTGCAGGATGCTGGGCAGGGTTTTGTACTGCTTGGTTTTGAGCTGCCTGATTTTGATTAGGAGCAAAGCAACAGGTATTCGCAAGATGACCAGACTTGCCACAATTCGTGCAGATGCGGCATTGCAACTGTGGCTGGTGATGGCTGTTACAGTTGTTGCACAGAGGTGCGTTACCAGCATACTGCTTCTTGGCAGCAGGTTGTGCAGGCTGATTAGAAGCAGCCTGGTTTTCCTGAGTGGTGACAGCAAAATTCTTGGAAGCCTTACGCTTCCTAAATTTCTTTGAAGACTCAGCAGCCTTCTTGCCCTTTTTCTCATTGGTGCTATCAGACTGTTTCTGCTTCTTGACACCTTTTCTGTGGAGTTTACCCTTCTTGACTTGCGACTCAGTAAGGGTAGCAGCGAGCTCAATGGCCTAACGGACGGTAGTAGGGTTGCTGCCAGTGACAATATCCTGAACAGGATCTGGCAAACCGTCTATGTACTTCTCAATAGCCTTATCCAAAGGCATGACCATTGTAGGACAGAGCAAGCTTAACTCCTCGTATCTGTCTGTGTAAGCCCGGTGTTCACCACTGTCTTGCTTCAGATCAAGGAACTCATTTTCGAGTGCCCTCTGCTCGTGACGAGGACAAAACACTTTCATCATAAGAGCTCTAAGTTCCTCCCAAGTCTAACCTAAAGCAACATCAGCACCTCGGTCTCTCATTACCCCATTCCACCAGGTGAGAGCCCTCTTTTGGAATACACTCGAAGCAAACTTGACCTTACGGTTGTTAGGACACTGAACATGGCGAAATGTGCTCTCAAGACTCTCAAACCACTGTAGGAGCCCAGTTTCCCCTTCAGAACCACTAAACTTGAGTGGTTTAGCCGAGTTAAAACTTTTGAAGTTGCACGGATCAGGTGCATTAACATTGTTATTGTTGGCTTGGTTTATTTGAGTGATGAGATTAGGTAGCATAGCAGCCATCTGCTGCGCTATAATAGCTGCCAGTTCGGCATCAGGTTGTTGAACGTTATGTCAAGGAGGCATTCTAAAAGAGGAAACATGAGAGAAAACGAGTGAGATGATGTGATGAAAAATGAGATAACATAAATATCAACAAAAAGAAAGGATGGTGGTCATTTGTTCATTACCTCGTAACAAACAGTCGACACACAGTGACAAATCAAAGTAAATGGGTCATAATAATGTATCACCGAAGACATGCTCGACTATAAGTGAACACTCACCCCAAGAGTTCCCAGGTAAGAGTGACTGGTCCAATACTGCGAATTTGTACGAACACTCTAGCCTTAGACAGAAAACTCAGGGTACAGGCATTCACCCTTCCAGTTTGCATGTGTTCACATTATTTAGACCCAAACCTTGACGAGATTTTGAAAATTTGGAAGGCATTAAGCCAAAAAGAAATCATCTAAGGATAGATGATTGATTTCAAAATCATTTTAGAAAATTGTGTTCAAGTTTTGGTAATCACCTAAGGATAGGTGACGTGTATTGTTTTAAGATCTAAACACAAGAAAACTTGTGTTAGGGTCCTAGAAAGTTATAGTCTAGGTCAAAGCATTACTAATAACCTAATTCCCTATAACCATTGGCTCTGATACCAACTCTTCTGTCACACCCTGACCGCGTAAAACAACAAACCGCGGCGGAAACGTCGGGGAGTGGAGCGATAGAATTATTGTTTCAACAACCATGGTAATTAAAGTTATGTATTATTGAATAAAGAGTTTACATTGTCTTTGAGTTCAAACTAAAATAACATAATTAACTGTCTTTTAAGTCACTAAGGCCCAAGTCTGCCTAAGTGAAGCACAAACATCATCACGCATTAGCACCTGAAACACATGCAAAAACTAGGTACTGTCACACCCGCTCATAGCGGAAGTGCGAGGTGTGATCTGATCGGTTCTCATTGCATAACAATATAAGTGAACATACTAAATAAATAAAAACAACCTCCAATGCCATTGTCATAATCGTTTCAAAAGAACGCAACAAAAGTTAAATGTATTGGTTACAAACCATCAAATGTAAATAAGTTGTCATTGTTTTATACATCAAAATGTAAGTCTTAAAAAGTCAAGGTTTTGACCACTATATCACCGCAAAGAGGCGGTATATAACGGGAAAACCCTTCAAATGGTGGCATGGAGTCTTGATACTTGCTTTCCTTGACTGAAATATCTGCATGGTCCACTAATTTCCTGAAATACATGTTAAGTTTGAAAACATCAACAAAAGTTGGCGAGTTCATGCAGTTTAGTTGTATGAGATGTATCTGTAAAATGTGAGTTGTATAAAATGTATCTGTAAAATGTGAGTTGTATAAAATGTATCCATAAAATGTGAGTTGTATAAACTGTATCTATAAAATGTGAGTTGTATAAATTGTATCCATAAAATGTGAGTTGTATAAGATGTATCTGTAAAATGTGAGATGTATTTGTATCAAAACTGTATATAAAGATGTATCCATAAAATGTGAGTTGTATTTAGATGAAACCAGTATATAAGATGTAGTATGTAAAGCGTCAATGAAATCGTTGATCATTAATGTTTCGCGAGGACATTAATATGTGTGACGAAATAGGAAGCAATCCAAACCTAGACGATTTTGTGTCGACTACTATCGATTGGGACACAAACGCACTCTTCTGTATGGGTCCACGACCAAGAGTGGGGCTCGCCAAAACCCATTAGATCTAACCCTCTGTACCTAGGTCCAAACTGGATTAATGGTGCTTAGATGTATGACCCTAATCGCACATGATCTAAGGTGTTTCATTCCATGACTTAACATACAATTGAACATGTATTTTCCCCAATAGTTGTAAAGTTGTAAAGCATTTAAAATGAATAGGGGACATGAACTCACAGAATTGCGTCCGTGAATTGTAAGTAACTATGATCTCACACGCGGTCGTCTTGAATAGTGTCACGACCTACAAACGTCCTATATTTGTTAGACACTTCGGTCTTTGTAATGACTTGAGTACAAGTCTTTTACCTTGAATATGTGTTAAGACTTGGATGTCTTTGTTATTCGTTGAACTGTGTATTAGATGTATGATTTGTTAAACTGTTATATATATATATATATATATATATATAGGGAGAAGATCATGCGAGAACCACCTCTTATTGCGAGAACCGCGAGAACCAATGCGAACACAACCAAAAATGTCTAAAAATAGCTAAAAATCACACAAAATTTTTTTTTAATAGTTTTTATATAAAAATCGCTACTTTTCGAAGCCAAAAAAAATTAAAAAAATTTTTTTCTTAAAAAAAAAAATTTTTTTGCCACTAAAAGTAGCGATTTGAGCATAAAAAAATATTAAAAAAAATTAGATTTTTTTTAGGTTTTTTGGGGGTTTAGTTTTTAGCATTTTAACTTGGGGGGGTGGGGGGTTTAGGTTTTTGGGGGGTGGGGGAGGGGGGTTTAGGTTTTGGGGGGGGGGTTAGGTTTTTTTAGGTTTTTTGGGGGTTTTAGTTTTTAGCATTTAGCTTGGGGGGGTTAGGTTTTTTATTTTTGGGGGGGGTGGGGGTTAAGTTTTTTCTAGGTTTTTTTAGCTATTTTAGGTTGTGTTCACATTGGTTCTCGCGGTTCTCGCAATAAGGGTGGTTCTCGCATGAACTCCTCCCTATATATATATATATATATGAGAAGATCATGCGAGAACCACCTCTTATTGCGAGAACCGCAAGAACCAATGTGAACACAACCAAAAATGCCTAAAAATAGCTAAAAATCACACAAATTGTTTTTTTTAATATTTATTATAAAAAAATCGCTACTTTTCGAAGTTAAAAAAAAATTTTAATTTTTTTTTTAAAAAAAAAAATTTTTGGCTTCTAAAAGTAGCGATTTTAACATAAAAAAAATTAGATTGTTTTTTGATTTTTTTAGGTTTTTTGGGGGTTTAGTTTTTAGCATTTTAGCTTGGGGAGGGGGGGGTTTAGGTTTTTGGGGATTGGGGGAGGGGGGGGTTTAGGTTTTTTTTTTGGGGGGGGGGGGGGGGGTGGGGGGTTAGGTTTTTTTTAGGTTTTTTGGGGGTTTTAGTTTTTAGCATTTAGCTTGGGGGGTTAGGTTTTTTTTGGGGGGGGGGGTGGGGGTTTAGGTTTTGGGGAGGGGGGGTGTGGGGGTTAGGTTTTTTTAGCTATTTTAGGTTGTGTTCACATTGGTTCTCGCGGTTCTCACAATAAAGGTGGTTCTCGCATGAGCTCCTCCCTATATATATATATATATATATATAGGTAAAGAGTAGCATACAAATCTGCTTATCGTACATTATGTACGCGATACCCACACCCATACACGTGTCCGGATTCAATTTAATTTAATAAGGGTATATCAGACATTTCATTCGGACATCTGAGGGGAATTCCGGCAATTAGGAAGCAGATATGGATGTCGTTTCGTAACCGTCCCAATTAATTATTGTTTGTATCAATTCGATTTGTAGGGTTTTTTGATTTGATTCTTGATTGAACCTGGATTCGTCATTTAGGATTCGCCAATAGTTTAATTAGGTTGAGTTTTGGTTTTTATTTGATCAGAAGCTTTTTTCATTTTATTTAGATTGAAACGAGGTTGAAGATAAGTTGTTTATGGGTTTATTTGTTTGGTTACCATATCGCATGTGTTGTTTGGATATATCGCATGTGTTGTTTAAACATAATACAGGTAGTTAAGAATGGATCTTTTGTATAAATTCGCAAGTTTTAAATTAGACATTTCGCAAACAATGAATTTTAGTATTTTTAATTTCGCATGTGTTAAGTTTATGATTTCGCAAACCTTAAAGTATTTATCAAATATAGCTTTTAATTTCGCAAGTTTTAATAATAATTATTTTTATTTTCGCACAGTGTGTTTCATAATTCAGCTCAATAATTGAAATCAAATAATTCAGTTCAATAATTGACTTCAATAATTCATATCAATAATTTTTCTTGTATCTTTGTGTTTTATATTTTTTACACTCTTTCAAACATCCTATTAAGAATGGCAGATCTACCAACATCCTCTCTTTCTGAACCAAGTATCAAGCAGGCTTTGAGGAAAAGGATTGAGCAACAAATTCAAGAGGATCGATCATGTCAAGAGATGTTGGAGGCCAACATTTCTCGTGTAACAGAAAACATGAAGAGAAGACAAGAAATTCTGGACTTGCTATCTCAGATGCAAGTTAGTAGTCTTAAAGAAATTGCGGTTATGTTTATGGTGGATTTGGGTGAGAGGGATGAGAAACAGTTGAAAGAGTTGGCTGATGCAATAACTGTCTTAAGATGCTCGATGAAGATGAAAATAGAGTTTCTTTCATCTTTTGAATGAACTTTTTGTTTATTTTGGTTCTTGTTTTAAATAAATTCGCATTTTGTGTTGTATAATGGACTTGCATTTCGCATTTTAATTGCCACATATTTACTTCAAAATTTCAATAATTCATTGTCAAATGCGAAATTAAAATACAAATGCGAAATTAAAAACACAGATATTTGCGAAACTAGAAAACACTAACAAGTTTAAATATTCAACATAAATCCATCATCAAAGAAGTTTACTTTTTTGCCTTCCCAAAATACACACTCATCCTTTCTGGGATTATGTTATCCAAATCTTTCATATACCTTTCTTTGTCTGGCCTTTTATCGAAAGCATTTGCCTTTTTAATTATTGTTTGACGATGCATATTGTGTTCGGATAGAATGATTTTGCTGAGGTATCTGTTCCTTAGGAGATGAAGTTGTGATCGCTGTCTGTTGTTTACTTCATCTTCTTTCACAAATCCAGTCACCCATGGTTTTGTGTCTCCCTTGTATGTTTCCATGTGACGCATCGTAAACACTCCATAGTCTAAGCCGTTATTCTTCGTCCTCCAATCCATCACTTTTCTTTCGATAACTGAGGTTGCAAGTTCTTCTATAGCCAGTGTTGGTTTTAAAGCCTGTTGCAGGTATAAAACCAATACCCTTCTCTGTAACATAGCAACATTGTGTTAGTAGATTTACATAAATATATAACATTTTATATGAAAAAGGTTTTGTATTACCAGTGTGTCTGGAAGCCCCTTGTATCATTCCTTAAACTCTTGTTCAGCTGCTAAATTGTCAATCAGCTCAATTTTGCCGGTTTTCAAGTGGAAGCACAAGACATAGAAGTGGTCACCTTGAAGTACCGAATAAACACCAAGTCAACTGAATCAAGTTTTTTTACCTCATATTTTTTTTAAGATGTCTTCAAAATTTGAGGCAAATACGTTTAGACGTTTGTCGTCGGTGTATTTCTCTTCGTCGTACATGATATCCGGCTGTATGTTATGTAATTAGAATCAAAGTTAAGTAATGTATTAAAAGGTATTTAAACAAAGCATAATTTAGTACATGAAAATAATATGAGAAAATTTTCAAATGCGAATTTTATGTATACCATATGCGAAATTAAAACAGTATGAGAAATGAAAAAAATGGATTTTTTCACATGCGAATAGTATATATAACACATGCGAAATTACAACAGCATGAGAAAAGTTTCACATGAAAATTTTATTCTATAATACATGCGATATAGATATAATTAGTGTGCGAAATCATTTAATATGCATTTACTCTTAGAATTTCAAATGACAAAATGTATACGAAAACATACCATCATTGTGCTGAACAAGAAGAGTCTGTATGGGGATGATTTTCTATCCCTCTTCTTCTCTTCAAGGTTTAGTATATCTACAAATGCATCTATTCCGTTCGATGCTACGTATTGTTCCCTGTAGAAGCTTTCAAACACAGCTTTGAATGTTGCAACCTCAGTTTTTGATCGGTAAAATTCTTCTCTGCCAGTCATAAAATAAATAATCAGTATTTTGTTTGTGTGTATATATTTTAGTTGTTTGTTATTTGATATAATTATTTTACTTACTGTAAGTCTTCATATGTAGCAAATGTATACCGAATCACATTCAATTCTTGATTCAATAGTGCTTCGTGCATGTTTACTACTCTGTTGCAGTAAGGGGAACAAAATTTTTCTCCAAGCTCTTTACATCGTTTCTCAGCTCGAATTTTGGCTTGTTCTACTGTCTTATATAGCAGTTCGTTTAACCCTTTTGGTATGACTTGTTTTGGAACTGGATTTGGCTTTGTGTTTTTTCTCCCCTTAGTTGTTTTCTTTTGTTTGTTTTCTTCCATTGGGGGTCCCAGGCTCAAAAGCACCTCAACTGAATTCAATTCCTCAGCCGTTACCTGAGGGCATTCAACTTCCTGTTCCTTCTCAACTTCTGGTTCCTTCGGAACTTCGATTCCCGTATCGGGTTGTGCAGGGTCTTCTTGTGTTGTTTCTTTTAAAGAAACTGCTTCCATTTCTTGCACTTTTTCTTGAACTTTTTGTTGAATGTCTTGGGTAGATTCTGCCAAGTTCACTGTATCTTCGATAACATCTTCGCTTTCACCAATTTCTGCAGGCCAGAGTAATTTAAGAAATACAATAATTTGTGCTTTTTAATTTTTTTTTTCTAATTTAAAGTGCTTTTTTACCTTTGGCAGCTTCTTTGTAAGTGTATACACCCATTTCCACAGTTTGAATGTTTGCAATAAGGGTGTCCGAGACTCCTCCATCATCTGGCTGCAGTACACCTACAGATATAAAATTACTTAATTTTAATACATTAGATTCAAAATCGCATGTGGTTTTTATAGGATTCGCATGTGCATAAAAAAGTAGTGTTTTTTTGAATAATTTCGCATTTGTTAATATTTGAATTCGCATGTTTTACCTTCTGATGCAATTTCCACCAAAACACTGGATATTATTTTTTGTGCTTCTTCATCTTTTCTACCTTCTTTGGTTGTAGTAACTTCATGATGAGATTCTGATGCTGGATTTTCAGGCTCTTGATGAATGGGAGACGGTGCAGTTTCATGCTCTTGAACCAAATCAGGCGGCACACAAATGGGATTATCCCGAAGTGTCTCATCCCACTGCTTACAGGCCGCCATAATCTCCGGATCCCAAAAACACTTAGTTCTTGCTTCGGAAACTAAGTTGTTCATCCTGTGAACATCTTGAACCATTTTAATGTACTTTTTGACATTTGCTTTCATTTTCTTCAACAGGTTCTGTAAATATTTTTTGAGTTAATATACTATTAATTGAAATGTTAAATATGAATGGATTAATTGAAATTGATATTTTTTGGCGCTTACCTTTTTGTGGGTTCTTGAAGCCTCTAGTTCTTGTTCCTGGGCTGTGTCGTAGAATACGGATGTTGAACAGGAGTGGCGCAATAATCAATCATTTTCTGTGTCTGTGTTCCAACTCCCATCTCAAGGTTCAACTGAGACATTTCATGGATTTCAAAACTGAAATCCATGAAATCATTATTGTTCTCGTTATCTTTTGGTTCTTCCCTGGTTTCTTTGTTTTGTACTCCACGCGCAGTCCTTCTTTTGTAGCTTATTGTGGTGTCAACCGGTGTTCGTAGTGTATAATCCTCCGTTGATGGACCCTCTTCTTTTTCATTTTTTCATCATTTTGTTCTTCATTTTCTTCTTCTTCTTCTTCTTCACTCTCACTTGATATCCATTGAGGTCCGTTATCCGAAATATGATCTTCGACTTTATCAATCTCCGAAGATGTGATATAACGAATAACCGGTATATCCACAGCTTTCTCAAACAGGTTAAGCCTCTTGTTCTACTCATGCGTGTATAGAAGCTGTATAAATCACAAGATCATTTAATTAAATAACAAAAACAAACTAGTATTTTTAAATATGTTATTAAATGTAGTAATGCATACCGTAAGAAAGGCAACAGGTCCCACGAACTGTATTTTGTAGTTCTTCCAGCCCGCTCGTGTACGACGCAAGGTGTCGAGTAGAAATGAGCACCAATCTAGATTTTGTATTTCATCGACATCTTCTACACCAAGCAAACATCTATCATTTGCAAGTGTTGCCTTTGTAATCTCCGCAAAGAACGCCATCCAGTATACCAGGAAGTTTAATTTAAACAGGCTCCCTCCGTCTCTTTGATTTTCCATTGTATCTGCAATTAAGCCATGGGTAATTCTCCTGTTTTCCCCCCACTGGCTGATGAACCTATCCCTCACAGTATTTCCCGGTTCTTTACTTTTTTCAAGTTTCACTTGCTTTTTAACTTTCCTCTTATCGGCTATTATCTCAACCTTCTTTGGCCCTCTTGGTATTCCAAATACCTCAAAAACTGTGTCCGATGTTATTTTTATTTGGTGTTTTCCCAAGTTTAGCTCATCGGAATTCTCGTCAAAGTTTCTTGCTAGCCAATATGCCAATCGTGTCGAAATATGGTTGATGTTGATATCTAGAATAGCACCAAATCCCATATTCCTTACTTCTTCAAGCTGTTTTTCTGAAAATTTACTCACAGTATCCATGTATGAGTTAGGCTGGCATCTCAGCAGTATTGCTTCATTGCTGTATTTGAAGAATCCCCTATGTTCTGTTTTAGGTTGTCCCACCTTTTTTGAATGCCTTTTTGTCTGTATCTTGGATTTCTTGGCATCTTTTTTCTTTTTTGGGAGTAGCTTAACGAAGTCATCCTCTTCAGAACTTTCTTCAACTATTCTTCTTTTTCTATTTTTGTTTACTCTTATCAGTGTTGATATTGGACCTTCAAAGTCATCATCAGAATCTATTTCTGCAAAATTGCATGCTATGAGTCATAGACCTTTTGTAAAATCGCATTTTTCAGTTAATCATGTAAACTAAGCTATTAAATGATAAAAATCGCATGAATGAGTATTAATTTCGCACGTCTTAGTTAAGCAAGACCAAAAACTTTACAATTAAAATCGCATTTGTAATTCAAAACCCTATATAATATCGCATGTATAATTTAATCATAATATCCTAAAACCAAATAATCATATGAAATCGCAAGTGGATTTTTTTAATTCGCATGTTCAACATAAGGTAAGATAAAAACCATTTACAAGCAAAACTTTAGTTATAAAATCGCATTTGTAATACAAAACACTGACAAAACCCTATATAATTTCGCACATATATCAGTTTATCATTTAGAAAATTTATAATCATGCTAAACCAAATAAATAACAAATGCATTTTAATAAACCCTAACCAAAATGAAGTTATGAACAATACCTAATCATTTTACAACTATATGTTTCAGCCTAAAAGCTTAATAAACAAACATAATCGCATTTGACATTAAAGCCCTGTATTTATAAAATCGCAAATGTCAATCGATACCTGGATTCATCTTCTTCGCTTGTGTTCGGTCGTTGTTTGCTTTGCTTCGTTTCTCAAAACTCATGTTAGTTGAATCGCAACGGGAAGAGTTGCAGGATGAACTTTAGGTTTTTGCTTGGCTTTGCTTTGCTTCGTTGATTTTTGCGTTTATGATATGTTTGGGGGAGTTATTGTGCTGATTATCAGGGATCTTGATTTCGCATTGGACGATTTTGACCTTGGCGGTTTCTTTTTATTAATTTTAATTTGATTAATTTAATACTTAAACACGCGGATTAAATGAGATGATCTGACGGCCTAGAATGTACCGTACATAATGTACGATTAAGGCATTTGTATGATAACCAGCCTCTATATATATATATATATATATATATATATATATATATATAATCTTGTATCTTTTAAGTTGTATCATCGGATCTAGTCCTCTTGATTTCGTGTCTTGTATGAATCAATTGTATACTTGTATTTTTACCAATTATGTCATTGGGCCCAGCCCATGTCTTAATGTTATTGGGCCTAGCCCAAGAATTTAAGTTATTGGGCCCAAATGTTATTGGGCCTAAATAGTGTTGGGCCTAAATAGTGTTGGGCCTTTGATGTTATTGGGCTTAATGTTATTGGGCCTTAGCCCATATGTTTGACATTGGGCTTAGCCCATGAGTTTTGATACTAGGCTTAGCCCATGTATTTATGTTAAGCCCATTTAGGAAGATAAGCTCATTTATATAATATAAACCCATTTGTTTAAAATAAGCCCATTTGTATAAAACAAGCCCATTTGTAAAGATATAAGCCCATTTAATAAAAATAAGTCATTTTGTGAATATAAGCCCATTTAGTAAAATCTTGTAATTTATATAAAAAAAATCACCAAGTTTTAGTTAATAAAAACATAATAGTTTTTATAAGTTTCAAAACATCCGGATATTGTTGTCGGTGATTTATATGTATTCGCGTCGAATGATCGCCTAAGCGTCGTAGTAACTTCTCGGATTGGCGTTATGTTATAGTTTCGTCCGTCGTCCGAATTGTCCATAAGTTGTATCCGATGTCCGAATGATCCGCAAATTGTATTCAAGTGTGTCTATATGTATTCTTGTAAGTCTTTAGTTGTAAGTATGTCTTGTATTTATTTGTATCATTGTTATCAAGTCCCTAACTTTTATATATAACTAATAAAAATAATAAACACATAGCACATACTTGATATGTTCACTAAATATATATTTTACCAAAATATATATTTATGTCAATGTTTATGTTTAGAAAGACCAACTTTCTAATCTTGTAAAGACTTTGTTAAAAACAAAAATTTTTCTAACACATCATTTCTAAGAAAAATTAGCCATAGTTCCTTTGAAATATGAACTTTGCCATGTTATCAAAACATATGATTTTCTTTTAAAATCAACAACAATTACCTCATATCATTTCTATACCAAAAATACATGAGATTTATAACAAGCTTTTAACAAGATGAACTCATAAACATGTAGGGTTTTAGTTTGATCTTTACATATGTTTTCTTGTTTAAAAACCATACTTTACTTCTAGTTTTGCCAAACTTTTATAGAAAACCCATCTTGTATGTTTACTTTTATGAATCTTTCAAAAGCATAATTTTTAGTAAAAACTTTATACACTTTTATAACATCAAATATTTATGATCATCCATTAAAATCAAGTTTAACATAACCCTTTTAACACTTTCATGTACACTTGTTAGATCATGTTTTTAAACATTATCTAACAAGTTTTCATATGATGTTCATCATAACTAGATCAAATAAACAAGTAACAAGCTTCAAATAACAACATAAACAATCTTATATATTATGATTTTTAGTTTGCTTTTATGTATTTTCATCTTATTCTTGCATGAATCTTTTAGATATAACTTGTTCATAAGTGATATATACATAAACAAGTATGGAAAAAAAGATTAGAATGCTCACTTCTAGCTCT
Source organism: Helianthus tuberosus (assembly GCA_030545235.1). Classification (NCBI taxonomy): domain Eukaryota; kingdom Viridiplantae; phylum Streptophyta; class Magnoliopsida; order Asterales; family Asteraceae; genus Helianthus; species Helianthus tuberosus. Next base: position 69,725,179 of record CM060385.1, on the reverse strand, counting down.
TGTGGCTAGGGATGATCTTAATGAAAATGAAAAGCAAAAATGATGAAGATTATGATGGTTGAAAGCTCTTAGATGGATGAAAATGAATGCTTCAACTTGGAGATGTCTTAGATCTTCATAACTTCCATGAAAGTACACCTTGATCATCATAAAAATGGCTTGAAAATGAAGATGAATGAAAGGGTTCTTGGCTGAATTTTTGGAGAAGAAAATGGGAGTTTAAGTGTGTGTTTTTGATAGTGTAAAAGATGATGAAAATGGTCTAGTTAGACAAGATAACAAGTTGTTAATCATTCACCAACATCACCACTTGCACCAACTTGCACAAGTTGCAACCAAGAGGTAAATATCTAGGATATTTCACCAAGTGGGCAAAGAAAGGGGGGTCCCACATGTTGTAACCGAATTTGGGGGGGGGGGGTACCTCATGTTTGATTTTCAACTTGGTTTCTATTGTTTAAGTGTTAGAACTTTAGGTGAAAAGTTAGGAAACTTGTATGGGTAAGTGTTTAAGTGTTTAGAGGGTGTTAAATGACCATTACTAGACCATAATGATCCAATTAACACTAGATGGTCACTAAAAAAAAGATTTGATATTGTTCGGATATTCGTTTCGAATTGTTTCGGTTAGACGTTATTTGAACGCTAAGTTGTGTAACTTGTGTGAATTGATGTAGTTATTGGTTCGGATGATACCCGAAGATATCCTCATATGAATTCTATGTTAAATAGCACTTTCACATGTTGCAAAAATATTAAATGACTGATTTCTGCAGAATTTCTATGAAAAAGTGTTGAAATCGTCGCTTTTAGTGCTTTTCGGGTAGTTTTTAGTGTTATCGGACTTCGGGAAGGTTTTAAATCAAAACCTTGCATTCCTAGTTAGGGTTTAATGTATATTAGATGTTGGACTTTCTTCTGAGTCCTAAAGATGTCGTTTAGATGGTTTCTGCGGATCCTGCGTTTTCGTCAGAATACTATTTTACTAGGTGCTTTTCTAGTAGTTTCGATGCATTGTTTTAGCTGTTTCAAATGTACTTAATAAAAATGAATCATATGCATCCTAAGTAAGTATTCTAAGTGTATGTCACAAAATACGCAGTTCGGATGTTCAAAATGCATAAAAATGTAGCTAAAATGAGTACTTGAAGTGTAAGAAAGTTACCGAAGAGTGGCAGTTGTCACATTCTCCCCCTGTTATTGAGAATTTCGTCCCGAAATTCAAGCTGAGTCATCCTTTGCAGGAGTATTCTTGAACAGGTGGGGGTATTTTGGTTTTGATTTGATTTTCACGATCCAAGTATATTCGGGTCCGTGTCGAGAGTTCCAACGAATTTTTACTAATATGTTACGACTCCTTCGTGTTTTCTGGACCTTCCGGTCCATGTCCTTAACAGGTGCTTTGTGAATTGTAGTTTGTCATCAATGTGAATCTCATCCTCCGGGATGATAAGTGTTTCTTGCGTTTGACTCTTCTTGAGATTCGACACATAAAATGTGCTGTGCACATTGCTCAGTTCGTCTGGTAACTTCAACTTGTAGGAAACGGTGCCAATCTTTTCTAAGATTTCAAATGGTCATACATATCGTAGGTTAAGCTTCCCTCGCTTACCGACTCTTGCTACGCCCTTCCAAGGCGAGACTTTCAACAAGATCTAGTCTCCGACATCGAAAGAGAATGGCTTTTGTCTCTTGTCTGCGTAGCTCTTTTGTCGATCGTGAGCCGCCTTGATACGGTCTCTGATCTGGAAGATTTTATCTGTAGTCTCTTGGAATAACTCCGGACCGATTAGTTGTCTATCGCTCGCTTCCGCTCAACATAGCAGAGAGCGACACTATCGACCGTAAAGAGCTTCAAACGGTGCAGCCTGTATACTTGTGTGGTAGCTGTTGTTGTAGGAAAACTCATCCAACGGTAAGTGAGTATCCTAGTTGCCGCCCAAATCCATAACACACGCACGAAGCATGACTTCGAGTGTTTGGATTGTCCCGTTCGCTCTGGCCGTCAGTTTGTGGATGAAAGATCGTGCTTAGATTTAAATGTGATCCAAAGGCCTGTTGAAATGACTTCCATATTCTTGAAATAAAGAGACCGTCTCGGTCTAAGAAGATTGAAATAGGTACTCCATGACGATCCACTATTTCTTTGAGATAGAGCTCCGCTAGTTTCTCTGTACTATCCTTCTCCCGAATCGGCAAGAAGTGTGCGGACTTTGTCAATCTATTGACGATTACCCATATCATGTCATGGCCTCTTGAGGTCCTGGGTAACTTGGTAATGAAGTCTATCGACATTTGTTCCCATTTCCAAACGGGAATCTCAGGTTGTTGTAGGAAACCCGAGGGTTTCTGATATTCTGCCTTGACCATTGCGCAGGTCAAGCATTCCCGACATAAGTCGCGATATCCTTTTTGAGGTTAGGCCACCAATAGTACTCTTTCAAGTCTTGGGCCTATGTGCTTCCTCAAAATAACATCTCGAAGGCCGCCAAAGAGTGGAACTCAAATTCTACCCATAGAGTATAAAGTCCCATCTTCTTTCGGTACTAATTGTTTTTCTGCGACTCAAAGTGTTTCTGCTCAAATATGTTCTTCCTTGAGCACTTCTTGTTGTGCATCATAAATTCATGTGGTAAGATCCGTGTGAATCTTCGTCTCTGATGCTCAAACTCTTAAAGTTCTAACTCGTTCCTTGCGGCTCAAGGCGTCTGCTACAATGTTCGCCTTGCCCGGATGGTACTTTATTTCACAATCATAGTCGTTCAACAATTCAATCCAATGTCGTTGACGCATATTTAGTTCTTTTTTATTGAATATATACTGGAGACTTTTATGATCCATGAAAATTGTGCATTGAGTACCATATAAATAATGTTGCCATATTTCAAAGCGAATACCACTGTGCCTAACTCGAGGTCGTGAGTGGTATAGTTCTTTTCATGAACTTTCAATTGACGCGATGCGTACGCGATAACTTTCTCTCGTTGCATAAGTACGCAACCCAATCCTTGATGCGAAGCATCACAGTAAACTACGAAGTCATCGGTACCATCGGGTAGTGATAAGATTGGTGCATCGCTCAACTTATCCTTGAGAAGTTGAAATGATTCTTCTTGTTTCCCGATTGGGTGAGGGAGGTTAGCGGTTGAGAAAATTTTAGAAAATTTCTCTATAAATCTCCGATAGTACCCTGCTAATCCCAAGAATTGTCAGACTTCAGTTGGAGTCTTAGGCGCTTCCCAGTTCTTAATTGCTTCGATCTTCGAGGTGTCTACTTGAATGCCTTTCTCGTTCACTATCTGCCCGAGAAATTGTACTTCACGAATCCAAAACTCGCATTAGTGTCTCCTTCTTGAGTAGTTCTAAAATGGTTCTCAAATTTTGTTCGTGCTCGTCTACCGATCGTGAGTATATCAAAATGTCGTCAATGAACACTATGACGAATTTGTCGAAGTATGGATTGCACACGCGGTTCATTAAATCCATGAAGACCGCAGGCGTGTTCGTTAAACTAAAAGGTATAACGAGAAACTCATAATGACCATAACGAGTCTAAAAATCCGTTTTCGGTACGCCTTCCTCTTAAATTCGTAATTGGTGATACCCCGATCGTAAGTCTATCCTGGAAAGTTATACGCAAACTGATGCGTAAACGTATTCAGTTTAATGCGACAAACACTCCAGAACATCAACATATGCTTAACATACCTTAAATAACCTTTACATAACTTAGAAATAAGTTTTGAAGGGTTTGGTATGGCAAAAACAAGTTTATTCGATCGGAGGGACTATTTGCGACAAACTGCGAAAGTCTACCGATTCGTATAGTAACGTACACTCTAAAACATGATCTCATGATCATGTTTAGAAATAGGCTTTCAGGGGTTTGGTATGCGAAAATAAACTTATTTGATCAAACAACGACTAAAAGCGTCAAAAAGTGCATATGTTTGCATTTACGCGCATATCTTACGTTCTGAACATATCCGGACATCCAAAAATTTTTTGTAATCATTAAAATCTTTTACTTTAGTGATTGGAATGCTAAAATACCATTCGTCGCGCAATTTGGATCGTTTTTCGCGTCCGTTCATGTTTCGTCGTAATTAACCGAACAACATGATCGTACGACCAAACGAACCGACATCCATGATATTTTTAAGCATATTTCATGCCCCCTATACTTTAACATTCTTGTAGAGCCTTGTAATTGGGTTAACGGGGCTTAAACGCTTCGAAAATCAAGTTTTAAGCTACAGGGGCCAGTTCTGCCAATTTGTGAAAGTTGCTGATCAGACTCCCTTGCCTGGGGCGAAGCCTGAAGCTCCTGTCTTCGCAGCCGGCGACAACTGATGCTGGGCGGAAACCATTTTTTTTCATTTCAGCAGCTGTTTCCTTGGTTTTTCACATGGTTTTTCAATACATGGAGCTTGTTTTGAGTATTTAAAACAATGGGTAACATGTGTATGGCCAAGATCAAGCTTTGATTCACTCAAAAACACATGTAATGATCCTATTAATCCAAGATTGTCACACCCCAAAAACGACACAGCAGAATATAAAATGTAGTGGTGACGGAAGTTGGTGCCCATTTATATCTTGTCGATCGATGCATTTAATTGTTGGACATTTTAATTTATTTTAAACATAAGTTATTTAAACATTACGTTTTAAGACACGACACAATCATATAGTTAAGTTGTTTTTGATCATCGCGGATCTTATTACATACGTCCCAGAAAGTTTAAAAGTTATCCAACATTTTCAAACAACACAACATGCATCATCAAACACAAGATACGCCATAATTCCCGAAGCCGAACTCAAATACCTGTAGAACACGTTAAAATCAAGTGTCAACACAAAGGAAGGTGAGTTCACATATTCTCATGCAAACAATTTATTTCAAAGGAAAACTTTCTAATTATGTGTTTATTTGAAAACATCAATATAATTTTTAGAAAGTCCATTTTACTTCCTTAATAAAATCCATGGGTCCTCCGTCGTGGTTCATCATTCGATTGCTCCAATCTCAAACTGATCTACAAGCATACCTTCCTCATTCCTTACCAATTCCATGGTTAACTTCAAACGTTACTCATGATTCTCTTTGGTTCATGTATAGGCAAACATGTTGTCGATGAATATTATCACGAATTCATCCAGTTAGGGTTTCCATACCCTGTTTTATGAGTTTCATGAATATAAATGGCACATTAATTTAAGTCAAAAGGCATGACTAATAAATCGTAACGGCCATATCACGTTTGAAAAGCAGTCCCCGAAGTATCTTCGTCAGCAACCTTCAACTGATGATATCCTAATCGTAGATCGATCTTCATGTAGCAGTTGGATCCCGGTAGCTTGATTGAACAAATCTTCAATCCTCGGAAAAGGGTACCGATTCTTGATAGTCAACTTGTCCGGCTTTCTGAAATCCTCACAAATCCTGAAGGATCCATCCTTCTTTTTCTCAACATAACAGATGCGCCTCAAAGCGAAAAGCTTGATCAAATGAAGCCCTTGTCCAATAGCTCTTGAAACTAACTCGGCATTTCTATCATTGCAGACGATACTTAATCTATAAGGAGATTGTGCAATTGGATGCAGCACTGTGTGCCAGATCGATTCGAAATTCGATCTGTCTCGTAGGGGGCAATCCAGGTAAGTCTTTTTAGGAAGACTCTCGGATAGTTGCTGTGACACCCCGTAAATTTCCAATGAAAATGACTTACTAGGAAACACCCGTCTTAATTTATTTTATTATTGTTTTAAATAATAATAAACTACAACGCATGAAGTATGTGTTTTAACTAAAAATTTTGGCCAAGCGTCTATGATTTATACATATATATTTACTTATATAAACGATTTATTGCAATCAATATTATTTTGTGACATACAATTTGTATAGTCTTTGCATCCAGGTTATGTTACTAAAACATTGAATTAATTTCAATGTGCACAATAGATTGTTTTTATAAGTTATTATAAAATATAAAGAGCTAAATAAAATGGACACATAATACTATCTAGACAAGATATATTGTAATCTATATTGATTTAATTGTCACACCAGTCTTTCTTATTTTGTGATTGAGGTCAGCCGAAAGCATGGACTCACACCCATTCTTACTTGTTCAACTCCCTAATTCAAATACCTTTGTGTCTAAGTTGTTGGGTGTACTTGCTCTGTGTATAGATATTTACTAGGCATGGGCTTTTGAATTAAATAAAATAAGTAAAGACCATCATGATCATTAACAAAATACAACAACTCATGATGGGAAGCATGGCAAACTATACCCATTAGTACACAGATGATAGGTACTTGAAATAAATAAATAATAAAATAAAATGAAAAAAATACCCTTACCTTCTCCTATACAGCCCATTTCCATCATCCCATTTGCATAAATTAAGGTCACCAACTTCCATTAAATTTTACACCACATTCTAACAAAGATCCTTCCCTATCGATTCTATCCCTTACAACCGAACCCTATCACCATCATCCTATATTTAAATTTTGATCCTTGCAAAGCTTTAGTCATCTACACACTAGACCTCCCTACTTATCGTAAGTCGGTCGACTTAATCAAAGAGGATGCTTTCTTTTGGATCTCCAACCGAGCAAGGCTGAAGACTCCGTCGTGGGAGGATTGGCAAGTTTTTAATTTAGTTAATCTCTTGTAATGTTTGTCTGTTTTTGGTTTTTTCATTTTCGGTTGTAGTTCTCCCAGTCTCTAGCTGGCTCTTTATATATATATATAAAGTGTTGTTTGTCGTTCAAAAAAAAACTTATAACTTGGAACGTGAGAGAGAGAAATCGGGAACTAAGGAGAAGGCCGGCCACCACTGTTACGGTGGCGCGGTGGCGACTCAAGGCGGCAGCTCCCTGCTTTCCGGTGATAACTAGCAGCACAGAGGTGGCGGTGGTGCTCAGTTCTCCTTGATTCTTCATCGGGTTCGATTGGAGCCGGCTCACGACAGCGGGTGCACCACCAGAACCAACAACGGATCTGGCGGCGACTGTGACCCCAATGACGGCAGAAGCACGGTTCCGGTAATATTTTTTTAGCATGAATAATTTTTTTTATTTTCCTTTTTCTTTCCTGTGTTTACCCAGACCAGTTACAACTCAGTTCTCGTTCTAACCTTAGGGGTTCAGAGGAAGACTAACGGTGATGGTTGAGGGTCGAGTGAGATGTTGTGATGGCGACGGGTGCAGTGGCGGCAGTAATGTCGCAGCTGGTTGCCATGGGACCAGCCGGAGGTGGCAATGGTGAAGGTTCAGTTCCGGTTCGGGTCAACTTCGGGTGTGTTGGTTCAAGTTTCGAGTCCGGGTCAACGACAGTCGACTGGCGGCTCAGGTTCGGGTCTCGATCAAACTGAGTCAACTCTGGTCAACCAGTCAACATCAGGTCAACTGTCAGGTCAACTGTCAGGTCAACACAGTCGACTTGTCACACCCCGACCGCGTAAAACAACAACCACGGCGGAAACGTCGGGGAGTGTCGTAACAGAATCATTGTTTCATAACTTATGGTAATTGAAGTTTTGTTTTATTGAAATAAAAGAGGTTACAATGTCTTAAAAACAAAGAGACATAACATAATTAACTTGTCTTGCATCTTTTTTTGTCACTAAGGCCCAAGTCTCCTAAGTGTATCTTGATCAACTCTATGCATCAACTCCTGAAAACACATGTGAAAATAGGTACGTCAGCATAAAAATGCTTGTAAGATACATAGGTTTTATTGATGCAGGAAAAAGAATGTTTAACAAAAAGTAGTCATGAACCTTAAAAATGTTTTCTATTAGAAATCATACGAAAATCGATAAGAAATCAGATGATATAAAAGAATAATGCATAGTTAAGTAAATAACTAAATAAAAATGAGTTTGTATAAAATATGTTGTTTGTAAAAGAATGTTTTGTAAAGATATGTTATAAAATGTAATATGTCTAAATTGAAATGGTTTAAATAACGCTACGATATATAATCTCATAAAAGCACTTATATATAGGAAGTACCAGCGGCGTATCCACCATGCTTTTATCATATTACACACGCCTTGTTATTTAAATCACTTACCCAAACAAACCACCAAAATGCATTGTTAAAACCAATGTAAAAATGTTCATGTATAATCAAATGTAATGTATAGTGAATAAAAGCATTTACTCAACCATATAAGAAAGAAATGTACAAAACAATGTATTTGATAAATCATAGTTTAAATCAAAAGTTATGTTTTGTAAAATTAATGCTTTATTGATACAAACATCTATGTTAAACGTATATATTCAAGCCTTACGACTGTGGAGACAAACCCTTAACAAGTTAAAGGTTTATCAAAATTCTGTATTCGGATTCGATCATTCCTTCTACCCAAACAAACCTAGGATTTCAGGAATGGGAGTTGTCAATCCCTATGGTACCACTAATTACTACCGAGCGGCATGATCGGTGTTAATGAACATATTTATAACCCGTTAAACAAACCAAATGTAATATCAAATGTAAGCATGTTATGTGAAAACAATGTACTAAATATGCTAAATGAACATACGTAGCAAAAATATGATGAAATCATGTACTATATGTGTACTAATGAACATAGCAAGTATATGTTATGAAAGCATGAAAAGCACGAAAGTAAACAAGTAGGAACATGTGTATAACCCCAAAATATTTGAAAACAGTAATTGAGGGGACTATGTACTCACTTGAGATAGCCTAGAAGTCTTAAGATAACAACCAAACAAAGCTAGAAGGATCACGGAATCAATCGGCACCTAATATAGGTAACTACGTTAATAAACCGGACCTAAATCGGAAGATCGGATAAAATGAGGTTTCGTAAACCAAATGAGTATAGGAACTCATGTAATATGGTTTAACAAAGCCTACATTCTAAATCGGAACTTATCCTAAGTGCTTACGACCCATCACGACTCGTTTAGGTAGCTTACGCTACTTTAACGCGTCATTTGCGTGAAACGCGTTCGGACCGCCTAACTAGTCCTATGACAAGTATTATATGCCTTAACATGTCTAATAATCAGTTTATATGACAAAAATTATGTTACATATGCTTAAAATAAAGTTATGCGTAAAAAGGGCATTTTGGTCATTTTCCTAAGGCATATAAACTACCTATCATACAACTAACTAAACGAAGTGACCATAAGGTATAACCTCGGAAAGTTATTCCCTATACAACTATGGTCACAAAATATGTTTGAGCGGATCCTAATGATCGACCAAACGGGTCAGGTTCGAAAGTCTAAGCGGTTGTTTAGACCGCTTATCTTACGACCCTATATAAGCACTAAACTAAAAGTGACGAGTTAAACATGTTAAAACATGTTTAACTAAGTTAGAAAACAAGTTTGATATTAAATAAAGGGTTTTGATACCCAAGAATAGTTTGGTTGCAAAATACGCAAAAACGCGTATTTTGACCGAAACTATGACTCGTCACTATGCCTAAATAACGTGTTAATCAGTAGGTATAATCACAAGGGATTATAACCATCGTGATTACGCTCACGTTGCAAAGTTCATTCGAACTTCGTGTTGAACAAAGACTGGTCAAAGCAGAAAGTCAAACATTGTTTGACTTTCACGCTTAAAAACGCATAAAAGCATGAAAGAAACTTACAAAAGGTCCAAGAAATGAAGGATTTGATCTATAATACTCAGGTATGAAGCTAAGGCTTCAACTTAGAGTATAAATCAGATCAAATGTGAGGATTGCAAATGAATCAAGGTGGGTATTTATAGAATTTGGACAACCGTTAGGATCGTTTCTTGGATTACGAGCTTAAATCTCAATCATCCAAGTGTTACCCACTGAAATACAATACTATGGGTGCCCAAAACAAGCTCATAGATTGAAGGAAACCATGTCCAAAACAAAGGATCAGCTGGGTTTTGCAGGAAACTAGTTTCTGGTATCTAGCAAGGGATTACGGCCGTAAGCATACTCCCATACGGTCCGTATGAGACCTGCAGATTAGCAACTTTCACAAATTGACAGAACAGGCCCTTGTGACTCCAAACTTAATTTTTGATGCGTTTTGGCACTTCTAACACCCGTCAAGCCCATTTTTAAGCTCCATAAGGATGTTCAAACATAGGGAACTTGAAATATGCTCAGAAATGATACGAATGTCGGTTCGTTTGGTTGTACGGTTCTACAAAACGTGCATGATTTTCATGACTAGTGACGGGAATGTCCCAGATACTACAACGGGATTGGGTTGGTCTGCGTACAAACAACGAGACAATCCAATGGGTTTATGTCCCCCTTTTTCTTTTGAAATACATATTAACTAGGGTATGATTAAGCTATGGAATGAATTCTTGGATCACGTGCGAATAGGCGCTAACTTAGGCACCATTAATCCTTTTAAGGACCACTGAACAGGGGGTAGATCTATCGGGTACGGGCGAACCCCACTCACGGTCCTTGTGCGGCCACTTAGAGTGCTTTTGTGTCCCTATCGAAGTTAATCGACGCTTAAATCGTCTACCGGGTTGAGTGCTTCCAATGTTGGCACACATATTAATGTCTTAGCTACACATTAATGATCATTTGGTTCATAGACGCTTACATACCAACTTTCGATACTCAAAACTTTCAAATGTTTTTAATATTCATTTGACGCAGACTCATCATACATGTATTTACAAACTTTGATAACGTTTTCAACTTATGTACAAGTAAGAGGACGCGTTGGTCCTACTTACAAAGACTCTTTTGGGCTCGGCCCATTCTCTCTCGTGCAATGCACAAAGATTCTTGTGGGCTATACTCACAGTTTTCATATGATATATCGAGAAAAATGATTCTATTATGTTTTCTCAACAACTTTTAAACCGGTTATCAAAAAGATTTATTTTGAATCTTTTCAAAACAAACTATGAACTCACTTAACTTTATGTTGATTTTTCGCATGTTCTTTCTGAGGTGGCATTCTTCAAAACTATGGGACGGTTGGAATAGGAGAACCCATGGGAATTCGAGTACTTAGCGGCGTTCACTTTCTAGAAGTCTTAGCTTATTTGCTTCCGCTGTGAAATGAAGATACCGGTCCAGTCACACCAGCTCTGATATTTTGGGGTGTGACAGATTGGTATCAGAGCTATAGGTTTCAGCGAATTAGGTTTCTGTAGAGTTGCCTAGGCTTTAACCTCACTATTCACTGGGGATTTAGATATCAGCACTTGAACACATATAGAATGCCTAGGACTCGAATATGGGTTCCAACTGTGACATCTGTGCTTGTGATATCATTGTACAAACTCTGAACAATACAATATTAATAAAACAATGAGTTTTAATTCCCAATGTTTGTCATTTATGTTTGATTTTATGCACGTGTTGGTTTTTGATTGATTTTAAACTCTATATCGCTTTCTCTGGAAGTTATACGCGAACTGGTGTGTAAACACAATCAGTTAAACGTGAAAAACACTCCGGAACAGCAACATAAGCTTAACATAACTTAAATAACCTTTACATAACTTAGAAATAAGTTTTGAAGGCTTTGGTATGGCAAAAACAAGTTTATTCGCTCTCAGGGACTATTTGCGTCAAACTGCAAAAGTCTGCCTTTTCGTAAGGCAACGTACAGTCCAAAACATGATCATAAGTTAAACATACCATATATAACCTAAAAATGGCTTAGAAATGAGCTTTGATAGGTTCGATGTGCGAAAACATGCTTATATGACCTTACAGGGGCTAAAAGTGTCAAAAACGGCGTAAGTTTGCATTTTCTCGCATATCTTACGTTCTGACCACATCTGGACACCCAAAAATTTATGTAATCATTAAAATATTTTATTTTAGTGATTGGCACGATAAAATTCCATCCGTCGCTCAATTTGGATCGATTTTGCGTTCGTTACGACTTCTGTCGTAATTAACCGAACAACGTGATCGTACGACCAAACGAACCGACATCCGAGATATTTTTGAGCATGTTTTGAGTTCCCAATACTTTAACTTCATTTTAGAGCCTTGAAATGAGGTTAACGGGACTTAAACGTGTCAAAATTGAGCCGAAATGCAAGTTTTACAAGTTCAGGGGCTAAAACTGGCATTATGCCAAAGTGGCCCAAGCGGCCCGCGTAAGCCTGGACTTATCCTTACGCGGCCCGCGTCAATGTTACAGATCAGAAACATTGAATCTGGTCATTTGGATCGATTTTGATGGTTTTGATCTCTAGTTTTACATGCTATGGGCTGGTTTGTGTGGAGAACAAGTCCCCCAATTAGTCTTTAACATTTGTATGGCCTAGATCATTCCCTCCTTGCCAAGAAATGATCCTAACGGTTTGCGAAAAACTATATAAGGCCATGTCCCTCATTCATTTTCTTCACATTTTGTATGAGATTTCTCTAAGTGGTTGTGATTATTCACTACCTACCTGAGAATACTTAGAACCAAATCTATTTGGACCCTTTGTAAGTCCTCTTTCGTTCTTTTATCGCTTTCTAGCTTAAAAGTCAAACTCTGTTTGATTTTCAGCTTTGACCACGAGATGGTCAACGAGAAGTTCGTTTGAACTTCGCAATGTGAGCGTAATCACGATGGTTATAGTCCCTTGTGACTATACCTATTGATTACCACGTTGACTAGGTGTAGTGACGAGTCAAAGTTTCGGTCAAAATGCGTTTTAGCACGCATTTTGCAACGGAACTACTTTTAGGTATCAAAACATTTTTTTTATACCAAATCAGTTTTCTAAGTAGGTTAAACATGTTTTGACATGTTTAACTCGTCACTATTAGTTTCGTGCTTGTTTAGGGTCGTAAGTTAAGTGGTCAAAACAACCGCTTACACTTTCGAACCCGGCCCGTTTGGTCGATCATTAGGATCCAACCAAGCTTGATTAGTAATCATAGTTGTATAGGGAATAACCTCATAGGTTATACCTTATGATCACATAGGATTGGTTAGTCATTTGCTAGTTAGCTTGTATGCCCATAGGAAATGACCAAAATGCCCTTTTTGAAGCATAAATTCGTATTTTGTTTATATGAACATATTTTTGACATATAATCTGATTTAGTAACATGTTTAGGCATAAATGGGCATGTAAGACTTGGCATAGCACATTGTTAACCATCCGAACATAGTTTTACGCAAACGACGCTTTCTAGTAGCTTAAACTACCATAATGGGTCGAAACGGGTCAAAAGCACTTAGGTAGACTTTCAAATCAGAATGTAAGGTCTATTAAATCATACCATATGAGTTCAAATACTCATTTGATTTATAGAACCTCATTCTATCCTATCTCCCGATTTAGGATCCGTTTATTAACATAGTTACCTATATTAGGTGCCGGTTGATTCATGATCTTTGAAGCCTTATTTGGTCTTATTATCTAGGCTATTAGGCAATCCCAAGTGAGTACATAGTTCCCCTCTTTTACCGCTTTCAAATATTTTGGGGTGATACACATGTACATACGTGTTACTTTCGTGCTTTTCATGCTTTTATGACATAAACATGTTAGTTTCACCTAGTACACTTATAGTACATGCTTTCAATTATGTTTTGCTATGTATGTTAAGCATACTAGCACATTGATTTATTACACACTTGTTGCATATGTTTACTTAGCATATGGAACACATTGTTTTACATGACATTTCTGCTATGTATGTTTACTGAGCATGCTAGCACATTGTTTTACATGAACATTTCTACTAGGCATGTTTACTTAGCATTCCTAGTACATGGTTTTCATAGCATGCTTACACTGGTTATGACATTTGGTGTGTTTCATCGGGACAATAATACATTCATTAACATTGATCACGCCGCTCGGTAGTATGTAATGGTACCATAGGAATTGACAACTCCCGTTTCCGACTTCCTAGGTTTGTTTGGAAGTTGGGAATGACAGAATCCGACTACATAACTTAGATAAACCTTTAATTTGTTTAAAGGTTAGTCGCCACAGTCGCAAGGCTTGAATGTATGCGATTAACATTACTGCATAAATGTTTGTAATCATAAAGCATTGTTTTCTGCAAAACATAACATTTGATTTAAACTTAGGTTTATTCAAAAACCTTGTTTTGTACATTTTTCCTATGGTTGAGTAATTACTTGTTATTCACCGTACATGACATTTGTTTCACATTGACATCATCACATAGTTTAAGTAGGTACTTGCTATGCATTTCATTTTGTTATACATGATACATGTTACACATGACATTGGGCACATAAACATTTTTGACATTAAACAAGACATTTTGGTTAGTTATTGATAAGTGACTTATGTAACGGGGCTATGTGTTATATGATAAAAGCATGGTGGATACGCCGCAGGTATTTCCTATATATAAGTGCTTTAATTATATTATACATTGTTGCGTTATCTAAACCACTTGGGCAAGACATGAAACATTTTATACAAGAACATGACATTGTTTTACAAATTACATATTTTATACAAATTCACTTTTACTTGGTTATTCATTTAACCATGCATTGTTCTTTTATCATCATTGATTTTCATATCGATTTTCATATGATTTCATAAAACATTTTACAAGGTTCATGACTACATTTTGTTAAACACTTTTTAAACCACAAGTCATGAATCCTGCATAAACAAAACCTATGTATCTCACATGCATTTTTATGCTGACGTACCTATTTTTTTACATGTGTTTCAGGTGCTAATGCATGATGATGTTTGTGTTTCACTTAGGCGGACCCGGGCCTTAGTGACTTAAAAGACAGTTATTATTGTTGTTTTAGCTTAAACTCAAAGACAATGTAAACTTTAATCTTAATAATACATAACTTTAATTACCATGGTTGTTGAAACAATAATTCTGTCGCATCACTCCCCGACGTTTCCGCCGCGGTTTGTTGTTTTACGCGGTCGGGGTGTGACACCAACCGTTGCCGAAATCAATGAATCAACAGTTTTGGTTTTAAACATACACAAGTGTTGTGTTTGATACACGGTACACGAGACGATTACACACAATAAGCAAAACATTGAGGGTTTTGATAACATGCATTTAGGACCTTTGGAAAACTTATGTCGAAACTCACTAAAGGTCCTCACTTAGAAATCGTGACTAATAACTTTGGCAAACACCATTATCTATATTGTCTATGCTATTTTAATTACCCTAGCAGGTAATCTACGTGGAATGAAACGCTAGTGCACGAATACATGTGAAACGTAAACTATACGTCAGCGGACGTCAAACTACATCACACACGACTTTCGAGGTAAGGCCTTGGGGAAAACACAAATGGTCACGACAACAACGATGCTAATCCCTTCAGCGGGAGAACAACAACCGAAATGTGGTACTTTGCCACGTGATCCTACAAGCGACACGAATCACGCTGAGGTACGTTTAAACCAGATTTCACAACAGTCGCTACTTAGTCTAAAGAGACTCAGAGTTGTTGGCGCTACAAAGGAAGTCACATGTCTTCGCATTCCCCCTATTTCATTTATGGCGATTACGCTATATTCGACATTACATGGTAATGTCACCTAACAACCGGCCAGCACACGAAATTCCAGGTAAAGTCGTTAAATTTCTTTTATTGAAATTCCGACTTTTGCATCTACTGAGTAGATTTTTTTTTTCATTTCTACTCCCCCTAATGGTCATTGCATAACGAGAATTTTATTTCATAATAGCGAACACTCGACTTCGTTTACTGACAAATTCATATGTTACGCATCTTTTGTTTGTTACACATGCGGTTAAATTGATTTGTGAAGACCATCGGTGGCTTCACTCTAAATTGTTGCTTATCAACGTTCAATATTGTTTCGCTATGTTCGAGTTTTGCATTGTGATTGGATGACTACATTATTGCAAAGCGCTGACTCCTTGATATCGAGTCAACGAAACTTGTTGAAACTCCTTTTCCTTTTCAATCTACATACATGGTTTTTCGTTGTAACCATGTCGAAATTTCATATCGATATATGCATTCATTATTGGAATGTAACTAAACCAAGTTCAATTGTTTGAACTACTCATGATATGTATTCAATTCAAGGTCTAATATGATGGATTGAAATCATATTCAACATAATCCCAACAAACTCTTCATTTGTGGTGGCGTTTTCACAAATTTAAAGCTTGCGCTAATCTCGTTTGCACACATCATGTACGGATTTAATTATTTATTTATTTGTTTATTTACATTAAATCCGCTTTGCCGATTTATCATATTAAAGCAATCTTAACACAATCGTGTGTTAAGATAATGGTACACAAATTCGTGTTAAATATTCCGGTGTACCTCTTAACGGTTCTTTCATCATCGAGCGAACATTTTGTGATATTCGTTGCTTTTCATCTTCGCTCGAAAACATTGTTTATTTGTTTCATTTTCATTTGAAACTTCTATGAGATTTGTTTGAAACAAATATTCAGATTTACTTCTTTGAACCTCTCATCTGATTTCAAACACGGTGAACTTGTTCGGTCACCACTATTAGCTTGGGCTAATCATGATCGAGCGTTTCAAGCAGAACACATGTGATATTTGTTTGATCATCGCTATTATTGAATTATTTCAATCACTACAACACATTGTGGTGTCGGTATGAAGTTGTAGCTTCGGCTAATCATGATCGAGCGTTTCATACAAAACACAGGTGACACTTGTTTGATCACCGCTATTATTGAATATATTTATTCACTACGACCCCTTTTGACGTCGGTATAAACTTGTAGCTTGTGCTAATCACGATAAGCCGTTTCTTGCGAACTATTTATGCTTTTCGTTTGACACATCATTTAAATAGTCTTAATGCAATTATGTATTAAGACGATGATACACCAGGTTTGGTTGCATTTCATTTCGGTGTATCCTTGCAATTCAATAATGTCAACATGTTGATTTTATTCATTTAACGGTTCGATTGTTGACAAATCATTTTGTGATTCTATTTATTTGAGCTTGTTGAATTCGAGTTTCAATCATACAGCAGCCAACGCAAGTTTCCGTTGGTAGTAAACTCTATTGTTCAAAAATTGATTACATGTTGCGAACGTTCATTTGGTACCCTATTGGTCGAAATTCCTCTATTGTTGACCCCCGTAAACTTAGTCACATTGGTGATAGTATCACAACACCTCGTTCACTTGACATCGATTTCTGGAACAAACTCAGTTGAACCGTTGGGTTCTTATTGATGCAAAATGTATGTGCAATCACATAATCTGAACAAGTTTTGATTCGATTACGCGATCATTCACTTTGGTATTATTCGGACTTACCTAGGAACGACCCAACTCGGAGGAGATAACAAAGTCTAAATTTCGGGGACGAAATTTCTTTAACAGGGGAAGAATGTGACCCCCTGTAAATTTCTAATGAAAAGGACTTACTAGGAAACACCCGTCTTAATTTATTAAACTACAACGCATGAAGTATGTGTTTTAACTAAAAATTCTGGCCAAGCGTCTATGATTTATACATATATATTTACTTATATAAACGATTTATTGTAATCAATATTATTTTGTGACATACAATTTGTATAGTCTTTGCATCCAGGTTATGTTACTAAAACATTGAATTAATTTCAATGTGCACAATAGATTGATTTTATAAGTTATTATAAAATATAAAGAGCTAAATAAAATGGACACATAATACTATCTAGACAAGATATATTGTAATCTATATTGATTTAATTGTCACACCAGTCTTTCTTGTTTTGTGATTGAGGTCAGCCGAAAGCATGGACTCACACCCATTCATACTTGTTCAACTTCCTAATTCAATACCTTTGTGTCTAAGGACATTGGATATGGGGAGGATAGTCTCCAAAGAGACTATTCGCCACATAGGCGGCACATAAGCTTCAGTGGAGGAGCATCCCCTTGGGCACTACCCAAGGGTGTGGTGGGACTACCCACTTTAATAAAAAATCAATATATTCAAAGGAGAGAGAGGGATAGGGCCCACCTTTTCATGAAAGCAGCCAACCAAAAAAGAGAGAGAGGGAGAAGTCAGATGAGGCCCACCAGTTAGCCCCGTCTTCATCGTCCAAATTGTGACGGAATTGCCGCGACGGGCCCTTGAGGGGCGGTGTGCGACGGCCCAAATAGGGGGGACGGTCCAGCGACGGGGCCCGTACCCAATGGTCTAAATTGTTGGGTGTACTTGCTCTGTGTATAGAGATTTACAAGGCATGGGCTTTTTAATTAAATAAAATAAGTAAAGACCATCATGATCATTAATAAAACACAACAACTCATGATGGGAAAGCATGGCAAACTATACCCATTAGTACACAGGTGATAGGTACTTGAAATAAATAAATAAATAATGAATAAAATAAAATAAAATGAAAAAAAAAACCCTTACCTTCTCGGCTTCTCCTATACGGCTTCACATTTCCATCATCCCATTTGCATAAATTAAGGTCACCAACTTCCATTAGATTTTACACCACATTCTAACAAAGATCCTTCCCTATCGATTCTATCCCTTACAACCGAACCCCATCACCATCATCCTACATTTAAATTTTGATCCTTGCAAAGTTTTAGTCATCTACACACTAGACCTCCCTACTTATAACTTGGAACGTGAGAGAGAGAAATCGGGAACAAAGGGGAAGGCCGACCACCACTGCTACGGTGGCGCGGCGGCGACTCAAGGCAGCAGCTCCCCGCTTTCCGGTGATAACTACCAGCACAGAGGTGGCGGTGGTGCTCAGTTCTCCTTGATTCTTCGTCGAGTTCGATTGGAGCTGGCTCATGACAGCGGGTGCACCTCCAGAACCAACGACGGCTCCAGCGGCGACTGTGACCCCAATGACGGCAGAAGCACGGTTCCGGTAATATTTTTTTAGCATGAATAATTTTTTTTATTTTCCTTTTTCTTTCCTGTGTTTGACCCAGACCAGTTACAACTAAGTTCTCGTTCTAACCTTAGGGGTGTGGAGGAAGACTAACGATGATGGTTGAGGGTCGAGTGAGATGTGGTGATGGCGACGGGTGCAGTGGCGGCAGTAATGTCGCAGCTGGCAGCCATGGGACCAGCCGGAGGTGGCAATGGTGAAGGTTCAGTTCCGGTTTGGGTCAACTTCGGGTGTGTTGGTTCAAGTTTCGAGTCCGGGTCAACGGCAGTCGACGGGCGGCTCAGGTTCGGGTCTCGGTCAAACCGAGTCAACTCTGGTCAACCAGTCAACATCAGGTCAACTGTCGGGTCAACACAGTCGACTCCACGACCCGGTAAAAACATTTAACCAACGCGGAATTTTTAGTTACATTAGCTTAGATTTTATTTAGTTAATGCGCACCTAGCTTGAACCGATACTTTAGTGTTATGTTTGACATTTTTATAGGAATTTTACATATGGTGATTATCTTGTTGAAAATTGTTGATTTTTGAAATTATAACGACAACTTTCATTGTCGGGTTATTCAAAAAACAGAGGAAACTCTGTCAAAATTTCGTAAAAATCCGAAATACAAAACATAACTTTATTGTTTAAACGATGCTTGGTGAAATCCGAATTTTCTTATAGAATAAATAAAAAGCCGTGTTCATTTTTACGACTTTATAAGTTAATGAAAAACCGACATTTAATCAATATAAATATAATTATTTATATTTATTACAAATGCCCATAACTCGGAAACTTTCACAACATAACTATAATTAGTTATATTTCGTCCAAATGTCGTTATTCGTATAATTTTTATAAAATAAATATAATTGTTTCAACGTCGTTACTTTGTGTTGTTGTGTAAAACAAATCTAATCGTCTATGTTTATTTTGAACGTCGGAAAATCGGGATTCATATTTCAAACATTTAATATTCGGAAATCATATAATATAAATATGATTATTTATATTTATTTCAATCGTCTAAAATCCGAATATTTTCTTATAACATGAATATAGTTGATTATATTCGTCTCAAACGTCAAGTTTTCGAATAAATATACATATATATATATATATATATATATATATATATACATATACATATATACATATACATATATATATTTCATTACGTTCTACGAAAGATACGAAGAGTCGTACGATATTTCATCTACGCCTTCTATTCGCGACTACTAGCATGACTTCGTGAGTATTTATATTTATATATATAAATATAAATATAAATATATATCCTAAGTCCTTCGGAAAACTAAGTCGTTTCCACGACTTAGTATTATCCCGATTATAAACGGGATCAAATACCCATAGAATGGTTATTCTAAGTCAAGATAACACTACCTTAAGTCGTTTAGTTAACGATTCGGTAGAGCTCGGACACGTAGTTTAGCTACGTTTAAATTAGAAACTGCTAAGTTATTCCCTGTTAGGAATACTATAGATGCACGCTAGCTAATTCACGTTCTTGGAACGACACTTTTGAATCACGCTAAGCTAGCTTTGCACAAGGACATCAAGGTGAGTTTATAACCCCCACTTTTTACTGTTTTAAATGTTTATAAATGTTTTCGGGGGTGGAAAGATATGCAAGTTTTTGGAAAAGTAAACAACTTTTCGATGAACGAAAACTCATATTTCTAAACCATGTTGCGAATGGATTTCAAGGAACTCGAATGGTTTACCAACGATTTATACTAAACATACCGGTTCTGCAAAACGTGCATGATTTTCATGACTAGTGACGGGAATGTCCTAGTTACTACAATGGGACTGGGTTGGTCTGCGTACGAACAACGAGACAACCCAATGGGTTTATGTCCCCTTTTTCTTTTGAAATACATATTAACTAGGGTATGATTAAGCTATGGAATGAATTATTGGATCACGTGCGAATATGCGCTAACTTAGGCACCATTAATCCTTTTAAGGACCACGGAACAGGGGGTAGATCTATCGGGTACGGGCGAGCCCCACTCACGGTCCTTGTGCAGCCACTTAGAGTGCTTTTGTGTCCTAGTCGAAGTGAATTGACGCTTAAATCGTCTACCGGGTTGAGTGCTTCCTATGTCGGCACACATATTAATGTCTTAGCTACACATTAATGATCATTAGGTTCATAGACGCTTACATACCAACTTTCGATACTCAAAACTTTCAAATGTTTTTAATATTCATTTGACGCAGACTCATCATACTTGTATTGACAAACTTTGATAACGTTTTCAACTTATGTACAAGTAAGAGGACGCGTTGGTCCTGCTTACAAAGACTCTTTTGAGCTCGGCCCATTCTCTCTCGTGCAATGCACAAAGATTCTCGTGGGCTATACTCACAGTTTTCATATGATATATCGAGAAAAATGATTCTATTATGTTTTCTCAACAACTTTTAAACCGGTTATCAAAAAGATTTATTTTAAATCTTTTCAAAACAAATTATGAACTCGCTCAACTTTATGTTGATTTTTCGCATGTTCTTTCTCAGGTGGCATTCTTCATAACTATGGGACGGTTGGAATATGAGAACCCATGGGAATTCGAGTACTTAGCGGCGTTCACTTTCTAGAAGTCTTAGCTTATTTGCTTCCGCTGTGAAATGAAGATACCGGTCCAGTCACGCTAGCTCTGATATTTCGGGGTGTGACTATTGCGATCGATAGAAATCTCTCCGACATTCCTATACTTGGTTTCCGTATACACCACATCCACTAAAAACGCAGGATAGCCCTTTCGCAATAACTCGAGCATCCTCACAATACTGACGACTCTCAACTCTCAATACTTCAACAATCGACTCGGTCGATCTCCGCGAACAACTACCGTCTGTCTACCGTCATCAGGACGAGATATCCTAGCTAGCTTCTTCAAGCGATAGTCCCCACTTCGTTCTCAGATAATCAATCCATTCTCGCATCTGCGTCAAGGCTCCCCAGCTCCATTGGAAATAAACCAACACTAGAACTATGATCTCCTAACTAAATACTACAACCGCGAATGACCTCGCTAGTTTCTATCAACTTACCAATTGCTAGTTCTATCAGGCACTTTATACTTAGCTTACTTGTTGGTGAACACAAAAATGGTTCAGAGTTTTTTGAACAAAACTCAAGTCAGCTTTGGTATTAAAGTATGAACATAGATTGGCTTTTGATTCGAAACATACCACTAACAGTAGCGAGACTCTCACATGCCTTCCCAGCACTCGCCTCAACGGTTTTGCCCCTAGCATCTTGTCCTTTCGGTTTCGGGCATTTTCTTTTATTGTGTCCTTGTTCACCACATGCAAAGCATCCTTCGAGCGCAACTCCATCCAACGTATTCTTAGCATAACACTTAGAAATCACATGTCCGGTTCGGCCACATCTGGCGCACTTCTCTTGTCCATCACCGACTTTACCCTTTCCTGACTCTTTAGGATTAGCTACCCTCACTTTCTCCAAGTTACGTTTCTTCCTACGGTTCTACTTCGGGAGTCTTCTTGGAGCTGTCAAGTTTGCGCTTCTTCAAATCTCCAGTTCTAGGTTCTGAATGCTAAATCACTCGGATGACCGACTTGTTTTGACAGCCCGATATCACGCATATCGCTGCTACATCATTGCATAGAACACCAGTAAATGATCTTGGGTTACAACCCTGGATTGTTTTTGTCACACCCCGACCACGTAAAACAACAAAACGTGGCGGAAACGTCAGGAAGTGTTGTAACAGAATCATTGTTTCATAACACATGGAAATTGAAATATTGTTTTGTTGATTAAAAGTGTTACCATGTCTTAACAAACAAAGAAGTACAGCATAATTAACTAGTCTTGCATCTTTTTAATGTCACTAAAGTCCAAGTCTGCCTACGTGTATCTTGATCATCTTATGCAACATCTCCTGAAAAACACATGTGAAAATAGGTACGTCAGCATAAAAATGCCTGTGAGATACATAGGTTTTGTGAAAATAGGTTTCATGACTTGTAAGTTTAGAAAGAGTTGTTTAATAAAGTTTAGTCATGAACCTTGTAAATTGATTTGTTTTGTAAATCATTTGAAAAACAATAAGTTCAGATGATATGTATAAATAAGAGAATAATGTATGGTTAAATGAAGAACCATGTAAAATGAGTTTGTATAAGATAAGTTGTTTGTAAAACAATGTCTTGTGAAAAGTATGTTATTTGTATAAAATGTTATATGTCTCAAATTGAAATGATTCAAATAACGCTACGATATGTAATACCATACAAACACTTATATATAGGATGTACCAGCGGCGTATCCACCATGCTTGTATCATATTACACACGCCTCGTTACTTAAATCACTTACTCAAACCAAACCACCAAAATGTAATGTTTAACAATTGTAGAAATGTTTATGTATAGTCGAATGTCTATTGTCTAATGTAAATCCTGTAATGTGTGAATAATGTCATGTATGGTAAGCAAAGTGTAGTCGCTTAAACCAAATGTAAACATGTGATGTGAAAATAATGAACTATGTATGCTAAAGAACATACATAGCATGAAATGTAGTGTAACACAATGCACTAAGTATGCTGAAGATCATACATAGCGTGAAATGTAATGTAAAGTAATGTACTAAGTATGCACACAATGGACATACATAGCATGAAATGTAATGTAAAGTAATGTACTAAGTATGCACAGAATGGACATACATAGCATGAAATGTAATGTAAAACAATGTACTAAGTACGCACACAATGGGCATACATACCATAAAATGTAATGTAAGACAAAGTACTAAGTACGCACACAATGGGCATACATAGCATAAACATGTAATGTAAAATGATGTACTATAAATGTACTAATGAAAATAGCAAGTATATGATGTGAAAGCAGAAAAGCATGAAAGTAACAAGTAGGCACATGTGTTTCACCCCAAAATGTTTGGAAAACAGTAAAAGAGGGGTTTATGTACTCACTTGAGATTGCTTAGAAGTCCTAGGATAACCACCAAGCAAGCTAGAAGATCACGGAATCAAACGACACCTAACATAGGTATCTACATTAATAAACTGGACCTATATCGGAGGATCGGATAGAATGAAGGCTCGTAAACCAAATGAGTATGGGAACTCATGTAATATGGTTTAACAAAGTCTACATACTAAAATGAAACCTAACCTAAGTGCTTATGACCCATTACGACCCGTTTAGGTAGCTTATGCTACTTTAACGCGTCGTTCACGTAAAACGCGTTCGGAACGCCTAACTAGTCCTATGACAAGTAAAATAAGCCTTAACATGTCTAATATTGTTACCAAATCAGTTTAGATACCAAAAGTTATGTTACATATGCTTAAAATGAATTTTGGCGTAAAAAGGGCATTTTGGTAATTTACCTAAGGCATATATACTACCTATCATACAACTACTCAAACGATGTGACCATAAGGTATAACCTCGGAAGGTTATTCCCTATACAACTATGGTCACCTAATGTGTTTGGTCGGATCCTAATGATCGACCAAACGGGTCGGGTTCGAAATTATAAGCGATTGTTTAGATCGCTTACCTTACGACCATATATAAGCACTAAACTAAAAGTGACGAGCTAAGCATGTTAAAACATGCTTAACTAAGTTTAGAAAACAGGTTTGGTATCAAAACAAACGGTTTTGATACCTAAGAGTAGTTTGGTTACAAAATACGCAAGAATGCGCATTTTAGCCGAAACTACGACTCATCACTGAGCCTAGATAACGTGGTAATCAGTAGGTATAGTCGCTAGGGACGATAACCATCGTGATTACGCTCACGTTATGAAGTTCATACGAACTTCGCATTGACCATAAACTGGTCAATGCAGAAAGTCAAACAAAGTTTGACTTTAACGCTAAAACGAATAAAAGAAAGAAGGAACACTTACAAAGGGTCCCCGAATGCTAATCTTGATCCGAGTAGCTCAGGTATGAAGCAATGGCTTCAACTTAGAACTTCTAAGATCAGATTCTTGTGGGTTATGCAATGGATGGGGTTGGGTATTTATAGGATTAGGACTACCGTTAGGATCGTTTCTTGAAAAACGTGATCGAATCCTATCCGTACAAGTGTTGGAAAGTTGTGGTACCTCAATTGGCCCCCCCACCATTAGGTATCAACATGTGGAAGTGGGATTAAGAGTGCATAACAGCTGTTAACAGCTGGACAGAAGCTTCTGATCTGCTGGAGACCCCTTACGGACCGTAAGGGTCATGGCTTACGGTCCGTAAGCCATTATCTTTGGCAGAATTACACTTTCAGTCCCTGCACCTTGTTTCGTTGCGTAACGGCACTTCTAACATCCGTCAAACCCAATTTCAAGCTCCTCAATGATGTTAAGACACAGGGAACATGAAATATGCTTGAAAACATCTCGGATGTCGGTTCGTTTGGCCATACGATTGCGATGTTCGGTTAATTACGACGGAATGCGCATAGGCGCGAAAAACGATCCAAATGGCGTGACGAATGGATTTTTCTTATGCCAAACACTAAAGCATAATATTATAATGCTTACATAAATTTTTGGATGTCCGGATGTATTCAGAACGTAAGATATGCGTGAAAATACAAACTTATGCACTTTTTGACGCTTTTAGTCCTTGAATGACCCAAAAGTTTATTTTAGCACACCGAACCCTTCAAAGCCTATTTCTAAGCTATGTAAAGGATATTTATGGTATGTTTAACTTATGGTCATGTTCTGAAATGTTTGTTACAGTTCAAATTGGCATACTTTCGCAGTTTGTCAACTTTAGTCCCTGTAAGCTATTTAACTTGATTTTGTCATACCAAAGCCTTCAAAACTTATTTTTAAGTTATGTAAAGGTTATTTAAGGTATGTGAAGCCTATTTCACTATTTCAGAGTGTTCGTTGCATTAAACTGGTTATATTTATGCATCAGTGCGCGTATAACCTTCCAGAAAGCGATTTAGAGCTTGAAATCGAACAAGAATTGATATGTGCAAATGATACACATATTTATACATGTCCCAAGTATGAAATACAATATTTCATTAGTTTGGTATTTTTTTGAGGGTTGAAGTGACACAGGTGTCACAGTCTCCCATACTTTAGGAAATTTCGTCCCGAAATTTAATTTCGTCCCGAAATTTAATTCTAGAGGAAACTTGTGAAGACAGCTGTGGCGGTTTCGCCTTCAAATAAATCCATTGAACCCTTAAGTAAAACTCTGGGCCATGTTAGGATTCTTAGCGAAATCGTCAACTATCAAAGTAAAGTCCTTGTAGTAACAAAACATGGAGTTTCGAACTACGGACAGAAGAATGTTTCTTATGAAGTCTCATCATAGGAAACTTGGTGTGTGCTTAGGGCTGTAAACGAACCGAACGTTCAGCGAATAGTTCATGAACCGTTTGGCGGGAAGTTCGTTTATGTTCGTTCGTTTAATAAACGAACGAACATGAACAAGAAATTCCGTTCGATTAGTTAAATGAACGAACATGAACAAAGGTCTCGTTCGTTCAATTGTGTTCGTGAACGTTCGGTAAGTTGTTCTTGAACATTTGTTCATTTGTGTTCGTTTATGTTCGTATGTTTGTGTTTTAATTAAAGATTTTTATACTTTCATATATTTTATCTATACTTTTTATACTATTAAACTTTTATTTATATCATTACCTTAACAATTAAACTAGGAAACCTTCTTTCACCTTGTTTATGCACCATTTTCCTTTCTTTTCTCATTATTTACATCGACGAATATGATCTACCTCCGTTCCACAATAAGGGATTCAAGTTCTAGTGCTACTCTCTGGGCTATCCACCTTTATCCTTCATCGCGTTCGCCAAATTTATTTGTGTTCGTGAACCGTTCGTGAACACACTCATTTCCTTAATGAACGAACACGAACATAAAATCTCGTTCGGTAAGTGTTCATGAACCTTTCATGAACACATTTATTTCCTTAACGATCGAACACGAACAAGGTCTCGTTCGTGTTCGTTCGGTTCGTTTACAGCCTTATGTGTGCTTGAAATCAGAATTGGGAGTGTAAGATAAAATGACATTGGTCAAAGTCCAAGACTTCTCCCGTATCATTACTCTTGTCACTATTGGTCTTAACGCATGACAAAACTTCCTGTGGTTCCTGTGCACTGAATTCCATAATTATGTAGGCCTCCATAATCACGTAATTCCTTGCACAGTCCGCACAGTTCATTTCATAATGCGTATGGGGAAAAAATCAAACGAATAATCCTGTGGTGATTTAACTTGACTGCAATAGAGCCTCTTTAACTAGGTCACCAAAGGATTAGATCAACGAGCAATCTCTTGAACTAGACCACCAGAGGGCCTATTTAACTATATCAACACATGATATATTTAACTAGATTGTCGAACCAATCTCTTTAACTTAGACCGACGAAGGATCTCTTTAACTAGACCACCAGAGGGCCTCTTTAACTATATCAACGCATGATATATTTAACTAGATTGTCGAACCAATCTCTTTAACTTAGATCGACAAAGGATCTCTTTAACTAGACCACCAGAGGGCCTCTTTAACTATATCAACGCATGATATATTTAACTAGATTATCGAACCAATCTCTTTAACATAGATCGACGAAGGATCTCTTTAACTAAACTACCCAAGGGGAATATTTAACTACATTGACGGAGGATGTCTTTAACTAGATTAACGAATCAATCTCTCTAACTAAACTACCCAAGAGGAATATTTAACTACATCGACGGAGGATGTCTTTAAATTTTGGATTACACAAAAACACAAAAAGGGAACACATAATCACAAAATCACATAATTGTTTAATTTGGCCATTAATTTGTTATCTCTGATAGCGGATATTTAAAGCACGCCAGGAATCAAATCCGTGGATTTCATTTGGTACTTTAATCACTTTCAAGGATCTATCTATAAAGATAGAACGATCTACCAAAAATTCGATTTCGTTTTCAAGAAAATGCAATATTCGAATTAAGGTACAATAATTTTAGAATATACGGAAATACCCTTAGGTACCCTATTAAGAATTTATAGTGGTACTTTGGGTATTCGTACAGAGTTGTAACTTGCGCTTTGTACTTCGTTTCCTTGGAAGAAACGGGTACTTAGGATTTTTTTTGTGGGAAATCGCAAGAGATTATAAAATGGAAAGATTTTTTTTTTTTGGGGGGGGGGGGAGGGGTAATCTGTTCTTCAAGGAATACAGCTCCTTGATTTTCGGTATTGTAGGGGATACGTTGTTTATACATGCCATCACATTTGTACATTGCAATGTAAAATAAAAAGATTTATTTATAAACAACAAAAACTGTTTCATGGACCTTGACAACAAAAGAAAATAATACATAAGGCTTGATTATTTCTAAACAATATTGTCTTCTAGTTGGTCCGATGCTCATCCCTGCGCTGGATTCACATTAGAAATCTTTGGGCAATTTCTTCGGAAATGGCCCATCTCGCCACAGTTGAAGCAAGGGCCTGGTGGACAACGAGCTTGAGCAGGATTTACTTGAGGTTGGTTTGGACCACCTTGGTTTGGGGTAAATCGACAAGCATTGGCCAGGTGACCGAGTCATCCACATGATGCACACAAAAGACACTGTAGGTGCGCTAAGTGGTGTGCATTACATTTGTTGCATATCGGTGCAGTACCGGCATAAGGTTTCCTTGCAGGAGGTTGAGCTGGTTGGTTGTGGGGGTTTTGGTTGGGTTGTGCAGCAATCGCAAAATTTTGCGAAGCTTTACGCTTCTTTGACTCCTTAGGGGATCCAGTCTGTTCATCCATGGTCTTTGATTCCTCGATTGGTTTCTTATCACCTTTTCGGGAAAGTTTGCCCTTTCTGATCTGAGATTCGGTTAGGGTAGCAGATAATTCAATGGCCTGTCTAACTGTGGTAGGATTACTACCAGTAACAATGTCCTGAACTGAGTCAGGGAGACCATCAATGTATTTTTCGATTGCTTTAGCCAAAGGCGTGACCATGCTTGGGCACAACAGACTTAATTCCTCATAACGGTCCGTGTAGGCTCGATGCTCACCGCTCTCTTGCTTAAGATCATCAAATTCCCTTTCCAAGGCCCTGATCTCGTGACGAGGACAGAATTCCTTCATCATCAGAGCTCGAAGCTCTTCCCACGTTTGAGCCAGTGCCACATCGGCACCCCTATCTCTCACCACACCGTTCCACCACGTCAACGCTCGTTTCTCAAAGACACTAGATGCGAAATCTACCTTTCGCTCGTTTGGACATTGAACATGTCGGAAGGTGCTCTCTAGACTCTCGAACCATTGCAGAAGTGCAGTCGCTCTTTGAGACCCAGAAAACTTTGTTGGCTTTGCTGAGTTGAACGTCTTGAAGTTGCAGGGGGGCATTATTGCTGTTGAGAGCTTGGTTACATTGGGCAACGATGTTCGGGATTGCCGCAGTTATTTGTTGTGTAATGACAGCTGCAAGCTCTTCAATAGATACCGGATTTTCGCGTCGTGGAGGCATTCTAAAAAGGGGAAAAAAGATAAAACAAATGAAATGGCATTGGGTAAGAATAGGATGCTACAATTACCGTCCAAAATCATGGGTGATGGTCATTTGTTTGAACCACGAAGCAAACAAATGACACACAAAGGCTGAATCAAAGCAATTAGATCCTCATAATGTATCGCGAAGACATGCTCGCCTATAAGTGGACACTCACCCCAAGAGTTCCCAGGTAAGAGTGACTGGTCCGATTATGTGGATTTGTACGAACACTCTAGCCTTAGACAGAAAACTCAGGGTACAGGCATTCACTCTTCCAGTTTGCACGTGTTCACACTATTTAGGACCCAAAACTTTGACGAGATTTTGAAAACTCAAAGGGGTTCAAAACCTTATAACAGAGGGTTCAAAACCTTACAATAGAGGGTTCAAAACCTTGTAATCAATCATCCTAGAACAGATGATTAATTTTCAAAGCGGTTTTGAAATTTATGTTCTTGTTGTGGTCGTCGCCTAAGGATAGGTGACGGTATTGTTTTATGACTAAACGCAAGTAAACTCGCGTTAGGGTCCTAGGAAGGTTATAGACTAGGTCAAAGTATTACTAATAACCTAATTCCCTATAACCATGAGCTCTGATACCAACTTTTCTGTCACACCCCGACCACGTAAAACAACAAAACGTGGCAGAAACGTCGGGGAGTGTTGTAACATAATCATTGTTTCATAACACATGGAAATTGAAATATTATTTTGTTGATTAAAAGTGTTACCATGTCTTAACAAACAAAGAAGTACAACATAATTAACTAGTCTTGCATCTTTTTAATGTCACTAAAGTCCAAGTCTGCCTACGTGTATCTTGATCATCTTATGCAACATCTCCTGAAAAACACATGTGAAAATAGGTACGTCAGCATAAAAATGCCTGTGAGATACATAGGTTTTGTGAAAATAGGTTTCATGACTTGTAAGTTTAGAAAGAGTTGTTTAATAAAGTTTAGTCATGAACCTTGTAAATTGATTTGTTTTGTAAATCATTTGAAAAACAATAAGTTCAGATGATATGTATAAATAAGAGAATAATGTATGGTTAAATGAAGAACCATGTAAAATGAGTTTGTATAAGATAAGTTGTTTGTAAAACAATGTCTTGTGAAAAGTATGTTATTTGTATAAAATGTTATATGTCTCAAATTGAAATGATTCAAATAACGCTACGATATGTAATACCATACAAACACTTATATATAGGATGTACCAGCGGCGTATCCACCATGCTTGTATCATATTACACACGCCTCGTTACTTAAATCACTTACTCAAACCAAACCACCAAAATGTAATGTTTAACAATTGTAGAAATGTTTATGTATAGTCGAATGTCTATTGTCAAATGTAAATCCTGTAATGTGTGAATAATGTCATCTATGGTAAGCAAAGTGTAGTCGCTTAAACCAAATGTAAACATGTGATGTGAAAATAATGCACTATGTATGCTAAAGAACATACATAGAGTGAAATGTAGTGTAAGACAATGCACTAAGTATGCTGAAGATCATACATAGCGTGAAATGTAATGTAAAGTAATGTACTAAGTATGCACACAATGGACATACATAGCATGAAATGTAATGTAAAGTAACGTACTAAGTATGCACACAATGGACATACATAGCATGAAATGTAATGTAAAACAATGTACTAAGTACGCACACAATGGGCATACATAGCATAAAATGTAATGTAAGACAAAGTACTAAGTACGCACACAATGGGCATACATAGCATAAACATGTAATGTAAAACGATGTACTATAAATGTACTAATGAACATAGCAAGTATATGATGTGAAAGCAGGAAAGCATGAAAGTAACAAGTAGGCACATGTGTTTCACCCCAAAATGTTTGGAAAACAGTAAGAGAGGGGTCTATGTACTCACTTGAGATTGCTTAGAAGTCCTAGGATAACCACCAAGCAATCTAGAAGATCACGGAATCAAACGGCACCTAATATAGGTATCTACATTAATAAACCGGACCTATATCGGAGGATCGGATAGAATGAAGGCTCGTAAACCAAATGAGTATGGGAACTCATGTAATATGGTTTAACAAAGTCTACATACTAAAATGAAACCTAACCTAAGTGCTTATGACCCATTACGACCCATTTAGGTAGCTTATGCTACTTTAACGCGTCGTTCGCGTAAAATGCGTTCGGAACGCCTAACTAGTCCTATGACAAGTAAAATATGCCTTAACATGTCTAATATTGTTACCAAATCAGTTTAGATACCAAAATTTATGTTACATATGCTTAAAATGAATTTTGGCGTAAAAAGGCCATTTTGGTAATTTACCTAAGGCATATATACTACCTATCATACAACTACTCAAACGATGTGACCATAAGGTATAACCTCGGAAGGTTATTCCCTATACAACTATGGTCACCTAATGTGTTTGGTTGGATCCTAATGATCGACCAAACGGGTCGGGTTCGAAAGTATAAGCGATTGTTTAGATCGCTTACCTTACGACCCTATATAAGCACTAAACTAAAAGTGACGAGCTAAGCATGTTAAAACATGCTTAGCTAAGTTTAGAAAACAGGTTTGGTATCAAAACAAACGGTTTTGATACCTAAGAGTAGTTTGGTTACAAAATACGCAAGAATGCGCATTTTGGCCGAAACTACGACTCGTCACTGAGCCTAGATAACGTGGTAATCAGTAGGTATAGTCGCTAGGGACGATAACCATCGTGATTACGCTCACGTTATGAAGTTCATACGAACTTCGCATTGACCATAAACTGGTCAATGCAGAAAGTCAAACAAAGTTTGACTTCAACGCTAAAACGAATAAAAGAAAGAAGGAACACTTACAAAGGGTCCCCGAATGCTAATCTTGATCCGAGTAGCTCAGGTGTGAAGCAATGGCTTCAACTTAGAGCTTCTAAGATCAGATTCTTGTGGGTTATGCAATGGATGGGGTTGGGTATTTATAGGATTAGGACTACCGTTAGGATCATTTCTTGAAAAACGTGATCGAATCCTATCCGTACAAGTGTTGGAAAGTTGTGGTACCTCAATTGGCCCCCCCACCATTAGGTATCAACATGTGGAAGTGGGATTAAGAGTGCATAACAGCTGTTAACAGCTGGACAGAAGCTTCTGATCTACTGGATACCCCTTACGGACCGTAAGGGTCATGGCTTACGGTCCGTAAGCCATTATCTTTGGCAGAATTACACTTTCAGTCCCTGCACCTTGTTTCGTTGCGTAACGGCACTTCTAACATCCGTCAAACCCAATTTCAAGCTCCTCAATGATGTTAAGACATAGGGAACATGAAATATTCTTGAAAACATCTCGGATGTCGGTTCGTTTGGCCATACGGTTGCGATGTTCGGTTAATTACGACGGAATGCGCATAGGCGCGAAAAACGATCCAAATGGCGTGACGAATGGATTTTTCTTATGCCAAACACTAAAGCATAATATTATAATGCTTACATAAATTTTTGGATGTCCGGATGTATTCAGAACGTAAGATATGCGTGAAAGTGCAAACTTGTGCACTTTTTGACGCTTTTAGTCCTTGAATGACCCAAAAGTTTATTTTAGCACACCGAACCCTTCAAAGCCTATTTCTAAGCTATGTAAAGTAAATTTATGGTATGTTTAACTTATGGTCATGTTCTGGAATGTTTGTTACAGTTCAAATTGGCATACTTTCGTAGTTTGTCAACTTTAGTCCCTGTAAGCTATTTAACTTGATTTTGTCATACCAAAGCCTTCAAAACTTATTTTTAAGTTATGTAAAGGTTATTTAAGGTATGTGAAGCCTATTTCACTATTCTGGAGTGTTCGTTTCATTAAACTGGTTATATTTACGCATCAGTGCGCGTATAACCTTCCAGAAAGCGATTTAGAGCTTGAAATCGAACAAGAATTGATATGTGCAAATGATACACATATTTATACATGTCCCAAGTATGAAATACAATATTTCATTAGTTTGGTATTTGTTTGAGGGTTGAAGTGACACAGGTGTCACAGTTTTGTGTATGCTCCTGTGCACTGTTCATAGGTTAATGGAAATCAGGAATACGTTCCAATGAGATCATAACAGATGAACTACCAAAACTTTCCAATCATTATCTTACCTGGAGGGTTTCCAATCTTCATCCCATCAAGACTGTGCCCGTGAGCACCTCATCCACGTTCCTGGCCATCGTTTTGGTTAGCATTACGCTGTTCCAACGCAGTTTTAACGTGTTGGGTTATGAGTTGTGCCAACTCTTCTGGTGTGGCAGGTAGTCCAGTACCCTGTCTTGCTTTTGGCGGCATTTTCATCGTTTATATTATTTACAACAATAATAATCACATGAGACGATAACCCAAAAATAATTCAATCATTAAATGTTAATGGACCAAACATTGCGCATGTATAATATCCACATATTAATGAGAAAAATTTTAAACCAAAAGTAGATCATTTGATATTATCATAGAAATTAATAGCTTGTTTTTCAGTACATCACAACTATCCTTGGCATATCTACATCGACAACCATAACAAGTTTTCACAAAAATTTCTACATAGTATCACAAAAATATAACCGGCACGCAGGCCTCCAAAAGAAAAGTACCAAAAGTATCTAACAAAAGAACCACAAACAAACAACCATAAAAAAACAACAATCAACATCTAACGCTTCATCCCTATAAAATCTAGCATCTTCCTGACCAACTCCTCCAAATCCATTATCCTCCAATGCATCTGGTCCATCGCACTGTTATCCAAATCCTTCAACTCATCGTACCAGTCCATTTGCCCCTCGAGGTCCTTCATCTTACCCTTGGTCATTTCTAGTTCTTCACGCATGGCAGCTGTCACACCCCCAACCGCGTAAAACAACAACCGCGGCAGAAACATCGGGGAGTGTCATAGCAGAATCATTGTTTCACAACACATGGTAATTGAAGTTTTGTTTTATTGAATTAAAATGTTTACATTGTCTAGGAAATTTAAGAAACATAACATGAATTAATCTGTCTTTCGAAGTTTTAAGTCACTAAGGCCTTGCCCAATTCCTATGTCTGCATCATGATCATCTAACAACAGCACCTGAAACACGTGTGAAAATAGGTACGTCAGCATAAAAATGCCTGTGAGATACATAGGTTTTGTTGATGCAGGATTCATGACTTGTAGTTAAAAGAAATGTTTAGCAAAAGTAGTCATGAATCTTATAAAATATTTTTGTTTATGAAACCATACGAAAATCGATAAGAAATCGGATGATAAAATTGAATAATGCATGGTTAAATAAATAACCAAGTAAAAAGGATTTTTTTGTACAAATGTGTCGTTTGTAAAACAATGGCTTGTGAATATATGTTATTTGTATAAAATGTATCATGTTTTTGTTGAAATGATTTAAATAACGCTACGATATTTAATATCATAAAAGCACTTATATATAGGAAGCACCAGCGGCGTATCCACCATGCTTTTTTCATATTGCACACGCCTCGTTATGTAAATCACTTATCATTAACCACCAAAATGTCTTGTTTAAACTGATTACAAAATGTTTATGTGTAAACAATATCGAATGTAAATCATATCTTGTATAATCAAATGTTATGTATGGCAAGTAAAAAGTAACTACTCAAACCATATGTATAATGTTTATGTATAATCAAATGAAATGTATGGTGATTGATAGTATTACTCAACCCATAGGTAAAAATATGTACAAAATAATGTATTTGAATAAATCATAGTTTAAGTCAAAAATTATGTTTTGCAAAATAAAACCATGCTTTACTGATACAAGCATTTATGCGGTAATGTTTTACGTCTACATTCAAGCCTTGCGACTGAGGAGATAAACCCTTAAACAAATTAAAGGTTTATCAAAATTATGTATTTCGGATTCTGTCATCCCTTACGTCCAAACAAACCTAGGATTCCAGGGATGGGAGTTGTCAATTCCTATGGTACCACTACATACTACCGAGCGGCATGATCGGTGTTAATGAACGTATTTTAGTTTTGTTAAACAAACCAAATGTTATACCAAATGTAAGCATGTTATATGAAAATAATGTACTAAGTATGCTAAGTAAACATACAAAGCAGAAATGTTTATGAAATCAATGTGCTAGCATGTTAATTAAACATACATAGCATAAACATAGATGAAATCATGTACTATATGTGTGCTACATGAACATAGCAAGCATATGTTATAAAAGGACGAAAGTAACAAGTAGGCACATGTGAATCACCCCAAAATATTTGAAAACAGTAAAAGAGGGGACTATGTACTCACTTGATAATGCTTAGAAGTCTTGGAATATAAATCAAACAAAGCTAGAAAGATCACGGAATCAATAGGCACCTAATATAGGTAACTATGTTAATAAACTGGACCTAAATCGGAAGATCGGATAGAATGAGGTTTCGTAAACCAAATGAGTATTGAAACTCATACAACATGGTTTAACAAAGCCTACATTCTAAATCGGAACCTATCCTAAGTGCTTATGACCCGTTTAGGTAGCTTACGCTACTTTAACGCGTCATTTGCGCAAAAGCGCAAACGAGTAGCCTAACTAGTCCTATGACAAGTATTATATGCCCTAACATGCTTAAATATGTTGCATAATCAGTTTAAGTGACAAAATTTAGGTTACATGTTCTTAAAATGAAATTACGCTACTTTAACGCGTCATTTAGGTTAAAACTAACTAAACGAAGTGACCATAAGGTATAACCTCGGAAGGTTATTTCCTATACAACTATGGACACAAAATATATTTGGTCGGATCCTAATGATCGACCAAACGGGTCGGGTTCGAAAGTCTAAGCGGTTGTTTAGACCGCTTATCTTACGACCCTATATAAGCACTAAACTAAAAGTAACGAGTTAAACATATTAAAACATGTTTAACTAAGTTAAAAAACAAGTTTGATATCAAAACAAAGTGTTTTGATACCCAAGAATAGCTTCGTTGCAAAATACGCATAAACACATATTTTGACCGAAACTTTGACTCGTCACAAGGAACTATAACCATCGTGATTACGCTCATGTTGCAAAGTTCAAACGAACTTTATGTTGACCATAAACTGGTCAAAGCAAAAAGTCAAACACTGTTTGACTTTCATGCTTAAAATGCATAAAAAGCATGAAAGAAGCTTACAAGAGGTCCAAAGCTTGAAGAGAGAACAAGAAAACTTGAAGAATGGGACCTTCAACCAGAAGGGATAGCCCCAATAGAGCAGAAGAAGAAGAAGAAGAAGAAGAAGAAGAAGAAATTCAGATGTGAGCAAGTTGTGAAATGAGAAATCATGGGTTTATACAAATTTTCCATAACTGTTAAGATCATTTCTTGGGTTTTGAGCTTCGATCTGGACCATACAAGTGTGGCACACTGTTTTGTATACCATGGGAGCTTAAAAACTAGCAAATGGTATAAGAAAACCATGTATATAAACCAAGGATAGGCTGTTGTTTGCTGAAAAACCAGTTTTGCAGATCTGGGGGTCTTTCACGGGCCGCGAAGGCAGAGTCTACAGGCTTCGCGCCCCTCCTAGACTCCACACCAGCAAACTTTTAAATATTGGCAGAACAGGCCCCTGCATGCATAAAAGTTGATTTTTGACACGTTTAAGCCCTGTTAACCCATTTTCAAGTCTCGATAATGATGTCAAAGTATAGGAGGCATGAAATATGCTTGAAAATATCTCGGATGTCGTTTTGTTTGGTCGTACGATCACGTTGTTCGGTTAATTACGACGAAACACGAACGGACTCGAAAAACGATCCAAATTACACGACGAATGGATTTTTAGCATGCCAATCACTAAAATAAAAGATTTTAATGATTACAAAAATTTTTGGATGTCCGGATGTGTTCAGAACGTAAGATTTGCGCATAAATGCAAACTTATGCACTTTTTGACGCTTTTAGTCCCTAATTGACCAATAAGTTTATTTTCGCATGCTGAACCCCTCAAAGCCTATTTCTAAGCCTTGTAAAGGTTATTTAGGGTATGTTTAACTTATGATCATGTTCCAGAATGTTCGTTACTATACGAGTCGGCATACTTTCGCAGTTTGTCGCAAATAGTCCCTGCGATCGAATAAACTTGTTTTTGCCATACCAAACCATTTAAAACTTATTTCTAAGTTATGTAAAGGTTATTTAAGGTATGTTAAGCTTATGTTGATGTTTTGGAGTGTTTGTCGCGTTAAACTGATTATGTTTATGCATCAGTTTGCGTATAACTTTCCAAAAAGCGATTTAGAATTTGAAATCGAACAAGGATTGAAATGAGAGATTGCTAAACATAAATAAATAATTATAGGGATCAAAATACATTGTTTCATTGAAAATTGAACTGTTCAGAGTTTGTATAATGATTACACAAGCACAGGTGTCACTGTCTCCCCTACTTTAGGAAATTTCGTCCCGAAATTTATTTAGAGGAAACTTGTGAGTGTAGATGTGGATGTTTTGCTTTCAAATAAATCCTTCGTTCCCTAAGTAGAACCTCTGGGTCATGTTTGGATTTCCAGCAAGCTTTTTGTTATTTGTACCAGACTGTTGTGTATAGGGAAGGGTTTAGATCCGAAGATTTAAACTCCATTCTAATGAGTTGGGGTATGGTTGTACCGAATCTCAAGAGTGCTATAAAATTGTCAAAATGATGTAAAGTGCGTGTTAATTCGACAAGAAGCTGAAGCCTCGAACATGGATAGAGAGAATGTTTCTTGTGAAAACTATTATAGGAAACTTGTGTGTGCTTGAAACTTGAAGTCGGATAGATAGAACAACATTGGTTAAGGTCCTGAACTTCTAGTAGTTTAAATAACGTCACGTTTGTAATGTAATAAGGGACACTTATATGTATATATAGGAAGCACCATTGGTGTATCTTCTGTGTCCTCGTTACATTGTTCACGTTTTATTATTCTTATCACTTTAGGTTCTTACACATGACAAAACTTGCTGTGGTTTCTGTGCACTGAATTCCATAATTATGTATGCATCCATAATTACGTAATTCCTTGCACAGTCCGCACCGTGCATTTTATAATGTGTAGGGGAAGAAAATAGAACAATAAACCTGTGATGATTATGACTAGACCACCATAGGGTCCTATTTAATTAGATCAACAAATAATCTCTTTAAATAGACCACCAAAGAGTCCTTTCAGCTACATCATCACATGACACCTTTAACCAGATTAATGAATCAATCTTTTTAACTAGACCACCCAAAGGGGTCTCTTTTAACTTATGGAATAACACTCTATAATCCAAGGGTCTTAACTATTACATAGAAGCCCATTAAGGATTTAAGGTAGTACCTTTGGATATCCTTCTATGAATCCCTTATATGAGGATATGGGAGATTCTACGAGGATTTGGATAACGAATATTTGGATTACACAAAAGCACATAAGTACATAAACACATAATCACATAATCACTTATCTTGGTTTTCAATTTGTTATCAACTAGTTTATTAATTTTGTTTGCCAATTTGTGTTGGTGCATCTAGTGTCTGTTAACTTCATCTTAATCGAGTCTTATGTCTAGATTGGATAAATGAGTGCACAACAGGGATCAAATTAGGGTTTGTTTGTGGTTAAGTGTGTAATTTCGTTTGAATGGGACATGTGCATGTTCAAACGAAATTAACACTTGTAATTTCATTTGAACAGGGCTGTGTCACCCTCAAACGAAATTACTTCAACTATATATAGGATTGTGCATGTCTCATTTGTAACGGAACTACTTTGTGAGATCTGGTAACGAAGTGCTGCCAGATTGTCTCCAGGTGCTGTAATTCTATCAGATTAATACAAGAGATATTTATAACTACATCGAGCGTCCGTTTCATTGATTCCTCCTTTGATTCGGATAAACAACTCTTCTGATCGACTCATTCAGGTCATACAACGATCCTACAAGTGGTATCAGAGCTCAGGAAGAAGAGTTCAGCTTGATTTCACCTATTTTCTGACTTCTACACCTTCTTTTTCAAAATTAAACATCTTTTCATGGTTAAAATTGGATAATTTTCTCACAATGTGTGCGTAATTGTGTTTTAACAAACCCTTGAAAGTTTCAGATCTAAAATCGGCTTAAAACTTGATTAATTGGACAAAATTTGAACCGAATTTATGACATCATGCTGATTTCGTTTGAAGAG
The DNA here is from genome assembly GCA_030545235.1 of Helianthus tuberosus. NCBI lineage: Eukaryota > Viridiplantae > Streptophyta > Magnoliopsida > Asterales > Asteraceae > Helianthus > Helianthus tuberosus. The sequence goes on along the minus strand of CM060385.1, from coordinate 69,685,509 downwards.
AATTGATAATTTCATTTGAGATTGCATAGTTTGTCTGATTTCGTTTGAAATATTTGGTTAATTTCGCTTGAAGTCTGGTATTCTGTTTGAGAAGTTGGGTAATCACGTTTGAAATCGTAATTTCGTTTGGGGATTTCGTTTGAAATCTGTGATTCCGTTTGAAAGGTTTATCTCGTTTAAAAGTCAAGTTTTATTCCGTTTGAAAGTGTCATTCGTCTATTTCCGTTTGAAAGTGGTTCAGTAGTTCACATGATATACTTGTTTTGATCTGATCAATATTCATCGGCCCAATTATAAATTGATAATAAAACCAATTGTCTGCCATTATATGTGAAAGCATGTGTAGTATTAAAAGGTTGTCAGATAAGTGAATTTGAGGCCCAATTAAAATCAATATCTTAATAGTGTTTGCATTAAAAGAATCTAGGTCCATGTGAAACAATCTGTCCACTATACATCTTCGGCCCAATCACAGTTATGTGAAAAAGTCTTTGAATTGTGTGACAATTTTAATTTCTAACATCGGTCCAATCAGAGTAAATTGAATTCTCGGCCCAATTGTTCTTAATTGTTTGGTCCAATCACAATTTATATCATAACAGACTTTGTCGGACACCACTTAAAGTTTGCATGTGTTTATGATTGAACATTAATTGATTGTTGTGTGTGCATCGGTGCATGTGATAAATAACAGTATTGTCGGATTGTGTTGTTTTGTGTGAGCATTGCATGTGACATTTAATGGATATTATAGTTTCAAAGTGAGTTTATAGTTCACTGTTGTAGTCAAAAAGTCAACTAGCTAAAGCGATCGTCCAAAGAATTTGTGTAGTGTGACTCGATCGAAAAACCAATTCACCTAGATTGATCATTCAAAGGTCCAGTCCGCTTGAACTTTGAACCAGGTCGTTTGGAATTGTACTCCTTTTGCAAGTAGTGGGTCAGGTCGGTTGATTTTGATCCGGGTCATAGCAGTTCGTACGGTTTGATAACTTATATCTCAGTTCGCATCAAACTCAGTTCACATCAAACTCAATCCGCACAGAATATTCACCAGTTCGAGTGTCAGTTTGTGTCAGGTTGTTTGATATTGATTAAACTGATTGTGTTTGTTTTGTTTGTCTCCAGGAAATTCAAGAATTTCAAATCATGGCTGAAGAGTTCTACAACACGTTCTACAATGCGTTTACATCAGAATCTTCCGAGATAACAACCGTTACACCAAAAACCATTACGAAAGCGATCAATGAGAACATCAAACATGATAATTTCTATGGCACACATTCAAAGCCACCAACTTTGGAAAGTATTGAGGATTACACGTGGTGGAAAGAGAGGTTCATTGGTTGGGCAAAAGGCTATGCTCATGAGAGCTGGTTTTGTTTGGAGTTTGGGTACAAAAGGCCGACTAATGATAAAGGAGAAGAGCTTCCACTCAAAGACTTACCTAAAGATGATAAAGCATAATTCTCAGCAGAACAAAGAATGATTGCTTTGATCCAGTTGGCAATCAGAAATGACATGTTTGCTTTACTGCAACATGACGGAACTTCAAAATCGGTTTGGGAGGCTTTACGGGTTAAGGCAGAGGGGGGTAAACAAATCAGGAAGAACAAAATTGCTTTATTGAAAAGGAATTTGATTTGTTTGATAGTCTTAACGGTGAACCAGTTCATCAAATGATTGAACGTTTTTGTCATCTAAAAATCGAACTAGAAAGATTTAAGATTGAAAAAATAAGAGAAGAAATAATAGACAAACTTATAGAAGCGTTACCACGAGCTGATCAGTGGCAAACATTTGTTTTTATCCTGAAAAATGATGCTTTATATGATACAATTTCTCTTGATGTCTTGATAGAAAAGATAGAGAGTCATGAACTTGAGTTGCAAAAGCAGGACAAGATGAGCAGTTCTTCGCATCAACAGAATGTTGGTCTTTATTATAAAGGCAATATACCTTCGGTGAAAGCTGATAGATCACCACAGACAGCATTCAGTGGTGAGAGGACAAAAGAACCTCAGAAAAGCTCATCAAGTTATGATCCGGGTTATCATTCATCTGCTTCAAAAGCTAGTTCTGAAGAATCAGAGGAGATACTATGTAACATTGCTCTCAAATTGAAGAATTCCCCGACAATGAGCATAAATGCAGCTAAGCTGCAAATGAGCTTCCTTGCATCTGTTCTGGAATCGTATGAAGGTCTTGTAGCTGGCAAAATTGGTAATTCTGAGTTGACCAAAGAAGACTACGACCAGATTGATCCGGAAGAGATGGAGCTCATTGATATTCGTTGGTGTTTAGCTAGTTGCATTCGCAGAGCTCAGAGATATATGGAAATTACTGGGAAACAATCTCTCGGTGGTGCATCCACAAAGCTTGGATTTGATAAATCCAAAGTGACCTGTTTCAAATGTAAGCAGAAAGGTCATTTCAAGAGAGAGTGCACTAATTCTGCGGTTGGTGGAAATGAACATCCGTTCAATGACGATTATTATCGAAAGGCAATTTACCACCGTAGCAGAGAAGAGCCAAAGATGATCGAAGATAAACCCATAGATAAGTCAAGAGCTTGTGCTGTAATCCATTATGATGAAGGTTTTGATTGGAGCCAGATTTGTCCAGATGAAGATCGTTTGGAAAATATAGTTACAGCTCATGGCAAATCTATATCAAAGAACAACCATTACGTCTTTGTTGCTGAAATCAAAGATGAAAACAAAGAAGAAAATGTTGTTGCTGAGGTCAAAGAGAAAACCAGAGAAGAAATTCCGAGTGAGAAAACAGACAGAGAAATGAGAATGGCTGCGAACAGAATGAATGATATGCAAAGAGAATATGATGAAGCTGTCAGATACAAAAGATGGGATAAGAAAAGAGAGTGCTATGTCAATAGATATGGTGAACCTGTTGTTTCCAAGAAGGACATAGTTTTTGATGATGTTCTTCTAGTAATTCCTCGGGTCGGCGAATTTTATTCAAATGCTGTAAAAGACAAAAAATATGAGGAAAAGCTGGAAAAACTCATAAGAGAAGTCATGATATCGAGTTTGGAGAAGAGAGACGAAGAGAGAATGGAGAAGAATATTGAGAGTTTGGTTGAAGAATTGAAGAAAGTTGCTGAGGAAGATGTGAAGGTATCTGTGGAAGTGAATGTAGAAGTTGTGAAAGAAGCTGTTACTGAAGAACAGCAGGTTGTAGAAGATGAGAAGAAAGATGAAAGTTTAATAGAAGAGAAGAATGAGAGTTTGAAGGTTGCTGGTGATGTTGGTGATGAAGTTGGTGTTGAAGGAAAACAGAGTAATGCTGATCAGAAGCTGTAGCAAACACCGAGGTGCCAATCACTGAGGTAAATTCTGACTCTGAAATCAAAACTATTGAACAATGCAAGAAATGCATGGAAACGTGTAGTGCTTGTATTGAAAAAGACAAAGAATTTAATAAAATTGAAGAAGTTTTCAAAAATAAATGCAAAGAAATGTTAGAAAACGAAAAAGTTTTGAAAGATAATGAAGAAAAACTTTTGGAAAAATGCAAAAAGTTAGAAAAAGAAAATGAAGTTTTGAAAGAAAATGATTTGAAAAAGACAGAAGAATGTGACCAAAAGAAAATTGTTTGTCAAGAAATGAAGAAAGAATATGATTCAATAAAATTGGCATATCACATAACAAAAGAATCATATGAAAAAGTGAAGGATGAAATGAAATTTGCTCAATCAAGAATGAATTATTTGTCTGAAACAACTAAAGAGCTTAAGCGAATGTATAAAATAAAACAAGGTGTTGTTAATTCCTACATTGAGGATGTTGCTAAGCTAAAGCGACAGATTGCTGATTTAGAACAAGTTAAAGAGTTATCATGTGTCGTCATATGTGCTTGAACGTATTTTCAATATAAAACCGGGAGATGGTGAGTCTGAGAAAAACAAGAAAGGCATTGGCTCAGAGTTTAATCAAGTTCCACCACCGGAAAAGTTTGCATTTTATGATGATGAAAAGGTCGAAAAAGCTTTCAACATGGTAGATCAATTTCCAGATAACATTGACGTAACCTATTCCAAATCTGATGATTCTAGTGATTCAGAGGTGGTAGGTAAGGTCGTTGAAAGTGTGTTGAAAGAAGAGTCAGTTGAAACAGGTAAATCTTAATCACAAGATGAAAATGAAGGTAATTTTCATGATAGATATCTGAAAAACACAAAATCCAAGAAAAATCTGGATGATGGTTCAAAGGGATTGGTTTATACCATGATTGGATCAGACAAATTGTTCTTAGATGTTGTATTCCCGATTCAGAATGTGATTTCAGAAAAGGTTGATAAAGTTTTCAAAATGGTTGAGATTGATAAATCTGAGATTTCAAAGTTTGTTGGTAAAGGTCACAAAACTTTTTATAATAAACCTGGTTTCAAGAAGAAAAACATTAAGGCTGGATTGGGTTATAAAAGGAAACAAAATTGGAAAAGAAATGAAATGCCGAATTATCAGGCAAAAATGAGTTTTGTACAAGGAAAAAGTTTAGCAGAAGAGAAAGAACTCAAATTTAGACGACAGTCTAATGAGGAGTTTCATGATCAAAAGAAAAGGCAACAACCACAGGTCAAAGATGTGTCTAAGAGAACATGTTTCAAGTGTGATCAAATAGGACATCTTGCACGAAAGTGTCCGAATCTGAAACCTGTGGATGTTGACAAAAAGAAGTCTGAAAATGTTGAAAAACAAAAATCTGAGGATGTGAAACACAGGTCAACCAAATTTGATTCAAAACAAACTTGGAGGTACAACACAAACAAGTTTGCTTCGAATCAAAATTGGAAATCAAACTCAAATAGATTTGATTCAAGACAGACCTGGAATTCTCACACACCCAGAGTCAGAACAACTCAAAGTTGGAAAACATCTGTTGATATGACAAAACCTCAAGAGTTTTGGAAACCAAAAGTTGTTGATAAAAAACAAAATGTTCAAAAAGATTCACATTTTTACAAACGAGGTACTCCTAAAGGTCAAACTTGGAGTGCTAAGAAATAAATCGTTTCGGTAAAAGATGAGAAAGTTGAAGTAAAAGTTGAAAAAGTCTTTGATGACAAAGATTTTCCAAAACTGCATGATGTATATTGTGTTGAAATGCCTAAGGTCAAACAGACCTGGGCTAAATTGTTCAAGTAATTGAATAGTTGAATGTGCAGGTGATCAAGACAACTGAAGATTGTGAATATGCAAATAGGAGCACCCTGGCACAAGAAGAGGAGAAGGCTGCTGGACCCTGTGTTGGTTGAAACAGGGAGTTTGTTTGTTTTCTGTACATAAATAAACAATATTTCAAAAACCCTAAAAATTTAAAAATTTAAAAACCAAAAATTTGTTTTAGTTTTATCAAAATTTTGAAAAATCCAAAAATATGTTTGTTTTTAATTTTTGTCAAATATTCAAAAATACAAAAATATGTTACTTGAATATGCCGAAACCCTCACGGCTGAACAAACATGATTAATTTCACAAGATTGAAAAACGGTTTTCAAACTGTAAAATATCAATGTGTTGTAAATCATGGGGGTACGTTATACTTTCTGCATATCAGTGCATGAGAAGCAGAAAATGGATGGCGAGACAAAGCTATCAGTGTTGGTTGTCAAATTTTTCTTTAAATGATTTTGCATTTTAGGGGGAGTATTGTTGTTAGAAAATACAAAAACATTTGAAAATTTGAAAAAGTCAAAAACATTTTAAAATTCAAAAAATTGAGTTTTTGCGTAAAAAGAGGAAATGATAGTACATCAGTAGACATTCACAGTACGCTAAAGAATTGGAAAGTCAAAATGTGTTAAACGATCTCACTGTGGATGTGTCGGTAGATTTTTATACATTTAGTAAACTTTTTCGGGATATAAACCTAAATTGAAACTTGCTTATTTTGTGGGGAACACTACTTGGATATATAGGTAACCCCTGAAATCTTGTTTGAAGGACCCTTCTTTCTGAGATACTAGGTCTTTATGCTTAGTGATACCTGGGGTATTATCCCGGGACTTCTGATTTTGTGGAAGCAATGGCCTAGTCCCCGTATATTACTTTCTGCTTGCTTGAAATATAGCGCTGCCCTCAGCAAAAATGATGAAACAATAAAATTGATAATCATTGCTGTTGAAGAAAAGATCCTCTAAAGGGGACACACCAAAAGTCGAAACCGTCATCTCTCTGCTGAATGGAAGTTCTGACCTGAGCTCTCACGGTTTCGCAATTTAACCCCTTACAGATATCATCTAGGTATACTCACCTGTAAGACTGAATATTGGGATCTGGATACGGGAGTATATTCAAGAGGTGGGACACATGAATGAGTTTAAGTTCTTAAAACACCTAATTCGTATCCTGAATCAGTTGAAATTTGTGTGAAAATTTAAGTGGATCAGTATATCGACAATCTAAGTGAATTGTTTAATTCTTAATGAGTAATTAAGCTCAACGGTACTTGTGACTTGTCAGAAACTGATATGATCCTCTAACACAAACTCAAACAAAAATATTGTCTGTAAATATGTTTGTACATATTTCTTTACTGTTTTATATTTCAGAAAATACAAAAAGATTTTGATTCTGTTTTATTTTCGACAACTGATGTCTGAGTGCTAAGTTTCAAAATCTGAGTAAGCTGATTGTGTTTCTGAAAATAAAACAAGTTCATTAATTTGAAACTTGAATTTTTTTTAACAAAAATCAAAAACAGTTTGTGATATCTCCAAGGTCATTAGTTTGGACTTGGATGATTAACTGTGAGGGATTTGGATGCTTATATTATTAAAATCTTTGAAATAGAGCCAGTTTTTGATCCTGAAACTGCCAAATCATAAAATTTGTTAAAAAGTGTTTGTTTTGAAGGTTTCAAAGAGCCAGGTTAAAATTCCTGGAAAATTAGAAGTTTAAAATGTTGTTACTTATAAATGTATGAGTGTTGCAGGAAAGAGTCCAGACTACGATCCCGATAGCTGAGACTAAGGGGGAGTCTGAAGACGAGCTCAAAGCAAGGAGGAGCTTGTAACCTGAATGCAAGGTGACGATCCCTAAAAGCACGGAAGCTTGATGAAAGGGGGAGCCTGAAGACTTGAAGAAAGATTGATAGGATGCTTACAGTGTTAGAGCCAGAGATAGAGCATGAAGACTGATCAAGACTGAAGATGTGTCATGATAAAGACTCGACACTGAAGACTTCGTCAACATCCAAGGGGGAGTCTGTTGGTGCATCTAGTGTCTGTTAACTTCGTCTTAATCGATTCTTATGTCTAGATAGGATAAATGAGTGCACAACAGGGATCGAATTAGGGTTTGTTTGTGGTTAAGTGTGTAATTTCGTTTGAATGGGACATGTGCATGTTCAAACAAAATTAACACTTGTAATTTCATTTGAACAGGGCTATGTCACCCTCAAATGAAATTACTTCAACTATATATAGGATTGTGCATGTCTCATTTGTAACGGAACTACTTTGTGAGATCTGGTAACGAAGTGCTGCCAGATTGTCTCCAGGTGCTGTAATTCTATCAGATTAATACAAGAGACATTTATAATTACATCAAGTGTCTGTTTCATTGATTCTGCCTTTAATTCGGATAAACAACTCTTCTGATCGACTCATTCGGGTCATACAACGATCCTACAATTTTTTATCAATTTGTACACGTGTATTTAAAGTACACCAGGAATCCAATCCATGGACTTCAATTGATACTTTAAACATCCTCAAGAATCTAACTATGAAGATAGGATGATCTCAATAGGAATTCAGCTTTGTCCTTATTGAATCGTAATATATGTATTAAAGCATGCAAAGAATTCAATTAAGGACTATGATTTTGCGCTTTAAACATCTATAAGGATTAAATTATGAAGATAGGAAGATCCCATAAGAATTTTGAAATTCGTATAGCGGGAGATGTTTCGAAACCTTGTACTAGACGTGCTTAAGTCAATACATGAGGTAAAATGTTCATGAAGTTGAGGTGCTAGATATGCCAAGGCGACATATGAAGCAGAATTTGGAGGTCGTGTATTACGTATGTTAAGTCAACATACGAGCAGAGGGTTCTTGAAAACTATGCATGGGATTCTTTAGAAATGTGTTTAATGTTTTTAAAACCTTACGTAATACTTTTGAAATCATACTGTAGGTGTATTAGGTAAATATGTTTATATAATGTTTTAAGATCATGTGAGATGGTTTCGAAATCATGTATAAGGTTTTTGAAAACATGGATAATGTTTTTGAAATTATGCTCTTGGTGTATTTAGTAAATATACTATGTTAAAATGTTTTTGAATCATATGAAATGTCTTTGAAATTATGAAGGGTGTTTTGAAAACATATACTATGCATGTCATTATGAAAACCAGAATGTAATGATACGTACATAGACATATCGCATGAGATTATTGAAGGACTTATGAAAAATATCCTTAGATATCCAAGCAAGGATTTAAAGTGGTACTCTGAGTATTCGTCCGAAGTTGTAACTTGTATCTTGTACTTCGTTTCTTAGAAGGAAACGAGTACTTAGGCTTTTCGTGGAAATCGTGAGTGATCACATAAATGGGGGAATTACAAGGGTAGTTTGTCTTGCAAAGAATACAGTTCCTTGGTATAGGTATCGTAGGGGTATGCCATACACGTATGTAACTACATTTGTTTTTGTACATCAGAATTGTGAACAACGCTTTATTTATAAACCAACCTCATTGTTTCAGAGTTCAAGGAAAACAAAAGCAACAAAACATAGAATTTTAGTTATTTCCAAACAACATCATCTTCCAGTCAGCCAAATCCTCATTCATGGGTCGGATTTGCATTGACAAGCTTTGGGCATTTGTTCCTGAAATGACCCATGTCGCCACAGTTGTAGCAAGTACCAGGCAGAAAACGAGCTTGTGCTGGATCTGCTTAAAGTTGGACAGGGTTCTGAATAGCTTGGTTTGGCGTAGTAGTTGAAGGACATATTTTTTCCATATGACCAAAAAGTCCACAGTTCAAACATTTTTGGCATTTGACATGGGCATGGTGATGGAGGTTACACTGATTGCACATAGGGGTTTTTACTTCGTATGGTGCTTGAGCAACAGTAGGATTTGCAACAGTTTTGTTTTGGATAGCAAAACGACATGTGTTAACCAAATGTCCCCAACATCCACAGTGGTTACATTTGAAACATGGTGTTTGATTCGGATGATGACGATTGCATTGATTACACAAAGGAGCAGTTCCTTTGTAAGGCTTCTTAGCTGGTGGTGTTGCCACCTGGCTAGGTCCCGCTTGATTTTGAGCAACCGCTGCAAGATTCTTTGAAGCTTTTCGCTTTCTTGATTTTCATGAAGGCTTGGCTTTCGTTTCCTTTGGTGTCTCTTGGGTGGTTTCATCCTTGAGGCGAGTCATGGTAATAGCTAAGTCAACGGTCCTCTGGAGTACTACGCCTATTTGTTGGGCAATTGTAGCAGCCAATTTAGCCTTTTGAGTGTCGCTGAGATGAAGAGGTATCCTAAAGATAGTTGAAGACATGAGAGGAAACAAGTAATATGTTATCGGATAATCAAAACAGAATGTTTAAATATATCGACAACGCATAAAGATTGTGATCATTTGTTTGTTACCTAAGGCAAACAAATGACACAGTGACTAATCAAAGTAAGCGGGTCATATTAATGTATCGCGAAGACATGCTTTAGCCTATAAGTGGACACTCATCCCAAGAGTTCCCAGGTAAGAGTGACTGGTCCGATTATTTGGATTTGTACGAACACTCTAGCCTTAGACAGAAAACTCGGAATACATGCACCCATCCTTCTAGATTGCATGTGTTCACATTATAAGACCCAAACTTTGACGAAATTTTGAAAACTTTGAAGGTTCAAAACCTTATAAAAAATCATCCTAGAATAGTTTCAAAACGGATTTGAAATTTGTGTTCTCGTTGTGGTTGTCGCCTAAAGATAGGTGACGGTATTGTTTTAAGATCTAAACACAAGAATCTTGTGTTAGGGTCCTAGGAAGGTTATAGACTAGGTCAAAGCATTACTAATAACCTAACTCCCTATAACCATGAACTCTGATACTAACTTTTCTGTCACACCCCGACCGCGTAAAACAACAACCGCGGCGGAAACATCGGGGAGTGTCATAACAGAATCGTTGTTTCACAACACATGGTAATTGAAGTTTTGTTTTATTGAATTAAAATGTTTACATTGTCTAGGAAATTTAAGAAACATAACATGAATTAATCTGTCTTTCGTAGTTTTAAGTCACTAAGGCCACGCCCAATTCCTATGTTTGCATCATGATCATCTAACAACAACACCTGAAACACGTGTGAAAATAGGTACGTCAGCATAAAAATGCCTGTGAGATACATAGGTTTTGTTGATGCAGGATTCATGACTTTTAGTTAAAAGAATTGTTTAGCTAAAGTAGTCATGAATCTTATAAAATGTTTTTTTTATGAAATCATACGAAAATCGATAAGAAATCGGATGATAAAATTGAATAATGCATGGTTAAATAAATAACCAAGTAAAAATGATTTTTTGTACAAATCTGTCATTTGTAAAACAATGGCTTGTGAATATATGTTTTTTGTATAAAATGTATCATGTTTTTGTTGAAATGATTTAAATAACGCTACGATATGTAATATCATAAAAGCACTTATATATAGGAAGTACCAGCGGCGTATCCACCATGCTTTTATCATATTACACTCCTCGTTATGTAAATCAAATCACTTATCATTAACCACCAAAATGTCTTGTTTAAACTGATTACAAAATGTTTATGTGTAAACAATATCGAATGTAAATCATATCTTGTATAATCAAATGTTATGTATGGCAAGTAAAAAGTAACTACTCAAACCATATGTATAATGTTTATGTATAATCAAATGAAATGTATGGTGAATGATAGTATTACTCAACCCATAGGTAAAAATATGTACAAAACAATGTATTTGAATAAATCATAGTTTAAGTCAAAAATTATGTTTTGCTAAATAAAACCATGCTTTACTGATACAAACATTTATGTGGTAATATTTTACGTCTACATTCAAGCCTTGCGACTGAGGAGATAAACCCTTAAACAAATTAAAGGTAAATCAAAATTATGTATTTCGGATTCTTTCATCCCTTACTTCCAAACAAACCTAGTATTCCAGGGATAGGAGTTGTCAATTCCTATGGTACCACTACATACTACCGAGCGGCATGATCGGTGTTAATGAACGTATTTTAGTTTCGCTAAACAAACCAAATGTTATACCAAATGTAAGCATGTTATATGAAAATAATGTACTAAGTATGCTTAGTAAACATATAAAGCATAAATATTTATGAAATCAATGTGCTAGCATGTTAATTAAACATACATAGCATAAACATAGATGAAATTATGTACTATATGTGTACTACATGAACATAGCAAGCATATGTTATAAAAGCACGAAAGTAACAAGTAGGCACATGTGAATCACCCCAAAATATTTGAAAACAGCAAAGAGGGGACTATGTACTCACTTGATAATGCTTAGAAGTCTTGGAATATCAATCAAACAAAGCTAGAAAGATCACGGAATCAATCGGTACCTAATATAGGTAACTATGTTAATAAACCGGACCTAAATCGGAAGATCGGATAGAATGAGGTTTCGTAAACCAAATGAGTATTGGAACTCAAACGACATGGTTTAACAAAGCCTACATTCTAAATTGGAAACTATCCTAAGTGCTTATGACCCGTTATGACCCGTTTACGTAGCTTACGCTACTTTAACGCGTCATTTGCGCAAAAGCGCAAAGGAGTAGCCTAACTAGTCCTATGACAAGTATTATATGCCCTAACATGCTTAAATATGTTGCATAATTAGTTTAAGTGACAAAATTTAGGTTACATGTGCTTAAAACGAAATTATGCGCAAAAAGGGCATTTTGGTCATTTTCCTAAGGCATATAAATTACCTATAATACAACTAACTAAACGAAGTGACCATAAGGTATAACCTCGGAAGGTTATTTCCTATACAACTATGGTGACAAAATATGTTTGGCCGGATCCTAATGATCGACCAAATGGGTCGGGTTCGAAAGTCTAAGCGGTTGTTTAGACCACTTATCTTACGACACTATATAAGCACTAAACTAAAAGTGTCGAGTTAAACATGTTTAACTAAGTTAGAAAAAAGTTTGATATCAAAACAAAGTGTTTTGATACCCAAGAATAGCTTCGTTGCAAAATACGCATAAACATGTATTTTGACCGAAACTTTGACTCGTCACTACGCCTAATCAACGTGGTAATCAGTAGGTATAGTCACAAGGAACTATAACCATCGTGATTATGCTCACGTTGCAAAGTTCAAACGAACTTTATGTTGACCATAAACTGGTCAAAGCAGAAAGTCAAACACTGTTTGACTTTCATGCTTAAAATGCATAAAAAAGCATGAAAGAAGCTTACAAGAGGTCCAAAGCTTGAAGATAGAACAAGAAAACTTGAAGAATGGGACCTTCAACCAGAAGGGATAGCCCCAATAGAGCAGAATAAGAAGAAATTCAGATGTGAGCAAGTTGTGAAATGAGAAATCATGGGTTTATATAGATTTTCCACAACCGTTAAGATCGTTTCTCGGGTTTTCAGCTTCGATCTAGACCATACAAGTGTGGCACACTGTTTTGTATACCATGGTAGCTTAAAAACTAGCAAATGGTATAAGAAAACCATGTATATAAACCACGGATAGGCTGCTGTTTGCTGAAAAACCAGTTTTGCAGATCTGGGGGTCTTTCGTGGGCCGCGAAGGCAGAGCCTTCAGGCTTCGTGCCCCTCCTAGACTCCAGACCAGCAAACTTTTAAATATTGGCAGAACAGGCCCCTGCACGCATAAAAGTTGATTTTTGACATGTTTAAGCCCCGTTAACCCATTTTCAAGTCTAAATAATGATGTCAAAGTATAGAAGGCATGAAATATGCTTCAAAATATCTCGGATGTCAGTTTGTTTGGCCGTACGATCACGTTGTTCGGTTAATTACGACGAAACACGAACGGACGCGAAAAATGATCCAAATTACACGACGAATGGAATTTTAGCATGCCAATCACTAAAATAAAATATTTTAATGATTACAAAAATTTTTGGATGTCCGGATATGTTCAAAACGTAAGATATGCACGTAAATGCAAACTTATGCACTTTTTGACGCTTTTAGTCCCTGATTGACCAATAAGTTTATTTTCGCATACCGAACCCCTCAAAGCCAATTTCTAAGCTATAAAAGGATATTTCAGGTATGTTTAACTTATGATCATGTTCCAGAATGTTCGTTACTATACGAGTCGGCATACTTTCACAGTTTGTCGCAAATAGTCCCTGCGATCGAATAAACTTGTTTTTGCCATACCAAACCCTTCAAAACTTATTTCTAAGTTATGTAAAGGTTATTTAAGGTATGTTAAGATTATGTTGATGTTCCAGAGTGTTTGTCGTGTTAAACTGATTATGTTTACGCATTAGTTTGCGTATAACTTTCAAGAAAGCGATTTAGAGTTTGAAATCGAACAAGGATTGAAATGAGATATTGCTAAACATAAATAAATAATTATAGGGATCAAAATACGTTGTTTCATTGAAAATTGAACTGTTCAGAGTTTGTATAATGATTACACAAGCATAGGTGTCACAGCAGCAAACTGTCGGTCACAATGGCAACATCGATCTACCCAAACCCCTTTCTGCTTCTTAGAAGTAGATGCAGTCTCAGCACATGATGTAGAAGCAATCTCCCCAGCAGGCCTAACCCTCTTCCCATGGCGATAATACACTAATAGAGGCATAGTAGATGTGTGTGACTCTAAGATGGGTAAAGATGACTCTGATAGAACAGGTGGAGGGACCTCAACGATAGACTCGATCACAGTAGCAGGTGGAGCAACAGATGGTTCTAATGGTCGAGCCGTGACAATAGTGGCATCCATCGCTGGTGCAATACTATAAGGTCCTCCAATAACAGGGATACCTTTGATCACGTCATCGATAACTGGTACTGTGCCAGATGATTGGGCCGTCTCATGAATCGAGAGAGGAGCGTCATCGTTGTCATCAATCCACCCGTTGCTAGTGAAAGCATATCGGGGGTCTACCTGGCTAGCGAAAGCAGCAGGGTCGACGCGGAATGATGAAGTAAACTCAGCCATACCAACCATCTGTGGGGTCGTGATAGGTATCTCTGGTAGAATGGATCTGGGTAAAGTCTCGAAATCTGGATCGCTACCTGAGTCGTTGATCTCGATGACTTCATGCTCGTGCGACATCTGTGACACATATGTAACCGTACAAGTAAGTGTGTGTGATCAGCATGAATAGTAACATATAAGGCCCAAATAAACAAAAAATCAAGTATGCACATAAACACATAAGGGTTTTCATACATGATAAAACTTCCACGTTTATTTAAAATTCTTGGCTTCGAGAATTTTGGACTTTACATCTCAAAATTCTTCGGTTGAAGTCTAGTGTTTTCTCCCAAAAACATCTAGTTCGCTAACAACCATTGGCTCTAATACCAACTTCTGTCACACCCCAAAAACGTCGCAGCGGAATATAAAACGTAGTGGTGACGGAAGTTGGTGCCCATTTATATCTTGTCGATCAATGAATTTAATTGTTGGACATTTTAATTTATTTTAAACATAAGTTATTTAAACATTACGTTTTAAGACACGACACAATCATATAGTTAAGTTGTCTTTGATCCTCACGGATCTTATTATATACGTCCCAGAAAGTTTAAAAGTTGTCCAACATTTTCAAACAACACAACATGCATCATCAAACACAAGATACGGCATAATTACCGAAGCCGAACTTAAGTACCTGTAGAACACGTTAAAATCAAGTGTCAACACAAAGGAAGGTAAGTTCATATATTCTCATACAAACAATTTATTGCAAAGGAAAAATTTCTGATTATGTGTTTATTTGAAAACATCCATATAATTTTTAGAAAGTCCATTTTACTTCCTAAATAAAATCCATGGGTCCTCCGTCGCGGTTCAACAACCCGACAATAAAACTCTTACCCAGGTTTTGTATATTAAATTCATTGCGTCAATTTTCAGACTCGTATGTTAGCTAGACAATACGTACTATATATTTACCATGCAGGGATAATCAAAGCTAGACAATAAACAGAATATCAATTCGTCGTTTGACTTGACACGGAGCGACCGGTCACGACTGGGTTGTCAACCCGATAGATCTACCAACAATTCCTCGCGTGCAATACTTAACTGATTAAACGACATCATGGGCGCAGGGTCCACTCGAGACCAATATGAAGTCTGCCTCACGTATAATATATATATCCTACTAATATGACAAATTTAATACACGAAGTTGTACGAATCCCCTTAATCTCCTTCCCTTGAGACCAGGCCGGCATCCGTCCCAACTTTACGGTCTGTTTCGCCTCGGAAACACCGTACCAATCCCCGTTTCATCCCGAAACAAATATATATTCAACAAAACCGTTTCATCCCCGAGACACATATTCAACAAAAACCGTTTCATCCCCGAAACATATATTCAACAAAAACCGTTTCATCCCCGAAACATATATTTTCACAAATCCATATATTTTCAACGAAAATATACAATTTATATCAAAAAGGTATGTTTTATTGCAAAAACATTATTAAACCCTTTTATTGGCGTGTTCTACCCCCAAAATATATACAAAGTAGTAAAAAAAGGGGTTTAGTGACACTCACCTTTGGTGCGTATTTTAAATAGCGCAATCCCAGAGATTGATTTCTACACGTCCTATTATATATATATAGTAACGATTTTAAATTAATATACATAACACAAAAATCCTAAGGTTCTCTGTTTTCTTAGAATTGTCACATAACTGAGATTTTCTCGAAGAGTTATCATTTTTGATTATGTTGGCATGTTAATATATATATGAGTCCATATATATATTTTTATGATTTTGTGACTTGAACGATTTTATTGGTGACCATTATTGTGTAAATCCGTTAACACTCCCGTTTATACGTAATATATCTACGATTTGCGCGTCGTAATATATATACATAAACGTTCATATAACTTATCATCAAAACACGCGAAATCTTGTTAACTTATCTATTTTGTCATTTTTAAAGCAAATATACATAAAACATCTCATATGTATCAAATTTCATGCTCGACAAACAACTTACACATTTAACGCGATTTTTACCGTTTCTACCGCACAAAACGCACAAATATACATGCATAATCTAAATTTCCAAAATCATGTTAAAAACTTAACATACATTCACATTCTCATGTTTAAATCACATAACACATTTTATTTTGGGTAAAAGGGTTACCCCGGTGATTCTATATATTCACAACCAAAAGAACAAGTAGTGTAGAAAGTCTACACTAGTTCAATCATGAGACAGGCCCCATGAAAGTAAAGACAACGCACAATCACAATAAACAACCAAAACAACGTGACTACTAGACAACAATCTAGAAATGACGGAAACAAAAAACAACTAATCAGCCGCCATCATCATCAATGTCTACTCCATGGATCTCCCATTCTCCAAGAAGCTTTCGCACACTAGGAGTGTCACACCCCCAAAATCCACTTACGGAGCACCACCGCTTGGAGGCGTGACTGACCAGGATCTTAGCCATCAATCACATTGAACTCATAGGTGTAAGTAAATAAAACTTTCAATGATTTAACAATAAGTGTTACAATATTACATCATATTTTATAGTGTACAATGGAAGCATAAATCATTCGTTAAGTGTATATAACCACATGTAAAAACTGTTAGTCTTGTATAGTGTTTCCATGTATCTCGACCCATGACCACTCAAGCTTCCCAGACAACAAGTTCCAATGTTAAGCACCTAAAGGCCTGCAAGGCATGTAGCAACAAGTCAACAACAAAGTTGAGTGAATTCACAGTTGGGTGTTCGTTTTAAGTTGTTCCCGAAAACATAGTTTGTCATTAGCTGGCTTACATGCCGTGGGGGTTACCCCATAGTAGAAAATACGATTAACCAGTTTACCCTGTTTTCCAAAACATATTCATAGTTGGTGGGGGCTTCCTATGTGAATTACCAGTTTACCCTGTTTTCCAAAACATATTCATAGTTGGTGGGGGCTTCCCATGTGAATTACCAGTTTACCCTGTTTCCCAAACCTTTACGATATTTAGTGGGGGCTTCCCATGTTGTAATTCGCTAGACTAGTTGTATCGAAAAGTGTCCTTCCCAATCCGAGGACAGTGATGAGTATGAGATTACGTAGGTTTTACGTAAATGCCCTTCCCAATCCAAGGACAGTGATAAGTATGAGATTACGTAGGTTTTACGTAAGTGCCCTTCCCAATCCGAGGACAGTAGTACGTAGTGAGTACGTAGGTTTTAGCACTGGTGTCCTTCCCAATCCGAGGACGGTGGTAAGTAGTCTAGTAGTGGTGAATGTACGAGTTCTGTCATAGTTATACAATCCCATTCCCAACCCACCGGGAATCCCATGCCTTAGAAGTGTGAACTCACCTTGGTTTGCTCGGAATGCTAAACTACGTGCTCGCAAACAATCAGTCAAAGCCTATAGTATGCATGTATACACCATCAGTTTATGTTGGTAAAGTTTCACATGCAACCTAAGTCACTAAGTGTACTGGGTAGTTAACATCAAGTAACACGTAAACAGTTATTCAATTTCACACAACTCATGCTTCACATAATTGGGTTCTCAGTCTATTCTAACAGTATTATCCATTGACATACCTAACGGCGTTAACAGGTTTAACGAGGTTAACACACTTAACATAGTTAACATACATAACATAGATAATCAGAATTAACAGAGTTAACTTGCATAATGGAGTTAACGTACATAACATGGTTAACATACATAACAGAGATAATCAGAATTAACAAAGTTAACTTACATAATGGAGTTAACGTACATAATATAGCTAACATACATAACAAAGATAATCAGAATTAACAGAGTTAACTTGCATAATGGAGTTAACGTACATAACATAGTTACCGTGCTATAATCCTTCGACGAAATCACATATGGCGAAAACTCTTTATGACGAAAACCCCTCAGGGACGAAATCCCTTTGGACGAAATCATTTTGAGTGAAAACCCAGGTAACGAAATTCAAGGGTTTTCTTCGGGTTTAAGGTGTGACGAAAATACTTAGTGTTTTCGTCTGAATCCTGTGATTTCGTTGGTCCCTGTGTTTTCGTCGGTGCAATACATGTTCATCAACAACCATTACACATTCCAGGAACCCTAATCATCGTCTAACAGTTACATCGATTATAACAAACTTTTAATCAACCTGATCTATTCATACAATCACCAAAATTAACAATCTGAATCATCATTCAAGTGTCATGTAAACAGAGTCATTATTCAGTTCAATAATTAAACATATATACATACATCATCCAGTCGATTAGCATGACATATCACATAATCAGATCCTGATCACATTAATGTCATTCAGATCTTTCAGGAATATGCATTCGATCCTATCAAATCCTTGAACCCTAAGTTGATATCATGTTTCGCACACAGTTACATAACCAATTTATCAAGTATATCAAAATAAAAAACAAAACGTGTAAATTACTAACCCAAGCAGAAAATACAATGAACCAGTCAATACAAAAGGTTCCAAAGGTCTCACGGTCACCGTCGCACACAAGGTAGAGGAAGAGAAGGTGAGAGGTGGTTAGGGTTGTTGCCGGTTTCAAGTTCACGCAAAGGTTGGGGCAAAAATATAATTGATCGCTACTTGGCCAGAAGCCCATTTTGTTTTCGCCGACTATCTCCTGGACGAAAACACGAAAGTGTTTTCGCCAGGTAGTGTGTTCGTGGAGAGGGGGTAGTGGTGTAAAGGATCCATGTTTTTTTTATATACAAACCATATTATTAATACAAAAAATATATATATCACATACACACTTATATTGCACATCAATATATATAAAATCACACTTTTCAAATAAGTACTAAGTTAAGTCGAGTGGAGACCTTGAAAACTCGGGTTGTCACATTATCCCCAACTTGAAAGAAATTTCGTCCCGAAATTTAGCACGCGGTTACTGAGAAAGCTAGTTGTGTTGTGTTGTTTCCTGGTTTTCCTGGGGTGTCACATCATCCCCCCGTTGGTTTGGAATTTCATCCCGAAATTCCGCAGTAGCTTCAGTCTCAGTAGTGGTTGCACTGTTTCCGAACAACTGGGGATACTTGAGTTTCATTTGATCTTCTCGTTCCCAGGTAAACTCTGGGCCACGATGGGAGTTCCAACGAACTCGAACAAGAGGTATTCTGGTATGCTTGAGAACCTTAACGTCTCGGTCTGTGATTTCAACTGGTTCCTCGACGAATCGCAACTGATCGTCGATAGTGAGCTCCTTCAAAGAAACTATGAGGGTCTCATCTGACAGACACTTCTTCAGATTCGACACGTGAAAAACGTTGTGAACTCCACTGAGTTCTGTTGGTAGGTTCAGTTTGTAGGCCACCTTGCCTATTTTCTCTATGATTTCGAAAGGTTTAACATATCACGGTTCAAGTTTCATCTCGTTTACAAAAAACAAAGTACACCTTCCCAAGGTTTCTTGCGCTTAACAGCGTAGCTTTTCTAGCGGTCACGAACTGCCGTCATTCGTTATTGTAGCTGAGCAATCTCCTCTAATGTGTGTATGACGAGTTCTGGGCCGGTGATTTGGCCGTTTCTGACTTCTGCCCAACAAAGGAATGATTGGCACCGTCGTCCATACAATGCCTCGAATGGAGCAACCGGAATGCTGGTGTGGTAGCTGTTGTTATACAAAAGCTCCACTAAAGGGAGGTGTATTCTCTGACCGTTGCCAAAGTCGATTTCATGTGCTCGAAGCATGTCTTCAAGAGTTTGGATAGTGCGTTCAGTCTGCCCATCCGTCTGTGGATGATATACTGTGCTCATGCCTAAACGTGAGCCAAAGGTTTGTGCACTGCTTGCCACAAATCAGATGCAAATCGTGGGTTGCGATTAGAGGTAATGAAGGTTGGCACCCCGTGCCTAGCAACCACTTCCATTAGATAGATGACTACAAGTGTAGAAACTTATCCGTTTCTTTAGTGGTTTGTAAGTGTGCTGGTTGCGCAAGGGAATCAATGAGTATCCAGGTGTTGTTGTTTCCGTCTCGAGTTGTAAGTAGACAATCGACCAAATCCATGGCAGTCCGTTTTTATTTCCATGTGGGTATTGCTGGTTGCTGATACTACACCTTGAGTTAACTAGGTTATCCTTCATGTCCGATTACTAGTACAAGGTTTGTAAATCCTAATGCATCTCATCAAAACCCAAGCGGCTAGAATGCCGAAGCTGGTGTGCTTGCTCAACGCGAGTTCCCTACAGTTGCCGTGTAATGAGGCCCACAATCGTTTCATGAAGTAGCGAGTATTGTCCGACTGGTCAAAGGTTGCTTCTCCATGCCCCACATGGTTTCGACTTGAAGATTCCTCTTCCTTCAGTTCTCCAGTTTGAACAGAGCGAGTCTGATATTGGTAAGTTAGAGTTGATAGCGAGCTGCAGATCTCATGTACGTTCAGGTTTCGCAGTCGTATTCATCCAGAAGTTCCATCCAGCGATGTCATTGAATGCTTTAGTTCTTTCGAACATCGGTACCTGGGAGGCCCTTGTGATCGGTCTATATAACGCATCTGGTACCGTCCAAGTGACGCCTCCATCCAAAATCCCAAAGCCATGGTTTCCACCGTCAGTCGAGTGTGTCGCACAGTTCCTCCTTGTGCCCCTTTCACGTATGTTATCACTTTCTCGTGTTGCGTCGTTACAGCTGGGACGCTGATTCGGACCATAAGAATATACCACTGAATCACCCGCATCCCCGGGTAAAACGATGCTCAGAGCATCACAGAGTCGGGATTCGAAAGCTGAAAGGACGTCCTCCTGTTCTGTCCTTCACGAACATAGCACCCTGCTGTGCTAGAGAGATTTAGGCTGCGCGACCTTCGAAAATCCTATGATTTATCTGCGATAGAATCAAGCGAGACCAAGAAATTTCTGTATCCACGAAGAACTCTTTGGTGTCGATCAGTTTCCAACCAAGACGGATCTTAGCGAGATCCATGTGCATTTCCACTTTGCTGATTATGTATCCCCAAAGGTACCTCTCGAACCCAGAAAATTACATTTAACAAGACCTTGAGCGAAGTGGCTCCTCCCTCAGGAGTTCTAAAATAGGATATAAATGCCACCCATGGCATTCCTTTCTCCTAGTCAAGATTCCGAACGTCAACAACAATTTCAGTCAATTCATGTGATCCTTGAAGTTGCTGGTGTGTTGGTCAACTCAATGATTATGGTGCATAACATTGAAATGGCTGCATTACATTCGACATGCTGTTCTTAAGAGTATTCACCCCTTGGATTTCCATCTGTCGATAGTTTGTTCACTAGCCAATCCCCAAATGGAAGCTTGTTCCTTGCAGCTGGTCGACGGGTTGTCAATACGTGGTCGATGCGACCAGTTCCTGACTGTCACCTTGTTGAGTTCCCGATAATTAGTACACATACGAAAAAGCTTATCTTTTCTGGTATAACTGAGGCTCCCCAAAGCGAAAAACTAGATCCGATGAAACTCAAGTCCAATAATTCCTGAAGTTGATTAGGCAGTTCCTGCAACCTTCCTGGTGTAAGATAATAAGATATACTAGTAACAAGGGCTACTTCTGACATGATACGGATCTGATATTCCACCTGACGATGTGAAGGTAAACCTGACTGTTCTTCTGGTAACACTTAGGGGAAGATCACGAATAATTGGTGGATCCTCGATCCTTCTTTCCTTAGCCTTGACATCAGTATCGA
Source organism: Helianthus tuberosus (assembly GCA_030545235.1). Taxonomy (NCBI): domain Eukaryota; kingdom Viridiplantae; phylum Streptophyta; class Magnoliopsida; order Asterales; family Asteraceae; genus Helianthus; species Helianthus tuberosus. Next base: position 69,663,556 of record CM060385.1, on the reverse strand, counting down.
GCGTTAACATTGCGGGGTAATCCTTCCGTAGACACTCCTGGCTTTCCTTGCTGAAATGACGCTAACCGTTGTGCCACTCTGGCACGTTAAAATTAGATAACAATCCTCCACGAAGGAGAGGGTTATGTAGGATTGTCTCCTCACAGGGTACACCTATCAAGAATAACGGAAGAAGGTCGATGCCGAACACTTGTCCCACAAGGTCATGTTTGCATCCCAACGATCATATGAGGTTTCCATTGTCTAGCCATCGGCCGATTCCACAACAGGTTCAAACTCTTAAGAGCATCAGAGTCGAGCGGAATAGAGACGAAGCGGATTGCTGCTCATACTAGCTACCATGCCGTGAGAGTCCTGACGTCGCTCAGGCCAATTCTAAATGCCTTTCCAAGAGCATCATTTCTGGTGTTGCTGTTTTCGTTACAAGAATTCCAAGTACTGTCGTTGTTCCCTTGATCGTTGACCTCCTAACTTAACTACGGCCAATCCATGTTGTAGGCACCTTTATTTCCTTACTGAAAGCTAGGGTTACGAGCACCTTGTTGTCATTGCGACTGCTGCTCCCACTGTCGTTGCTCGAAACGAAGCCCTATGATACTTCACCATTAGGGTCCATCTTTTCACATTCTGCCACGTCCTAACACGTTACTCTCTGTGTTGGTAGTTACGCATACCATACTAAGGTCAATTATCATCACTTATGCCTCAATTGCTTCGTAAGAGTTGACTTCCATGGGTTGCTGACAAGGGTTAAGGATTCGGTTGAAGCCAATTCGCTGGTGTTCGTTGCTGGTAACCAGGGCCGTTCTAATACTGAGGTCAGTGAGGTACTACACTTATCCTTTTGTTCATTGTTCTTGCAAGTCGACTGGGGTAATACACGATATGTTGCTAGAATGTTACGGAAGTGATCGCACTTCTGAGTCTAAGACGTTATCGCGCTAAGTTCTAACAAACAAAGATAGGTGAGGGAGGTATAGACAAATCATTTGTCGTGGAGATATCCATCTCAGGGATGCTCGTGCAAGCACCTAACATTCTAAACAGTTCACTAGGCGTTCAGATGGGTGTTCTGGTGATACTCGATTAACATCGAGGTTCGTGAGGATTCAGAGATAAATGAAAAGTTCACGTTTGAGTTTGTGTAGGGGACAATTACTGCTATGACCCCTATAGGTTTGTTGTGTTTCATATTGATCAAATAACGGGACGGAACCCCTTTTCCACTTGTTAAGCCTCACTGGGACTCACATGCACCCCACATTATTATTATGTGTGCACCCACAATAATATTGTGATTTGCATGCTCATCTCAGCTCCTCTTAACTCATTTCAAATGGTTCCCCAAACTTGAGTAGCAATCAAAGGGTATCACGAAGCGTAGGTCATGAAGGTTTTAGGGAATTACCACCCTATTAGTCACATAATACGTGCAAGTGTACATGAATTCATATTTTTGTGCTAAACGTGCAATCACATGCAATATTGTATGTAGGTGTTTACTAGTTATGTAGTACAATGAGTATATGAGAGACGAACCTTGCAATCTGGAGCTGAGTGTCATGGTCGTATTCACGTCTTTAGAACTGTTCGGTTATAGTCTGGTTTTATAAAAAAACATTTTCCCCTTTTTAAAACCCAGTTCACTATAACCATTGGCTCTGATAACAATCTGTCACACCCCCAAAATCCACTTGCGGAGCACCACCGCTTGGAGGCGTGACTGACCAGGATCTTAGCCATCAATCACATTGAACTCATAGGTGTAAGTAAATAGAACTTTCATTGATTTAACAATAAGTGTTACAATGTTACATCATATTTTATAGTGTACAGCGGAAGCATAAATCATTCGTTAAGTGTATATAACCACATGTAAAAACTGTTAGTCTTGTATAGTGTTTCCATGTATCTCGACCCATGACCACTCCAGCTTCCCAGACAGCAAGTTCCAATGTTAAACACCTAAAGGCCTGCAAGGCATGTAGCAACAAGTCAACAACAAAGTTGAGTGAATTCACAGTTGGGTGTTCGTTTTAAGTTGTTCCCGAAAACATAGTTTGTCATTAGCTGGCTTACATGCCGTGGGGGTTACCCCATAGTAGAAAATACGATTAACCAGTTTACCCTGTTTTCCAAAACATATTCATAGTTGGTGGGGGCTTCCCATGTGAATTACCAGTTTACCCTGTTTTCCAAAACATATTCATAGTTGGTGGGGGCTTCCCATGTGAATTACCAGTTTACCCTGTTTCCCAAACCTTTACGATATTTAGTGGGGGCTTCCCATGTTGTGATTCACTAGACTAGTTGTATCTAAAAGTGTCCTTCCCAATCCGAGGACAGTGATAAGTATGAGATTACGTAGGTTTTACGTAAATGCCCTTCCCAATCCGAGGACAGTGATAAGTATGAGATTACGTAGGTTTTACGTAAGTGCCCTTCCCAATCCGAGGACAGTAGTACGTAGCGAGTACGTAGGTTTTAGCGCTGGCGTCCTTCCCAATCCGAGGACGGTGGTAAGTAGTCTAGTAGTGGTGAATGTACGAGCTCTGTCGTAGTTATACAATCCCATTCCCAACCAACCGGGGATCCCATGCCTTAGAAGTGTGAACTCACCTTGGTTTAACGAGGTTAACACACTTAACATAGTTAACATACATAACAGAGATAATCATAATTAACAGAGTTAACTTGCATAATGGAGTTAACGTACATAACATAGTTAACATACATAACAGAGACAATCAGAATTAACAGAGTTAACTTGCATAATGGAGTTAACGTACATAACATAGTTAACATACATAACAGAGATAATCAGAATTAACAGAGTTAACTTGCATAATGGAGTTAACGTACATAACATAGTTACCGTGCTATAATCCTTCGACGAAATCACATATGGCGAAAACTCTTTATGACGAAAACCCCTCAGGGACGAAATCCCTTTGGACGAAATCACTTTGAGTGAAAACCCAGGCGACGAAATTCAAGGGTTTTCGTCGGGTTTAAGGTGTGATGAAAACACTTAGTGTTTTTGTCTGAATCCTATGATCTCGTTGGTCCCTGTGTTTTCGTCGGTGCAATACATGTTCATCAACAACCATTACACATTCCAGGAACCCTAATCATCTTCTAACAGTTACATCGATTATAACAAACTTTTAATCAACCTGATCTAATCATACAATCACCTAAATTAACAATCTGAATCATCATTCAAGTGTCATGTAAACAGAGTCATTATTCAGTTCAACAATTAAACATATATACATACATCATCCAGTCGATTAGCATAACATATTACATAATCAGATCCTTATCACATTAATATCATTCAGATCTTTCAGGAATATGCATTCGATCCTATCAAATCCTTGAACCCTAAGTTGATATCATGTTTCGCACACAGTTACATAACCAATTTATCAAGTATATCGAAATAAAAAACAAAACGTGTAAATTACTAACCCAAGCAGAAAAGACAATGAACCAGTCAATGCAAAAGGTTCCAAATGTCTCACGGTCGCCGTCGCACACAAGGGTAGAGGAAGAGAAGGTGAGAGGTGGTTAGGGTTGTTGCCGGTTACAAGTTCACGCAAAGGTTGGTGCAAAAATATAATTGATCGCTACTGGGCCAAAAGCCCATTCTGTTTTCGCCGACTGTCTCCTGGACGAAAACACCAAAGTGTTTTCTCCAGGTAGTGTTTTCGTGGAGAGGGGGTAGGGGTGTAAAGGATCCATGTTTTTTTTATATACAAACCATATTATTAATACAAAAATATATATATATCACATACACACTTATATTGCACATCAATATATATAAAAACACACTTTGCAAATAAGTACTAAGTTAAGTCGAGTGGAGACCTTGAAAACTCGGGTTGTCACAAGGAGTACTCTTTAGCTTTGCTCCCATCAGCTTGTATCTAACCGTCTTTAGAATAATTTCACTGACCGTTTCTGGTGGTCTCAACTGATTTTTGAATAACCTTGCGTTCCTTTCTTGCCACATGAAATAAGAAGCAGCCGCAACAAGAAGTTTAGCAACATAATTCACAGCCGATTTTGATCGAGCTCGAATAAGTAACCACTCCACAATATCCACCCATTTCGGCCGAACAGAAGTCATACCCACCTTTTGTCGAACTATATGCAAAAACTTGAGAGGAGTATTTACATTCAAAGAATAAGTGAGGATGAGAATCAAAATTCTCATAACATAAAAGGCAACACATCATATTCATGTTCTTTCTCCGCGAAAAATCCCATTGCAGAATTTTGTCTTGTGTAAGTAACTTACCTTTAATGACCAACCACATCATAAAGGCATGCCGAGGGATACATTGAGCGAACCAAACAATACTGCACCAATCTACTTCCGGTTCTCTATGCCGAACCGAATGCCAAACACACGAGGATGAGAACTCTGTTAGATCACCACCATCCCTCCATAGTAATCTATCAAGTTTAGTCAGATTTAATTGCACTTGGTCCAGCTGAATAAGAACCGGAAATAGATCCCTCCATGCCATAGGCCAAGACCAAGTACCCTGCGAGTAGACATTAGCCACCGAATCATCCAGTCTAAAGTCCGCATCAGTAATAGTTCTGGGTGATAGAAAATCACCGAGAGGCCCCAGCTCGCACCACTAGTCGTACCAGATTGAAGTATTAGTGCCATTCCCTATTTCAGACCATATATGATTCCTGATAAGCGGCCGCATTTGAATCAGTTTTCTCCAAGACCAACAACAGTTTGAAGGCATTTTGCATACCCAGAAATTCTTGCCTTTTAATCTGTAACTATGCACCCAATCAACCCACAAAGAATCTCGCTTAAAAATGATACTCCAAATGTGAGACGACATAAGGGCCTTGTTCATATCCCCAATGCGTCTAATACCCAAACCCCCTTCATATTTCGGAGTACATACAGTCTTCCAAGAAACTTTAGATTTGCCCTTAGTAAACGAACTATCTTGAGACCATAAAAAATTTCGCATTCTGGTTTCTAGCTCATGAATGACACGAGCCGGCAAGATAAAAACAAAAGACCAATAAATATGCATAGATGAGAGAACTGAAATAATGAGCTGTAACCTTCCAGCAAAAGAGAGTAACTTGTTCCTCCAGTTCATGATACGTTTCTCTAATCTTTCCACAAGCACACGACAATCATTATAACCGAGTCTGGATGAAATTAGCGGCACACCCAGATATCTCACAGGCAACTTCCCTTCCACAAACGGCATAATATCGTGAATAGCGTCTTTGACATGGCCATTAACATTACAAAAGAAAATCATGCTTTTCTGATTACTAGGCACTAACCCCGACATCTTCGTGAATTTAGAAAGAGACGTCATAATACACCTCGCCGAGTTCACTTCTCCTCTAGCAAAAAGGAAAAGATCGTCCGCAAAACATAGGTTGATAATCTGCTGCCTTTCACATTTATTATGAAATTTGAAAGATGAGTCAATACGAACCGCATGCTGAAGAATGGCCGTCAAAACCTCCATGACTAGGGTAAATAAATAAGGGGAAACTGGATCCCCTTGCCTTAAACCTTGATTACCCTTGAAGAAACCATGCACAGAACCATTAACACAGATCCAAAATGAAGCAGTAGAGACACATAACATGATCCAATCCACCATCTTAACATTAAAACCAAAACCAAGCAACACACTCTTGAGAAATCTCCAATCAACAGTGTCATAAGCTTTCTGGATATCAATTTTAAAAGCACACCTTGGGGGACCCGCATGCCTATGGTAGTTATGCATTAATTCTTGAGTCAGCAGAATATTATCCGAGATTTTCCTCCCCGGAACAAAAGCAGATTGATTAACACTGACGATATCATTCGGCGCGCCTTTAATTCTATCCGCAAAAATCTTACTGATACACTTGTATAAAACATTACAACAAGCAATCGGGCGATAGTCAATGACAGCCAAAGGAGTAGGAACCTTCGGAATAAGCACATTAGTCGTATGATTCAATTCCCGAAGCAAATTTCCAGTTTCAAAGAAATCAATGATAGCACTAGTAACATCATTACTAATAATAGGCCATGCACTCTTGAAAAACACCGCTGTATATCCATCAGGGCCAGGAGCTTTATCAATACCAATCGAAAACATCGCATTCTTCACCTCCTCCACAGTTACTTGGCGGATCATATGAGAAGCAACCTGGGGAGATAGGACTTTAGAAAATAAATCCGGGGCCAGAGCGAGAGAAATATCACCTTGAGTACCTTAAAAACTTCTCATAATGCAGAAGAAAAGCTTGATAAACCGTATCACCTTCATAGATATTCCCTCCTGAATCCTTAATAACATCGATTCGACTACAATGATTCCTGATTTTCAACGAGGAATGGAAATAAGCAGTATTCATATTCCCCGCCCTCAACCAATCCACCTTAGAGTTTTGTTTAAGAAAACGTTCCTCATCCAACGAAGCCTCCTGGAGATCACGGCTAGTAGAAGCCTCGGCTGCCCTGAGATCGACATTTAACGGGTCCCGATCAATGTTTTGCTGAATCACATCCAATTTCATCCGAAGAGTTTCCACTTTTTTGTGGAGATTTCCTTGTTTAAATAATAGAGAACGAAGAGGATTTTTAAGCAAACGGAGTTTCTTGACAACCCTGAACTGATGCACACCATTCACGGAAGAATCCCAAGTCTTTTTTACTATATCTAAAAATTCTGGTTTAAAAACCAGGAAATTCGCAAATTTAAAAGACCACGGCTTCAACTTACCAGCTTCAGGAAACGATAGAATACATGGGCAATGGTCCGAAAGCCTATAAGGCTTGAACACGGCCATCGAGTTCGGGTATACGGCAACAAAGGGAGTGTTACCCAACACATAAGGTTTACCCAAAATTTTACCCATAATAGTGTACATTGAAAAATGCGTATTTTAGCGATTCGGTAATGTTTTCGGGCGTCGGGAGTCACGTATGACCAACCGAACACCAAGTAAACTTTAAATTAGTTAAAATACTTATTTTTAAACTAAAATATCAGTTTACTTACTGATCTAAGTCAATTTTATAAAAATCACTCGAAAAGCCGGTTTTTGACCGTTTTAATGCATAGTTTTGCGTTAAACGTTACTATGATTATCCCAACTCAAAACGACTTGATATTTTAACACAATACATGTTATTTACAGATTAAAATAGTGGTTATAATAAGATTAGTGCAGTTTTTGTGTAACTCACATAAATCATGCGATTTTACGTATTTTACAACTTTTAATGCACCAAGTACAACATGCAAAGCTAGCAAATATTATGACAAAGTTATATGTCACTAAACACTTTAAAATAACTTTATTTTAGTGTTTATAATCTGATTATATCTGATTTTTACTAAATCATACTCAAATCATCCTTTTTATAAACATATATCATCATGCAAGATCTAGTTAGTGCATCTAATGCATCCACAACATGTTCTAATCATTTTGTATGAACTTGAATGCACTTAGATCTTCATTTATTTCATGTTTCTCATACTCAAACATTCCAACATTCTTATGATCATCATGCAATCATTTCTTATAAATGCAAGACATACACCTTCTTACATATTTAAAAATTTTAATCATCAAAATTTACATGCATGTGTACATATACATATATACATACACGACACATATACACACATGCATATACTTCCAAAGTTTTACTTTATAACATATTTATTTCAAATCTTAGAAACCTCTTTAAGAACATTCTTTTATGACACCTTTTCAACACATGCATGAACCCATCCTTCAAAGATCAACACAAATCAATCAAAAACAAGACATCAAAACACAACTAAACACACACATAGCCATAACTTTCGGCCTTACATACACACATATGTACACTCACTTTACTTTGATTAAAATCTCATTCTTTGTTAAATACAAGTTTGTGATTCATTCCAAGTTCAAGAGAAACCATCTAACATCTCCATGATCACTAAAAATCAAGAATGTGATTTTTAAAATAAGTTTATACCTTCAAGATTTTAAGTGGGTTTTTGAGAAAAGATGGTGATATGAGGCTTGTTCTTGCTTGAATCTTGCTTGAAATCACTTCCAAACACCCATATTAGCTTGAAATCACCTTGAAAATCCCTTTGAATCTTCATGGAAAGGTTTGAAATTTTTGAATGTATATGTTAGAGGGGTGTTTCGGCCGTGAGGTTTCAAGAGGGGTAGAGAGAGAGTTGTTTGAACTTGAGTTTGATTAAATGGAGTGTGTAGAAGGTATAAATCATTACTTATATTCCCCATGCCAACACTTGGCACAAAGAAAGAAAAGTGGCACAATGGTGGTGTCACACCCCCAAAATCCACCTGCGGAGTATCACCGCTTGGAGGCGTGACTGACCAGGATCCAGCCACCAATCATATTGAACAAGCAAGTAAGTAATTATAAAAGTTCAACCAATACAATTGGTGTCCAAACAAAACCTAGTTTCAGTTGCAAGCGGAAGCATAACGATTAAATCCAAAACCAAAATGTAAGTTTAAATGTTTCAAAGTTTAACATGGCACACAGTAGTCCATGTCCCACAACAACTCTTCCCCATGCAAGCTCCAGCTATGTACCTATTGACCTGCAAAGCATGTAGTAACGAGTCAACAATAATGTTGAGCGAGTTCACAGTTGGGTGTTTGTTTTAAGTTGTTTTGAAAACAGTTTCCTTTAACTGGCATCCCTGCCGTGGGGGTTACCCCATAGTTGAAAACGTGATTAGTTTATCCCATTTACTCTGGAAATCCAGCCGTGGGGGCTACCCCATGTTTAGTTATCTGGCTTTTCGGCCATGGGGGCTACCCCATGTATATCTACTAGACTCGTTACCATATCGACTGCTGACTGTAGTCATGTTTATGTGCCCTGAACTGTCAATGTCTATCATCATTGACGTGCCCAGATCCATTAGTTCACGCCCTTCATCTGCGGCATGGTGTGAGGCTTGTCAGACCTAAATAGCGCTATCTAACTAATGACCCGCTCGCCATTGGCCCGGCGATTAAGTCGATATAAAAAGGAGGGACTTCGTGATAGAGTTTTGGTCTAGTGAAAGTTAACTGTCCATGAGGACGAGGAATTATATTCGTGAACCAGTACTGTCCTACCCAAGAAGGACGAAGAATCCATGTTCCTTAACCCATTCCCAACCCCTGGGAATCCCATGCTTTGTAGAAAGTGTGAACTCACCTTATATTAGCTCGGCAGATAATCAAAGGTCACTTGAGCTAATTGTGGTCAACCACGTCCTAGTATGGTTACCACACAAGTCAGATTCAAACCAAGTAATGCACGTATATTTTCTACACGTATACTAGCACGTTGCATACAAGTATTATTCATGGCATACACGTATAAACATGGCGGTTTAGCAACATCACATACAAGTTCAATAGTAACGTGTATATAAACAAAAACCCAAATGTCTGGCCCAATTACTTGGCTGGTAACAGTATGCAAGTCCGAGCAGAAGGTATGGTTATGTGGTCTCGAGTCGAGACTAGGGATCTCGAGTCGAGACGGCGTGGTCTCGGGTTAAAGTCCTAGAGTTCTCGAGTCGCAACTAAGGGAGGTCTCGGGTCATACATTTGTCACTCGAGACCAGGTGGTCTCGAGTCAGGTCTCGAGTCACAACAAGACCCGCAACCGTGGTCTCGAGTCTTGTTGTTTGTGTGCTGGTGATGTGTAGTCTCGAGTCGAGACTGTGTGGTCTTGGCTCGCAAACACTGTCGAGACTAAAAGTGTAACAACCTTCCAAAATCCCAGCCCATTATCACCGTAACATTTGCTAACAATTTCCAAAACCAAACATATTCGATTAAACAATTGTTTTATCAATTGATTCAAATGAACCCTAATCCGTTTAAGCATGAACAAAACATGAGCAATAATCCTAACACCTATGCATAACTCATAATTTCGATCTCTAGCATGCCTACTAACATAATCAATCCATCATAAATCATTCGAACACGAATACATCTCAGCCGAATATCATTCAATCGGTTCTTGATTAATATCATACAATATGAACATTATCGATTGTACACGTGAGCCGATTTTAATAACATCAAGATTAACAGTTTACATCATCATCAATCATATATCAATACAAAATCATCGATCAACATAAAATCAAATAACAGCAAAACACTAAAACACTAACCGGATTAGAGATGAATAAGGGTTAATCCAAATGATCAAACTTCGAGAGAGAGGCACTCTTTGTTGCCGTCGGATTTGAGGGGAAGAAAGAGAGCTAGGGTTTGTGTAAAGTGTTTAGCAACAAATGAGGAGTCTACCCTTACTCCTAAATGTTATGCATGTAAAAGAGAGAGTGGGCCGAACCATCATGGGCTGCCCTTGATCCGAGTACAAGTTGTGTAGCCCGAATGGGCTTGTGCGATCAGGTTAGACTTGTGCGGTTGGGTTGCGTTGTGTGCTCACATTACATACATACGTGTATTACACAAAATCACAAAACATAACAACATAACATTCCATTTAATCATCAAATTCACATAGTCACATAATATTCACATAAGTTCAAAACATGCTACACTTAGCACAAGGATAGGTTCTAAAATACGAGTTGTCACATTATCCCCAAGTTGAAAGAAATTTCGTCCTGAAATTTAGCACGTACTCACTTAGGAAGCTAGTTAAGTTGCGTGGTTTTCCTGGGGTGTCACATCCTTCCCCCGTTGATCTGGAATTTCGTCCCGAAATTCCGTAGCTTCAGCCTCAGTAGTGGTTGTACTGTTTGCGAATAGTTGGGGATACTTTTGTTTCATTTGATCTTCGCGTTCCCAGGTGAACTCTGGGCCACGACGTGAGTTCCAACGAACTCGAACGAGAGGTATTCTAGTGCGCTTGAGGACCTTAACATCCCGGTCCGTGATTTCAACTGGTTCCTCGACGAATCGTAACTGTTCGTCGATAGTGAGCTCCTTCAAAGGAACTATGAGGGTCTCATCTGACAGGCACTTCTTCAGATTCGACACGTGGAAAACGTTGTGAACTGCACTGAGTTCTGCTGGTAAGTTCAGTTTGTAGGCCACCTTGCCTATTTTCTCGATGATTTCGAAAGGTCCGACGTATCGTGGGTTAAGTTTGCCTCGTTTGCCAAAACGAACCACACCCTTCCAGGGTGAAACTTTGAGTAGCACTCGCTCCCCAACCTGGAGCTCGAGTGGTTTCCTGCCCATATCGGCGTAGCTTTTCTGACGGTCACGAGCTGCCGCCATTCGTTGTCGTATTTGAGAAATCCTTTTTGTTGTGTGTACCACAAGTTCTGGGCCAGTGATCTGACTATCCCCCACCTCTGCCCAACAGAGAGGTGATCGGCATTTACGCCCGTACAATGCCTCAAACGGAGCAGCTTTAATGCTGGTGTGGTAGCTGTTATTGTACGAAAATTCCACAAGTGGCAGATGCTTTTCCCAGCCGTTGCGAAAGTCAATTACACATGCCCGAAGCATTTCTTCTAAAGTTTGAATAGTGCGCTCAGACTGCCCATCCGTCTGAGGGTGATACGCTGTGCTCATGTCTAGTTATGAGCCAAAGGATTTGTGCATTGCTTGCCACAGTTCTGAAGTAAAACGTGCATCACGATCCGAGATAGTAGAGGTGGGCACCCCGTGCCTCGATACAACTTCCTTAAGATATACGTCTGCTAAAGTAGAGAACTTGTCCGTTTCCTTGATAGCCAAGAAGTGTGCAGACTTTGCGAGTCGATCCACGATCACCCAAATAGTATCATTACCACGTTGAGATCTAGGCAGGCTAGTTATAAAATCCATGGAAATTTGTTCCCATTTCCATTGTGGTATCTCAGGTTGTTGGAGTAGGCCTGAAGGTTTCTGGTATTCGACTTTGACTCTCGCACAAGTCAAACACTTGCTGACGTAAGTTGCTATGTGGGCCTTCATGCTAGGCCACCAGTATGTAGTTCTGAGGTCGTGGTACATCTTATCCGAACCAGGATGTACTGAGTAGCGAGACTTGTGTGCCTCATCCATCACAAGCCCTCGTAGGTTGCCATAGAGTGGGACCCAAATGCGTCCTGATACGTAGTAAGCACCGTCTTCCTTTTGTTCTAATCGTTGCCTTGAGCCACGTAGGGCTTCAGCCCTGACGTTCTCTGGTTTCAATGCTTCTACCTGAGCATCTCGTATCTGGGAAGGAAGACTAGACTGTATAGTGAGTTGTAAAGCTCGTACGCGCTTAGGTGTAGTGTCCTTTCTACTGAGGGCGTCAGCCACAACATTGGTTTTGCCTGGATGGTACTTGATGGAGCATTCGTAGTCATTCAGTAGCTCGACCCATTGTCGTTGTCGCATATTCAGTTCCTTCTGTTTGAAGATATGCTCGAGACTCCTGTGATCGGTGGAAATGGCGCACTTGGTACCGTACAGGTAATGTCTCCATATCTTGAGTGCAAAAACAACAGCTCCCAGCTCTAAATCGTGCGTTGTGTAGTTCCTTTCATGAACTTTACGTTGGCGTGAGGCGTAGGCTATAACTTTTATCCCGTTGCATCAATACACAACCAAGACCCTGAATTGATGCGTCGCAGTAAACCACAAAGTCGTCTGTGCCCTCTGGCAATGAAAGGATAGGTGCACTGCAAAGTCTATCCTTTAAGTGCTGAAATGCTAATTCCTGTGCATTTCCCCATCGATAAACAACACCTTTCTGCGTTAGTGAGGTGAGAGGCTGTGCAATCTTGGAAAAATCCTTAATGAACCTCCTGTAGTAACCTGCCAAGCCCAAGAATTGGCGAATTTCCGTTGGTGTACGAGGTGCAGGCCAGTTCTTAATCGAGTCTACCTTGGATGGATCGACGTGAATCCCATCCTTGTTTACCACATGGCCTAGGAAATGGACTTCACGAAGCCAGAAGTCGCATTTTGAAAACTTGGCGTACAGCTGTTCTGCTCGAAGGAGTTCCAAAATGAGTTGTAGATGGTGCTCGTGTTCCTCCTGACTCTTCGAATAGATCAGGATGTCATCGATGAAATCAATAACGAACTCGTCCAGGTAAGGCTTGCACACTCTGTTCATAAGGTCCATGAAAACCGCAGGTGCGTTTGTCAGCCCAAAAGGCATGACCAAAAACTTGTAGTGTCCATAACGGGTTCTAAAGGCTGTTTTGGAGACGTCCTCTACTCGGACTCTCAGCTGGTGATATCCCGATCTCAAATCAATCTTTGAATAGTAGCTCGACCCTTGCAGCTGGTCAAACAAGTCGTCAATACGTGAGAGAGGATAACGATTCTTCACCGTCACCTTGTTGAGCTCGCGATAGTTGATACACATTCTAAAGGTACCGTCTTTCTTCTTCACGAATAGCACTGGAGCTCCCCAGGGCGTAGAGCTTGGACGAATAAAACCCTTATCCAAGAGTTCTTGTAGTTGCGTAGAGAGTTCTTCCAACTCTGTTGGAGCTAAGCGATACGGTTCACGAGCTATTAGTGTAGCTCCAGGAGCTAGTTCAATCTGAAACTCGACTTGGCGATGAGGCGGAGGGCCAGGTAGTTCCTCAGGAAATACCTCAGGATAGTCGCGCATAATTGAAAAATCTTCTATCTTCTTCTCTTTCTTCGAGGTGTCCGTAACAAGAGCCAAAATAGCAGATTGGCCTTTACGCAAACACTTCTGGGCCTTAAGGAAAGAGATGATGCTCTCAACAGCACCCCTCTTATCGCCACGAATCATGAGTGGTTCATGTCACACCCCGACCACGTAAAACAACAAAACATGGCGGAAACATCGGGGAGTGTTGTAACAGAATCATTGTTTCATAACACATGGAAATTTAAGTGTTGTTTTATTGAATAAAATAGTTACAATGTCTTGATAATCAAAGAAACACAACATAAATAACTAGTCTTGCATCTTTTATTGTCACTAAGGCCCAAGTCCGCCTAAGTGTATCTTGACCAATCCTATGCTTCATTTCCTGAAACACATGTGAAAATAGGTACGTCAGCATAAAAATGCCGGCGAGTACATAGGTTTTGTGAAAATAGGATTCATGACTTATGTTTGAGAAATTGTTTAGTCATGAACCTTGTAATTTGCTTTGTCTTGTAAATCATTTGAAAACAATAAGTTCAGATGATATGTATAAGTAAATGTAGGGTTAAATGATTAACCATGTAAAATGAGTTTGTATAAAATATGTTGTTTGTAAAACAATGTCTTGTGAAAAGTATGTTATTTGTATAAGATGTTATATGTCTCAAATTGAAATGATTCAAATAACGTTACGACATGTAATACCACACAAACACTTATATATAGGAAGTACCAACGGCGTATCCACCATGCCTGTATCATATTACACACGCCTCGTTACTTAATCACTTACTCAAACCAAATCAACAATGTAAGATGTCTATGTTTAAACCAATTGCCAAATGTATTGAATAATATGTCAAAGTGTTTATGTCAAGATGTAAATCATGTAATGTAAAACAAATGTGATATGTATGGCTAGTGAAATGCATCAACTAAACCATAGGTGAAATGCACAAAACAAAGTATTGAAGTAAAACTTGGTTTAAATCAAAGTTATGTTTTGTGGGAAATGCATGATCAAATGTCAATCATGTTAAAATGTCTATGTCGAAATGTCTATGTCAAATGTCTATGTCAAAATGTCTTTGTGTAAACCATGTCAAAATGTCATGTATGGCTAGCGAAATGTGTCAACTAAACCATATGCACAAGAACATAGTATTGAAGTAAAACTTAGTTCAAATCAACGTTATGTCTTGTGGGAAATGCATGCTATACTGAATATGAACATTTATGCGGTGTGTTAAAATGCATACATCCAAGCCTTGCGACTGTGGTGATAAACCCTTAAACGACTTAAAGGATTATCTGTGCTTCATATCATCGAATTCGGTCATTCCTTTCATCCCCTTTCCCTGGGATGTCCGGAACGGGAGTTGTCAATTCCTATGGTACCACTACCTACTAACGAACGGCGTGATCATTGTTAATGAATGTATTATCCCATGTAAACAAACCAAATGTCATACCAAAATGTAAGCATGTGAAAACAATGCACTAAGTATGTAATCAAATGAACATACATAGCGTGAAATGTCATGTAAAACGATGTACTAAGTAATGCACACAATGGGCACACCTAGCATGAAATGTAATGAAATCATGTACTATAGTGTACTAACGAACATAGCAGGTATATGATGTGAAAACAGGAAAGCATGAAAGTAACAAGTAGGCACATGTGTTCCACCCCAAAACAGTTTGGAAAACAGTAAAAGAGGGGTCTATGTACTCACTTGAGATTGCTCAGTAGTTCTTGAGTGACAACCAAACAATGCTAGAGATCACGGATATCAAACGGCACCTAATATAGGTAACTATGTTAATAAACCAGACCTAAATCGGAAGACTGGGTAGCATGAGGGTTTGTAAACCAAATGAGTGTAGGAACTCATGTGATATGGTTTAACAAAGCCTACATACTAAATGAAACTTAACCTAAGTGTTTACGACCCATTACGACCCGTTTAGGTAGCTTATGCTACTTTAACGCGTCGTTCGCGTGAAACGCGTTCGGGCCGCCTAACTAGCCCTATGACAAGTGTTATATGCCTAAACATGTTACATAATCAGTTATGTGACAAAGGTTTAGGTTACATATGCTTAATTACCAATTATACATGAAAAGGGTATTCTGGTAAATTACCTAAGGCATATAAACTACCTATCATACAACTACTCAAACGATGTGACCGTAGGGTATAACCTCGGAAGGTTATTCCCTACCTACTATGGTCACCTAACGTGTTTGGTTGGATCCTAATGATCGACCAAATGGGTCGAGTTCGAAAGCATAAGCGACTGATCAAGTCGCTTACCCTTACGACCCTAGACAACGTGGTAATCAGTAGGCATAGTCCCAAGGGACTATAACCAACGTGATTACACTCACATTGCATTGACCATAAACTGGTCAATGCAGAAAGTCAAACAAAGTTTGACTTTCAGACTCGAAAGACTCGAAAAGCAATAAAAGAACGAAAGAATACTTACGAAGGGTCCCCGAATGCTAATTTCGATCCGAGAATCTCAGGTATGAAACAATGGTTTCAACTTAGAGTTTCTAAGATCAAAATTCTAGTGATTTTAAAGCATGGGGGATGGGGTATTTATAGTAAAAGGTCCACCGTTAAGATCGTTTCATGGAAAACGTGCCTTAATCGCATCCGTACATGTGTCGGAAACTTGTGGTGGCTAAGAATTTATCCTTATCAGCTGACTAGACAATTTAGAACATGTGGTTGTGGATTAATCAGCTGAAATCTGTGGTTAAATGCATTTAATCTGGTCCAGAAGTCGGACGCGGACCGCGTGATGTTTAAGCTTAGTACTACGCGGGCCGCCTGGCCTGCACAGATCAGAAACATGTTTGATTTTTGGCAGTTTCAGTCCCTGCACGTGTTTAAGCCATTTCCGACACTTCTAAGGCCCGTAAAGCCAACTTTAAGGCCCTAAAATGTTGCCTAAACATTGTGGACATGAAACATGCTCAAAAATATGTCGGATGATGGTTCGTTTGGTCGTACGAACGCGATGTTCGCTTAATTACGACGGAATGCGCACAAGCGCGAAAAACGATCCAAATGACGCGACGAATGGATTTTTCTTATGGCGAACACTAAAATATAATATAATCATGCTACATAAATTTTTGGATGTCCGGATGTATTCAGAACGTAAGTTATGCGCGAAAATGCAAACTTGTGCACTTTTTGACACTTTTAGTCCCTGAATAACCCAAAAGTTTATTTTAGCACACCAAACCCCTCAAAGCCTATTTCTAAGCTATGTAAAGGATATTTAAGGTGTGTTTAACTTATGGTCATGTTCCAAAATGTCTGTTCCAGTACGAATCGTCATACTTTCGCAGTTTGTCAAGTTTAGTCCTTGTAAGCGAATTAACTTGTTTTTGCCATACCAAAGCCTTCAAAACTTATTTCTAAGTTATGTAAAGGTTATTTAGGGTATGTTAAGCAAATGTCACTATTCCGGAGTGTTTTTTGCATTTAAACTGGTTATATTTACGCATCGGTGCGCGTATAACCTTCCAGAAAGTGATTCTGAGTTTGGAATTGAACAAGAGTTGATATGTGTAAACGATACACATATTTTTACAAATCCCAAGTATGAAATACAATATTTCTTTGGTTTGGTATTTGTTTGATGGCCGTGGAGGCACAGGTGTTACAGTTCATCATCTGAACGAGGAATACGGACAATCTTCTCGTTGCAAAGAATCTCTGCTCGGTGTTGGGATAACCAATCCATACCAATAATGATGTCAAAACCATCATACGTTGGGGTCATTCCTAGCATCACCCTGACCAATCATGAACACTCGACCCCTGGCACCATTGCCGTCATTATTACCCCCGCTGTTGCCTCCATTATTGTTCTTGTTTCCTTGGTTGTGGTTCTGATTCTGGTTCTGGTTCAACTGTGGACAGTGTCTCTTGAAGTGACCTTCAACACCACACTGATGGCATCCCTTGTTACCCTGATGTTGCTGCTAATTTTGTGGAGCTTGTGGCTGTTGTTGTCGGTTCTTGTTTGTAGGACGTGAGCTTCTACAATCTTTGGCTTCATGACCAAGCTTGTTGCATCTCTGACAACGATCTTTGTTGCACGGCCCGCTGTGGTGCAAATTACATCGATTCCATCCTGCCCTTGACTACCAGAAGATTGCTGACCAGGACTCTGGTAGTCATCGATCTTTCGCTGTTGTGCCAGGGACTGGACCGTAGTCGAACCCTTGCTGGAGGTTCCATCCCACTTTCGTTTGTTGTCACAGGAAGTAGCAGAAGTAGTACTAGTAGTAGCACCGATACGTTAAGGCAGCTTGTTCTGTTCCACTGCGAGTAACGTCCTGGATAGTAGCAAGGTTAGCAGAAGTCACATGACTTTGAATCTCTGGTACTAAGCCTTTGAGGTACAGCTCAATGCGCTTGATGGGAGGATCCACCATAGTTGGACATAACACTGCCAGTTCGTTGGATCGTTTCGTGTACGCTTCTATCTCTGAACCCGTCATCTTCAGGTTAAAGAACTCCACTTCCAGCTTGTGGATGTCATCACGACTACAGTATTCACGTTTGATCAGTTCCTTAAGAATCATTCCATGGGGTGGCATTAGCAGCTGCCAGCCCCAGCATCTGAACTTGCGCGTTCCACCATGTTAGCACAGTGCCTTCGAGAGTACCAGTGGCGTACTACACCCTACGAGCCTCAGGGCATTCACACATCTCTAAGACAGACTCGAGCTTTTCAAACCAATGGAGGAGTCCAACAGCTCCTTTAGTGCCACTGAAAGTACTAGGACGACAGTCCATGAACGTCTTGAATGTGCATACAGGCGGCTGAGCGTTCTGACCTTGTTGCGCGAGGAAGAAAAGACAGGGTTACGCGCGAGAGTTGGGTCATGAGAGTAGGATCTAACATCCTAGGATAGGTTCGGAATATCAGGTTATACCTCCTGCCTGAGCGGCTGCGAGTGCTGCCGTAACTTGTTCGTTGATAAGAGCCGTCAGCTGGCTTGAGTTAGGTTCACACGTTCCCTCATGATCTTCACATCGAAGGAAACACAAATAGGAAAGGTGTCGCGAATGTGTGTAAATGTGGAGTGACAGAAGGAAGCAAGCACACATGTGTTTTCAAATTATAGTTGCTACGTTTATCTAAGCATACCATGAGCATAGTTCTATGTAAACTAGCAAGTAGGCAATAAAACATAAACCATATCACCTAGAATGTCGAGCCTTGCACGTGGAGAGAAGCGTCGTTGTGGATCGTTGAGCACTGTACAGGTTATAGTCTGGTTTTAACAAAACTTTTTTTTCCTTATTAAAACCAAGTTCGCTATAACCAATGGCTCTGATACCAATCTGTCACACCCCCAAAATCCACCTGCGGAGTATCACCGCTTGGAGGCGTGACTGACCAGGAGCCAGCCACCAATCATATTGAACAAGCAAGTAAGTAATTATAAAAGTTCAACCTATACAATTGGTGTCCAAACAAAACCTAGTTTCAGTTGCAAGCAGAAGCATAACGATTAAATCCAAAACCAAAATGTAAGTTTAAATGTTTCAAAGTTTAACATGGCACACAGTAGTCCATGTCCCACAACGACTCTTCCCCATGCAAGCTCCAGCTATGTACCTATTGACCTGCAAAGCATGTAGTAACGAGTCAACAATAATGTTGAGCGAGTTCACAGTTGGGTGTTTGTTTTAAGTTGTTTCGAAAACAATTTCCTTTAACTGGCATCCCTGCCGTGGGGGTTACCCCATAGTTGAAAACGTGATTAGTTTATCGCATTTACTCTGGCAATCCAGCCGTGGGGGCTACCCTATGTTTAGTTATCTGGCTTTTCGGCCATGGGGGCTACCCCATGTATATTTACTAGACTCGTTACCATATCGACTGCTGACTGTAGTCATGTTTATGTGCCCTGAAGTGTCAATGTCTATCATCATTGACGTGCCCAGATCCATTAGTTCACGCCCGTCCTCTGCGGCACGGTGTGAGGCTTGTCAGACCTAAATAGCGCTATCTAACTAATGACCCGCTCGCCATTGGCCCGACGATTAAGTCGATATAAAAAGGAGGGACTTTGTGATAGAGTTTTGGTCTAGTGAAAGTTAACTGTCCATGAGGACGAGGAATTATATTCCTGAACCCGTACTGTCCTACCCAAGAAGGACGAGGAATCCATGTTCCTTAACCCATTCCCAACCCCTGGGAATCCCATGCTTTGTAGAAAGTGTGAACTCACCTTATATTAGCTCGGCAGATAATCAAAGGTCACTTGAGCTAATTGTGGTCAACCACATCCTAGTATGGTTACCACACAAGTCAGATTCAAACCAAGTAATGCACGTATACTAGCACGTTGCATACAAGTATTATTCATGGCATACACGTATAAACATGGCGGTTTAGCAACATCACATACAAGTTCAACAGTAACGTGTATTAAACAAAAACCCTAATGTCTGGCCCAATTACTTGGCTGGTAACAGTATGCAAGTCCGAGCAGAAGGTGTGGTTATATGGTCTCGAGTCGAGACTAGGGATCTAGAGTCAAGATGGCGTGGTCTCGGGTTGAAGTCCTAGAGTTCTCGAGTCGCAACTAAGGGAGGTCTCGAGTCAGGTCTCGAGTTACAACAAGACCCGCAACCGTGGTCTCGAGTCTTGTTGTTTGTGTGCTGGTGATGTGTAGTCTCGAGTCGAGACTGTGTGGTCTCGGCTCGCAACCACTGTCGAGACTAAAAGTGTAACAACCTTCCAAAATCTCTAGCATGCCTACTAACATAATCAATCCATCATAAATCATTCGAACACGAATACATCTCAGCCGAATATCATTCAATCGGTTCTTGATTAATATCATACAATATGAACATTATCGATTGTACATGTGAGCCGATTTTAAGAACATCAAGATTAACAGTTTACATCATCATCAATCATATATCAATACACAATCATCGATCAACATAAAATCAAATAACAACAGAACACTAAAACACTAACCGGATTAGAGATGAATAAGGGTTAATCCGAATGATCAAACTTCGAGAGAGAGGCACTCTTTGTTGCCGTCGGGTTTGAGGGGAAGAAAGAGAGCTAGGGTTTGTGTAAAGTGTTTAGCAACAAATGAGGAGTATACCCTTACTCCTAAATGTTATGCGTGTAAAAGAGAGAGTGGGCCGAACCATCATGGGCTGCCCTTGATCCGAGTACAAGTTGTGCAGCCCGAATGGGCTTGTGCGATCGGGTTAGACTTGTGCGGTTGGGTTGTATTGTGTGCTCACATTACATACATATGTGTATTACACAAAATCACAAAACATAACAACATAACATTCCATTTAATCATCAAATTCACATAGTCACATAATATTCACATAAGTTCAAAACATGCTACACTTCGCACAAGGATAGGTTCTGAAATACGAGTTGTCACAGGTGGGCTGCCTGTTGCTGCCACCTATCCTCTCACACACACACACATTATATACATACACTCATATATATAATCTAGTGTTAAAACAAATATTTTACTGGATACCGGGTATTTTATCTAGCGTTTTATTCCTATTTTAGTGCGTTTTAAATTATTTTTATCATTCTAAAAAAATAATCACTCAAAATTATTACTGAAATAATTACCAGTTGCCTTGACTGGCTGCGTTGACAGTATTTTGCTTAATTCGCGCAGTATCGCACGGTATGCGCTCAAACTCGAAAAAATATAGTTTATTGGCGTTTTAATTTATTTTTCCTCACGAATATGATTAAAATTAGTATTCTAATCATAACAGACTAGTTTTAGGATTTTAACACTGATCGGGTGGTCACCGACGTTCGTTTCGCATTTTAACCGCTACGCGATAAGCGTTTATCTTACCGTTGCCAACATAATTTTTACCAAAGTTTAATTTTACCAACTCATTAAATACCACAAATAAACATCATAACCAATCAAATATAGCCCTGCTACCTATTCACAACACGTGTTACAATTGTATGGTACGGCCTGAAAAGCCGGGTGTCACACTGACTTTTGCGGAAGCGTGATTTGGTGTAACTTGCTTAATATCATTGCATTCAACCATAACAAACATCTATATGATAAAAACATGATGCTCATCCATAAATTAAGTTCCAAAACATTACAATCGTCATTGTTTAACCACAAACCAAGACTTCGAATTCAAGTACATAACAACCCAAGATTTAAGTTCCAATCTGGACTTAGCAAAAGACACTACTAAAAGCTAGGCTTTGAACTATGTATCTTATCCAGGATAAGATGCACAATCCAAACCCTTCGACACTGGATGACATCTTTTATTCGAAGACACAACTTGAAATCTTGAACGCACACCAGATCCATAATCACTTTCCTGAAATACATGTAGTTTTGAAAACATCAACAAAAGTTGAGCGAGTTCATGTGTTTTGTATGTGTGCACGAACATCCGTGAAAACATTTGTAATTATGTATGTATGTACTTGTAAACTGGTATGAAAGCAACAAGGAAACAGATCAATTAATGTGTAGCTAATACATTAATATGTGTGCAATGGCATAGGAAGGCTCAAACCTAGCAGATTTTGTACCGGGCCGCTGGCTGTAAGACATAGTCATCACATGGTCCATCCTGCGGGCGCATGGGTAGGGCTTACTACACCCAAATAGATCTATCACTCATGTCCCTTGGTCCTTATACGAGGATTAATGGTCTTAAGAGTGCGCTTACCCATTCACATGATCTAACAGTACATTCCTTAGCTAACCATACCAATTGTAATCGTCTGTAAACATTTTGTAACATTTACTTCACCCCCGAAGTTATAAAACAAAAACAATTAAAAGAAATGGGGGACATGAACTCACTGTTTTGCGTTCTTCAATTCAATCCAACGTAACTCACAGCTGATACTCGTTCGCACGACTTCCTACAACGTACTACGGTTTTTTAGATGGGTGGGCCGTGCCTTGACCTTTTAGTCTTTATTTAGTGTCTTTGAGTTACGTTCCTTTATGTCTTTAATATTATTCCAAGTTATATAAATATTTGCTAAAATAATAAATATTTTAACTTAAATTATATTTATCAAATTTTGGAATATTAGTTAAAATAATATATTTTAACTTGTTACTTTTTATGTATTTATACATGTATATCCTTCCCAAGGATGGGTGTATGCTTGTTTTCAAATTCTTGTATATTTTTGCCAAGTATCGGTGCCGTATTATGGTGTGTATTTATACGTACGAGAATACGTATTTTCTTGTAATTGTTAAGTATCCTTATACTTAATTTTTGTATTAACTTTTTCGGAATAATATTCTAATAAAAATTCATCAATATATATTCTCAAAATATATATTTAAGAGATATTACATAGAAAAATTATTTATAATTTTTCCTTTGGCAAAAATAATTGTATTTTCATATAAACTTCAAAAATAATATATTTTCAAGTCCAACTTAGAAAATATATATATAAATCCATTTTTCATCCAAAAATAATATATTTCGTGTTTATCTAAGAAAATATATTTTTCACCCCAAAAATATTGTATTTCACGTTTGTTTGAGAAAATATATATTTTCTTCCAAAAATAATACATCTTCTAATAATTTCCAAGAAAAATATATATATTTTTACTTGCCAAAAATAATATATCTTCTCCTTGCAGAAATATGATATATTTTGTAATAATTGTAAAAATCATATTTTTGTTTCCTTGGTGTCCAAAATACTAATTACCAAAATATACTTATGAATTAATTTCCGGAATATTTTTGTGAGTTATATTCCTTGTTCGGTTTCTTCCAATATTTTGGATATAATTTGTGTATTTAATTCTTGGAATTTTGGTAATATTTTGGATTGAAAATTTTGGTATTTTGGTGAGTTATATTATTCAAGTCCTAAAATAATATAACTAATACACATAATATACAAATAATCACACACAAGGTGACATCTAAATATATATATTTCTTAAATACATAGTCAGTCACTTTTATTTGCAAAACCAGCCTCTAATGTTTATAATTTTTGTAACAAAAATTATGGCAAACTTTATATGAAAATTCATGGTTTAAAATATACTTGTAAATATTTGTTTAAAATATTTTCCTAAGTGTTTAATTTTTAGAAAAATTTTGCCATAGTTTCCCCTTAAAAATGGAGGTTTCCATGCTTTCAAAGCATATCATTTTCTTTTATAAATCACCACAATCAACAATAAACAAATCAACACTTACCAATTTGCCAAAATCAAGCATAATTTACTATTTCATGAACTTGGAAATTTGCAAAAAATTGTAGTAACTTACTAGTGTGTTTAGTAGGCTTAGTTACCCTTCAAAGTGTGGTTGTTTAATTAAAAACTTCATTTTTAAAGAAGTTAGATCTTCACAACTTGTAAATCATTTTTCTAAATATGTTTCTTCTTGAGTTTTTCTTGTTACATATATATTTCTACACTTGTTTAACCACTAAAAATGTGGTTAATTTCTTTAAGAACCAAGCTTAAGTAAACTTTGTATTTTTAACTTGGTTTCTTGAAAAATCATTCTTGAAATCATAGATTTACAAGACTTTATGTTCACTTTGATCATTATTTTTCAAGAAAACATGTTATACTTCAAGTTCAGGCCTTAACATAAAGATGATTACTTTGATCTACATCATAATCATTCTCTCATCTTGCAAGATTATGTCTTTAATCACTATCTAGCAAGATCATATGATGTTTAACATCATCAACATAAACAATCAACCATCAAGTAGCATAACAACACTAAACAACATGATTTCTTATGATTTTTAAGCTTATGTTCATGTTTCATGTTCTTGATTCATAGTGTTCTTCATGATTACCAACTTTTATCATCTTTTAACCAACTTAAGAAGATGTAAAATAGAGTGTAGAAGATCTTACTACTAGCTCAAGGCTAGGGATGATCACAAGATGAAAAAGAGGTGGATAAAAGCACTAGAGAGAGGTCCTTCAAGCTTCAAGGCCACCAAGCTTCTTAACTTTTCCTCTTACACCTTAGGATATGCTTAGAATGGTTGTTGATGATTGAAAGATGGTGGTGGTGTGGTGGTTGATCATGGCCGTAGCCAAGGGAGGAGGAAGAGGGAGTTGGGTGGTGTTGGTGTGTTGTGAAAATGTAATGGATGAATGGTCTTATGGTTATTTATAAAATCTACCAACAAGTGTTTATTTTATGGATATTATGTTTATAAAAGATCCAACATAATCTATTAAAATATGTGAATAAAATCAAATAGTGGGGGCCATCTAGTGGCCGTAGGTATGGGGGGTATAGAGTTGGAATGTAACCATTAGTTAGTTTAGTTAGTTGGAAATCAAGTATCTAGTTAGGTTATTTAGTTACTAGATGTTATATAGTGTGTTATGATGTTCGGGGACCATAACTAGCTTGGTAATGTTAAAACAATGCTTTTGGTGAAAATTTAGTGTTTCGGGTAGTGTCCGGTTGTTCGGTTGGTTACCGGTTCATTAAGGTGCTAAACTATGCAGTTTAGTGTGCTTTATGTTTATCTTTTGTGACAGTTTTGATTCCCGACGCTTAGGAAAGCATTCAGAACCATTTAACCATATTTCTGCAAGATATTAAGTTATTTAAATGCTGAATTTTGCTGAATTCTGCAGAATTATGTAGTTTATGTGAGTTTTAGGCACTTTCCAGCACTTATTTTTTGGGTAAAGGGTTACCCCGGCGATTCTGTATATTCACAACGCAAAAAAACAAGTAGTGAGGAAATACCCCCACTAGTTCAGACATGGGACAGGCCCCACGAAAGTAAACCAAAAAAACAAGCAAACGCGATACAAAGACAACCAATAAACCACAACTAGACTAACAATCTAGGAAAACAAAAAACTCATCAGTCAATCAGCCACCCGCGTCAATAAACTCATCCCCGTGAATCTCCTAGTCTTCCAACAACCTTCTCACTTTGGCTGTTTTCTTGAATCTCGCTCCCATCAGCTTATAACGGACTATATTGATAATCGTTGCACCAACCGTATCTGGAGGTCTCGCATGATTCCTGAATAAACGGGCATTTCTTTCCTGCCAAACAATATAAGCTGAAGCAGCAACAACCAGCCAACAAACATAATTAGCAGCGGATTTGGACCGAGCCCGAGCCGCTAACCAGTCCACAATACTACTCCAACTCGCATCTACACTCGACATCCCCACTTTGTTCCTGACCATATTCCAAACCTGCGTAGAGTATTGACATTCAAAAAACAGATGATTGTGCGAGTCATAATCAGCATAGTACAACAAGCAAAACATCATGTTCATGTTTCCTCTCCTCTCGGCTGCCCATTGCAAGATTTAATCTTGTGTCAGAAGTTTACGCCGCATAATCAACCACATGAGAAAAGCATGCCTAGGGATACATTGAGAAAACCACACAATATTCACCCACGAGACCTCTGGCTCCAATATCCGAATACAATCCCAAACCGTAGCCGATGAGTGAGCCCGAAAATCATTACCAACCTTCCAAACAATCCGATCATTTACACCCGGATGAATATGCACATTAATCTGGTTTAGAACGGGGATCAAGTCCCTCCAAGTAGCAGGCCACAACCAAGTCCCGTTACTCAAAATATCCGCTACACTAGAATGAAGCGAGAAACCCGCATTAGTAATGGTTCTAGGAGATAAAAAAACTGCCCAGGGGCCCAGCATCACACCAGTAATCATACCAAGCTGAAGTACTTTTACCATCGCCAATCTTGGACCAAATAAAATTTCTAAGGAGCGTCCTAATTGTCACACCCCGACCGCGTAAAACAACAAAGCGCGGCGGACACATCGGGGCGCGTTGCAACAGAATCATTGTTTCATAACCATGGATACAAAAAATGTTTTGTTTTATTAAACATTGAATATTTACATCGTCTGGAAATCTAATTAAACAATTTAAACGTAGTCTATCATTGTTATTAAGTCACTAAGGCCTCGTCCAGTCCTATGTGAGCATGCATCCTAGCAATCAACATCATTCAACAACACCTGAAACATATGTGAAAACAAAGTCAGCAAAGAAATGCTGGCGAGTACATAGGTTTTATAGGAGTGTCGAAATCATGGCTAGTTTGGATGTTGCAATACTTTATAAAAAACCTTGTTTTGAAAAGAGTATAATATTGCAACTTAATTAACCAACTCAAATCAAGCGGGTTATGGTTTATAAGACTTCATAGCCATGACTCTTAACCCAAAAGCATTTGTTTTAGTAAAGCAAATGGTAAAACTTCTCGTAATAAATCGTTAATAAAACTCGTATAGTTTATATCATTTTGAAAACCTCGTTTGTGTGACATCGTTTAGAAATCGTTTACCCAAGTGAACTAAATAACGCCACGGTATGTAATACGATGAAAACACTTATATATAGGAAGTACCAGTGGCGTATCCACCATGCTTTCATCACATTACACCCGTCCCGTTATCTAAAACTTAACCAAAAACCAATCGTATATCGCTTTGAAGCCAATCGTTTACCCAAATCGTTTAAGTCGTTTTAGGTCGTGAAACTACTTATATGGTCGTCTCGCTAATAACATTCAAACCTTCGTGACTCGCTTACCTCGCTCTCACATTAATAAACCCTTACCAAAGGGTAAATTAACAATTACAGATTCAGTCGCTACCCACAACACCCACACATAACCACGGGTGCAGTAAGATAACGGGATTTGTCAGATCCTATGGTACCATAACCTAATACTGGTCGGCTTGATCATTGCTAATGAATGTCATTTGTTATGTAACTACAACCAACAAATTTGTTCACTTCATTGAAATCGTTATTAGTTTTGTATAAATCGTCTTAATCGTTTTTGAAACCATCGTTATAACATCGAAAACATTTAGCACATATGAGTCACCCCAAAACAATTGAAAACAGTAAAATAGGGGAACTATGTACTCACCTGAGAATGCTTAGAGGTCTTGAACAACAACCAAGCAAAGCTAGAGGGAGCACGGAATCAATCGTTAATCTAACAACTATATAAATAAACCGGGCCTAAGTCGGAAGATCGGATAGGATGAGGTTTGGTAAACCAAACGAGTATTGGAACTCATATGACATGGTTTGACAAAGCCTACATTCTAAATCGGAACCTAACCTAAGTGCTTACGACCCATTACGACCCGTTTAGGTAGCTTATGCTACTTTAACGCGTCATTCGCGTGAAACGCGTTCGGACCGCCTAACTAGTCCTATGACAAGTGTTATATGCCTAAACATGTTACATAATCAGTTATGTGACAAAAGTTTAGGTTACATATGCTTAATTACCAATTATACATGAAAAGGGTATTCTGGTAATTTACCTAAGGCATATAAACTACCTATCATACAACTACTTAAACGAAGCGACTATAAGGTATAACCTCGGAAGGTTATTCCCTATATACTATGGTCACCTAACGTGTTTGGTTGGATCCTAATGATCGACCAAATGGGTCGGGTTCGAAGGTATAAGTGATTTATTAGATCGCTTACCCTTACGACCCTAAACAACGTGGTAATCAGTAGGCATAGTCCCAAGGGACTATAACCATCGTGATTACAATCACGTTGCGAAGTTCAAACGAACTTCGCATTAACCATACACTGGTCAATGCAGAAAGTCAAACAAAGTTTGACTTTCAGACTCGAAAAGCAATAAAAGAACGAAAGAATACTTAAGAAGGGTCCCCGAATGCTAATCTCGATTCAAGTAGCTCAGGTATGAAACAAAGGTTTCAACTTAGAGCTTCTCAAATCAGATTCTAGTGGGTTTTGCAATGGCATGGGGGGGGGGGGGGTATTTATAGTTTTCGGTTCACCGTTAGGATTGTTTCTTGGAAAAGAGGGAATGATCACATCCCTACACTTGTCGGAAAGTTATGGTAGCTCATTTTGCCCACCACAAGAGATTAACATGTGGCACTTGGCCTTTGGGGGTGTCTAAGGGCTGAAAACAGGCTGTTTAATCATTGAATCTGGTCTGGGGACTGCTTGCGCACCGTAACACTCAGAGTGTTGAGGTGCGCAAGGACCTGCAGACCAGAAAGTTTGATTTTTTGGCAGTTTTGGTCCCTGTTGTGTAATAAGGCCATTTCTGACACGTTTAAGGCCCGTTAACCCCATTTCAAAGCGTTAAAATGAAGTTAAAGTATAGGGAACTTAAAATGTGCTAAAAAATATTTCAGATGTCGGTTCGTTTGGCCGTACGAGCGTGATGTTCGCTTAATTATGACGGAATGCGCATAAGCGCGAAAAACGATCCAAATGACGCGACGAATGGATTTTTCTTATGCCAAACACCAAAATAAAATGTTTTAGTGCTTACATAAATTTTTGGATGTCCGGATGTATACAGAACGTAAGATATGCTCGAAAATGCAAACTTGTGCATCTTTTGACGCTTTTAGTCCCTAAATGACCCAAAAGTTTATTTTAGCACACCGAACCCCTCAAAGCCTATTTCTAAGCTATGTAAAGGATATTTATGGTATGTTTAACTTATGGTCATGTTCCAGAATGTCTGTTACAGTTCAAATGGGCATACTTTCGCAGTTTGTCGAATTTAGTCCCTGTAAGCGAAGTAACTTGATTTCGGCATACCAAACCATCTAAAACTTATTTCTAAGTTATGTAAAGGTTATTTAAGGTATGTTAAGCCTATTTCACTATTCTGGAGTGTTTGTTGCATTAAACTGGTTATATTTACGCATCAGATCGCGTATAACCTTCCAGAAAGCGATTTAGAGCTTGAAATCGAACAAGAATTGATATGTGCAAATGATACACATATTTATACAAATACCAAGTATGAAATACAATATTTCATTGATTTGGTATTTGTTCGATGGCCGTGGAGGCACAGGTGTTACAGTCTCCCCTACTTCAGGAAATTTCGTCCCGAAATTTAATTAGAGGAAACTTGTGAGAGTTCAAAACATGAAGTTGAAAAACAAAACAACACTGGTTAGGGTTCTGAACTTCTAGTAACTTTAAATAACATTATGCTTTCAATGCAAGAGGGACACTTATATACAAGTATATGAAGCGCCATTGGTGCGTCCACTGTACCTCCATTACATTGTTCACGTTTCGTTATTTGTCGTCACTATCAGTTCTTACACATGATAAATCTTACTGTGATTTCCGTGCACTGAATTTTTATAATTATGTACGCGTCCATAATTACGCAATTCTTTGCATAGTTGACACAGTGTATTCAATAATGTGTAGGGGAAAACCATATGAATGAACCTGTGATGAGCGTGACTGGACCACCATATGGTCCTTTCAGCTGTATCATCACATGCCATTCTTAACCAGATCTTGAATCAATCTTTAACTAGACCACTCAAGGGTCTCTCTTCGAATCATGGAATGGTACTATATAACCCAAGGGTCTTAACTACCACGTAGAAGTCCATAAGGATTTAAGGTAGTACCTTTTGAATATCCTACTATGAATCCCTCATATGAAGATATGAAAGATTCTATGAGGATTTGAAAATCGGATCACACAAAAACATAGAGGTGAACACATAAACACATATCCCATAATCGCATAATCGCATAATTGTTTAATTTGACCTTTAAATTTGTTATCTTTGGACACGGGTATTTAAAGCATACTAGCAATCAAATCCTTAATTGCAGCAATTTGGATGGATCCACATGAATACCCTGCTTGTTGACTACATGACCCAAAAACTGAACTTCTTTAAGCCAAAATTTCCTCTTAGAGGATTTAGCGAAAAGTTTGTTCCTTCTTTAGGGATTCCAATGTCAACGAAGGTGTTGATCATGATCGGCTCGGGACATGAATAGATCAAGATGTCATCAATAACAACAATGATGAACTGATCCAAATAAGGCTTGCAGACTCTATTTATTAAGTCCATGAAGATGGCTGGAGCATTTGTCAACCCAAAAGGCATGACTGTAAACTCGTAATGGCCATACTTCATGCAGAAAGCCGTTTTGGGAATATCTTCTTCGAGAATACGAAGTTGATGATACCCAGAATGCAAATCGATCTTGGAAAAGCATGAAGTACCCCAGAATGCAAATCGATCTTGGAAAAGCATGAAGTACCCTGCAGATGATCGGAGAGATCATTGATTTAAGGTAGGGGATATCGATTCTTGATGGTAAGCTTATCAAGCTTACGATAATCGATACACATTCGAAAAGATCCATCTTTCTTTTTCACAAAGAGGGCAAGAGTTTCCCCAAGGTGAAAAGTTTGGACGGATGAATCCTTTATCATACAACTCTTGAAGCTGTTTCGATAATTCTTGCATCTCAGACGGTGCAAGACGATAAGGTGCTTTCGCAATTGGGTTGGCATTGGGTACAAGATCATAATGAAACTTGACTTGACGAACTGGAGGCAAACCAGGCAGTTCATCAGGAAACACCTCTGGATAATCCCGAACAATCGGAATATCCTGAATACTCTTGCTCTTGCCTTTCTCCTCGGTGACATGTGCTAGAAAAGCAACATATCCTTTTCATAAATAACTTTGGGCTTTTGATTTAAAAGAAACAAGCGTTTGAGGTTCTTAGGGAGATCACAAGTGATCATAAAAATGACAGAACCACACAAGTAGTTTGTCTTTGTGTTGACATCGTAAGGTTGGATCAAACATTCATATAATTGCATTAGTTAAAAAAAATAAAAACCACAATTTTTTTTATATAACAACCGCATTGTCTTTAAATGTTACAAGATAACAACCAGAGGAATTACAAAATACTAATTGTTCACTCCTTCATCATTGATTGCCTCATTGATGTTAAACACTCGACCACGTGCTGGATTCACATTGACGTTGACGTTCGCATTCGGGTTTGCGTTAGCATTTGCATTCACCAGTCTCGGACAGTTGTGGCGGAAGTGACCAATCTCTCCGCAGTTGAACATGAACCCAGTGGGAATCTCGCAGCATTCCCTTGAACCAGAGCTTGAACCTGAGCAGCCTGATTTTGTCCTAGACGACAAACATTGGCCAAATGCCCAAGTCTACCACACGTTGTGCATTTCTTGCAATCTTGTTGTGCAACGTGATGACCGTTGCAACGGGCACAATGTGGTGCGGTACCAGCATATGCCTTCTTTGCAGGTGGCTGAGCCGGTGGGTTCTGCAAGTTCTGAGCAGTCTGTGCTGTAACAGCAAAATTTTTGGCACCCTTCCGCTTCTTCGATTTCTTCGAAGTCTCACCTTCCTCACCCTTTTTCTTGTCCTTTCCAGAATCAGACGCCTTCTTTTTATCACCCTTGCGGGTGAGTTTACCCTTCCTGACTTGAGACTCAGTCAGGGTAGCAGACAACTCGATTGCTTGACGAAGGGTAGTAGGATTAACACCGATCAAAATATCCAGAATAGAATCGGGTAAACCATCGATATACCTCTCGATTGCTTTCTCCAAAGGGGTAACCATGGTGGGACACAATAGACTGAGTTCTTCAAAACGATCCGTGTAAGCACGGTGTTCAGCCCCATCTTGCTTTAAGTCATCAAACTCTCGTTCCAAAACTCGAATCTCATGACGGGGACAAAACTCCTTCATCATGAGAGCCCGAAGCTCTGCCCATGTTTGTGCCAACGCCACTTCGGCACCCCTATCGCGCATAACACCATTCCACCAAGTAAGCGCTCGCTTTTCAAACACACTCGAAGCAAATTCAACCTTACGCGCATCCTGACACTGCACATGCCTGAATGTGCTCTCGATACTCTCAAACCACTGTAGAAGCGCAGTTGCTCCTTGCGACCCAGAAAACTTAAGCGGCTTCGCAGAATTGAAATCCTTGAATTTACACTGTGCGTTATTGTTGTTGTTATTATTGCCGTTGTTGTATATCTCGTGGACTTGGGTTACAACCCCGGGAAGCACAGCAGCCACCTGCTGAGAGATTAGGGCTGCGAGTTCTTCAATAGTAAAAGTCCGAGCATCAGTTCCAGCATCGCGTCGAGGAGGCATTGTCTGACAAGGAAACAAGGGAGTCGAGTGAGGTTGGAAAATTAGGAAAAACAAAAGAGGTATCGACAAAACACGAGGAAGGCGATCATTTGTTTGTTACCTAAGGCAAACAAATGAGACGGTGATTAATCAAAGTAAACGGGTCATATTAATGTATCACTGAAGACATGCTCGCCTATAAGTGAACACTCACCCCAAGAGTTCCCAGGTAAGAGTGACTGGTCCGATACTGCGGATTTGTACGAACACTCTAGCCTTAGACAGAAAACTCAGGGTACAGGCATTCACCCTTCCAGTTTGCACATGTTCACATTATTTAGACCCAAACTTTGACGAGATTTTGAAAACTCAAAGGGTTCAAAACTTTACAACAGAGGGTTCAAAATCTAGTAATCAATCATCCTAGAACAGATGATTAGTTTTCAAAGCGGATTCGAAAATTTGTGTTCTCACTGTGGTTGTCACTTAAGGATAGGTGACGGCATTGTTTTATGTCTAAACGCAAGTAAACTCGCGTTAGGGTCCTAGAAAGGTTATAGACTAGGTCAAAGCATTACTAATAACCTAATTCCCTATAACCATTGGCTCTGATACCAACTTTTCTGTGACACCCCGACCGCGTAAAACAACAAAGCGCGGCGGAAACATCGGGGCGCGTTGCAACAGAATCATTGTTTCATAACCATGGATACAAAAAATGTTTTGTTTTATTAAACATTGAATATTTACATCGTCTGGAAATCTAATTAAACAATTTAAACGTAGTCTATCATTGTTATTAAGTCACTAAGGCCTCGTCCAGTCCTATGTGAGCATGCATCCTAGCAGTCAACATCATTCAACAACACCTGAAACATATGTGAAAACAAAGTCAGCAAAGAAATGCTGGCGAGTACATAGGTTTTATAGGAGTGTCGAAATCATGGCTAGTTTGGATGTTGCAATACTTTATTAAAAACCTTGTTTTGAAAAGAGTATAATATTGCAACTTAAATAACCAACTCAAATCAAGCGGGTTATGGTTTATAAGACTTCGTAGCCATGACTCTTAACCCAAAAGCATTTGTTTTAGTAAAGCAAATCATAAAACATCTCATAATAAATCGTTAATAAAACTCGTATAGTTTATATCATTTTGAAAACCTCGTTTGTGTGACATCGTTTAGAAATCGTTTACCCAAGTGAACTAAATAATGCCACGGTATGTAATACGATGAAAACACTTATATATAGGAAGTACCAGCGGCGTATCCACCATGCTTTCATCACATTACACCCGTCCCGTTATCTAAAACTTAACCAAAAACCAATCGTATATCGCTTTGAAGCCAATCGTTTACCCAAATCGTTTAAGTCGTTTTAGGTCGTGAAACTACTTATATGGTCGTCTCGCTAATAACATTCAAACCTTCGTGACTCGCTTACCTCGCTCTCGCATTAATAAACCCTTACCAAAGGGTAAATTAACAATTACAGATTCAGTCGCTACCCACAACACCCACACATAACCACGGGTGCAGTAAGATAACGGGATTTGTCAGATCCTATGGTACCATAACCTAATACTGGTCGGCTTGATGATTGCTAATGAATGTTATTTGTTATGTAGCTACAACCAACAAATTTGTTCACTTTATTGAAATCGTCATTAGTTTTGTATAAATCGTCTTAATCGTTTTTGAAACCATCGTTATAACATCGAAAACATTTAGCACATATGAGTCACCCCAAAACAATTGAAAACAGTAAAATAGGGGAACTATGTACTCACCTGAGAATGCTTAGAGGTCTTGAACAACAACCAAGCAAAGCTAGAGGGAGCACGGAATCAATCGTTAATCTAACAACTATATAAATAAACCGGGCCTAAGTCGGAAGATCGGATAAGATGAGGTTTGGTAAACCAAACGAGTATTGGAACTCATATGACATGGTTTAACAAAGCCTACATTCTAAATCGGAACCTAACCTAAGTGCTTACGACCCATTACGACCCGTTTAGGTAGCTTATGCTACTTTAACGCGTCATTCACGTGAAACGCGTTCGGACCGCCTAACTAGTCCTATGACAAGTGTTATATGCCTAAACATGTTACATAATCAGTTATGTGACAAAAGTTTAGGTTACATATGCTTAATTACCAATTATACATGAAAAGGGTATTCTGGTAATTTACCTAAGGCATATAAACTACCTATCATACAACTACTTAAACGAAGCGACTATAAGGTATAACCTCGGAAGGTTATTCCCTATATACTATGGTCACCTAAGGTGTTTGGTCGGATCCTAATGATCGACCAAATGGGTCGAGTTCGAAGGTATAAGCGATTTATTAGATCGCGTACCCTTACGACCCTAAACAACATGGTAATCAGTAGGCATAGTCCCAAGGGACTATAACCATCGTGATTACAATCACGTTGCGAAGTTCAAACGAACTTCGCATTGACCATAAACTGGTCAATGCAGAAAGTCAAACAAAGTTTGACTTTCAGACTCGAAAAGCAATAAAAGAACGAAAGAATACTTACGAAGGGTCCCCGAATGCTAATCTTGATTCAAGTAGCTCAGGTATGAAACAAAGGTTTCAACTTAGAGCTTCTCAAATCAGATTCTAGTGGGTTTTGCAATGGCATTGGGGGGGGGTATTTATAGTTTTCGGTTCACCGTTAGGATTGTTTCTTGGAAAAGAGGGAATGATCACATCCCTACACTTGTCGGAAAGTTATGGTAGCTCATTTTGCCCACCACAAGAGATTAACATGTGGCACTTAGCCTTTGGGGGTGTCTAAGGGCTGAAAACAGGCTGTTTAAACATTGAATCTGGTCTGGGGACTGCTTGCGCACTGTAACACTCAGAGTGTTGAGGTGCGCAAGGACCTGCAGACCAGAAAGTTTGAATTTTTGGCAGTTTTGGTCCCTGTTGTGTAATAAGGCCATTTCCGACACGTTTAAGGCCCGTTAACCCCATTTCAAAGCTCTAAAATGAAGTTAAAGTATAGGGAACTTAAAATGTGCTAAAAAATATCTCAGATGTCGGTTCGTTTGGCCGTACAATCGCGATGTTCGCTTAATTACGACGGAATGCGCATAAGCGCGAAAAACGATCCAAATGACGCGACGAATGGATTTTTCTTATGCCAAACACCAAAATAAAATGTTTTAGTGCTTACATAAATTTTTGGATGTTCGGATGTATTCAGAACGTAAGATATGCGCGACAATGCAAACTTGTGCACTTTTTGACGCTTTTAGTCCCTCAATGACCCAAAAGTTTATTTTAGCACACCGAACCCGTCAAAGCCTATTTCTAAGCTATGTACAGGATATTTATGGTATGTTTAATTTATGGTCATGTTCTGGAATGTCTGTTACAGTTCAAATTGGCATACTTTTGCAGTTTGTCAAATTTAGTCCCTGTAAGCGAATTAACTTGATTTCGGCATACCAAACCATCCAAAACTTATTTCTAAGTTATGTAAAGGTTATTTAAGGTATGTTAAGCCTATTTCACTATTCCGGAGTGTTCGTTGCATTAAACTCGTTATATTTACGCATCAGATCGCGTATAACCTTCCAGAAAGCGATTTAGAGCTTGAAATCGAACAAGAATCGATATGTGCAAATGATACACATATTTATACAAATCCCAAGTATGAAATACAATATTTCATTGATTTGGTATTTGTTCGATGGCCGTGTTGGCACAAGTGTTACACTAATTTGCAAGATTTTCCTCCAGCTCCAACAGCAGTTCAATGGGGATTTACATTCCCAGAAATTCCTATTATTTAGCCGGTAAGAGTATATCCAGTCCACCCATAAAGACTCTCGTCTAGTCAAAATGCTCCAGCACTTAAACTATCACTAAGAAGGCAGTTTTATGATCCTTACTTTCCTACACACTATATGTCACACCCTGGCTTTTCGAAAGTGTGGGTTTATTATGGTGTGACTTCTTAATACCATAGCTTAATCACAACAAGCTATATGAAAGTAAAACCATGATAATCATCCATTACTTCAAGTTTTAAAAACAAAACACCACAACATTGTTTTCAAACATCGACACATGCAACGATAATACAACATAGCTAAATAAAATCTTGTTCAAAAGACACAACCACAAACATGAAATAAACGCAGCTTAAGACTTGTGACTCGTCCAGGTAAAAGTCATAACCCCTAAACTTGGATGACATCACTTCTCCTACGCATCTTAATACCCTTGCATACTTAGCCAGATCCGTTAATTTCCTGAAATATATGTAAGTTGAAAAGTCAACAAAAATTGTTGAGCGAGTTCATGTAAAGGTGAGTGTATAAAACCTTTGTAAGTAAAAAATTCCTGGTATGTAGCAAATAAGGAAATAAAGAGATCACCAATGGTTTGCAAGGCCATTGATATGTGTGAAGTGCAGTAGGAAGACTCAAACCTAGCAGATTTTTGCGTCGGGCTCAAAGTCACCCCGAGGTCCGTTCTGTTGGGCCTGGGGCTGGGCTCGCTACACCCAAATTGATCTACCGCTAATGACCCTCGGTCCTACAATGAGGATTAATGGCCTTTAGTTCCCGCCTACCCACTCACATGATCTAAGTAGTAACCCTCCTTACGCTATCCATACCATGTAAAAAGTATTTGTAATCATAGTAACATGTATTTCACCCCCGAAGTATAAAAACTGAAAACAGTTAAGAGAAAGGGGGACATGAACTCACAGGAGTGCGTCTCGAAATAGTAAATCCCCAAATCAACCTGCTGCGTGACGACCTACACGTACTAACTTCTATTAGACGGACGACCGTGCCTTGGCTTAAGGTTTAACATTTTTGGGAAATAGTTAGGCAACTATTTCGTGTCCACACTTCGTAATTATTTTAATAATTGTATTCCTTCCCAAGGATGAGAGTTTTAATACATGTGCGTTTTCGTAATTCCAAAAATATATTATTAAGTCTCACTTAATAAAATATATTTTTATTCATTTGTCTAAAATATTCTATCTCCAAAATAGACATATTTTTCCCAAAAATATTATATTTTATTCCATACAAATTTTCCAAAATAATACTTTGTCAAAATACACATTTAAGAGTATTTTTCCAAAAATACGTAAGTTACATTTAAGGTTCGGGTGGTAATAATAATACCGGTGTAACTTAAATATTTATTTGTGATAGCGTTGGTATTATTTTGGAGTCGTGCTCTCATAATATTTTCCAGGTTATATTATTTTTACTCTAAAAATAATATTTAGTTCTCAAAATAATCATAAAATCACACAAGTGTTTTATTATGAAACATATATTCTCAATATATATTTAACAAGTTTAATTTATGAAAATCCACCTCCGACACTTGGTAATTTTGTAATAAAAATCATGGCGAAGTTTGTTTAGAAAAACATGTCAAAGACATATTTATAAACACTTGTCACAAAAATATTCTAGGTGTTATTTTCTGGAAAAATTTCGCCAGAGTTTCCTCTGTAACTGGAGGTGGCCACGCTTACTAGCGTATCATTTTCTTTTAAAAATTCAATCAACAATTTACCAATCATCAATATACAATTTTCCAACATCAAACTAGTCAAAAGCAAGTATAAATCGCAAACACATGAACTTGTAAGTTGTGTAAAAGTATGTAGTAACTTTCTAATATTTTTAGTAGATCTTTCTATCTTTAAAAACATGTTTAACTTCTTAAAAACTTTGTTTTCAAAGAACATGTTGTTTTACAACTTCTAGCCAAAAATTACAGAAATATTTCTTTGTTAAACCCTTTTGTTACACAAGTATCTACACACTTGTTTGTTCACAAAAACACCTTTAGTTTATGAAAGATCCGGCTTTAAAATAAGACTTGTACATCTTACTTGGTTCTTCGAAAATACCACTTGTAGATCTTTAGATCTACTAGTTTAAAACTCCATTTTACAAGAAAAACTATTTTTACACAAGTTCATGTTCATGTATGAAAGGGTTCGTCATCTAGTAACTTTTACACTAAACATATTGCTAGTTCATGTTCCATGAACATGACCTAGCCTGGTTAGATGACAATCCGTTCCACTACTAGCAATCAACAACATAAAATAGCCATAACAAAACAAGATTTATGAGTTTTACACCATTAGTCTTTTTTTTATCCATCAAGTTCATCTTTCTTACAAGACTTTTAGTTTTGTTTTCGCATGTTCATGATTTTTAATCGTTAAAATTCTTATTAACCACTTTAGACAAGATCAAGAGGGTGTTTAGAATCACTTACAACTAGCTCAAGGCTAGGGAAGATTCAAAGCAAAAACTAGGTGGTTAATAGCGATGTAGAGAGGTCCTTGTGATTCCGTAAGCACCGGGTCTCCTCGTATGAACTCTAGCACCTTGGGTTGTATGTAAAATGTGTTGTTCAAATTTGAATGGTGGTGGGATGATGCTAGTGGTGTTCAGCTGAGAGTAATGGCAAGAGGGAAAGAAAACAATTTTTGTTAAGTGATTGAATAAATGAAATGGTGGACTTAAGGTTTTATTTATAAACCAAGTTAGTGAATTACCCATGGTGTAATGTGTCACCAAGATACTATGCATCAATAATAAAATAATCAAGATGTGTAAGGAGTGTGTCCCCTACATGGGACCGATCGGTTATAAGGGGTGGGTATTATGGTTGGATTTTAACCATTTAGTTAGGCACTAGTTTGTTTAATTTAGGAGATTAAATTAGTTTCTAGTGTGTAGTGCTTTGTAACGGGTGTTAGGGTGTCCGGGTACCCTAACTAGCTCAGAAAAAGGAAAAACAATGATAATGTCAATATTTTTATGTTCCGGGTAAAGTCCGGTTATTCGGTTGGATATTAATCCGTTAAAGTGCTAAATAAGCATTTAAAGCGTCGTTAATATTTGTTTTAGTGACACAATGAATTCCTGACACTTTGGAAAGTGTCTAGTATTATTTTCCCATGTTTTTGCACTTTA
Organism: Helianthus tuberosus; assembly: GCA_030545235.1. Taxonomy (NCBI): domain Eukaryota; kingdom Viridiplantae; phylum Streptophyta; class Magnoliopsida; order Asterales; family Asteraceae; genus Helianthus; species Helianthus tuberosus. Next base: position 69,623,843 of record CM060385.1, on the reverse strand, counting down.
CTAGTTAGCTTAAATGCTGATTTTTTTTTTGGGTAAAGGGTTAAATGCTGAATTTTTGCATTAAAGTGCATAATTTTTGTACTTAAAGTACGTTTTAGGCACATCCGGTCACTATAACTATCACTTAGTGATGCAGTTCTACAATCCTCACCTCCCTACACTCACCACTAGTGTAGTAATCTATTCCCGGCTCATACTGGCCTTAGAGACAGTAACTGTCTGATGCTGGCTATGTCAGCATGTTTACTGGGTATCCCGTATAGTGTGCTCACTGTGCTTCTGTGCATCAAGGTTGTCACTAAGGTTTGTGTGTAAATAATAAAGTGACAGTAATAAAGTATGATGCATGTATGTGTATGTATCAGCATTCAAGTAGCAGTTTAACCACAGTTGTAAGCAAGCACAGTAATTAAGCATTAATTAAATATTAATTAATTCGTACGGATACCTGGTTTGGTGAGGGTTGTCACATTCTCCCCCCGTTAAAGAAATTTCATCCCGAAATTTAGGCTCTGCTTCTAGTTGCAGGGGTCTTGGAAAATAAAGGGGGTATTTTTCTTTCATACTATCCTCACGTTCCCACGTGAATTCCGGTCCATGCCTAGCATTCCAACGGACTTTGACGAGTTTGACACTGCTCCTGCGAGTTTTGTTAACTTTCCAATCCGTAACCTCGACGGGTTCTTCGGTGAAGTGGAGTGTGTCGTTGATATGTACTTCGTCTGCAGGAATGATCATTGTTTCTTGTGTTGGACTCTTTCTCAAATTTGATACATGGAATGTGTCGTGAACACCATTTAGTTCTGCGGGTAGGTCCAACTTGTAGGCAACAAGCTCAATCCTTTGTAGTATCTTGAACGGGCCAATGTAACGCGGATTCAACTTTCCACGCTTTCCGAAGCGTGCCACACCCTTCCAGGGTGAAACCTTCAATAAAACCATATCCCCAACTTGGAATTCCAAAGGTTTCCGCTTTGGATCTGCATAGGCTTTCTGCCTGTCGCGAGCCGCCTCGATGTGCTTTCGAATCTGCGCAATCTAGTCTGTCGTCTCTTGGACTATTTCGGGACCAACAAGCTGCCTATCACCTGCATCAGCCCAGCATAGTGGTGATCGACACTTACGTCCGTAAAGAGCTTCAAATGGCGCGACTCCAATACTAGTGTGGTAGCTATTGTTGTACGAAAACTCGACCAATGGTAAATGATTATCCCAACTACCACCTAAGTCCATTACACAAGCTCTCAGCATATCCTCCAATGTCTGGATAGTTCATTCACTTTGGCCGTCAGTTTGCGGATGAAATCCAGTACTTAGATTTAATTGTGAGCCAAAAGACTCTTGGAAGGATTGCCAAATCCTTGATACAAATCTCCCATCTCTACCAGAGATGATCGAGAGAGGCACTCCATGACGTGCAACGATCTCTCGCATGTATATCTCTGCAAGTTTACTCGTGTTGTCCTTTTCTTTGTCAGGCGGTCAACTATCACCCAAATCATATCATGGCCTCTGGGCGTCTTGGGCAGTTTCGTTATGAAGTCCATTGAGATTTGTTCCCATTTCCACTTGGGAATCTCAGGTTGCTGTAGAAGTCCTGAAGGTTTCTGGTATTCAGCTTTCACTTTGGCGCACGTTAAACACTTGCTAACATAAACAGCAACATCGCCTTTCATCCTAGGCCACCAATAATAATCCTTAATATCTTGGTACATCTTATCCGCACCTGGGTGGATAGAGTACCGTGATTTGTGGGCTTCTTCAAAAATAACTTTTCTCAAACCACCAAACAGAGGAACCCAAATCCTTTTCATGAAGCATAACGTTCCTTCCTCGTTTGGCACTAATTGCTTCTCCATCCCACAGGGATATTCCTCTTCAATGTTTCTTTCCTTCAGAGACTCTTTCTGCGCGGCACGAATGCGCAGGGAAAGATCCGTCTGGATAATCATCTCTAAAGCCCTAACCCTTATGGGCTTGATTCTTTCTTTTCGACTCAGGGCATCAGCGACCACATTCGCTTTCCCTGGGTGGTATTTGATCTCACAATCATAATCGTTCAATAATTCGACCCAACGTCTTTGTATCATATTCAGCTCTTTCTGGTCGAATATGTGCTGCAGACTCTTATGATCCGTAAAGATTGTACACTTGGTACCATACAAATAATGTCTCCAGATTTTCAGCGCAAATGCCACTGTGCCTAGTTCCAAATCATGCGTGGTATAGTTCTTTTCATGAACTTTCAATTGGCGCGAAGTGTAAGCTATAACTTTCTGGCGTTGCATCAACACGCAACCCAATCCTTGACGCGAGGCGTCACAGTATACCACGAAATCATCAGTCCCTTCTGGTAGCGCTAAGATCGGCGCATTGCAAAGCTTGTCTTTCAGTAACTGGAATGCTTCTTCCTGTTTGATTCCCCAATCAAACTTCTTATCCTTCTGTGTGAGGAAGGTCAATGGTTGAGCGATCTTTGAAAAATCCTCAATAAATCTTCGATAGTAGCCAGCCAAACCTAAGAACTGGCGAATCTCAGTCAGCGTCTTTGGAGTCTCCCAGCTCTTTATTGCCTCAATCTTTGTGGGATCAACATGGATTCCATTTTCATTAACCACGTGTCCAAGAAACTGTACTTCGCGTAGCCAAAACTCGCACTTTGAGAATTTGGCGTACAACTTTTCCTTTTTCAGCAACTCCAAGATAACTCTTAGATGCTGTTCGTGTTCATTCTTTGTCTTTGAATAAATCAAGATATCGTCTATGAACACAATCACAAACTTGTCTAGGTAGGGCTTACAAACTCGGTTCATCAAATCCATAAAAACAGCTGGCGCGTTTGTCAACCCAAACGGCATTACCAGAAATGCGTAGTGTCCATAGCGAGTTCTGAAAGCGGTTCTAGGAATACTTTCCTCTTGTATTCTCAGCTGATGGTAACCAGATCGCAAATTGATCTTCGAGTAGTAGCTTGAACCTTGTAGTTGGTCGAAAAGATCATCGATTCTCGGCAAGGGGTATCTGTTCTTGATAGTTAACTTATTCAACTCCCGGTAGTCAATGCACATACGGAAACTACCGTCTTTCTTCTTAACGAACAGTACTGGAGCTCCCCAAGGTGAGAAGCTTGGTCTGATGAACCCTTTATCCAATAGCTCCTGGAGTTGTGTCGACAACTCCAGCATCTCTGATGGCGCAAGTCTGTAGGGTGACTTGGCTACAGGCGCGGCATCTGGAACCAAGTCAATGTGGAACTCGACTTCCCTTTGAGGCGGTAATCCTGGCAAGTCTTCTGGAAAGACCTCCGGATATTCCTTAACGACTGGAATGTCTTTAATCTTTGGTTCAGCAACTTTCTTGTCCACGATGTGTGCTAAGAATGCAACACATCCCTTCTGTAAACATTTTCTAGCTTTCAGGCAGCTAATAATTCTCAGCGGTGTATCATGCTTCTCTCCGTGCACTATGATTGTTTCTTCATCCGTCAACGGGATGTAGATGGTCTTCTCATGGCAAACAATCTCGGCCTTGTTACTTGATAGCCAATCCATTCCTACTACCACATCAAAGCTTCCCAACTCGACGGGTAGTAAGTCTAGCGTAAACTCGTGCCCTCCTAGTTCAATCACACATCCTCGGACAACTTCACTGGTCTCAACTAGTTTCCCATTTGCTAATTCGATGGAGTACGAAACATCTAGCTTACTAGGCGTCAACCCAAGTATTTTCTTAAATTCTAGTGACACGAAACTATAATCCGCACCAGTATCAAACAAAACGGATGCAAAGCGTTGGTTTATAGGGAACATACCAGTAACAACGTTGGGATCCTGGCGCACTTCCCTCGCCTCAATGTTAAACACTCTCCCGCGGGCTTGATTCAATCCTGGGCAGTTCCTCTTAAAATGCCCAATGTCACCACAGTTAAAACAACCCAATCTTTGACCATTACCTCCTCCGTTTCCCGCTTGATTGTTGTTTTGATTTCGATTCGCGTCCCCAGCTTGATTTGCATTGATCCCTCGGTTTCCATTACCTCCATATTCCCTTGTACACGATTTCCATTGCCACCATGATTATTGTTTCTATTACCAAAACCTCCTTGGCCTCCCCGGCCAGCACTAGCCCAACAAGAATCCTTCAAGTGGCCAACCTTTCCACAAGCTTCACATACTTTTGGCACACACCGGCCAGGATGATGACGCTGGCAGGTGTTACACTTGGGATGCGTACCCGTATACCCTTTTCCTTTCGTCCCAGTACCGGTTGCAGCTTGGACCGGTGTGCTTGACTCTCCTTTCTTGCCAACACTGCTTGTACCCTGTTTGAAGTTCGAGAACTTCCTTTTATTACCCCCGGATGACTCTACGTGAGTCTCCTTCTTCTTTGGCTCAACATCCGAAAACTTGTTCAGGCGGATGGCTTCCTCAGTAAGAGACACGCTCAGATCGATAGCCTCTGTGATTGTTGTAGGCTTGGAAGTAGTGACCATACTCATGATCTGAGGAGCTAAACCCCAGATAAAGCGCTCGATCCGTTTGAACTCTGGTGTGACCATGTAAGGTACCACATGAGACAGGTCGTGGAATCTCTGAACGTATTCCGCGATTTTGGGACCGTCCATCCTCAAATGCCAAAACTCAGTCTCCAACCTTTGTATCTCAGCACGAGAACAATACTTCCTTCGCATCAACTCTTTTAACTCAGGCCATGTCGATGCGTAAGCAGCAGCTTCTCCCAAAGTCTGCACTTGTAAGTTCCACCAGGACAGGGCTCCGTCCATAAATAGCCCAGAAATGTAAGTCACTTGCTGGTCTGGAGCGCACTTTCTCATTCGGAGAACAACGTCTGTTTTCTCAGCCCATCTTACAAAAGCAACAGCACCTCCGGTGCCGTCGAAGTTCACAGGCTTGCAGTCTAGGAACTGCTTGTACTTGCACCCTGCACATACGTTAGAATATACAAATGGTATTAGCGGATGTGCTATAAATATCCCAATGGATGGTAATATGTCTCAAAGACTTAACATTACCATGTGGTGGATTGTTATTGCCGTTATTGTTCGAACTGCTTCCGTTGGGTCCTCCGTTTGAGGCTGCATACTGCGCAATGGCGGCAGCAATGATTCCTTGAAGTTCTGCCTCGTTGGCAGGCATACGCGTCTCGCGTCTTGGTGGCATCTTCTAAAAGATGGTTCATGTTGGTCAGGTCATAGTAAGTAGAGTGTACGTATGTATACAACAATATCAACCACATAACATCTCTTGTTATAGAACATAAACAATCAATAACCAACATATAATGAGAATACTGCGATTGCGCTGTCATAAATCAAGACCACAATGTAAGGTTTACAAGTACATAACTGTATCGTACATCATCAGTGACTAAGGGCCACATCGCCCTAGTCCAAAATATCTAGTCAGTGACAACAACATCAAATATACAAATCATCAAAAGTCACAACATCCAAAATGTGGTCTCCAAAAGCTGTGTAGTCTGCACAATCGTGGTCGTCTCACCCAAAAGTCTACCTGCGTCGAATCAAAAAGGGCCTAAGCTGATGGCGGTGGAGGAGGGGGAAAATGAGAAAAGAGTAAACGTCGCATATGAAGCCAGTCCTCCTCCATAGCGCGATAAGCGCGTAGTAAGTATGCTATCTGCTGCTCGGGAGTCCAAAAACGAGCGGCAGAATCAGGTGAAAGTGGTCGAGGAGGGTGTGATATGGCAGGTGGAGTCTGGCACTGGCACGGTGGTCGCTAAGCTCTCTCTAGCTCCTGTACGCGACGAGTCAGCGCCTCCTGCTGTATCATGAAAGATGTAAGAACAGCCTCCGTAGAATACCCCATGTGATATGGGTGATACGGATCCGTCGGTGGCATAATGGGGGGCGTAGTCCAAAGGAATGGCTCACTAGATGGAGCGAAGGATGGCACAGTAAATGGTGCAACAGTGGGAACAACAGTGGGATGAACAATCTGAGGTACAAACTGGTCTCCTCCTGACACAAAAAGTGTATGACCAAACGAATGACGTGACGAACCCTCCCCAGGACGTGGGGGAGGTATGTCCTGACGAAACATGATAGGTAAGTCGGTGTGGTGAACACCGGTAGTATATGTGGGAATCAAAGGAACATTAATAGGAACTGAAATAGGGGCTGAAACGGGGGCTACAGGTGGTGTAACTGGGAACACGAAAGGTGGGTAATCATCGTCATCGTCTATCCACCCATTGTGGGTGTGAGCGTATCGTGGATCAATGTGGGTCGCAAAAGGTGCATGGTCTAACATCACTGGCATAGGATCAGGATGTGGTGCGACAACGAGATCCTCTAACAACAGTGGAGCATCAATATGAACATCAACAGCATGATCATCCACCAACTGTGGAACAACAACAGGATGATCATCGACAGGTATATCATCAACCAAAGGAGCAACAGCAGGTGCATCGGCATGAACAGGGTCATGCTCAAATGCGGGGTCAGAAGCAATGCCTGGCTCAGGGGCCACGACCGGCTCCGGATCAACAAACTCCATCTCAAAATCAACTGGATCAGCAAACATAGGGTCGACAGGGGCTACAGGATCCTCCAAATGCTGGTCTAAGTGTACGAACTCAATGTCCTGGTCTGGATCAAAGCCAGGTGGAAAAATAGGATCTGAATCATCATCAACGTCATGATCGAACTCAAAGCTGTGCGCATGAACAGGTGCAGCGGATGACGCCATATTCGGGTCGTAGTCGTGAGAGTGGTGCTGCACTCCCTGTGCGTGCGAAGGTACAGATGCCACATACTCAAAGGAGTCTGGAGCAGGTGAATGAACACGAGCCTCCTCTGCAGGATCATCAGCAAGAAGTAGGATATCACCGGCAGCAATATGGGCCTCGTCCTCAAGTGGGTCCTCCTCAAATAAATCGACATCATCGTTAGAAACATCGACAAGTGGCATATCAACAACCGGATAAGCAGCAAGGGGTATAGGAGCAGGGATCACCACGAGTGGTAAATCCCCAGCGAGATGGCCATCAGCAGGCTCGGCTACGACATCAGGCAGCGCAAAGGGCTGAAAGTCGCCATCATCTGTGCTGGTCGTATCGGAAGTGTACACCTCGTGCTCCGATGAAACTATGTCGTCTGATACTATCGCCATAGGGTCCAGAGTATCGGAAACTCCAGTGTCTGATGAAGAAGGCATGATGTCTGTAACACAAACACACATATGTACAAACAATCAATCATATAATCAAATAAACATGTTAGTCACCAATAAGCAATCAAGCAATTTTCCTAGTCCCACTAGTCTATCCTCCCAGCCTCTCAGACTGATCCTCCTAGTCCAACTAGTCTATCCTCCCAGCCTCTCAGACTGAATCTCCTAGTCCCACTAGATTAATCTCCCAGCCTCTCAAACTGAATCTCCTAGTCCCACTAGATTACTTCCTCAGCCTCTCAGACTAAGCCTCCTAGTCCCACTAGACTACTCCCTCAGCCTCTCAGACTGAGCCTCCTAGTCCCACTAGACTAATTCCCTCAGTCCCCCCGACTGAATCTCCTAGTCTCCCCGACTAATTCCCTCAGTCTCCCCGACTGAATCTCCTAGTCTCCCCGACTAATTCCCTCAGTCTCCCCGACTGAATCTCCAAGTTTCCCCGACTAATTCCCTCAGTCTCCCCGACTGAATCATAAATTTTTAAGAAGGAAAAGTGCTCAACTTTTGTTGGTAAAAATGTTTTATACCTGGGATCTGGACGTAGTGTATGCAATGTAAAAATGTTTTCGTGAGAGCCCTAGTGATCATAGTCTAGACTCGAGAAGGAATCCTAGTTCGCTATGATCAGAGCTCTGATACCAAGCTGTCACACCCTGGCTTTGCGGAAGCGTGGGTTTATTATGGTGTGACTTCTTAATACCATAGCTTAATCACAACAAGCTATATGAAAGTAAAACCGTGATAATCATCCATTACTTCAAGTTTTAAAAACAAAACACCACAACATTGTTTTCAAAGGTCGACACATGCAACGATAATACAACATAGCTAAATAAAATCTTGTTCAAAAGACACAACCACAAACATGAAATAAACGCAGCTTAAGACTTGTGACTCGTCCAAGTAAAAGTCACAACCCCTAAACTTGGATGACATCACTTCTCCTACGCAGCTTAATACCCTTGCATACTTAGCCAGATCCGTTAATTTCCTGAAATACATGTAAGTTGAAAAGTCAACAAAAATTGTTGAGCGAGTTCATGTGAAGGTGAGTATATAAAACCTTTGTAAGTATAAAATTCCTGGTATGTAGCAAATAAGGAAATAAAGAGATCACCAATGGTTTGCAAGGCCATTAATATGTGTGAAGTGCAGTAGGAAGACTCAAACCTAGCAGATTTTTGCGTCGGGCTCAAAGTCACCCCGAGGTCCGTTCTGTTGGGCCTGGGGCTGGGCTCGCTACACCCAAATAGATCTACTGCTAATGACCCTCGGTCCTACAATGAGGATTAATGGCCTTCAGTTCCCGCCTACCTACTCACATGATCTAAGTAGTAACCCTCCTTACGCTATCCATACCATGTAAAAAGTATTCGTAATCATAGTAACATGTATTTCACCCCCGAAGTATAAAAAATGAAAACAGTTAAGAGAAAGGGGGACATGAACTCACAGGAGTGCGTCTCGAAATAGTAAATCCCCAAATCAACCTGCTGCGTGACGACCTACACGTACTAACTTCTATTAGACAGACGGCCGTGCCTTGGCTTAAGGTTTAACGTTTTTGGGAAATAGTTAGGCAACTATTTCGTGTTCACACTTCGTAATTATTTTAATAATTGTATTCATTCCCAAGGATGGGGGTTTTAATACATGTGCGTTTTCGTAATTCCAAAAATATATTATTAAGTCTCACTTAATAAAATATATTTTTATTCATTTGTCTAAAATATTCTATCTCCAAAATATACATATTTTTCCCAAAAAAATTATATTTTATTCCATACAAATTTTCCAAAATAATACTTTGTCACAATACGTAAGTTACATTTAAGGTTCGGGTGGTAATAATAATACCGGTGTAACTTAAATATTTATTTGTGATAGCGTTGGTATTATTTTGGAGTCGTGCTCTCATAATATTTTCCAGGTTATATTATTTTTACTCTAAAAATAATATATAGTTCTCAAAATAATAATAAAATCACACAAGTGTTTTATTATGAAACATATATTCTCAATATATATTTAACAAGTTTAATTTAAGAAAATCCACCTCCGACACTTGGTAATTTTGTAATAAAAATCATGACGAGGTTTGTTTAGAAAAAAACATGTCAAAGACATATTTATAAACACTTGTCACAAACATATTCTAAGTGTTATTTTCTGGAAAAATTTCGCCAGAGTTTCCTCTGTAACTGGAGGTGGCCACGCTTACTAGCGTATCATTTTCTTTTAAAAATTCAATCAACAATTTACCAATCATCAATATACAATATACAATTTTCCAACATCAAACTAGTCAAAAGCAAGTATAAATCGCAAACACATGAACTTGTAAGTTGTGTAAAAGTATGTAGTAACTTTCTAATATTTTTAGTAGATCTTTCTATCTTTAAAAACATGTTTAACTTCTTAAAAACTTTGTTTTCAAAGAACATGTTGTTTTACAACTTCTAGCCAAAAATTACAGAAATATTTCTTTGTTAAACCCTTTTGTTACACAAGTGTCTACACACTTGTTTGTTCACAAAAACACCTTTAATTTATGAAAGATCCGGCTTTAAAATAAGACTTGTACTTCTTACTTGGTTCTTCGAAAATACCACTTGTAGATCTTTAGATCTACTAGTTTAAAACTCCATTTTACAAGAAAAACTATTTTTACACAAGTTCATGTTCATGTATGAAAGGGTTCGTCATCTAGTAACTTTTACACTAAACATATTGCTAGTTCATGTTCCATGAACATGACCTAGCGTGGTTAGATGACAATCCGTTCCACTACTAGCAATCAACAACATAAAATAGACATAACAAAACAAGATTTATGAGTTTTACACCATTATTTTTTTTATCCATCAAGTTCATCTTTCTTACAAGACTTTTTGTTTTGTTTTCGCATGTTCATGATTTTTAATCGTTAAAATTCTCATTAACCACTTTAGACAAGATCAAGAGGGTGTTTAGAATCACTTACAACTAGCTCAAGGCTAGGGAAGATTCAAAGCGAAAACTAGGTGGTTAATAGCGATGTAGAGAGGTCCTTGTGATTCCGTAAGCACCGGGTCTCCTCGTATGAACTCTAGCACCTTGGGTTGTATGTAAAATGTGTTGTTCAAATTTGAATGGTGGTGGGATGATGCTAGTGGTGTTCGGCTGAGAGTAATGGCAAGAGGGAAAGAAAACAATTTTTGTTAAGTGATTGAATAAATGAAATGGTGGACTTAAGGTTTTATTTATAAACCAAGTTAGTGAATTACCCATGGTGTAATGTGTCACCAAGATACTATGCATCAATAATAAAATAATCAAGATGTGTAAGGAGTGTGTCCCCTACATGGGACCGATCGGTTATAAGGGGTGGGTATTATGGTTGGATTTTAACCATTTAGTTAGGCACTAGTTTGTTTAATTTAGGAGATTAAATTAGTTTCTAGTGTGTAGTGCTTTGTAACGGGTGTTAGGGTGTCCGGGTACCCTAACTAGCTCAGAAAAAGGAAAAACAATGACAATGTCAATATTTTTATGTTCCGGGTAAAGTCCGGTTATTCGGTTGGATATTAATCCGTTAAAGTGCTAAATAAGCATTTAAAGCGTCGTTAATATTTGTTTTAGTGACACAATGAATTCCTGACACTTTGGAAAGTGTCTAGTATTATTTTCCCATGTTTTTGCACTTTACTAGTTAGCTTAAATGCTGAATTTTTGCATTAAAGTGCAGAATTTTTGTACTTAAAGTACGTTTTAGGCGCATCCGGTCACTATAACTATCACCTAGTGACGCAGTTCTACAATCCTCACCTCCCTACACTCACCACTAGTGTAGTAATCTATTCCCGGCTCATACTGGCCTTAGAGACAGTAATTGTCTGATGCTGGCTATGTCAGCATGTTTACTGGGTATCCCGTATAGTGTGCTCACTGTGCTTCTGTGCATCAAGGTTGTCACTAAGGTTTGTGTGTAAATAATAGAGTGACAGTAATAAAGTATGATGCATGTATGTGTATGTATCAGCATTCAAGTAGCAGTTTAAACACAGTTGTAAGAAAGCACAGTAATTAAGCATTAATTAAATATTAATTAATTCGTACGGATACCTGGTTTGGTGAGGGTTGTCACACTATACTAGTGTAACTCTTGGTTTCTGGCCCATTTTGTATCTCAATACCATGTCTGTCTATGTACTGAACTCCGTCAGCATTTTTCTGATTTGTCTGAATACTATGCTAACTTTGTTTCGTGCATCCTTTGTATCAGTAAGTGTTGCATGCAATAATGATTTGACATTATGCAATATATGATGCACATGTTTGTATGATAACAATAATTAGAAATCAATTCAAGTCATAAATTGTAAATCAACACAGTCATTAAGCATTGATCATTGTCTAATTATTGTTTAAATAATTGTACGGATATATGCAAATTTGACAATTGTCACAAAGATTTCCTATAAATAGCTTGGGTTTTTCACATTTCAACTTACTCATTCCAAATTTCATCTCAAATCTGCTCCCTTGAAGCTACCCCTTTTGGTTGAAGGCTTCAATCTTCAGTATTCTTTGTTCTTGATCCAAGCTTGGACCCTTTGTAAGTCTCCTTCATGCTTGGTTATGCATTTCAAGCATGAAAGTCAAACAGTGTTTGACTTTCTGCTTTGACCATTTTTGGTCAACACAAAGTTCGTTTGAACTTTGCAACGTGAGAGTAATCACGATGGTTATAGTCCCTTGTGACTATACCTACTGATTACCACGTTGATTAGGCGTAGTGACGAGTCAAAGTTTCGGTCAAAATACGTATTTATGCGTATTTTGCAACGAAGCTATTTTCGGGTATCAAAACACTTTGTTTTGATATCAAACCTGTTTAGTTAGTTGTATGAAAGGTAGTTTATATGCCTTAGGAAAATGACCAAAATGACCTTTTTACGCATAATTTCATTTTAATCATATGTAATCTAAATTTTGACATCTAAACTGATTATGCAATATTATTAGACATGTAAAGGCATATAATACTTGTCATAGGACTAGTTAGGCGGTCCGATAGCGCTTTTGCACGAACGACACGTTAAAGTAGCGTAAACTACCTTAACGAGTCGTAACGGATCGTAAGCACTTAGGATAGGTTCCGACTTAGAATGTAGGCCTTGTTAAACCATATCATATGAGTTCCAATACTCATTTGGTTTACAAAACCTCATTTTATCCGATCTCCTGATTTAGGTCCGGTTTATTAACATAGTTACCTATATTAGGTGTCGATTGATTTCGAGATCCTTCAAGCGTTATTCGAATGTTATTTCAAGACTATTGAGCTATATCAAGTGAGTACATAGTCCCCTCTTTTACTGTTTTCAATTTTTTTGGGGTGATACACATGTGCCTAATTGTTACTTTCGTGCTTTCATGACATATACTTGCTATGTTCATTAGTACGCATATAGTACATGATTTCATTTATGCTTTGCTATGTATGTTTACTTAGCATGCTAGAAGATTGATTTCATAAACATTTTTGTTAGCATATGGACGCATTGTTTTACATTATATTTATGCTATGTATGTTTACTGAGCATGCTAGGACATTGATTTACATGACATTTCTGCTTCGTATGTTTACTTAGCATACTTAGTACATTGTTTTCACATAACATGCTTACATTTGGTATGACATTTGCTTTGTTTAAAGGGACAAAAATACATTCATTAACACTGATCACGCCGCTCGGTGGTATGTAGTGGTACCATAGGAATTGACAATTCCCATCCCTGGAATCCTAGGTTTGTTTGGACCTAAGGGATGACAGAATCCGATATACATAATTGATAAAACTATAACTTGTTAAGGGTTTGTCCGACAGTCGCAAGGCTTGAATGTATGCGATAAACATTACTGCATAAATGTTTGTATCAATAAAAGCATTGGTTTCTTCAAAACATAACTTTTGATTTAAACTTAACTTTATTCAAAGACTTTATTTTGTACATTTTACATATGGGGTTGAGTAAATACTCTTTATTCACCATACATGACATTTGGTTTCACATGACATTTGATTATACATTGACATATACATGCGGTTTGAGTAAATACTTTTTTATTCGCCGTACAAGACATTGTTGTTACTTGACATTTATTTTACAAGACATGATTTATACATGACATTGAACATTAAACATTGTTATACATGATCATTTGACATTAGTTTAAACAAGACATTTTTGGTGGTTATTAATAAGTGATTTAAATAACGAGGCGTGTGTAATATGATAAAAGCATGGTGGATACGCCGCTGGTACTTCCTATATATAAGTGCTTTTATGATATTACATATAGTAGCGTCTTCTAAATCATTTCGACAAAAGACACGATACATTTTATACAAATGACATATTTTCACAAAGACATTGTTTTACAAACGACATATTTTATACAAACTCATTTTACTTGGTTATTTACTTAACCATACACCTTTCTTTAATATCATTTGAATTTCATATCGATTTTCGTCTGATTTATAAAAAAAACATTTTACATGACTAACTTTTTGTTAAACATTTCTTTTAACTTACAAGTCATGAATCTTGATTTAACTAAACCTATGTATCTCACAGGCATTTTTATGCTGACGTACCTATTTTCACATGTGTTTTCAGGTGCTAATGTTTGATGTTGATCAGGACACACTTAGGCGGACTCGGGCCTTAGTGATTTAAAAGATGCAAAAATAGTTTAACTTTTATTATGCTCCTTTGTTTTAAGACAATGTAATCACTTTGATTCTAAATAAAACTAAACTTTTAATGCCATGGTTGTGAAACAATAATTCTGTCGCTCCACTCGCCGACATTTCCGCCGCGGTTTGTTGTTTTACGCGGTCGTGGTGTGACACTTCTGAAGAAATATCCATCGTCGAAATGAATATTCTTTTCGATAATCCTTCATTTCCACTTCTGACGAAGTATCCACTGAGGAAAATGAATTATCTAAAGAAATATCTATCGGAGAAATGAATATTCTTTACGATAATCCTTCATTTCCACTTCTGACAAAGTATCCACTGAGGAAAATGAATTATCCATTCATTTTTGCTTCTGAAGAAATATCCATCGGGGAAACGAATATTCTTTACGATTGTGACACATGTGCCTCTACGACCATCATACGAATACAAAACCAATGAAATCTTGTATTTCATATTTGGGATTTGTATAAACATGTGTATCATTTTCACATATCAATTCTGGTTCAATTTCGAGCTTAAATGGCTTTCCGGAAAGTTATACGCGACCTGATGCGCAAACGTAATCAGTTTAACGCAAAAAACACTCCGAAACAGTGACATAGGCTTAACATACCTTAAATAACCCTTACATAACTTAGAAATAAGTTTTGGATGGTTTAGTGTGTCGAAAACAAGTTTATTCGATCGCAGGGACTATTTGCGTCAAACTGTGAAACTATGCTGATTTATATGGAAACGATCATTCTGGAAGATGATCATAAGTTAAACAAGCCTTAAATATCCTTTACATAGCTAAAAAATGGGCTTTGAGGGGTTTGGTATGCGAAAATAAACTTTTTGATCAAACAAGGACTAAAAGCGTAAAAAAGTGCATAAGTTTGCATTTTCGCGCATATCTTACGTTCTGAACATATCCGGACATCCAAAATTTTTTTAATCATTAAAATATTTTATTTTAATGATTGGAATGCAAAGATATCATTCGTCGTGAAATTTGGATCGTTTTTGCGTCCGTTCGAGTTTTCGTCGTAATTAACCGAATAATGCAACCGTACGACCAAATGAACCGACATACGAGATGTTTTCAAGCATATTTCATGTTCCCTATTATTTACCTTCATTGTAGAGCCTTGAAATGGGGTTAACGGGGCTTAAACGTTTTCAAAAATGCATCAAAAACCAAGTTTTGGACTAGCAGGGACTAAACTTGACATTCTGTGAAACTGTCTAGGAGGGGTGCGTAAGACAATGTGTGGGTCTATGCGGGGCGCGACAGACCTTCAGTACAGAAACAATGAATCTGGTCATTTGAGCTAGTTTTGATGGTTTTGATCCCTGATTTGGAATACCATTTGATTGTTTTGATGTTCCCCTTGTATTGTAAACCATGGGCAACAGTTGTATGGTCCAGATCAAAGCATGAATTATGAGAAAGGATCCTAACGGTTCTTGAAAATCAATAAATACCCACTTGATTTTCACTCATTTCTCACACATTTGATCTGATTTTGCTCTAAGTTGAAGCCTTAGTTTCATACCTGAGTATTTTAGATCAAATTCTTCATTGCTTGGACCTTTTGTAAGTTTCTTTCATGCTTGTTATTGCTTTCTAAGCATGAAAGTCAAATAGTGTTTGACTTTCTGCTTTGACCTTGATTTGGTCAACACAAAGTTCGTTTGAACTTTGCAATGTGAGCGTAATCACCATGGTTATAGTCCCTTGTGACTATACCTACTGATTACCACGTCGATTAGTTGAAGTGACGAGTAAAGTTTCAGTCAAAATACGTGTTTATGCGTATTTTTGGGTTTTGATATCAAACTTGTTTTCTAACTTAGTTAAACATGTTTTAACATGTTTAACTCGTCACTTTTAGTCTAGTGCTTGTTTAGGGTCGACGATAAGCGGTCTTAACAACCGCTTAGACTTTCGAACCCGACCCGTTTGGTCGATCGTTAGGATCCGACCAAGCAATTTTGTGACCATAGTTGTATAGGGAATAACCTTCCAAGGTTATACCTTATGGTCACTTAGTTTAATTAGTTATTATGATAGGTAGTTTATATGCCTTAGGAAAATGAGCAAAATGCCCTTTTCATGCATAATTGGTATTTAAGCATATGTAACTTAACTTTTACCACTTAAACTAATTATGCAACATGTTTAAACATGTTAGGGCATATAATACTTGTCATACGACTAGTTAGGCGTCTCGAACGGGCTTTTGCGCAAACGACGCGTTAAAGTAGCGTAAGCTACCTTAATGGGTCGTAACGGGTCGAAAGCACTTAGGATAGGTTCTGATTTAGAATGTAGGCCTTGTTAAACCATATCACATGAGTTCCAATACTCATTCGGTTTATGAGAGCTCATTCTACCCGAACTTCCAATTTAGGTGTCGATTTATTAATTGGCGATCCTATTACTAGATACTACTTGATTTCCTTGGTTTGCCTGAGCTTCGTTAAGTTCATTAGATCGAGGATACTTTTCGAATCAATGCGAGTACATAGTTCCCCTCTTTTACCGCTTTAAATGGGACAACTGGCAAATAACTGGTAATTCCGTACAATCAAATCACTATTTATATTTCTAAATCTCATGCATTTAGCGTAATTTAATTACGTAACTGTGTCGTATACTAGATAACAGTGTTAGGACAAGAAAACAAGGCTAAAACATATGTGGGTTTTCATCGTAATGCGAAACCAAACAAACAATGTCCTAAAAGTGTTGGTAGAAAGTGCTGCGTGCACTATTCACTGTTACACTATTCATGCCAGCAAACCGTGAAATCAGACCGAAACACTGAAAAACGACACTCGGATAACATAACTGAGTCCATTTATATAAGGAAACATTATTAAGAAAACACATCTTGCAAAGAAACAAGACTTTCCGGTATAACGCCCTAACCTCAAAAACGTCTGTTTCGGCTTATAATATAGCACTTTTAACGCGTCCGAACTTATAACAAAGCATTTCCGAGACTTCGGAATACTGTCAATTGATGAAAAATATACTAAAACAATAAGATGATATCAACGGAATGTTCATAATCACAAGTTTCCGGCGTTACGTCGCTATGCCCTAAACTAGTCCATTAGCGACTCGACGAACTATTAGGCGACATTTTTGGTCACGAAATAACCAAACGAAGAAACTAGTGAACTAGTTAGCCATATTTTGGCATCGGGAACGCCTTGAAAATACGCTATAGCATCGATAGTAAATTAAAACCATCGCTCCCGGTATTATATCGTATCTTTCGTGTACCACCCGATATCAAACCGACGAGCGATCTAGTGACATTTTTGCCATCCAAAACTAATACCCATTAACTAATAATTTAGTTGGACTTATTGAAAACCTAAACTAACATTAATATCCAAATTACCCTAATTAAACTAATGGCTAAAATATCTAGCAAATTAGTAAATAACTATCTAGTCAACATTCTTTACAAAAAATTTCACTAAAAACCTTTTCCCCCACATGTTATTTACGTTCAACAAAGGGGACCCACCCCTTGATCTTGCTTGAATTTATGGAGATATGAAGTATGGTGAGTGTTATGGTTGGTGTTGAAAATAATCATAAACCATTCCTTTTATACACATTATCATATTCAACACTTATCAACTTTCAAGAACAACAAAAACCTTCCCTTGTTTCATTACTCACGGAAGCCAACACCCCCTTTTACCTTTCTTTTTCATTCACATAAATCACTAAAATAAGCCTAATAAATCCATTACAAGATCATCCTTTCATGGGGTAAACTTGGAGCATTATTTGGAGCACTTTTGGAGCTTAATTTCTTCTTATTTTTTTTGTCTAACTAGTGCAATCTTGTAAGATCTCTAACCATCATTTTTAAGCTCTATATTATTAGTAGATTATTATTGTACAAGTTGATTATCTTGAAGCTTAATAAAAATCACGACGAAAACCCTAAACACAATGCTAATAAACACTAAATATGAATATATTATGTGTTGATTTATGTTGTTTAGTGTTAATATGTTCATATGTTCATGTTGAGTACGTTATTTTTGTTGAGATTAGTAGCTTAAAGTCTATGTTTATGATGATCTTGTGAGTAGATTCTTGTAGTATTCAAGACTTATGTTCATCTTACCATGATGAACATAAATATATGATTTAAACATGGATATGTTTAAATCTTGTGAGATCATCATACTCACTTCCATGAACTAAATGTGTATTTAAAAGATTTCATAAAGAAACAAGAGTTTAAAAGGGGTTTACAACCTAATCTTGGAAGATTAGTAGACTTTGATTTTACAAGACTAGTTAAAAGACTTGATTATTACAAGATATCATCATAAAAAGCCTTGTAATCAAAGGGGTTAAAGTGAAACTTGATTTGAAGTTATGGCAAAAATGATTTAATTAAAGTCTAGCAAAAATATGAAAATTATTTGTCATAATCAAGCTGTTAAAATACACTTGTTAAGTTCATGGAAATGAGGGTTAAAGTATATGTTGTCAAGTATAAAAAGTTGATAAATTGAAACTTGATTTGGAAAATTGATTGTGATTATGATTTAAAGGCGTTTTTATAACGTGGGAAACGTCATAGTTTTAGGGGAAACTATGGCAAATTTTTCTAAAAATCTAATCGCGATTAAAGAGGGGATTAAAGGGTGATTAACAAGGTTAAACACGATTAGTGGTCTTAAACGTCATTATGGAAACTTTGATGAGAATATTTAAGGTTTAAATATTCAAGAAGTTCTTATGAACTTAAACTTATATTTTTACAAAAATAATTGGGTAAAAATATAACAATGTGTAAATATAATTTTTGGTAAGAAAAATTATATATTTTTTGGAAACTTGCTAAGAGTATGTGTATACGTGCTATATATGTGTATGTATTATGTCACACCCGCTCGTAGCGGAAGCGCGAGGTGTGATCTGATCGGTTCTCATTGCATAACAATATAAGTGAACATACTAAGTGAATAAAAACAAGCTCCAATGCCATTGTCATAATTGTTTCAAAAGAACGCAAAATAAGTTAAATGTCAAGTTGGCGAGTTCATGCAGTTTAGTTGTATGAGATGTATCTGTAAAATGTGAGTTGTATAAAATGTATCCATAAAATGTGAGTTGTATAAAATGTATCTGTATGTAATGATGTAGTATGTAAAGCGTCAATGAAATACTTGATCATTAATGTTTCGCGAGGACATTAATATGTGTGACGAATTAGGAAGCAATCCAAACCTAGACGATTTCGTGTCGACTACTATCGACTGGGACACAAACGCACTCTTCTGTATGGGTCCACGACCAAGAGTGGGGCTCGCCAAAACCCATTAGATCTAACCCTCTGTACCTAGGTCCAAACTGGATTAATGGTGCTTAGATGTATGACCCTAATCGCACATGATCTAAGGTGTTTCATTCCATGACTTATCATACTATAAACATGTATTTTCCCCGATAGTTGTAAAGTTGTAAAACATTTAAAATGAATAGGGGACATGAACTCACATAATTGCGTCCGTGAATAGTAACTAAATGTGATCTGATGTACGGTCGTCTTGAACAATGTTGCGACCTACAAATGTCGTTATATTTGTTAGACACTTCGGTCTTTGTAAATGACTTGAGTACAAGTCTTGTGTCTTAAATATGTGTAAGACTTGTATGTCTTTGTTGTTCGTTGACCTGTGTATATATATATTTCACCAAATATATATATATATATATATATATATATATATATATATATATATATATGTAATCTTGTATCTTGTGAGTTGTATCATCGGGTCTTTGTATAAGTAAATTGTATAATTGTAATGTTTATCAATTATATGTCATTGGGCTTAGCCCAAGAATTCATGTTATTGGGCCCAAATAGTGTTAGGCCTAAATAGTGTTGGGCCTCAATAGTGTTGGGCCTAAATAGTGTTGGGCCTAAATAGTGTTGGGCCTAAATAATGTTGGGCCTAAATAGTGTTGGGCCTAAATAGTGTTGGGCTTAAATGGTGTTGGGCTTAATGTTATTGGGCCTTGGCCCATATGTTTGTTATTGGGCCTTGGCCCATATGTTTGTTATTGGGCCTTGGCCCATGTATTTATGTTAAGACCTTTATGAAGATAAGCCCATTAAGAAGTGTACGTCCATTTGTATAAATAGCCCATTAAGAAGTGTAAGCCCATTTGTATAAAATAGCCCATTTGAAAGTATAAGTCTTTCATTTTTATAAAAACATTTTTATAAAATTTACTAAGTATACTTTTTAGTTAACAAAAACATAATAGTTTTTATAAGTTTCAAAATGTCCGAATTTTGTTAATGGTAATGTAATTTTTGTGTCCGCATCGAAAGATTGCCTAAACGTCGTAGTAATTCCTCGGATTGGAGATACGTTTATAGATTCGTCCGTCGTCTAATTTGACCATAATTTGTGCCCGATCATTCGGATTGTCCATAACTCATTTTTGAGGCGTAAATATATGTATTCTTGTAAGACTTTGATTGTAATATACCTTGTGTTTATTTGTATCATTATATTCAAGTTTCTAGTTTTGATAAATATAACTAATACACCAAATAAACACATAGCACATAAGTTGTTAAATCACTAAATATATATTTTCTTAAAAATATATAATTATAACTAGCTTTGTTGTTATAAAAAACTACTCTTTAAAATCTTTTTATTCTCATAAAGATCTTGTCAAAAATGGTAGTTCTTATAACATACGATTTTTAATAAAATATTGCCATATAACCTTTGTATTATGTACTTTGCCATGTTTAGATAAACATATCATTTTCTTTTCAAATTCATCATCAATTTACTCATAACTTCCTTAACAAAAATATATGAGATTTTATAACATAAACTTATCATTATGATCTCAAAATCATGTAGGGTTTTGGGTATGATCATAACATATGTTAACTAGTTCAAATCCATGCTTTACTTCAAGTTTGAACCATTTTTATAAAAATCCCATCTTGTATGTTTGTTTTCATAATCTTGTAGAAGTATTGTTTTTAATGAAAAACACTAAATACTTTAACAACATAAAAGATTATGATCATCCATTTAAACATTTATGTTTAACAAAAAAAAACCCTTTTAACATAAACATGTATACTTGTTAAATCATGTATTTAAACATCATCTAACCATTTATTCGTATGTAATCATCATGACAAGATCAAATATGCAAGTAATAAGTCTCAAATCACCACATAAACAAACATATACATCATGATTATTATTTTGCTTCTTTGTATTTTCATATTATTATGTATGCTTGTTTAATTATTACATGTTCTTTAAACAACATAAACATAAATAATTATGAAAAAGAGATTTAGAAGCTCACTTCTAGCACTTATGGCTAGGGATGATTTAGTGAAGATTAAGAACTAAGAAGATGAAGATCTTGATGATATAAGGCTCTTGAATGGATGAAAACCCTTGCTTTAACTTGTAAGTGATTTAGATCTTCTTATGTTCCATAGAAATCCATTTTGATAATCAAATAAAAGACTAAAGTGAAGTGGGTTTTTGGTGTTCTTGGTGGAAGATGAAGATAATGAGAGAGTTTGTGTGTGAAGTAAAGGTGTAAAGTGAGTGGTAAAGTGCTAGATTACTTAGTGGTTAAGTGTTATAACAATTCACCAACATAATCCACTTGCATGTAATTAAAATATCTAGATATTTTAACAAGGGATTAAGGGGTGTGGGACCCCTTATTTATGGCCCACATATGGGGGGGGGGGGTCTTGAATTGTTTAAATGTGTTGGTGAATTATAAGGTTTCAACATGAGGTAAAAAGATGTAAGTATTTAGCTGTTTAAAGTTTGCCATTTTTTGAGATGATTCATGACTTGAAATGTTCATAAAATAGGTTTACAAGACCAAAAATAATGTTAACTAGTTCGCTACATGTGCCAAAATATAGTTCGGCTAGATGTTTAGCGCTCGTTTCGAAATAAGATAGTCGCAAGGTTAACATAAATAAGTTATAGGGAAATATTCGGTTATATTTAAAAATGATATTCCCTATGTATTTTTATATGAAATTTATGTTTAAACAACACTTTTGCATCTTGTAATAAAAATACAAATGCTGAATTTTTGCGGAAAAATATTGAAATGGTAACTTTTAGCGCTTTTCGGGTAGTTTTTAATGCTACCGGACATAGGTAAAATATCAAACCAAACCCTTGTATTCCCATATAGGGTTTAATATATAATTGATGTTGGACTTTCGTCTGAGTCCTAAAGATGTAATTTAGATGGTTTCAACGGATCCTGAGTTTTCGTCAGCACGCTAGTTTACTAGGTACTACTCTAGTTGTTTCGATGCATTGTTTTAAACTGTTTCAAATATAACAAATAAAAATGAATCATGTGCATCATAAATGAATATTCCATGAGTATTCTAAGATGTATATCATGTAATCATGCAGTTCGAATATTTAAAACACATACTTGTATAATGTAAATCATTGCTTTAAATGTACGTAAATTACTCGAAAGTGGCAGTTGTCACATTCTCCCCCTGTTATTGAGAATTTCGTCCCGAAATTTAAGCTTAGTTATTCATTGTAGGAGTCTTCTTAAACAGATGAGGATATTTGGCTTTAATTTGGTCTTTACGTTCCCAAGTATACTCGGGTCCGTGACGAGAGTTCCAACGAACTTTTACTAGCTTGATACGACTTCTCCGTGTTTTCTGGACCTTCCAGTCCATGACCTCTACAGGTTCTTCAGTGAATTGGAGTTTGTCATCAATGTGAATTTCATCCACAAGAACGATAACGGTTTCTTGTGTTGGACTCTTTTTTAATATTCGACATATGAAACGTGTCGTGCACACTGTTAAGTTCATCTGGTAACTTCAACTTGTAGGCAATAGTGCCAATCTTTTCTAAGATTTCAAATGGTCCAATGTAACATGGGTTAAGCTTTCCACGTTTACCGAACCTCGCTACGCCTTTCCAAGGTGAGACTTTCAACAAGACTTTGTCTCCGACCTCGAAAGATAATGGTTTTCGTCTTTTATCTGCGTAGCTCTTTTGTCGATCTCGAGCTGCCTTGATACGGTCTAGGATCTGAAAAATTTTATCCGTAGTCTCTTGGACTAGTTCCGGACCAATTAATTGTTTATCGCTTGTTTCCGCACAACATAGCGGAGAGCGACACTTTCGACCATAAAGAGCTTCAAACGATGCAGCTTGTATACTAGTATAGTAGCTGTTATTGTAGGAAAACTCAACTAAAGGTAGATGAGTATCCCAATTGCCGCCTAAATCCATAACACATGCACGAAGCATATCTTCGAATGTTTGGATTGTCTTTTCGCTCTGGCTGTCAGTTTGTGGATGAAAGGCCGTACTTAGATTTAAACGAGATCTAAAGGCTTGTTGGAATGACTTCCAAATTCTTGACACAAAGCGACCGTCTCGATTTGAGATGATTGAAATAGGCACTCTATGACGAGCCACTATTTCCTTGAGATAGAGTTTCGCTAGTTTCTCTGTACCATCCTTTTCCCGAATCTACAAGAAGTGTGCGGATTTTGTTAGTCTATCGACGATTACCCAAATCATGTCGTGACCTATTGAGGTCTTGGGTAACTTCGTAATGAAGTCCATCGATATTTGTTCCCATTTCCAAATGGGAATCTCGGGTTGTTGTAACAATTCTGAGGGTTTCTGATATTCAGCTTTGACTTTTGCGCAAGTCAAGCATTCTACGACATAAGTCACGATATCACTTTTGAGGTTAGGCCATTAATAGTATTCTTTTAATATTTAGGCCTATGTGCTTCCTCAAAATATCATCTCGAAGGCCGCCAAAGAATGGAACCCAATTTCGACCCATAAGGTATAGAGTTCCATCTTCTTTCGGCACTAATTGTTCCTTCATGCCTCGAAGTGTTTCTGGTTGAATATCCTCTTCCTTGAGCGCTTCTGAATCATCTTCTCTAATGCTTGAACTATCAGTGTTCTAACTCGCTCCTTGCGGCTCCAGGCGTCAGCTAGAACGTTCGCCTTGCCCGGATGGTACTTTATTTCACAATCATAGTCGTTCAACAATTCAACCCAATATCGTTGACGCATATTTAATTCTCTTTGGTTGGATATGTGTTGAAGACTTTTATGATCCGTGAAAAATAATGCATTGAGTACCATATAAATAATGTCGCCATAATTTTTAAAGCGAATACCACTGCGCCTATCTCAAGGTCGAGAGTGGTATAGTTCTTCTCGTGAACTTTTTAATTGGCGCGATGTGTACACGATAACTTTTTCACGTTGCATGGGTACGCAACCCAATCCTTGATGCGAAGCATCATAGTTTACAACAAAGTCATCGGTATCGTCGGATAATGATAAGATTGTAAAATACTATGTACCTATCTTAAGAATAAGTTGTAATGCTATATCTTGTTTTTCGATTGGGGCGAATTTCTTGTCTTTGTGTGTGAGGGAGGTTAGCGGTTGGGCAATCTTAGAAAAATACTAAATAAATCTTTGATAATATCCCGCTAATCCCAAAAATTGTCGGACTTCAGTTGGAGTCTTTGGCACTTCCCAATCCTCATTTGCTTCAATCTTAGCTGGGTTTACTTGAATGCCTTTCTCGTTCACTACATGCCTGAGGAATTGTACCTCGCGAATCCAAAATTTGCACTTGGAAAATTTCACTTATAGTTTCCCCTTCTTTAGTAGCTCCAAAATGGTTCTCAAATGTTGTTCGTGTTCATCAGTCGATCGTGAGTATATTAATATGTCGTCAATAAACACTATGACAAATTTGTCGAGATACGGCTTGCACACGCGATTCATTAATTCCATGAAGACCGCTAGTGCGTTCGTTAAACCAAAAAGGCATAACGAGAAACTCGTAATGACCGTAACGAGTCTTAAAAGCCGTTTTCGGTATGCTTTCCTCTTGAATTCGTAACTGATGATACTCCGATCGTAAGTCTATCTTAGAGTAGAAGTTAGAACCTTTCATAAACCATTTGAGTTAGTTGGAAATTCATTTGTAACATGGTTTAGAAATATGAATTTTTGTTCATCGAAATGTTGTGCACTTTTGCAAAACTTGCATGTCTTTCCACCCCCAAAACCTTTATAAAGATGTATAGTGGTAAAGAGTGGGGGTTATGAACTCACAACATCCTTATTCGGTCAACTACAAGGTTCAGAAGGTGCTAATCGAAATGGAGATTTGGCTACGGGTGAAGCTCCCGTTACCAAGTCGATGTGAAACTCGACTTATCGATATGGTGGTAGTCCTGGCAAGTCTTTAGGAAATTCTTCAGGAAATTATTTTATCACAAGAATATCTGTCAGTTGTGGCCCAACGGTCTTCTTATCTACAACAAGTGCTAGAAAGGCAATACAACCTTTCCGTAAGCACTTTTGTGCCTTCATGCAATTAATGATCCGCAATGGTGTGTCGTGCTTCTCTCCATGAATAACAAATGTCTCTTTGTTCGGAAGTGGTAGGCGAATGATCTTCTCATGACAGAAGACTTCGGCTAGGTTACCGGATAACCAATCCATGCCAACCACTACTTCGAAACTACCTAACTGAACAGGTAAGAGATCGATATTGAATTTCAGCTCCAGACTCGACTAGTTTACCGTTTGCCAATTCTATAGAATGAGGAGACGTCTAGCTTACGTGTCTCTAGGCCAAGTACATTTTGAATTCTATGTAGTAAGGACTTCACCGTACAAATGTAGAGGACAACCCAATCCCTGTGTTTAGATATAAGATAACCCAATCCCTATGTTTAGATGTAGGATAACCCTATCCCTAATTGTAGCTAGGACAATCTCGTCACTCGCCATGAAACTATGCATGTGAAATGTTGAGATAAAGCAAAAAAAAATCGGCAATGGTATCAAATAATATAATAATATGGATGTGAAATGTTGATTGATAGGATACGTACCGGTGACCCTTAATGATTTGACTAGAGTCAGCTAATTTCCCATTAACTAAGTTGATATCGTAATGTGTGTCCAACATGACTCTAATTCGAGTATATGCTTAACATTTAGAGACACTAGCTAAGTTCGGTGTTGGTATTAAAAGATTGATACATGATGATCGTAGAGTATACGTACTCATGACTTCATTGGGATTTTGTGGAATATTCATAGTTCTAACCACACACACAATTATTCACTAGCTTGATCCCTTCTTAAGTATTATCGTCTTACTAGTCTTTGTTTTGCGCCCGGTCTCAGCACACTGCTACTCTTGGCGCTTTTGCAATTGCCCTCATGATGAACGTCTCACCTGTCACATTTAGGATTTCGGCAAGTTACCAGCATACATCCTAGCATACATCCTGGTGACAAAATCGTTTATGGTAGCGATTGCCTTCATTTCTCTGATGGCGAGAGTTATTGTTTAAGTGATCGAGGTAGGGAGGAATGATGCGGTCATGCTTCGGATCTCCGAGGCTAAACCCAAAATGTAGCACTCAGTGTGTTTGAATTCGGGTGTTACCCAGTATGGAACAACCCTTGAGAGACCGTGAAAGCATCAAGTGTAACCATCAACATTGGCTCCAGTAATGATCGAATTCTTTTATAAAATCATATGAAAATAGATATGAAAATCAGATGATATAAAAGAATGATGTATGGTTAAATAAATAACCAATAGAAATGTAGTGTATAAATATATCATGTCTTGAAATAGAATATTATGTCTTGTGTAGAGGATGTCGCGTCTTGTGCAAAAATGTCATGTCTTGTCTTTGTCGAAGAGGTTCGAATAACACCACGATAATATAAGCACTTATATATAGGAAGTACCAGCGGCGTATCCACCATGCTTTTATCATATTACACACGTCTCATCACTTACAAATAACCACCAAAAATGTCTTGTGTATACCAACGTTAAATCCCATGTATAACAATGTCTTGCGTAACAATGTCATGTATAAACCATGTCTTGTGTAAAAGCAATGATTTTCAACACATAACTTTTGACTTAAAAATTTGATTCTTTTGGCGCCATGATCCTTTTAATACACACTATTAAAAGTATCTAGACATGTATTTGGATAAATAAAGTCTATCATGTGCCCAAGAATGAAGAATGCAATCAATCGGTCATGGAAACCTCAAGACCGCATTGTTCATACATGTTTGAATAAATGATAATGTGGATAACCAAAACCAAAAGGTGTAATGCCTCTTGCGTGTATTGGTCATATGTCTAAATGGAAAAAGAAAAATAATTCGTTGAGGAGGGGAAACCAACCAGTGGTCTTCGTCCATATAATATGTATTCCCTACTCTATGGACCTCGATCATCCTAAGTAGAGAAAATCCTTTGTCTTACTTGTTCATGTGACAATTATGGTAATAGTACTTGAGTTTCACGAGCTCTAGCAAGATTATTGGAATCTCCAAAAATGTCGAATAGAATGCAATGAGGGAGTTGCAGCATGGCTCATGCCATACCATTCCTTGGAAAAAGATGAATGTCAAACGATGGAATTTATTGTATCTATTCCCAATAAATATGATAAGGTGAAATATGATAAGCTAAGGTAAGGTAAAGTGTCATGGGCACCAAGAAAATAGCCCGTATATAAGAATTTTAGAATGTTGAGGAAAAAAAAATCTTCCATGAGTGACTAACAAGTTTTGTTTGTTTAAATGACTAGTCTCAATCGTCTCGCAATATAAATCGAATGTTAGGTACGATCAAGCATACATCGTCTTCCTGTATTGTAAGATGTTATAGTAATCACCCTAGTCAGTGTTCTAAGAATGGAAAAATTGAATCTTAAGTAATATCTTAAGAATTGTGAATGGATAGTGATCATTAGCTTGGCCCGAAGAGCCCACCAGAATTCCCATGCACTACAAGTTGTTATTACGTTGGCCACCGTAATAATAAATTGCCTTGCATGGTCACCCTAGCATTTTCTCGTACGAAGCAGCCGATCAATAAGAGAGGAAACATTATTGTCAATATGCCTTCAACATAGGAGGGACCTTCGTGATAGCTCACGTGTCAACGTTCGTTGTCATTACACGTAGAACGGTACGTCGTTAGATGAAATAGAAATGGAAAGAATCTGTAACAATAACAACTGAAGGGGCACCTTCAAGATGAGTACTTCATCTTCCTTGTAGGGACAAGAGTGTATCAATCTTGATTAGTATGAGTCGCAGGGACCTCGTCCCACTAATGGAGTTGTTGTCTAAGGCTGCCACCTCTGACTCATCGTCACTACTGAAGTCAGGCGTCTCAGCATCCACGAGAAAGCAACCATTCTTCCACGGAATCAATGCTCTATGATCTCACTTAGGAACCACATTCGTCATAAGCTCCGCAATAGACATGAGGTCGATATTCTCATGGAAGATGTATTGTATAAAATATGTCATGTTTGAAAATAGAGTATCATATCTTTTGTAAAAGATGTCGTGTCTTAACCATGTTATGTGTGTCAAGGATGACAATGGAATTCGAAGTCGAAGGCATTTTGTGTTTGCCAAATATTTCATGCAACATATATATGAACAACCTATATATATAATCATGTAAAATTCTATCAATCAAGGATTTTTATCTTGTATAAGCTGAACTTGTAAATTGTTTATAATGCGTAAACTGATAATGTAATGTATTGTAGGCACATAGTATGTTAATGTAATGTGTCTATTTCTAATAGAATTCACCCATGGAAATGTCCTCGCTTGATTTATGTGGAGTGAATTTTTGTTGTAGTGGACCTTGAAAAATGTTTATGCAATGAAAACCTTTTGACCTGTCCAATTTTATTTATAAACTGTTCAACATGAACAAGAGGTTTTTGTGAGAGGTCCCTAGTGATTTTAGACTTAGACTCGAGAAAGAATCCTGGTTCACTACAATCGATGCTCTGATACCAATCTGTCACACACGCTCGTAGCGGAAGCGCGAGGTGTGATCTGATCGGTTCTCATTGCATAACAATATAAGTGAACATACTAAATGAATAAAAACAAGCTCCAATGCCATTATCATAATTGTTTCAAAAGAATGCAACATAAGTTAAATGTATTGGTTACAAACCATCAAATGAAAATAAGTTGTCATCGTTTTATACATCAAAATGTAAGTCTTAAAATGTCAAGGCTTTGACCACTATATCACCGCAAAAAGGCAGTATATAACGGGCAAACCCTTCAAATGGTGGCATGGAGTCTTGATACTTGCTTTCCTTGACTGAAATGTCTGCATGGTCCACTAATTTCCTGAAATACATGTTAAGTTTTGAAAACATCAACAAAAGTTGGCGAGTTCATGCAGTTTAGTTGTATGAGATGTATCTGTAAAATGTGAGTTGTATAAAATGTATCTGTAAAATGTGAGTTGTATAAAATGTATCCATAAAATGTGAGTTGTATAAAATGTATCCATAAAATTTGAGTTGTATAAAATGTATCCATAAAATGTGAGTTGTATAAAATGTATCTGTATGTAATGATGTAGTATGTAAAGCGTCAATGAAATCGTTGATCATTAATGTTTGGCGAGGACATTAATATGTGTGACGAATTAGGAGGCAATCCAAACCTAGACGATTTCATGTCGACTACTATCGACTGGGACACAAACGCACTCTTCTGTATGGGTCCACGACCAAGAGTGGGGCTCGCCAAAACCCATTAGATCTAACCCTCTGTACCTAGGTCCAAACTGGATTAATGGTGCTTAGATGTATGACCCTAATCGCACATGATCTAAGGTGTTTCATTCCATGAATTATCATACTATAAACATGTATTTTCCCCGATAGTTGTAAAGTTGTAAAACATTTAAAATGAATAGGGGACATGAACTCACAGAATTGCGTCCGTGAATAGTAACTAACTGTGATCTGACG
This sequence comes from Helianthus tuberosus, assembly GCA_030545235.1. Classification (NCBI taxonomy): domain Eukaryota; kingdom Viridiplantae; phylum Streptophyta; class Magnoliopsida; order Asterales; family Asteraceae; genus Helianthus; species Helianthus tuberosus. The sequence goes on along the minus strand of CM060385.1, from coordinate 69,593,933 downwards.
TACGGTCGTCTTAAACAATGTTGCGACCTACAAATGTCGTTATATTTGTTAGACACTTCGGTCTTTGTAAATGACTTGAGTACAAGTCTTGTGTCTTAAATATGTGTAAGACTTGTATATCTTTGTTGCTCGTTGAACTGTGTATTAGATGTATGAATTGTTAAATTGTTATATATATATTTCACCAAATATATATGTATATATATATATATATATTTATATATATATATGTATATGTAATCTTGTATCTTGTGCGTTGTATCATCGGGTCTTGTCTTCTTGATTTCGTGTCTTTGTATAAGTAAATTGTATAATTGTAATGTTTATCAATTATATATCATTGGGCCTAGCCCAAGAATTCATGTTATTGGGCCCAAATAGTGTTGGGCCTAAATAGTGTTGGGCCTCAATAGTGTTGGGCCTAAATAGTGTTGGGCCTTAATAGTGTTGGGCCTCAATAGTGTTGGGCCTAAATAGTGTTGGGCCTAAATAGTGTTGGGCTTAAATAGTGTTAGGCTTAATGTTATTGGGCCTTGGCCCGTATGTTTGGTATTGGGCTTAGTACATGAGTTTTTGATATTGGGCTTAGCCCATGTATTTATGTTAAGCCCATTATGAAGATAAGCCCATTAAGAAGTGTAAGCCTATTTGTATAAAATAGCCCATTAAGAAGTGTAAGCCCATTTGTATAAAATAGCCCATTTGAAAGTATAAGTCTTTCATTTTTATAAAAACATTTTTATAAAATTTACTAAGAGTATACTTTTTAGTTAATAAAACATAATAGTTTTTATAAGTTTCAAAATGTCCGAATTTTGTTAATGGTAACGTAATTTATGTGTCCGCATCGAAAGATCGCCTGAACGTCGTAGTAATTCCTCGGATTGGAGATACGTTTATAGATTCGTCCGTCGTCTAATTTGACCATAGTTTGTGTCCGATCATTCGGATTGTCCGTAACTCATTTTTGAGGCGTAAATATATGTATTCTTGTAACACTTTGATTGTAATATACCTTGTGTTTATTTGTATCATTATATTCAAGTTTCTAGTTTTGATAAATATAACTAATACACCAAATAAACACATAGCACATAAGTTGTTAAATCACTAAATATATATTTTCTCAAAAATATATAATTATAACTAGCTTTGTTTTTATAAAAACTACTCTTTAAAATCTTTTTATTCTCATAAAGATCTTGTCAAAAATGGTAGTTCTTATAACATATGATTTTTAATAAAATATTGCCATATAACCTTTGTATTATGTACTTTGCCATGTTTAGATAAACATATCATTTTCTTTTCAAATTCATCATCAATTTACTCATAACTTCCTTAACAAAAACATATGAGATTTTATAACATAAACTTATCATTATGATCTCAAAATCATGTAGGGTTTTGGGTATGATCATAACATATGTTAACTAGTTCAAATCCATGCTTTACTTCAAGTTTGAACCATTTTTATAAAAATCCCATCTTGTATGTTTGTTTTCATAATCTTGTAGAAGTATTGTTTTTAATGAAAAACACAAAATACTTTAACAACATCAAAGATTATGATTATCCATTTAAACATTTATGTTTAACAAAAAAAAAACCCTTTTAACATAAACATGTATACTTGTTAAATCATGTATTTAAACATCATCTAACCATTTATTCATATGCTAATCATCATGACAAGATCAAATATGCAAGTAATAAGTCTCAAATCACCACATAAACAAACATATACATCATGATTATTATTTTGCTTCTTTGTACTTTCATATTATTTTGTATGCTTGTTTAATTATTACATGTTCTTTAAACAACATAAACATAAATAAATATGAAAAAGAGATTTAGAAGCTCACTTCTAGCACTTATGGCTAGGGATGATCTTAGTGAAGATTAAGAACTAAGAAGATGAAGATCTTGATGATATAAGGCTCTTGAATGGATGAAAACCCTTGCTTTAACTTGTAAGTGATTTAGATCTTCTTATGTTCCAGAGAAATCCATTTTGATCATCAAATAAAAGACTAAAGTGAAGTGGGTTTTTGGTGTTCTTGGTGGAAGATGAAGATAATGAGAGAGTTTGTGTGTGAAGTAAAGGTGTAAAAGTGAGTGGTAAAGTGCTAGATTACTTAGTGGTTAAGTGTTATAACAATTCACCAACATAATCCACTTGCATGTAATTAAAATATCTAGATATTTTAACAAGGGATTAAGGGGTGTGGGACCCCTTATTTACGGCCCACATATGGGGGGGGGGGGGGTGTCTTGAATTGTTTAAATGTGTTGGTGAATTATAAGGTTTCAACATGAGGTAAAAAGATGTAAGTATTTAGGTGTTTAAAGTTTGCCATTTTTCGAGATGATTCAAGACTTGAAATGTTCATAAACTAGCTTTACAAGACCAAAAATAATGTTCACTAGTTCGCTACATGTGACAAAATATAGTTCGGCTAGATGTTTAGCGCTCGTTTCGAAATAAGATAGTCGCAAGGTTAACATAAATAAGTTATAGGGAAATATTTGGTTATATTTAAAAATGATATTCCCTATGTATTTTTATATGAAATTTATGTTTAAACAACACTTTTGCATCTTGTAATAAAAATACAAATGCTGAATTTTTGCGGAAAAAGATTGAAATGGTTACTTTTAGCGCTTTTCGGGTAGTTTTTAGTGCTACCGGACATTGGTAAAATATCAAACCAAACCCTTGTATTCCCATATAGGGTTTAATATATAATTGATGTTGGACTTTCGTCTGAGTCCTAAAGATGTAATTTAGATGGTTTCGACGGATCCTGAGTTTTCGTCAGCACGCTAGTTTACTAGGTACTACTCTAGTTGTTTCGATGCATTGTTTTAAACTGTTTCAAATATAACCAATAAAAATGAATCATGTGCTTCATAAATGAATATTCCATGAGTATTCTAAGATGTATATCATGTAATCATGCAGTTCGAATATTTAAAACACATACTTGTATAATGTAAATCATTGCTTTAAATGTACGTAAATTACCCGTAAGTGGCAGTTGTCACATATTAGATACCTATAGGGTGATCAAAATAAATACACAAACATGTTCCTACATGGTCCAAGAAATTCTAGTAAAATCGGACAATTAAATAAAATGGCCGAAATGGAAATACATAACACTCGATGACGACAATTTGGGGGTATCGACACCGTAAACAAGTTACTACAAAGTCGAGTCCAAAATAACATATTTTGGACGTTTAAACGAGCACATATGTAAGTGACCTATAACAAGAATCCGGAAAGTCGAAAACTATAAAAATTACCAAGTATTTTTCATAGGAAACATGAACTTATTTAAAGTTTGCTACTTGGTAACATTTTGGTAAAAATTGCAAGATTATGTTAATGGACTCATAAAGTTAGAATTGGGCCTATCAAAGTTAGTAATGGGCTAGGCCCAAATTCCTTAATACATGGGCTAGGGCCCAATGGCAATATAACATGGGCTCAGCCCAATAACAATAAAACATGGGTTAGGCCCAATAACATAGATAACATGGGCTCGGCCCAATGACATGGGCTCGGCCCAATGACATGGGCTCGGCCCAATAACATTAAAACATGGGTTAGATACGATAACATAGATGACATGGGCTTGGCCCAATGACATGAGCAAAGTCAATTCACATAGAATACATGAATACGCTTATGAATTCAATACGAATAGAATACATGTATACACATAACAGTCGAGCGAGTAAATTATCAACGCTCTAAAATACAAAGTTGTTCCAAAAATGACAAACGAGAACATAATAAAGAATTCAAGATGAACAGCTTGTACGGGGTCCGAAAGACCTAGTGTTTAACGAGATTAGTACACATGTAGGTTATTGAGACGTACGGACGCTCACTTCGATATCATAATACACGGAACGCAAACTTGTGAGTTCATGTCCCTCCTTTCACTGATTTCAATGTTTTGTTTTCAAAAACATCGAGGGGAAATACATGCTAAACTATTGGTATGTTAGTTACGGAGTAGAAGATAACATGATCAATGTGCATAAGTAGGATGATAACATTAGTAACCATTAATCACACATAGTGATTAATGGAGTGCTTGAGGTGTAGATCTATTGGGCTTGAGGCACGCCCCACTCCTGGTTGGTATACCCTGGAGTGCTTTTGTGATCCCAAATGATGACAAAGTGTTCTCGGTTTGGTTATTTACTTATGGTACATTATGTCAGGGGGCTCGCTACCCACTGATAGATCCTTGACAGACTCCATGAATGAATCAGAACCTACCATGATTACAAGATAACATTTATGAGATTTCATATGATAACAAATACTGCATGAACTCGCTCAACTTTTTGTTGACTTTTAAAACTACATGTATTTCAGGAAACAGGTCTTGAGCCGGTGATTCACTATGGGATTCGGGAAAAAACAAATGACAACGATTGCCACTTTTGAAGGATTTGTATTCTATATCCCAACTTTGTATGGGTATATAGGAAACAAAGCCTTACTAAGTTTTATGTTAAAACTATCTTTTGTGATGTGTAAAATAAACTGATAACTATGTTATGTCTAATGTTGTGAATATGTATGGTACTTGAAACTACTTTTGGGAAAATAAGTAAATATTCGTTGGAATTTATATATCTTTGGCATCGTTGTTGGTTCATGTTGTTAATACATTTGGATGCAATGATTACCTTTCTTACGTCACACACAATACGCTTCCGCTACTAGCAGGGTGTGACAGATTGGTATCAGAGCTCCGATTGTAGTGAACCGGGGAAAAACTTTTACAAAGTTTGGTCTACAATCACCAAAGGGCTCTCACATGAAAACAAAGTCGATAACCTTACAAAAGTGATTTCAAAAGTATGACAAAAATGACAAAAGGTTTTCATTGTGTCACGATAACATGAGGATCTATCACGCGGGCTCAATCATAAGTAACGGATAAGGATCAATACATGGTTAGTCTATAAGGATTAGACTCAAAACATTATAAACTACATGTGAAACATGAGAACAAAAACAACATGAGATTTAGTGATTATATATATAATGTATTTATATATGTGTTGTACGGAATATTTTGCCAAGAATGAAAGTACATTCGACTACGAATTTTGTTATCACACTTGGCTCACGCTATGAGAATAACGACCTCGCGCCTATTATGAAGCTTATGGCGGACGTGGTTCCTGAGTGAGACCCTAAAGCATTGATCCCGTGGAAGATGTTTGTTTTCCCTCGGATGGGTATAAGTATGGCTTCGGTAGTGATGACGAGGCAGAGGTGGCGGCCTTGGACCACAACTCTACTACTGGGATGAGGTCTCTGAGGCTCATACTAACCGTGATTGATGACACTCTTGTCCAGACAAGGAAGATGAAGTACTCATCTTAAAGGTGCCCCTCCAATTGTATTGTAGCAGATTCCCTCTACTTCTATTTCGGCTAACGTTGTGCCCTATCACGAATAATGACAACGGGCGTTAGCACGTGGGCCATCATGAAGGTCCCTCCTATGTTGAAGGTATATAGACAATAGTGTCCTCTCTTTAACTGATCGTTTGTTTGAACGAGAGAATACTAGGGTGATCATGCAAGACAATTTATTATTACGGGGGCCCATGTAATAACAACTTGTAGTGCATGGGAATCCTGGTGGGCTCTGCGGGTCAAGCTAATGATCACATCCATTCGAAATTCTTAAGTTGTTCAAGTTTCTATCTAGTAAGAACACTAACCGGGATGGTTACTATAACACTCTACGATACAGGAGGACCGCACGTATTATTCACACCTAACATTTGATCTATAAAATGAGTCGTTCGATACTAGTCATCGAAAGAAAACAAAACTGGTTAGCCACTCATGGAGGATTTTCCTCAACATTCTCAGAGTTCTTGTACATGAGCTGGTTCTTTGGTGTCCATGACACCTTACCTTATCTTAGTCACTGGAAATGATTACATTAAACTCCGCCGTTTGACTTTTGTCTTATTCCAAGGGATGATATGGAATGAGCCATACTACAACCCCTACATTGCATTATTCGACATCTATGGAAATTATAACAATCTTGTTGGATCTCTTGGAGCTCAAGGGATATCAATGTATTCGTCACACGGATTAGTGTGGTGAATGATTTTCCTACTTTGGACTATCGAGATCCATGAAGTATGGAGTACACGTTGTAAAGTTTGAGACAGTCGTTTGGTTTCTCCTCCTCAACGAATTACCTCTTTTCCCACTTAGGCATATGGCCAATACACGCAAGAGGTACTACGCATTTTGTGTTGCGTTTATTCATGTTATCATTGTTCAAACATGTACGAACAATGCGATCTTGAGGTTTCCATGACCAATTACATTCTTAATTCTTAGACGCATGGTAGGCTATATCTGTCCAAATACATGTCTAGATCCTTTGATACTATGTATAAAAAATAACATGGCACCGAAAAGAAAATCTATGCCCGAAAAGGGGCATTTAATCAATGCCCTGCTATTGAAGTCAAACTAGAGTTGTTATGGAACGACATGAGGTTGCAGAAATTGCACAACATGAGGCTGTCGAGTCGACACTAGTGATGGTACGGATGGTACCGGTAGTTCAAGTGGTTCAAATTCTGATGGGACGAGAACGAGTGGCAATGCCACACTTGGAGATGCAATCACACTGGATTTTAATTCTAAGGCTTTTACGGATTATAAGCCGCGAGACCTCATGGATACGGGAGGTTCGGTAAATCTGTCCACTAAATAAACTCAAGGAAGTCAGTTAACCATGCTAGTAAATGTACTTCTAAGTAAACGATTTGGTAAACGAATAGTCTTTTGTTGAAGGAGACGTTAACTCTATGGAATCTCCAAGTACAAACTATAGGGAGTAAGACAACAAAGAAGTTGTCATGGGAAGAACTCAAGGATCTTACGCGAGGAGAGTATTGTTCGCTAGCGGAAAAATTCCAAAGTTGGAAACCTAACCCTAGAACTCGATCATGATTAGAGCTAATGTTGTTAGTTACCCCCGACGCCTCTATGACCTCTCAAGGATTGTTGCATACAGGATAACACCCGAATTTAAACGCACTGAGTGCTACATTTGGGGTTTAGCCCTGAGATCCGAAGCATGATCACATCATGCCACCCTACCTAGATTTTTTTGCAACCCTCGCAGTTAGTCTCATCGAGGATGCGGGGAACATGGAGAAATTATCAAAGAAAGGTGCGGAAGGGAAATAAACGCATGTGTAATCTACTAGCAATGGGAATTGAAAGTTCTCACACTTTAGGGAAGGTTCGAGAATGAGTAACAAATGAGAGAAAACACCCGCGATGAGAGAAACGAAGGAATTTGCTTCCATAATCGATGTTTGCACCAAGAAATATGCTAGTAACTTGCCGAAATCCTGAATGAGATAAGTAAAACTTTCATCATGAGGGAACTTGCAAAAGTGCCAAGAGTATCAGTGTGATGAGATTGCACACAAAACAAAAACTAATGAGTTAGTTATACTCACGAAAGAACAAGGAAGTCTTAACTGTGGCAAAGAGATCACTACAATCATGGATGTCTAAGGACGAATCAAACAACGGAATAAGCAGGTGTACGGTTAGAACTATGAATACTCCACGAAATCCCAATTTTGACATGGGTACGTCCTACTCTACAACCAGAATGTATCAATTCTTTGAATACCAATGTCGGCCTAACTTAGTATCTTTAGATATTAAGCATATGCACAAGTTAGAATCATGAAGGTTAGACATGTTTTACTCTATCGAGTTAGCTAATGGGGAGTTAGCAGAGTCATGTGAAGTCATTAAGGGTCGCCGATACGTTTCCTATCAACCGACCCATTGCATCCATCTTGTTTGATACCGGTGTCGGTATTAGTTTCATTCCCCTAGAATTCAAAATATACTTGGCCTAGAGTCAAGTAACCTAGATGTCCCCTCATCCCAAAGTATTAGCCAATGGTAAATTAGTTCAGTCGGGAGAAGACGTTAAAGGATGCACACTCGAACTTGGAGAATAGAAATTTGACATGGACCATTTTACCCGTTCAATTGAGTTGTTATGACGTAGTTGTTTTTTACATAGACTAGTTATCCGATAATCGAGCCAAAGTCATATGTCACGAGAAGATCATCCGCATCCCCCTGTCTGACGAGAGAACATCTTTTGGTGCAAGGGGAGAATCAAGACACGCTACTACGAATTATTAATTGAATGAAGGCTCGAAAGAGTCTGAGAAAAGGATGCATCGCCCTTCTTGCCGATGTGGTTGACAAGAAGGCCGAGGAGCACAAGGTGGAGGATATACCTGTAGTAAAGGAATATCCCGAAGTCTTTCCAGAAGACTTGTCGGGACTGCCACCACAACGACAGGTGGAATTCCGTATCGATCTAATTCCCGAAGCCACATCGATGGAAAAAGCTCCATATAGACTAGCCCCCCTCGGAGATGCAAGAATTATCTACTCAGTTGTAGGAACTGCTTGACAAAGGATTTATTAGACCGAGTTTCTCGCCTTGGGGAGCTCTAGTGCTATTTGTCAAAAAGAAGGATGGAACCTTTCGGATGTACATCGACTACAGAGAACTAAACAAGCTAACTATCAAGAATCGGTATCCTTTACCGAGGATCGACGACTTGTTCGATCAATTACAAGGTTCCAGCTTTTATTCCAAGATTGATCTAAGATCTTGATATCACCAGCTAAGGATTCAAGAGGAAAGCATTTCTAAGACAACGTTTAGGACTCGCTATGGGCAATACGAGTTCCTTGTTATGCCTTTCGGCTTCACAAACGCTCCCACCGTATTCATGGACTTGATGAACCGAGTATGTGAGCCATATCTTGACAAGTTCATGATCGTATTCATTGATGACATTTTAATATACTCACGAACAGAGGCGGAACACGAACAACACTTGAGAACTGTTCTGGAGTTGCTTATGAAAGAACAATTGTATGCCAAGTTCTCAAAATGCGAGTTTTGGATTCACGAGGTGCAATTTCTCGGTCACGTGGTGAACGAGAATGGAATACATGTTGACCCATCAAAGATAGAAAGCCATAAAGAACTGGAATGCCCCAAAGACCCCAACAGAAGTAAGACAATTTCTGGGTTTAGCGGGATACTACTGAAGATTCTTTGAGAATTTTTCTAAAATTTCTCAACCGCTAACCTCACTCACTCAAAAGGATAAAAAGTTTGATTGGGGTGAAAAAAAAACAAGAAGTGGCATTTCAAACACTCAAGGATAAACTATGCCAAGCGCCAATCTTATCACTCCCGGACAGTACCGATGACTTTGTGGTGTATTGTGATGCATCGCACCAAGGCTTGGGTTGTGTGTTAATGCAACGTGAGAAAGTCATCGCGTACGCGTCACGACAGTTAAAAGTCCATGAAAAGAATTATACCACTCACGACCTAGAGTTGGGCGCAGTGGTATTCGCTTTAGAGATTTGGCGTCACTGTCTTCATGGTACTAAGTGTACCATATTCACCGATCATAAGAGTCTTCAACATATATTTAATCAAAAGGAATTAAACATGCCCCAACGTCGTTCGGTAGAACTGTTGAATGACTATGACTGTGAAATCAAGTACCATCGGGGAAAAGCAAACGTCGTGGCAGATGCTTTGAGCCGGAAAGAAAGAGTTAAAACATTATGAGTACGAGCTTTAGAGTTGACAATTCAAACAAACCTCACTACTCGAGTGCACGATGCTCAACGAGAAGCTCTAAAGCCAGAAAACATTCGAGTAGAATCCTTGCGAGGATTAGAAAATCAAATGGAAACGAACAAAGATGACACTTTATATTTTAGGGGGAAGATCTGGATTCCCTATTTTGGTGGCTTACGAGACTTAGTGCTGGATGAAGCACACAAGTCCAGATATTCAATACACCTAGGATCTGATAAGATGTATCAGGATTTAAAAGAATACAGTTGGTGGTCTAAACTCAAGAAAGACATTGCGACCTACGTTGGGAATTGCCTAACTTGTGCAAAGGTCAAGGCCGAATATCAAAAGCCATCTGGGTTATTACAACAACCCGAGGTTCCTAATTGGAAATGGGAACATATATCAATGGACTTCATTACAGGACTCCCACGGACCCCTCGAGGTCATGAAATGATATGGGTTATCGTTGATCGATTAACCAAGTCAGCACACTTCTTACTGATTCGCGAAAAAGACAGTACCGAGAAGTTAGTTGAACTCTACTTTAGAGAGATTGTGGCACGCCATGGAGTGCATGTTTCAATAATCTCTGACTGAGATGGTCGCTCTGTGTCAAGGGTTTGGAAGTCATTTCAAGAATCACTTGGATCTCGTTTGGATCTAAGCACAACATTTCATCCGCAAACCGATGGCCAAAGCGAATGAACCATCCAAACTTTGGAAGACATGCTTCGCGCCTGTGTGATGGATTTAGGCGGAAACTGGGATGCTCATTTACCTCTGGTAGAGTTCTTATATAATAACAGTTATCACATAAGCATTAAAGGTGCCCCATACAAAGCACTATACGGACAGAAGTGCTGATCACCGCTGTGTTGGGCGGAAGTCGGAGACAAACAACTCATTCGCCCCAAACTAGTCCCAGAGACTACTGACAAGATAGCAAAGATACGAGACCGTATCAAAGCGGCTCCTGACAGACAAAAGTGCTACGCGGATAGGAGACGTAAACCACTATCCTTCGAGGTTGGAGACAAAGTCTTACTAAAAGTCTCGCCTTGGAAAGGCGTAGCTAGATTCGGGAAACGCTGAAAACTAAACCCGAGTACATTAGGCCATTTGAAATTCTAGAAAAAATCGGTACCGTCGCGTACAAGTTGAAACTGCCAGAAGAACTCAGCAATGTACACGACACACTTCATGTGTCGAATCTCAAGAAAAGTCCAGCCGTTGAGACAGTTATCATCCCAGCGGATGAAATTCGTGTAAACGACACGCTCCAGTTTACCGAAGAACCCGTCGAGGTTATGGACAGGAAAGTCCACAAGACAAGGAGAAGTAATATCGAACTAGTCAAGGTCCGCTGGAATTCACGTCACGGACCAGAGTACACATGGGAACGTGAAGATCAGATTAAGGCAAAATATCCCCACCTGTTCAAGAAGACTCCTGCAAAGGATGACTCAACTTGAATTTCAGGACGAAATTCTTTTTAACAGGGGGAGAATGTGACAACTTGGCAAATAACTGGTAATTCCGTACAATCTAATCACTATTTATATTTCTAAATCTCATGCATTTAGCGTAATTTAATTACGTAACTGTGTCGTATACTGGATAACAGTGTTAGGACAAGAAAACAAGGCTAAAACATATGTGGGTTTTCATCGTAATGCGAAACCAAACAAACAATGTCCTAAAAGTGTTGGTAGAAAGTGCCGCGTGCACTATTCACTGTTACACTATTCATGCCAGCAAACCGTGAAATCAGACCGAAACACTGAAAAACGACACTCGGATAACATAACTGAGTCCATTTATATAAGAAAACATTATTAAAAAAACACATCTTGCAAAGAAACAAGACTTTCCGGTATAACGCCCTAACCTCAAAAACGTCCGTTTCGGCTTAAAATATAGCACTTTTAACGCGTCCGAACTTATAACAAAGCATTTCCGGGACTTCGAAATAATGTCAATTGATGAAAAACATACTAAAACAATAAGATGATATCAACGGAATGTTCATAATCACAAGTTTCCGGCGTTACGTCGCTATGCACTAAACTAATCCGTTAGCGACTCGACGAACTAGTAGGCGACATTTTTGGTCACGAAATAACCAAACGAAGAAACTAGTGAACTAGTTAGCCATATTTTGGCGTCGGGAACGCCTTGAAAATACGCTATAGCATCGATAGTAAATTAAAACCATCGCTCCCGGTATTATATCGTATCTTTCGTGTACCACCCGGTATCGAACCGACGAGCGATCTAGTGACATTTTTGCCAACCAAAACTAATACCCATTAACTAATAATTTAGTTGGACTTATTGAAAACCTAAACTAACATTAATATCCAAATTACCCTAATTAAACTAATGGCTAAAATATCTAGCAAATTAGTAAATAACTATCTAGTTAACATTCCTTATTAAAAATTTCACTAAAAACCTTTTCCCCCACATGTTATTTACATTCAACAAAAGGGGCCCACCCCTTGATCTTGCTTGAATTTATGGAGATATGAAGTATGGTGAGTGTTATGGTTGGTGTTGAAAATAATCATAAACCATTCCTTTTATACACATTATCATATTCAACACTTATCAACTTTCAAGAACAACAAAAACCTTCCCTTGTGCTTCATTACTCACGGCAGCCAACACCCCCTTTTACCCTTCTTTTTCATTCACATAAATCACTAAAATAAGCCTAATAAATCCATTACAAGATCATCCTTTCATGGGGTAAACTTGGAGCATTATTTGGAGCACTTTTGGAGCTTAATTTCTTCTTATTTTTTTGTCTAACTAGTGCAATCTTGTAAGATCTCTAACCATCATTTTTAAGCTCTATATTATTAGTAGATTATTATTGTACAAGTTGATTATCTTGAAGCTTAATAAAAATCATGACGAAAACCCTAAACACAAAGCTAATAAACACTAAATATGACTATATTATGTGTTGATTTATGTTGTTTATTGTTAATATGTTCATATGTTCATGTTGAGTATGTTATTTTTGTTGAGATTAGTAGCTTAAAGTCTATGTTTATGATGATCTTGTGAGTAGATTCTTGTAGTATTCAAGACTTATGTTCATCTTACCATGATGAACATAAATATATGATTTAAACATGGATATGTTTAAATCTTGTGAGATCATCATACTCACTTCCATGAACTAAATGTGTATTTAAAAGATTTCATAAAGAAACAATAGTTTAAAAGGGGTTTACAACCTAATCTTGGAAGATTAGTAGACTTTGATTTTACAAGACTAGTTAAAATACTTGATTATTACAAGATATCATCATAAAAACCTTGTAATCAAAGGGGTTAAAGTGTGAAACTTGATTTGAAGTTTTGGTAAAAATGATTTAATTAAAGTCTAGCAAAAATATGGAAATTATTTGTCATAATCAAGTTGTTAAGATACACTTGTTAAGTTCATGGAAATGAGGGTTAAAGTATATGTTGTCAAGTATAAAAAGTTGATAAATTGAAACTTGATTTGGAAAATTGATTGTGATTATGATTTAAACGCGTTTTTATAACGTGGGAAACGTCATAGTTTTAGGGGAAACTATGGCAAATTTTTCTAAAAATCTAATCGCGATTAAAGAGGGGATTAAAGGGTGATTAACAAGGTTAAACGCGATTAGTGGTCTTAAACATCATTATGAAAACTTTGATGAGAATATTTAAGGTTTAAATATTCAAGAAGTTCTTATGAACTTAAACTTATATTTTTACAAAAATAATTCGGTAAAGATATAACAATGTGTAAATATAATTTTTGGTAAGAAAAATTATATATTTTTGGAAACTTGCTAAGAGTATGTGTATATGTGCTATATATGTGTATGTATTAGATACCTATAGGGTGATCAAAATAAATACACAAACATGTTCCTACATGGTCCAAGAAATGCTAGTAAAATCGGACAATTAAATAAAATGGCCGAAATGGAAATACATAACACTCGATGAGGACAATTTGGGCGTATCGACACCGTAAACAAGTTACTATAAAGTCGAGTCTAAAATAACATATTTTGGACGTTTAAACGAGCACATATGTAAGTGACCTATAACAAGAATCCGGAAAGTCGAAAACTATAAAAATTACCAAGTATTTTTCATAGGGAAAATGAACTTATTTAAAGTTTGCTACTTGGTAACATTTTGGTAAAAATTGCAAGATTATGTTAATGGACTCATAAAGTTAGAATTGGGCCTATCAAAGTTAGTAATGGGCTAGGCCCAAATTCCTTAATACATGGGCTAGGGTCCAATGGCAATATAACATGAGCTCGGCCCCAATAAAACATGGGTTAGGCCCAATAACATAGATAACATGGGCTCGGCCCAATAACATTAAAACATGGGTTAGATAAGATAACATAGATGACATGGGCTCGGCCCAATGACATGAGCAAAGGCTCAATGGCATGCGTGCACTACACGAGGACGGTGAAGAACGAAGCCGATCACACATAAGTCAATACACATAGAATACATGAATACGCTTATGAATTCAGTACGAATAGAATACATGTATACACATAACAGTCAAGCGAGTAAACTATCAACGCTCTAAAATACAAAGTTGTTCCAAAAATGACAAACGAGAACATAATAAAGAATTCAAGATGAACAACTTGTACGGGGTCCGAAAGACCTAGTGTTTAACGAGATTAGTACACATGTAGGTTATTGAGACGTACGGACGCTCACTTCGATATCATAATACACGGAACGCAAACTTGTGAGTTCATGTCCCTCATTTCACTGATTTCAATGTTTTGTTTTCAAAAACATCGAGGGGAAATACATGCTAAACTATTGGTATGTTAGTTACGGAGTAGAAGATAACATGATCAATGTGCATAAGTAGGATGATAACATTAGTAACCATTAATCACATAGTGACCAAGGTGCAAAAGGTGTAGATCTATTGGGCTTGAGGCACGCCCCACTCCTGGTTGGTATACCCTGGAGTGCTTTTGTGATCCCAAATGATGACAAAGTGTTCTCGGTTTGGTTATTTACTTATGGTACATTATGTCATGGGGCTCGCTACCCACTGATAGATCCTTGACAGACTCCATGAATGAATCAGAACATACCATGATTACAAGATAACATTTATGAGATTTCATATGATAACAAATACTGCATGAACTCGCTCAACTTTTTGTTGACTTTTTAAAACTACATGTATTTCAGGAAACAGGTCTTGAGCCGGTGATTCACTATGGGATTCGGGAAAAAACAAATGACAACGATTGCCACTTTTGAAGGGTTTGTATTCTATATCCCAACTTCGTATGGGTATATAGGAAACAAAGCCTTACTAAGTTTTATGTTAAAACTATCTTTTGTGATGTGTAAAACAAACTGAGAACTAGGTTATGTCTAATGTTGTGAACATGTATGGTACTTGAAACTACTTTTGGGAAAATATGTAAATATTCGTTAGAATTTATATATATCTTTGGAATCGTTGTTGGTTAATGTTGTTAATACACTTGGATGCAATGATTACCTTTCTTACGTCACACACAATACGCTTCTGCTACTAGCAGGGTGTGACATAGTTGGGATTGAACCCTATCAAAGGAACATATAATTAAAGCAAAAACTGGTTCAGCGCAGTGGATCCAGAATAAGCAGTTGTTAGGAACAAATCTCTCCCCTTGAAGGTGATATTAAACATCTGCTGACCTCCTATCTACTGATCTTGCAAACTGCTGACCAACAAACTGCTGATCAAGTAAAGGCCTGATGAAAGACTAAAGCTCTGCTGTTCAATCTACTGCCTTGAGTCAAGCACTGCTGATCCAGATAAGTACTGCTGGGTTCACTTCAGTGGAAGGATGCAGTAGTAGTTTATTATGTCTTTATGTAATGTAATGTAATAGCAGTAGTTAGCATAGCAGTGTTTTTATTGATCAGAGGTTAGAGTTTGTTAGGAGGTTAGATGTCACTTTCATGGTGACGTCAGCTTAGATGCTCAGTGGTTTGCTAGTGCCTATAAATAGAACAGTGCTCTGTACTGTTCTATTAGCTCTTTGCAAAACCGTCTTCTCTGCATGAACAAACACTGAGCTCTGGCTGAGGGGGAGTTTGTATTCAATCATTTGCATTGTATTCGTAATTGAAATAAATTCAATCTTTTGGTTCATTGTGAAAAATGTTTGATCAAAGCAATACTCTCGTTTGATTGTATGCAAAGTTTGTTTCCATCTTAATTCCGCTGCACACTCATCCATTTCCATCTTAATTTCAAACGTAAAATACAATCAAAACCAAACTCAGATCTAACAATTGGTATCAGAGCTAGGACAGTAAAATTTGATTTAACAATCATTTTGACATAAATAGTTCAGCTCGTAATCGTTGATATCGATAGTTTGTTCGTTTTGTTGAAAATAGAGTAAGGTTTAATCACCATTAAAGTTGATTAATCAGTGCCTGTAAAACAACCAGGATGACGTCACAATCACAAGATGATAAGAATAACATTGGCTCTCCTTTTAAACCACCCATGCTTAAGCGTAATGAATACAACATCTGGCAGAGAAGGATGGGTCACATCCTTGCTCAACAGAATACTGGATGTTGGAGGTCTGTTGTTTTTGGTCCCCATGTTCCTATGGTGCCAAGTGCTGAGGATGCAAAGAAGTTCGTACCTAAACCATCTGATAACTATACTGAAACTGATTTTCAAAAGTTCGAACTCGATGCCAAAGCATTTAGCATCATAGCATATGCATTACCCAATGAGATCTATGCTGGACTGTTACACTGTAACAGTGCCAAAGAGCTATGGGATGCTTTGAAGGAACAGTTTGGGGGTACAGAAGAAGTCATTGAAAACAATAGGGAAATTCTGAATCAACAGTATGAAACCTTCTGTCACATTAAGGGTGAAACATTGACCCAACAGTTTGAACGTTTCAGTTGTCTCATCAGTGAACTAAGGCTTGTTAATGTTGAGTTTCCAAAATCAACACAAAATAGCAGGTTTCTTAGATCACTACCTGATAAATGGGACACAATTGAATTTGTGACTAGAAACTCTGTTGAGTTCAAAGATCTGACCCTGGCCCAACTTCATGGTAGATTCCTGACCTATGAGAGGGAGTTGAACCAGAAAAAGAAGTTGCAAGAGTCTGGCAAAGTTACTGATGATTATTCATTCGGTAACACATCTCTTTTTGGTCAGGAAGAATCTGGTAGCAGTAGTAAGGAACAGGGTTATGATCACTTCATTGATATAACAGCTGGTGGAAATTTTAACAACCCTGATCCTCACTCTGCCAATTATGCTTTTACTGCAAATTGTGAAAACCAGATGTCAGATAATTTGTGCTTTGAACTCAATGATTTGCAACACTTTGATCCCACTAACTTAGAAGAAATGGACATCTTGCATCAACTGGCTTTGCTTAGTGTGAGCACAAGCAAATTCTACAAAAGAACAGGGAGAAAATTCCCAGGTTTACATGGGAATCTAAGGGTGGGGTTGGATAAATCGAAAATCAAGTGTTACAAGTTCAATAGGCTAGGTCATTTTGCTAGGGAATGCAGGAGTCAAACCACTGGTCCTATAGTCACTCATCCCAGCTCAAACCCTAGACCACAAAATCAAAGCACCGTTCACTATACCCAATATACCCCTACAGCTCATGTGAACACTGCTCACTATGCTGCATCCCCTGTGCCTGTGCATTATGTCCAAACTACTGTTCCACAAATTTAGTACATTCAAACTCCTGTCCCTCAGGCACAAGTGCCACCTGTTGCACCTCAAACAGCTGCTCCAGCAGTGGCACAACCAGATTAGCAAAGCTTTTTCACTCAAGGCTTTGTTGACTGGAGCAGTATGCCTGATGAGCTTGGTGATGAAAATTTTGCACTCTATGCTTCTAATGAACCTTCTAATGATGAATTTTGTTTGATGGCATTAGAGTCAATACCAGAGGGGGTAGAAACTGAAGGTGAACAGCTAAGTGATGAAACAATGGATAAAGTGACTGAAGTAGTGGTTACTACTGTGGCTGGTGAACTACTACTGGGAGAAAGTTCAGGAACCCTGATTGAACCAATGACAGATCCCTGGTCCAAAGAGGACAAAGAGGAAGAAAAAGAAAAGAGAGCAGGTGAGAAGGAAGTGAGAGCTGATGATGAAGAAAATCATCAATGTGATTGTGCCATGATGGCTGCTGCCAAGGTATCACCTCAAGTTCTTGAAAAATGTGTTCAGATAATTGCATTATTGCTTTTGCTAACATCAAAGAGGTGAATGAAAACCTTCGGGATAAAATCTTAACTGATGAAGTCAAATTTGAAAGGTCTATAAAAGAACTTAAAAACAAATTGGCTGACAAAGAAAAAGAGATCAGCAGTCTTAAAGAAGAGCAGAGCATAACCAAAACTCAACTCCAAACTATGGTAGAAAAATACCAAGTTTGCAAAAAGGAGTTAGAGGCTACCCAGATCACCTATAAAAAATGGGTTGAATCATGCAAAGGGTATGAGGTTATGCTTGAGAAACAGATTAAAAGCAATGTTAAATTTGGGGTTGGGTATAGAAAACATGATGATGAAAACACTGCTTTTGAAAAATCTGTTCAAACCACTGATGAAACAGCTGAGTACATTCCCACAAACAAGAATGGCCAAGAAGTGAAAATCACTGACAAACTTGGTAACAAAATCACACTTGACAGACCAATGGGATCCTCCACTTTTGAGGAAATTGAGAAATATCAGTTTAAACCCACCTGGTCTGATGAGTGTGATATTCTTGAAAATTTCAAGCCTATGGACTTTACAACCACTGATGGTGTTAAAGCTCCAAAAGCTAAAGTCATTCCTCTCAAGGATATCCTAGCAGAGGTTAAAAACTCTGCTGCAAAGGAATCTGAAAAGAGAAAGAAGAGAGAAAAGGTCAATAACCTGTTTTGTGAATTTTGTGAGAAATGGAATCATCTAACAAAAGATTTTTTCCATTTAAAAGCATATGATTTGAACAGAACAAGTGTTATTGTTCCTGCTGAAAGCTGCATTGTCTGTGGTAAATCAAACCACAAAACTCAAGCATGTGTGTATCTCAAAAACTTTGGTGTGAAAAAGAATGAGTACACTGCTAAAACATCCTTGAGTTCATCATCATCTGTCAAATTCACCAAGAACTAACCACTGTTTGTGCCAGTTCAAACAGCTGTCACAAAACAGCTAAACCAAACATCTGTCAAAAGAGATGTTCAGGTTACTGATGCACCCCCTGCCAATCAATTCAAAAGAGGTAAGGAAAAACAGTCTTACCAAAGGATTCCACACGTTTATGAGGCCTACAAAAGGCCCTCTAAACCCAGAGTGAACAGGCATCCTTTTGGTTATCAGCAGGTGATTGGTCAAGACCCACAACAGTGGTTAGAGAAAAACAGTACTAAAACTGTCCAAACCCCTGACCTAACCACTGTCCATCAATGTGCATCCATCCCAGACACTGTTGAGACCCCATCCAAAGCCTTATTGGCTTTGGAGACCCTAATGAACTAATCCTTTTACTTCATGTGCAGGGAGCTTCTGCATGCTTAGATAGCCTTTGGTATGTTGATAGTGGAGGCTCCAGGCACATGACTGGATGTAAAGCCCTACTCAAAGATTTCAAAATTCATGGAGGGGGTGATATATCCTTTGGGAATAATAGTAAAGGGAAAGTTCTGGGGTCTGGTACAGTACAGTCTGGAAATGTAAAATTTGAAAATGTCAATCTGATAGACAGTCTGAAATTCAACCTCCTGAGTGATTCACAAATGAGTGACAAGGGGTATGGGTCATTCTTCACAAAGAAGTGTTGTAGGATTGTTGGACCAGAAATGGTCAAAAAGATTGAAGCAATAATAAAAACTGGTCAAACAAAACTTGTTGCTCAAAGAAGTGGCAATGTTTATGTTGTTGATATGTCAAAAGAGTGTCCCAGAGCTGATGCCTGTCTGTTCTCAACTGCCTCTAACAAAGAGACAGAACTTTGGCACAGAAGACTGAGGCACTCAAATCTTAAGACAATCACTGAAATTTCAAAAAATGGTTTGGTAAGAGGCCTACCACAAAAATTGTTTTCATGTCCTGAGCATTGTGTTTCTTGTTTAAAAGGAAAACAGCATAAAAGTTCCTTTAAGTCCATTGAAGAGTCCAAAACAATCCAGTGTTTGCAAATGCTGCACATGGACTTGTTTGGCCCAGTTCAAGTCATGAGTCTCAAGAAAAAGAGATATTGTTTGGTTATTATTGATGACTTTTCTAGGTTTACATGGACTTTCTTTTTACACTCAAAAGATGTGACTGCAGGCATTTTGCAAGACTTTGTGACACAGGTTGAAAAGCAATTTGACCTTCCAGTAAAAGTCTTCAGGAGTGACAATGGCACAGAATTCAAAAATAAGGAGTTGGATGCCTTCTGTGTGAAGAAAGGGATTGTAAGGCAGTACAACATCCCTAGAACACCAGAGCAAAATGGGGTAGTTGAAAGAAAGAACAGAACTTTGATTGAGGCTGCTAGAACCATGCTTGCAGATTCAGGTTTGCCATTAACTTTTTGGGCAGAGGCAGTAAACATTGCTTGCTATGTCCAAATCAGAGTTTTAATAAACCCCAGGCACAAAAAGACTGCTTATGAAATTCTGTATAAAATCAAACCACTGATCTCATACTTCAAGGTATTTGGCTGCCCATGCTTTATTTTGAACTTAAAAGATTCCATTTCAAAATTTGCAGCCAAAATTGACTGTGGTTATCATCTGGGATACTCAACCACTGCCAAGGCCTACAAAGTGTTTAATACACGGACCAAGGCAGTGGAGGAGACCTTGATCTATTTGATCTTGATAAATTCACTTTTGAAAATACTGCTGTCAAGACTAACAGTGCAGGCCCATCAGAGGATACAACACCAGACTATGGGTATGAAATCATCATCCCTCAAAAGTCTGTCAAAATTGGAAGAGCAACAGATGTACAAAACAGCTGTCAAAGCTCCACCACTGCTACCTCAACAGTTGTTGACCAAAGTAGCCCATCAACCACTACTTCCACATCAAACACTGCTGATAAAAGTCCCCAAACAGTGGATAAAAGTCAGCAGGTGTCCACACCTTTACCTCCTATTCCACCGCCTTTTGAAGCCACTGCTGGATCATCAAAGTCACCAGCAGTGGTTAGCTCAGATGATACACATCTGCAGCCTTCACCAACAAATTCCATCATTCCATACCAAGGAGATTTAATCTACTTTAGATCCCATCTACCTGATCAAATAATTGGCAACATCAATGAAGGGGTGCTCACAAGAAGCCAAACCCAAAACATTTGTCTTTTTGCTGGTTTTCTATCACTCCATCAGCCAGTCAAGTACCAAGAGGCACTGAAAGACAACAGTTGGGTAGAAGCCATGCAAGAGGAGCTCCAACAGTTTAAAAGACAACAAGTATGGGAGCTTGTACCACTGCCAGAAGAGGTTAGTCCCATTGGCACAAAGTGGGTCTTCAAAAACAAAACTGATGAAAGGGGCATTGTTGTCAAGAATAAAGCCAGGCTTGTGGTTCAAGGTTACAGACAGGAAGAGGGGATTGATTATGATGAAACATTCGCCCCTGTAGCAAGATTGGAAGCCATAAGACTGTTCCTGGCCTTTGCTGTCAACCACAACATGAAGGTGTTCCAAATGGATATCAAAAGTGCTTTCCTCTATGGTACAATTCAAGAAGAGGTGTATGTTTGTCAACCTCCAGGTTTTGAGGATCCATTTTAACCAGATCATGTCTACAAGCTAAACAAAGCCTTGTATGGCCTGAAACAAGCACCTAGAGCCTGGTATGAAACTCTTTCCACCTTTCTACTCTCAAATGGTTTCAAAAGAGGTACCATTGATAAAACACTGTTTCTAAAATGGAGAGGAAAGGATTTAATGATTGTCCAAATTTATGTGGATGACATTATTTTTGGAAGCACATGTAATAAAATGTGTGAAGAGTTTAGGGAACTCTTGACAGCTGAGTTTGAAATAAGTGCAATGGGTGAGCTGCAATGCTTTCTTGGTCTCCAAGTTCAGCAAATGCAAAATGGAACTTTCATTCATCAAAGCAAATATGCTAAAGAACTTTTAAACAAATTTGATATGAATGATTGTAAACCATGCAGCACACCCATGGCAACAAATAAGCTTGTCATGTCTGATGAAAAGGATGAGCTGATTGACCAAACCCTTTTATAGAAGCATGATTGGGTCTTTATTGTACCTAACTGCATCTAGACCAGACATCATGTTTGCAACATGTGTCTGTGCAAGAAGTCAATCAGATCCCAGAAAATCAAACCTCATTGCTGTAAAAAGGATCTTCAGATACATAAAAGGTGCTCCCACACTTGGTATCTGGTATCCAGCTAATGGGAATATCAAGCTTTCAGGTTTTTCAGACAGTGACTTTGCTGGATGTAACACAACAAGGAAGTCCACATCAGGAGGGTGCCAGTTTCTAGGTGATTGCTTAGTTTCATGGCAAAGCAAAAAGCAAGCAGCTGTTTCAACATCCACTGCTGAAGCTGAATACATTGCTGCTGCAAGCTGTACAGCCCAACTCCTCTGGCTTCAAAATCAGCTGCTGGATTTTGGTATCACTACCTTAAAGACACCACTCATGTTGGATAGCCAGGCAGCAGAAAATATCATCAAAAATCCAGTTTCCCATTCAACCACCAAACACATCGACATCAGACATCACTTTGTGAGGGATTGCTATGAAAAAGGTTTGATTTCTCTGCATCATGTTCCAACTAAAGACCAGCTGGCAGATGTGCTCACAAAAGCACTAGACACAACCACCTTTGAAAGCTTGGTCTCTAGGATTGGCATGCTAAACATGGAATAACAAGCAAAATCTTGTTTTTCTATGAATAAAAGCATTAAAATGTTTTCAGAAAATCAAAAATCCATCCTTAAAAATAGCTAAAAATGAAGTTTTCATTAAATTCCTTAAAAGTCTGCCATAACCACTGTTTTTTCAAAAGTCTGCTCTACTTCAAAAGTCTGTCCACTGCTGAAAGTCAACCCCTGTTCTCTCATTTCTTTGATAAACTCTGTTGTTCAAAAGCAGTTTCTTATCCACTGATATGCTATCCACTGATAGTGAAAATCATTCGCTGCTTCCATTTTACCGTTGTAACCACTGCCTTCATCAGTATCTTTCATAAAAGTACTGTCCTTCATTTCACCAGGGGTTGGCATGTAGGCAGTACATAGTGGTCAGCACTTTCGTAACTGCTGCCACGTCAGCCTTCACTTTTTCCTCTATAAAACCCCCACTTCACATCAAAAACAGGGTTTTACTGTCGAATTGAATTCTCAAAAATTCTTTTCTCAAAACAGTTTTTCATCAAATTCCTTCATCACTTTCTTCGATCCTCATCTTCAAAATGACAAAATCGAAGCCATCTGCAAAACCCACTTCCAAATCATCTTCGAAAGCGGCCTCTCAAAAGGAAAAACCCACTGAACTTCCACACAAACCATCTCACAATCTTCTGGGTCTCCTAACAAAACCCGGCACTACAGATGCTTTCGATTCCATCCTTGCTATCATCTCCGCATCAAAGTATAAAACTTTGTTAACAGCGGATGCACCCATTTACTTGACAATCCAATGAGAGTTTTGGAAGAATGCAACCCTTGAAAAACAAGGAGACACTGTAATAGCCATCCACTCTTCTCTAAAGGGTAAAGCCGTCAAGATTACACCACAATCAATTTCAGAGGTCTTTCAACTCAAGGATCAGGAAGGTAAAACTTATTTCCCTAAAAATGAGTTAAAAATTGACTTTATTGAAAGAGGGTATGCTGACACAATGATGAAGAAAGCTACCTTACAAAAGGGTTTCTTTCCTTCTGCAACAAGATTTTTATTCCATACCCTCCTAATGTGTGTTTCAAACAAAACCACTTCCTTCAATGAAATACCATTAAAGATTCAAAATCTGGGATATGCTATTCTTCAAGAAGAAAATTTTAATTATTCTCGGGAAATCTTTAATGATTTGGTTAACAATGTTGAAACAAAATCATTCTTACTGTTTCCAAGGTTCTTAAGTTACTATTTTGAAAAGAAATTCAGTAAGGATGATATTGCTGCAATAAACCAAGGTGAATATTTTCAAATGCACAGCTTAACTGTTGAAACTTTTTCAAGAATGTTAACACCTTGCAAAACACAAGCAGAGGTGCCTAAGCAGAATTTAGCAGCTACCACTACTCCTCAGGTATCTGGTGCTGAGCCCACTGCTCAAGGTGATCAAAGCAGCAGAACAACTGTTTTGAAACCCACACCTACAATCACCAAAAAGCCAACAAAAAGAAAAACTCAAACCCCCCCCCCAAACCCATCAAAAAGGCAAATCTGGAGGATGAGATACCAGAGTTAATGCCAGTGACAACACAAAAGTCACAAGAAACCACTGCTGCTACTTCCTCATAGTAGTTGGTACAAATATCTCAAACCATAACCGCAACTCCTCCTGTTTCTTCTCAAAAAGATCAGGTTGTACAAATGGGGACACCATATTATGATGCTCTGGAAACACTTGTTTCCATCATCCACAGCCCAATGCCCGGGGCAAATTCTTCTTCTACAACAAACGTCACATCAACAATTCCCCCACCAACAAAACTTCTGTTGGATGCAATTGATTTGAACCAGGCACTGACCAGTCCTTCTCAATCACCTATCAATGAGAACATGCCTCAACAAATGACTGGGTCTGATGTATCAATCTTTGCTAACCCACCAACACAACCTGAGGAGGTTACACCCCTTGAGTTACACGTAACTCTTGGTGGTAATCCAAGTGAAGCAGCCACTACAACTGCTGAACCCATTGGTTTGCAGTTGGATAGTGGTTACATTAATAAGACTTCCTTGGAGGCAATTCCTTCCATAGCACCTCTGACATCTACCAGTGGACTTTTCTTGACCACTGGCAACATCAAAAGACTGTCAAGTGTTGAAGGGAGAAGACCCCAGTACCAAGAAAAAGGGGCATCAGTGGTTAATGTTTGGAGTACACTCCCTACCTCAACCACTGATAAAACCACTGTTACTGGGAAATCAGATGATCCCATTAAATTGGGTGATGGTTTAAAGTACAAGAAATTGACGGAACGCGTTGAAAAACTTGATACCTCTGTTGCAGAACTCAAAGATATGCTGCAACAGTTGTTACAAGTACAAAAGGTACAATCTACTGTTGTTCCACCTCAAGCACCTGCTCCACCACAAGCACCTGCTACAAATGAGCTCTGGAACTTATTTCAACCTTTTCTCCAACAACAAGCCCAACTAGCAGATCAGCAACATGAAAAACATGTACAAACGCTGAGAAACATCATGGAGTCTAGGTTCAAGAACACACAAGCATACATTAAGGCACTCAAGGCCCATATTTTAAACACCACTGGCACTGCTCCTCCAACTGTCCTATTCATTGATCAACTCCCTGAAGATAATGCCAAAAAGGGGGAGAAAATTAAGGAGTGGAAAAAGAAGGGAATAGATAATGGTCTTTACCTTGAATCAGATGAGGATGCTATGACCAAAAAAATCCCTTTGCCAGATGGTAGTAAAAAGGTTGATGCTACCCAAGAAGCACTTGATGAAGGAGTAGCAAGTGTAAAAAGGGACAGAGCGGCAAAGGATTTGTCAAGGTGGAATGAGGAGAAGAAAGCTTACATGGAGTTGAATGCGCAGGGTTGCTCTGGGCTAAAGGATGTTCAAAATCCTGTGCCAAAAAGAAGTATCACTACAAAAGTGAGGAAACCCAAGTCCACACCATCCAGATTTCCAAAGCACACTCCAAAACCACCATCCAAAAGCCACCTGCATCAAACCTCCATCCAAACAGCTGTTGTAACTCCTGTTATACCAACTACTGCTGGTACTTCAGAGGTTTCAACATCTGTTATCACTTCAACACACACCACTTCAACACACACCACAACTACTTCCTTACCACCACCACCATCACACCCTGCCAAAAAGCAGAAGACACCAGATGTTACAACATCTGTTGTAATGACAACAGTGGTTGAAACACTAGTTGTTTCAACAGCTGTTAGTCAATCACAAACCACTGCTCCACCCAAAACATCACCAGTCCCTCCTCAAATAAAAAGGAGAAGGCTAATCCTAAAAGATGATGACACATCTCCACCAACAACATCTTCAAAAATTCCTGTCACTTGTCACAATACCAAAACCTGTTCCTCTCTCCTCAGTAAAGATTCAAAAGCCCTTGCCTCCTACAGGTGTTCAATTTCCGCTTGAACTTATAGCGGTCAGAGATGAAATCAAGTCCTTTTATTATGAGGATGACCCTGCCAAAAGGAGTTTGCCATCTATTGAGGGATATCCAAAGCCAAAGAATATTGATGAATATATGGAAATCAAAGCTAAACAGGCAGAAGATATCTCAAAAAGAAATGCAAAAGGGAAATCTGATAGAGAAATTCAACATAACTATCAGTACTTGCTCACACAAGTCAGATCTATGGAGCAATTTACAAAAAATGTTAGTCAACAAATCTCAGAGAGAACAGATGAATCTCTGAAGAAGGACTACATTGAAAGCATTATGGTAACAAAGAAGTACAAGGGAGAAAAGCACATGTACAAGGAGTGGACCATCCCTGAGCTTGAGCAAGAAGCAGCCAGGATTCAAGAAATGATAAAGAATCAGGTCAAACACACTCCTCCAGTATGGGCAAAGTACAAAAAGAATGTGCCAGAAAAATCACTTGAATTGAAGAGAATGAAAGAGGAACTGGTTGCTGCTGATTATGGGTCTAAACATCAAGTGGCAAGATGGAAAGAAGATGTAGTCAGGGCTACCTACAAAAGGTGGGAGGAACTAAGAAAGAAAGATCCCACAGTTCCTCAAAAGCCTGACTATCCTGAAGCAGAGGTTTCCAAAAGACCATCAAAGCTGCAAATCAGGAGATCCACAGCTCCAGCTGGTGTAGCCGTCTATAAAAGAAGGCCACAGAAACAGCTGATTGCTGAAACCATCAAAGAGTTAATGGAAGGTGAAGACCTTGGAAAAGAGGGTATAAAGAAAATGATCATAGAAACTCTTGGTTTGGATCAACCTGCAAGTACTGCTCAGACAGTTTTCAATAGGCCAGCATCACCAAACACCTCATCTAATAAAAATCTCCCAAGAAACCCACCAGGCTCAAAAGTACTAAAGTGGGCAACTGATAAACAGACCTATGTACTGACTTTGTTCAGGTCTGGTGGAGAAGTGAAGAAAATAACAAGGGAATAAGCTCTTGGCCTAAGTCTTGAAGATATGCAGGATCTCCTTGATCTTCCACTTAGCAGGGATGAAGATGACACAGATGCCCTAGACTTTGAGTTACAACTTAAAGGTCAGATAAGGGAGCTGTTGATGAGGCAATAAAGTTCCACAATAATGAAGTGTTTTGGCATTATCTGTTCCAGGGGGAGATTGTTGGGATTGAACCCTATCAGAGGAACATATAATTAAAGCCAAAACTGGTTCAGCGCAGTGGATCCAGAATAAGCAGTTGTTAGGAACAAATCTCTCCCCTTGAAGGTGATATTCAACATCTGTTGACCTCCTATCTACTGATCTTGCAAACTGCTGACCAACAAACTGTTGCTCAAGTAAAGGCCTGATGAAATACTAAAGCTCTGCTGTTCAATCTACTGCCTTGAGTCAAGCACTGCTGATCCGGACAAGTACTGCTGGGTTCACTTCAGTGGAAGGATGCAGCAGTAGTTTATTATGTCTTTATGTAACGTAACGTAATGTAATAGCAGTAGTTAGCATAGCAGTGTTTGTATTGATCAGAGGTTAGAGTTTGTTAGGAGGTTAGATGTCACTTTCATGGTGACGTCAGCTTAGATGCTCAGTGGTTTGCTAGTGCCTATAAATAGTATAGTGCTCAGTACTTTTCTATTAGCTCTTTGCAACACCGTCTTCTCTGCACGAACAAACACTGAACTCTGGCTGAGGGGGAGTTTGTATTCAATCATTTGCATTGTAATCGTAATTGAAATAAATTCAATCTTTCGGTTCATTGTGAAAAAATGTTTGATCAAAGCAATACTCTCATTTGATTGTATGCAAAGTTTGTTTCCATCTTAATTCCGCTACACACTCATCCATTTCCATCTTAATTTTAAACGTAAAATACAATCAAAACCAAACTCAGATCCAACAGACATTCAAATGTTTTGGGGTGATTCATATGTGCTAAACGATTGCGAGATTTCTAAACGAATGCTATGGTTTATGTTAAACACAACAATTTCAATTATTTGAATAAACTTGTTGGGGCGTTAGTCGAAAGACAATTGAATGACATTCATTAACTATTTTAAGCCAACCAGTAGTACGTTATGGTACCATAGGATATTATGATACCATAGGATCTGAGAAATCTCGTTATCGGACTTTCACATGGTTATGGGGGATTGTGGGTAATGACAGAACCTGATGATTGTTAACTTACCCTTTGGTGGTTTGTTAATACAAGTTGAACAAGTAGGACGAGTCACACAGGTTTGAATGTATTCAATGAAACGACCAAAAGTTAGTTTTCACAATTTAAACACGAACCACTGGAACTATTGAACGATGTGAACTATTTGAACCACTGGAAGTATCTGATCTATGTGAACTATTTGAACCACTGGAACTATCTGATCTATGTGAACTATTTGAACCACTGGGACTATCTTATCTATGTGAACTATTTGAACCACTGGAACTATTTGATCTATTGAACTATTTGAACGATTGGAACTATTTGAACTATGTGAACTATTTGAACCACTAGAACTATTTGATCTATTGAACTGTTTGAACGATTGGAACTATTTGAACTATTGAACGATTTGGGTTATGGTAACTGATTAGGTAACGGGGCGAATGTAATGTGACAAAAGCATGGTGGATACGCCGCAGGTACTTCCTATATATAAGTGCTTTTAACACATTACATATCGTTGCGTTATCTAGATCACTTGGATGAATGTTTTCAAAACGAAGTTACACTACAAGGTTTTCCTAACGATATAAAACATACAAGTTTTATTACGAGAATGATTTCTAACTTGGTTTACAAAGACAAATGTTTTCAGTTAAGATTCATGGCTAGAATGGTTTTGGTTTATACATATATCAACTTGTAAAAGTTGATAGAAACATACTACAATATCAAACTCTTTTGTTTTCAAGGTATACACTCGACAACTCTCGTAGTTGGACGAGGTATTGCAATATGAACTCAAGGCCATGAATCTAACACACTCATAAAACCAATGTACTCGCCGGCATTTTTATGCTAACGTACTTTCACATATGTTTCAGGTACCATAACTGATGATGTTTGATGATGATTATGATGCATGCTCACATAGGGATGGACGAGGCCTTAGTGACTTAATAACAATGAAGGACAATATGTTCATGTTTTGTATTTAATTTTCGAGACAATGTAATAAACTTAATTCAATAAAACGAAACTTCAATCCATGTGTTGTTAAACAATGATTCTATTATGACATTCCCCGACGTTTCCGCCGCGGTTTGTTGTTTTAACGTGGTCGGGGTGTGACAACGATAATCCTTCATTTCCACTTCTGATGAAGTATCCACTGAGGAAAATGAATTATCCATTCATTTTCGCTTCTGAAGAAATATCCATCGGGGAAATGGATATTCTTTACGACTATCTTCATTTCCACTTCTGACGAAGTATCCACTGAGGAAAATGAATTATCCATTCATTTTCGCTTCTGGAGAAATATCCATTGGGGAAATGAATATTCTTTACGACTATCATCATTTCCACTTCTGACGAAGTATCCACTGAGGAAAATGAATTATCCATTCATTTTCGCTTCTGAAGAAATATCCATCGGGGAAATGAATATTCTTTACGACTATCTTTCATTTCCACTTTTGACGAAGTATCCACTGAGGAAAAAGAATTATGTTGGTGCATTACGTCTATCGACTTCGTCTTGTATCGAGTCTTGTACTAGAATTGTTAGATCAGGGCACGTTGTACGAGAAACTAAGGTTTGTGTTTAAGTGGGTAATTTCGCTTGAAAGTGCAACTGCCACTTTCAAACGAAATTAACATTAGTAATTCCGCTTGAAATGGTCATTGACAATTTCAAGCGAAATCACCACTCTATAAATACCCTTGATGTGTTCTCATTTGTAACGGAATTAGAACTTGATACCGAGGTGCTGCCGGTTTGTCTGCTGATTGTATTCACTGTTAAATCATATACAAGACGTTTAAAGTGATAATCAAGCTGTTACAAAGTCTATACGTCTGTTTCCGCCTTTCATATAGATAAGAATTCTTCTGATCGACTCGTTTGGGTCACAAAACGATCCTACAAGTGGTATCAGAGCTCAGGAAGAAGAGTTCTTGCCAAAACAGCCATATTTTCTGACTTCTACTCCTTCTTTTCAAAATTGAACAAGTTTTAATGGACAAAATGACTTGAATTTCACATATTTTAAGCGAAACAGTGTTTTAACGAATCCTTGAAAGAATTGGACCTAAAATCGATCTAAAACTTGATAAAATTCATAATTCCGTTTGAAAATCAGATCGAACTTGATGACATCAGCAGCATTTCAAACGAAATTAGCACCTGTTTTCCGCTTGAAATTGTAATTCCACTTGAAAAGTGCATCTGATTTCGCTTGAAATTACCTGATTCCGCTTTAAGGTGTAATTTCGTTTGAGTAGGTTCATACGAAATTAGGTGATTCCGCTCCAAATTGGTATTCCGTTTGAAAGTGTGACATTTCACACGAAATCAGTAATTCCGCACCAAAGGGTATTCCGTTTGAAAAGTAATTTCGTTTGAAAGAAGGTTATTCCGCTTCAAAAGGGATCTCGTTTGAGAGTGATTTCGTTTGAACTCTTATTTAGTGTAAGACTTGAGTTTTTGTGAAACAATTTTCCGAAACATGGAAGAGGAATTCTACAATGCGTTTGCTACACCAGTTGCTCCTGTTACAGCTGCTGAAACACTGTACAGTGAGAATGAAACAGGAACTCATCAGAAACCGCCAAAACTTATGTATATTGAAGATTTTAAAGGATGGCAGAATCGATTTGAGAACTGGGTGCAAGCTTATAAATTTGACGCATGGTGTTCATTAGATAAAGATTACGAGAAACCAAAAAATGAACGTGGGCTTGAAAAAGCGTTTTGTGACTTTTCGGAGAGCGATAAATTGAAATATACAAGTGAAAAAATGATGATCAGTATTCTTCAACAAGCAATTAAAGAAGATATCTTTGTTTTGCTCCAACATGAGGGTACTGCTAGGTCAATTTGGAATGCATTGATTCAAAAGTTCAAAGGAAGTGCTGATATGATAAAGAACAAAAAGGCTTTATTAAAGAAATCATTTGATATGTTTACAACCTTTGATAATGAGTCAACAAAAACAACCATTGATAGATATTGTCATCTTGTTTTGGAAATGGGAAGATTGGACATAAAGAAAGACGACGATGAATGGGTTGATAAACTTGCTGATGCATTACCACAGCAGAAGTGGGGAACTTATTTGTTGATCTTGAAACACATGAGAAAGTCTGAAAATATGAATTTGGCTCAGTTTATTCAGAGAATTGAGGAACATGAGTTGGATATTCAAAAGACTGCAATCATGAAAAATCCAAATGCTCAACAAGATGTCAATTTATACTACAGAGGAAACAAATTTGAAAGTACTCCAAGTCCAAAGATCCAAACCGGTTTCAGTGTTGATAGTTCTTCTAGAACAAAGGGTAGTACTGTGACTCAAAGTGGTGGACATTCATCTTCGTATTCAAGCTTTGATCCAAATTTTACAACATCAAGTCCTCAACAACATAATTCTACAAATCTGCAGTGTAATGTTACATTGAACATTCAAAATGGT
This sequence comes from Helianthus tuberosus, assembly GCA_030545235.1. Classification (NCBI taxonomy): domain Eukaryota; kingdom Viridiplantae; phylum Streptophyta; class Magnoliopsida; order Asterales; family Asteraceae; genus Helianthus; species Helianthus tuberosus. Next base: position 69,562,141 of record CM060385.1, on the reverse strand, counting down.
CAAATTCTGTCTCCGGAAATAGCTAAGCAACACATGGCATCACTCGTTGCTATGTTGGAATCATATGAAAGTTTGATTGGTGGCAGAATTGGAAATCCGATGCTTACCAACGAGGATTATGACCAAATTGATGCAGAGGAACTTGAGTTGATGGATATAAAGTGGTGTTTAGCTAGTGCTGCTCGAAGAGCAGAAAAGTTTCAACAAATCACCAGTAGAGATGAGTTTCACGGAATGGCTAGTTCTCCGTTAGGTTTTGACAAATCAAATGTCACCTGTTTTCGTTGCAAGGGAAAAGGACATTTTAAAAGAGAATGCAAAAATAAAGAAGCAACAGAAAGACAAGATGGAAAGAATGATTATTATCAAAAGTCAATTTTTCATCAGATTACTCAACCACCACAAACTGCACATGCACGTCCCATTGAAGATGGAAACAAGAAAATGATCGAAGCAGCAAATAAGAAAGCTTATTTTGGTATAATAGACCAGGATGATGAATTTGTTGCAGAGGGGTTTAGCTGGGATAAATATATTCCACCAGGTTCAGGTCTTGTTGCTAAAATTCTGGAAGAAGATAAAGTCAAATCCATTTCGAAAAGAATATCGATTTTTCCAGAATTAGGAAGTGATGCAGATACCGATGATGAAGAAGAATATCTTAAAAAAGCTTGAAAAGGTTTAGATCCTGATAGTTTTAATTTTTTTTTTTTTTTACAGATAAAGTTGAGATGCTGAATGAAAAGAAAATTGCCAAATTGAAGAGAGAGCTGGAAAAGGCAAAAATGGAAGCTGAAGAAACAAAAGTTGAAGAAAGTTCAACAGTAAAGGTTGAAGATGATAAGTATGAAGTAAAAGTCGAAGTAGAGAAAATTGTTGAGGTTGAAAAGATAGTTGAAGTTATTAAACCTTGTCTGAAATGTCTGGAATCATGCAAAGATTGTGAGGAGAAAGACAAGAAGATTGCAGAATTAGAGAAGATGAAAGAAGATTTATTGTCTGATGTGAAGTAGTTAAAGAATCTTATGACGTGTTAAATAGAACAGTTGATGGTTTGAAAAAGACAAATTCAGAAATTGAAGTTGCTATGACAAAGATGAGTTCAACATTAATGATGAAGCAGAAGGTCATCAATGAGTATATTGAGGATTGTGCAAAGCTTAAGCAAGACTTGGAACTGGAAAAGATAGAAAGTGAAAGAATCAAATGATTACTGTTGAGTTATACAACGTGTGATTATCTGATTGATAGAGTTTATCCTACTGTTGCAGGTCTTGAAGCGTTCAAAGATGAGAAGACAGAAGATACTGATACTGGTAAGAAACAAAGTGTCAAGTATAACAAGTGTCTGCCCCCGATCTTTGAAAGTTATTCTCCCAAAAAACCAAATGAAGAACGTTTAAATAAGGCAGTCAACATCAAGTTAAAGTCTGAAACCATTAATGAGTTACCAGATAACATTGATGTTACATTCACAGCGTCTGACACTGATCATGAGTCTGAGTTGTTAAAGAAAGTGGTCGATCAGGTGTAGGATATGGATGAAGAGTCAAAGTCGGAGTCTAAATCTGAAAGTTCGAGTTCGTCAGAAAAAAATCCGAGTTCACCGGTCAAAAGGGTTTACAATAAAGAATTTCTATTATCGAAAAATAATTTGAATGACGAAATAATCAAAGTAGCATATACTTTGAATGATTCTGACAGATTATTTTCTGATGAAGAATTCCCAATAAGAGGTGTTAAACCAGAAATGATAAAAAAGGTTTTCAAATTAACAGAAATTAATATTTTTGAAATAAAAGATGAAAATCTTTCTGTAAAACTAATCCTTACACCTCAAGAGTTCAACAACGTTTAAAAAAGAAAAAGAGTTACAGTTTTGGTTTAGGGTATCGAAAGAATCCAAACCATAACAGTAATTTCAAAAAGAAAGGTCTTGGTTTTATTCCTCCAGAAAATTATAAAAATCAGAAAACTTATCAATCAAAAACTAAATTTGTTGCAGGTACAAGTTGTGATGAAGAGCAGAAGAAACCATTCTGGAAACAGTCAAATCAAGAGTTTCTTGCAAAAAAGGTTGAGAATTCCGTTCCGGAAATGAACGAGGAAAACTTTCCGCCATTGACAAAAGAAAATTTGAAATCAAAAGGTAGGTTTGAGATTTCAGATCAATTCTTCGCTGGTAAGGAAGAATTTGATGCTGAAAAGGCTTTCAATGGTAAAGTCAAACATATCTTTGGGAAGATGGTTGATGGTAAGGTAAAAGGTGCTAAATAATTTTATAGATCAAAAGCAGGATGGAGTGAGGATGAATTAAAATCACCCAAGGCTGGTCAGGCTTGGGTGACAGCATTTTCTACTTAAAAACCTGACTTGCCGGAACTCCCAGGTTGGTAATTGGGGAGTAGGAATCGGCATATTTCTTGAGAAATTCACAGGATGGTAACTGTGATATTTCGACTTACAAATGTTTGAGAAAAAGGTTTTCACCTACAAGTGGTAAATCAGGGACATTAAATTGTACTTGATTTTCTACAAGTGGTAATTGATTAAATCTAAAAATGTTATAATTTTTCAAGAGAAGTGTAAACCTACAAGTGGTAAAGGAAAGCAAAGTGATGATCATAACCCCGATCTTACAAGTGGTAAAATCAACAAAACTAATTTTCCGGAAAAACCATTTTGATTAAAACAAACTTAAGTGTTTTGAAATCATAATGGGAAAATAGTTTGTTGTCAGGGGAGTTCTGATTGTTTATGCCGAGTGAATGGCGAATTGAAGCAATTCACAGCAGTTGTCACTTTACTTGTACAGTTTGTTTTCAAAATTTTTAAAATGTTTCTGAATTTTAGGGGGAGTAATAAATTTCAGAAAATCCAAAAACATTTGAAAATTTGAAAAATCCAAAAAAATGATAAAATAAAAAACGAGTTTTGTTGTGAAAAAGAGGAGATGATAGTACATCAGTGGACTGTCACAGCATGCTAAAGAATTGGAAAGTTAAAAATGTGATAAACGGTCTTACTAAAGATGTGACGATAGGCTCAGCTAGACTAGTAGATTTGCGATAACGATACAAACCTAAATTAAAAAGCCTAGTTCTAGTGGAAAACACGGTTGAAAGCATAGTACTTAGTTTTGTCCTTCTTGATTGTGTGCCTACTCAGTAATCGCTGATTGTCTAAAGACATAAAACTGGTTAAGTCTGTGAACGTTCACAACTTTGCTGAAAAAGTCACTGTGATTTTGTGCATTTCATTTTGCAAAGATTTAAACTTGTTTTATTTTTCTTTATTTTGTTTAAGCATTGGACATCCTCTGCGTATACGTGAGTATCGACCTGGATGTTATTGCCTAAACGTTCTGCGTTATTTTCTTTGGTGTTTCGTTTAAGCTTTGGATCACCTCTACGTATACGGAAGTATCGACCTGGTGGTTAAAGCCTAAACAATTTCAACTTGTTTTTATTTTCTTATTTTGTTTAAACATTGGACTTTCTCTGTGTATACGGAAGTATCGACCTGATTGTTAATGTTTAACATTCTGCGTTGTTTTCGCACATATCACAGTTGATGAAAGTTTAAAGGCATTACTTGAGTTAGTGTGTTGCATGATGAGGGGATATGCTGAGATCGTGGGGTCCATAAGAATTTAGTGCAAAATTAATATACCTTAATGTATCGGTAAGCTTGTCGAAAGTTTTTAGATTGAGTTTAAGTGGACCACAATATCGTCAATCTATGTGAACTGTTTTGAACTTAAAATGTTTAAAGCTTAACGGTGCTAGTGATTGGTCTCAATAACTGATATGATCCTCTTACACAAACTCACAAAATATATTGTCTGTATATATTTCTTTACTGCATTTCATTAAAATCAAAAATCCAAAAAGATTTTCAGTGTGTTTTCGCATAAATTTTTGAAAATACAAAAAGATTTTCGACAACTGATGTTGAAGAGCTGAGTTTCAAAATTCCAAGTGCTAAACATGATGAACAATGTTGGGTTGGGAGATGTTTGATTGAAAGATATTTCTACAAGTGGTCATCAGAGAGATTTTAAATGTTAAATCATTTTGTTTAAAATTTCAAATGTTGTTTTGAGGTATGTTTTTACAAGAGATAAGCAGAAATAAATTTGTCAAATTGTTAATTTTTGTGAAATTTATTGTGAGGTAGAGATTGTGCAGGATAGCCAGGATCCTGAGTTTGAAGAGCTAGGTTGTAATCCTGATCCTGTGGAGATTTCAAAGCCTGAGCAGGATGTGAACCAGGTCATGATCTTGAAACTGTGAAAGACAGATTATGATCCCAGTACAACTCGAGGGGGAGTCTGCTAGCAAGGGAGAGTCTGTTAAAGCATAGAGCCATCGTTTGATCCTGGAAATCATGCTAGTTATTGATGCTGCTGAACTTAAGGAATCAAGAGATCTGATCAAGAGAAGATAAAGAGGATAGAGCTAGGAGTTTGATCCTGGAAATGCAAGAGATGATTACATCCGAGGGGGATATTAGTTGATGAGAGAAGAAGAGATAGAGATTTGATGATGATTACAATGTTAGATACTTTGAAAGAAGCCCAAAGACTGATAAAGACTGAAGATTATGAAGACTCGACACCGAAGACTTCGTCAATATCTGAGGGGGAGTCTGTTGGTGCATTACGTCTATCGACTTCGTCTTGTATCGAGTCTTGTACTAGAATTGTTAGATCAGGGCACGTTGTAAGAGAAACTAGGGTTTGTGTTTAAGTGGGTAATTTCGCTTGAAAGTGCCACTGCCACTTTCAAACGAAATTAACATTAGTAATTCCGCTTGAAGTGGTCATTGACAATTTCAAGTGAAATCACCACTCGATAAATACCCTTGATGTGTTCTCATTTGTAACGGAATTAGAACTTGATACCGAGGTGCTGCCGGTTTGTCTATTGATTGTATTCACTGTTAAATCAATATACAAGACGTTTAAAGTGATAATCAAGCTGTTACAAAGTCTATACGTCTGTTTCCGCCTTTCGTATAGATAAGAATTCTTCTGATCGACTCGTTTGGGTCATAAAACGATCCTACAAATTATCCATTCATTTTGGCTTCTGAAGAAAATATCCATCGGAGAAATGAATGTTCTTTACAATAATCTTTCATTTCTAGTTCTGAAGAAGTATCAATTGAAGAAAATGAATTATCCATCCATTTTCGCTTCTGAAGAAAAAACCATTGAGAAATGAACAGTTTATACATTCCTTCATTTCCGTTTCTGATAAAAGTATCCATTGGAGAAAATGAATTATCTATTGATTTCCGCTTTTGAAGAAATATCCATTGGAAATGAATAACCTATTCATCTTTCATTTCCACATCTGACTAAGAATCCATTGAGGAGAATGAACTATCCATTCATTTCCACTTCTGAAGAATGTCCACTGGGAAAATGAAACACAAATCCTTACAAGACTCTTCTGTTTTAAATAGTTAGATTCCTAAAGGATACTTACAAGTACTATTGGTTGATTTAGTTTTACCATTAACAAGATCCCTCATTCCCACTTCCTGCATTATCTAAGGAAGCATCCATTAGGGAATAATAAAGTTATGCCTTACGTAGAGATCCTTGAAGAGTTATTCTATGAGAATAGATGAAACTCTAGATTCCGCGCAAGACAATTACTTAAACGGACTCCTACGAATAAATTTCGGGACGAAATTTCCTAAAGTAGGGGAGACTGCGACAACTGTGCCTATAGTTATCACTAACCAATCCTGAAAATTTTCGTAAGCAATAAAACCTTGTGTTTTATTTCTTGGATTGTGTAATTATTCATGATATTTTCACAATAACAATCCTTGTTCAAATTCAAACCCGTAAACACTTTCTGGAAAGTTATACGCAAACTGATACGTAAATGTAATCAGTTTAACGCGAAAAACAGTCTGGAATAGTGACTTACGCTTAACATACCTTAAATAACCTTTACATAACTTAGAAATAAGTTTTGAAGGGTTTGGTAAGTCAAAAACAAGCTTATTCGATCACAGGGCCTATTTGCGACAAACTGTGAAAGTCTGCCGATTCGTATAGCAACGGACATTCCGGAACATGATCATAATCTAAACATACCCTAAATATCCTTTCATAGCTTAGAAATAGGCTTTGAGGGGTTCGGTATGCGAAAATGCTCTTATTTGATCAATAGGGACTAAAAGCGTCAAAAAGTGCATAAGTTTGCATTTACGCGCATATCTTACGTTCTGAACATATCCGGACATCCGAAAATTTTTGTAATCACTAGAATATTATATTTTCGTGATAGGAATGCAAAAATACCATTCGTCACGCAATTTGGGTCGTTTACGCGTTCGTTACGATTCCGTCGTAAATAACCGAAAACCGCAACCGTACGACCAAACGAATCAACATCCGAGATGTTTTCAAGCATATTTTAAGTTCCCTATGCTTTACATCATTGTAGAGCATTGAAATGAGGTTAACGGGGGTTAAATGCATCAAAAACCAAGTTTTATGCATGCAGGGACTAAAACTACCAAACTACAAAAGTGGCTGGTCTGCAAGGTCCATATGGACCAATGCTTACGGTCCGTAAGCTAGTGCTAGCTCCACAAAAATCAGAATCTTCTATTTCAGCAGCTGTCCTGGTTTTAATCCCTGGTTTCATCATTTGCTGGGCAGGTTTGTATGTTTATCAAGTTCCCCAATCAATGATTAACAAGTGTAAGGCCAAGATCTTGATTAGAAACACTTGCAATGATCCTAATGGTTCAAGAAATCTATAAATAGCAAGGGGTTTTTCATGGATTCCTTGCTCATTTGCTCTTTCATCTCAAATCTGCTCTTGAGAGGCTCTCACACTTGTTGAAGGCTTCCTATTCAAGTTTTCTTTGTTCTATCTCCAAGCTTGGACCCTTTGTAAGTGATCTTTCATGCTTGGTTATGTATTCAAGCAATAAAGTCAAACAGTGTTTGACTTTCTGCTTTGACCATGAATTGGTCAAGACAAAGTTCGTTTGAATTTTGCAACATGAGCGTAATCACGATGGTTATAGTCCCTTGTGACTATACCTACTGATTACCACGTTGATTAGTCGAAGTGACGAGTCAAAGTTTCGGTCAAAATGCACATTTATGCGCATTTTGCGATGAAACTATTTTCGGATATCAAAACACTTTGCTTTGATATCAAATCAGTTTTCTAACTTAGTTAAACATGTTTTAACATGTTTAACTCATCACTTTTAGTCTAGTGCTTATATAGGATCGAAATTCATGCGGTCTTTATAACCGCTTAGACTTACGAACCTAACCCGTTTGGTCGATCTTTAGGATCCGACCAAACATGTTTTGTGACCATAGTTGTATAGGGAATAACCTTCCGATGTTATACCTTATGGTCACTTAGTTTGATTAGTTGTATGATAGGTAGATTATATGCCTTAGGAAAATGACTAAAATGTGACATATGTGCTTGTGTAACCATTGTACAAACTCTGAATAATTCAATATCAATAAATCAAAGTGTTTTGATCCCAATATTTGTTTATTTATGTTTGACATTTTGCACGTTTTGATTTTTGATCGATTTTAAACTCTATATCGCTTTCTGGAAAGTTATGCACAAACTGATGCGTAAACGTAATCAGTTTAACGCGACAAACACTCCGGAACAGTTTATTCGCTCTCAAGGACTATTTGCGTCAAACTGCAAAATATGTCGTCTCGTATGGCAACCTACATTTCGGAACATGATCATAAGCTAAACATACCGTAAATGACCTTAACATAGCTTAGAAATAAGCTTTGAGTGGTTCGGTATGCGAAAATACGCTTAATTGATCAAACAAGGACTAAAAGTGTCAAAAACGGCGTAAGTTTGCATTTACGCGCATATCTTACGTTCTGACCACATTCGGACATTCAAAAATTTTTGTAGACACTAAAATATTTTATTTTAGTGATCGGAATGAAAAAATACCATTCGTCGCGTAATTTGGATCATTTCCGCGTCCGTTCGAGTTTCGTTGTAAATAGACGAAAACGCGACCGTACGACCAAACGAACCGACATCCGAGATTTTTCCAAACATATTTTGAGTCCCCTAGACTTTGACTTCATTGTGGAGCCTTGAAGATGGGTTAACGGGGCTTAAACATGCCAGAAACCAAGTAATAAGTGTGCAGGGACCAAATGAAACTGTTGCTGATCTGATAGGAGGTCGCGGGCCATGAAGGCCAGCCCCATCTCCTACGCGGGGTGCGACAGAACCCCCAGTAACATAAAATTGATTTTCCGCAAACTGTTTGCAAATCAGGGACTTTTAGGCAATTTCTGATGTTTTGGGGAACAAGTTAACACCTCTCCAAGTATGTTAGCTGTCCCTAAACACTTGTATGGCCAAGATTAATTGCTTAGGGAACACATATCCACTTGTAATGATCTTATTCATCATCCACACGTATAAATACCTCCCTCATTCACCTTGTTTCATTGCTCATTTCTCATTTTAGACTCTAAGTGGAGGATTTCCTACTAAGGAGCCACCTACCTGAGTTCAATAAGTCTAATCTTTCAGCCTTAGAGCATTATGAGTGTTCTTTCATGGCTTAGTTCTTATTTTCAGCCATTTAGAGCTGAAAGTCAAACAGTTTGACCAAGAGTTTGACTTTTGGTTTTGACCATCAATTGGTCAAGTCAAAGTTCAATTGAACTATGCAACGTGATTGTAATCACGATGATTATAATCCCTAGCGATAATACCTACTGATTACCACGTTGACTAGGCGTAGTGACGAGTCAAAGTTTCGGTCAAAATGCGTATTTATGCACATTTTACGATGGAACTACTTTTAGGTATCAAAACACTTTGTTTAGATACCTAATCAGTTTTCTAACTTAGTTAAACATGTTTTAACATGTTTAAGTCGTCACTACTAGTTTAGTGCTTGTTTAGGGTTGTAAGTTAAGTGGTCTCGACAACCGCTTAGACTTTCGAACCTGACTCGTTCGATCGATCATTAGGATCCGACCAAGCTTAGTTAGTGATTATAGTTGCATAGGGAATAACCTACTGAGGTTATACCTTATGATCACTTAGTTTGGTTAGTTATTTGTTAAGTAGTTTATATGCCCATAGAAAATGACCAAAATGCCATTTTTAAGCATAAATTCATATTTTGCATATGTGAACATGTTTTTGACATATAAACTGAGTTAGTAACATATTTAGGCATGATTGGGCATGTAAGACTTGACATAGGACATAGATAACCATCCAACCATAGTTTTACGCAAATGACGCGTTATAGTAGCTTAAACTATCGTAACGGGTCGAAACGGGTCAAAAGCACTTAGGTTAACTTCCAAATCAGAATGTTAGGTCTATTAAATCATGCCATATGAGTTCAAATACTCTTTGATTTATAGAACCTCATTCTATCCTATCTCCCAATTTAGGATCCGATTCTTAACATAGTTACCTATACTAGGTGACGTTTGATTCCGGATCCTTGATGCTTTAATTGGTCTTTGTTCCAAGACTAATAAGAAATCTCAAGTGAGTAAATATTCCCCTCTTTTACCGCTTTTAAATACTTTGGGGTGATACACATGTGCGTACTTGTTACTTTCGTGTTTTTCATTTCTTTTATGACATAAACATGCTAGTTTCACCTAGTACACATATAGTACATATTTTCAACTATGTTTTGCTATGTATGTTTATTGAGCATGCTAGCACATTGATTTCATTGACACTTTTGTTGCATATGTTTACTGAACATATGGACACATTGTTTTACATCGCATTTCTGCTGGATATGTTTATTCAGCATATGGGCACAATTGATTTCATGAACATTTCGACTATGTATGTTTACTTAGCATACTTAGTACATGGTTTTCACATAGCATGCTTACATTGGTATGACATTTGGTATGTTTAACGGGACAATAATACATTCATTCACATTGATCACGCCGCTCGGTAGTATGTAATGGTACCATAGGACTTGACAAATCCCGTTTCCAACTTCCTAGGTTTGTTTAGAAGTTGGGAATGACAGAATCTGATATAAAAAATTGATGAACCTTTGATTCGTTTAAGGGTTTATCTGACAGTCGCAAGGCTTGACTGTATGCGATAAACATTACTGCATAAATGTTTGTATCCATAAAGCATTGTTTTCTGCAAAACATAACCTTTGATTTAAACTTAGGTTTATTCAAAAATATTGTTTTGAACATTTTTCCTATGGGGTTGAGTAAATACTATTTATTCACCCTACATGACATTTGTTTTCACATTAACATTATCATATGGTTTGAGTAGATACTTTCTACTTGCCACACATTACACTTGATTATACATGACATAGTTTACACATGACATTGGACATTGTTTACACATAAACATTTTGACATTGGTTTAAACAAGACATTTTGGTTGGTTATTGATAAGTGACTTATATAACGAGGCTATGTGTAATGTGATAAAAACATGGTGGATACGCCGCTGATACTTCCTATATATAAGTGCTTTTATTATATTCCATATCGCAGCGTTATCTAAACCACTTTGACAAAGACATGAAACATTTTATACGAAAACAAGACATTGCTTTACAAACAACATGTTTTAAACAAAATCATTTTCACTTAGTTATATATTTAACCATGCATCATTCTTTTATATCATCTGATTTTCATATCGATTTTCACATGATTTTATAAAAGAAAACATTTTACAAGGTTCATGACTACTTTTTGTTAAACGATTCTTTTAACTACAAGTCATGAATCCTGCATAAACAAAACCTATGTATCTCACAGACATTTTTATGCTGACGTACCTATTTTTACATGTGTTTCAGGAGCTAATGGTTGATGTTGATTATGCTACACTTAGGCGGACTCGGGCCTTAGTGACTTAAAAGACAGTTTAAACATGTTATGTTTTCATTAATTCAGAAGACAATGTAAACACTTTACCTAATAATACAAAACTTTAATTACCATGGTTGTGGAACAATAATTATGTCGCTCCACTCCCCGACATTTCTGCCGCGGTTTGTTGTTTTACGCGGTCGGGGTGTGACAGAAGAGTTGGTATCAGAGCTAATGGTTATAGGGAATTAGGTTGTTAGTAATGCTTTCACCTAGACTATAAGTTTCTAGGACCCTAACATAAGTTATCTTGTGTTTAGATCTTAAAACAATACACGTCACCTATCCTTAGGTGATTACCAAAACAAGAACACAAATTTTCAAAATGATTTTGAAATCAGCCATCTATCCTTGGATGATTTCTTTTGGTCTTGTACCTTACAAATTTTCAAAATCTTGTCAAAGTTTGGGTCTAAATAATGTGAACACGTGCAATCTGGAAGAGTTGGTGCCTGTACCCTGAGTTTTATGTCTAAGGCTAGAGTGTTTGTACAAATTCGTAGTATCGGACCAGTCACTCTTACCTGGGAACTCTTGGGGTGAGTGTCCACTTATAGGCTAAAGCATGTCTTCGCGATACATTATAATGACCCATTTACTTTGATTTGTCACTGTGCGTCGACTGTTTGTTACGAGGTAATGAACAAATGTCCACCATCCTTGCATTTTGTCGATATTTATGACATCTCAATTTTTATCACATCATCTCACTCGTTTCTCTTATGTTTCCTCTTTTAGAATGCCTCCTCGACGTAACGTTCAGCAACCCGATGCCGAACTGGCAACTATTATAGCAAAGAAGATGGCTGCTATGCTACCAAATCTCATCACTCAAATAAACCAAGCCAACAATAACAATAATGCACCTGCTCCGTGCAACTTTAAAAGCTTTAACTCGGCTGCTATGCTACCAAATATGTGCTTGTGTAACCATTGTACAAACTCTGAATAATTCAATATCAATAAAACAATGTGTTTTGATCCCAGTATTTGTTTATTTATGTTTGACATTTTGCACGTTTTGATTTTTGATCGATTTTAAACTCTATATCGCTTTCTGAAAATTTATACGCAAACTAATGCGTAAACGTAATCAATTTAACGCGACAAACACTCCGGAATAGCAACATATGCTTAACATACCTTAAATAACCTTTACATAACTTAGAAATAAGCTTTAAAAGGTTTGGTATGGCAAAAACAAGTTTATTCGCTCTCAGGGACTATTTGCGTAAAACTGCAAAATATGTCGTCTCGTATGGCAACGTACATTCTGGAATATGATCATAAGCTAAACATACCATAAATAACCTTAACATAGCTTAGAAATAAGCTTTGATTGGTTCGGTATGAGAAAATACGCTTAATTGATCAAACAGGGACTAAAAAGTGTCAAAAACGGCGTAAGTTTGCATTTACGCGCATATCTTACGTTCTAACCACATCCGGACATCCAAAAATTTTTGTAGACACTAAAATATTTTATTTTAGTGATCAGAATGCAAAAATACCATTCGTCGCGTAATTTGGATCGTTTCCGCGTCCGTTCGAGTTTCGTCATAATTAGACGAATAACGCGACCGTACGACCAAACGAACCGACATCCGAGATTTTTCCGAGCATATTTTGAGTCCCCTATACTTTGACTTCATTATGGAGCCTTGAAGATGGGTTAACGGGGCTTAAACATGCCAAAAACCAAGTAATAAGTGTGCAGGGACCAAATGTGACAAAAATGAAACTGTTGCTGATCTGATGGGAGGTCGCAGGCCGCGAAGGCCAGCACCATCTCCTACGCGGGGCGTGACAGAACCCCCAGTAACAGAAAATTAATTTTCAGCAAACTGTTTACAAATCAAGGACTTTTAGGCAATTTCTGATGTTTTGGGGAACAAGTTAACACCTCTCCAAGTATGTTAGCTGTCCCTAAACACTTGTATGGCCAAGATTAATTGCTTGGGGAACACATATCCACTTGTAATGATCTTGTTCATCATCCACAAGTATAAATACCTCCCTCATTCACCTTGTTTCATTACTCATATCTCATTTTGGACTCTAAGTGGAGGATTTCCTGCTAAGGAGCTACCTACCTGAGTTCAATAAGTCTAAGCTTTCAGCCTTAGAGCATTGTGAGTGTTCTTTCATGGCTTAGTTCTTATTTTCAACCATTTAGAGCTGAAAGTTAAACAGTTTGACCAACAGTTTGACTTTCGGTTTTGACCATCAATTGGTCAAGTCAATGTTCAATTGAACTTTGCAACGTGATTGTAATCACGATGGTTATAATCCCTAGCGATTATACCTACTGATTACCACGTTGACTAGGCGTAGTGACGCGTCAAAGTTTAGGTCAAAATGTGTATTTATGCGCATTTTACGATGGAACTACTTTTAGGTATCAAAACACTTTGTTTTGATACCAAATCAGTTTTCTAACTTAGTTAAACATGTTTTAACATGTTTAACTCATCACTACTAGTTTAGTGCTTGTTTAGGGTCGTAAGTTAAGCGGTCTCGACAACCTCTTAGACTTTCGAACCCGGCCCGTTTGGTCGATCATTTGGATCCGACCAAGCTTAGTTAGCGATCATAGTTGCATAGGGAATAACCTACTGAGGATAAACCTTGTGATCACTTAGGTTGGTTAGTTATTTGTTAAGTAGTTTATATATATGCCCATAGAAAATGACCAAAATGACCTTTTTTGGGTAAAGGGTTACCCCGGTGAATTTTATAAATCAAAGAATAATACATGTGCATCAGATAGGATACATAAAGCTAGACTTGGCATACCAAGACTAGGATAACCAGCAAAAACAACCAACAAAATAGACACATACTAAGTCAACCAAGAAACAGACTTAACCAAGACTACAAAAAAAAAACCGAATCCTATCAGGAGCTAGCCCGGGCCAGTGTCGTCTTCAAGCATAGGAATCTTCCACTTCCTCATCATCCTAGTATGGTTCGCATCCCCACTAGACTTGAACCCCATCACACGTAATCTGATTGCATTAACAATTCTTTCGGTCACCATAGAAACACTGCTTTGATTTAGCGTAAAAAGACGAGCGTTTCTTTCCTGCCAAATGAAATATGTTGAAGCAGCAACTACCATTTTGCAAAGAATGTGATCGATCTTCCTTATGTTAGCATGATGAATCATCCAGTCCATAATGGACTCCCATGAGTCATTGACATTACTCATATCAACCATAGACTTGACATTGTTCCACACTTGAGAAGCAAAAGCACATTGGAAAAACAAATGGTCCCTAGAATCACGATCATACTTGCATAACAGACAACACATCAGCCCAAGATTTGTTTCACTTCCCGCTTCCCATGCCCCTAATCGGTCTTGGGTTCTTAACCTATTCTTAATCACGAGCCACATGTGAAATGAATGGCGAGGTATGCATTGAGAGAACCAGATCAGATTTGCCCAATTAACTATAGAATTACGATTCCGGATATTATTCCACACTTCTTTCGAACTGAATTGCTGAGGATTACCCTCCAAATCTTTCCAAAGTAGGTTGTCTTCCATTTGTTGTGACAAAATCGGAGTTTCAATATTGATTAATACAGGGAATAGATCAAACCAAGCTTACAGCCACCTCCATTGGCCGTGATCATTAACAAGAGTATCAACAGAGGATTGAAGTGTAAAACCTGCATTAGCAATAACCCGAGGAGATATAAACGAGTTTAACGGGCTGTACTGACACTAGTTGTCGCTCCATGATTTTGTTTGAGCTCCACTTCGAATCTTTTTCTATATAAAAGGCCGGACAAGACTACGAACGGACATGATTTTCCGCCAACCCCAACTTATACTTCCCCGGCTAGGAATATCCCATAAGCTTCTACCTTTTAACTTGTGAGATTTAATCCATTGAACCTATAAAGAGCGCCTGTTGCTAACAATACTCCAAATGTGATTTGTCATGAGAGCCTTATTAACATCAGAAATACTTTTGATACCCAACCCACCTTCCTCCTTAGGCAAACAAACCTCCTTCCATGCCACTTTAGCATGAACTTTGCCTTGACGACCTGCATTCCATAAGAAACGCCTCATTCTCTTCTCTAGCTCCTTTATAACATAAGCATGGATAATAAAGACGGCTGCCCAATAAATATGCATTGATGAAAGAACAGAATTTATTAACTGAAGACGGCCAGCAAAAGAGAGGGATTTAGTCATCCAGTTGTCAATTTTCTTATCCATTCGCTCCACCAAGAGCTTGCAATCACTAGACTTCAACCTCGACGAAATAAGGGGCACCCCCAAGTAGCGAACAGGCAAGCTCCCTTCTTGAAACGGCATAACTTGAAGAATCTCCTGTCTAACCTGGAGAGGAACATTCCCAAAGAAAACAGTGCTCTTTGACGGGCTAGGAACCAGACCGGAAATAGCAGAAATCTTTGTAACACTTCCTTGATTTTCCAAATAGAAACAATATCACCATGGATAAAGATGAAGAGGTCATCAGCGAACGAGATGTTGATGATCTTCTGTTTAGCACAATGAGCATGATATTTGAAAGAACTAGATTGAGCCGCTCTTTGGAGCATAGAAGAGAAGACCTCCATGATGAGAGTAAAAAGATATGGAGACATCGGGTCTCCCTGTCGAAGGCCACGCTTACCTCTAAAATAACCATGCAGATCACCATTAATGTTTAAGGAATATGAAGCAGTTGTAACACACGTCATTATCCACGCCACCATTTTATGATGAAATCCAAAATGTTTGAGAGCATCCTCCAAAAAAGACCAACTAACAGTGTCATAGGCCTTCTGAATATCTATTTTAAATGCACATCTAGATGGGCCTCTGTGAAGATGATAGTTGTGCATAAGTTCTTGGGTCAGAAGAATATTGTCTGAGATCCTTCTCCCTGGCACAAAGGCAGATTGGTTGATACTAATAAGCGACATCAGACTACCATTAATCCTATCTGTTATGATTTTGCTAATGCACTTATACAAAACATTGCAACAAGAGATAGGCCGGTAATCCAGGACCGAATCCGGAGTCTCCTTCTTTGGAACTAGAGCCATGATCGTGTGATTTATTTGTTTCAGTAGTTTACCATTTTGAAAAAAAAACCAAAATGGCGTTAGTAACATCGTTACCTACTATATCCCATGCATGCTTGAAAAAAGCTGACGTAAACCCATCGGGACCAGGCGCCTTGTTTTCACCAATGCTAAACATCGCCTTCTTGATTTCCTCTCGAGTAACCTGGGGAACCATGTGATCTCTAGCACTTGCATCAAGAGTATTAAGAGGAAGGTTGTCACAATCCATCATGTCTACCCGATCTTCGGTGCCCAAGAAAGTAGCATAATGGCCGACTAATGCAGCCATAATACCATCTCCTTCATGTCTAGTACCACTAATATCCGTTATGCTATGAATTTTACCTCTTGCATTTCGACTTTTCACAGCATTATGAAAGAATGTAGTGTTAGAATCCCCCGCACACAGCCATTCAACCTTAGACTTTTGTTTAAGATAACATTCCTCGTCATAAACAGCCGTTTGGAACTCATTGAGACAAAGGGCCTCCTGTTGCAGAAGAGAGGCATTCAACGGGCCCTGATCGATCAGATTGTGTATGTTATCCAGTTTAACACGAAGCTCCGACACCTTTTTATGCAAGTTCCCTTGACGAAACAACAATTTTCTTAAATACGGCTTCAAGTTTCTAAGTCTTTTCATGACCGAAAACATCATAACACCATCAACATTCTTGGTCCACTCCTGCTCCACATACATCCGAAATTCATGTTTAGAGGTTATAAAGTTCAGGAACTTGAATGGCTTATGTTTCTTGTCAACTTGACTGGATAGCTTCAGGATGCACTGAGTGTGGTCCGAGACACGGAAAGGGTGAAACAAAACAAAAGCGTCTGGAAATAAATCCAGAAAATTTATGTTCCCCATAACACGATCAATCTTCATTAACAATCCCACCCCGTTCTTAGGCTTCTTGTTCCATGTAAAGTGAAGACCATGCCCCTTCAAATCAATCAACTCTATGTATTTAATACACTCATTAAATTCACGAGTGCCGATGGAGCTGTTAGACGACCCATAGAGAGAGTCTCCGACATGCAAAGTTTCATTAAAATCTCCCATTATAGACCAAGGTTTATCATGAAAAAAACTCTTATGCATACACAAATCATCCCATAGCTGCCTCCTCTCTTGGTAAGCATTCTTAGCATAAACAGAAGAACAAAAGAAAACCTTCTTATCAGTTTTTGTTTGGGTCTGAACATGAATAACTTGACCTGTTTGCGATATAACCATAAGATCCACCACCGCTTCATTCCAACCCAAGATTATCCTAGTACCTTTTTCACATAACCCACCATTAGAAGTCCAACTCCAGTTACGGAAAACATTTTTACACACCTTCACTAGCTTAGAGACATCCACATGAGATTCAAGAAGAGCACATACATTTATTTTATTTTCAGGAACTAATAAACGAACCTCAGTTTGTTTTAGGGGACGGTTCAGGCCCCTAATATTCCAAGCCATTATGCTACCCATTGACCACGCCTTGACCAGGACTGCTTGCTCCATCAGAATCAACTTTACGGTAATCCATACTCATAAAACGAGACATTTCAGTAGGTATAACTTCCACAACATCCTCATTGATCCGACCCGTTTTGATATTAAGAATATCAAGTTTCATATTCAGATCATTCAGGCTTTCTACTCCATCACCATCCAACTTTTCCAATGTTTGAAACGAGTTTGCCATATGGATATTGCCAGCTGAGTCCGTATTTTCCGAAGTAGAGCTGCCGAAAGGCTTTGTTCCTGACGTACTCGGCTTTGATTTAGTGAACTTCGGCCGATATTGAAACTTCGGCTTTTGTTTTTATGCATGCCACCAGGTTTAACCGTCTTCCTCTTGTCAGTGATAAAACCTTTACCATCAACTGTTACCTGTTTTGGTTTAGCCGCAACATTCTTTGGACAAGAATGGTCATCATGACCGAAGATACAACATAACGAGCAACGTTGTGGCTTCCATTCATACTCTACTCGAATTTTTTCCATAACATACCCCTCCTGGTCTAACTTAGGTATAGCCACCACAATGTGTTCCTTCAACTTAGAATCAGCATTTATTTCAATCATCGCTCTCGCAAAACTGCTTCGGCCCCAATTTTCTGCACACATGTCCGCCGTATAGCTGTCTAATCTCTTTGGCATACCAAGCTTCGAGGCTAACAAGCTTAATCCATCATCCGTATATATTGAAATAGGGACATTATGAAGTTTAATCCACACCGGAACTGACTTTATTCCTTCTTTCTTTAAAACCTCCGAAGGAGACCTTATGTTTAAAAACAAAGGGACCTTTCGAATAAGCCACGGCCCACCCTCCAGAACTTTAGCCATACCTTCCTTAGATTCAAATTTGAAAAAGAAAAACCCATCTGAGTTCATCATCAGTTTAACAAAACCAAACCTGGACCAAACATTCTTTGCATAGTACTCTACTACAGGATACGGCAAACGATTACCCAGAAAATAACCATAGAGAACATTTTCAAACCTTTCTTGAACCTTCTGCACAACTTCTCGTGGTATAACCACATCAGCCCCTTGACTTGTTTCAACCGGGTTCACATGTCTGAAGTTGACTTCCCTTTTGTTCACCATTTTTTTCATAGCCATCTCTGCATAGGAAACCCGGATACTTAGGCCCTCAATCAGTTCAGCTTCCATGTTTCCAATACTCGATACTGGATCCTGATCTTCAGATTTCTCAAAAGTAACTGGCTTTGTTATCTTAGTGAGTTCATCGATCACATTTATCTTCCTGGTTTCTGATTGTGAATTGTCAATAGTACCTCTACGCGGCATAAATCTTGTACCATCGATGTCCACCACTCTACTCACAATACCCTTAGGTAAAGGTGGCTTCCCACGATCATCCTTAGGGTAAACACTTGATTTTTTACGTTTATCCATGAAGAGTACAGCAAATCTCTCTTTTAACACCGAAAACAACAAACCATGCAACGCAAAACTAAACAAAAAAACCCGCAGAACCACCAAAGTCGAGAAAACCCTAGACTAGCACAAAACCCTAACTTGTGATTCTAGCAAAATCGAATAGTGTAATCGTTAAGTCAAGGTTTCTGCCCCACCAGAAGGACCGACAAACCAACAAGACTATCTAATTAGTTCGAAATCAGGAAGCTAAGGCGGCGATTGAAAAGGAGAAAGAAATCAAAAACCCTAATTCATGATCGATCACTATTTTGCTAACTAGTTCGTTATAGATCATTGAAGAATCAACTCACTAATCACAGACTATTATACAAAGAAGATCACGACGCAAGAAACTAGGGTTGCATGAGGAGCAAGATCGCCAGGCTAGAGAGAGAAACTCTTAGGGTGACCAAAATGACCTTTTTAAGCATAAATTCATATTTTGCATATGTGAACATGTTTTTGACATATGAACTGATTTAGTAACATATTTAGGCATGATTGGGCATGTAAGACTTGACATAGGACATAGATTACCATCCGACCATAGTTTTACGCAAATGACGCGTTATAATAGCTTAAACTACCGTAACGGGTCGAAACGGGTCAAAAGCACTTAGGTTAACTTCCAAATCAGAATGTTAGGTCATAGAACCTCATTCTATCCTATCTCCCAATTTAGGATCCGATTATTAACGTAGTTACCTATACTAGGTGACGTTTGATTCCGTGATCCTTGAAGCTTTAATTGGTCTTTGTTCCAAGACTAATAAGCAATCTCAAGTGAGTACATAGTCCCCTCTTTTACCACTTTTAAATACTTTGTGGTGATACACATGTGCATACTTGTTACTTTCGTGTTTTTCATTGCTTTTATTACATAAACATGCTAGTTTCACCTAGTACACATATAGTACATGATTTCAACTATGTTTTGCTATCTATCTTACCGAGCATGCTAGCACATTGATTTCATAGACACTTTTGTTGCATATGTTTACTCAACATATGGACACATTGTTTTACATCGCATTTATGCTGCATATGTGTCACACCCTGACTTTTGCGGAAGCGTGGGTTTATTGGTGTGACTTCTTAATACCATAGCAATCAATCATAACAATGCTATATGATAAAACATGAGATGTTCATCCATTAATAAAGTTTAGAAAAATATCGTATTACACTTGTCTTAAAACATCAATCCCAAAATAAGTTACAAACCTTGACTTGTTTAAATGAGTTCATAAAAACTTAGCAAAAGACCTTAATCAAAACTAGGTTTAGAGATGTGCAACCCGTCCAAGAAGAGGTTACACCTTCTAAACCCCGGATGACTTCTTTATTCAAGCGCAGCTTGAAAATACGTGCATACCGTGCCAGATCCATTAGTTTCCTGAAATACATGTAGTTTGAAAAATCAACATAAAGTTGAGCGAGTTCATGTGTAAGTGAGTATGTATAAACCTTTGTAATATGTCTGTATGTATGAAAATCCCTGGTATGTAGCAATTAAGGAAAAAGAGAACACCATTGGGTTGCAAAGCCAATGATATGTGTGAAGTGATGCAGGAAGACTCAAACCTAGCAGATTTTTGCGTTGGGCTCAAAGTCACCCCAGGTCCGCATAGTTTGGACTCAGGAGTTGGGCTCGCTACACCCAAATAGATCTACCGCTCATGACCCTCGGTCCTACAATGAGGATTAATGGCCCCAAGTAAAGCCTACCCACTCACATGATCTAAGTAGTAAAACCCTCCTTAAGCTAACCATACCATGTATATAAAAGTCTGTAATAATTGTCGCATGTATTTCACCCCCAAAGTATAAAAATGCAAACAGTAAAGAGAAAAGGGGGACATGAACTCACTGTATTGCGTCTTCAGTATGTGTAACCCAAATCTCCGCGGCAAACACGACTACCTACAATGGTCTAACGTCTATTAGACGAACGGGTCGTGCCTTGTCTTAGTATCTATGTTTTTGGGTTGCGTTTCTAATATTATTCCAAGTTATAATAATTATATTTGGTTTTGGAATAATTGTTTATGCAGTGTTTCTGTTTTAATACTTCTCAAGTATTTGTACTTTCTTCCCAAGGATGGGGTATTTTATGCATGTATTTTCGTATGTGTATTTGTATTCCTGGCCAAGTAACGGCGTTGTAATTCGGTGTATTGTTCCAACTAAAATATGTTAATAAAATCCCAATATATATTTTCCAAAACCATATATTTCAAGTCCCACTTAAATATATATATATATATATATATATATATATATATAAATAACCTTATTTCATTTAATCACGTGCTGTCCCAGAAAATATATATTTTTCTCAAAATTTACATATCTTCTAAATATACTAGGAAAATATAGTTTTATCTCTCAAAAATAATATATTTTCTTGTTGTAAAAAATATGATACACTTGGTAATATTTACGAACACATATTTTTACCCCTTTCATTTCTAAAATAAGATTTACCAAAAATATAGTGTAATGGTATGTCCTGAAATATATATATTTTTCCCAAAAATATTATATTTTACCTCATACTCCTTTCAAAATAATACTTTATCAAATATACGTAGGAGAGTATTTTCCGAAATATACATAAGTTACATTTTAGAGTTCGCGTTGTAATAACAATACCGGTGTAACTTAAATATTTATTTTGTGAGAGCGTTAGTATTATTTTGGAGTTGAAATTTCGAAATATGCTCAAGTTATATTATTTTTATCTAAAAAAAATAATATATTTAGTTCACACAATAACAAACAATCACACAATCGCCTTACTATAAAATATATATTCTAAATATATATTTATCAAGTTTTATTTACGAAAATCCACCTCCGGTACTTGGTAATTTTTGTAATAAAAATCATGGCGAAGTTTATTTTGGAAAACAAGTTAAAAATATATTTGTAAACATTTGTTAGAAAAATATTTCTAAATGTTGGAATTCTAGAAAAATTTCTCCAGAGTTTCCTTTGTAAATGGAGGTGTCCACGCTTACTAGCATATCATTTTCTTTTCAAAATCATTCAATCAATCATCAATCAACAATATACAATTCTTTAATCATCAACTTGACAAAAATAAGCCTAAATCATAAACTTCATGAACTTGAAGGTTTGTAAAAATATGTAGTAAATTACTAACATATTTAGTAGGTCTTGTTATCTTTAAAAATAAGATTAGTTTCTTAAAAACTTTATTTTTAAAGAACTTGAAGTTTAACAACTTCTAGTCATGTTTTACAAAAATATTTCGTTGTTATATTTCATTGTTACACAAGCGTTTACACACTTGTTTACTTACTAAAAATGTATTTAGTTCACACAAGATCCGGGTTTTAACAAGACTAGTATCTTTCACTTGGTTCTTTCGAAAAACCACTTGTAGATCTTTAGATCTACAAGTTTATAACCTTATTTTTCAAGAAAAAATTATATTTATTCAAGTTTCAAGTTCATGGGTGGATGGTTTCATCATCCTTCATATTTCTAGCATTTACATCCTACTAGTTCATGTTCTTGAACATGATCTAGCATGTCTAGATGATGATCCATCCAACTTTTACTAACAAACAACATCAAATAATCATAACTACACAAGATTTACATGGTTTACCCAAATAACTTCTCTTTATCCACTCTTTATCCCTTATGTTCAAGACTTTAGATTATGTTCATTAGTGTTCTTTAATATTTCACCATTCAATCATCTATTAACCACTAAAATCAAGAACAAGATGATGTTTTAAAACACTTACTACTAGCACAAGGCTAGGGAAGAAACAAGGCGTAAAAGCGGTGGATAAAAGAAAACTAGAGTGGTTCTTGAACTTCCGAGTGCACCGAGCTTGTTTGTAGGACTCTTTGCTCCTTTGTATGTATGAGAAATGGTTGAACAAAGCTTGATGGTGGTGGTAGTATGGTTGAAGGTGGCGGCCGTGGGGTATGGAAGAGAAGAAGAGAGAGTTTTGTTTTGATGTTGGATGTTGAAATGAAAGATCATGACCATTAGGTTTATTTATAATCCAATCTTACTATTATCCAACATATACTATGTCTTTTATCCACCAACATTTAGAAATAAAATAAATCAAAAGGAAGGCAAGGGGTGGGTCACCCCTTGTGACCGTCAAAGTGAGGGGGGGTATGGTTGGGGTGTAATGAAACTAGTTACAATTTGGTTGAAATCTAAAGGTGTTTAGTTAGTGCAATAGTGTGTTGTTTAATATAAAGGGTGTTAGGGTGTTCGGGGACCCTAACTAGCTCAGAAAAGCAAAAACAATGTCTTTGGCCATATTTTTATGTTCCGGGTAAAGTGCGGTTGTTCGGTTGGATGTTGATCCGTTAAAGTGCTAAATAAAGCTTTAAAGTGTCTTTTATATTGTTTTTAGTGACACATTAAATTACCAACACTTTGGAAAGTGTCTAGGACTATTTTACCAAGTTTTTGCACTTTTCTAGCATTGTTAAATGCTGGATTTTGGTTATATGGTGCAGAATTCTGCACTTTAAGTGTGTTTTAGGCACTTCCGGGCACTATAACTATCACCTAGTGACGCAGTTTTATGGTCCTCACCTCCCTACACTCCCTACCAGTGTAGTACTTTATTCCCGGCTCATACTGGGCCTCAATAATATTGTCTGTCTAGGTGATGGCATTGTCAGCCTGTTTCCAGGGTTATCTGTTTAGTGTGCTACTGTGCTTTGTGCATCAAGTTAATCACTAAAGTTTGTATGTAATAAATAGAGTGACAGTATAAAATGTGATTCATGTGTATGTATGTAACGGAAAATAGAAAGTAGTTATATCAACAGTTGTATTCAAGCACAGTCATTAAGCACAAATTAAATATTAATTAACTGTACGGATGCATGTAAATTTGACAGTTGTCACAATATGTTTACTCAGCATATGGGCACAATTGATTTCATGAACATTTCTAATATGTATGTTTACTTAGAATACTTAGTACATGGTTTTCACATAGCATGCTTACATTGGTATGACATTTGGTATATTTAACGGGACAATAATACATTCATTAACATTGATCACGCCGCTCGGTAGTATGTAATGGTACCAAAGGACTTGAAAAATCCTGTTTTCGACTTCCTAGGTTTGTTTGGAAGTTGGAAATGACAGAATCCGATATACATAATTGATGAACCTTTAATTCGTTTAAGGGTTTATCCGACAGTCGCAAGGCTTGAATGTATGCGATAAACATTACTGCATAAATGTTTGTATCCATAAAGCATTGTTTTCTGCAAAACATAACCTTTGATTTAAACTTAGGTTTATTCAAAAATATTGTTTTGTACATTTTTCCTATGGGGTTGAGTAAATACTATTTATTCACCATACATGACATTTGTTTTCACATTGACATTGGTTTGAGTAGATACTTTCTACTTGCAACACATTACACTTGATTATACATGACACAGTTTACACATGACACTGGACATTGTTTACACATAAACATTTTCACATTGGTTTAAACAAGACATTTTGGTTGGTTATTGATAAGTGACTTATATAACGAGGCTATGTGTAATGTGATAAAAGCATGGTGGATACGCCGCTAGTACTTCCTAATATAAGTGCTTTTATTATATTACATATCGCAGCGTTATCTAAACCACTTTGACAAAGACATGAAACATTTTATACAAAAACAAGACATTGCTTTACAAACAACATGTTTTACACAAAATCATTTTCACTTAGTTATTTATTTAACCATGCATCATTCTTTTATATCATCTGATTTTCATATCAGATTTTCACATGATTTTATAAAAGAAAACATTTTACAAGGTTCATGACTACTTTTTGTTAAACGCTTCTTTTAACTACAAGTCATGAATCCTGCATAAACAAAACCTATGTATCTCACAGGCATTTTTATGCTGACGTACCTATTTTTACATGTGTTTCAGGAGCTGCTGCTTGATGTTGATTACGCTACACTTAGGCGGACTCGGGCCTTAGTGACTTAAAAGACAGTTTAAACATATTATGTTTTCGTTAATACATAAGACAATGTAAACACTTTACCTGATAATACAAAACTTTAATTACCATGGTTGTGGAACAATAATTCTGTCGCTAAACTCCCAGACGTTTCCGCTGTGGTTTGTTGTTTTACGCGGTCGGGGTGTGACATAAAATGCCCTTTTTATGCATAATTTGAATTTAAGCATATGTAACTTAATTTTTGATACTTAAACTGATTATGCAACATACTTAAACATGTTAGGGCATATAATACTTGTCATAGGACTAGTTAGGCGTCTCGAACGCGCAATCGCGCAAATGACGCGTTAAAGTAGCATAGACTACCTTAACGAGTCATAACGGGTCATAAGCACTTTGGATAGGTTCCGAATCAGAATGTAGGCCTTGTTAAATCCTATCACATGAGTTTCAATACTCATTTGGTTTACGGGACCTCATTCTACCCGATCTCCCGATTTAGGTGCCGATTTATTAACATAGTTACCTATATTAGGTGCCGATTGATTCCGTGATTCTACGAGCTTTATTTGGTCTTAATTCCAAGACTATTAAGCAAGCTCAAGTGAGTACATAGTCCCATCTTTTACCGCTTTCAAATATTTTGGGTTGATACACATGTGCCTACTTGTTACTTTCATGCTTTTCATACTTTTTATGACATAAACATGCTATGTTCACTTAGTACACATATAGTACATGATTTCACTAATGCTTTACTATGTATGTTTACTTAGCATGCTAGCACATTGATTTCAAAAACATTTCTACTTTGTATGTTTACTTAGCATACTTAGTACATGGTTTTCACACGACATTTGATTATACACGACATTATATCTATGGTTTGAGAAAAGACTTTTATTCAGCATACAAGACATTGGTTGTTATCTGACATTTGATTATACAAGGCATAGTTTATACCTAACATTGTGACATTATACATTGTTCGCGAGTATATATGGACTATAGTTGGAGATGGTACGGATACGAAAATATGGTTTGATAAGTGGCATGAGGTTTGTCCGATTATCCCTATCGTTACCCCTCGTTTGATAGAAAATACGGGTTTTAATCTTAACTCTAAATTAGCTGATGTTTATGTGAATGGGGAGTGGAGATGGCCGTCTGATTGGTTTAATCGCTTTCCGGTGCTTCGTATTGTTCATGATTTCAATCTTCACCCTACACGTAAAGATATGTTAGTTTGGAAGTCGAGGCAAGGAACTCAAATGGATTTCAATACATCAACAGTTTGGGAAGACATTCGGGTGCAACATGCCGAGGTTCCATGGGGGAGTGTAGTGTGGTTCTCGCAGGCTATTCCTAAGCACTCATTCATTATGTGGTTGATAGTCAATAGGAAATTGAAAACTCAGGACATCATGAGTAGCTGGCAATCTTCAGTTAATACGAACTATAGTCTGATGTGTTGCTCGTTGTGTACTTCTGGTCCAGACTCCCACGCTCACTTGTTTTTTGAGTGGGACTATTCGGCACAAGTGTGGAAGGGGGTTAAAGTTTTCGCTGGTATGGATTCGGTCAGGAACATTTGGAGTGAAATCATGGATTTCTTAGTGGGGATTTCGAATTCAACATCGGCTAGTCATATTATCGCTAAGTTGGTGGTAAGTGCTTCAGCATATTTCGTTTGGAATGGGAGAAATAGAAGACTTTTCTCGAACAAGAAAAGGACCAAAGACCAGCTGGTGGAGGTATTCTTGGTACTGTTCGACTGAAGCTTCATACGATGCGGTTCAAGAGGACGTATCACACGACACAAGTATTACAGCAATGGATGCTCCCTCGGGGATTGATGATGGCGGATGACGACTGTGGTTGATGTTTGGTTGCTTTGTTTATCTCGTATGTGCCTTGTATTGGCTAGTCTTTGTTATGGGTGTATTGGTTGTCATTTAGTTGTTTATGTTTCTGTGTTTAACTCCTGTTAGGCATGTCTTTCAGGAGAACTGAGAAGTGTGTTTTACTTCTCACTTGGTTTTCTTTTGGTGTGATATAAAATTAACCGGGGTAACCCTTTACCCAAAAAAAGACATTATACATTGTTTGTGCATAACATTTGACAATGGTTGACAAGAAATTTTTGGTGGTTTATATTGTAAGTGATTTAAATAACGAGGCATGTGTAATATGTGACATTTGTGCTCTATAAATGATGTACGACGTAAAACAATATCAATTATCAATGAAAAAATGTGTTTTGGTGTTAATATTTGTGTATTTGTGTTAGACGATTTTACGATTTGATTCTAGTTTGATTTCAAGCTTTAAATCGCTTTCTCGAAAGTTATACGCAAACTGATGCGTAAACGTAATCATTTTAACATGACAAACACTCCAGAACAGTGACATAGACTTAACATACCTTAAATAACCTTTACATAACTTAGAAATAAGTTTTGGAGGGTTTGGTGTGTCGAAAACAAGTTTATTCGATCGCAGGGACTATTTACGTCAAACTACGAAAGTATGCCGATTCGTATGGCAACGAACATTCCGCAACTTGATCATAAGCTAAACATACCCTAAATATCCTTTACATAGCTTAGAAATAGGCTTTGAGGGGTTCATTATGCGAAAATATGCTTATTTGATCAATAGGGACTAAAAGTGTCAAAAAGTGCATAAGTTTGCATTTACGCGCATATCTTACGTTCTGAACATATCCGGACATCCAAAAATTTTTGTAATCATTAAAATATTTTATTTTAGTGATTGGAATGCAAAAATACCAATCGTCGCGTAATTTGGATTGTTTTCGCGTTCGTTCAAGTTTTCATCATAATTAACCGAATAACGTGACCGTACGACCAAATGAATCGACATCCTTGATGTTTTCAAGCATATTTCATGTTCCCTATGCTTTAACTTCTTTGTAGAGCCTTGAAATGGGGTTAACGGGGCTTAAAAACATCAAAATATGAGTTTTATACATGCAGGGACCATAATTGACATTCTATCAAACATTACCTCGTGGGCCGCGTAAGCCAAGGGTCAAGCTTACGCGGGGCGCGACAGACCTGCAGATCAGAAACTTTGAACTTGTCCACAACAGCTATTTTCATGGATTTTTACCTTGGTTTTGGGATACCATCTGCTTGTTTTTGTGCTCCCATTGTATTAGAAACAATGTGCCACAAGTGTATGGCCAAGATTGAGTTTCAAAAACACTTGTAATGATCTAATTCATCCAAGAAATCTATAAATAGCTTGGGTTTTTGCCAAGTTCATTGCTCATTCATTCAAAATCTGCTATAAGTGAAGCTGTCCCTCTGGTTGAAGGCTTCATTCTTTAGTTTTCTTGTTCTAATCTTCAAGCTTGGACACTTTGTAAGCTTCTTTCATGCTTATTTATGTATTTAAGCATGAAAGTCAAATAGTGTTTGACTTTCTGCTTTGACCACAATTTGGTCAAGTCAAACTTCAATCGAACTTTGCAACGTGAGCGTAATCACGATGGTTACAGTCCCTTGTGACTATACCTACTGATTACCATGTTTATTAGTCAAAGTGACGAGTCAAAGTTTCAGTCAAAATGTCGTTTATGCGCATTTTGCGATGAAACTATTTTCGGGTATCAAAACACTTTGTTTTGATATCAAACCTATTTTCTAACTTAGTTAAACATGTTTTAACATGTTTAACTCGTCACTTTTAGTCTAGTGCTTGTATAGGGTCGTAAGTCAAGCGGTCTTGACAACCGCTTAGACTTTCGAACCTGACCCGTTTGGTCGATCGTTAGGATCCCACCAAGCATATATTGTGACCATAGTTGTATAGGAATAACCTTCCGAGGTTATACCTTATGATCACTTAGTTTAATTAGTTGTATGATAGGTAGTTTACATGCCTTAGGAAAATGACCAAAATGCCCTTTTCATGCATAATTTGATTTTAAGCATATGTAACCTAAATTTTGTCACTTAAACTGATTATGCAACATATTTAAACATGTTAGGGCACATAATACTTGTCATAGGACTAGTTAGGCGTCTCGAACGCGCATAATACTTGTCACTTAAACTGATTATGCAACATATTTAAACATGCGTTAAAGTAGCGTAAGCTACCTTAATGGATCGTAAGCACTTAATATAGGTTCCGATTTAGAATGTAGGCTTTGTTAAACCATATCACTTGAGTTCCAATACTCATTTGGTTTACAAGACCTTATTCTACCCGATCTTCCGATTTAGGGGTCAATTTATTAACATAGTGATCTGATTACTAGGTGCTATTTGATTTCCTTGGTTTGCCCGAGCTTTGTTAAGTTCACTTAGTCGAGGATATCTTTGCACCTCAATGTGAGTACATAGTTCCCCTATTTTATCGTTTTCAATTATTTTGGGGTGATTCATATTTCTTAAACGATTTCGATGCTTTCAAAGATGATTTCAAAAACGAATACTATGGTTTATATTAAACATAATGATTTCGATAATGTGAACGAACTTGTTGGGACATAATTACATAACGAATGACATTCATTAGCTTTGGCCGAGCCGACCAGTAGTATGTTATGGTACCATAGGATCTGACAAATTCCGTTATCAAACTATCACCAGGTTATGCGTGGGGATATGTGGGTAACGACAAAACCTGATGATTGTTAACTTACCCTTTGGTGGTTTGTTAATACGAGTTGAACGATGGATGAGTTACGAAGGTTTGAATGTATTCCGCGAGACGACCAAAAGTAGTTTTCACAATTAAACGAGAACGATTTTGAACGATTGAACGATTTGAACGATTTTGAACGATTGAACGATTTTGAACAAGTTAAACGAATTGAACGAACGATTGGTTTTGGTATGTGACTAAATAACGGGACGGGTGTAATGTGATAAAAGCATGGTAGATACGCCGTTGGTACTTCTTATATATAAGTGCTTTTATCGTATTATATTCCGTGGCATTATTTAGTTCACTTGGACAAACAATTTTAAACAATGTCACGTAACGATGTTTACTATACGATATAAACCATACGAGTTTTATTACAAGAACGATTTACAATTTGGTTTACTTAAATAAATGTTTTGGGTTAAAATTCATGGCAACGAGATTTTATAAACTATAACCAACTTACTTTGAGCTGGTTATTCATATTGCAATACTAAACTCTTTTCAAAACAAGGTTTTCAACTATCGATTCTAAACAAACACATTAAACACTCATGAAAAACCCTAATTTTCTCTCTCTAGCAGGCGATTTTCTTCCTTCCATGAATCCTTGATTTTCTTCGTGATTTAGATGTATAACAATCTGTGATCAGTGTTTGATTGATCGAACAACTGTAACGAACTCGTTAGCAACTTCTGATCGTTCTAAATCTAGGGTTTCTTTTTCGTTTTCAATCGCCAAGGTTTTTCTTATTGATCTCAATCTTGGTGGAATAGGGATAAGGGTTTATCGGTCCTACTGGTTGGGCATTAACCTTGATTTACCTGAGTTTCTATTTCGTTCAGTTAGAGTCATTAGGTTAAACCGCTAGAATTAGGGTTTGCATGGTTGTTCTCGTCTTGCTGTATTTGTCGTGTTCTTGTGTTTCGTTTGCTGCATGGAGAGAAATAAAGATAATACAATGAGTTCTGATCGTCCAAACTTTCAGGATCTGTTGGTAAACCTAATAACGGTACGAAGGGCTTTTCTAGTAGGCACATTAATATTGATGGGAACCCTCTAGTTCCTAGACGTGGGGTTATCAGAAACGATGATCAGGAGACGAGATTGGTGAACGTTATTGATGAACTTGAGAAGATCACTGTTCCAGTCCAGTTACAGTGTAGTATTGATCGAATTCTAGATGAACAGCCAGAGAATAGCACAAAGACAGGTTCCTATGCTGACATGGTAAAAGCACAACGTATCACCGAAACAGGAAGTGAATTTCAGGAAACTAGATGCGGCGGAGACTGTTCAAGATGTTGATGTAGTTATTCCTTGTGAGGTAATTTGTAAGGTTAAGGAAAAGCTTGATAATGTCTTGTTTGGTTATTTTTTGGGGAATAGGCTTCCGTTTCCAGTTGTGGAATACTATGCGAAGAATGCCTGGTCAAAATTTGGTTTTGTCAAAGCTATGATGAACTCAAGTGGCTTCTTTTTCTTTAAATTCGACTCTAAGGAGGGTATGGCAAAGGTGCTTGAAGGGGGGCCTTGGCTGATTCGGAAAGTTCCTTTGTTTTTAAATGGCTGGTCACCATCTGTTAGCCTTAAGAAAGAGGGTATCAAGTCAGTTCCTGTGTGGGTTAAACTTCATAATGTTCCAATAGCAGTTTATACGGATGACGGGCTGAGCTTATTAGCTTCTAAGATAAGAGCGCCAAAAAGATTAGATAGTTATACTACGGATATGTGTGCTAACAATTAGGGGAGGAGTAGTTTTGCTCGGGCTTTAATTGAAATTAATGCGGATATTGAACTAAAAGATCACATCATTGTTGCTATTCCGAAGCTAGATGAGGATGGCTACATAATGGAAAGAGTGGATGTTGAATATGAATGGAAACCTCAATGATGCTCGTTGTGCTGTGTTTTCGGTCACAATGACCAGACATGTAGTAAGAATGCTAATAACAAACCGAACCAAGTGGTTGTCGATGATGAGGGATTTATTACGGACAAGAAGAAGATGGTTAGACTGGGAGTAGTGCAGAAAAAACAAAAGCCTAAATTTGTTTACAAGCCTAAGATAAACAAATCAGGGCCGAGTACCTCCGGTACAAAGGAATATAAGCCGAATAATGACAAAGCTGGTAATGTTAAACTAAAGAATTCGTTTGACGTGCTAGCCAAGGATGGAGGAGATGCTGGTGTAGTTGATCTGGAAGGTGAATTCGAGACGAGACCTATGTCGAATAAGGGAAAGGGGAACCAAGTCCATACTGACGATGAGGTTGTGGATACGGTTCCTACGGAAATGTCAAAGTTTATGAGGAATGAAAACCAAAAAGAAATGTCTGAGGGGGCAAGCACTCCCGGTCAAGATGGCTTGAATGGATAGCATAGCAGCATGGAACATAAGGGGTTTGAACCGACCCCTGAAACAAAGCGAGGTTCGGATTCTTGTGTCTGAAAATAAGTTAGCTGTTTGTGCGATTCTTGAGTCTCATGTTGATATCATGAAGCTTGATAAGGTTTGTAAGGGTGTCTTCAGGAATTGGAGTTGGACTTCAAATGGTGACTTGTTTGATCGGGGTACTAGAATCATTTTGGGCTGGAATACGGATGATGTAGATGTTATGGTCTTGTCACAAATGGACCAAGTTATTCATGTCCAACTTCGGTATAAGTCATGTAAGAAAACTATCTTCTGTTCGTTTGTGTATGCGAAGAATAATTATCAGGAAAGAAGAGGGCTTTGGGATAATCTTTATAGGCACAAGGGGTTCTGTCATGATAAACCATGGGTCGTTATGGGGGATTTCAACTCAGCACTACATCTTGAAGATTCTCTATGTGGTTCATCCACTCAAACTATTGGTATGCGAGAGTTTCATGAATGTGTTCAATTTACGGAGCTCCTTGACATTATAGGCCATGGATTGCATTTCACTTGGAACCAGAAACCAAAGGATGGAATTGGGTTGCTGAAAAAGATCGATCGGGTGATAGGGAATATGAAGTTTATAGAGACATGTCCGGATGCTTTTGTTCTTTATCATCCTTTCCGTGTTTCGGATCATACTCCGTGAATTCTAAAGATGGGTAACTCCATTACGGTTAGGCCCAAACCTTTTAAATTTGCAAATTTTATTACTTCCAAACTAGAGTTCAAGTCGTCTGTGGAGCAGGAGTGGAGGAAGACGGTTCATGGGGTTACTATGTTCTCGGTTACTAAAAAACTCAAGAATTTGAAGCCATTATTACCGAAAATCCTGTTTAGGCAAGGTAATTTGCATGTCAAAGTCTCTGAGTTGAGGATTAAACTTGATGAAATCCAAAAAAAGATTGATGCTAATCCGCTAAATATAGAGCTGAGGAACATGGAAGTTGATTGCCTTAGGGAGTTCAAAACGGCGGCGTATGATGAAGAGTGTTTTTTAAAGCAAAAGTCTAAAGTGGAATGGTTATGTGCGGGGGATTTAAATACAACATTTTTTCACAATAGCGTGAAATGTAGGAATGCTAGAACTAAAATTTATGCTATTAAGGACGTTGCAGGG
Source organism: Helianthus tuberosus (assembly GCA_030545235.1). Classification (NCBI taxonomy): domain Eukaryota; kingdom Viridiplantae; phylum Streptophyta; class Magnoliopsida; order Asterales; family Asteraceae; genus Helianthus; species Helianthus tuberosus. The sequence continues at coordinate 69,528,916 of CM060385.1, read as the reverse complement.
AACCGGTTTGAGGGTGATGATGTGCCGGTTGCACTACTCGACCATTATGCAAATTTTTTTGGGTACTGAGGATCAAGTTACTCGTCTGAATCAGGAGGATATTTTTGTTAACGTCCTTAGCCCAGCTGTTGCGGCTAACATGGTTCGGCAGGTTACTCGTGAAGAGGTAAAGAATGCTATGTTTAGTATTGGCGAGAATAAAGCCCCGAGACCTGATGGTTATACATCGGCTTTTTTCAAACATGCTTGGGATATTGTGGGTGATGAGATATCTACGGCCATTCTAGAGTTCCTTGATAATGGTAAGCTCCTGAAACAACTAAATCATACAATTCTGGCTCTTATTCCTAAAGTGAAGACTCCGGATTCGGTTCTTGACTATCGTCCTATCTCTTGCTTGAATGTCTTGTACAACTGTATCAGCAAGATCATTATGGATAGATTGAAGGGTAGCTTGGGTGATTTGGTGAGTATTAATCAGTCTGCCTTTGTCCCGGGTAGGAAAATATCAGATAACATCCTTCTTACTCAGGAATTGATGCACAATTATCACTTGAATCGGGGTCCAACTAGATGTGCTTTCAAATTAGACATACAAAAGGCATACGATACTGTCAGTTGGTCTTTTCTGGAGGATGTTTTGAATGGTTTTGGGTTTCATCAGAAGATGGTTGTGTGGATTATGTCCAGCTAGAATAGGCATACGATACTGCCTATTCTCTTAGTATTAATGGTAATTTGCATGTTTTTTTTGGGGGTAAAAGGGGCTTGAGGCAAGGCGATCCTATGTCGCCATACCTGTTCACCTTGATTATGGAGGCCTTTCGCTACTTCTTCAACATGCTGCCCATTCTAGTACTATGTTTAAATTTCATGCTCACTGTGTGAAGCAGAAGATTATTAACGTTTCCTTTGCTGATGATTTATTCATTTTTGTGCATGGGGACATAGTTTCGGTTAAGAAGGTTAGAGATGCGCTTGAGAAATTCACTAATCTCTCTGGTCTAGTTCCGAGTCCAGCAAAGAGCACGGCTTACTTCTGTAATGTGCCGCAAAATTCTGCACGTGATGCCATTTCAGGAAGGTTCGTTGCCTTTCAGGTACTTGGGGGTTCCGTTAATATCAACCAAGTTAGTCTTTAAAGATTGTAAACCTCTTATCGATCGCATGGAGAAAATAATAGATTCTTGGCTGAATAAGTCGTTGTCATTTGCTGGTAGACTGCAACTCATTAATTCTGTTTTATCGGCAATGCATATCTATTGGGCGTCTGTTTTTATTATTCCATCTTGAGTCATAAATGATCTAGAGAAACATATGCGGCGGTTCTTGTGGAATGGTAATAACCCGAGTAGAGTTAAAGCGAAAGTCCCTTGGTCTGAGGTTTGCTTGCCTAAGAATGAGGGTGGGTTAGGCATATGGAGCATCTCGGATGTTAATAAGGCCCTTATGACGAACCATATCTGGAGTATTTTGGTTAATAGGAAGTCCGTTTGTGTTCATGGATCCACACGCACAAATTGAAGGGTCGGAGTTTTTGGGATATTCAGGGCCGTGGTAGTATGAGCTGGGGATGGAGGAAGATTTTATCTATCCGCAGTGTTGTCAGGCCTTTTATATGGAAGGTTGTTCAGAGTGGATCTCAAACAAATGCTTGGTGTGATAACTCATGTCAATTAAGTCCGCTAAGCTCATTTATTACGTCCCGAAGTATCACTAATGCGGGGTTCAACCTCGCTTCCTCTATTTCGGATCTGATTGATGAAAATGGAAATTGGAAGTGGCCTCAAGCTTGGTATGATTTATACCCGGTCTTAATTGGATTAAATGTTCCTCAGTTGACGCAAAATATGGTGGATCGTACAATCTGGAAAGACTTGGATGGAAACTCCTGTCCTTTCGGGTCGTCGGAAGTGTGGCACAACATTCGGTATAGGCAGAATCCTGTTCCTTGGGTTGATGGGGTATGGTTTACTCAATGTATTCCAAGATATTTGTTTCACTTATGGTTAGTAATTAAGAATAAACTTAAAACACAAGATCGGCTTGCTGCTTGGGAGGTGGGAAGTGCAACGAATTTAAACCTTATGTGTTGTCCGCTATGTAGAAACAATCGGGATTCAAGAGATCATATGTTCTTTCAGTTTTTGTTTGCTTCAAAAGTGTGGAATGAAGTTAAGCTTATGGTTAAAATGGGTAATGTTGATAACTCTTGGCAATCGGTTATGACCTGGATGGAACAAAATGCAAGTTCTAAGAAGACGGAACATATTATTGGTAAGCTGGTAATTGTTGCGACTACGTATTTCATATGGCAAGAGAGGAATAATTGTCTGTTCTCCAAATCTACTTCTGATGTGAATGCGGTGACTGAGAGGATTAAGAGTATTGTTCGTTTACGTTTAATGGGGTTCAAGTTTAAAAGGGAATCAAACAACGAGAGCCTGCTGAAGAAGTGGAAGATCGTTCCTAACGATGCCGTCAAGGATCCGGGCTAGATGTGTCTAGAATCTTAGTTGTTTTTATTTAGTTGTGGTCGTGTTTGTGCTAGTTGTTTTGTTTGGTTTTGTTTTTGGGCTATGTTTCTTGTGTCCTAGGCATTGGTATGTCAAGCCTAGTTGGCGTGTCTGATTCGGGCATGCCCTTGTTCTTATTTTTTCGTTTATAAAATTTACCTGGGGTAATCCCTTTACCCAAAAAACTATCGATTCTTGTAGTTAAACGAGGTATTGCAACATGTAAACTAGCCATGAATCTAACACACTCACAAAATCTATGTGCTCGCCGGCATTTCTTTGCTGACTTTATTTTCACATATGTTTCAGGTGGTATTGAATGATGTTGAATGTGACTAGGATGCATGCTCACATAGGACCGGAAGAGGCCTTAGTGACCAAATAACGATGATAGTCGATATGTGAACTTGTTTGTTTTTAACTTTAAGACAATGTAAATATTTAATAATTCAATAAAACGAAACCTTTTGATCCATGTGTTGTGACACAATAATTCTGTCGCTCCACTCCCCGACGTTTCGACCACAGTTTGTTGTTTTACGTGGTCGGGGTGTGACATAAGAGTTGGTATCAGAGCTCATGGTTATAGGTAATTAGGTTATTAGTAATGCTTTGACCTAGACTGTAACTTTTCTAGGACCCTAACGCGAGTCTTCTTGCGTTTAGATTCTAAAACAATACCGTCACATATCTTTAGGTGATAACCACAACGAGAACACGAATAACAAATCTGCTTTGAAAACCAATCATCTCTTCATAGATGATTTATTATAAGGTTTTGAACCTTTAAAGTTTTCAAAATCTCGTCAAAGTTTGGGTCTTATAATGTGAACCCGTGCAATCTGGAAGGGTGCGTGCCTGTATCCTGAGTTTTCTGTCTAAGGCTAGAGTGTTCGTACAAATCCACATAATTGGACCAGTCACTCTTACCTGGGAACTCTTGGGGTGAGTGTCCACTTATAGGCTAAAGCATGTCTTCGCGATACATTATATTGACCCATTTACTTTGATTAGTCACTGTGTATCGTATGTTTGTTCGAGGTACCGAACGAATGATCGTCTTCCTTGTGTTTTGTCGATGTTTTCAATACCTCTTTTGCTTATCCAATTGTCAATCTCACTCGTTTCTCATGTTTCCTTGTTCTTTTTAGAATATGCCTCCTCGACGAGATGCACAACCACAATCTAACGCCGAACTCGCAGCTATTATCACTCAGCAGATCGCGGCTGTGATCCAGAACCTAATTACTCAGATTAATCAAGCGAACAACAACAATAACAACAATGCTCAGTGTAGTTTCAAAACATTTAATTTGGCTAAACCACTGAAGTTTTTTGGCTCCTACAATGGTTCGAGAGTCTGGAGAGCACATTTCGACATGTTCAGTGTCCGAATGAGCGAAATGTTGAGTTTGCGTGGAGTGTTTTTGAGAAGCGTGCTCTAACATGGTGGAACGGTGTGATGCGAGATAGGGGTGCCGATGTGGCAATGGCACAAACTTGGGAAGAGCTTCGGGCTCTCATGATGAAAAGTTCTGCCCCCGACACGAAATTAAGGCATTGGAACGAGAATTCGACGATCTGAAACAAGATGGGGGAGAACATCATGCGTATACGGATCGTTATGAGGAGCTGAGTTTATTGTGTCCGACTATGGTTACCCCGTTGGAGAAAGAAATCGAGAGGTATATAGATGGTCTGCCTGATTCTATACTAGACATAGTTACTGGTAGTAATCCTACCACTATTCGACAGGCTATCAAACTGGCTGCAACCCTGACTGAGTCACAAGTCAGGAATGGTAAATTGACCCGTAAGGGTGACAAAAAGCAGTCAGCTGACACCGCACATGACAAGGGTAAGGGCAAGAAAAAGGGCGAGTCGTCAAGAAGGTCGAGGAAGTGCAAGGCTTCCCAAAATTTTGCTGTTACTGCACAAAATGCTCAGAACCCACCAGTTCAACCTCCGGCAAAGAAACCGTATGTTGGTACTGCACCTCACTGCAATCGGTGCAATGGTCATCATGCGACTCAGCAAACTTATAAGCAATGCACCACTTGTGGTAAACTTGGGCACACAGCCAACATTTCTCAATTGGGTCAGAATCAAGCTGCTCAGAATCAAGCTCCAATTCAGGGAAACGCTGCTAGACCATTCCCACCTGGCTCATGTTATAATTGCGGAGAGATGGGTCACTTCCGCAACAATTGTCCGAAGCTTGCAAATCCGAATGCCAATGCTAATGCAAATCCCGCTCGTGGACGAGCATACAACTTTAATGCAAACGAGGCGCGTGCTGACAACGAGGTTGTTAATGGTATGTTCCTTGTTAACCATCAACCTGCATCTGTTCTTTTCGATTCTGGTGCCGATAGAAGTTTTGTATCGTTATCATTTGAGCCTTTACTTGCGATACCTAGAACAAAACAGAGGAAACCCTTATCTGTCGAAGTTTCTACTGGTAAACCTCTTGTACTCGTTTCTGTTATTCGCGATTGTCAGTTGAACCTCGATAACCATCTTTTTCCTATTGACCTCACACCGATGCAACTTGGAAGTTTCGACATTATCGTAGGGATGGATTGGTTAACTAAGTATCATGCTGAGGTGGTTTATTTCGATAAGATTGTTCGTATTCCTCTTTCGTATGGTGATGTCCAAGAAGTTCGTGGTGAGAAACCATCGAATGGTTTGAAACTCATGTCATGTACGAAAGTGTCACACCCTGACTTTTGCGGAAGCGTATGATGTGTGACTGGTTTAATATCATTGCATTCAACCGTAATAAACAACTACATGATCAAAACGATGTTCATCCATTCATAAAATTTGAGTATTACAAACAATGGTTATTTAAGTTTTAAAACACAACCTTTGACTAGGTTACAAACCAACAAAAGTGGATGTCATCTAAACTTGAAGTCTACTTCTAGTTACGACACCCACGCCCAAGATCCATCCTGTCACCTGAAATACATGTAATTTTGGAAAACATCAACAAAAAGTTGAGCGAGTTCATGCGTCTTGTTTGTGTACTGTAATCTTGTAAATCTTTGAGAGACTCCTTTGTAAACAGGTATGAAAAGCGTGTATGAACATAATTGTTTTACAAGGACTTTAAGGCATGTGAGGACATAGGGAGCACTCGTAATGAGTAGGCATATACCCTTGTCGATTTTCCTAGACTGTGTCGATTTACCTTGATTGTGTCGATTTACCTTGACTGTGTCGATTACCCTCGACTGTGTCGATTAACCTCGACTGTGTCGATTACCCTCAGCCGTGTCGATTAACCTCGACCGTGTCGATTAACCTCGACTGGGACTCCGAAGCACTACTTGGTACTAGTTGTGACCATGAGTGGGGTTCGGACGTACCCGTTAGATCTAACCCTCGTCCCTAATTAAGTATTAATGGCATTTCAATATCTTGTCTATGCTCACATGATCTAGTATTTCATAGGCATTTCATACCGTTTAAGCATTTGTAACATGTATTTCACCCCCGAGAGTTATAAAACCAAAAACTGTTAAAGAAAAGGGGGAGCATGAACTCACTGTTTTGCGTCTTCAGTACTCGTAACTCAAATCTTGTCGGCAAACACGACTACCTACAATGTGCTAGGGTCTGTTAGACGAGTGGGTCGTGCCTTGCCTTAGTATTCATGTTTTGAGTTACGTTTCTTTTATGTCTCAAATATTATTCCAAGGTTTCGCGACAATACTTCTCAAGTATTTATTTTCGTATTTCCTTCCCAAGGATGGGAGTATTTCATACATGTATTTTCGTATTCTTGTATTGGTAGTTCCGAAATAATATATTTAAACTTGTTTTTGTCAAAACAATGTATTCCAAGAAAATATATATTTTTATCTCCCAAAAATAATATATTTTCTTCTTGTTGAAAATATGACATAACTTGGTAAGATGTACAAAAATCATATTTTCACTTCTTGTATCAAAAATAATATTTTCCAAAAATATATTTGTAAGAGTATTTTCCGGAATATTTTATAAGTTACATTTTATTGTTCGGTTTCGCAATACCAAGTGTGTAACTTATATTTTATTCCTTGTGATTCTTTGTATTATTTTGGAGTTGTAATTTCATGGTATTTGTTAAGTTATATTATTTTACCCTAAAATAATATAACTAGTCCACAAAATATACAAATATTCACACAAGTGTCTAAATAATAAATATATATTCTAAATATATATTTATCCATTTTTATTTACAAAACCAACCTCCAATACTTGTGTTTTTGTTACAAAAATTATGGCAAAGTTTATATTGAAAATCATAGTTAAAAATACACTAGTAAACACTTGTTTAGAAAATATTTTCTAAGTGTTTGAATTTTTAGAAAATTTTGCCATAGTTTCCTTTGAAAATGGAGGTGTCCATGCTATTTTAGCATATGATTTTCTTTTCAAAAATCATCCAAACAATCAACCACAAATCACTAATCATCTTACACTTACCAAGTGCAAAAACTATATATTTTACATAATAACATGAACTTGATTTTTCACAAAAATGTGTACTAACTTGGTAAAGTATTTAGTAGCCTTTGTTACCCTCCAAAATATATTTACTTCTTGGTAAACTTTATTCTTGGAAATTTTAGATGTTTACAACTTGTAAACACATTTCACAAAAAACGTTTATTTATTAGATCTTCTTGTTTCTCTAGTATTTATACACTTGTTTTGTCACTAAAAATAGTGTAAGTTTAATGAAAACCATGATCTTTCAAAAATCACCCTTTTAAACTTGGTTTTCTTGGAAAGTCTTAGATTCACAAGTTTACTAGTTCACTATTTTTGTCATTTTGCAAGAAATCATTTTATGTTCAAGTTCATGTCTTTACTAGAAGATGATTATCTTATGTAAACACATAATCATCTCCTAACTTGCTAAATCATGTTTTTAATCATAATCTAGCAAGTTCCATGTAATGATCAACATCAATATCTCTAGTAACCAACAAGCAAACATCATCCATATGCTAAACAACATCATTCTATCCATATTTCATCATGTGTTAGCTTTATGTTTCAAGATCCAAGTGTATGTTCTTTAGTGTTCTTGTGTAAATCAACATAATATATCTTTTAACCACTATGAATAGGGAGTAAACAAAGATCAAAGAAGTCTTACTACTAGCTTCAAGCTAGGGAAGAACAATGGTGGAGATGAAGTGGATCAAAGCAAACAAAGGTGGTCCTTCAAGATCCAAGAGGTCCAAGCTTCCTAATTCACCTTCTAGCACCCTCGAATGGCCTTGGATTGGATGGATGAAAACCGAAAATGGTGGTGGTGTGTATAGGGTGTTCGGCCAAAGCTTTTGAGAGGGAGAGAAGGAGTTGTGAAGTGGAGATGATGAATGGTTACTTATAACACTCTAAACTCTAATATCCAATGGGTTATATGCTTCCCATAGTACATACTAAATCTCATCAAATCCCATGAAAGATTATGGAAGATTATAGAAAGATTAGATGAATCTTGTGGTGGGGCCACCATATGTGGGCCGTAAATAAGCAGGGGGTAATTTGTAAGTTGTTGGTAAATGTGGGTAATTAGTGGAAGGTTAAATGTTATATCTAATGTTTAGTGTGTAGGATGCTTTATGTAGAAAGTTTAAGTGTTCGGGAACCATAACTAGCTCAGAAAAATAAAAACAATGCTTTTAGCAATATTTTAGTGTTCCGGGTAATGTCCGGTTGTTCGGTTAGATACCGGTTCGTTAAAGTGTCAAGTTATACCGTATAGTGTCCTTTATGTAACTTTTTGTGACACTTTTAATTCCTGACACTTAGGAAAGCATACAGGACCATTTTGCCATACTTTTGCACATTACTAGCTTGTTAAAAAGCTGAATTTTGCTTAAATATGCAGAATTCTGCACTTTGAGTGGGTTTTAGGTACTTCCTGACACTTTATCTATCACTTAGGCATGCAGTTTTGGGGTCCTTACTTCTCTACACACTATAATAGTGTATCACTTGGTCTCTCGCTCATACTGGGCCTCAAAATATTGTCTGTCTATGTACTGAACATCGTCAGCATTTTTAGTTTGTCTGGTAATGGTGCCAATTCTGTTCTGTGTATCATTTGAACTATCTCGTGTTGCACGTATCAACGAATAAAGTCTTGCAACATGAAATGCCATTGTATGTATATAACAGTAATCAGAAATTCATTTGTCTTGTAAACTAGATCATGCACAGTTATTAAAGCACAGATTACTGTTCATTTTTTTTTTGGGTAAAGGGTTACCCCGGTGAATTTTATAAATCAACCAAATCAGTACAAGGGTGTGCCTAAAGTGACACACCAACTAGACTTGACATCCCAAGTCTAGGAGAAAACAAAAACACACAACCAGTTTGCAACATACAAACACAACATCAAAACCCACAAAGACAAAACAACCAAGCATAAAAGCATCAAAAACCGAAAAACTTGAATCACATCTAGCCTGGGTCTTCCTCCTCCTCGCTAGTATAGATCTTCCAGGCCTTCAAGGTCCTTCGACGGCAAGTATCATCACGGAACTTGAACCCCATGAGCTTCAACCGAACCGTGCTCTTAATCCACTTCGGTACCGTAGCAGCCGTGTTGTGGTTGTTAGAAAACAACCTATTATTTCTTTCTTTCCATATAAAGTACGAAGATGCCGCCATCACGAGCTTACAAATAATAATGTCACTCTTCTTAGAGCCATCATTTTGCTCCATCCATGCAACAATGGCTTGCCAAGAGTCATCTACACTATCCAAAGTCACCATCTTTTTAACGTTTTTCGACACTTGCGACGCAAAAGCACATTGGAAGAACAAGTGGTCACGAGAATCTCGATCATATCTGCATAGAGGACAACACATGAGCCTCAAATTCGTATCGCTACCAGCTTCCCACACGGTTAGGCGATCCTGAGTCTTGAGTTTGTTTCTGATCACTAACCACATATGAAACGAATGTCGAGGAATACATTGCGAGATCCACACCATGTTGGACCAAGGAACAACATCAACCCGAGGCCTAATGTTATTCCACACTTGTGCTGAACTGAAATAAGTATCTTTACCTTGCAAATCCTTCAAGGTGAGTTTATCATTCACATTTTGCACTAGAGTTGGAGGAGGAAGATTAATTAGAACCGGAAATAAGTCATGCCACGCTTGGGGCCATTTCCAGTTACCCAAATCATCCAAAAGATCCGCCACACTAGACTGCATATTAAACCCAGCATTAGCTATCACTCTTGGAGAAATAAAAGAACTGATCGTACTCAGAGGACACCAATTATCACTCCAGGCATTAGCTTGATAACCACTTCGAATAGAAAACCCAATGTAAGGCCGAACCAAGTTACGGATGGACAAAATCTTCCTCCATCCCCAGCTCATGCTACCTCGTGATGGGACATCCCAAAAACACCGACCTTTTAGCTTATACGAGTGAATCCATTGAACCCGTAAAGAGTTTCTTTTAGAGATATTGCTCCAGATATGATTCGCCATGAGAGCTTTATTCACTTCCATCACACTCCGAATACCCAACCCCCTTTGGATTTAGCCAAGCAAACATCAATCCACGCTACTTTAGCTCGAACCCTACCTTGTAAGCTAGTACCCCAAAGGAACCACTGCATCCTTTTCTCCAGCTCAGCTGTTACCCTTGTGGGAATGTACGAAATGTACGGAAAAGTGACAGTTGTCACAGTCTCCCCCCGTTAAAAGAATTTCGTCATGAAATTCAAGCAATGCCATCGGTCGCAGGGGAGTTGTGAATCAAAAGTGGTCACTTAGGTTCAAGATTTGTCTTCATGTCCCCATGTAACTCTGGGTCATGATATGAATTCTATCGTACACAAGTAATTCAATTACGTCTTTTCTGTGTCTTGTGGACTCTTGGTCCGTAACCTTAACAGGTTCTATAGTAATTTTGTCATTTTGTCATTGACGTGAATCTTATTTGTGGGAACAACGACTGTTCCTTGAGTCAGACTCCTCTAGACACATGGAATGTGTCGCGATCACTACTGATCTTTTTCTGGAAGTTTCATCTTGTGAGCAATGGTTCCGATCCCTACATCGGGGTCCAACCTTTACGTTTTCCAAATCACACTACGCCTTCTCTAGGCGAGGCTCCCATTTAAGTCACACTTCTTATCTCAAATTCTTATGATTTATGCCGCTCATTGGCGCAATCTTTCTGTATTCCGCGGCTATCTTGATATGATCACATATCTGAACGATCTTGCTTCAAGTTTTTCCTGGACCAACTCGGGCCAGTAGATTGTTTATCTCTGGTCTCCGTTCAACACGACGGGGATTGACCTATTATGTTCCATCTAAAGCTTCACACGAAGCGGTTTAAACTATGGTGTGATAAATACTATTGTAGGAAAACTTCACTATGGGCAAGTGAGTGTTCCCACTTGTCGTCAAAGTTTATCACACAAGGGCGCAACATGTCCATACAACCTGCATCGTTCAGTAGTTTAGTCCATCTACGTTAGTATTTAAGTTTTTACGATCAACGGTGTGCTGCAACCCTTGTGATCAGTAAAGATCGTGCAGCGTTTTCTTTCAGGTAATGACGTCAAATTTGCGGCGCGCAATTACTGTATCTAGATCAAGGTTTCTTCTTATGATTCCTTGATCAATGTGCCGCGTATGAAATGCTGTGGTCTCATTGCATCGACGTGCAATCGAGACTTTGTCGTGAAGCGTTACATAATTGCAACTCTAACTCCTTAGCTCTTGATTGCAGGGTTGTCATGAATCTCGTTCTTATCCACCATGTATCTTAAAATTCTCACTTTGCGAATTCGAAATCTGCTTTTCGTCATCATAGCACATAACTGTTCTTTCTCTAAGAGTTGCAAGGTAAATTACAGCTGTTGCTCACGACCTTCCTTGGTCGTTGGCCATATAAGAATGTAGTCAATAGATATAATCATGATCTATCCAGGTATGGCTTACACGTTCGATTCATGAGGTCCATGAATATTGTCGATGCATGTGTTAAGCCAAATGGTATGACAAGGAACTCGTAATGCTCGAAGCGAGTCCTAAAGGTCATTTGAGGGATATTTCCTTCTTGTATTCACAGTTGAGGACATTCTGTCCTCAAGTCGATCTTTGAATGGTAACTATAACCTGACGATTGGTCTGTTCATGTCCTCAATCCTTGGCAAAGAATACCAATCCTTGATATCCAATTCTCTGGAATTTATGCAAAATGGAAATTGTCAACTTTCTCTTTGTGTCCTTAACTAAGGGTGTCATGTCTTTAATTTCCTCGATCTAGCAAATCTTGCAGTTATTTCGGAGGCTCATGCTTCGCGGACGAAGCTAGTCGGTAAGGCGTCATTCGGCACTGGTGCCGCTTCTGGCACGAGATTTATCCTAGACTCCTCTTGACGCTGTGGAGGTATTCCTGGCAAGTCTTCAGAAAAGGCTACTGGAACTTCTTCCGTCACGGGGATGTTCTCAGGCTCTGCAGTCTACTCAGAGTCGTTTCTGTGTCTCTTCGACCAATGAGAGATGTCGCAGATCCGCTGCCTTGTGGGGTCTAGCACCCTTGCACCTATGGCAGGAAGGTTGCGTACTATAAATCTTTCATCATTCGCAAGATGCATGCGACTGATTTTCCTTATATCGAACGACTTCAGCTCTATACTTGGATTTCCAATCCATGCTGACTATCATATCATGACTTCCCAAGTCAATGGTAACAGAAGGTTCCGGCCTTCTGAGTCCCTAAAATATAATCCTTAATTGCTTCGTCTGCTTAAACTAACCTTCTATGTGCCCATTTCTAAAGAATACAGGACGTCTATTCTACTTGAAACCAGGCCAAGCAGTTTCTTAAGTTCTAAGCATGCAAGGTTAAAGTTGATGCCAATATTAATAAAAAATAGATGCATAAGGTTGGTTAATAGGGAACGTACCTCACATATCGACTATCATCGTTATTTAGTCACTTCGGCTTGTTCGTTTGTTTGAGGGTGATATGCTGTTGAGACCCGGTGATAGACCCCATATCTTGTTAATATTTTTTCAAGTTGATGGTTGCAAAAATGGGTACCTCTATCACTTATTAATGCTTTAGGAGTTCCAAAACGAGAGAATAGTTTTTTCAGAAATCTTACCATGACTCTTCCATCATTTGTTGGAAGTGCCTCGGCCTCGGCCCATTTAGACAAGTAATCTACTGCCACAAGTATATATTTGTTTCCTTTTGACGGTGGGAAAGGTCCCATAAAGTCGAGTCCCCACACAGCAAAAATTTCACAAACAAGAATGCCATTTTGTGGCATTTCGTTTTTGGAAGAAATATTACCTGTTCTTTGGCAAGCATCACATGTCTTGACAAGACTTTGGGCGTCTTTGTAAATGGTTGGCCAATAAAATCCGGAATCAAATACCTTTCGTGCGGTACTAGCAGCACAATGATGTCCTCCGTATGGACCTTCATGACAATGGCGGAGAATTCTTCGTGCTTCGCTACCATGTACGCATCGTCGGATGAGTTGGTCGGCACACATTTTGAAAAGATATGGATCTTCCCAAAAATAAGGTTTCACATTAGCAAAGAATTTCTTTCTTTGATGATGTGGCCAACCTTTTGCGACTATACCGCTAGCTAGGTAGTTAGCATAGTCGGCGTACCATGGTTCTTCCTTGTATTCCACCATTTCTAGGGACTCTGTTGGAAATTTTTCGTTGATTTGCTCGTCCCTGGTTGCCTCCAAAGCTGGGTCTTCTAAGCGCGAAAGATGATCTGCTGCGGTATTTTCTGCTCCTCTTTTGTCTTTGATTTCAATATCAAATTCTCGGAGGAATAAAATCCACCAAATCAAACGTGGTTTTGCGTCCTGCTTTTTGAAGAGATATCAAATGGCTGCATGATCTGTATAGACTATAGTTTTAGAAAGAACAAGATAAGAACGAAATTTATCAAAAGCAAATACCACAGCTAATAATTCTTTTTCAATTGTTGTGTAATTTTCTTGTGCATCGTTAAGTGTTTTACTAGCATAATAAATTGGGTGGAAGTGCTTTTCTTTTCTTTGACCCAAGACAGCTCCAACTGCAAAGTCACTTGCATCACACATGATTTCGAAAGGAAATTTCCAATCAGGCGCTATCATGATAGGTGCATTGACTAACATTTCCTTTAGGGTTAGAAATGCTTGATTGCAATCCTTGTCAAAGATGAAAGGGGCATCTTTTTCAAGTAATTTTGTTAGAGGCCTTGAAATTTTTGAAAAGTCTTTGATAAACCGCCTATAAAATCCGGCATGCCCTAGGAAACTTCTGATAGCTCTAACGGAGGATGGGGGTGGTAATCTAGAAATGGTGTCAATTTTGGCTCGATCCACCTCCATTCCTTCGCTTGAGATTTTATGACCGAGTATTATTCCCTCTGTTACCAGGAAATGACATTTTTCCCAGTTAAGGGCGAGGTTAGTTTCCTCACATCGGGATAGCATTCGTTCAAGGTTATCGAGGCATTGGTCATATGAATCCCCAAAGATAGAAAAGTCATCCATGAAGACCTCCATTGTCTTTTCTATCATGTCATGGAAGATGGCTACCATGCAACGTTGGAATGTTGCAGGGGCATTACATAGACCAAATGGCATGCGTCGATAGGAAAAAGTTCAATAGGGACATGTGAAAGTTGTCTTTTCTTGGTCTTCGGGTGCAATCTTGAATAGGACCGGAAGACATAAATTGGTAGTGATATAAGGTTTAGGGGCAAACCCTAGATGATTTCTCGTCAAATTCTTGTATAAGGTGTAAGAAATTCTTGTTTGTGATTAAAAACAATTGGTAGATATTTTATGTATAAAAAAATCTAATTAAGGAAACCGATATATAAAATAGTTGATTAAAAACGTTTAAATATAGTTCTAATAATGGATGCCTCATAGTAGATATTTTATGTATATAAAACAAACGTAACAAGTAAAAAAATTGTAAAAATTACATGTGTTTTACATGTAAAAAAACTTGTAATATTGGATGCGTCATATTAGGGTATATAAACATGTGTGTGCACACATACACACATCATATTAGGGTATATAAACATGTGTGTGCACACATACACACATAGGGGTGAGTTCATCAGGGAACCATGCTTTACATGTGAAAAAACTTATAAAATTTTCATTTTACATGTCAAATCTCATTTTTTCATAGTTTATTCGGAGTTTTTGCTAAAAACACATTTAGTAGTTGTTTTAATAAAAATTAAAAAAGGTTGAATAAACAATTAAAAAAAGAACTAATATATCTTTTATAAAAAATAAGTTTTTTTAAAGCTCTTAAAAATTAAGTAAAAAAAATATTTGCATGTATAACTCATGATTTCCCTGTTAACTATTTTTTTTAGTTCTCACATAAACATCCCACTATATATATGGGGAGAATCAAATAAAAAGTTAATTTTACCTAAGTAATCTAAGAAGTCATCTTAGCCTTCAATTTTCTAATCAATGGTTGAGATCATTGGAATATCAGTTTTGATTATTTTTTGTTGATTTATTTTAAATTCCACCACTTTTTTCAAACATTCATAACTTTTTATACGATATTATTTTTACAATAAAAGTTCATCATAAAAATTGAGCATTTTTTATTTTTAGTTTGAGTACATATTGCTATACAAAAAATGATAACTATAAAAAGACTAAAATTTTGTTGTATAACATTTTTATTCTGATTTTTTTGTACTTGATTTTTGTGCATGATTTTTTTATGCTAGATTTTTTTGTGTTTAATTTTATGTGTTGTATTTTAAGAAAACATAAATATTAAGGATGCAAAAGTTGACATGCTCACATAGGACCGGAAGATAGTTAAGCCTGCTTTACACTAGAACAAGAGTTTTAACCCTAGTGTTTATCAAGTTATACTAACATATTAATCACCCACTATGGTGATTTTGATCCATACCATCATCATGCAAGAATTTGACGAGAAATCATCTAGGGTTTGCCCCTAAACCTTATATCACTACCAATTTCATGTTTGCTACACATAATTAAGCTCAACACTCGATTTCAATCACTTGACATTCCAAATTTTAGTGCTCTTCCGGATGGGGGAAAACTTCAAAAATTTTTCAAAAATTTCTTGCTTCAAAAGCGATCTTAAAAGCACAAGTAACCAAGTTAACGAGGGATGTCACAACCCATTTGGTCTTTTGTCATGGTCAAGTTCAAATTAATAAGCATAACGGGTATTTAGCGGGTGGTTATTTGAGAATAATCCGCCTAAGAAACTAGTATTTCATGCATGTCACATACCACACCCTTATACGTGAGGTTTTGAGCCACTTCTATATCATGGATTTACATGTTTCTTTCTTTGAGTGGACCATTAGTCGTGTATTGTAGAACTTGCAACTTTTGATACGTTTGAGACCATAGACCGAATACAAGCACGAGAATGATTCAAGAATCAAGATCATATCTCTCTCTTGTTGTTTTGCAGACTCGATTGTCGCCACTAAGAATTAGGGGCGGCCGTCGAGACTTACGGCTACCGCCGCTGCTACTTGCCACCGTCACCTTCTCGTTCTGGTTCTGGTTCGTCGTGCGCCATCGTTACATTGTCGAACGCTGCCTTGCGCCACCATGGTGGTGGTGCTTTTGGTTTTCCGGTGAGGTTGTGTAGTTTGTGTGCTTGTTATGCTTAGGTATGCTTTACCCACTTGTACATTAAACTAAGAGTAAATTACAAGTTTTGTCCTTTATGTTTACACCAAATTGCAGACGTTGTCTTTTAGCGCAAAAGTTGACAAGTTTTTTACTTAACGTTTCAAAATCTTACACCTTATGTCCTTTTGGCCAAACCCAGATAGATTTTTTTGGTTAAATTAGATTATACAAGGGTAATTTGGTATTTTTACCCATTTATTTAATATATTTCAATAAGTAAAACAAAACCAAATTTAAAAAAAATAATTATATTATAATTATATATAATAACAAAAACCCATTTATATCTCCCTCTCCTCTCTCTCTCTCTCTCTCTCTCTCTCCCTTCACATACCACTATCATATGCTGCCACCACCACCGTCTTCAACTCCTCCCCTGCAACCATAACCGTCTTCAATACCACCACCACCACCATATACTGCCATAACCACCGCCATTTTCACCTCCTCCCCTATAATTCACTCTTGATTTAATTAAAAGGAACCATTTGTGTCAAATCTAGCCTATCAAATCTGCAACAGCCAAAAAGAAAAAAATGGTTAAATGGTTCAAGGATCAATTAAATATTAATACGCTATCGAGGATGCATGCTCACATAGGACCGGAAGAGGCCTTAGTGACCAAATAACGATGATAGTCGATATGTGAACTTGTTTGTTTTTAACTTTAAGACAATGTAAATATTTAATAATTCAATAAAACGAAACTTTTTGATCCATGTGTTGTGACACAATAATTCTGTCGCTCCACTCCCCGACGTTTCGACCACAGTTTGTTGTTTTACGTGGTCGGGGTGTGACATAAGAGTTGGTATCAGAGCTCATGGTTATAGGTAATTAGGTTATTAGTAATGCTTTGACCTAGACTGTAACTTTTCTAGGACCCTAACGCGAGTCTTCTTGCGTTTAGATTCTAAAACAATACCGTCACATATCTTTAGGTGATAACCACAACGAGAACACGAATAACAAATCTGCTTTGAAAACCAATCATCTCTTCATAGATGATTTATTATAAGGTTTTGAACCTTTAAAGTTTTCAAAATCTCGTCAAAGTTTGGGTCTTATAATGTGAACCCGTGCAATCTGGAAGGGTGCGTGCCTGTATCCTGAGTTTTCTGTCTAAGGCTAGAGTGTTCGTACAAATCCACATAATTGGACCAGTCACTCTTACCTGGGAACTCTTGGGGTGAGTGTCCACTTATAGGCTAAAGCATGTCTTCGCGATACATTATATTGACCCATTTACTTTGATTAGTCACTGTGTATCGTATGTTTGTTCGAGGTACCGAACGAATGATCGTCTTCCTTGTGTTTTGTCGATGTTTTCAATACCTCTTTTGCTTATCCAATTGTCAATCTCACTCGTTTCTCATGTTTCCTTGTTCTTTTTAGAATATGCCTCCTCGACGAGATGCACAACCACAATCTAACGCCGAACTCACAGCTATTATCACTCAGCAGATCGCGGCTGTGATCCAGAACCTAATTACTCAGATTAATCAAGCGAACAACAACAATAACAACAATGCTCAGTGTAGTTTCAAAACATTTAATTTGGCTAAACCACTGAAGTTGTTTGGCTCCTACAATGGTTCGAGAGTCTGGAGAGCACATTTCGACATGTTCAGTGTCCGAATGAGCGAAATGTTGAGTTTGCGTGGAGTGTTTTTGAGAAGCGTGCTCTAACATGGTGGAACGGTGTGATGCGAGATAGGGGTGCCGATGTGGCAATGGCACAAACTTGGGAAGAGCTTCGGGCTCTCATGATGAAAAGTTCTGCCCCCGACACGAAATTAAGGCATTGGAACGAGAATTCGACGATCTGAAACAAGATGGGGGAGAACATCATGCGTATACGGATCGTTATGAGGAGCTGAGTTTATTGTGTCCGACTATGGTTACCCCGTTGGAGAAAGAAATCGAGAGGTATATAGATGGTCTGCCTGATTCTATACTAGACATAGTTACTGGTAGTAATCCTACCACTATTCGACAGGCTATCAAACTGGCTGCAACCCTGACTGAGTCACAAGTCAGGAATGGTAAATTGACCCGTAAGGGTGACAAAAAGCAGTCAGCTGACACCGCACATGACAAGGGTAAGGGCAAGAAAAAGGGCGAGTCGTCAAGAAGGTCGAGGAAGTGCAAGGCTTCCCAAAATTTTGCTGTTACTGCACAAAATGCTCAGAACCCACCAGTTCAACCTCCGGCAAAGAAACCGTATGTTGGTACTGCACCTCACTGCAATCGGTGCAATGGTCATCATGCGACTCAGCAAACTTATAAGCAATGCACCACTTGTGGTAAACTTGGGCACACAGCCAACATTTCTCAATTGGGTCAGAATCAAGCTGCTCAGAATCAAGCTCCAATTCAGGGAAACGCTGCTAGACCATTCCCACCTGGCTCATGTTATAATTGCGGAGAGATGGGTCACTTCCGCAACAATTGTCCGAAGCTTGCAAATCCGAATGCCAATGCTAATGCAAATCCCGCTCGTGGACGAGCATACAACTTTAATGCAAACGAGGCGCGTGCTGACAACGAGGTTGTTAATGGTATGTTCCTTGTTAACCATCAACCTGCATCTGTTCTTTTCGATTCTGGTGCCGATAGAAGTTTTGTATCGTTATCATTTGAGCCTTTACTTGCGATACCTAGAACAAAACAGAGGAAACCCTTATCTGTCGAAGTTTCTACTGGTAAACCTCTTGTACTCGTTTCTGTTATTCGCGATTGTCAGTTGAACCTCGATAACCATCTTTTTCCTATTGACCTCACACCGATGCAACTTGGAAGTTTCGACATTATCGTAGGGATGGATTGGTTAACTAAGTATCATGCTGAGGTGGTTTGTTTCGATAAGATTGTTCGTATTCCTCTTTCGTATGGTGATGTCCAAGAAGTTCGTGGTGAGAAACCATCGAATGGTTTGAAACTCATGTCATGTACGAAAGTGTCACACCCTGACTTTTGCGGAAGCGTATGATGTGTGACTGGTTTAATATCATTGCATTCAACCGTAATAAACAACTACATGATCAAAACGATGTTCATCCATTCATAAAATTTGAGTATTACAAACAATGGTTATTTAAGTTTTAAAACACAACCTTTGACTAGGTTACAAACCAACAAAAGTGGATGTCATCTAAACTTGAAGTCTACTTCTAGTTACGACACCCACGCCCAAGATCCATCCTGTCACCTGAAATACATGTAATTTTGGAAAACATCAACAAAAAGTTGAGCGAGTTCATGCGTCTTGTTTGTGTACTGTAATCTTGTAAATCTTTGAGAGACTCCTTTGTAAACAGGTATGAAAAGCGTGTATGAACATAATTGTTTTACAAGGACTTTAAGGCATGTGAGGACATAGGGAGCACTCGTAATGAGTAGGCATATACCCTTGTCGATTTTCCTAGACTGTGTCGATTTACCTTGATTGTGTCGATTTACCTTGACTGTGTCGATTACCCTCGACTGTGTCGATTAACCTCGACTGTGTCGATTACCCTCAGCCGTGTCGATTAACCTCGACCGTGTCGATTAACCTCGACTGGGACTCCGAAGCACTACTTGGTACTAGTTGTGACCATGAGTGGGGTTCGGACGTACCCGTTAGATCTAACCCTCGTCCCTAATTAAGTATTAATGGCATTTCAATATCTTGTCTATGCTCACATGATCTAGTATTTCATAGGCATTTCATACCGTTTAAGCATTTGTAACATGTATTTCACCCCCGAGAGTTATAAAACCAAAAACTGTTAAAGAAAAGGGGGAGCATGAACTCACTGTTTTGCGTCTTCAGTACTCGTAACTCAAATCTTGTCGGCAAACACGACTACCTACAATGTGCTAGGGTCTGTTAGACGAGTGGGTCGTGCCTTGCCTTAGTATTCATGTTTTGAGTTACGTTTCTTTTATGTCTCAAATATTATTCCAAGGTTTCGCGACAATACTTCTCAAGTATTTATTTTCGTATTTCCTTCCCAAGGATGGGAGTATTTCATACATGTATTTTCGTATTCTTGTATTGGTAGTTCCGAAATAATATATTTAAACTTGTTTTTGTCAAAACAATGTATTCCAAGAAAATATATATTTTTATCTCCCAAAAATAATATATTTTCTTCTTGTTGAAAATATGACATAACTTGGTAAGATGTACAAAAATCATATTTTCACTTCTTGTATCAAAAATAATATTTTCCAAAAATATATTTGTAAGAGTATTTTCCGGAATATTTTATAAGTTACATTTTATTGTTCGGTTTCGCAATACCAAGTGTGTAACTTATATTTTATTCCTTGTGATTCTTTGTATTATTTTGGAGTTGTAATTTCATGGTATTTGTTAAGTTATATTATTTTACCCTAAAATAATATAACTAGTCCACAAAATATACAAATATTCACACAAGTGTCTAAATAATAAATATATATTCTAAATATATATTTATCCATTTTTATTTACAAAACCAACCTCCAATACTTGTGTTTTTGTTACAAAAATTATGGCAAAGTTTATATTGAAAATCATAGTTAAAAATACACTAGTAAACACTTGTTTAGAAAATATTTTCTAAGTGTTTGAATTTTTAGAAAATTTTGCCATAGTTTCCTTTGAAAATGGAGGTGTCCATGCTATTTTAGCATATGATTTTCTTTTCAAAAATCATCCAAACAATCAACCACAAATCACTAATCATCTTACACTTACCAAGTGCAAAAACTATATATTTTACATAATAACATGAACTTGATTTTTCACAAAAATGTGTACTAACTTGGTAAAGTATTTAGTAGCCTTTGTTACCCTCCAAAATATATTTACTTCTTGGTAAACTTTATTCTTGGAAATTTTAGATGTTTACAACTTGTAAACACATTTCACAAAAAACGTTTATTTATTAGATCTTCTTGTTTCTCTAGTATTTATACACTTGTTTTGTCACTAAAAATAGTGTAAGTTTAATGAAAACCATGATCTTTCAAAAATCACCCTTTTAAACTTGGTTTTCTTGGAAAGTCTTAGATTCACAAGTTTACTAGTTCACTATTTTTGTCATTTTGCAAGAAATCATTTTATGTTCAAGTTCATGTCTTTACTAGAAGATGATTATCTTATGTAAACACATAATCATCTCCTAACTTGCTAAATCATGTTTTTAATCATAATCTAGCAAGTTCCATGTAATGATCAACATCAATATCTCTAGTAACCAACAAGCAAACATCATCCATATGCTAAACAACATCATTCTATCCATATTTCATCATGTGTTAGCTTTATGTTTCAAGATCCAAGTGTATGTTCTTTAGTGTTCTTGTGTAAATCAACATAATATATCTTTTAACCACTATGAATAGGGAGTAAACAAAGATCAAAGAAGTCTTACTACTAGCTTCAAGCTAGGGAAGAACAATGGTGGAGATGAAGTGGATCAAAGCAAACAAAGGTGGTCCTTCAAGATCCAAGAGGTCCAAGCTTCCTAATTCACCTTCTAGCACCCTCGAATGGCCTTGGATTGGATGGATGAAAACCGAAAATGGTGGTGGTGTGTATAGGGTGTTCGGCCAAAGCTTTTGAGAGGGAGAGAAGGAGTTGTGAAGTGGAGATGATGAATGGTTACTTATAACACTCTAAACTCTAATATCCAATGGGTTATATGCTTCCCATAGTACATACTAAATCTCATCAAATCCCATGAAAGATTATGGAAGATTATAGAAAGATTAGATGAATCTTGTGGTGGGGCCACCATATGTGGGCCGTAAATAAGCAGGGGGTAATTTGTAAGTTGTTGGTAAATGTGGGTAATTAGTGGAAGGTTAAATGTTATATCTAATGTTTAGTGTGTAGGATGCTTTATGTAGAAAGTTTAAGTGTTCGGGAACCATAACTAGCTCAGAAAAATAAAAACAATGCTTTTAGCAATATTTTAGTGTTCCGGGTAATGTCCGGTTGTTCGGTTAGATACCGGTTCGTTAAAGTGTCAAGTTATACCGTATAGTGTCCTTTATGTAACTTTTTGTGACACTTTTAATTCCTGACACTTAGGAAAGCATACAGGACCATTTTGCCATACTTTTGCACATTACTAGCTTGTTAAAAAGCTGAATTTTGCTTAAATATGCAGAATTCTGCACTTTGAGTGGGTTTTAGGTACTTCCTGACACTTTATCTATCACTTAGGCATGCAGTTTTGGGGTCCTTACTTCTCTACACACTATAATAGTGTATCACTTGGTCTCTCGCTCATACTGGGCCTCAAAATATTGTCTGTCTATGTACTGAACATCGTCAGCATTTTTAGTTTGTCTGGTAATGGTGCCAATTCTGTTCTGTGTATCATTTGAACTATCTCGTGTTGCACGTATCAACGAATAAAGTCTTGCAACATGAAATGCCATTGTATGTATATAACAGTAATCAGAAATTCATTTGTCTTGTAAACTAGATCATGCACAGTTATTAAAGCACAGATTACTGTTCATTTTTTTTTTGGGTAAAGGGTTACCCCGGTGAATTTTATAAATCAACCAAATCAGTACAAGGGTGTGCCTAAAGTGACACACCAACTAGACTTGACATCCCAAGTCTAGGAGAAAACAAAAACACACAACCAGTTTGCAACATACAAACACAACATCAAAACCCACAAAGACAAAACAACCAAGCATAAAAGCATCAAAAACCGAAAAACTTGAATCACATCTAGCCTGGGTCTTCCTCCTCCTCGCTAGTATAGATCTTCCAGGCCTTCAAGGTCCTTCGACGGCAAGTATCATCACGGAACTTGAACCCCATGAGCTTCAACCGAACCGTGCTCTTAATCCACTTCGGTACCGTAGCAGCCGTGTTGTGGTTGTTAGAAAACAACCTATTATTTCTTTCTTTCCATATAAAGTACGAAGATGCCGCCATCACGAGCTTACAAATAATAATGTCACTCTTCTTAGAGCCATCATTTTGCTCCATCCATGCAACAATGGCTTGCCAAGAGTCATCTACACTATCCAAAGTCACCATCTTTTTAACGTTTTTCGACACTTGCGACGCAAAAGCACATTGGAAGAACAAGTGGTCACGAGAATCTCGATCATATCTGCATAGAGGACAACACATGAGCCTCAAATTCGTATCGCTACCAGCTTCCCACACGGTTAGGCGATCCTGAGTCTTGAGTTTGTTTCTGATCACTAACCACATATGAAACGAATGTCGAGGAATACATTGCGAGATCCACACCATGTTGGACCAAGGAACAACATCAACCCGAGGCCTAATGTTATTCCACACTTGTGCTGAACTGAAATAAGTATCTTTACCTTGCAAATCCTTCAAGGTGAGTTTATCATTCACATTTTGCACTAGAGTTGGAGGAGGAAGATTAATTAGAACCGGAAATAAGTCATGCCACGCTTGGGGCCATTTCCAGTTACCCAAATCATCCAAAAGATCCGCCACACTAGACTGCATATTAAACCCAGCATTAGCTATCACTCTTGGAGAAATAAAAGAACTGATCGTACTCAGAGGACACCAATTATCACTCCAGGCATTAGCTTGATAACCACTTCGAATAGAAAACCCAATGTAAGGCCGAACCAAGTTACGGATGGACAAAATCTTCCTCCATCCCCAGCTCATGCTACCTCGTGATGGGACATCCCAAAAACACCGACCTTTTAGCTTATACGAGTGAATCCATTGAACCCGTAAAGAGTTTCTTTTAGAGATATTGCTCCAGATATGATTCGCCATGAGAGCTTTATTCACTTCCATCACACTCCGAATACCCAACCCCCTTTGGATTTAGCCAAGCAAACATCAATCCACGCTACTTTAGCTCGAACCCTACCTTGTAAGCTAGTACCCCAAAGGAACCACTGCATCCTTTTCTCCAGCTCAGCTGTTACCCTTGTGGGAATGTACGAAATGTACGGAAAAGTGACAGTTGTCACAGTCTCCCCCCGTTAAAAGAATTTCGTCCTGAAATTCAAGCAATGCCATCGGTCGCAGGGGAGTTGTGAATCAAAAGTGGTCACTTAGGTTCAAGATTTGTCTTCATGTCCCCATGTAACTCTGGGTCATGATATGAATTCTATCGTACACAAGTAATTCAATTACGTCTTTTCTGTGTCTTGTGGACTCTTGGTCCGTAACCTTAACAGGTTCTATAGTAATTTTGTCATTTTGTCATTGACGTGAATCTTATTTGTGGGAACAACGACTGTTCCTTGAGTCAGACTCCTCTAGACACATGGAATGTGTCGCGATCACTACTGATCTTTTTCTGGAAGTTTCATCTTGTGAGCAATGGTTCCGATCCCTACATCGGGGTCCAACCTTTACGTTTTCCAAATCACACTACGCCTTCTCTAGGCGAGGCTCCCATTTAAGTCACACTTCTTATCTCAAATTCTTATGATTTATGCCGCTCATTGGCGCAATCTTTCTGTATTCCGCGGCTATCTTGATATGATCACATATCTGAACGATCTTGCTTCAAGTTTTTCCTGGACCAACTCGGGCCAGTAGATTGTTTATCTCTGGTCTCCGTTCAACACGACGGGGATTGACCTATTATGTTCCATCTAAAGCTTCACACGAAGCGGTTTAAACTATGGTGTGATAAATACTATTGTAGGAAAACTTCACTATGGGCAAGTGAGTGTTCCCACTTGTCGTCAAAGTTTATCACACAAGGGCGCAACATGTCCATACAACCTGCATCGTTCAGTAGTTTAGTCCATCTACGTTAGTATTTAAGTTTTTACGATCAACGGTGTGCTGCAACCCTTGTGATCAGTAAAGATCGTGCAGCGTTTTCTTTCAGGTAATGACGTCAAATTTGCGGCGCGCAATTACTGTATCTAGATCAAGGTTTCTTCTTATGATTCCTTGATCAATGTGCCGCGTATGAAATGCTGTGGTCTCATTGCATCGACGTGCAATCGAGACTTTGTCGTGAAGCGTTACATAATTGCAACTCTAACTCCTTAGCTCTTGATTGCAGGGTTGTCATGAATCTCGTTCTTATCCACCATGTATCTTAAAATTCTCACTTTGCGAATTCGAAATCTGCTTTTCGTCATCATAGCACATAACTGTTCTTTCTCTAAGAGTTGCAAGGTAAATTACAGCTGTTGCTCACGACCTTCCTTGGTCGTTGGCCATATAAGAATGTAGTCAATAGATATAATCATGATCTATCCAGGTATGGATTACACGTTCGATTAATGAGGTCCATGAATATTGTCGATGCATGTGTTAAGCCAAATGGTATGACAAGGAACTCGTAATGCTCGAAGCGAGTCCTAAAGGTCATTTGAGGGATATTTCCTTCTTGTATTCACAGTTGAGGACATTCTGTCCTCAAGTCGATCTTTGAATGGTAACTATAACCTGACGATTGGTTTGTTCATGTCCTCAATCCTTGGCAAAGAATACCAATCCTTGATATCCAATTCTCTGGAATTTATGCAAAATGGAAATTGTCAACTTTCTCTTTGTGTCCTTAACTAAGGGTGTCATGTCTTTAATTTCCTCGATCTAGCAAATCTTGCAGTTATTTCGGAGGCTCATGCTTCGCGGACGAAGCTAGTCGGTAAGGCGTCATTCGGCACTGGTGCCGCTTCTGGCACGAGATTTATCCTAGACTCCTCTTGACGCTGTGGAGGTATTCCTGGCAAGTCTTCAGAAAAGGCTACTGGAACTTCTTCCGTCACGGGGATGTTCTCAGGCTCTGCAGTCTACTCAGAGTCGTTTCTGTGTCTCTTCGACCAATGAGAGATGTCGCAGATCCGCTGCCTTGTGGGGTCTAGCACCCTTGCACCTATGGCAGGAAGGTTGCGTACTATAAATCTTTCATCATTCGCAAGATGCATGCGACTGATTTTCCTTATATCGAACGACTTCAGCTCTATACTTGGATTTCCAATCCATGCTGACTATCATATCATGACTTCCCAAGTCAATGGTAACAGAAGGTTCCGGCCTTCTGAGTCCCTAAAATATAATCCTTAATTGCTTCGTCTGCTTAAACTAACCTTCTATGTGCCCATTTCTAAAGAATACAGGACGTCTATTCTACTTGAAACCAGGCCAAGCAGTTTCTTAAGTTCTAAGCATGCAAGGTTAAAGTTGATGCCAATATTAATCAAAAATAGATGCATAAGGTTGGTTAATAGGGAACGTACCCGCAACCGCATCTGGATCTTGGCGTGCTTCATGAGCTTCGATCGTGAAAACCCTTCCTTGATTGTTTCTTCCTAGGGCAATCTTTCCTAAAGTGCTATGTTTCACCACATTTGTAGCAACCTGGTACTCTACCTTCATTTCTTTTGTCTGGATCCTTCACCTAACAGGCATCCTTGCTGTGTCCTTCTTTCCCACACTTTACGCACTTAGGCCTCAGACATCAACCTTCATGGTGAAAGTTGCATTCCCAACACCTTGGCTTAGTTCCCGAGTAAACTTTACCACCAGCCTTTTTAGTGGCTCCATCAGCTTTCCTGCCATGCGACGGGTTCACTTCTTTTCTTTTGATTGCCTTAGAGCTTACACAGCTGACTTGGGTGCTTGAATTTCGGTTTGAAGACTTCCTTTTCTTGTTGCCTGATGACTCAACATGAGTCTCTTTATTGTTATCCTCAGATTCCAAAAATTTTCCTATGCGTAGAGCTTCTTCAGTAAGAGTGACACTCAAATCGATAGTCTCTGCAATGGTTGAGGGCTTTGAGGTAGTAACCATGCTCCTGATTTGAGGTGTAAGTCCCCAAATGAATCGCTCAATCCTCTTGAATTCCGGCTTGACTAAGTAGGGGACGACCCTAGACAAGTCGTGAAATCGTTGGACATATTCAGGAATCTTCGACCCATCCATTTTCAAATTCCAGAACTCCACCTCAAGCTTCTGGATTTCAGCCCTAGAACAGTATTTCTTCTCCATCATTTCCTTGAGCTCGTCCCAGCTTAGTGCATAAGCAACATCTGCACCAAGGGTTTGAACCTGAAGGTTCCACCAGGAGAGTGCGCCATCTAAAAATAACCCTGAGATAAAGGTAACACTCTGCTGGGGTGAACAGTTACTCATTCTTAGAACAGATTCAGTCTTTTCTACCCAATGAACAAATGCAACGGCACCTCCGGTGCCATCAAAATTCAATGGCTTGCAGTCCAGGAACTGTTTATAGGTGCAGCCAGTTGGAGGGTTATTTCCGGTAGTGCCATCGCTGTGCTTAGAGCGGAGGGCTTCATGTCGTGCAATTTCCTGAGAGATTCGTTCTTGAAGCTCAGCTTCTGTTCTTGGTAACGTACTGGTGTTTGTGTCACGTCTGGGTGGCATTCTTTTCTGTTAAAAGTATGGGATGGATTAGACAACATCCCATAATTATCTATGAAGTACATAGTACCATAAGTAAACAGGCAATCACCCAATATCACATGTATATATATAATCATCATTGTATGAGCGAGGAAACAATTTCTGAGCCTTCACATAGGCTTGGCAACTTGACCTATTGTTTGTAATAATGTATTCGAGGCTACATCGCCCTGGTCATACAAGTTTCATAAAGTGGTAGAGTGTAATGTCACTGAATCTTTCTAAATGTTATTCTTCTTCTCTTGCTTAAATATCGTTACTCAAACGTCTCGTACACGGGTAGAAGTGTCAGACACGAAGTAGGCAAAGACGGCTTCCTACTTTTTAAAGTGCTAAAGCACTGGTCTATGTATTGTTCTACCATATGAAAGTGTGAACACCTAGAGTTTATTTTTGGAGGGATGGTGATCATCAACCTGACCCGCATAGTGCACCAGGATTTCCATGCACTACAAGTTGTTATTACGGGGGCCCCCGTAATAATAAATTGTCTTGCACAGTTACCCAAATTTTCTCTCATCCAAGCAGATGATCAATCAAGGAGGGGACACTACTGTCCTTATACCTCTGCCATGGAAAGGACCATTGCGGTGGTCCACGTGCTAACACTCGTTATCGTTACGCGCGAATAGGGACGATGATTAAATGAAATAGGAATAAAGAGAATTCCTAGTAATTGGAGGGGCACCTTCAAGATGAATACTTCATCTTCCTTTTCTGGTCAAGTGTCATCAATCTTGCTTCACAAAAGCCGCAGGGATCTCATCGTCACTACCGTAGTCAGGCACCTTCACGATCGAGAAGGAAGAGCAGCCATTTCCTATGGAAGCAAGCTCAGAATCTTGTTTGGTAATCACTCTAGCCATGAGCTTTGCAATGAACGCGAGGTCGATAGCTTCATCGTGCGAGTTAAGTACAATAATAGGAGTCGGAGTTGAAAGTATCTTATTCACGTCAATAATCATTCCGTACACTTATTTGTATGTATATATCAGTAAACAAATATGTTACTTAGCATAAGCAGACAATTTGATGCATCATATCACGTATAACTCTTGTTTTTTTTTGGGGGGGGGGGGGGGTCATTTTGTCTTTGGCAAGTCTAACTCGTGTAGACTATGCCTTAGTTGGCACCTTATCTTGAGGGTATTCCCTACTAATGTCCTTGCCTTGTCTCTTCTTTGAAAAATGTTTGACTCGTGGATCTTGACGCTTACGTGAATGCAATGAAAAACCTTTTTGTAAAATGTTTTTGTGAGAGAACTCTAGTGATTGTAGTCTAGACTCGAGAAGGAATCCTAGTTCACTACAATCGAAGCTCTAATACCAAACTGTCACACCCTGATTTTTGCGAAAGCGTATGATGTGTGACTGGTTTAATATCATTGCATTCAATCGTAATAAACAACTACATGATCAAAACGATGTTCATCCATTCATAAAATTTGAGTACTACAAACACTGGTTATTTAATTTTTAAAACACAACCTTTGACTAGGTTACAAACCAACAAAAGTGGATGACATCTAAACTTGAAGTCTACTTCTAGTTACGACACCCGCGCCCAAGATCCATCCTGTCACCTGAAATACATGTAATTTTGGAAAACATCAACAAAAAGTTGAGCGAGTTCATGCGTCTTATTTATGTACTGTAATGTTGTAAATCTTTGAGAGACTCCTTTGTAAACAGGTATGAAAAGTGTGTATGAACATAATTGTTTTACAAGGACTTTAAGGCATGTGAGGACATAGGGAGCACTCGTAATGAGTAGGCATATACCCTTGTCGATTTTCCTCGACTGTGTCGATTTACCTCGACTGTGTCAATTTACCTTGACTATGTCGATTACCCTCGACTTGTCGATTAACCTTGACCGTGTCGATTACCCTAGACCGTGTCGATTAACCTCGACCGTGTCGATTGACCTCGACTGGGACTCCGAAGCACTACTTGGTACTAGTTGTGACCATGAGTGGGGTTCGGCCGTACCCGTTAGATCTAACCCTCGTCCCTAATTAAGTATTAATGGCATTTCAATATCTTGTCTATGCTCAAATGATCTAGTATTTCATAGGCATTTCATACCGTTTAAGCATTTGTAACAAGTATTTCACCCCCGAGAGTTATAAAACCAAAAACAGTTAAAGAAAAGGGGGAGCATGAACTCACTGTTTTGCGTCTTCAGTACTCGTAACTCAAATCTCGTCGGCAAACACGTCTACCTACAATGTGCTAGGGTCTATTAGACGAGCGGGCCGTGCCTTGCCCTAGTATTCATGTTTTGAGTTACGTTTCTTTTATGTCTCAAATATTATTCAAAGGTTTCGTGACAATACTTCTCAAGTATTTATTTTCGTATTTCCTTCCCAAGGATGGGAGTATTTCACATGTATTTTCGTATTCTTGTATTGGTAGTTCCGAAATAATATATTTAAACCTGTTTTGTCAAAACAATGTATTCCAAGAAAATATATATTTTTAACTCCCAAAAATAATATATTTTCTTCTTGTTGAAAATATGACATAACTTGGTAAGATGTACAAAAATCATATTTTCACTTCTTGTATCCAAAATAATATTTTCCAAAAATATATTTGTAAGAGTATTTTCCGGAATATTTTATAAGTTACATTTTATTGTTCGGTTTCGCAATACCAAGTGTGTAACTTATATTTTATTCCTTGTGATTCTTGGTATTATTTTGGAGTTGTAATTTCATGGTATTTGTTAAGTTATATTATTTTACCCTAAAATAATATAACTACCCCACAAAATATACAAATATTCACACAAGTGTCTTAATAATAAATATATATTCTAAATATATATTTATCCATTTTATTTACAAAACCAACCTCCAATACTTGTGTTTTTGTTACAAAAATTATGGCAAAGTTTATATCGAAAATATTTTCTAAGTGTTTGAATTTTTAGAAAATTTCGCCATAGTTTCCTTTGAAAATGGAGGCGTCCATGCTATTTTAGCATATCATTTTCTTTTCAAAAATCATCCAAACAATCAACCACAAATCACTAATCATCTTACACTTACCAAGTGCAAAAACTATATATTTTACATAATAACATGAACTTGATTTTTCACAAAAATGTGTAGTAACTTGGTAAAGTATTTAGTAGCCTTTGTTACCCTCCAAAATATATTTACTTCTTGGTAAACTTTATTCTTGGAAATTTTAGATGTTTACAACTTGTAAACACATTTCACAAAAATGTTTATTTATTAGATCTTCTTGTTTCTCTAGTATTTATACACTTGTTTTTTTTTTTTTGGGTAAAGGGGTTACCCCGGTAAATTTTATAAACAACTTAAAAAGCACAGAAGTGCAACTGAAATGTTACACACCCGCTAGATTTGGCATACCAAGACTAGAAAAACAACCAAACCACAGAAAACAACTGCCAACAAAACAACCAAACAGACACAACCCAAGCCCACTACACCGGCCCATACAAAACAGTAAAAAAACAACTATCTAGCCAGGGTCAATGACCAAGTTACTGTTCGGAATCTTCCATTTCTCAAGAAAACTTCTGTTCACAGAACCCTGCTTGAATTTTAGAGTCATGAGTCGTATACGGACGATATTAATGATCTCATGAGCCAAAATCCTCGCCGTACGTTGATTCCGAGAGAAAAGCCTAGCATTCCTTTCTTGCCATACAAAATAAGATGCTGCTGAAACCACAAGTCTGCTAGTAACGTTGCCCGGTCGTTGAATATTAGAATATTAGTGTAAGTTTAATGAAAACCATGATCTTTCAAAAAATCACCCTTTTAAACTTGGTTTTCTTGAAAAATCATTCACAAGTCTTAGATTCACAAGTTTACTAGTTCACTTTGTTTGTCATTTTGCAAGAAATCATTTTATGTTCAAGTTCATGTCTTTACTAGAAGATGATTATCTTATGTAAACACATAATCATCTCCTAACTTGCTAAATCATGTTTTTAATCATAATCTAGCAAGTTCCATGTAATGATCAACATCAATATCTCTAGTAACCAACAAGCAAATATCATCCATATGCTAAACAACATCATTCTATCCATATTTCATCATCTGTTAGCTTTATGTTTCAAGATCCAAGTGTATGTTCTTTAGTGTTCTTGTGTAAATCAACATAATATATATTTTAACCACTATGAATAGGGAGTAAACAAAGATCAAAGAAGTCTTACTACTAGCTTCAAGCTAGGGAAGAACAATGGTGGAGATGAAGTGGATAAAAGCAAACAAAGGCAGTCCTTCAAGATCCAATAGTTCCAAGCTTCCTAATTCACCATCTAGCACCCTCGAATGGCCTTGGATTGGATGGATGAAAACCGAAAATGGTGGTGGTGTGTATAGGGTGTTCGGCCGAAGCTTTTGAGAGGGAGAGAAGGAGTTGTGAAGTGGAGATGATGAATGATGAATGGTTACTTATAACACTCCAAACTCTAATATCCATTGGGTTATATGCTTCCCATAGTACATACTAAATCTCATCAAATCCCATGAAAGATTATGGAAGATTAATGAAAGATTAGATGAATCTTGTGGTGGGGCCACCATATGTGGGCCGTAAATATGCAAGTGGGGGGGGGGGTGATTTGTAAGTTGTTGGTAAATGTGGGTAATTAGTGGAAGGTTAAATGTTATATCTAATATTTAGTGTGTAGGATGCTTTATGTAGAAAGTTTAAGTGTTCGGGAACCATAACTAGCTCAGAAAAATAAAAACAATGCTTTTAGCAATATTTTAGTGTTCCGGGTAATGACCGGTTGTTCGGTTAGATACCGGTTCGTTAAAGTGTCAAGTTATACCGTATAGTGTATTTTATGTAACTTTTTGAGACACTTTTAATTCCCGACACTTAGGAAAGCATACAGGACCATTTTGCCATACTTTTGCACATTACTAGCTTGTTAAAAAGCTGATTTTGCTGAAATATGCAGAATTCTGCACTTTGAGTGGGTTTTAGTCACTGCCCGGCACTTTATCTATCACTTAGGCATGCAGTTTTGGGGTCCTTACTTCTCTACACACTATACTAGTGTATCACTTGGTCTCTGGCTCATACTGGGCCTCAAAATATTGTCTGTCTATTTACTGAACATCGTTATTATTTTTAGTTTGTCTGGTAATGGTGCCAATTCTGTTCTGTGTATCGTTTGAACTATCTCGTGTTGCACGTAGCAACGAATAAAGTCTTGCAACATGAAATGCCATTGTATGAATATAACAGTAATCAGAAATTCATTTGTCTTGTAAACTAGATCATGCACAGTTATTAAAGCACAGATTACTGTTCATTTAGTGTACGGAATGTACGAAAAAAGTGACAGTTGTCACAGAAAGCTCAAAGATGCCTACAAAAAGGCCACATATCCTTTCTGGGACATGTCACCGAGGAGAAAGGCAAGAGCAAGTGTATTCAAGATATTCCGATTGTTCGAGATTATCCAGAGGTGTTTCCTGATGAACTGCCTGGTTTGCCTCCAGTTCGTCAAGTCGAGTTTCATATTGATCTTGTACCCAATGCTAACCCGATTGCTAAAGCACCTTATCGTCTTACACCGTCTGAGATGAAAGAGCTATCGAAACAACTTCAAGAGTTATCTGATAAAGGATTTATCAATCCGAGTTATTCACCTTGGGGCACTCCAGTCCTGTTTGTGAAAAAGAAAGATGGATCTTTTAGAATGTGCATCGATTATCGTGAGCTTAATAAGCTTACCATCAAGAATCGATATCCCCTACCACGAATCGATGATCTTTTTGATCACCTGCAAGGTGCTACATGTTTTTCCAAGATTGATCTGCGTTCTGGGTATCATCAGCTTCGTGTACTCGAGGAAGATATTCCCAAAACTGCTTTCCGCACGAGATATGGTCATTACGAGTTCACTGTCATGCCTTTTGGTTTGACGAATGCCCCAGTCTAACGATGGAACTCCTGAAGAAGGAGTAACTTTTCGCCAAATTCTCCAAGTGTGAATTTTGGCTCAAGGAAGTTCAATTTTTGGGTCATATTGTTAACGAGCAGGGTATTCATGTGGATCCTTCCAAAATAGCTGCTATTAAGGATTGGAATACACCTACGACACCTACAGAAGTTCGCTCTTTTCTTGGTCTTGCTGGATACTATCGACGACTTATTTCGAACTTCTCGAAGATCGCGGTTCCTCTCACCGCTTTGAGTCAGAAGAATAAGACTTTTGAGTGGAGACCCAAATAAGAGGAAGCTTTCCAAACGTTGAAACGAAAACTCTGTAATGCTCCTGTTTTATCTTTTCCCGATGGAAACGATGATTTTGTTGTCTATTGTGACACGTCGAATCTAGGCCTTGGTTGTGTTCTTATGCAACGAGGTAAAGTTATAGCTTATGCGTCAAGACAATCGAAAATTCACGAGAAGAAATACACTACTCATGATCTTGAGTTGGGAGCTGTGGTTTTTGTTGGGTTTTTCACATGTTTATCAAAGTTATTTTATTCTTATCAAATAAAAACGCAGCGGAAAGATTATTTAAAACATGTTACTTACAAGATATAAAACTCATTTTATATGTAAAACCCAAGACCGGATCCATATACGAACATGCATGCTATCAAAATAAAACACAACCATAGAGTGTTTTAAGAATACTACCTTCCAAGGAGTAAAAGATATGAAGAAGATGACACTTCTTGAACGGTTGCCTTCAAGTGTAGAAGACCTCAAGCTTGTATACCCCAAGCCTTCCAACAAATACTTTGATTTTAGCTAGGATTTTACACTTGTAGCTCACTTGAAAAATCCCTCTTGATCAACCACACATAGCCGAAATTTAGAGAGGTTTTATCTAGTGTTCTTGCACTTGATTTTCAAACTTAAAAAACTTTAGAACCAACACATGTTGGCCGAAAATTAGAGAGGAATTCTCTAGTGTTTTTTCAAGTTCATCTTCCTTAATTTTGTCATACAAAATTCTATTAAAGTTGTAGGAGATATTGCCACCCACTTTGCCCAATCAAATGCCATCTAGCCATGCAAAATGCATGGATTGTCATTGGACCAAAAAAAGGTCTTGGGAAGTATATGTTGGGGTGGCCCACATGGGTTTTTATAAAAAAATTCAAAATTTCTTTTAATAAATATTTAAGTCTTATTTATAACTTCTATAAAATATAACATCATATGTTATAAGACTTATATAATATCTCACAAGCTTTTATAATGTTATTTAACCCATTAAATAACAAGATAAAATATTCTCTCAAAATAAATTATCCATATAATTTAATAGTTTGTCTGTGACACCCGACATTTTTAGATTAACTCCGTTATCTCAAGCATTCATTTTTTTTCATTTACTTTATGCATTACATGCCTAGCGTACACCTACTTATAACATTGCATATGGCTACACACTCAGCACTATAGTATGATTACATGTAATTATTTGTCTACATTATGATGCATTGTTAGTATGGCATAATCTCTAGACTTTTGTGATCTTTACCATCTTGACAACGTTCATTTTGCTACTCGAATCTAAGAAACCTTTTGACACAAGCTAAGAGGAACTAAGATGAACATGCAAATTACATTATCATTATGGGTGCACACATAATAATAATGTGGGGTGCATGTGAGTCCCTGTGAGGCTTAGCAAGTGTGAAAGGGGTTCTGACCCATTATCCTTACTTTTTCCACCGTTCTTGTGGATGCATGTGAATTCTTGTGAAACCCTGCGTGTGAATAAAGTGTCCTAACCTATGAGTTCCTCGTTTAAAACTTCCACTATCAGTAGAAGTTCTCGTAAACCACTCAGCGGTTAATTGGTATCGTTAAACTTAGTAGTTAGTTGACAGGCGCAACTATCAGACTAAAGATGTTCTTGAGTACAATGAGTTATCATCACTTGAATCCCTCATTATTTTCTTTTACTTATGTAAGAGACTTAGTGAAACTAAGATTCTCATCAGAACCTGTCATCTTGATGTAAACCCTACGAGACTCTTAGTGTAAGCTCTTCGACATCCGCATATCAGCGTAATATGAAGAATCCCTCATACACTAATACTTTACCCCCTTACACTTAACTATAAACTCCCCTCTGACCCCATTTCTCTGTCTTGTGACTAATCCCTAGTTTAATCTGATAGACACCCCAACATATCTAACGCTGCAAACGGATTTCTACAAACGGGTCTATGGTTTCAAGAACATTGGAAGATGGAGATACAAGATAGTCCACACATAGGTGAAAGCGATGACCTTCACAAAAATCTTACCTATTATATCGCTAGAGTCATTATTTCATAAGAGTTTTTCTTTTAAGTGAATCTTTTCCCTAACCCTTGCACTGGTCGATGCATACTGTTTAATGTGGTAGCTGGTTATTGTTGTCGACGTAGACAAATCTCTCACTCCATTATTGTGGTCACACTACATCTTTGGTTCCCTACCCATCAACTCCCAGGGAATTGTGCTCTAATTAAAGAATCCGACAAATTCACCTTTTGATCCTTATTATTATCATACCATTTTATAACATATTTTCACGTCCTTGAAATGAAACCTCTTGGCGACGTATGTGATGCTCCTAATTCATGCACACGTTTTAGTTCAATCTTTCAAACTTGTTTGCATACATGTTCGACTAATTACACACCCAATTTCATGCATGGAAGTTAGTGAATCTATTCTTATTCACATACGGGCAAGCTCGACGACTGTGGAGTACACTTCGACTGGACCGGAGCACTACGAATTCGATGAACCATTGCTTTTCTACAAAATTCTTATTGCGTTAACACCTTCAATGTGAAGCTTCCAACGACCGGTAGCGTCACTCTATTTCTACTTATACCGCTTGTGTGTGCAACCAACTACAGCCAAAATATCATGATCGGTATCACCCGGAAACCCCCCCTTCCTTCTGTATGAACTTGTCAAGACGCTAACATTTCGAGATAAAGGGACATAATACCTGACTTGAGTTTTCATCTGGTCTGTTGATAAATTTATCTGAAACACTTGTTTTAAGCAATTTATATTTTTTTCTCTCGAATCCTTACGTACGATGGCATCACCACTGTTATTTGGTAGCGGTGACTGCACCATTTCTGATCTCCGGTAGCGATACCACATAACCACGAATCTCCCTAACCCTTGCTTTGGATTATCTTCACCACGGTACGCTGAGTATGTCCTCGGTAGTGTTCCCGGCACACGTGATTCTAGAATTTGAGTAATTTTGGCCTTTAACAAACTACCTTAACACAATTCTAGTTTGGTTTATTTCATCGACCCTTCTTTTATAACGTGTGACATTCGTGTCCATTCGGGCAACCCCAAAATAAACATTAGATACACTTGCTTCGTGAAGTGTTGACTACTTATTATTCAGATCACTCCATGATAACTAGTTACTGCCTCTTTCAAGTCACTCAAATCCAAACATGTAAAACTCACCAGAACTATATTTTATGCAATACCCCCCCCCCCCCCCCGACTATACATACTAAATAAATCAGTCAGTGTCATATTCGATGAATGACACACTGGTGTTCCAACTCTTGTGAGCATCTTCCGTGCTTAACACAACTTGTTACAGCATTCTTTATTATTGAGCTCCCATTTACTCAACTTACATTTCTACCTAAGACCAAGTACGAATTGACATGTATCAGTATATTTTTTTTCCTTTGTTAGCCTAACTTAATCTCCATTCGAAATCCTTATGCAAGGATTCATTTCGACACATCACGACCTCTTCAAGCCATAGTGGCTTCACCTGCTAAAATTCTTATCACTGGTGTCACCTCCATGACAATAGCTATACTTGGTTACTAAGCGATGTATTATTCCATCTTATTCGTGAAAAGGAAATTGGACCACCAAACTTCAATACCATGATACCATCTTGAATTTGCGTCATCTCTTTACTCTCGTGTATACCTACATTGTAAGCGACTTCCTATAGTTCTTGATAGCCACACTTATGTACCCCTACTCTTACTGAAATTGATTTATTGCTTTGACAATTGACTATCATACACCTATATATAATCCCTCATGACTTGTTCGGATGAACGACTGAATCCCATTTGTCATCAACAGTCATCTTAATCATACAGTCTGATTTTATTCCATCTTGTTGTACCATCAAATTCTTCACGCTCTCTTTAGCAATGAACTTTCAACATGGCCTAAGGATATCATGATCTTAATTTTCGGGATGAAAATTCTTTCAACAAGGGGATGATGTGACACCCAACATTTTTAGATTAACTCCGTTATCTCAAGCATTCATTTTTTTTGCATTACACTTAGTTAGGGTAAATTAAATGAGGCAGTTATTTTACAAACACTCACGTAACGGTAATTCAGGGAATTACAGCATCACATATGAGCTTGTACACGAACGTCGATAAACAATCAGAATAGTAATCCTGAACAAATAAATAAATATAAATTGGGTAAATTTATATGCTATGTGACGTTATATATTATGTGACTTATATGTGCATTTTGTGAACTTATGTGAAACCGTGTATAATTACGTGTAACAATCTATTATCGAATAAACCATAGTTGGGGTATAGAGCATACCCTAGTCTAAATTTCGAGGACGAAATTCCAGTAACATGGGGAGGATGTGACAACCCGTATTTTTGACACTGGTTAATTACGTGAAGTTACCTGTGGAAATCTACGTATTATTATTTACTAAATAGTAACAACATATAAAGTGCGAATACGTCATTTAATTGACAATCACGATGATGATGTACTACAAATTCTTTTATACATATGTACATATTATATATATGTTATGTATATTCATTTTAATTTAAATTAGTAAATATAATATAAACGTTATATTTATTTTATTTCCGAGAAATTATAAACGAAATGCGAGACATGAAGCGGGTTCTCACACACGGTTTACACCCACCTAACCAACCCATTCAAAAACAACAACCATACCCAGTAAATCCCACAAATAGCAAAGCTATTTATAGGGTCTGGGGAGGGTGGGATGTAGGCAGACCTTGCCTCTATCCATAGGGATAGAGAGGCTGCTTCCAGAGAGACCCTCGGCTTGAAAACGAACAACAACCAACACACCAAGTCAAAGAATATAG
Organism: Helianthus tuberosus; assembly: GCA_030545235.1. Taxonomy (NCBI): domain Eukaryota; kingdom Viridiplantae; phylum Streptophyta; class Magnoliopsida; order Asterales; family Asteraceae; genus Helianthus; species Helianthus tuberosus. The sequence continues at coordinate 69,490,100 of CM060385.1, read as the reverse complement.
AAATAAGAAGTCCCTCATACCAAGAAATTGATCCGAGTGACACAATATAATGCAAATCATGTATAATAGAATGCATACAACATCATTTCGGCATAAACACAAGAAGGCAATCACCGGAAAAGTCCCTTAAAGAGTAAGAAAAACCTACCTCCTTAAAATACACCTAAGACCTTACTGCAATATCTTCTAGAAGTCCTTAGCCCTAATCCTACGCCTCCACGAAGTCCTATCTTGGACCATGTCCTCAGAAAGATGCAACTCTACTAAATCATGCCTAATCTGCTCATCCCATGTCAGTTTGGGTCTGCCTCTTCCTCTCCTCCCCTTGACATTAAGAGTTTCCACTACTCTAACTGGTGTCGCCGTTTCCCTCCGCTTCACATGCCCAAACCATCTCAATCTCCCCTCCTTAATCTTCTCCGATATACTAGCCACTCCTAATCTTTCCCTAAAAACCTCATTTCTTATCCGATCTAACCTCGTGTGTCCACACATCCACCTCAGCATCCTCATCTCTGCTACCTCCATCTTGCGCGCTTGTGTCTTCTTGATAGCCCAATAGTATGTTCCATATAGCATAGCGGGTCTGACTTCTACCCTATAAAATTTCCCTTTTTAATTATATAAACACTTTATATTTCCTTCCTCTTCACTTATGCAAACCCTAGCCCCATTAGCTTCTCTCACAACACACAAAACTTCACATATTCAGGTTTAGAGAGGGAGGGTCGTAGAGAGATTATGAGAGAGAGAGAGAGCCAGAGGTGTTCATCAGCCGACCAACCACCCACTCCAAATCCGATGATGGTGTTCGGTGGTTTCCGGTGGTGCTTGCAATTAGACGCGGTGGCGTCCTGGTGGTGGAGCCAGGTTATTCAGGGGTGAGCGACGGAGTTTAAGGTGTCGGGTCATGGTGGTTCGAATGGAACAAATGTGAGAGTGACGGCATCATTGTGGTGGAGAATGGTTACGGCGAAGATTAGCTATGACCATCGAGGGATGGCAACACCGTGATGGCGGCGGCGGTGCTTGGACGACTACTCACAGTGGTCGTCTCCAAACTCACTGTGTTGGGTGGTGGAATCATCAAGAGGCAGTGGCAGCATTGTGGTGGTACCGGAGGCCATGACGGACCGGGGCAGAATTGACTACAACTTACACCCACTCGTTACAGTCTATCGGTTAGTATGAATCTATCACTTTTCGTCTTAAATTCTCTGTGGTTTTCAATTACAAAATGGAAGTGTGTCTTTGTGTGATCAATGAGTTAGAATATTAACTGTTAATAAGAGTTTTGAGGAATAATGTTGACTGTTATTGCATTTTGACTGATGATGATGACCGACTATGATAATGACCGAGACAAAATTGTTAAGTTGTTTTTGTGTGCTGAACAGTTGTGTTAATTAGTCTTGTGCCTTCATTTCATCTCACAGCCTTATGCTTAGTCTGTTGGTTGCAATTTGTCTTAGATTATGTTGGTATTGACTCACATAAGCAGTTAACAGTTTGATGTAGTGGGCGATTGATACATGGTTGCTGGTATAGTATGTATGTAGGTTGCTTTTCAACTTTCACCGATTTTTGCATTTTTGTGAAATTATGTCGTCATTCTCAGACTTCTGTTTTGTAGCTTCAAGATGAAACGTGATATTATTGGTTACATTGACTATTTAAGATTTGGATAAACTTGATGAATTAGGGTATGAGTGGTGTGAATATACAGATTTAAGTTTTGATTATTTGTCTACTATGCACCACTGATTTGTGTGTTTTGTAATGTATGCGGACAAAGTTTCTGGTTCTTTACGATTGTTCATTTTGCTTATGTTTGATAGTTTCATCTGAATTAATAAAGATTTAGAATTTATGCGTTTAAATACGTGTTTGATCAATCTACTATTTGAAATTCTGAAAAGTGATGGAACGGAAATTTATGATAGTTTTTGGTTTATGTTTAGGAAATAAAATTAGTTTTCAGTAAAGTCCTCGTGGGCATCACACACCCGGGTACCGTACACCTCAGTACCATACACTGCTCACATCGCACACCTCTTATGACAACCATTGTATAACCCTGTCTTACGTGACTGCACACTTGTCAGTAGGTCGCACACTCTCATGTGGACCGCACACTGACAAGTGGTCCGCACTCAACCTTGGGCCTTATTCCTTATTGCGACGCACACTAATAAAAGCCCACGACTTTGTTTAAACTGCACCCATATACAATACATTTGAATTATGATAAACTGTGATGATAATTGTGAACGTGTATACATGTTAGTATAATGTACAGTAACTGCTATTTGAACACTATGTGTTGGATACATGTAATTAATACGTGATGTTACTTGCATAACAAACCTAACGAACATTGGTAACCATAATAGGGTGTGGTTGACCGACTGTTAAAACAAGTAAATTATCTTCCGAGCAAAGCAAAGGTGAGTTCACTGCTCTTTTTCAAGCATGCGTCCCGGGTAGGGACATCTGGTAAATATTCCGGGGAGGAATATTGGGTGATGAGTTTGACTGGAATATTAAACCGGAATGTTGGATAATACACTCACTCCTATCATCTTAAGTCCCATCTTCTACCGAAAAGGTTGCCAAGGAGGCAACGGGGTATTTAGTTGATAGCGCTATTAGGTTTGGCACCCTCACAACGTACCGGGGAGGACGGGCGTGAACTAATTACCTTAAATCATGACCAATGCTTTGATAGGGGCATTGGGACGGGCAAACAAACTGAAGCCATCTTGTACGGTATCGAGTTATTATCAACATTGTTTTTGGAATTTCTTTGAACTGAACTAAACATTTGGCAACTAAACATGTAACACGATTTTCAGTAAACAAAACTGTGAACTCGCCAGCGTTATGCTAACACGCTGTCTGGGATGCTGGAGTGGTCATGGGTTTATAGGTACAATTATTTGGAACTTGCTGTCTTGGATGCTGGAGTGGTCATGGGTCGAGTTACATGGAATCACGAGATAAGTCTAATGGCTTTTACACACTTGGGTTACGAAATTCTTAACTATTGTATTATGCTTCCGCTGAATAATAAACAATGTTTTGTAACGCTTATTTTAATAGATGAAAGTTTTATTTGAAATATTGTTATGAGTTCAATGTGATTGGTGGCTAGATCCTGGTATGTCACACACCTCGCGAGGGTTCCCGCTTGTGGTATTTTGGGGGTGTGACATTGTCAAGTGTAATTATTTAGAAAACCAATTTCTAAATATTCTAAGTGTTAATATTTATTTGTTTGATCATATCGCAAATAAATATTATAAGTATTTTTCTAGCTTGTATTTGGGTATGACTCAACTTGGATCATAACGTACTAGCCACATCAATTTAATATGTGTCTTGGGCATACAGAATCCAACAATCTCCCACTTGCACAAGATACATAGAAGATTGATGCAAATAGTAAAGACCACCTAACTATAGTTTACTACCCCTAATACGTATGACTATATGTCCCATTCAATAACATCATCCCCTTCAAGTCCTTTACTTGAAAATGATTTAGGTGAATCTATCATTTTATCCTTTCGTTACATATGTCATGTCAAATCCAGAGACATAGTGTGATCATTCTCTGTTGATTTAACTTTAGCAGGCCTTAGACATCTTACTCTCAACGAATAAGAGGAACAAATCCCTTCTTGATTACATACGTCTCTCACAATCACTTTGTACCACATCTGAGTTTAGCCTTGTGTACTGCCTTATTACAAACAGCGAAGAACTAGGTCAAGGTATAATACTTGGTGAATATCAAGACCCAATATGTATCTCAGGTCAGAGGATACTATGATATTCTCCTTTACTCAAATTTACTTATGACCAATCATATATGATTCCATGCAGTAATATTTGAGAGCGAGTCAGTCCAATATTTGTATCCCACAAATATCTATGAACTTTGGCAGCAACACTTTGCTCTATATTCATACTTAATGAATATCCACCAATCCAAATTCAAAATAGTCTTAGATTCATATTTGTTCCCACAAGTATGATCGACTGCGGACATTTAGAATAAGTAACTTATTCATGGATTTAAACATGCTAAAATGGAACATAACTCAAAATACAATAAAGAGTTATAATAACAATTGTTCCAATATCCAAATACAAAAATAGATCAAATCCAATCACTAGAATATCGAAGTCCTAAGGCACAAGTATGACCCTCTCATGCTTTGCCCATTCAAGGAGCTTCGTGAGTGGATCCGCAATATTTTGATCATTGCCAACTTTGCGAATACATATCTTTCCTTTTTCAACTTCATCCCTTATGTTGTTGAAACTCCGCTCAATGTGCCTAGTCTTTTGATGTGCACGAGGTTCCTTGATTTGAGCAATCGCACCATCGTTATCACAAAGATCTCTAGGGGTCCTGAATGGTAGGGACTACCCCTAGATCGGAAATAATTCAAGTGGCAGATCCATATGAATTATCTTGATCAATGAAACGGCGATGTATTATGATTCTGTAGTGGACAATGCTACCCTGATTGTGATCGAGAATCATCTCGATCCGTTTGGAAACTCGTATCCATGTAACCCTTTCAACGAATTCTGAAACTTGCATCCCTGTAACCCTTTACAACGAGTTCTTCTTCACCAGATCCATATATTAGAAATATATCCTTAGTCCTTCTAAGGTATTTCAATATATTTTTTAACAGTCACCCAATGACCGTTACTTGGATTTCGCTGGTATCTTTTTTTTTGGGTAAAGGGTTACCCCGGTGATTCTATATATCAACAAACCAAAAAAAATACAAGTAGCGTGGAAAACCCACACTAGTTCAAACATGGGACACCCCCATGAGAGTAAGCCAAGACACCAAAAACAAGCAACCAATAACATCAAAATAAGACAACTAGACTATAATCTAGAAAAAACAAACTAAAAATGATCAGCCTCCATCATCGTCCAAATGGTTGGTATAAATCTCCCATGAATCCAGCAATCTTCGAACATTATTGCTCTCCTTGAACTTAACTCCCATTAGCTTATATCGAACAGTCTGCAAGATTAAATCACTCAGAACGTCTGGAGGTCTCGTCTGGTTCTTGAATATTATGGCATTACGTTCCTGCCAAACAAAATAGATCGCTGCTGCAACTATGAGCCTACTGATGAAATTAATTGCTGATTTTGAAGTAGCTCGAGCCGCTAACCAGTCAACAATAGCTTCCCATTCTGGAGCGACAGTACTCATACCCCCTTGCCACGAACCTTGATCCAAACTTGAGTAGAATAGTTACAATCGAAGAACAGATGATTATGAGAATCAATTTCCGCGTAGCACAGAAGACAACACATCATATTCATATTTTTCCTTCTCGAAGAATCCCATTGCAGAATTTTGTCTTGAGTTAGGAGCTTACGACGTATCACCAGCCACATAAAGAAAGCATGCTTAGGGATACATTGTGAGAACCATACAAGTTTAACCCAATCCACCTCCTCGGCTAGATGTCTAAGCGAATGCCAAACCCGAGTTGAGGAGTGTTTAGCTAAGTCGTTGCCATCCTTCCACATAAGCTGATCAGATCGATTAGAAACCGTACGAATGTTATCTAGTTGGATTAAGATAGGATAAGTATCCCTCCATGCCACCGGCCACCTCCAAACCCCATTATCATGAATCTCCTGAACTGTAGTTTTTAGAGAAAAACCTGCATTTGAGATGGTTCTGGGGGTCAAAAAATTACCAAGCGGACCCAAATGGCTCCACAAATCAAACCAAGCTGACGTGTTGCTTCCATCACCCAACTTAGACCAGATAAAATCTCTAATAAACGGCCTAAGCTATAATAACTTCCGCCAACTACAACAACTAGTCGCCACCGGCTTACAAATCCAGAAACTATTCCCTTTGAGTCTATACGAATGAACCCATGCCACCCAAAGAGAGTCACGTCTAACCAGAATACTCTAAATATGAGAAGTCATTAGCGCTTTATTGACATCCCCAATCCTGCGGATACCTAAACCACCCTCATATTTTGGAACACAGATGGATTTCCAAGAACCTTTAGCCTTCTCCTTATGAAACAACCCATCCGACATGTCCGGTCTAGTGCATATCATTACATACATAATGGATCCTATAGCAGACGCATATGGGATTCCTTTCATTCTTTCTTGCACATCCTTTGAGCTTGGACATTGAGACGCACTCAAAATTGTCCTCTCTTGAATAGGTACCTAAACCTTTCTTAGAGTTCTCCATCTTGAACCTTTTCAAGACTTTGTCAATGTATGCACTTTAGTTTAAACCTATCAAGCGCCTTGATCTATCCCTATAGATCTTTATTCCCAAAATATAGGCGGCTTCTCCAAGATCTTTAATGGAAAAACAACTTCCAAGCCAGGCTTTTACACCTTCCATGGTTGGAATGTCATTTCCAAATAGTAGAATGTCATCGACATACAATACTAAGAAAGTGACGGTGCTCCCACTAGCTTTCTTATACACACAAGCTTCATCGTCGTTCTTGATGAATCCATATTCACTAATATTTTCATCAAAACGGTGATTCCAACTTCTAGATGCTTGTTTCAATCCATAGATCGATATCTTTAAATTGCATACTTTGTTAGGATGCATTGGATCGACAAAACCTTCAGGCTGAACCATATAGACATCTTCCTCAAGATATCCATTAAGGAATGCCGTTTTGACATCCATTTTCCAAATCTTATAATGATATTATGCAGGTATGGCAAATAATATCCTAATTGACTTTAGAATCGCCACAAGTGAGGTCTCATCATAATCAACCTCTTGAGTTTGAGTGAAGTCTTTTGCTACTAATATCTCTTTATAAGTATCCAAGTTTCCATGCATATCCGTTTTCTTCTTGAAAACTCACTTACTTCCAACTACTTTGTAGTTAAGAGGTGACACAACCAATTCCCAAACTTGGTTGTCATACATGGATTGCATCTCTACGTTCATGGCTTCAAGCCATTTGTCACAATCGGATTTTGACATTGCATCATGGTATGTGGTAGGTTCACCTGAATCCACCACGTAGCATCCATCTATGAAAAATCCATATCTTTCAAGTGGACTACTAATTCTACCAGATCTGCTAACGTTTTGTGTGTATTGATCAACCACTTGATCGTTTTCAACAACCTCTTGTTGAGTGCTAGTATTAACAAAACGTGTATCGGCTTGTGGTTTTCGATCCTCATCAAGTTCCACTGTTCTACTAATTCCTTCCACAAGGAACTTAGCTTCCAAGAACTCAGCCTTTCGAGCAACAAATACCTTTTTCCTCTGGTTGGATCGTAGAAATAATATCCTATACCATCTTTAGGATATCCTATGAAGATACACTTAGTGGATCGTATTTCCAATTTATTTGGGGTGTATTGCTTCACATAAGCTTCACAAACCTATACCTTCAAGTATGATAATGATGGAGCCCTTCCATGCCATATTTTAAAAGGTGTCTTATCGACTTTCTTGGTTGAGGCCATATTTAATATACGGGCCACAGAGAGCAAAGCGTAACCCCAAAATTGATAGAGATAATGCGCTCCTAGCCATCATAGACCGAACCATATCTAATAGAGTTCGATTCCTCCTCTATCGGAACGAAGAACTTTGATTGAGTTGAGTCTCTACTTCACTTTTGAAGACTTTGAACGTTTCAAAACTTCATCTTTGTGTCAAGTACACATAACCACAACTACTATAGTTGTTGGTAAAAGTAATGAAGCATTTTCACCATTCCTAGTCATTGGCTTAAAAGGATCACATACATCCGAATGTATGATACCTTATAAATCTTTTGCCATTTAGTTGGTACCACTAAAGGGTTTCTTGGTCATTTTACCTGGTAAACAAGATTCACATGTATCAAATGAACCAACTTCATTTGTTTCCAAAAGATCATCCTTTCGAAGTGTTTACATGCGATTTCTGTTTATTTGACCAAGGCGATAATGCCAAAGATAGGTCTCACTCAAATCCATTTTGAGTTTCTTGGTGATTACTTGGTACATTTATCTATCAAATGATGTATTATCATGAACCAATTCATAAATATCATTTGAAAGCATAGCTTTAAAGTAAAACATGTCATTCATCGAAATATAAATGTCAATTTTACAAACTTTAAATCACAACCATATTGTCTTTAAAGAGAAACTGAAACAATGTTCCTAGTCAAACTAGGAGCATACAAAATATTTTTCAAAACGATTTCCAAACCACTTGGAAGTTTCAAAACATAGTCTCCTTGGGCTTCAACTTGAACTTTCGCTCCATTGCCAAAGAGGAGACTAGTGTCTCTCTTCTTGTAATGTCTATTTCTTTTGAACTCTTGCATCAAGTTGCAAACATGAGTTCCATATCCGGTATCCTATACCAGTGTGTTTGGAGAAATAACAATAAGGTCAATATATATTATAGACATTGTACTGGTTTGCTCAGCATCCCTCTTATTTTTTTCAACTCTTTGAGATAAGTTGGACAAATCCTTTTCCAATGTCCTATCTCACCATATTCAAAGTATGGATCGTTCGTGGCAACCTTTGCCTTTTTTTCTTTTGGTTTTAGTGGTTGCGCTTTAACCTTTCTTTTCTTTTCCCTTTGAATTGCCCGATTCCATTTGCAACATTTGCTTTGGTGTCGGGGTAATGCCCTTTCTTGTTACCATCCTCATTGATTGTAAGAATGGATAAATGCCCATTTACCCATATTGAGCCTTTCAAGGCGATCAATGTGGCTTTTATCTTAAAGATATGAGACCAATTGGGTTTCCACTATTCGACATGCATGAAGCGCTTGAAGCATTCTACCCTTGCATATTGTAGGAACATTTCCTTCAATTGGGTAATCATGTCGTATGCCCATGATCAATATCCTTTTGAATCTTGGGAATCATAGTTCCCTAACATGAGGCAAGAGGCTTGCATAGTATCCTTGGTATACTTAATCCAATCGTTATAGGCATCCTTATCTTCCATAAGAGGTTCATCGGGATTAGGATCGTTCAACACATAGGATATATTTTCTTACTTGAGAACGATTCTTAAGTTTCGATATTAATCCATGAAGTGTTATGATTGAGACGATCCTTTTTTAAGGATTGTTTTTAGTGATAGGTTAAGGATGGTTTGGGTAATATTGTTAGCGGCCATCTACAAAATTTAACAAGGTTCAATTTTAGTATTTTCGATATTATTATATTTTAATCATTAATACCCTTTTATGTCTTATAGACAATTAATAATTAAAATCTAGAATCCAACGTTACATTTAAATATTGGTTAGGTGACCTTTATCCCTCTATTTAAATTAACAAGGTAGTCAACGTTTGACAATTGCAACCCTTTGCAACTTCTAGCCATATGGGATCGGTTAAACATCTTTATGTTTAGTTGGCATGTTTAATCCCATCAACACCTTTTGTTCGCCATGCTTCGGTGACCCTAAGTTCATGGTTTCCAAATCAAGTCGTCCAACTTACACACACGTGTGAGTTTATACACATAAGTGGTTAGGTGACCTTTATCCCACAAACATGGTAAACCCACCTCGAATATACAAGTTCCCTCAAATGTGGTTAGGTGACCTTTATCCCAAAATAAGAGTTCCCAAGTGATTCGAGTGTTGTATAAAAGGATGGTGTTTGACTTGTTTTATAAAAGGGGTTTTTAATATTTCAAAATTATAGTTTAGAAAATATTATGTACCATACATTTGCATGCATTCAAATCCTTGGTACTTTAGTGAAAACCAATTTTCTAGGTTCTTTTAAAAAAACCCATTTTATTATAATATCATTAACTTTTCATAAAACCTTTATTCTAGTTTAGAAAATATTATGTACCATACATTTGCATGCATTCAAATCCTTGGTACTTTAGTGAAAACCAATTTTCTAGGTTCTTTTAATAAAACCCATTTTATTATAATATCATTAACTTTTAATAAAACCTTTTATTATCCACTTTAATTATGTTGTTAAGAACCAATTTTTAAGCTTGTTGTTGATTATTAGTTTGTTAAGCATGCATATCCAAATATCATCAAAACAATATAAATAAGCAACCACGCAAGCACAACACACATATCAATAGGTGCATAACCATAGCCAACTATTTTGACCACACTTGTTAGCCGAAACAAGTGTGCTAAAAGGTCCTTCCTAAAGGGTGAATATTGACACAAATAATGTGCCGTTGAACTCCCACTTGATCCCGCATCCAAATGCTTCAAGTCTTCTTCTTGTGTTGTGATTTCTTCACTTTCTTTGAGCTTCCAAATGTCTTTTATATTCAGCTCCAAACTCCTTTGGACTTTAAAAAATGTGTTTTGGTTATCGGGCTAAAATCTCGTTAAGAACTATGAAGTCCTTTAGGCCCGAAATTAGCCAAAACCAAAACCGCATTTTTGTGTGCATCTTCTTTTACAAAAGGTATCCTAATACATTTTTCTAGTAAAATAAAATGCACCTAATCTATTTATTTACATGCCAAATGAAAATAAATAAATTACATACTTTACAAATGGAAGAACAAAGATAATTAATTATTACAACCAATTGAAATAATTAAACACAAATCCCAAACACAAACATTCAACATATTCATACACAAGGTCATGGCTAGGTTATGAACACCAAAAAAAATTATATCCACATATATAAAATTCAAGAAGCAAAACGGTTCCCTTTTTACAACCTACTTTTTGGTCAAGAATGAAAAAACCGAAAAAGTGGGTTTTTGTCCAAACAAACAAAATCATCCATATGACATAATTTTTCAAGATACTTTTATGCATGTAAGAATTTAATCTTGAAAAACAAAGGGATAACCAAGCTTAAAATTTCAGCCATAGGGTTTAACCAAACCTGAAAATTTTAAATCCTATGAAGCATGCACTCATATAAGCGGCTCTAGATGCCATTGTTGGGTTTTTCACATGTTTATCAAAGTTATTTTATTCTTATAAAATAAAAACGCAGCGGAAAGATTATTTAAAACATGTTACTTACAAGATATAAAACTTATTTTATATGTAAAACCCAATCCCGGATCCATATACTAACATGCATGCTATCAAAATAAAACACAACCATAGAGTGTTTCAAGAATACTACCTTCCAAGGAGTAAAATATATGAAGAAGATGACGTTTCTTGAATGGTTTCCTTCAAGTGTAGAAGACCTCAAGCTTGTATATCCCAAGCCTTCCAACAAACACTTTGATTTTAGCTAGGATTTTACACTTGTAGCTCACTTGAAAAATCCCTCTTGATCAACCACACATAGCCAAAATTTAGAGAGGTTTTATCTAGTGTTCTTGCACTTGATTTTCAAACTTAAAAAACTTTAGAACCAACACATGTTGGCCGAAAATTAGAGAGGAATTCTCTAGTGTTTTTTCAAGTTCATCTTCCTTAATTTTGTCATCCAAAATTCTATTAAAGTTGTAGGAGATATTGCCACCCACTTTGCCCAATCAAATGCCATCTAGCCATGCAAAATGCATGGATTGTCATTGGACCAAAAAAAAGGTCTTGGGAAGAATATGTTGGGGTGGCCCACATGGGTTTTTATAAAAAAATTCAAAATTTCTTTTAATAAATATTTAAGTCTTATTTATAATTTTTATAAAATATAACATCATATGTTATAAGACTTATATAATATCTCACAAGCTTTTATAATGTTATTTAACCCATTAAATAAAAAGATAAAATATTCTCTCAAAATAAATTATCCATATAATTTAATAGTTTGTCAAGTGCAATTATTTAGAAAACCAATTTCTAAATATTCTAAGTGTTAATATTTATTTGTTTGATCATATCGCAAATAAATATTATAAGTATTTGTCTAGCTTGTATTTGGGTATGACTCGACTTGGATCATAACGTACTAGCCACATCAATTTAATATGTGTCTTGGGCATACAGAATCCAACAGTTTTTGCACTCAAAATCTGGAGACACTATCTTTATGGCACGAAATGTGTGGTTTTCACAGACCACAAAAGTCTCCAACACATTTTCAATCAGAAGGAGCTGAATATGAGACAACGACGCTGGGTTGAACTCTTGAACGATTATGATTGCGAAATTCGCTACCATCCTAGTAAAGCGAATGTAGTAGCCGATGCGCTAAGTCGAAAGGAACGAGTTAAGCTACATTGTGTTCGAACTCTATCTGATATTCAAACTCGTGTCTCTCAAGCTCAATATACTTGTGTTACACAAAACTTGATGAGTAAGGAATTACCACGTCAACTTGAGCTTAAACTCGAAACGAAAGACGATGGGTTACTCTATTTCAAGAATCGTTTGTGGATTCGGAAACAAGATGATCTTCGCACTTTAATGATGGAAGAATCTCATAAGTCTCGATATTCTATCCATCCTGGTGCTGACAAAATGTACAAGGATCATCGTACTCAGTACTGGTGGCCTGGTATAAAGAAAGATATTGCCTTGTATGTATCAAAATGCCTAACTTGTCTCAAAGTCAAGGATGAACATCAACGACCATCTGGTTTGCTTGTACAACCAGAGATACCGGTATGGAAGTGGGAGAACATTGCGATGGATCTCATCACAAAGTTACCACGTACATCTAGAGGTCATGATGCTATTTGGGTAGTCATTGATCGATTAACGAAGTCAGCTCATTTTATACCGATTCGCTAGGATCTATCTGTGATAAACTTGCCAAGATTTATGTTGATGAGATTGTGTCTTGACATGGTGTTCCTTTGGATATCATATCCGACCGTGATGCTCGATTTTCATCTCACTTTTGGAAGACCATGCAATCTGCTATGGGAACTCAATTAAATCTAAGCACTGCTTATCATCCCCAAACAGATGGACAATCCGAGAGGACGATACAAACATTGGAGGATATGCTTAGAGCATGCGTGATAGATTTTGGTGGTAATTGGGATTCTCATCTTCCGTTGATCGAGTTTTCTTACAACAACAGTTATCATGCTAGCATTAATATGGCACAGTTCGAAGCTTTATACGGTCGAAAATGTCGTTCACCTGTCTGTTGGAATGAGATCGGTGAAGCTCAGCTTACTGGACCTGAGCTCATTCTGGAAACAACAGATAAAATCAAGAAAATTCACGATAATCTTCTGAAAGCTAGAAGCCGTCAAAAGAGTTATGCAGGTATGCGACGCAAGCCCTTGGAATTTCAATTCGGAGACCGTGTCCTACTCAAGGTATCCCCTTGGAAGGGAGTGGTGAGATTTGGAAAGAAAGGAAAACTTGCACCTCGATATGTTGGACCATTTAAGATTGTTGAAAGAATCGGAAAGGTTGCCTATCGACTAGTGTGACAACCCCGAGTTTTCAAGGTCTTTCCTCGACACGTTACTTGTTTCGCAACTGTGTTTTCATAATCTGTTTGCATTGTAACTTGTGCACGTTTGATATATGTTTGGTGTATTGTATTTTTTTTGGTTAATTAATGAACTCATTATAAACTCAACTCATACCTCCTCATAATTGACGAAACATAGATCTTTCGTCATTACCCCTTTGCTCGACGAAATATAGGTTTTTCGCCATCACCTACACTCGACGAAAGACTGTATTTTCGTCGAGGCCTTATTTCGCCGTGTGGGCTTGTAGCCCAGGTGAGGCCCAAGCACGAATTAGTTATATAATCACCTTATATCTGCTTAACTGCACGTTACGTGAATAGTAGCGAAACCCTAGATCCTCTCTAAATCAGCGATGGCAACATTATTTCCTCTTTCGAAGATCTTCGTGATTTCATCTCAATTCTATCGGTTAGTCCATTATACCATTGATTGATCTAAACTTCCTGTTGCACTAGGTTGCATGATCCCTGGATTAAGTGATTTGATTACGTTATTTCCTACTGTTTATTTGATATGATTGCATGATATTAGAAGTTTGGATGATCAACGGTTAGGTCTAACATATAAGTGTGAATAACAATGATGATCTAGACCGTATGATGCTTGAAAGCTGTTGTGTTTGTATGTATAATGATCGATTCGCTATTAGGGTTTTTGATATGTTATTGTTTAAGCCGGTAGATTGGAACACGCATGATAAGAATCTGATGTCTTGTAATCGGTCATGTTCACTGCATGATTTGATGATTCTATTTCTGTATGAGTAGCATGTTGGCTGTGTGTAGTCATGAGCAAAACAGAACTGGAAGTGTTTAGGGTTGTTGTTAATCATGATGAAATACCCTGATGATTCATCACCCCTCGCATCGATGAAACACCTTAGTGATTCGTCACCCATCATATCGACGAAACACTTTAGTATTTCATCACCTGTCATGACGACGAAACACCTCAGTGTTTCGTCGGTTGAAGTTTCGCCGCCCAGAGGATAGTTCAGACTATGGTTGGAACTTGAATGATATGAATGATTTTTGCCGAAACCCTATTACTGTTTGTTAATGATATTAACATCGACTGAGGAAACATGATTTGGTTGTTATGAGTAGTACATGTAACTGTTAGCACCGTTGTGAAACATACATGAGAATTGTGGAATCGTATGAACTTGAATAATTGTTATGTTGCTCGAATACACACTGTGATTGTAAATTATACGTGAACCATGCGAATGAAAACTAATGAACTAAAACATGAATACCATAGGCTCTGACTGTTTAAGTGTGAGAAAATAGCTAGTCATACCGAGCAAACCAAGGTGAGTTCACTTCTCTCAAAACAAGCATGCATCCGGTGGAAACAATCAAACTGACAAAACTTGTAAACAGATTTTCGTAACCCATATCCTTGTAGGGGATATGAGGCAGTTTTCAAATACCCACATCCTTGTAAGGGATGTGAGGGGGATTTCACAAACGCATATCCTTGCAAGGGATATGCAACGATTTTCAGTAAACATTAATGTTGGATAATACACTCACAACTTAAGTCCCATCATACTACCGGGTTAGTTGCTTGTAGGGCAACGGGGTTATTAGTTGATAGCGCTATTAGGTTTGGCACCCTCACGACGTACCTGGATAGGATGTGCGTGAACTAATAACGTTAAATCATGACCAATGTTTGATAGAGCATTGGAGAAGGGCAAAAAGGGCCGTCTGCGGTATCGAGTTATTATCAACTTAACATATCATAAGTCACTACTTGGTATCTAACGGTTAAAGCAAACTGTGAACTCACCAGGGTGTCTCATACACTTTTTCTGCATGCTTGCAGGTCCTTAGGTACACCGTTATGGAACTTGTTGTCTGGGAAGCTGGAGTGGTCATGGGTCGTGGCATTTGGAACGCTTCTCAATGTTGCATTGTTGAACACTTTATTTAAACAAATTATTATGCTTCCGCTGAACATGTTGATTTTATTAAATGGTGTTTAAATTATACATTTACATTTAATGAAAGGTTTTATCTTATCTTATATGTATATGGTTCAATGTGATTAGTGGCTAGATCCTGGTACATCACACGCCTCGCGGGGGTTTCTGCTTGTGGTATTTTTGGGGGTGTGACAACTAGAGCTACCTCCTGAACTTGGGAATATTCACCCAACATTCCACGTGTCCAATTTACGAAAGTGTTTAGCTGATACTGATCTTCATATTCCACTCGACGAAATTCAAGTTGATGATATAATGCACTTTGTCGAGAAACCTGTGGAGATAATAGACCGTGAATGTGACAACTGTGTTCTGTAATCAATGTACAATCTAAAACAATGTTAATTATCAATAAAACAATGTGTTTTGGTGTTATTATGTGTGTATTTGTGTTTAATGATTTTACGATTTGATTCGATTCCGATTTCAAGCTTTAAATCGCTTTCTAGAAAGTTATACTCAAACTGGTGCGTAAACGCAGTCAGTTTAACGCAACAAACACTTTGGAATAGTGAAATAGGCTTAACATACCTTAAATAACCTTCACATAACTTAGAAATAAGTTTTGGTATGGTTTGGTGTGTCGAAAACAAGTTTGTTCGATCGCAGGGACTATTTGTGTCAAACTGCGAAACTATACCGATTTGTATAGTAACAAACATTCTGGAACTTGATCATAAGTAAAAATTGCCCTAAATATCTTTTGCATATCTTAGAAATAGGCTTGGAGGTGTTTGGTGCGCGAAAATAAACTTTATTGATCAATAGGGACTAAAAGCGTCAAAAAGTGCATAAGTTTGCATTTTCGCGCATATCTTACATTCTGAATATATCCGAACATCCAAAAATTTATGTAATCATTAAAATATTTTATTTTAGTGATTGGCATGATAAAATTCCATTCATCGCTCAATTTGGATCGTACACGCGTTCGTTACGACTTCCGTCGTAATTAACCGAACAACGCAACCGTACGACCAAACGAACCGAAATCTGAGATGTTTTTAAGCATATTCCATGTTCCCTATGATTTAAAATCATTATGGAGCTTGAAAATGGGTTTGACAGGTGTTAGAAGTGCCGAAACGCGACGAAACAAGGTGCAGGGGCTAAATTGTCATTTTCTGAAAGTTGCGATCTGCAAGGTCATTACGGACTGTATGCTTAGGACCTTACGGTCTGTAAGCCACCACCAACATAGAAGAAATGCAGAAACATTGAATCTGGTCTTTTCCACTTGTTCCAATGGTTTTCAACCCCTGATTTGCATACTATGGACTGGCATTTGATGTCCCATGGTATTCTAAACCTTGTGCCCACATGTATGGCTTAGATATTTCCCTCTTTAGCAAGGAATTATCCTAACGGTTTTGCAAAAACTATATATAGCCATGCCATTCTTTCATTTTTCTTCACCCTTGATCTGATTTCTCTAAGTTGAAGTTATTATACTTCATACCTGAGATTTTAAGATCAAGTTCTCCCTAGCAAGGACCCTTTGTAAGCTTCTTTCGTTCTTTTATCGCTTTTCGAGCGTGAAAATCAAACAGTGTTTGACTTTCTGCTTTAACCATGAGTTGGTCAACACGAAGTTCGTTTGAACTTCGCAACGTGAGCGTAATCACGATGGTTATAGTCCCCAGTGACTATACCTACTTATTACCACGTTGACTAGACGTAGTGACGAGTCGTAGTTTCGGTCAAAATGCGCATTTAAGCGTATTTTGCAACCAAACTACTCTAGGATATCAAAACACTTTGTTTTGATATCAAAACCTGTTTTCTAACTTAGTTAAGCATGTTTTAACATGCTTAGCTCGTCACTTTTAGTTTAGTGCTTGTTTAGAGTCGTAAGTCAAGCGGTCTAAACCACCGCTTAGACTTTCGAACTCGACCCGTTTGGTCAATCATTAGGATCCAACCAAGCATGTTTAGTGACCATAGTTGTATAGGGAATAACCTTCCGAGGTTATACCTTATGGTCACATTGTTTAAGTAGTTGTATGATAGGAAGTTTATATGCCTTAGGTAAATGACCAAAATGCCCTTTTCATGCATAATTGGATTTTAAGCATATGTAACTTAAACTTTTGTCACATAACTAATTAAATTTTTTTGGGTAAAGGGATTACCCTAGGTAAATTTTATAAATGAAAAAATAAGAAACAAGGGCATGCCCGAATCAGACATGCCAACTAGGCTTGACATACCAACGCCTAGGACACAAGATACACAGCCCAACTACAAAGCCAAACCAAACAACTAGCAAAAACACAAACACACTAAATAAAAACGACTAAGAATCTAGACACAGCTAGCCTGGATCCTTGACAGCATCGTTAGGAACGATCTTCCACGTCTTCAGCAGGCTCTCGTTATTTGATTCCCTTTTAAGCTTGAACCCCATTAAACGTAAATGAACAGTGGTCTTAATCCTCTCAATCACTGCATTCACATCAGGAGAAGTGTTCGAGAACAGACAATTATTCCTCTATTGCCATATGAAATACAAAGTTGCAGCAATAACCAGCTTGCCTATAATTTGCTCCGTCTTCTTTGAACTTGCATTTTGTTCCATCCAGGTCATAACCGATTGCCAAGAGTTGTCAATGTTACCGATTTTAACCATAAGCTTAACTTCATTCCACACTTTAGAAGCAAACGAACACTGAAAAAACAGATGATCTCTTGAATCCCGGTTGTTTCTACATAGCGGACAACACATAAGGTTTAAATTTGTTTCACTTCCCACCTCCCAAGCAGCAAGCCGATCTTGAGTTTTAAGTTTAATCTTAATTACTAACCATAAGTGAAACGAATGTCTAGGAATGCATTGAGAAAACCATACCCCATCAACCCAAGGAACAGGATCCTGCCTATACCGAATGCTGTGCCACACTTCTGACGACCCAAAAGGACATGAGTTTCCATCCAAGTCTTTCCATATTGTATGATCGACCATATTTAGTGTCAATTGAGGAACATTTAACCCAATTAAGACCGGGTATAAATCATACCAAGCTTGAGGCCACTTCCAATTTCTGTTTTCATCAATCAGATCCGAAAGAGAAGACTTGAGATTAAATCCCGCATTAGTGATACTTTGTGGCGTAATGAATGAGCTTAACGGACTTAACTGACACCAGTTATCACACCAAGCATTTGTTTGAGAACCACTCCGAACAACCTTCCATATGAAAGGCCTAACAACACTGCGGATAGATAAAATCTTCCTCCATCCCCAGCTCATACTACCACGGCCTTGAATATCCCAAAAACTCCGACCCTTCAGTTTGTGCATGTGGATCCATTGAACCCAAAGGGACTTCCTATTAACCAGAATACTCCAGATGTGGTTGGTCATAAGGGCCTTATTCACATCCAAAATGCTCCGAATGCCTAACCCACCCTCATTCTTAGGCAAGCAAACCTCAGACCAATGGACTTTCGCTTTAACTCTACTCGGGCTATTACCATTCCACAAGAACCGGCGCATATGCTTCTCTAAATCATTTATGACCCGAGATGGAATAATAAAAACAGATGCCAAATAGATATGCATTGTCGATAAAACGGAATTAATGAGTTGCAGTCTACCAGCAAAAGACAGCGACTTATTCAGCCAACTATCTATTCTCTTTTCCATGCGATCAATAAGAGGTTTACAGTCTTTAAAAACTAACTTGGTTGATATTAACGGAACCCCCAAGTACCTGATAGGCAACGAACCTTCCTGGAATGGCATCACGTGAAGAATTTCCTGCTTAACATTTTGCGGCACATTACAGAAGTACGCCGTTCTCTTAGCCAGACTCGGAACTAGACCAGAGAGGTTAGTGAATTTCTCGAGCGCATCCCTAACCTTCTTAACCGAGACAATGTCCCCATGCACAAAAATGAGTAAATCATCAGCGAAGGATATGTTTATAATCTTCTGTTTCACACAATGAGCATGAAATTTGAACAGAGTACTAGACTGGGCAGCATGTTGTAGAAGGAGCGAAAGAACCTCCATAATCAAGGTGAACAGGTATGGCGACATTGGATCGCCTTGCCTCAAACCCCTCTTACCCCCGAAAAAAACCATGCAAATTACCATTAATACTAAGCGAATAGGTGGTTGTGGTTACACAAGACATAATCCACGCAACCATCTTCCGATGAAATCCAAAACCATTCAAAACATCCTCCAGAAAAGACCAACTGACAATATCGTATGCCTTTTGCATGTCTATTTTGAAAGCACATCTAGCCGGACCCCGATTCAAGTGATAATTGTGCATCAATTCCTGAGTAAGAAGGATGTTATCTGAAATTTTCCTACCCGGGACAAATGCAGACTGATTAATACTCACCAAATCACCCAAGCTACCCTTCAATCTATCTGTAATGATCTTGCTGATACACTTGTACAAGACATTACAGCAAGAGATAGGACGATAGTCAAGCACCGAACCCGGAGTTTCCACTTTAGGAATAAGAGCCAGAATTGTATAATTTAGTTGCTTCAGAAGCTTACCATTATCAAAGAATTCTAGAATGGCCGTAGATATCTCATCACCCACAATATCCCAAGCATGTTTGAAAAAAGCCGATGTATAGCCATCAGGGCCCGGGGCTTTATAACTGATTATGCAACATATTTAAGCATGTTTAGGCATATAATACTTGTCATAGGACTAGTTTTTTTTTGGGTAAAGGGTTACCCCGGTGATTTTATATATTCACAAACCAAGCAAAACAAGTAGTGTGGAGACATCCACACTAGTTCAAACATGGGACATACCCCATGAAAGTACACCAAAAAACCAACACACTAGAAATACAAATAAAATCAACTACTAGACTAGAATCTAGAAAAAACCAACTATCATTTAACCGCCATTATCTTCTAAGCAGCCCTCCTTCACCTCCCACTCCTGAAGCAGTGCCCTCACTCTAGGAGTTTTTTTAAACCTGGTTCCCATCAGCTTATATCATATCGTCTCCACAATTGCAACAGTAACAATATCAGGGGGTCTCGCATGATTCCGGAATAGCCGATTATTACGTTTCTGCCATATAATGTAAGCCGACGCAGCCACAATCACCCGACAAATGAAATTGGCCACAATCTTTGACCGAGCTCGCTCAGATAACCACTCCATAATTAGATTCCACTTAGGTTGGACTGATGACATACCCGGTTTAAGTCTAATCAGCCTCCAAACTTGAGCCGAGTACTTGCACTCAAAGAAAAGGTGCTCATGTGAATCAAAATCCTCGTAACATAACAAGCAACACATCATGTTCATATTTCTTCTTCTATCAGCGCCCCAGCAAAGAATTCTATCTTGTGTTAGCAGCTTCGGTCGCATAATGAGCCACATCAAAAAGGCATGTCTCGGGATACACTGAGAGAACCATACAACATTAACCCAACCAACCTGTGGCTCTCTAGACCGAATAGAATTCCAAACTTCAGAAGACGAGAACTCATGTAACTTATTACCGTCCTTCCATAAAACCCGATCCTGCACACTTAGGTTTCTTTGAATAGCATCGGCCTGGATAAGGACCGGAAACAGGTTTCTCCAAGCCTCAGGCCAATTCCATGTGTCACCTATCGAAACATCTGCCACTGTATCTTGCAATGTAAATCCCGCTCTTGCAATCTCTCTCGGTGAAATGAAAGTACATAACGGACCATTAACACACCAATAATCGAACCACGCTGATGTTGAAGACCCATCACCAATCTTCGACCAAAAATATTTTCTAATTAACGGCCGAAGTTGCAAAAGTTTCTTCCAGCTCCAACAAGAGTTCGAAACACTTTTACACTCCCAAAAATTTCTACCTCTTAGTCTATACGAGTGTATCCAGGCCACCCATAAGGATTCTCTTTGAATAAGCAAACTCCAAATGTGAGAAACCATTAGAGATATATTGAATTCCCCGATTCATCTAATCCCCAAACCCCCTTCATACTTCGGAGTACAAATGGACTTCCAAGACACTTTAGCTTTACCATGATGGAAAGACGATGTTTGACCCCAAAGAAAATTCCTCATCTTAGCTTCCAGCTCATTAATAACCCTACCCGGTAATATGAAAACCGAGGACCAATAGACATGCATAGAAGATAAAACAGAAATAATAAGCTGAAGTCTACCTGCGAACGATAACAATTTATTCTTCTAGTTCATAATACGCTGCTCTAGCCGCTCCATAAAGATAGTACAATCTTTGTACAAAAGCCTAGACGAGATTAGAGGGACGCCCAGGTATCTAACCGGAAGAGTACCCTCCACGAACGGCATAATGGTTAAAATTTCATTCTTCACTTGAGAGGAGACATTACAAAAGAACACCGTACTTTTTTGAACACTAGGAACCAACCCCGACATTCGAGTAAAACTGGTAAGAGAGTGCATAATACACCTCGCTGAACCAACATCTCCTCTCACAAATAAAAACAAATCATCCACAAAGCATAAGTTGATAATTTGCCGCTTCTCACATCTATTATGGAATCTAAAGGAATTGTCAATACTCGTAGAGTGTTGTAAAATACTCGTTAGAATCTCCATAACAAGAGTAAACAGATATGGTGAGAGCGGATCCCCCTGTCTAAGACTCCGCTTACCTTTAAAATAACCATTTACGTTGCCATTGACACACACCAAATATGATGGAGTTGAAACACATGTCAAAATCCAGTTGACCATTATGTCGTGAAAACCAAAACCAACCAACACAGTTTTGAGAAAACTCTATTCCACCGTGTCATACACTTTTTGAACATCTACTTTAAACACACATCTAGGAGGGCCGAAATTCCTGTGATAGTTATGCATCAACTCTTGCGTTAAAAGGATGTTGTTTGAGATTTTCCTACCCGGAACAAATGCCGACTGATTCACACTAACAATACCATTTAGCGAACCCTTGATACGATCCGCAAGTAGCTTACTAATACACTTGTATATAACATTGCAACAAGATATAGGCCGATAATCTGTAATAAATGAAGGAACCGTCACCTTAGGCACCAACACTATCAATGTGTGGTTTAATTCCTTCAGGAGCTTCCCCGTATTAAAGAAATCAATGATGGCCTTCGTTATATCATTTCCCACAATCGTCCAAGCACTCTTGAAAAACGCAGCCGTATATCCATCTGGCCCCGGAGCTTTGTCATTGCCTATAGCAAACATAGCCAATTTAACCTCCTCCATAGTCACCGGACGAGCCATGTTCATTGCCTCTTCAGATGTAAGTTTATTCGTGAATAACTCCGGCGATGGAGACATCGAAACAATACCTTCACTCCCAAGAAAATTCTCATAATGGTTCACAAACGCATCTGGCACATCATCAGCTTCATACATTGTTCCATTAGAATCTTTTATAACATTGATTCGACTGATATGGTTTCTACTCTTAAGCGACATGTGGAAAAAGGCCGTATTAGTATCACCCACGCGTAACCAATCTACCTTAGATTTTTGCCGTAAAAAACGTTCTTCATCCAAGCTAGCCTCTTGAAACTCACGTAAGACTTGCGCTTCTTGAATCCTCAAACTTTCATTCGCCGGATCTCGATCAATATCACTTTGAATTAACTCTAGATGCTCACGAAGAGAGATAACCTTTTTATGCAGATTTCCTTGTTTAAATAACAAGGACCGAAGAGGTTTTTTCAATAGTCGAAGGTTTTTAACAACCCAAAACTGATGCACACCCCTAATCTCCGAATCCCAACTTGCTTTGACAACATCCATAAAGCCCTCCTTGTGAACCAGAAAATTAGCAAATTTGAATGGTTTGGGCTTTAGTTTAATAGCTCTAAGAAATTTCAAAATACATGGACAATGATCAGATACTCCATAAGCTTGAAAAACAGCAACCGAATCCAAAAACTCTGTGATAAACGGCGTATTACCAAGAATTCGATCAATTTTCTTTAATAAACCC
Source organism: Helianthus tuberosus (assembly GCA_030545235.1). Classification (NCBI taxonomy): domain Eukaryota; kingdom Viridiplantae; phylum Streptophyta; class Magnoliopsida; order Asterales; family Asteraceae; genus Helianthus; species Helianthus tuberosus. The sequence goes on along the minus strand of CM060385.1, from coordinate 69,466,719 downwards.
ACTCCCTTTTTTGGTTTTTGATTCCAAGTGTAACGTAATCCCGAGTGGTTGATATCAAACACCTCAATTTCCTGGACACATTCCATAAACTCTCTAATTCCTAGCGACAAAGAAGGCCCACCCATCGAACTATCCTCCATGTTAAGAGCAACATTAAAATCGTCCATAATGACCCACGGGCTATCATTGACCAGCCCTTTATGCATTTTTAAGTGTTGCCACAACTCTCTTCGAGAAATATAATAATTAGCTGCATAAACTATAGAACAGAATATCATTCTCCTATCACTTTTGAATATTATCTGAATATGTATGACCTGAGAATTTTGAGCAAGCACCATAACATCAAAAATACTCGGATTCCAGCCAAGAATAATTCTAGTACCTTTACTACAGCAACCACCATTAGATGTCCAACTCCAGTGACGAAAAACTGAATTACAAACCCTTGCAAGATTACCAACTTCCACATGCGACTCAAGAATCGCACACAAACTAATACCATTATCCTTAACCATCTGACGAACCTCTTTTTGCTTTATAGGGCGGTTCAACCCTCTTATTTTCCATGAAGCTAAACTATCCATTAAAAACCCCTGACGTAGGAGTGCTTGCCCCTATAACATCTTTGGTTACTTGTTTATCCTCCCTTAAAAATTCATTCGTTTCATTGAAAACCTCAACCACCTCCTCGTCATCCGAGTCATCTTGGTCCTCTTGATTTGCATTCTTATTCTGCCCCGTGTCTGCTCCCTCACTGCTTAGAATCTCAAACGGGTTTTCAACCCTAATACCTGATGAAGTAGCCTGACTACTGGTAGAACCCTTTGACTTGGAGTTCACCGGTCTGTACTCGAATTTCTGTTTTTGTTTTTGCACCTGGAATCCCGCTCTCCTAGCCACTTTCTTGTCATCCACATTTGTGAATCCCTCTTTATCAACAGCCATTCCCTTCCCATTATTTTTCTTCTGAGCTTTCATCCCAGTATTATGATTTGGATTTTTATTCGGCCCTTTCTCAACCTTCCTAACTGGGACTGGAAAAGTGTCATCCGAATGACCATAGACACGACAGTGAACACATCTATATGGACTCCATTTATACTCCACATACATCTTTTCTTCAAGTTTATCATAGGACTAGTAGACGCCTCGAACGCGCGTTTGCGTGAACGACGCGTTAAAGTAGCGTAAGCTACCTTAATGGGTCGTAACGGGTCGAAAGCACTTAGGTTAGGTTTCGATTTAGAATGTAGGCTTTGTTAAACCATATCACATGAGTTCCAATACTCATTTGGTTTACGAAACCTCATTCTGTCCGATCTTCTGATTTAGGTGTCGATTTATTTTCTAGTGATTCGATTATTAGGTGCTGCTTGAGTATCCTTGGTTTGATTGAGCTTGTTGAGTTCTTTAGATTGAGGATACTTTGCACTTCGAAGTGAGTACATAGTTCCCCTATTTTACTATTTTCGATTGTTTTGGGGTGATTCATATGTATTAATCGATTTCGAGGTTTTAATGATGGTTTCAAAAATGATTAAGATGGTTTATATTAAACTAATAACGATTTCGATAATGTGAACGAACTTGTTGGTTGTAGTTACATAACGAATGACATTCATTAATTTTGGCCGAACCGCCCAGTATTAGGTTATGGTACCTTAGGGTCTGACAAATCCCGTTATCAGACTACACCCATGGTTATGTGTGGGGGTTATGTTGGTAACGACCGAATCTGATGATTGTTAACTTACCCTTTGGTGGTTTGTTAATACGAGTTTCAAGATAGTTGAGTCACGAAGGTTTGAATGTTATTAGCGAGACGACCAAAAGTAGTTTCACAATTAAAACGAGAAAATTTTTGGAAAACGAGTTAAACGATTTGAAACGATTGTAACGAGTTAAACGAATTGGATAAACGATTGGTGTTTGGGTAGTGATTAGATAATGGGATGGGGGTAGCATGATAAAAGCATGGTATATACGCCGTTGGTACATCTTATATATAAGTGCTTTTATCATATTACATTTCGTGTCATTATTTAGGTCACTTGGGAAACGATTTTGAAACGATGTCACACAACGAGGTTTTCGAAATGATATAAACCATACGAGTTTTATTAACGAGTTTTTACGAAATGTTTTACGATTTGGTTTACTAAAAAAAATGTTTTGGGGTTAAGAATCATGGCTAGGAGATTTTATAAACTATAACCAACTTGTTTTTGAGTTGGTTAATCATGTTGCAATACACTTTTCAAAACGAGGTTTGTACTTGTAGTCTAATGAGGTACTGCAACATATAAACGAGCCATGAATCCGATACTCTCATAAAACCTATGTGCTCGCAAGCATTTCTTTGCTGACTTTGTTTTTACATATGTTTCAGGTGATGTTGATTGCTAGGAAGCGTGTTCACTTAGGATCTGGACGTGGCCTTAGTGACATAAAAACAAAGATAAACGATATGTAACTTGTTCGTTTGGTTTAAGACAATGTACATTACTTAATGAATCAATAAAATGAAACTTTTAATTACCATGGTTGTGAAATGATGATTCTGTTACAACACTCCCCGACGTTTCCGCCGCGGTTTCGTTGTTTTAACGCGGTCGGGGTGTGACAGTGAAATCAAGCGATTGAAGAACAAGTGAATATGATTTGTCAAGGTTCGCTGGGAGTCCAAACGTGGCCTAGAGTTTACTTGGGAACGTGAGGAACAAATGAAAGCGGAATATCCACATTTGTTTTAGTTTCCTCTAATTAAAATTTCGGGACGAAATTTCCTAAAGTAGGGGAGACTGTGACATTTGTGCTCTGTAAATGATGTACGATGTAAAACAATATCAATTATCAATGAAACGATGTGTTTTGGTGTTAATATTTGTGTATTTGTGTTTGACGATTTTACGATTTGATTCTAGTTCGATTTCAAGCTTTAAATCGCTTTCTAGAAAGTTATACACAAACTGATGCATAAACGTAATCAGTTTAACACGAAAAACACTCCAGAACATTGATATGGGCTTAACATACCTTAAATAACCTTTACATAACTTAGAAATAAGTTTTGGAGGGTTTGGTGTGTCAAAAACAAGTTTATTCGATCGCAGGGACTATTTACGTCAAACTGTGAAAGTATGCCGATTCGTATGGTAACGAACATTCCGCAACTTGATCATAAGCTAAACATACCCTTAATATCCTTTACATAGCTTAGAAATAGGCTTTGAGGGGTTCGTTATGCGAAAATATGCTTATTTGATCAATAGGGACTAAAAGCGTCCAAAAGTGCATAAGTTTGCATTTACGTGCATATCTTACGTTCTGAACATATCCGGACAACCAAAAATTTTTGTAATAATTAAAATATTTTATTTTAGTGATTGGAATGCAAAAATACCACTCGTCGCGTAATTTGGATCGTTTTCGCGTCCGTTTGAGTTTTCGTCGTAATTAACCGAATAACGTGACCGTACGACCAAACGAACCGACATCTGTGATGTTTTCAAGAATATTTCATGTTCCTTATGCTTTAACTTCATTGTAGAGCCTTGAAATGGGGTTAACAGGGCTTAAAAACATCAAAATCTGAGTTTTATACATGCAGGGACCAAAATTGACATTCTGTCAAACATTACCTCGCGGGCCGCGTAAGCCAACGGTCAAGCTTACGTGGGGCACGATAGACCTGCAGATCAGAAACTTTGAACCTGGCCACAGTAGCTGTTTTCATGGATTTTTACAATGGTTTTGGGATACCATCTGCATGTTTTTGTGCTCCCATTGTATTAGAAACAATGTGCCACAAGTGTATTGCCAAGATTGAGTTTCAAAAACACTTGTAATGATCTAATTCATCCAAGAACTCTATAAATAGCTTGGGTTTTTGCCAAGTTCATCGCTCATTCATTCAAAATCTGCTCTAAGTGATGCTATCGCTCTGGTTGAAGGCTTCATTCTTTAGTTTTCTTGAAGCTTGGACCCTTTGTAAGCTTCTTTCATGCTTATTTATGTATTTAAGCATGGAAGTCAAACAGTGTTTGACTTTCTGCTTTGACCACGATTTGGTCAAGTTAAAGTTCAATCGAACTTTGCAACGTGAGCGTAATCACGATGGTTATAGTCCCTTGTGACTATACCTACTGATTACCACGTTTATTAGTCGAAGTGACGAGTCAAAGTTTCGGTCAAAATGCCGTTTATGCGCATTTTGCGACGAAACTATTTTCGGGTATCAAAACACTTTGTTTTGATATCAAACTTGTTTATCCTCCTGATTCAGACGAGTAACTTGATCCTCCGTACCCAAAAATTTGCATAATGGTCGAGTAGCGCAACCGGCACATCATCACCCTCAAACCGGTTCCCTGCAACGTCCTTAATAGCATGAATTTTAGTTCTAGCATTCCTACATTTCACGCTATTGTGAAAAAATGTTGTATTTGAATCCCCTGCACATAACCATTCCACTTTAGACTTTTGCTTTAAAAACACCCTTCATCATACGCCGCCTTTTTGAACTCCCTAAGGCAATCAGCTTCCATGTTCCTCATCTCTATATTTAGTGGATTAGCATCGATCTTTTTTTGGATTTTATCAAGTTTAATCCTCAACTCAAAGACTTTGACATGCAGATTACCCTGCCTAAACAGGATTTTCCGCAATAACGGCTTCAAATTCTTGAGTTTTTTTAGTAACCGAGAACATAGTAACCCCATGAACCGTCTTCCTCCACTCCTGCTCCACAGACGACATGAACTCTGGTTTGGAAGTAATAAAATTTGCAAATTTAAAAGGTTTGGGCCTGACCGTAATCGAGTTACCCATCTTTAGAATACACGGAATATGATCCGAAACACGGAAAGAATGATAAAGAACAAAAGCATCCGGACATGTCTCTATAAACTTCATATTCCCCATCACCCGATCGATCTTTTTCAGCAACCCAATTCCGTCCTTTGGTTTCTGGTTCCAAGTGAAATGCAATCCGTGGCCCATAATGTCAAGGAGCTCCGTAAATTGAACACATTCATGAAACTCTCGCATACCAATAGTTTGAGTGGATGAACCACATAGAGAATCTTCAAGATGCAGTGCTGAGTTGAAATCCCCCATAACGAACCATGGTTTATCATGACAGAACCCCTTGTGCCTACAAAGATTATCCCAAAGCCCTCTTCTTTCCTGATAATTATTCTTCGCATACACAAACGAACAGAAGATAGTTTTCTTACATGACATATACCAAAGTTGGACATGAATAACTTGGTCCATTTGTGACAAGACCATAACATCTACATCATTCGTATTCCAGCCCAAAATGATTCTAGTACCCCGATCACACAAGTCACCATTTGAAGTCCAACTCAAATTCCTGAAGACACCCTTACAAACCTTATCAAGCTTCATGATATCAACATGAGACTCAAGAATCGCACAAACAGCTAACTTATTTTCAGACACAAGAATCCGAACCTCGCTTTGTTTCAAGGGTCAGTTCAAACCCCTTATGTTCCATGCTGCTATGCTATCCATTTAAACCATCTTGACCGGGAGTGCTTGCCCCCTTAGACGTTTCTTTTTGGTTTTCATTCCTCATAAACTTTGACATTTCCATAGGAACCGTATCCACAACCTCATCGTCAGTATGGACTTGGTTCCCCTTTCCCTTATTCGACATAGGTATCGTCTCGAATTCACCTTCCAGATCAACTACACCAGCATCTCCTCCATCCTTGGCTAGCACGTCAAACGAATTCTTTATAGTGAATTGAGAGTGCTATGATCAAGAAAAGTGTCAAGAAGATGGCAAGGATCATAGAGGATGAATACATGTGTCAAACATCTGATCATATGCTTGGTGATCACTCATCTTGTGCTCCAAGTATGATAAAATAATCAAAACAATGGCTGAAAACAAGTGCTGCAGCTGAAAACAATGTTCTATCCAAACAGGGTCGTCGCTGAATGCCACGGTGAAACCCCTTTGTCGTTGCGTGACACCACGGCTTACATCTCAGTTTTAAAAATTGGCAGAACAGGCCCATGCACATAATTTGATGTGTTTTGACGCTTTTAACCCCTTTTAACCCACTTTTTTAGGTTCCATAAAGGCGTTAAGGCATAAGTAACTTGGTTTATGCCCGAAAATGTTGTGGATGTTGGTTCGTTCGGTTGTACGGTCGCGTTTTTTGCTTAATTACGACGAATAACGAACACGAAAATGATCAAAATCTCGCAACGATTGATACTTATGCATTCTTATCAATAAAATACAAGATTTTATTGAGTAAAAAATATTCGGATTCGTATATGAGGTTCATACTCAGAAATACGAGAATCGGCAGACTTTCATAGTTTGTCGGAAATAGTCCTTGAACTTGAATAAGCACGTTTTTGTCATTCCTAACCCTTCAAACTTATTTCTAAGTTATGTAAAGGGTATTTAGGGTATGTGTAGCTTATATCCTCGTCCCAGTGTGTACGTTACATTAAATGGATTACATTTAAGTATTGGTTAACGAATTGCTTTCAAAAGAAAATGATTTTGAAAGCCCGAAATTTTGCACAAGGGTTACAGTCTCCCCTACTTTAGGAAATTTCGTCCTGAAATTTATTCGAAGGAGACCGTAGAGTGTAATTGAAATGATTGAAAGATAAGCAAGGTGCTAGATTCCAAAGATGCGGAGCATCGTTTGCTGTTGGAAATTTTTGGGGATTCAAAGTGTGAGTAAGGATATTCAAAGTATCTTAAGGTATTTAAACCTTTAGAACTTGTGAATCTTTAAAAGTGTCATCAAGTTTATAAAAATTGTTTTGTACGGCACTATGTTATACTAAGCTCTTAGTGTAAATCCTAGCAAACAAAGGTGTGTACATTCAAGCCTGGCCATACGTACACGGTTTCTAACATCCCACGTGGTACATCCCATGTACCATGAGCTTCTCATGCATAGGAAATGGGTCAACATACCTATGGAATCAAGTCGTCACAGTTAACACCATAATATACTCCCGGTCAGCTCGATTAGAGTTAATGAATGTACTCGTCGTGGACATTGCATTCAATATTCACACAAATAACAAATAAGCACATAATCACATAATGGTCCAAGATAACATAAAATCTTCAAGCGATCCTAGTAACGTTCTAAAGAATAACACAATAAGATCACTTATATATAGGAAGTACCAGCGGCGTATCAACCGTGTTCTTATCGCGTCATACCCGTCTCGTTACCTAATCATTCTAGATTTTACGCCACCATACTTAACAAGGCTTACTATGATTCTCATGCGTCGAACCTCATAATTATGTGTGCACCCATAATTATTTGTTTCGTCGCATTGTCCACATAGCTCCTCTTGTTAAGTGAGGAAAACAAATAATAAGGTCGAAGTAACATCTAAATCAAATAACACAACATCTATCAAATCAAAACGTGTTTCATACTAGCAATGATAGCACTATTTGTTTTGCATACAACAAAATTAGTAGCAGGTTCATTTTCGTATAATTGTTAATATATATTTCACACTAACCAAACTTGTAGTATGCATCATATACTAAGCATGGATTGTCATAAACAATGTAAGCCTGTCGTGAATAATGTTTTGAAAACATGTGCTAGGTCAACATACAAAGCAAAATGTATTTGTAAATTGTGTACTAAATATGCTAGGTCAACATACGAAGCAAAATGTATTTGTAATCATGTACTGTACATACTAGATAAACAAACCATGTACATATTGTCATAAAAACAAAAGTAGTAGTAGGCACATAGTATTTGTAAAGATCGTGTTGCAGAGATTGTATGAACGCACTATTGTGCGATCATAATATGCTAAACTACGAGATTTAGTTCCTAATAATAAAGAACAGAATCCTTGAAGTCGGTATGTAGTTATATATTACACTATATACACATAGTGTAATCACATTGGAATATGTAAATGAAATACAAAAAACAAGAACGAAGAAAACTTCTTGAAATTTATATTGTCATTACAAATATAGTTGAAATGTGTTCAATGTCTTTGGGTAATAAACAGGAAATGTAAAGGCTTAAATGATCATAAGTGCTTGATCATCAGCTTGAGCCTCATTGACATTGAACACTCGTCCATTAGCATTAGCAAGCTTAGGGTAGTTTGACTTGAAATGATTTAAATCACCACAATTGAAACATGCTCCAGCTGGGTAACGAGGGTGTGTTTGAGTAGGGGCTGCTTGGATGCGACAGGTCGCAGCTAGATGGCCAAAAAGACCATAGATTGTACACTGGCGGCATGTAGAATTAGCTGGGTGATGATAGATTGATAGTTGCAACGATTGCACCGAGGTTGCTTTCCACAATAAAATCCCCTAACGGGTACCGAGTTTAGTGGAAATGGTGCGGCAATCGTATAATTATTTGAAGCCTTACGCTTCTTAGAATTTTTGGAAGGTTCAGCCTTTGTTTCCTTTGGGTTCTCCTTAGTAGTTCCAGCAGTTCATTTCTTGTCTTCCTTTTGAAAAAGTTTCCCTTTTCTAACCTGGGAGTTGGTTAGGGTTGCAGCTAGTTCGATAGCCTCCCTAAGCGTTGCAGGCTTGCTGCGAGTGACAATATCTTGGACTGGATCAGGTAGGCCATCAATATATTTCTCAATGGCCTGATCCGAAGGTGTGACCGTAGTGGGGCATAGTAGGCTCAACTCTTCAAACAGGTCGTGTAGGCATGGTTTTCCCCACTATCTTGTTTGAGGTAATAAAATTTGGTTGCCCTCATTTCGCTTCGTGGGCAGAATTCTTTCTTCATAAGATTCTTAAATTCTTCCCACGTTTGTGCCATCGCTTTGTATGCACCTATGTCCCTCATGATTCCATTCCACCAAGTGAGTGCTCTCTTTTGGAAAACACTCGAGGTGAACTCTACCTTGCGCTCACTAGGACCCTGAACATGGTGGAATGTGCTTTCTATACTCTCAACCCATTGTAGGAGCCCAGTTGCTCCTTCAGACCCATTAAAATTGAGTGGTTTAGCCGAGTTGAATTGTTCGTAGTTGTAGGGTGTGATAACATTGTTGTTTTTATTGTTGTAGATTTGATTAACTTGGGTCACAATGTCTGGGAGTACAGCAGCTAGATACTGAGCAATCATTGTCGCCATTTCTGCGTCCCGAGTAGCATCATGGTGAGGAGGCATCTTGAAGAAATAGCCATCGTGAAATCAAATAAGTGAGATCATAGAAATGTAATAAGTTTAAAACACCATAGTGAAGTGAAAATCTTGACTTGGTATTTGTTCAAAAATCTTGTTCTTGTAATTAGGAAAAAATAGTGTTGTGGATTTTGTTTTGAAATAAGAAATGCTTGAAAATAAACTTTTATTATATTTTTGGATTGGAAATACAAACCAAGTTAATGGTTTGTGTTATAAATTCTTTACCTTTTAAAATTTATTATTTTTAAGATAAAAATATTTTTAATTTAAATTTTAAAAAATATAAAGAAACTTTGTGTATAAAATTTGAAAATTCTCATCCAAATGATAAAAATTTTGAAATTTTGAAAGCCAAAGGATAGTATCTGAAAATGAAATAGGATTACAAAGTGTCGTGAGATGAAATGAAATTTGTTTTGAATGTGTTGTATAAAAAACGTAACATATTACCGAAGGTAATATGATGGAGTAGTGTCACAAAGGTTGTAGTGTTTAGAAATTGTTTGACAAGGACAAGGTGGATTGTAACATCTGTGCTTGTAATCATTGTGAACAGTACAATTATCAATAAAACAATGTTATTTGATCCCAATGTTTGTTTTGTTATGTTTTACATTTTTCATGTTTTGACTTTTATTCAATTTCAAACTCTATATCACTTTCTGGAGAGTTATACGCAAACTGGTGCGTAAACGTACTCAGTTTAATGCGATAAATACTCCGGAACATTAACATATACTTAACATACCTTAAATAACCTTTACATAACTTAGAAATAAGTTTTGAAGGCTTTGGTATGGCAAAAACAAGTTAAATCGCTTACAGGGACTAAACTTGACAAACTGCGAAACTATGCCAATTTGAACTGTAACGAACATTCTGAAACATGACCATAAGTTAAACACACCACAAATATCCTTCACATATCTTAGAAATAGGCTTTGAAGGGTTCGGTGAGCTAAAATAAACTTTTGGGTCGTTTAGGGACTAAAAGTGTCAAAAAGTGCACAAGTTTGCATTTTCGCGCATAACTTACGTTCTGAATACATCCGGATATCCAAAAATTTATGTAAGCATGACTATATTATGCTTTAGTGTTTGGCTTGCCAAAAATCCATTCGTTGCGTCATTTGGATCATTTTACGCGCTTGTGCGCATTCCGTCGTAATTAAACGAACATCGCGTTCGTACGACTAAACGAGCTGACATACGAGATATTTTTGAGCATGTTTTGAGTTCCCTATACTTTAACTTCATTTTATAGCTTTGAAATGAGGTTAACGGGGCTTAAAAGTGTTAAATATGCATCAAAATACAAGTTTCTAGGCTGCAGGGACTAAAATGGTAATTCTGCCAAACTTGACCCTTGCGCACCGTAAGGCTCTCATTGTTACGGTGCGCAAGCTAAGGCCAGATGCAGCAAATCGTTTCTTGGCTGCTGTTTTCAGCTCTTAACCCCTCCAAAAGCCAAGTACAAGTGTCAAAACCCTATGGTGAGTGCCCAATTAGTTACCACAACAAGTGTACGGGCTAGATCATTCCCTCTTTTCCAAGAAACGATCCTAACGGTGGACCGAAAACTATAAATACCCACCTCCACCCTTCACTTCCTCACACTTGAATCTGATTTATGCCTTCTAAGTTGAAGTTTATACTTCATACCTGAAGGAAAATCGGATCAAGAGCTTTCGGGGACCCTTTGTAAGTGTTCCTTCGTTCTTTTATTGCTTTTCGAGTCCGAAAGTCAAACTTTGTTTGACTTTCAGCGTTGACCAGCTTATGGTCAATGCGAAGTTCGTTAGAACTTCGCAACGTGATTGTAATCACGATGGTTATAGTCCTAGTGACTATGCCTACTGATTACCACGTTGTCTAGGGTCGTAAGGGTAAGCGATTTGATCAATCGCTTATGCTTTCGAACCCGACCCAGTTTGGTCGATCTTTAGGATCCGACCAAATTCATTAGGTGACCATAGTATATAGGGAATAACCTTCCGAGGTTATACCTTATGGTCGCTTCGTTTAAGTAGTTGTATGATAGGTAGTCTATATGCCTTAGGTAAATTACCAGAATACCCTTTTCATGCATAATTGATAATTAAGCATATGTAACCTAAACTTTTGCCACATAGCTGATTATGTAACATGTTTAGGCATATAACACTTGTCATAAGACTAGTTAGGCGGTCCGAACGCGTTTTACGCGAACGACGCGTTAAAGTAGCATAAGCTACCTAAACGGGTCGTGATGGGTCGTAAACACTTAGGTTAAGTTTCATTTAGTATGTAGGCTTTGTTAAACCATATCACATGAGTTCCTACACTCATTTGGTTTACAAACCCTCATGCTACCCAGTCTTCCGATTTAGGTCCGGTTTATTAACATAGTTACCTATATTAGATGCCGTTTGATTCCGAGATCTCTAGCATTGCTTGGTGGTTATCCTAGGACTACTGAACAATCTCAAGTGAGTACATAAAACCCCTCTTTTACTGTTTTCCAAACTGTTTTGGGGTGGAACACATGTGCCTACTTGTTACTTTCATGCTTTCCATGTTTTCACATCATATATCTGCTATGTTTATTAGTACATTCATAGTACATGATTTCATTACATTTTATGCTAGGTGTGCCCATTGTGTGCCTACTTAGTACATCGTTTTACATGACATTTCACGCTATGTATGTTCATTTGATTACATACTTAGTGCATTGTTTTCACATGCTTACATTTTGGTATGACATTTGGTTTGTTTAGATGGGACAATACATTCATTAACATTAGCTACGCCGTTCGTTAGTAGGTAGTGGTACCATAGGAATTGACAACTCCCGTTCCGGACATCCTCGTTAGGTGGGGATGAAAGGAATGACCGAATTCGATGATAAAATACAGATGGACCTTTAATTTGTTTAAGGGTTTATCACCACAGTCACAAGGCTTGGATGTATGCATTATAAGAATACCGCATAGATGTTTGTATCAGTATAGCATGCATTTCCACAAGACATAACATTGATTTAAACCAAGTTTTACTTCAATATATTGTTTTGTGCATTTTACCTATGGCTTAATGGATACATATATACATATATATTCTACTTGCCATACATGACATTTGCTAAGGTTTATACAAAGACAATTGACATAGACATTTTGACATGATTTATATTTTGACACACAAACATGTTTGACATTTGGTTTACATTACATGATCCATATCTTGACATAAACACTTCGACATATTATCCAATACATTTGACGATTGGTTTAAACATAGACATCCTACATTGTTGGTTTGGTTTGAGTAAGTGATTTAAGTAACGAGGCGTGTGTAATATGATACAAGCATGGTGGATACGCCGCTGGTACTTCCTATATATAAGTGATTGTATGATATTACATATCGTAGCGTTATTTGAATCATTTCAATTTGGACATATAACATTTTATACAAATAACATACTTTTCACAATACATTGTTTTACAAACAATTTAATTTATACAAACTCATTTCACATGGTTATTCATTTAACCTTACATTTATTTATACATATCATCTGATCTTATCGTTTTTCAAATGATTTACAAGACAAAGCAAATTACAAGGTTCATGACTAAACATTTTCTTAAACATAAGTCATGAATCCTATTTTCACAAAACCTATGTATCTCACAAGCATTTTTATGCTGACGTACCTATTTTCACATGTGTTTTCAGGAGCTTTTGCGTAGGATGATGATCATGACACTAGGGCGGACCTATGCCTTAGAGACTTAAAAATGAAGATAGACTTTGTTTAATTATGTTATAAACTCTTGTTTCATGTTTAAGACAATGTAACACTCTTGTTTAATAAATAAAATGTAACTTTGTATGCCATGGTTATGAAACAATTAATTCTGTTACAACACTCCCCGACGTTTTCCGCCACGTCTTGTATGCTATACGTGGTCGGGGTGTGACAGAAGAGTTGGTATCAGAGCCAATGGTTATAAGGAATTAGGTTATTAGTAATTCTTTGCCCTAGACTATAACCTTTCTAGGACCCTAACACAAGTTATCTTGTGTTTAGATCTTCAAACATGCACATCACCTATCCTTAGGTGATTATCAAAAACAAAAACAATTTTTTTCGAAACGATTTTTGAAAAATAATCTTCTGTTTTTGAATGATTTATTACATGGTTTTGAACCATCTTTTGTAAGGTTTTGAACCCTTCCAGTTTAACTAAAATTTTTGGCTTTGTGCCTTCAAATTTTCAAAATCCCGTCAAGGTTTTGGGTTTTAAATAATGTGAACACGTGCAAACTGGAAGAGTGAATGCCTGTATTCTGGGTTTTCTGTCTAGGCAAGCACTTCGTATACATCTCAACAGACGCGAGACCAGTTGTGCTTACCTGGGAATTCTTGGGATGAGCGTTCACTTATAGGCGAGCATGTCTTCGTAATACATTATTTTTAACCCATTTACTTTGATTAGTCACTGTGTGTCGTTTGTTTGTTTTGTGATACGGACGAATGACCATCCTCATTGCTTTTGTTGATTTTGTTTCATCTCATTCTCTTCATCCAATCATCTCACTCGTTTCCTCTCGTGTTTCCTCTTTTAGAATGCCTCCTCGACGCGAACACCAGATAGCGACTGCCGAACTGGCAGAAATCATTGCGCAGCAGATGGCTGCTCAATTCCCAGTTTTCATTGCTCAAATGAACCAAGCCAACAACAACAATCATGCTCCATGCAAATTCAAGGATTTTAACTAGGCTAAACCACTCAAGTTTAGTGGTTCTGAAGGAGCAACTGGGCTTCTTCAGTGGTTCGAGAGCATTGAGAATACTTTTCGCCACGTGCAGTGTGTTGACAATCGCAAGGTCGAGTTTTCCTCGAGTGTGTTTCAGAAGAGGGCTCTCACATGGTGGAATGGGGTAATGAGAGATCGTGGTGCAGAAGTTGCTTTAGCACAGACATGGGCTGAACTCAGGGCCCTTATGATGAGGGAGTTCTGTCCTCGCCATGAACAGCGATCGTTGGAGAAAGAGTTTGACGATTTGAAGCAAGATAGTGGTGAGCACAGGGCATATACTGATAGGTTTGAGGAGTTGAGTCTGCTTTGCCCGACTATGGTTACCCCACTCGACAAGGCTATCGAAAGATACATCGACGGCCTACCTGACTCGGTACAAGACATCATTACTGGTAGTAACCCTGCCACACTCCGTCAGGCGATCGAGTTATCAGCGACATTGACTGAGTCGTAGATTAGAAAGAATAAGTTACACAGGAAGGGTGACAAGGGCAAGAAACAGTCGGCTGACAAGGAAGATAGCAAGAAAGGTCAAAACAAGAATGGGAAGGATTCTGGTTCATCAAAAAGGGCAAGGAAGCGTAAGGCTTCCCAAAACTATGCTGTCACTGCCCAAGCTAACCAGGCAGCTCCTAACCAACCCGCACAGCCTCCAGCGAAGAAACCCTATTCAGGGAATGCACCTTTGTGCAATAGATGCAACAGTCACCATCAGCCACAACTTCCGTGCCGTTTCTGTACTAACTGTGGGAAGTCAGGCCATCTTGCCAATGTTTGTCGGTTTGCTCAGAATCGCGCAGTTCAGAACCCTGCTCAACAAGTTGCTCAGCCTCCTGCTCAGCAACAGGGTCAAGCTGCACGTCCACACTACGCACCAGGTGCTTGTTACAATTGTGGGGATCTGACCCACTACAGAAACCGGTGCCCAAGACTAGCAAACCAGAACCAGAATCAGAATCAGGCTCAGGCTCGAGGGCGAGCTTTTAACTTGAATGCCCAAGAGGCGCAGGCAGACGATAATGTGGTGAACGGTATGTTCTTTATTAATAATCAGCCTGCATCTGTTCTTTTTTATTCGGGTGCCGATAAGAGTTTTGTATCATTATCTTTTGAGCCAATGCTTCGCGTGTCTAGAACGAAACTAGGTAAACCCTTGACAGTAGAAGTTGCTAGTGGTGAACCCATTGTTCTTGATTCTGTTCTTCGCAACTGCCAGTTGAATCTTAACGACCATCTTTTTCCTATCGACCTCACGCCTATGCAACTTGGAAGCTTCGACGTTATAGTGGGTATGGATTGGTTAGCCAAGCATCGCGCAGAGATAGTTTGTTTTGAGAAGGTTGTTCGTGTGCCGCTTCCGACAGGAGAGATCCTACAAGTTCAAGGTGAGAAACCGTCAGGTGGCCTCAAGCTCATGTCTTGTTTTAAAGCTCGGAAGTATCTGCGAAAGAACTATGTGGCTTTCCTGGCACATGTCACAGCGGATAAAGGCAAGGGTAAGTCTATTTCAGATATTCCTGTCGTTCGGGATTATTCAGAAGTTTTCCCTGAAGAGTTACCTGGTCTACCCCCAGCACGCCAAGTCGAGTTCCGCATTGATCTCGTACCTGGTGCAAATCCCATTGCCAGAGCTCCATATCGTCTTGCACCGTCTGAGATGCAAGAGTTGTCTAAGCAGCTTCAGGAGCTCTCTGACAAAGGTTTTATCCGTCCTAGCTTTTCACCTTGGGGTGCTCCCGTTCTTTTTGTCAAGAAGAAGGATGGATCCTTTAGGATGTGTATCGATTATCGTGAGCTTAACAAGCTTACCATCAAGAATCAATATCCCCTACCGCGCATAAACGATCTCTTTGATAAGTTACAGGGTGCTTCTTATTTTTCGAAGATTGATCTGCGATCTGGATATCATCAACTTCGGGTGCATGAAGAAGATATTCCTAAGACAGCGTTCCGTACTCGTTATGGGCATTATGAATTCACAGTCATGCCATTCGGTTTGACTAATGCTCCTGCTGTTTTCATGGACTTAATGAATAGGGTCTGCAAACCTTATTTGGATCAGTTCGTCACTGTTTTTACTGACGACATCTTGATTTACTCTAAGACGCGAGCTGATCACGAGCAACATCTTCGTCTTACCCTGGAACTCCTAAAGAAAGAGCAACTTTTCGCCAAATTCTCCAAGTGTGAATTCTGGCTTAAAGAAGTTCAATTCTTAGGACATATCATCAACGAACAAGGTATTCATGTAGATCCCTCCAAGATCAGTGCGATTAAGGATTGGGATACGCCTACTACTCCTACTGAAGTTCGTTCTTTTCTTGGTCTAGCGGGTTATTACCGTCGCTTCATTGAGAACTTCTCAAAGATTGCAGTTCCTCTAACTGCTCTAACTCAGAAAAACAGACCCTTTGATTGGGGATTCAAGCAAGAGGAAGCTTTTCAACACTTGAAGCAGAAGCTTTGCGACGCGCTTGTTCTGACTTTGCCTGAGGGCAATGATGATTTCGTCGTTTATTGCGATGCATCCAAATTAGGTCTTGGTTGTGTTCTGATGCAAAGGAACAAAGTCATAGCATATGCATCGAGGCAGTTGAAGATACATGAGAAAAACTACACCACTCATGATCTTGAGTTAGGTGCAGTTGTTTTCGCTCTCAAGATCTGGAGACACTATTTGTATGGTACAAAATGTGTGGTTTTCACATACCACAAAAGTCTTCAGCATATCTTCAATCAGAAAGAACTCAACATGAGGCAACGACGTTGGGTTGAGCTTTTAAACGACTATGACTGCGAAATTCGCTACCATCCTGGTAAGGCGAATGTCGTAGCTGATGCATTGAGTCGTAAGGAACGTACTAAGCTTCATTGTGTACGTATTCAATCTGTTATTCAAGCTCGATCCGATATCCAAGCACGCATTACTCAGGCTCAACAATCTTGTGTTTCACAAGGTTTGATGGATAAGGAATTTCCCTATCACATAACACCTGATCTGGAACTGAAGGACAATGGATCATATTACTTCATGGACCGTTTATGGTCCCAAGCCAGGATGATCTTCGTACCTTGCTTATGGATGAAGCCCATAAGTCTCGTTATTCTATTCATCCGGGCTCAGATAAGATGTATAAGGATCTTCGTATTCAGTATTGGTGGCCTGGTATGAAGAAAGACATTGCCTTATACGTATCAAAATGCCTTACTTGTCTTAAGGTTAAGGCTGAACATCAACGTCCTTCGGGTTTATTGGTGCAACCGGAGATCCCAATTTGGAAATGGGAAAACATTACTATGGATCTTGTTACCAAGCTTCCACGCACAAAGAAAGGTCATGATGCCATCTGGGTAGTCGTGGATCATCTTACTAAGTCAGCGCATTTCTTGCCAATCCGTGAGGATTTTTCTGCTGACAAACTTGCTAAAATCTATGTGGATGAAATTGTAGCTCGACATGGTGTTCCTTTGAACATCATTTCTGATAGAGATGCTCATTTCACTTCTCATTTTTGGAGAACCATGCAATCTGTTATGGGGACCCAACTTAATCTGAGCACAGCTTATCATCCACAAACGGATGGTCAATCTGAGAGAACAATCCAGACTCTGGAGGATATGCTTAGAGCTTGTGTGATCGATTTTGGTGGTAGTTGGGATTCACATCTTCAGTTGATTGAATTCTCCTACAACAACAGTTATCACACCAGCATCAAAATGGCTCCTTTCGAAGCTCTCTATGGTCGAAAATGTCGTTCACCAGTCTGCTGGAATGAGATTGGCGAGGCTCAACTTACTGGACCTGCCCTCATTTTAGAGACAACTGACAAGACAAAGAAAGTTCGTGATAACCTTCAGACAGCTAGAAGCCGTCAAAAGAGTTACGCGGATCCAAAACGCAAGCCCTTGGAATTTCAAGTCGGTGATCGAGTATTACTTAAAGTCTCACCTTGGAAAGGTGTGATCAGATTTGGAAAGAAGGGAAAACTTGCACCTAGATACGTTGGACCATTCAAGATCGTCGAAAGAACCAGAAAGGTAGCCTACAGACTTGAGTTACCTCCTAAACTTGGAAATGTTCATCCAACTTTTCACGTGTCCAATCTCAAGAGGTGTTTAGCTGATGAGAACCTCCACATACCCCTTGACGAAATTCGTGTTGGTAAAACACTGAAATTTGTTGAGAAACCTGTGGAAATCATGGAACGTGAAGTCAAGTGGCTTAAACGCAAGCGCATTCCTTTGGTCAAAGTTCTCTGGGAAGCTAAACGTGGACCTGAGTTTACTTGGGAACGCGAAGATCAAATGAAGGCAAAGTATCAGCATCTATTCCCACCAGTTTCCTCTAAATAAATTTCGGGACGAAATTTCCACAAGTGGGGGAGACTGTAACATCTGTGCTTGTAATCATTGTGAACAGTACAATTATCAATAAAACAATGTTATTTGATCCCAAAGTTTGTTTTGTTATGTTTTACATTTTTCATGTTTTGACTTTTATTCAATTTCAAACTCTATATCACTTTCTGGAGAGTTATACGCAAACTGGTGCGTAAACGTACTCAGTTTAATGCGATAAATACTCCGGAACATTAACATATACTTAAGATACCTTAAATAACCTTTACATAACTTAGAAATAAGTTTTGAAGGCTTTGGTATGGCAAAAACAAGTTAAATCGCTTACAGGGACTAAACTTGACAAACTGCGAAACTATGCCAATTTGAACTGTAACAAACATTCCGGAACATGACCATAAGTTAAACACACCTCAAATATCCTTCACATAGCTTAGAAATAGGCTTTGAGGGGTTCGGTGTGCTAAAATAAACTTTTGGGTCATTCAGGGACTAAAAGTGTCAACAAGTGCACAAGTTTGCATTTTCACGCATAACTTACGTTCTGAATACATCCGGACATCCAAAAATTTATTTAAGCATGACTATATTATGCTTTAGTGTTTGGCTTGCCAAAAATCCATTCGTTGCGTCATTTGGATCGTTTTACGCGCTTGTGCGCATTCCGTCGTAATTAAGCGAACATCGCGTTCGTACGACTAAACGAGCTGACATCCGAGATATTTTTGAGCATGTTTTGAGTTCCCTATACTTTAACTTCATTTTATAGCTTTGAAATGAGGTTAACGGGGCTTAAAAGTGTCAAATATGCATCAAAATACAAGTTTCTGGGCTGCAGGGACTAAAATGGTAATTCTGCCAAACTTGACCCTTGCGCACCGTAAGGCTCTCATTGTTACGGTGAGCAAGCTAAGGCCAGATGCAGCAAATCGTTTCTTGGCTGCTGTTTTCAGCTCTTAACCCCTCCAAAAGCCAAGTACAAGTGTCAAAACCCTATGGTGAGTGCCCAATTAGTTACCACAACATCTTGACAAGTGTACGGGCTAGATCATTCCCCCTTTTCCAAGAAACGATCCTAACGGTGGACCGAAAACTATAAATACCCACCTCCACCCTTCACTTCCTCACACTTGAATCTGATTTATGCCTTCTAAGTTGAAGTTTATACTTCATACCTGAAGGAAAATCGGATCAAGAGCTTTCGGGGACCCTTTGTAAGTGTTCCTTCGTTCTTTTATTGCTTTTCGAGTCCGAAAGTCAAACTTTGTTTGACTTTCAGCGTTGACCAGCTTATGGTCAATGCGAAGTTCATTAGAACTTCGCAACGTGATTGTAATCACGATGGTTATAGTCCTAGCTATGCCTACTGATTACCACGTTGTCTAGGGTCGTAAGGGTAAGCGATTTGATCAATCGCTTATGCTTTTGAACCCGACCCAGTTTGGTCGATCTTTAGGATCCGACCAAATACATTAGGTGACCATAGTATATAGGGAATAACCTTCCGAGGTTATACCTTATGGTCGCTTCGTTTAAATAGTTGTATGATAGGTAGTCTATATGCCTTAGGTAAATTACCAGAATACCCTTTTCATGCATAATTGATAATTAAGCATATGTAACCTAAACTTTTGCCACATAACTGATTATGTAACATGTTTAGGCATATAACACTTGTCATAAGACTAGTTAGGCGGTCCGAACGCGTTTTACGCGAACGACGCGTTAAAGTAGCATAAGCTACCTAAACGGGTCGTGATGGGTCGTAAACACTTAGGTTAAGTTTCATTTAGTATGTAGGCTTTGTTAAACCATATCACATGAGTTCCTACACTCATTTGGTTTACAAACCCTCATGCTACCCAGTCTTCCGATTTAGGTCCGGTTTATTAACATAGTTACCTATATTAGGTGCCGTTTGATTCCGAGATCTCTAGCATTGCTTGGTGGTTATCCTAGGACTACTGAACAATCTCAAGTGAGTACATAAAACCCCTCTTTTACTGTTTTCCAAACTATTTTGGGGTGGAACACATGTGCCTACTTGTTACTTTCATGCTTTCCATGTTTTCACATCATATATCTGCTATGTTTATTAGTACATTCATAGTACATGATTTCATTACATTTTATGCTAGGTGTGCCCATTGTGTGCCTACTTAGTACATCGTTTTACATGACATTTCACGCTATGTATGTTCATTTGATTACATACTTAGTGCATTATTTTCACATGCTTACATTTTGGTATGACATTTGGTTTGTTTACATGGGACAATACATTCATTAACATTAGCTACGCCGTTCGTTAGTAGGTAGTGGTACCATAGGAATTGACAACTCCCGTTCCGGACATCCTGGTTAGGTAGGGATGAAAGGAATGACCGAATTCGATGATAAAATACAGGTGGACCTTTAATTTGTTTAAGGGTTTATCACCACAGTCACAAGGCTTGGATGTATGCATTATAACAATACCGCATAGATGTTTGTATCAGTATAGCATGCATTTCCACAAGACATAACATTGATTTAAACCAAGTTTTACTTCAATATATTGTTTTGTGCATTTTACCTATGGCTTAATGGATACATATATACATATATATTCTACTTGCCATACATGACATTTTGCTATGGTTTATACAAAGACAATTGACAAAGACATTTGACATAGACATTTTGACATAAACATTTTGACATGATTTATATTTTGACACACAAACATGTTTGACATTTAGTTTACATTACATGATCCATATCTTGACATAAACACTTCGACATATTATCCAATACATTTGACATTTGACGATTGGTTTAAACATAGACATCCTACATTGTTGGTTTGGTTTGAGTAAGTGATTTAAGTAACGAGGCGTGTGTAATATGATACAAGCATGGTGGATACGCCGCTGGTACTTCCTATATATAAGTGATTGTATGATATTACATATCGTAGCATTATTTGAATCATTTCAATTTGGACATATAACATTTTATACAAATAACATACTTTTCACAATACATTGTTTTACAAACAATTTAATTTATACAAACTCATTTCACATGGTTATTCATTTAACCTTACATTTATTTATACATATCATCTGATCTTATCGTTTTTCAAATGATTTACAAGACAAAGCAAATTACAAGGTTCATGACTAAACATTTTCTTAAACATAAGTCATGAATCCTATTTTCACAAAACCTATGTATCTCACAGGCATTTTTATGCTGACGTACCTATTTTCACATGTGTTTTCAGGAGCTTTTGCGTAGGATGATGATCATGACACTAGGGCGGACCTGTGCCTTAGAGACTTAAAAATGAAGATAGACTTTGTTTAATTATGTTATAAACTCTTGTTTCATGTTTAAGACAATGTAACACTCTTGTTTAATAAATAAAATGTAACTTTGTATGCCATGGTTATGAAACAATTAATTCTGTTACAACACTCCCCGACGTTTTCCGCCACGTCTTGTATGCTATACGTGGTCGGGGTGTGACATGGATGGGTTTTCATAATGTTTCGACAAGACATGCTTTAGCCTATAAGTGGATACTCACCCTAAGAGTTACCAGGTAAGAGTGGCTGGTCCGAAAATGTCACACCCCAACCGATGGCGGAAACATCGGGGCACGGCACTAAGCGAATCAGATTGCTCAATAGAATCCATGACGACTAATCGTGACAATATAATTAATTCAACTTTCACAATTACTAAACTGTCAAACATTGATCCAAAGCACAAATACAAACAAATCAAGTTTCAACATTGTTTACTTAACTAAGTGTGTTTCTAAGTCCTCCCTAACTTTATTCTTGATTCACTGCGACTATCAACCTCCAACATGTATTAAAATAATGTCAACAAAAAATGTTGGCGAGTATACAAGTTTAATACATAGTATAAATAGTTTAAAATGTGTTCTGCTCATATCCACCATGAAAAACATATAACAAGTTTCAACATGCTAAGCTAACGTGAATCATATGATAGCCCAAGTTTCCAACGCATTAATTTTTCCTGTCCCAAAGAATAACGAGAGGTTAACATGTTTAACTTAACAATACCCCAAGACTCGTGGGCGGTGCGTTACCCCTATAGCTGCTATACTTTTTAAGGCGGAACTACACACAAGATTCAAACGTTCACATAGTATAAAAAGTCTCACAAACATCACAAGTATCATGTTTTCATGTTAAGATGGATAGAGTATGATCATAAACAAGTTTCAAGTGTCGTGTGTTTAAATATAGAATACATGTTGCATCCTAAAAGTGTTTTAAACAAAAAGGGATCGACTATACTCACAGTTTTGCAAAGTTTCCCTTTGTAATCCCGTGAGGAGTTGAAAAGCTGGAGAATGGAACACCGCGGTCACCTCACAAAGGCAAATGAGGGTGTATGAGTATTGGGAATGATAACGGAAGATTTGGATGGTTGTAAATGAAGGAGAATAAACGGCTAAATTATATAAGATTCGTGACTAGATCACCATCTACAAACCTTGTTACGTTATCTTATGGTAGACTTATTAAAGACACTTGTCACCACAAGAACTACGGTAGGTCTAGATGGTTTCTTCACGTCGCGGATTTCCGAAATAACTAATCGTTTAATTTGATGTTATAAGCTTCAATCGAATCCCGATACGTTTTTATTAGTGATTTGATAAAAAAATATATTTTGTGACAACTGTGCTCTGTAAACAATGTACGATGTAAAACAATATCAATTGTCAATAGAACGATGTGTTTTGGTGTTAATATATGTGTATTTGTGTTTGATAATTTTACGATTTGATTCTAGTTCGATTTCAAGCTTTAAATCGCTTTCTAGAAAGTTATACGCAAACTGATGCGTAAACATAATCAGTTTAACATGACAAACACTCCAGAACATTGACGTAGGCTTAACATACCTTAAATAACCTTTACATAACTTAGAAATAAGTTTTGGATGGTTTGGTGTGTCGAAAACTAGTTTATTCGATCGCAGGGACTATTTGTGTCAAACTGTGAAACTATGCCGATTTGTACAATAAAGAATATTCCAGAACTTGATCATAAGTTAAACATACCCTAAATATCCTTTACATAGCTTAGAAATAGGCTTTGAGGGGTTCAGTATGCGAAAAGAAACTTTTTTATCAAACAGGGACTAAAAGCGCCAAAAAGTGCATAAGTTTGCATTTTCACATATATCTTACGTTCTGAACATATCCGGACATCCAAAAATTTTTGTAATCATTAAAATATTTTATTTTAGTGATTGGAATGCAAAAAACTACCATTCGTCGCACAATTTGGATCGTTTTCGTGGCCGTTCGAGTTTTTGTCGTAATTAACCGAATAACGTGACCGTACGACCAAACGAACCCACATCTGAGATGTTTTCAAGCATATTTCATGTTCCATATGCTTTAACTTCATTATGGAGCCTGGAAATGGGGTTAACGGGGCTTAAACGAGTCGAAAATCAAGTTTTAAGCATGCAGGGACCTGTTCTGCCAATTTGAGAAACTTGGAAATGGCCTCCCCCGCGCCACGTGCCAAGACCAGGAAGACCTGGCGTGCCACGCGACAGGGACCAAAACTCAGCAGTCCAGTTTCAGCAACTGGCTTGATTTCCAGGGTTATTTATGCAATTTTCTCAATACCTGGAGCTGGTTTTGGATTCCTATTGTATTCTAAACCATGTTCCACAAGTGTATGGCTAGGATTAAACCTTGATTCTTGCAAAAGCACTTGGAATGATCTTGTTGATCCTAACTTCCTATAAATAGAAGTCGGTTCTTCACTTCATTCCTCACACTTGATTCTAAATCTGCTCTAAGTTGGAGTTTAATACTTCATACCTGAGTGATTTGAATCAATTCTTCCTTGCTGACCTTTTGTAAGCTTCTTTCATGCTTTTTATGCTTTTCAAGCCTGAAAGTCAAACAGTGTTTGACTTTCTGCTTTGACCATGAATTGGTCAACACAAAGTTCGTTTGAACTTTGCAACGTGAGCGTAATCACGATGTTATAGTCCCTTGTGACTATACCTACTAATTACCACGTCGATTAGTCGAAGTGACGAGTCAAAGTTTCGGTCAAAACACGTGTTTATGCGTATTTTACGTCGAACCTATTTTTGGGTATCAAAACACTTTGTTTTGATATCAAACCTGTTTTCTAACTTAGTTAAATATGTTTTAACATGTTTAACTCGTCACTTTTAGTCTATTGCTTGTTTAGCGTCGTAAGTCAAGCGGTCTTGAAAACCGCTTAGACTTTCGAACCCGACCCGTTCGATCGATCGTTAGGATCCGACCAAGCATATATTGTGACCATAGTTGTATAGGGAATAACCTTCCGAGGTTATACCTTATGGTCACTTAGTTTAATTAGTTGTATGTTAGGTAGTTTATATGCCTTAGGAAAATGACCAAAATACCCTTTTCATGCATAATTGGTTTTTAAGCATATGTAACTTAATTTTTGTCACTTAAACTGATTATGCAACATATTTAAACATGTTAGGGCATATAATACTTGTCATAGGACTAGTTAGGCGTCTTGAACGCGCATTTGCGCGAACGACGCGTTAAAGTAGCGTAAGCTACCTTAATGGGTCGTAACGGGTCGTAAGCACTTAGGATAGGTTCCAATTTAGAATGTAGGCTTTGTTAAACCATATCACATGAGTTCCAATACTCATTTGGTTTACAAGACCTCATTCTATCCGATATCCCGATTTAGGTGTCGATTTATTAACTAGCGATCCGATTACTAGGTACTATTTGATTTCCTTGGTTTGCCTGAGCTTCGTTAAGTTCATTAGATCAAGGATACTTGCAATTCAATGTGAGTACATAGTTCCCCTATTTTACTGTTTTCAATTGTTTTGGGGTGATTCATATGTGTTAAACGATTTCGATACTTTTAACGATGATTTCAAAAACGAATACTATGGTTTATATTAAACAATAACGATTTCGATAATGTGAACGAACTTGTTGGACGTATTTACATAACAAATGACATTCATTAGCTTTGGCCAAGCTGACCAGTATTAGGTTATGGTACCATAGGATCTGACAAATCCTGTTATCGAACTACACCCATGGTTATGTATGGGGGTTATGTGGGTAACGACAGAACCTATTAATTGTTAACTTACCCTTTGGAGGTTTGTTAATACGAGTTGAATGATGGACGAGTTACGAAGGTTTGAATGTTATAAGCGAGACGACCAAAAGTAGTTTTCACAATTAAAACGAGAACGATTTAAATGAGAACGATTTGAACGAGATCGGTTTGAACGATTGAACGATTTTGAACGATTGAACGATTTTGAACGAGTGAAACGATTGAACGATTGGACGATTTAAACAAGTTAAACGAATTGAACGAACGATTGGTTTTTGGTTAGTGTTTAGATAACGGGACGGGTGTAATGTGATAAAAGCATGGTAGATACGCCGCTGGTACTTCTTAAATATACGTGTTTTTATCATATTATATTCCGTAGCGTTATTTAGTTCACTTGGACGAACAATTTTTAAATGATGTCACGCAAACGATGTTTACGATACGATATAAACCATACAAGTTTTATTACGAGAACGAATCACGAATTGGTTTACATAAACAAATGTTTTGGGTTAAGATTCATGGCATCGAGATTTTATAAACTAATACCAATCTGTTTTGATTTGGTTATTCATTTTACAATACAAATGTTTTACAAAGCAAGGTTTTCTAATATCGATTAACGAGGTTGTGCGAGTTATTTCAACATGTAAATGAGCCATGAATCTGACACTCACACAAAACCTATGTGCTCACCGGCATTTCTTTGCTGACTTTATTTTTACATATGTTTCAGGTGGTGTTGAATGATGTTGATTGCAACTAGGATGCATGCTCACTTAGGACTGGACGAGGCCTTAGTGACTAAATAACAAATGATAGACAATGTGGTTGTGTTTTAACTTAATGTCAAGACAATGTTTAATGTTTAATATTTTAATAAAATGAAACTTTTGAATCCATGGTTGTGAAACAATAATTCTGTCGCTCCACTCCCCGACGTTTCCGTCGCGGTTTCGTTGTTTTACGCGGTCGGGGTGTGACAAAAGAGTTGGTATCAGAGCTCATGGTTATAGGGAATTAGGTTATTAGTAATGCTTTGACCTAGACTATAACTTTTCTAGGACCCTAACGCAAAGTTTACTTGCATTTAGTTTTTTAAAACAATACCGTCACCTATCTTTAGGTGATAACCACAACGAGAACACAATAACAAATACGTTTTGAAAATAATCACCCACCCTTTGGATGATTCATTTTTGGCTTAATGCCTTCAAAGTTTTCAAAATCTCGTCAAAGTTTGGGTCTAGATAATGTGAACACGTGCAATCTAGAAGGGTGGATGCCTGTATCCTGAGTTTTATGTCTAAGGCTAGAGTGTTCATACAAATCCACATAATCGGACCAGTCACTCTTACCTGGGAACTCTTGGGGTGAGTGTCCACTTATAGGCTAAAGCATGTTTCCGCGATGCATTATATTGACCCATTTACTTTGATTAGTCACTGTGTATCATTTGTTTGTTCGAGGTAACAAACGAATGATCACCTTCCTTATGTTTTGTCGATGTTTCCAATACCTCTTTTTTTATCCAACTGTCGATCTCACTCGTTTCTCATGTTTCCTTGTTCTTTTAAGAAAATGCCTTCTCGACGAGATGCACAACCTCAAACTAATACCAAAATCACAGCCCTTGTCGCTCAGCAAATGGCTGCTGTGATTCCGAACCTAATAACTCAGATTAATCAAGCGAATAACAACAATAACGACAATGCTCAGTGTAGTTTCAAAACGTTTAATTCGGCTAAACCGCTAAAGTTTTCTGGGTCTCAAGGAGCAACTGCGCTCCTACAATGGTTTGAGAGTTTGGAAAGCACGTTTAGACATGTTCAATGTCTGAACAAGCGAAAGGTTGAGTTTGCGTCAAGTGTTTTTGAGAAGTGTGCTCTTACATGGTGGAACGGTGTGATGCGTGATAGGAGTGCCGATGTGGCAATGGCACAAACGTGGGAAGAGTTTAGAGCTCTCATGATGAAAGAGTTCTGTCCCCGTCACGAGATTAGGGCTTTGGAACAAGAATTCGATGATCTGAAACAAGATGGGGGAGAAAACCATGCGTATACGGATCGTTATGAGGAGCTGAGTTTGTTGTGTCCTAATATGGTTACCCCGTTGGAGAAAGCGATTGAGAGGTATATCGATGGTTTGCCTGATTCCGTACAAGACATTGTAACTGGTAGTAATCCTACCACTGTTCGTCAGGCAATCGAATTGGCTGCAACTCGGACTGAGTCACAAGCCAGAAAAGGTAAACCGACCCGTAAAGGTGACAAGAAGCAGTCGACCGATACCACACAAGACAAGGGAAAGGGCAAGGGTAAGAAAGGTGAGTCTTCTAGGAGGTCGAGGAAGTGTAAGGCTTCCCAGAACTTTGCAGTCACCAATCAGAATGCTCAGAACCCACCGGCACAACTTCCTGCCAAGAAACAGTATGCGAGTACCACACCTCACTACAATAGGTGCAATGGTCATCATGTGTAGGATCGTTTTCTGACCCGAACGAGTCGATCAGAAGATTTTTTCTTCAATATGAAAGGCGGAAACAGACATATTGAGTCAATTCAGCTAGATATTCACTTTAAACTGTCTTTTGATTGATATTATAGCAATTTACAGCGAGTAGACACTTCGGCAGCAGTTCGACACTGAAACCGGAAAGTTACAAATGAGATAGCACTCAAGGTATTTATAGGCATGGTGATTTCGTGTGAAATCATTCACACGAAATTACAATTTCGTGCGGAATTACCATGTGATTTCGTGCGAAATTACCTACAGGTAATTTCGTGTGAAATACCTCTAAACCAACTTTTCTCGTTTTTTGTGCCCTGATCTCACTAATCTAATACAAGACTCGATACAAGACGAAGTCGACAGACGTATGCACCAACAGACTCCCCCTCGGATGTTGACGAAGTCTTTGGTGTCGAGTCTTCGGTTATCAAACCTTCAGTCTTTATCAGTCTGCTCGAACTCTACCAATATTCTCCATTGTAAGCATCTTCAATCAATCTCTTTCTCTCTTCTCTACTCTCTCTTCCAGAATCTCAACCTTACTCTATACATCTCTTGATCAGATCTCTTGATTCCTTAAGTTCATCAGCATCTATCGGTTACGTGAATACGGTTCCAGGATCAAACACTGGCTCTAACCACTTCTCCTTCACTGTCTTCAGATCTTGCGTGGACACCAGGATTCAAACCTAGCTTTATCTCTGGCTCTATCCTTTTCAGACTCCCCCTTTCGTCAAGCTGGGATCGCAGTCTGGAATTCCCTTTTTAGTATAGTGACCTGGATCACATTCTGCTCAGGTTTTAAGATCGTAACCTGGCTCTTTATCATTCAACTTTTTCCCCTCGGATGTTGATCTACTAATCTTCACAGGATTAGGATCGAAGCCTGGCTCTACATATACTCATGCAGAAACACCTCAGGAATCGAAACCTGGCTTTCTTCAAGCTTCACTCCTGCACAAACTCTACCACAAACATAAGTTTCTTCAAAGATTAAAATTCAACAATTTTAAATTCTGATCACCACTTGTTTAATCAATCTTTGATGACCATTTGTAGGCATACAAATTCTCTGATGAACCATTTGTAAGAATAACTTCTTCATTTTAAACAGACTCCCCTCACGACATGTTCATCATGTTTAGCACTTGGAACTTTGAAAATCAGCTTTTCAACATCAATTGTTAAAAATCTTTTTGTATATTTCAAAATTTATGCTAAAACACACTGAAAATCTTTTTGAATTTTTTACTCTGAAAGAAAATGTAGTAAAGAAATATTTACAAACAATATTTTTGTGAGTTTGTGTAAGAGGATCATATCAGTATATGAGACAAATAACCAACACCGTTAAGCTTTTGACATTTTAAGTTCTAAACAATTCACTTAAATTGTCAGTATATTGGTCCACTTAAATTTTCACACAAAGTTCAATTGTTTCGAGATACGAATTTAGTGTTTTAATGGACTTAAACTTATTCGCGTGTCCCACTCTTGAATATACTCCCGTATCCAGACTTCTATATTCAGTCTTACAGGTGAATGTACACTAATGATATCTGTAAACGGGTAAATGCGAGACCGTGAGAGCTCAGGCTATTGCTTCCGCAAAATCAGAGAGATGACGGTTCGACTTTAGGTGTGTCCCGTTTGGGGATCTTTTCTTCAACGGCACATGATTATCATTTTTCAATGTTTCATCATTTTTTGTACTGAGGGCTGGCTTTAAAAATAAAGATTATGGAAAGTATTATACGAGGACTAGGCTATTGCTCCCGCAAAATCAGAAGTCCTGGTATAATACCCCAGATATCACCACGCACAAAGACCTAGTATGTCAGAAATAGAAAATCTTTCAAACAAGATTTCGGGGGTTACCCATATATCGAAAAGATGTTCCCCACGATATAAGTAAGTATAGATTTTATGTTTATATCTCGAATACAATCTACTGAATGTGCAAAAACCTACTGACACATCCACAATGAGATCGTTTATCACACTTTGACTTTTCAAATCTTTAGCATGCTGTGATAGTCCACTGATGTACTATCATTTCCTTTTTTTCACAACAAAACTCTTTTTCATTTTTGGATTTTTCAAATTTTTGAAATTTTCTAAAAATTTTTACTCCCCCTAAAATCAAAATATGTTCCAATTTTGATTTTCTGGGAAAATTTGAAAATAAACTGAGCTCTTGACCCACTTTGTAAAAACAATTTTTAAAACGAACTGTACAAATAAAATGACAACTGATGTGAATTGCTTCAAATCTCCATCCACTTGTTGTAAAAAATCAGAACTCCCCCTTACAACAAACTATTTTCCCATTATGATTTCAAAACACTTAAGTTTGTTTTAATCAAAATGGTTTTTCCGGAAAATAAATTTTGTTGATTTTTCTCAAACCTTTTGTAGGTTAGGGGATTCATTTATCACATTGTTTTTCAAAAATACCACTTGTAGAAAATCAAGCACAACTTAATGTCCTTGATTTACCACTTGTACCATTTGAAGGTTCAATCCTCAAACATACATCCCACTTGTAGATCGAAATACCACAGTTACCATCCTGTGAATTTCTCAAGAAAGATGCCGATTGCTACTCCCCAATTACCAACCTGGGAATTCCGGCAAGTCACACTTGTAGACTTTTAACAGAAATTTTAAAATTTTCACAATTCAATTTTCAAAGAATGATGCTGATTCATGCTCCACGATTACCCACTTGGGAGCTCCGGCAAGTCAGGTTTTTTTCAGTCAGAGAGATTCTCCCAAGCCTGACAGACCTTGGGAGATTTCGAGTCATCAATACTCGGTTTCTTACCTTTCCTCTTCTTCTCATAAAATTCTTTAACCCCTTTAACTTTCCCATCAATCATTTTTCCAAAAATGTGGTTCACTTTGGAATTAAAAACTTTTTCAGCATCAAATTCTTTCTTATCTGAAAAGAATTGATCTGAAATTTCAACTTTTCCAATTTTTCATTTTAAATTTTCAGCCCGCAATGGTGGAAAATGGACATCATCCATTGGCGGCACTGAATTATCAGATTCATTGCTTTTAACCCCAATTTGTGGCTCCTCTGACTTTGTGGAATCAGATTCATCGCCAGAACATAGCTCTTCTGACTTTGTCGAATCAGAATCTTCACTAGAACTCTTATCAGACTTCTTAACAACCCACTTTTTGTTGTTAAGATTCACCTTTCTCTTGTAAACACCTTTCGAACATTCACCAACCTCAAATTTTGAATTTTCAAAAACCTTAAACTTTTTGGTTGGTAGTTCGGTTTTCTCAACAACTTTTTCTTTGAGTTTATCTGAGACTCCCTGTTTTGAGTTGATTGCCTTTGGACAATTCCTGGCAATGTGACCAACAACTTTGCAGTTAAAACAGATCATCGTCTCTTTCTTTTCAGCAAATCCATTCTTCATTTCTTCTTGCTTCTTTGCAAGGAATTCTTTGTTCGATTGTTTCCAAAATGAGCTCTTTTGTTCTTCTTCAGCACTTGTCCCTGAAACAAATACTGTGTTTGTTTTAGAAATTTTCCCATTTTTATAATTTTCAGGTGGTACAAAACCTAATCCCTTCTTTTTGAAATTACCGTTATGGTTTGGTTTCTTTCGATAACCTAAACCAGAACTGTAACCATTTTTCTTGTTTTCTCTTTGTTGAACTCTTGAGGTGTATTTTTTAGGTTTTTCAGAAAGATTTACATCTTTTATTTCAGAAATATTAATTTCTGTTAATTTGAAAACCTTTTTGATCATTTCAGTTTTGACACCTCTTATTGGAAATTCTTCATCAGAATATAATTTGTCAGAATCATTCAAAGTATATGCAACTTTGAATGCTTCATCATTCAAATTAGATTTTGATAACATAAATTCTTTATTTTAAACTCGTTTGCCCTGTTTGACTTTTGAACTTGTCCTGTCGGACTCAGACTTTGACTCTGAATTTGACTCCAACTTTGACTCCTTTGTTTCATCTTTATCCAACACCTGATCAACCACTTTCTTTATTAACTCTGACTCATGATCAGTATCAGATGATGTAAAAGTGACATCAATATTTTCTGGTAAGTTAACTGAAGATTCAGACTCCCACTGTAAGTTGGTTGCCTTTTTGACTCTTTTGGAATTTGTATTTCTTGGAGAATATCCATTTTCAAGCGGGGGTAGACACTTGTTGTAACTGACACTGTGTTTCTTACCAGAAACCTTCAATTCAGTATCCTTCTTCTTTGTAGAATTCTTCTCCTCAGATACTTCTTCTTCTTCAAATGCCTTCATGCCTTCAACAGTTGGGTAAATCCTGTCAATAACATAAGAAGTACACGAGTAACTTTTTAACAATCTATTAACTCTTTCTGTTTCAATTCTTTGAGTTTCCAGTTTCTGTTCAAGAACAACACACTTCTCAATGTAATTGTTCACCACTTTTTGCTTTGTCATGAAAGCTCCTTGAAGTGTTTTCATGGCTGTTGCTTGTTCATCACTGGATTCATTATATTGATTCATGGCTTTATTCAGAACATCATAGGACTCTTTCAATCTGTTCAAGTTGTGAATCAAAGTACTGGTTTGCTTCTTCACAGCTTCACAGTTTTCACATTTCACAGGAATTTCTTTTGCATCAACTTCTGCTTCAATCTTGAAAGCTGGAACTTCTTTTACCTTTCTCTTTATCACCGGAACTTCTTCATCATCACTGCTATCTTGCTTTTTAACTTTCTTCTTTTTCTTCCTAACTTTTTCTTCATCACTGTCACTCTCCTCCATCATTTTTAAATGCTTTTCCATTATTTTTGCATAATAATCATCATCATTATCACTATCTTCAGCAACTCAAGCAACAAACGCTTTATGATTTAAATTCTTGTTAGGATCATAATCATCCCAACTGAAATTTTCCCAAGTAAACCCTTCTGGAAGTCTTTCATCATCTTGATATATCAGTTTTGCTTTAATCTCAGCTGAAACACCTTTATCCCAGCTAGATCCTTTTGACGAACTTCCAAAACATGCTTTCTTTGATGATTCCTCTTCAATCACCTTCCTAGCATGTGCAGTTTGTGGCGATTGTTGTTGGTACGGTTGTTGAGCAACTTGATGATAGATCGCTTTTCGATAGTAATCGTTGTTGTTGAGCGGATTTGAGCTCCACTTGCTTCGCGCTTTGTGCATTCTCTCTTGAAGTGTCCTTTTTCCCTGCAACGAAAACAAGTAACTTTAGATTTATCAAAACCTAAAGTACAAACATTTGCATCACCGAAATCATCTATTCCCGTAATTTGTTTAAACTTTTCAGCTCTTCTTAGTACACTTGCCAAACACCACTTTATATCCATCAACTCCATCTCCTCAGCATCAATCTGATCGTAATCCTCTTTAGTCAACATTGGATTCCCGATCCTTCCTGCTACTAAGCTCCCATATGATTCTAACATAGTCCCCAACAAAGATATGTGACTTTTTGCTACTTCTTCTGAATAATCTTGATCATTCTCAAGATTCAATACAATGTTGCATTGTAATTTCTTGCCATTCCTGGTTGCTGACAAGTTTAGATCAAATGATGGACATGATGAAAAACTTGTTTTGCTGTTTGACCCTTGAGAAGACCCTCCTAAAGAACTCTTAGCATTGAATGCAGTTTCTATCTTTGGTGACATGTTAGACTTGTCACTGATACCACCTTTGTAATATAGCCTAATGTCTTGTTCACCATCAAAATCTTTCATTCTTGAGATCTTTCGTTGTTCCATCTCTTGAGCTTCAATTTTCTCAATAAACTTGCTCAGTGTTAGACTGCTAAAACCTTTCTTGTTCCTCAACATCATAAGGTATGTGCCCCAACTCTCATGTGGCAATGCATCAGCCAATTTTTCAGTCAATTCTTCGTTATCTTTTGTGATGCTCAATCTCTTCATGTTCATTAACAAATTGCAATATATTTCTATGATCTGTTTGGTGCTTTCATTTTTTAACCCACGAAATAGATCAAACTCTTTTTTCAAAAGCGATTTTTTGTTCTTAATCATCTCTGGACTTACAACAAACTTTGATCTTAACGCTTTCCAAATTGAATAGGCACTTCCATTGTGTTGCAATAAAACCAAGATCTCTTCCTTAACAACTTGTTGTAGTAAACTGACCATCATCTTTTCATTTTTGTATTTCTTTCTATCATCGGCTCTTAGATCTTTAATAGCAATCTCCTCTTCATCATCATTCAACGGTCTAACATATTTCGTTTCAACACATTCCCAAGCATCCAAGTAGTTTGCTTGAACCCAGTTTTCAAAACGTCCTTCCCAACCTTTATACTCCTCATCCTTCCCAACCTTTATACTCCTCAATATTCATGAGTTTAGGCGGTTTTTGCATAGTCCTCGTTTCGTATTCTAACATTGTGCTCTGTGCAACAGTAATTGGGGTAGCAAAGGCGTTATAAAATTCCTCTTCCATGTTTCGACAACAAGTTTTACAAATTCTCAGATTTCAAACGAAATAACAATCTCAAACGAAATCACTTTTCAAGCGAAATACTCTCTTCACACGAAATACCTAGTTCAAATGAAATCAACCTGCAAGACTGCTTCAAGCGAAATTAGTTCAAACGAAATAACCTTTTTCACACGAAATAGACTGATTTCGTGAGAAATAAGCAAACTTTCAAACGAAATAGGTAATTTCGTGCGAAATTACCAAACAAAATACCGATTTGGTGTGAAATAGGCTAGTTTCATGCGAAATTAACTGTAATTTCAAGCGAAATCAAACAGGAAGGTAATTTCGTGCGAAATTAAGACCCTATTCCGTGCGAAATACTACTGATGTCATCATCTTGAACTGTTTTTGCCGAAATTGATCAGGTTTTAGTCCGATTTTAGGTCTGAAACTTTCAAGGGTTTGTTAAAACACTGTTTCGCACATTTTGTGTAAAACTCAAGTCATTTTGTCCGTGAAAACTTGTTAATTTTGAAAAAGAAGATATAGAAATCAGATTTTGCAGCTGAATTGGTAAGAACTCTTCCTCCTGAAATCTGATACCACTTGTAGGATCGTTTTCTGACCCGAACGAGTCGATCAGAAGAGTTTTTCCTCAATATGAAAGGCGAAAACAGACATATTGAGTCAATTCAGCTAGATATTCACTTTAAACTGTCTTTTGATTGATATTATAGCAATTTACAGCGAGTAGACACTTCGGCGGCAGTTCGACACTGAAACCGGAAAGTTACAAATGAGATAGCACTCAAGGTATTTATAGGCATGGTGATTTCGTGCGAAATCATTCACACGAAATTACAATTTCGTGCGGAATTACCATGTGATTTCGTGCGAAATAATCTACAGGTAATTTCGTACGAAATACCTCTAAACCAACTTTTCTCGTTTTTCATGCCCTGATCTAACTAATCTAATACAAGACTCGATACAAGACGAAGTCGACAGACATATGCACCAACATCATGCGACCCAACATGCTTGTAAACAGTGTACTACTTGTGGTAAACTTAGGCACACAGCCAACATTTGTCGTTTGGGTCAGAATCAAGCAGCTCAGAATCCAGCACAGCTTTAGGGAAACGCTGCTAGATTCCCACCTGGTTCATGTTACAACTGCGGTGAAATGGGTCACTTCCGCAACAACTGCCCGAGATTGGTGAACGCGAATGTGAATCCCGCTCGTGGACGAGCGTACAACTTGAATGCAAACGAGGCTCGTGCTGACAACGAGGTTGTTAATGGTACGTTCCTTGTTAACCATCGACCTGCATCTGTTCTTTTTTATTCTGGTGCCGATAGAAGTTTTGTATCATTATCATTTGAGCCTTTACTTGCGATGCCTAGAACTAAACTGAGGAAACCCTTATCTGTCGAAGTTGCTACTGGTAAACCTCTCGTACTCGATTCTGTTATTCGTGATTGTCAATTGAACCTCGATCACCATCTTTTCCCATTGACCTCACACCAATGCAACTTGGGAGTTTCGACATTATCATAGGGATGGATTGGTTAACTAAGTTTCATGCTGAGGTAGTTTGCTTGATAAGATTGTTCATATTCCTCTTTCATCTGGTGAAGTTTTAGAGGTTCGTGGCGAGAAACCATCTGGTGGATTGAAACTCATGTCGTGTATGAAAGCCCAAAGTTATTTACGAAAAGGATATGTGGCATTTCTGGCACATGTCACCGAGGAGAAAGGCAAGAGCAAGTGTATTCAAGATATTCTGATTGTTCAAGATTATCCAGAGGTGTTTCCTGATGAACTGCTTGGTTTGCTTCCAGTTCGTCAAGTCGAGTTTCATATTGATCTTGTACCCAATGCCAACCCGATTGTGAAAGCACCTTATCGTCTTGCACCGTCTAAGATGCAAGAGTTATCGAAACTGCTTCAAGAGTTATCTGACAAAGGTTTTATCCAATCGAGTTACTCACCTTGGGGCGCTCCAGTCCTGTTTGTGAAAAAGAAAGATGGATCTTTTCGAATATGTATCGATTATCATGAGCTTAACAAGCTTACCATCAAGAATCGATATCCCCTACCACAAATTGATGATCTCTTTGATCAGCTGCAAGGTGCTACATGTTTTTCCAAGATCGATTTGCGTTCTGGGTATCATCAGCTTCGTGTACTCGAAGAAGATATTCCCAAAACTGCTTTCCACACGAGATATGGTCACTACGAGTTCACTGTCATGCCTTTTGGTTTGACAAATGCCCCAGCTATCTTCATGGACTTAATGAATAGGGTTTGTAAACCTTATTTAGACAAGTTCATCATTGTATTTAATGACGATATTCTTGTTTATTCGAAGTCTCGATCCGATCACGAACAACACCTTCGTTTGACAATGGAACTCTTGAAGAAGGAACAACTATTCGTCAAATTCTCCAAGTGTGAATTCTGGCTTAAGAAAGTTCAATTTTTTGGTCATATTGTTAACAAGCAGGGTATTCATGTGGATCCTTCCAAAATAGCTGCTATTAAGGATTGGAATACACCTACGACACCTACAGAAGTTCGTTCTTTTCTTGGTCTTGCTGGTTATTATCAACGATTCATTTCGAACTTCTCAAAGATCGTGGTTCCTCTCACTACTTTGACTCAGAAGAATAAGCCTTTTGAGTGGGGACCTAAACAAGAAGAAGCATTCCAAACGCTGAAACGAAAACTATGTGATGCTCATGTTTTATCTTTGCCCGATGGAAATGATGATTTTGTTGTCTATTGTGACACGTCGAATCTAGGCCTTGGTTGTGTTCTTATGCAACGAGGTAAAGTTATAACTTATGCGTCAAGACAATTGAAAGTTCATGAGAAGAACTACACGACTCATGATCTTGAGTTAGACGTTGTGGTTTTCGCAGTCAAAATCTGGAGACACTGTGTTTCTTTTTTTTTGGGTAAAGGGTTACCCCGATGATTCTATATATCAACAAAACAATACAAAGCAAGTAGTATGGAGCATCCATACTAGTTTAAACATGGGACATCCCCCATGAAAGTACATTAAAACAAAACCAAGACAAACAACTAGACTAAAATCTAGAAAAAGACAACCACACTAAGCCGAGTCACTCATCGGTCAAGAGTGTTCCATGAATCTCCCAAGTGCCTAGAAGCTTTCGCACCTTCACCGTGTCCTTGAGCTTCACTACCATTAGCTTATAACGAACCGTTTGCAGAATTGCGTCACTTAGCACATTCGGAGGTCTTGTTTGGTTCTTGAAAAGTCTCAAATTACGCTCTTGCCAAATGAAGTAGGAAGCAGCTGCAAGCACCAGTTTACTAACATAATTAGCAGCCGATTTTGAGTGAACCCGAGCAGCCATCCAGTCGACAATATCATCCCAAAAAGGCCCAACATTATCCATACCACCTTTCGAGCGGACCATATTCCAAACTTGCAATGAATAGCTACATTCAAAAAATAAATGAGAGTGTGAATCAACATCCGCATAACACAGAAGACAACACATCATGTTCATGTTTTTCCTTCTTGAGATATCCCATTGAAGGATTTTGTCCTGAGTCAATAATTTCATACGGATAACCAGCCACATAAAGAACGCATGTTTTGGAATGCAATGCGGAAACCAAACAAATTTAACCCAATCCACCTCTTGATTCCTATGCCGAAGCGATTGCTAAACTTGAGATGAAGAGTGCTCAAAAAATTCATTACCATCTTTCCACAGCAACTGATCACGTTTATTAGGGATCGTATGGAAATGATCAATGTGATTTAGAACTGGAAAACGATCTCTCCAAGCAACCGGCCAACGCCAAACTCCATTTAGCTGAACCTCTTGAACCGTAGAAGTAATATCAAAACCTGCAGAGGCAATGGATCTAGGCAACACAAAGTTACCAACGGCCCTAATTGACACCAGTAATCGTACCATGCTGAAGTATTGCTACCATCACCTAGCTTGGACCAGACAAATTCTCTAATAATAGGCCGAAGTTGTAAAAGTTTACGCCAGCTCCAACAACAATTAGAAACCGATTTGCATACCCAAAAACTTTTACCTCTTAGTCTGTATGAGAAGTCATAAGAGCTTTGTTTACATCCCCATTTCGACGAATACCCAAACCACCTTCAAACTTAGGGACACAAACAGACTTCCACGAAGCCTTAGCCTTCCCCTTATGAAAAGAACCTTCTGACGACCATAAGAAGTTCCACATTTTTGCTTCCAACTCTAGAATAACCCAAGACGGAAGCATGAAAACAGAGGACCAATAGACATGCATCGCAGAAAGAACCGAGTTTATAAGCTGCACCCTACCAGCAAAGGAGAGAAGCTTATTCCTCCAGCTCATAATACGTTGATCTAACCTTTCCACTAAGGCACTGCAATCTTTATATAGAAGTCTAGAAGAGAGAAATCTTTATATACGTTGATCTAACCTTTCCACTAAGGCACTGCAATCTTCAAACGGCATAATATCTAAAATATGGTCCTTAACGTGAGTAGGCACATTGCAAAAGAACCCTGTGCTCTTCTGAATAC
This sequence comes from Helianthus tuberosus, assembly GCA_030545235.1. NCBI lineage: Eukaryota > Viridiplantae > Streptophyta > Magnoliopsida > Asterales > Asteraceae > Helianthus > Helianthus tuberosus. The sequence goes on along the minus strand of CM060385.1, from coordinate 69,427,638 downwards.
TAGGCACCAATCCAGACATTTTAGTAAAATTTGTAAGAGAAGACATAATACATTTAGCCGAATTAACATTACCTCTCGCAAATAAGAAAAGATCATCTGCAAAACAAAGATTAATAATCCGTTGTTTCTCACATTTGTTGTGAAACTTGAACGAAGCATCTATCTGAGTAGCATGCTGAAGAATGCATGTTAGAACCTCCATAACTAGCGTGAATAAATAAGGGGATAACAGATCACCTTGACGTAAACCACGCTTACCCATAAAATACCCATGCACATTTCCATTAATGCAAATGGAATAGGAAGTCGTTGAAACACAAACCATAATCCACTCCACCATTCTGGCATGAAACCCAAACCCAATCAGAACATTTTTAAGGAAACTCCAGTCAACCGTATCATAAGCCTTCTGTATATCCACCTTAAACGCACAACGAGGAGGACCTGAGTTCCTATGATAGTTGTGCATGAGTTCTTGAGTCAACAGAATATTATCTGAAATCTTTCTACCTGGAATAAAGGCAGACTGATTGATACTAACAACCTGATGGAGCACACCTTTTATTCGATCCGCTATGATTTTAGTAATACACTTGAATAAAACATTACAGCACGCAATTGGACGGTAATCGGTGACCATAACCGGAGACGACTTCTTCGGCACAAGAGCAATCTGAGTGTGATTTAACTCATGAAGTAACTTACCCGTAGAGAAAAAATCAATGACTGCCTTTGAGATATCATGCCCTACAATCGGCCAAGCAGCTTTGAAAAAACCAGCAGTATACCCATCTGGACCCGGAGCCTTGTCATTTCCTATAGAAAACATGGCGGACTTAACCTCTTCCATCGTAACCGGACGAACCATATAAGAAGCATCCATCGGGTTCACCCATTTAGAAAAATGATCAGGAGTCGGCTGCACAGATATATCATCTTGACAACCCAAAAACTTCTCGTAATGCTGCACAAAAATAGAATGAACATTATCGGCCTCATACATCACACCGTTAGCATCCAAGATAACCTGAATCTGGCTCTGATGATTCCTACTCTTCACGGCTGCATGAAAATAAGCAGTATTCGCATCACCCGCCCTTAACCAATCCATTTTAGCTTTCTGTTTTAAAAACCTTTCCTCGTCAAGGCATGCCTCCTGAAACGAAGACGTTAACTTAGGTTCTCGAGCTCTGAGGTCCGTATTCATGGGATCCTTATCAATATCCTTTTGAATATCATCTAACTTGCCATGTAACTCTATCACTTTCGTCTGAAGATTACCCTGCCTGAATAATAAAGCCCGGAGAGGAGACTTTATATGGCGTAGCTTCTTCACAACCCGAAATTGATATACCCCATTAACTCTAGTATCCCAAACCTCCTTGACAATATTCATAAAATCCGGCTTATGAACCAAAAAATTTGAAAACTTAAATGGTTTGTGTTTTGTATTAGTAGCCCGTTGGAATTTTAGAATGTAAGGAGCATGATCCGATAGTCTATAAGGATGAAACACAGCCACCAAATTCGGGAAATCAGCAACAAACGGGTCATTAGCCATGGCACGATCAATTTTCTTAAGTAAACCGATTCCCTTCTTAGGCTTTTGAGTCCACGTAAAGTGGAGGCCCGAGCGATTAACATCCATAACTTCAATGTCTGAAATACAAGCCTGAAAATCACGCATACCCACTGAAGTAGCTGACGTGCCCATAGATTTATCTTCCAGATAGAGAGCCGAATTAAAATCACCCATGATTACCCATGGTTTATCGGCAACCATGAGTTTATGCAACGATAATTGAGCCCAAAGCTCCCTTCAAGAGACAAAGTAGTTATCCGCATATACAACTAAACAGAATAGAATCCTTTTGTCATCTTTAAAAACGAGCTGAAGGTGAACAACTTGGGACGATTGAGACAAAACCATGACATCAAACACCTCCGGGTTCCACCCTATGATAATACGAGTTCCTTTAACACAACAATTCCCATTCGAAGTCCAATCCCAATGACGAAAAACCGCCGAACACACTTTAAAAAGTTTAGCAACATCCACATGAGATTCTAAAATGGCACAAAGACTAAGATTACTATCATGAAGTAGCTGACGAACCTCCGTTTGTTTCAGGGGGCGGTTCAACCCCCTTATGTTCCATGTAGCTAGGCTAACCATTGGACACCAACGGATTAGGAGTGCTTGCCCCTTTTGTAGCTGACTTACGAGTGCCTTCCATAATAAACTCATCAGTTTCATTGTAAACTTCAATGACCTCTTCATCCTTCGAATCCTCCTGCTCACGACCTGCATCTTTGCTACACTGCCCATTCTCTACATCTACACTATTCAAAACATCAAAAGGATTATTAGAAAGCACACTACTAGAGGACGCCAACTTGTTAACCCCATCCTTCAGCTTAGCTCCAATAGGTCTATACTCGAATTTCGGCTTCGGTTTATTAATATGAATCCCTGTTTTCCTAGCCACTTTCTTGGCTTGTACACCCATATAACCATCTTCATCTACCATCGGCTTCTTACCAGATCTCCGTCCTTGCACAGGAGGCTTACGAGACTTATAAACCTTCAATCGACGAAACATGGTGAGCCACACACACACTACGACGAAACATATGAAGTTTCGCCACCACCTCACTCGACTAATCCATGGAGTTTCGTCAAATCCATCACGACGAAACATGGAGTATCGTAGACATGGGCTTTCAGCCCAGGTGTGGCCCATATAAGAATCAGTTATAAATCTCTTATTCATGAAACCCTAATTAGAAATCATAATCGGCGAACCCTAGGCTCTCTTCTCCCTCGCACCCGACGACAACCATCACCTCCTCTCGAATTCTTGCTAGTTCATCTCGAAATCGGTTAGTGTGTAATTACCTGATTAGACTTATTTGTTTACTGTTTGATTGTTTGGTGTGATGATACAGGGCCACTGTGAATTAGGATCTTGTTAGAGATTGTACCTTTATATGTTGTCAATTAGGGTTGATGTTTCGTTGTTAGTTCCTTGGATTAGAACTTACAGATTGAGACCTGTATGATTTGTATTCATTCATGATACATTGAGTTGAAGTTCCTGTTTGATGTTGAAATTATATGTTATCAGTTGTTATGTATAGTTAATGGATCGATGATATGGATGTGCGAATGATGATGATCTGGTAATCTAGGGTTCATGTCTAAGGTTGCTTATTTGATCTGGTGTTTACGGGATTTACGGGAGTAGTTTAGACAAATGATGAAATTGTTAATATTTTTGACGAAACCTGAGGGTTTCGCCACACTTACTATCGACGAAACTCCAGGGAGTTTCGTTATCCTTATGACGACGAAACACCTTGGTGTTTCGTCACCCAACTGATCGATGAAAGGTCTTGAGGTTTCGTTACCTTGAGATTTCGCCGTGAGTCAGAATTGCACAAACAGCGCTATTAGGTTTGACAAGCCTCACACTGTGCCGCAGAGGACGGGAGTGGACTAATGGATCTGGGCACTTAGTCAATGATGATAGACATTGACGTAGGGCACAACTTACTTCAGTCAGTTGTCGATATGGTAACGGTCTAGTGGTTAACATGGGGTAGCCCCCACTGGTTATGGTTTGGGAAACAATGAATTGGGTAACTTATGGTTTTGAATGAACTCGTGGTTTTTGAAACAACTTAAAATTGGACAACCAGCTGTGAACTCGCTCAACTTTGTTGTTGACTCGTTGTTACATGCCTTGCAGGTCGTTAGATGTTTAGCTGGAGCTTGCATGGGAGCAGGAGTCGTTGTGGGACATGGACTATTGAGTTCCATGCTAACATTTGAACTATTAAACTTGTGCTTGGGTTTTTAAACTTTATGCTTCAGCTGATAACTTGAATTTGATTAACTTGTTTTGAACACCAATTATATTGTTTGGGTTGGAATTTTATTTACTTACTTATATTGTTCAATATGATTGGTGGCTTGATCCTGGTCAGTCACGCCTCCTGCGGTGATACTCCGCTTGTGGATTTTGGGGGTGTGACAGTTCTGTTGGGGGGTCAAGCTACCAGATTTGTTCTGTTCTATAAGGGCTCAAGATTTACACTTTTAGATTTGTTGGGGCTCAAATATGAAATATATGTTCTTCAAATTTGAGATCTCGACATACGAGTTTTACAGATCGATGCATTCGCTAAGACACGAAAACGAGTGTCAACGTCATTTAGGTACCTTTCATTTCCTTTATGTTCGTTTAAGTATGATGCAGCATGGAAGTCCGGTCTTATTTCATTTTCTCCAACGTCATGTGAGAAATAATAAATAAAAAAGAATTAATAATTCTTTAAAAATAAGCACTGTGCATAAAGTCATTGAAGCATGTAATCCTTCACACTTTTGGCTCCTTGGGACACTAAATATTACTATTAAAAAGGAAAAAAGGAGGCCACTCTTTTACAGTGGACAACTGTTTCCAATAAATGAGGTTGTCGGCATGTCCCATCAACTCACGTGTAAAGCTTCGGAAGAAATTGTGGCAACTCTTTAAAAAGGAAAATTGACTTTGTTTTCACTACCACATGTTTAGAACTTACACCATAACCGGCAACAACCGTGCTGTAACACATAACACCGGCAACTGACTTCCGCGCACGGATATGAATATAACCCCAGGCCCCAATCTGACTATCTCAGACTTTGGCAGACTACTTTCATGCGCGAAAGCCTGAGTGTAATTCCGGCAGGTGACATATGTGCGTCTGAGTATGACAATGTCAAGCTCTGCCATGCGCCGGGTAGGCTCTGTCACCCGAGCATACACTTTGCCCTTGCCAGAAAAGCCCCTTGCCAGAAAAGCTCCGCCGGATAAGCTCCGTCGCGCGTCAGACGAGCTCTGTTGCGCAAGTAAACTACAGCCTCTGCGGACAAGACTCTCCGCACGAACAAACTTTACTTGCACATTCGCTGGAAGTTGCATCGCGTAAGGGATGTTCCACATTCACCGGATAAGCTCCGCGTGCCGAACGAGTTCTGTCACGCAAGTCGTGTTCCAGCCTCCCTCACCGCGCTGACACACCCGCCTGTCAGAACGCTCCGCCGCCGCGCGAGTGAATACCTGCCCGCCGGACACTATCCGCTGCCGCGCGAGTGCACACCCACCAGTTAGATATGCTCCGCAGCTGCGCGAGTACACACCCGCTTGTCTACGTACGGTGAACAAGCTCGCGCATGGTTGATCTGTAGTCACACATATGGCCAAAGGCCCGTGCGCGCTGGAGCTCCGCGCAAGACAGACAAGCTTGGTTGCGCCTGATAAATGAACACGGCGTGTAGCTAATCCACGATATGACTCGCTTGCCTCCAGTTTTAAACGGGTTCCCACCTGGGTTTTCATAGAAATCATTTTTTTGATTTTTTTTATATAAAAAAGGGGGGGTTGTTGATTTTCTAACATGTACACTCGATAGGTTGCATGTGCCTTCAGTACAACTATTTAAATGAAATCCTTTTTTTAAGGACTATTTAAATGAAATCCTACATGTAAATTGGAGTTGATTGCTTTTTTTTAGTCTACATCAAAAGACTCATGAGCCATTAACTCTAGCATATGGATTTTTATTTGTATTTCCTGCTTGGAAGCATACACCTGAATTAAAGTGTAGTAATAATACAATTTTCAATAAACCAAACGGTCAAAGTTGAACAAATGTAATCGATCAACGACACGATTAAGAGTTTATTGTCAAAACAATTATCATGTTATCTTTATGGTATGGGGCAATATTTTAATGGTTAAAAACACACGCTAAGCTATAGACCGATAGTCTTTAGCTTTATGACACGCTCAGCATGATGTCACATAGTGACATTCTCAAATGGTCGGCATACATTACTCGTACGCTTTAAAAATGATAAGGCCCACTGCAGTATAATTATGGACACTCTGAATTTAAACAGTGTATATTACTTGTACATTTTGTTATAGTTTATCTTGTCAACCTATACTAACATTAGGTCGGGCATCTCACAATACACCTGCGTTGGTTAATAGTATTTTCACGTAAGCCGCCACGCGCGGATGATCCTTTACACACGAGCACGTAAGTCGCCACGCGCGCGTGCTCCTTTACTTACGAGCAAGCATACATGCGCTAGCTGTCGCATGCTCCTCTACATACAAGCACGTAAGCCGCCACGCGCGCATGCTCCTTTAAATAGGAGCACGTAAGTCGCCACGAGCGCATACTCCTTTACTTACGAGCGAGCATACATGCGCTAGCTGTCGCATGCACCTCTAGATACGAGCACGTAAGTCGCCATCAGCGCATGCTCCTTTACTTATAAGAACGTAAGTCGCCATATGCGCATGATCCTTTACTTACGAGCGAGCATACATGCGCTAGCTGTCGCATGCTCCTTTACATACGAGAAGGTAAGTCGCCATCTGCACACGCTCCTTTAATTAGGAGGACGTAAGTCACCATACGCGCATGCTCCTTTACTTACGAGCGAGCATACATGCGCTAGCTGTCGCATGCTCCTCTACATACGAGCACGTAAGTCGCCATATGCGCATGCTCCTTTACATACGAGCACGTAAGCCACCGCGCTCGCATGCTCCTTTACATACGAGCACGTAAGTCGCCACGCGCGCATGCTCCTTTATATAGGAGCACGTAAGTCGCCACGCGCACATGCTCCTTTACATACGAGCACGTAAGTCGCCACGCACGCTTGCTTCTTTACATCAGAGCACGTAAGTCGCCACGCGCACTTGCTCCTTTACATACAAGCATGTAAGCCGCCACGCGTGCATGCTCCTTTACATACGAGCACGTAAGTCGCCATCCGTGCATGCTCCTTTACTTATGAGCACGTAAGTCGCCATACGCGCATGCTCCTTTACATACGAGTACGTAAGCCGCCACGCGCGCTTGCTCCTTTACAGACGAACACATAAGTCGCCACGCGCGCTTGCTCCTTTACATATGAACACGTAAGTCGCCACCCATGCTTGCTCCTTTATATACGAGCATGTAAGCCGCCACGCGCGCATGCTCCTTTGCATACGAGTACGTAAGCCGCCACGCACGCATGCTCCTTTACTTACGAGCGAGTGATGTGTTCAAATATTAACATATAAATTTCATCAAATGAGGCATAAAACTAACCCTTTTTTAGTACTAATGTTGGAAAAAGTGTGCTTTTATCTTCCTTTTGTATTTTCAGGATTAAATGAGCTCAAATTAACAAAAGAAGCAAAAAGACATCAAAATCTAACATAAATACAAGAAAAGGAAGAAAACGTGGCATGCCCGACCCCACTACAGCATCTTCCCAAGCAAAACAAGAGATCAGAGGCATGAACACGCCCCGTGCTCAGCCAGCACGGGGGCGTGCCCAAGTGTCAGCAGAAAAGACAAAGTGGTAGAAGCTTCTATTGCCCACCACGGGGCCGTGCTCAGCGGACACGGGGTCGTGGTCAACTATAAGATTCGCACAATCCAGCAAATCTGCATAGTACAAAGATTCTTCTGCACCACGGGGTCGTGCTCAGCGGACACGGGGGCGTGGTCAACTAATAAGACAAAGCTGCATTAAATGAAGAAAGAGAAGGATGTGGACACGGGGCCGTGCCCACTGGACACGGGGCCGTGCCCGAGCTTCTGTTCAGCCTATAAATAGATGTGCTTGGCTCAAGCTCAAACCATCCATTGGCACACCACCTCTCTCACACTTCACCCACCACCCACCACCACCATAACACCATCATCCACCACCATCATCCATTGTCCATCGTAGAGTGTGTGAGTCGTCTCGGGATCCAAGATTGATCGTAAGAGTTCTTGACAATCAAGGCCACGGTTGCCTAAGTCTCTTACATCACTTGGTGAAGACAAAGTGTCTAGTGTAATACTTTTTATTTCTAATCTTTTGCACTTTTTATTTGGTTTTGTATTAATGACTTTAATAACTAGTTGCTTATGTTGAAGCTGATCTTTCCTTATCGTTTGTCCGTGGTGTCTTGGCATTATTTTACTGTCTATATAAAATAAAAGATTTTCACCATTCATATCTCCACGGTCTATATGGAGGTATGTTGGCTACCTGGTCGGGGGTTAAAGGAACGGTTTGGTAAAGGTCTTGCCATTGTTCAGCGTTTAGAGGTCCTGCAATGGACCTGGGTCAAATTTAGTAGGACCTCCTTCAATACTTCACGGTATTGGATGGCGGGGGTCCAAACTCTTTGATCCCCTCATAAGTTAACTACTATTAATACTATAACCCGGCTATTTAGGACTGTATCCCTGCTGACTCAGACTACTTAGCCGAGGGTAACGTCACCTCCAAAAGAGGGGCCTACCATAATATTGCATTAATAACTTAATTCATTATCTTCCAATAATCCACCCTTTTAGGATTGTATCCTTGCTGACTCAAACTACTGGGGTGAGGGTAACGTCACCTTCAAAAGAGGGGCCTACTACAATAACTAAGATAATCTCTTAATTATGTGCAAAAGTGCGGAAATAATCAAAGGTTACACTAGATACGAGTCGGAACCAAGTGATTAATCTTGTCTATCTGTGTTTTCTTTTATTTTTATTTTCAGCATTTTAGTTAGTTTTTATTTTTCTTAGTTTAAAAACATTTTTCTAAGCTTTTTATTTTGATTAGACGTTGAGGATAAACCGGTACTAAAAGCTCTTGTGTCCTTGGACGACCTCGGTATCTTGCCAACACTATACTATGCTCACGATGGGTGCACTTGCCCATATGTGTGTTTAGTGTTAGTAAAATATCGTGTTTTATAAATTTAAAACTTGGCTAAAAATAAGTGTTAAAGGGGCTTAAAATATACACCTAAAATATATAACACTTCACACGCATCAAGTTTTTGGCGCCATTGCCGGGGACACAAGGATTTTAAGAAAGTTAGGAATCAACGGCCTGATCGTTTTTCTTATTTTTCATTTTTTTAGGATTTTTTTTTTTAGTTTTTCAGCTTCTGCAGAGCTCAGCACGGGCCGTGCCTGGTCGGACACGGGCCGTGCCCAGCAACATCACTGGCAGTTTTTATTTTCTGAGTTACAGAGAGCTGAACACGGGGCCGTGTCGGTGCAACACGGGGTCGTGTCCAACTCCCAGTAACAGGGATCCAGAAGACAATCACTGTACCTCTGACCACGGGCCGTGTTCACTGAGCACGGGGCCGTGGGGAACCTTCTGACCATCGTTCTTTTCTGTTTTTGTTGCAGGACTTGGAACCCAGGTGCCACATTTGAACCTCCCACGTAGTGCATGAGCTCCAATTCTAGTAGAGACATAAAAGAACCTCTAGAAGAACCCGAACGCTTTCTCAGAAAAAGACTTAAAGCTAAAAATCAAGAGAAAGTTTCGGGGGACCTACTTCCAATGGCGGACCAACGTACTCTCATGGATTACCTACGGCCCACCGTAGGTAATCTCGGCGCCGCTATCAATGCACCGAATGTCGAAGCCAATAACTTCGAACTTCGGCCACATTTGATACAAATGCTTCAAAACTCCGCAACCTTCCATGAGCTTGCGGACGAGGATCCCCATCTACATATTACTAATTTCTTAGAAATATGTGATACCTTTTGGATCAATGGAGCATCAAATGACGCCATCCGCCTTCGAATGTTTCCATTTTCACTAAAAGACCGAGCTAAGGCTTGGCTTAACACCCTCCCAGTTGGCTCGGTAAACACCTGGGATGAACTAGCCCAAAAGTTTCTATATAAGTATTTCCCTCCTAAAACGGCTAAATTAATGACTGAAATTAATACATACTCACAAGAGGATGGGGAATCCTTATATGAAACTTGGGAAAGGTTCAAGGAGCTACTAAGAAAGTGTCCTCATCACGGTCTAGCGGTATGGCAACAAGTATCCACTTTCTACAATGGGTTGTTGCCACACACAAGACAAACACTCGATTCTAGCTCCGGGGGACTCTTAGGTAATCGTCGCCCAAATGAAATATATAATCAAATTGAGGAAATTGCTCAAACCAATTTTCAATGGCACACTCCCCGAGGTAATAAATCTATTGCCCCGGGCGCCCATAAGGTTGATGAAAGCACCTCTTTACAAGCCCTAATCGAGGCCCTCTCTTCGAAAATCAAAAAGCTAGAAATGACAAAAACGACCTCGGTTATGGCTTGTGAAGGGTGTGGTGGGTCACATGAAAATTGGAGTTGTATGAAAGAATTAGATGAACAAGCAGAAACGGTAAACTACATTGATAATAGACCTAGGCCGTCGGGTCCTCCAACGGGTACCTACAACCAAGGATGGCGTAACCACCCAAATCTTGGTTGGAGAGATCCCGGCAATAGTAGTAACCAACAAAACCAACGAACTAATTTTCAACAACTACAAAATTTCTCTCAACAACAAGGTGGAAGAGAAAGGCTTAAAGATACCGTATCTCGCCTCATCTCCGACAACGAAAAGAAAAACTCGGATCGATTTCAACAATTGGAATCGAATTTTAGAAATCAACAAGCTAGCATTCAAAACGTTGAAAAACAATTAAATCAACTAGCTCAAAATTTCTCCGAGAGACCACAAGGCGCGTTACCAAGTAATACCGAAACCAACCCAAAGGCGCAAGTACACCTCATCACATTGAGAAACCGAACCGTGGGTCCCGAAGATACCCCGCTACCACCGGTTGAAGGAAGTCAACTCAACTAAAGCACGAGTTCAACCACACTTCAACCGGAAAAGGCCTCTCCACCAAATCAAGAGCCCACCAAAACTCCTCCGATTCCGTACCCCGGTAGGTTAAATCGTCAAAAGACCGATGAGCAATTCGCAAAGTTCGAAAGTTTACTAAAACAATTGCTTGTCAATATTCCTTTTATTGAGGTCCTAACCCAAATGCCTAAATATGCAAAATTCATGAGGGATTTCCTCACTCACAAAAGGAAAATTGAATCATTGCAATTAGTTAACTTAGGCGAAGAATGCTCCGCTTTAGTACTCAACAAACTTCAACAAAAGAAAATCGATCCCGGGAGCTTCACAATTCCTTGCTCGATTGGGAAGTCCCCCGTTCGTAATGCATTAGCCGATCTTGGGGCTAGCATTAACCTCATGCCCACGTCAATGTTCAAGCGACTCGGCCTAGGAACAACAAGCCCTACAAAGATGAGCATACAACTCGCCGACAGGTCCGTCAAATTTCCACAAGGTGTCGCTGAAAATCTGCTGGTCAAGGTTGACAATTTCGTTTTTCCAACCGACTTTGTCATCCTAGACATGGAAGAAGACACTGATGTCCCTCTCATCCTCGGGAGGCCATTTCTAGCCACCGCCCAAGCAGTGGTAGATATGAATGAAGGAACGTTAACATTGAAGTTTGGGGATGAGGAAGTGAAGTTTGAATGTGGGAAGATAGTAGAGGAAGAAGACCCGGTCAACTACATGAAGGTCATAGACTCAAGCTTGGATGACGCTCTCCGACGGTGTAACATGGGATGCAATACATCCCACTTGGGTAACATATGACCAGGATTTGGGTCTAGCCAAGGACCCTTATAAACGTGGCGCACCACGGAGGCATTCCGCGGAACTATCCTTAGTTTAGTTTAGATTAATTTTCTTGTTTTCTAGTTAGTTTTAAATTTTCAGGAATAAAACACACTTGAGATGGCAAAGGATGCAAGGGAAACTTGAACCAGCACTTCATACAGGAAAACAGAACCGTCCGACAAATTTCTTCGTTTACAGTAAGCTCGGCACGGGCCGTGTCCACCTAACACGGCCCCGTGCTGCACAGTCTGCAGAAAAAGACCTAGTTCAAGTAACTGGACATGGGCCGTGTCCACCCAACACGCCCCCGTGTCCAGACTTCTGTTTCTCTTGTTTTAATTTTGTTACTGGCACTTGAACACGGGGCCGTGCCCGGATCACACGGGGCCGTGTTCAGCGCCCAGTAACACAAAATTTTTGCTTTTTCACACCTTTTTACACATTCAATCAACCTAAAAACTTATTTTTGGTACACATTGAGGACAATGTGTAATTTAAGTGTGGGGGGATGCTAAAACCTTGAATCTTGCAAGTCCTAAATACAAGCCTTACACAAAACTCTATTGGAACCGCTAATCACCCCAAATTTTTTCAAAAATTTTCATTTTTTTACTTGTCTAGGTTTAACTCGGGAAATTCAAGTTCTAAAAAGGTTATATTTTTACGAATTTACAACCGATAGCGTCGTGATAAAAAGAACCAACATGAGAAAATTATGAAAAGGCATGACAAGCTTAGTTAAAATTTAATTATATATACTTGATCACATAAAAACCCATTCCCACAAAAGTGAGTTTTGAGCCTTTATTGAGCAAACACTTACATATCATTTGACTAAATGCTCATTTTCGTTTCTTGTGTGAATAGCCGCTTGGTTCTTACGACTCTAGAACTTGCCATGACGATACATTCCCGGTCCTTACCAACTTAAACCCGAGTAAGTAAATGATGGAGGCATTAGGACTAACCCTTTTTATTTCTACACCATTATTATTTTTTTTTACCACCTACCCAAAATCCCCCTAGTTAGCCCCTTTGAGCCTAAACCTTTTCATTTCATAACCCAAACCAAACACCCTTTTTACCCACCAAAACCTTTTTCATTTTTTTACCCCTTTGTTTTAGTAACAAGTTCGATCTTTCGTATGACTTCTCAAAAAAAAAAAAAAATTGTTGATGATGAAGCAAAAGAAAATAAACAAACAAGTTCATCAAAAATAACTTTGTTTGAATAAATAGCTTCATCAAAAATAAAAGTTACAAAAAAAAAATAGAAAGTCATACGAAAACCGACACTTGTTACGCTTTTCGCCCTTTTTCTACTAACCACTAACCACCAACCCAACCACCTACCTTTAACCCAAGCCTAACCCTTAACCCACAAAGTCCTCTTGATATTTACAAAGGTATATAAGTTAAAAAGGAGGAGGATTGATTGCTTGGCAAGCCTATGGTAGGAGTAAGTTCCATGCCGCTCTCGAGTGATCCACAAAAATACATTTTCGGCCGAGTGTTGAGTGATCCCCTTGAGGTATGTGAACTTGTATATAAATAGAATTTTACAAAGGCATGTTATGCCCTAATAAGTAATTTATCTTATGAAAAGTTTTAAATAAATCATGACGAATAGGATTGTAAAGAAATAAAAATAAAATTAAATAAAGAATCCTGGAAATCCCGACACTCTACGACAAGCCCAAAACCTTCTTTTCTACCCATTCCATTTGGGAGTGTAAATAGCCACATATTAAAGAGTTTTGCTTGAGGACAAGCAAAGATTCAAGTGTGGGGGTATTTGATGTGTTCAAATATTAACATATAAATTTCATCAAATGAGGCGTAAAACTAACCCTTTTTTAGTACTAATGTTGGAAAAAGTGTGTTTTTGTCTTCCTTTTGTATTTTCAGGATTAAATGAGCTCAAATTAACAAAAGAAGCAAAAAGACATCAAAATCTAACATAAATACAAGAAAAGGAACAAAATGTGGCATGCCCGACCCCACTACAGCATCTTCCCAAGCAAAACAAGAGATCAGAGGCCTGAACACGCCCCGTGCGCAGCCAGCACGGGGGCATGCCCAAGTGTCAGCAGAAAAGACAAAGTGGTAGAAGCTTCTATTGCCCACCACGGGGCCGTGCTCAGCGGACACGGGGCTGTGGTCAACTATAAGATTCGCACAATCCAGCAAATCTGCATAGTACAAAGATTCTTCTGCACCACGGGGTCGTGCTCAGCGGACACGGGGGCGTGGTCAACTAATAAGACAAAGCTGCATTAAATGAAGAAAGAGAAGGATATGGACACGGGGCTGTGCCCACTGGACACGGGGCCGTGCCCGAGCTTCTGTTCAGCCTATAAATAGATGTGCTTGGCTCAAGCTCAAACCATCCCTTGGCACACCACCTCTCTCACACTTCACCCACCACCCACCACCACCATAACACCATCATCCACCACCATCATCCATTGTCCATTGTAGAGTGTGTGAGTCGTCTCGGGATCCAAGATTGATCGTAAGAGTTCTTGAAAATCAAGGCCATGGTTGCCTAAGTCTCTTACATCACTTGGTGAAGACAAAGTGTCTAGTGTAATACTTTTTATTTCTAATCTTTTGCACTTTTTATTTGGTTTTGTATTAATGACTTTAATAACTAGTTGCTTATGTTGAAGGTGATCTTTCCTTATCGTTTGTCCGTGGTGTCTTGGCATTATTTTACTGTCTATATAAAATAAAAGATTTTCACCATTCATATCTCCACGGTCTATATGGAGGTATGTTGGCTACCTGGTCGGGGGTTAAGGGAACGGTTTGGTAAAGGTCTTGCCATTGTTCAGCGTTTAGAGGTCCTGCAATGGACATGGGTCAAATTTAGTAGGACCTCCTTCAATACTTCACGGTATTGGATGGCGGGGGTCCAAACTCTTTGATCCCCTCATAAGTTAACTACTATTAATACTATAACCCGGCTATTGAGGACTGTATCCCTGCTGACTCAGACTACTTAGCCGAGGGTAACGTCACCTCCAAAAGAGGGGCCTACCATAATATTGCATTAATAACTTAATTCATTATCTTCCAATAATCCACCCTTTTAGGATTGTATCCTTGCTGACTCAAACTACTGGGGTGAGGGTAACGTCACCTTCAAAAGAGGGGCCTACTACAATAACTAAGATAATCTCTTAATTATGTGCAAAAGTGCGGAAATAATCAAAGGTTACACTCGATACGAGTCGGAACCAAGTGATTCATCTTGTCTATCTGTTTTTTCTTTTATTTTTATTTTCAGCATTTTAGTTAGTTTTTATTTTTCTTAGTTTAAAAACATTTTTCTAAACTTTTTATTTTGATTAGACGTTGAGGATAAACCGGTACTAAAAGCTCTTGTGTCCTTGGACGACCTCGGTATCTTGCCAACACTATACTACGCTCACGATGGGTGCACTTGCCCATATGTGTGTTTAGTGTTAGTAAAATATCGTGTTTTATAAATTTAAAACTTGGCTAAAAATAAGTGTTAAAGGGGCTTAAAATATACACCTAAAATATATAACACTTCACACGCATCAGCGAGCATACATGCGCTAGCTGTCGCATGCTCCTCTACATACGAGCACGTAAGTCGCCATCCACGCATGCTCCTTTACATATGAGCACGTAAGTCGCCACGCGCGCTTGCTCCTTTACATATGAGCACGTAAGTCGACACCCGCGCTTGCTCCTTTACATAGGAGCACGTAAGTCGCCATGCGCGCATGCACCATTACATACGAGCACGTAAGTCGCCACGCGCGCGTGCTCTTTTACATAAGAGCACGTAAGCAGCCACACGCGCATGCTCCTTTACATACGAGCACGTAAGCCGCCACGCGCGCATGCCCCTTTACATACGAGCACATAAGTCGCCACGCACGCTCGATCCTTTACTTACGAGCACGTAAGTCGCCACGCGCGCATGCTCCTTTACATACGAGCACGTAAGTCACCACGCGCGCATGCTCCTTTACTTACGAGCACGTAAGTCGCCACGCGCTCGTGCTCCTTTACATACGAGCACGTAAGCCGCCACGCGCGCTTGCTTCTTTACATATGAGCACGTAAGTCGCCACGTGCGCTTGCTCCTTTACATAAGAGCACGTAAGTCGCCATGTGCGCATGCTCCTTTACATACGAGCACGTAAGTCGCCACGCGCACTTGCTCCTTTACATACCAGCACATAAGTCGCCATGTGGGCATGCTCCTTTACATATGAGCACGTAAGTCGCCAAGCGCGCTCGATCCTTTACTTACGAGCACGTAATTCACCACGCGCGCATGCTCCTTTACATACTAGCACGTAAGTCGCCACGCGCGCATGCTCCTTTACTTACGAGCACGTAAGTCGCCACGCGCACATGCTCCTTTACATACGAGAACATAAGCCGCCATGCGCGCATGCTCCTTTACATACTAGCACGTAAGCCGCCACGCGCGTTTGCTTCTGTACATATGAGCACGTAAGTCGCCACGTGCGCTTGCTCCTTTACATAAGAGCACGTAAGTCGCCACGTGCGCATGCTCCTTTACATACGAGCACGTAAGTCGCCACGCGTGCTTGCTCCTTTACATACCAGCACGTAAGTCACCATGCGGGTATGCTCCTTTACATATGAGCACGTAAGTCGCCACACGCGCTCGATCCTTTACTTACGAGCACGTAAGTCGCCACGCGCGCATGCTCCTTTACTTACGAGCACGTAAGTCACCACGCGCGCATGCTCCTTTACTTATGTCAATGCATGCGTCTTTCGACTTCATCTTATATCGAGTCTTGTATAGAACGAGTTAGATCAGGGCACGAAAAACAAGAAAGTGTGAATTAGTGGTAATTCCGCTTGAAATGACACTAGGTCATTTCAAGCGAAATCAAATGTTCTAATTCCGCATGAGTTAACTTGCTGATTTCGCTTGAATCATTTGGAGCGGAATCAGGTTTCGCTTGAGTCATTTCAAGCGGAATCTGATCTCTATAAATAGCTCACTCCAAGCGAAATCACATAAGAATTTCCGGCCAGAGCAACAAAGTGCTACCGAAGTGTTGTCACGCTGTAAAACGTCATTATATCAATCAAATTGACAGTTAAAGTGACATTCTAGCTTAATTGACCTCGATACGTCTGTTTCCGCCTTTCGTATTGAGATAAACTCTTCTGATCGACTCGTTCGGGTCTGAAAACGATCCTACAAGTGGTATCAGAGCTCAGGAGGAAGAGTTCATATCAATTCAGCTGAATTTTCTGATTTCTACACCTTCTTTTTCAAAATTTAAAAATTTTCACGGTTAAAATCGGCTCAAATTCTCACATATCACGCGCAATCATGTTTTAACAAAGCCTTGAAAGTTTCAGAACTTAAATCGGCTTAAAACTGGTCAAAATTGTATTTTCGTTTGAAATTCCGTTCAAAATGCTGATGTCATCGTGATTCCGTTTGAGTTTACATTGTGATTTCGCTTGAAATTATACTTTGAACTGATTCCGCTTGAAAAGTGTATCTGATTCCGCTCGAAATACATATTCCGCTTGAATCGATATTCCGCTTGAGGAGTTGGTTGATTTCGCTTGAAGCTAGTATTTTGCTTGGGTGATTCCGCTTGAATCACTATTCCGATTCAAAGAGTGATTTCGCTTGAACAGAACAGTTTTGTGAAATTTGAAAATCCAAAACATGGACGAGGAATTTTACAACGCATTCGCTACCCCGGTTACTCCGATCACCCTTGCACAGAACACGATGTTGGAAAATGAAACAGGGACTATGCAAAAACCGCCTAAACTCAAGAATATCGAGGAGTATAAGGGTTGGGAAGGACGTTTTGAGAACTGGGTACAAGCTAACTACTTAGATGCTTGGGAATGTGTTGAGACGAAATATGTTCGACCGATGACTGATGATGAGGAGTTCATTCCTATTAAAGATCTGAGTGCTGAAAACAGAAAGAAATACAAAGATGAGAAAATGATGCTAAGTCTTCTACAACAAGTTGTGAAAGAAGATATCTTGGTTTTATTGCAACATACTGGAACTTCTTATTCAATCTGGAAAGCATTAAGATCGAAGTTTCATGGAAGTCAAGAGATGGTTAAAAACAAAAAGTTACTTATAAAGAAAGAGTTTGATCTGTTTCGTGGATTACAGAATGAAAGTAGAAAGCAAATCATTGAACGATATTGCAATTTGTTAGCCAACATGAAGAGATTGAGTATTGAAAAAGATAATGAAGAGTTGATTGAGAAACTTGCTGATGCATTGCCAAATGAGACTTGGGGGACATATCTCATGATGTTAAGGAACACGAAAGGTTTCAGCAGTTTGACATTGAGCAAATTCATTGAAAAACTTGAAGCTCAGGAGATGGAACAGAGAAAGGTTTTAAGAATGAAAGATTTTGACGGTGAACAAGATATTGGTCTTTACTACAAAGGTGGTGTCAGTGATAAATCCACCAACATGTCACCGAATGTTGAAACTGCTTTCAATGCAAAAAGTTCATCTGGAAGTTCTTCTAAAGGATCAAACAGTAACACAAGTTTTTCATCATATCCATCATTTGATCCGAACATTTCAACAACAAAGAATGGAAAAAGGCTACAATGCAACATTGTACTGAATCTGGAAAATGATGAAGATTATTCAGCATAAGTTGCTAAGAGTCACATGTCTTTGTTCAGAACTGTGTTGGAATCTTATGGTAGTTTTGTTGCAGGTCGGATCGGGAATCCAATGCTTACTAAAGAGGATTATGATCAGATTGATGCTGAAGAGATGTAATTGATGGACATTAAATGGTGTTTGGCTAGTGTGTTGAGACGAGCTGAGAAATTTAAGCAGATCACAGGAAGAGATGATCTACGTGAAGCTAATATTTCTACTTTGGGTTTTGATAAATCTAAAGTTACTTGTTTTCGTTGCAGGGAAAAAGGACACTTCAAGAGGGAGTGCAAAAACCGCGAAGCAAGTGGAGCTCAAAATCCATTCAACAACAACAATGATTACTATCGGAAAGCCATCTATCATTAAGTTGCACAACAACAACAAGAGCCACAAGTGGCACATGGAAGAAAAGTGATTGAAGAATCTTCAAAGAGAGCTTGTATGGTGAATCAGGATGACAAAGAGACAACAAAAGGTTTCAGTTGGGATAAATATATCTTAGCTAATAACAAAGCATGCCTGATAAACCAAGATGATGAAAAGTTACTAGAAGGATTTAATTGGGAAGGTTTTAGTTGGAATGATTATGATCCAAACAAAACTTCACATCAAAAAGCTTTTGTTGCTCGAGTTGAAGAGGATAGTGATGATGATAGAGAGTATTATGCAAGAAGATTGGCTGCTGATTTAAAATTGATTGAAGAGAGTGACACTGAAGATGAAAAAGCTAAAAAGAAAAAGATCAAAACACCACTCAGCAGTGATGATGAAGATGTTCCTGTGATAAGGCAAAAGGTGAAAGAAGTTCAAAAGTTTAAAGTTGATGAAGAAGCTAATGCTAAAAAGATTCCGGTGATTTGTGAGAATTGTGAGATTATCAAGAAGAAGGACAGTGAGTTAATTAACAACATAAACCAGTTGAAGGAATCATACGATGTTCTGAACAAAGCAATGAATCAATATAATCAATCAAGTGAAGAACAAGCAACAGCCATGAAGACACTTCAAGGAGCTTTCATGATAAAGAAGAAAAGTGTTAACAATTATATTGAAAAGTGTGCTGTTCTTGAACAAAAACTGGAGACACAAAGGATTGAGACTGAAAGAGTAAACCGTTTGTTAAAAAGTTACTCATGTACTTCTTATGTCACTGGCAGGATTTATCCAACTGTTGAAGGGATGAAAGCATTTGAGGATGATGAAGTAACTGAAGAACAAAAGGTTTCTGAAGAAAAGACTCCTGAAAAGAAGAAGGATGCTAAAGAAAAGACATTTGGTAAGAAACAAGGTGTCAGTTACAACAAGTGTCCACCCCCGCTTGAAAATGCATTTTCTCCAAGAAATCCAAATTCGGAAAGAGTCGAAAAGGCAACAAATTTACAGTGGGAGTCGGAGTTTTCAGTTAAATTGCCAGAAAATATTGATGTTACTTTTACATCGTCTGACACTGATCAATAATCTCAATTGATGAAGAAAGTGGTGGATCATGTGTTAGATAACGATGAAACTGAGGAGTCAAAGTCGGAGTCTAAGTCAGAATCAAAGTCTGAGTCCATCACTCCGAGTCAAACCGTCAAACAGGGCAAAAGAGTTTACAACAAAGAATTCATGTTATCAAAATCTAATTTGAATGATGAAACATTTAAAGTGGCATATACTTTGAATGATTCGGACAAATTATATTCTGATGAGGAATTTCCAATAAGAGGTGTCAAAACTGAATTGATCAAAAAGGTTTTCAAACTAACAGAAATTAATATTTCTGAAATAAAAGATGTAAATCTTAATGATAAACCTAAAAAATACACCTCAAGAGTACAACAAAGGTTAAACAAGAAAAAAGGTTACAGTTCTGGTTCTGGTTTTCACAAGAAACCAAACCATAATGGTAATTTCAAAAAGAAAGGATTAGGTTTTATTCCACCAGAAAATCAGAAAAATGAAAAATATGTAAGAGATTTTAAATCAAAAATGACATTTG
This sequence comes from Helianthus tuberosus, assembly GCA_030545235.1. Lineage (NCBI taxonomy): Eukaryota > Viridiplantae > Streptophyta > Magnoliopsida > Asterales > Asteraceae > Helianthus > Helianthus tuberosus. The sequence goes on along the minus strand of CM060385.1, from coordinate 69,407,400 downwards.
TTTGAGGTACATCAGCAGAAGAGGAAGAAAAGAAAGAATTCTGGAGACAATCGAACAAAGAATTCCTTGCGAAGAAGCAAGAAGAGATGAAATTTGCTGATCAGATGAAAGAAACGAGAACCTGTTTCAAATGCAACACTGTTGGACATATTGCCAAAGATTGTTCCAAGGCAATCCAATCAAAACAGGGAGTTTCTCGTAAACTGAAAGATAAAGAGGTTATTATTGAACCACCAATTGAGAGAACTAAACTTTTCAAAAATTCAACTTTTGAGATTGGTGAATGTTCAAACAGGTTTTATAAGAAAAGAGCAAATCTTGACAACCAAAAATGGGTTGTTAAGAAGTTTGATGATAGTTCTAAAAATGATTCTGATTTATCAAAATCAGAGGAGCTATCTTCTGGCGATGAATCTGATTCCACAAAGTCAGAGGAGCCACAAGTTGAATCAAAATGTGAAAACTCAGTACCGACTATGGATGATGTGAATTTTCCATCACTTCGGGCTGAAAATTTTAAGAAGAAAATTGGTAAAGTTGAGATTTCAAATCAATTTTTTCTGAAAAGAAAGATTTTGATGTTGAAAAAGCATTTAATTCCAAAGTTCATCATATTTTTGGAAAAATGGTTGACAGGAAGGTCAAGGGTATCAAGGAATTTTACGAGAAGAAAACAAAGAAGCAAGGTAAAGTTGAACCATCCCTGGTTTGTGACTGGGATGGTACATACTATGAACAGTAAAATACTGGACTTGCCGGAGCTTCCAAGTTGGTAATCGTGGAGCATGAATCGGCATCATTCTTTATATTTGGTTTGTTTATGCATACCTACAAATGGTAAATTCAAGGTCATTAGGTTGAACTTGATTGGACCATTCTTACAAGTGGTACTTAATTTTCAAGATTAATCAGGGACATTAATTTGTACTTGATTTATCTTTCATACAAGTGGTATTTTTGAAAAACAATATGATGAACCCCTAACCTACAAATGATAAAATCAATCTACAAAACTAATTTTCTGGAAAAACCATTTGATTAAAACAAACTTAAGTGTTTTGAAATCACAATGGGAAAATAGTTTGTTGTGAGGGGGAGTTCTGATTGTTTATGCCTAGTGGATGGTGATTTGAAGTGATTCAATATCGGTTGTCATGTTACTTGTATAGTTTGTTTTCAAATTTCATTTAAATGTGTTTGAATTTTAGGGGGAGTAAAGATTTTCAGAAAATTCAAAAACATTAGAAAATTTGAAAAAAGACAAAAACATGATAAAATAAAAAAAATGAGTTTTGGTGTAAAAGAAGAGGAAATGATAGTACATCAGTAGACAGTTACAGCATGCTAAAGATTTGTAATGTTTAAATAGCGTTAAACGGTCTCACTGATGATATGCCGATAGGTTTTTACACATTTAGTAAACTTTTTCAGGATATAAACTTAAATTCAAACTTACTTATTTCGTGGGGAACACTACTTGGATATATAGGTAACCCATGAAATCTTGTTTCAAAGGTCCCTCTTTCTGAGATACTAGGTCTTTATACTCAGTGATATCTGGGGTATTATCCCGGGACTTCTGATTTTACGGAAGCAATGGCCTAGTCCCCGGAGAATACTTTACTGCTTGCTTGAAATATAGCGCCGCCCACAGCAAAAATGATGAAACAATAAAATTGATAATCATCTGTTGTAAAAAAAGATCCTCTAAAGGGTACATACCAAAAGTCGAGCCGTCATCTCTCTGCTGAACGAAAGTTCTGACCTGAGCTCTCATGGTTTCGCAATTAAACCTTTACAAATATCATTTGTGGTATACTCACCTGTAAGACTGAATATTGGGATCTGGATACGGGAGTATATTCAAGAAGTGGGACACATGAATGAGTTTAAGTTCCTAATACACCTAATTCATATACTGAATCAGTTGAAATTTGTGTGAAATTTTAAGTGGATCAATATCGATAATCTAAGTGAATTGTTTAATTCTTAATGTGTAACTAAGCTCAATGGTACTTGTGATTTGTCGAAATCTGATATGATCCTCTTACACAAACTCACAAAAATATTGTCTGTATATATTTCTTTATTGCATTTCATTTATATCAAAAATCCAAAAAGATTTTAGTGTGTTTTAGCATAAATTTTGAAAAATACAAAAAGATTTTTAACAACTGATATTGGAAAGCTGATTTTCAAAATTCCGAGTGCTAAACATGATGACAATTTGGTTTGGGAAAGTGTGTAGAAAAGTAAGAAAATTTATGCAAGTGGTTCATCAAAGATAATCATTGTTTGAATATCTTATTCACAAGAAATTATCAAAAATGTTTTAAATATTAAATCATTTGTGAGGTTGATTTTACAAGTGGTCATTAGAAAATTTATTTTTGGGTAGAGAATGTGCAGATTTGAGTAAGAGCCAGGTCAATCGATCCTGAGGAGCTTGTAATTAGAGATTGCCAGGTTTCGATTCTGAACAGAATTTGCGCCAGGTTACGATCTTGAACTTGTGAAAGTCAGACTACGATCCCAGCTTACTGAGAGGGGGAGTCTAAATGACAAAGAGCCAGGTTCTGATCCTGAAAGTCTGTTGGTGCTGATGAAAAGAGAAGAGAGAGATTTAAGGATACTTACAGTGTTAGATACTTCAAAAGAGAAGCTCAAAGGCTGATAAAGATTGAAGATGAGAAGACTCGACACTGAAGACTCGTCAACATTCGAGGGGGAGTCTGTTAGAGCATGCATCTGTTGACTTCGTCTTATATCGAGTCTTGTATAGAACGAGTTAGATCAGGGCACGAAGAACAAGAAAGTGTGAATTAGAGGTAATTCCGTTTGAAATGACACTAGGTCATTTCAAGCGAAATCAAATGTTCTAATTCCGCTTGAGTTAACTTGCTGATTTTGCTTGAATCGTTTGGAGCGGAATCAGGTTTCGCTTGAGTCATTTCAAGCGGAATCCGATCTCTATAAATAGCTCACTCCAAGCGAAATCACATAAGAATTTCCGGTCAGAGCCACAAAGTGCTGCCGAAGTGTCGTCACACTGTAAAACGTCATTATATCAATCAAATTGATAGTTAAAGTGATATTCTAGCTGAATTGACCTCGATACGTCTGTTTCCGCCTTTCGTATTGAGATAAACTCTTCTGATCGACTCGTTCGGGTCTGAAAACGATCCTACAACTTACGAGCACGTAAGTCGTCATACGCGCATGCTCCTTTACATACGAGCACGCCGTTCTCCATACGAGTCTGCTGGTCTACATACGAGCATCTCAGCCTCCATGCGAGGCTGCTGCTCCACATACGAGCACGTAAGACGCCATACGCGCATGCTCCTTTACTTATGAGAACGTAAGTCGCCATACGTGCATGCTCATTTATATACGAGCACGCCGGTCTCCATACGAGTCTGCTGCTCTACATACAAGCATCTCATCCTCCATGCGAGCCCTGCTGCTCTACATACGAGCATCTCAGCCTCCATGCGAGCCTTGCTGCTACATATGTAAGCACGCTAATCTCCATGCGGCCCTGCTGCTTTGCATACGAGCGTGTGTGTCGCCCGCGCGCGCATGTTTAGCCATATATGAAAACGCTTACAAAACGTAAATTGTGCTATAAATGCACGCACCACTTTGGGTATACGCAAAAACACATTGGCTAAAATAAAGTTTCACTTACACCTACAATCTTCAAGACAAGCCACATCTCCTTGCTTCACGCCACATTGTTGTTGTGGCACACCAGAGGATTAGCGCAGGCTCGGGTTTCCACTTCATTATCTTGACGCAACTTTATGCCAATTCTCATTCGTGATAACCTGTTCAAAGTGGATTAACACGTGGAAATATTGTAGACAACAATTTACACAGATTCAAAAACTATATATATACGTATGCTTCATGGCCTAAGCCACGCGCACCATGCGAAGTCACCAAAAGGTGAATATTTTAGAGTAGCCACACGACTGTGTGCACACTGCTAAAGCTGGACCACACTCGAAAATCATCCGAAGGGAAGACACTCATCCAGTCCAGAATTCCACCCACTTGCCTTCCGCGTATGGGAGCAACACTGGACTGGGGGCACCTGAAGGGGTATGGTCCCAAATACTGCATAAGTCATACGCACGTTGGGCCCTAACGACACTCAACCGTCAAAACTCAGCCAGTTCCAAGACTCGTGCACAAGACCTAACCACGTACGCACAACCTTGACAAGTTCATGGCAATGCACCATTACAATTAGCAATTGCCCGTAATCAATCAGCGTGCGCCAGGTTTGCCAAACCAATTTCCACGATGAACAATCAGGGGATAGTCACTGCTCCATTATCTCTACTCACAGCTAAAGACAGACGCAACAAGCGTGGGAAGCAACTTTCCCCCACCTAGGCGACAGGTAAGCCTAAAACCCAATCTTTACTTTCGAGCACTCCTAACAAGTCTAGTACTCCTCCCACGCTTGCACGCGGGAGCAGCACTAGACTAGGGGACTTGATGGGGTATGGTATTAGACCCGACCCGAGCGGTCGGATTTTCCTGTTACTTTTTGCTTTTATTATAATATTTATTATTATTATTGCGTACTAACCCATGAAGCCTAGCGCGTTGTAGTTTACACTACACTAGGTTGTGGGCTTGTAGAGATAACCCCTAACTGGGCCTGGCCCATTGAGGTTAGGGGAGGCCCATATCCCCTATATAAAGAGGTGTTCACCTCATTATTAGGGTAGAGGATATGGAGCCGCCACACTTTTGTTACTGGAAACAGGGGATTCTTTCCCCTACCGGTCATCCCTACAGCTCCACTTTCTTGTCTTCTCCATTACAGATCTAGGTTCAAGAGGAAGAACAAGGTGTGATTCTTCACCCTCACAGAGAAAGCGGTCCAATCATCCCGGCGGTGATTCCGTGTTTCTTCAGGCCTGTTTGTTGATGAGGCCCTCACATGGTGGAATCTGCAAGTACAAACGTTGGGTGACGATGATGCGTATGGTATGTCTTGGGATGATTTGAAAGAAAAAATGAGGGAGAAGTATTGCACCCGAGCTGAACTCCAGAAACTGGAAACCGAATTCTGGAACTTGTCCATGGTCGGAGCGGACATAGTGGGTTACACACAAAGGTTTCACGACCTTTCACGTGTGATTCCCTATCTTGTGACGCCAGAATTCAAGCGCATTGAGCGTTATTAGCTCCTGAAATCCGAAGCTTGGTGACATCAGCAAACCCCACTACAATCACGCAGGCTGTGACTCTAGTTGTCAGCCTCACTGAAGATGCAGTCAGAATGAAGTCGTTGAAAGTAACTGAGAAAGTGGAATCACATGTGATAGGAAGAGGAAGCACTCAAACCTCAAGCAAGGAAATTTGATTATAGTCAATATATATTTATAAATATTAATGAAGAACTTTTCATGTAATTAAATACCAACATAAAATAATTAGATTTAACTAATTAATAATTTACTGTCAAACCCATATGATTATATATTCAAGAAAAAAATAAATCCAAAGCTACCTGTTTGATATGATGATAGGGCAGACAAATTAAACTTTGAATTAGCCTCCTATAAAGTTAATCTCAGGCACAAAATACAAATCAATAGCAGGAACAAATTATTGCCAATCCTTAGAATTTCACGGGTTCGGCAACATCTAACGGGTTCCCATGGTTCGGTAACAGGTAACCTATGTTTGGAAAAGCTAAACGCAGAGCAAAAAAAAATTAATCCAGCAAGAGTGTAAATTGGTAAAAGACTTGATGATTATTAGTGAAAATTAGGTTATAATGTATAAAGATTACAAGTAACCCTAGAAACCTAACGGAGCCGGTGCGCCCATAGTCTAATAAAGAGAATAAAATAAAGTTACTAGGGGCAATTTCATATGTATCTTATAAACTTGCAAAATATCATATATACCCTTGCAAAATTATAAATATCATATATTCCCTTACAAAATAGTTTAAATATCATATATATACCCGATTCATTAGAAAAAATTTAACAAATGACACTTTTACCGTTTTTTCTAAAACTTTGAAATCTCATATATGACCTCTAACTTCAAAAATTATATTTACTCATTTCTAGCTTAATTTATTTAGCTCAAACAACAACAACAACAATAACAATGGGTAAAAATAAATTTAAGCTTAAAATGTGTTATATAAAAATATGAAGTGATGAGCATATACTAAAACTTGGAAGTTAAAGAAATAATGGTTAAATGATTATATATTAGATTGTTTATAGTAAATTAGGTATATATGATATTATTTTAAGTATTTTGTAAGGGCATATATGATATTTTTAGTTTTGATTAGGCACATATGAAATTAATCCAAGTTACTATGAGGCTCAGATTTGTAAAGAATCAAACAAGCAAACTTACTGGTTGCAGTGCAAAAGAACAAAGCTTCATTCTTTCACATAGCCATCCGAGTTTATCAGCCAAGATGCAGATAATCTCAACTTAGCTAGAATTCATCAGCACTCACGCAAATTCATCATATCGTAGCCTCTTGCATTTATAAATTATTACTGTCTAAATGTATGTTCAAGAGGGGTTTTATACAATAAAATTTACATTTCGAGACCAACCGGCATTTTGGTCTAGAGGCACTAAAGGGCGAGGGTTCAAATCCAAACATAGACTAGACTAGACATAAAACATAACTTAAATAGAATCATTTGTAAGTAAATTGGTCAAAATTACTGATTGCAGTGTGAAATGAGGCTCAGATTTGTAAACAATCAAAGAACGAGGATTAATCCACCATGGCTGCAAACACACAGGTCACAAATGTGAAAGAACAAGACTATTTCACGTGACCATGAAGACTGCCCCGCCAAGATGTGAATAATACAACTTTTCTCAACTTGACCACAATGAAATCCATCATCACAGCCTCTTAAAATGAAACAAATCTTCATTTTCAGTGTTTATTTCTGAAAATCGTTGGCATCAAAGATGAAAAATTGTGTTAAGAGAGAGAGATCTATATATATTTTAGGTTTTTTAAATTAAATTGATAATAAGACTAAATTACCCTTATCTTATAGGACTTAACTTAAAATTTTAACCTAGTTACTGTTAAAAGATGAAAAATGTAATGAGTTTTTCAAATCAATGATTGTGACTGTAATTATTGAAGTTAAAGGTCATCCATTGCAATCCGATACCAACATAAAGGACGAAAACTGTAATTTACCCTAAATTGTTTTGCTAAAAAGTTATTTTTGAGTTAAATAAGCAATCCCATTCACCCACCATCTATCTCTTTTATTATAGCAAAATAACTTTGACCAATTGACCATGATGTGGCATAGCTATTTAGGCTGTTAATTGAGTTTTGAGCGGCAAAATGATTTTCCTCCTTTCTCCTCATTTTGTGAAACCGCCTAATGAGATATGGAAACTCAATCAATTCTCAATCAGTTGAAATTCATATACAAAATTATCAATGAGTTTCCATTATTAACGCTTATAAATTGTCTATGTTTAATCAGATAATTCAAACGCTTTTGATCTTTCAATCGCTGCTTAATCTTCAATCAATCGATTATCATTGTGTTGTTCTTCCGTTCCAGGTATGTTATTCAATGGTTGTATAAGATTTTTTAACAGTGGACTTCTCTTGCTCATAACCCTAATGTGTGTTAGAATTAGGGTTTAGGGTTCTAATAATGTGGGGCCGAATAAAGAAGAAGATGTGTAATAGCCCTAATACTATCTACGGCTTCATCTATGGCGATTGTATCTTACCCACTACAAAAATCTCTGCATCTCAAGCATTCGAACTCTCATCCTGGTATGTTCTCTTCGATGCTTGATGATGTAATCTCATAAAACATTATTTACAGAATCACTGTGAAACATTATCTTTTCTTGCGGATTGGTTATGAATATTCTCCACTGCCTTCTTTTGCAAAGAATTGTAGAGATGAAGTTTTAATAGGTAGCTGTAAAGTACTACTGGAAGGTGAGGATGGTTGAATTCTGAAATTGATTGTGTAATTATTATTAGTGAAATTGGTATAAAATCGGCTGTAAAGATGATAATTAGGGTTTAATCTATTTTATATTTTTAGGGGTAATTGATTAAAATTTTCCTAATCCTGTGGATGATATTTCATTAGCAGTTCCATAGACGGCAAAGTATGCATATGGGATGTGAATAGTTGTCAGGTTGTTGATTGGATCGATATTGGTGATATTGTTACTGTTGTGTGTTATAATCCAGATGGCAAGGTTTGTTGTTTTTTTTTTTTTTTTTTTTTTTTTGCTTATTTGGTTACGGTTTGTTGGATTTAAACTAAAAGATAATGTTTATTTGATTACTATACAGGGAAGCATTGTGGGAACCTTAGATGGAAAATGCAGTTTCTATGATATTATTGGTATAAGTTTAATCCAGTGGCGGATCCAGAAGAGAATTTTAGGGGTATCCCAATATTTTTTACTTACAGCTGACCCTGTACTGTTATAATAAAAATATTTTTAACAACAAAAAGAACTAAAAACTTATTAATAATAGGCCAATTGGATTTTAACACCTTTAACTTTGAAGAGTTGGCCGATAACACCCGCAACTAACACTTTGATCTGTGACACCCAAAACTTTTAATTTCGTTTGTCATTTCACCACTCAGTTAAAAAATCAGTAACTGAGTTAGTTTTCAATCCTAGGTGGCATCCTACGTGTCTTGTTTTTGATGAGGTGTCGTTATGAGGTGGAAAAATATAAAAATATGTGTGAAATCTGTGTATGTATATGTATATGTACAGGCTAATCATCCCCAAATTCAATATATAAAATCAAACATCATCTTTAAATGAATTTTATCACCGGCGATTATCACACAAAATCAAATCATCATCATCATCTTCCTCGGTTCTTCATCAGAGGCCCAGATTCGAACATCATCATCATCAAAACCTGAATTAAGAAAAGGCCCCTTATCAATACACAAAATCAAATCATCATCATCATCTTCCTCTGTTCTTCATCTTCATCTTCATCTTCCCAAAACACCACTTAAATCTCTCACTTACTTCATGTTCAATCAAGTTACAACATATCCTTTAGATAGATCACTCCTAACAAGATGCATATAACAAACAAATTCTCGTAAAGCAGACAAGTACCCCTTTGATGAACATGATCTTGTTTCAAATACGATCTAAAGGGCGAGTATGAAAACGAACTGCTCAAATTACTCAGATCTTCACCACCGGTTCTCATCGACGACAGATCTTCAGATCCGGCACCCGCAAAGGTTGATGATGATGAGAACAACAACGATAAGCCTCTGACGATCGGTTTTGATGACGAAACATTCGTCGTTGATGATGTAGTCGGACGAATGGATAGATCGAAATCGTCCGATGCGTGTGATTTGATCGTTGATGAGTACGACGTCGTGTAGATGCCGCCGGGAGGACTTGGGTACAGTGCAATCATCGGAACCGCCATGGATGAACAGGATGAATAAGATGAACAAGCTAAAGAAACTTGTGAAAATTATGAAGAGATGCGGTTTGACTAAATTGGGGGTGGGTTGAAGGTGTTAACGTGTTAAAAGGACCTATATCCTAGTCATCATGCCACATGGGATAATCTTAGACACGTAGGTTAAAATAGTCCATGTAGGATGCCAACTAGGATTGCAAACTAACTCAGTTACTGATTTTTTAACTGAGTGGTGAAATGACAAACGAAATTAAAAGTTTTGGGTGTCACAGATCAAAGTGTTAGTTGCGGGTGTTATCGGCCAATTCTTCAAAGTTAAAAGTGTTAAAATCCAATTGGCCTTAATAATATAAAGTACAACTAATACTTAATAAAATATAAATAAACAACGTCAAAAAAAAAACCAACGAAAAATGCTTAAAAAACAAAGTTAAATAAAACCCAACGAAAAATGCTTATAATATTAAATACACTTTGACAAATGTTTGCTTTTTACTTTTTCAGACCTGTGCTTTATGTTTTCAATGCTTTATATTTAATATTAATATATAACATCATCTTCTTCTCCATTTTAACTGCCGGTTGCAGGTTTTCTTTGACCACCAGAAATTTCCATTTCCGTTGACCGAAAAAATTCATTTCATCTCATTTTCACCGAAAAAAATTAATAAAAATATACACTACGAATACGTGGTTGAGCCGTAGCCCGTGCTACGGCTCCTAACATGCTAGTTCCGCCTCTGGTTTAATCATAAAAGAAATAATTAACGCATGCGAATTTCTTTTATGTAAGTTGCTGAAACTATTTGCAGACGACCGGATGCAATTGCAAACTCAAATTTTGTCAATGAGTAAAAAGAAGTGGCCATAGCGAATAACATGGTTTCAGGTATTGAGTTATTGATGATAAAACAATCATTCTTTCTAATTTTATTTACTTAGTTTTTTTAATTATTGTAAGATATAACAAAGTAGTGTTTCATTTTTCAGTTTTGCCCAATGGACTCCAGGAAAGTAATTGTTTCATCAGCTGATTCACAAGTGTGAATCCTTTGTGGCTTCAACATTGATGGGCAGGTAGTGTTTTTGAATCTATAATATGTTATACACATTTGAGCTCATACTTTCTATTATGGTATGCACTTCGTTTAGGAATTTGAGGTTTAATATTTTTTCCACCATGGCTGCAAACTCACTAGATGCAGTGAAAAATAGTGAGATATAGATATGTGTTTCACATAACCATCCGAGTTGCCACGCCAAGATGTAGATAATCTCAAATTTGGTTGAATCACTAGATAAATCATTACAACTTATCATCATAGCCTTTTAAATCACCAAATATTGATAATAACACAAGCAAACAAACCAACCAGCCCAGTAAGATCCCACCCGTGTTCATAAAAAGCGACAAGCGCACAAAAGCACCAACGTCTAAAACCGAGGTGCCAACGCAAAAGCTTTATATATACATGTACAACCTGTTGCACGAAAAATAGGGGAAATGCATGGGGTGCACGCCTTAGGGTCAAATTTTTTCCAAGAAATCATGCCTCGAGGCGCTTTTTGAAAAATGTGTCTTATGCTACCAAAAGTGCAGGGGCTTGAAATAAGGCTCTGCATAGGAATTGTTATTTGTAAACGATCACCACTAGCGTCCTCATGTCTTGGATTCATAGCTAGGGCTGTAAGCGAGCCAAACCGCTCATGAGCTATTTAAATCGAGTCGAGCTTAAATAAGTGATTAAAAATTAGGATACAACAATTTTGAGGCTCAGATATGTAAACAATTGAAGAAAGAGGATAAATCCGCCGTGGCTACATACTTACCCGTTGCCATGTGAGAGCACATGACCATCCGGGTTGCCCCGCCAAGATGCAGATAATCTCATCTTTGCTCGATTTAAAGCATTGAAATTCATCATCACAGCCTCTTAAAACTCATCAAATCATCGTCATCATCTTTTAGAGACAAACTTAATCCAATGCGCGAGGAATTTCCGCTAGTTACAACACAACTGAAAGAATTACTAACACTGTGTTCCCGAGTTTAATAATAATCATAATAACAAGTGTTTATCTGTGTGATTGTAAAGATGAAAGGTTGATTTCTGAAGAAAATCATTGGCTTCAAAGAACGATGTTTGACTTAAAATAAAGTCAAAATCAAACTTCACAAAGGAGGGCAACCACCCTTAAAAAAACTCTTTCTTCCTTTGTACTCGCCTCATTCCGTACGAGTGAAAATAAAGCTGAAGAAAAAAAATGTGTTTTTTTTTTTTTTGCTCAGATCTGCAAATATGAAAGCGGACAAAGTGGATCAGACTCCAGTATGGCTGCATCACAAATTCACAACCTGTGTTGCCTTGCCAAGATACGGCCCGCTTTCACACAATGTCCGCTAACATATCATGCTAGGAAATATTATATGCAGAACATCTTCTACAATTCAACATCATCATCGTATCATCATAGATTCATTGCCACTTGCATTCACCACAGCCAAAGGCCTAAAAGTATCTTTGTTTGACCAAATAAAGTCAAAATCGGACTTAAGAGACATAGACATTGCATCATTTCATGACACCTTAGCGAAGTTGTTTGAAAACAATAACTCAGGTTCAGATCATAGTTGTCAAAGGCACAAGGCACTTAAAATGCCAACACAGATGCAGAGGCATAGATAAAGATAAAGTATAGTTAAACCTTTCTATCATCATAGATTCATTGCCACTTGCATTCACCATAGAAAATATCATCAAAAATTAAACCAAATGGCTGTTAGACATCTGAAAAAAATGCCTAAAAGTACCTTTGTTTGACTAAATAAAGTAAAAAACGGAATTAAGAGTCATAGATATTGCATCATTTCATGACATCTGACTAAAGTTGTTTGAAAACAATAACTCAGGTTCAGACCATAGTTGTGAAAGGCACAGGCACTTAAAAAGTGAGGACCCAAGATACACAAGACGCATAGCATAAACATGCCATTTTTTGGGGGTCCTTTTTTTGGGATAGATTAGACCAGTTTGTCAGCCAAAATTCTCAGAATTTGGCTGGGTCGGGCTGGAATATGCCTGGATGGCAATGAGGCCCGAGCCTTTGAGTTTTGACTAATCTTTGATCCAATCTGTGTTTAGTTTTTCTTTTCCTCTATTGTTGAGATTATAGCAAAACGGTAGTGTGGTTGCAGAATAGCTGTTAAATTTGATCAAAATTCAGTAAAAAACAAGTGACTAAAAATCGAGATAAAACAATCTGAGGCTCAGATATGTGAACAATAGAACAAAGAGGATAAATCTGCTATGGCTGCATACTTACCGGTTGCCATGTGAAAGCACATGACCATCCGCGTTGCCCCGCCAAGATGCGGATAATCTCATCTTTACTCAAAATCACTCAGACACATGACGTGCATGCGCGCAAACTATGTAGCATGGATACGGGTACGGGACTGGGGTACGGGGACGATACGGATACGGGGAACGACAAAACTCAAAAATACAAGATACGGGTACGGCAAAAAAAAATAATATTAAAAAATATATATTATATATCCATGATGTGTTTCTTGAGAAGACATATCGATGAAGATGTGTTTCTTTTCATCAAAATTTAACCTTGAAACTAAAACCACCCTAGCCACTTGTTGAGTCCCGCAAACTGAACAATAAAGACGCACACCGAAGACAAAAAAAGTGCACTATTAGAAAACAATAAAAAAATATATAAGAGGCTTAAAAACAAAAGATATCTATCTAATAAAAAGTTTAATGTCCCAACGAAAATAATTTCAAAGTTTATTTAACTTTTTATTGACAACTCAAATAATTTGGCTGCATACTCCCATTTACTGCACAGTTTACACTGTTCACATTACCTTTTACACTATTTAAATCATCTTTTAGTCTTTTACCCTGTTCCCATCATCTTTTACATATCAAAACACCCAATCACACATTTCCTTTCACAATTTAAAGAGCAAACACAAGCTTCACGGTTAGAAATCAGAATACAAAACAGTAGCAGAAAGAAAAAAGAAGGAAAGAAGAAAGCAGTTCCGTCTGGTTTTTGACCAGAATTTGCAAGAAAGAAGAAAGAAAAAAAGCAAGCAGAAAGAAAAAAGAAAGCAGAAATTTACCAGGGACCTCTTCAACAAGTTTTTACCAGTTCCGTCTGGTTTTTGACCCGAATTTGTAGATTCTGGCCTGAATCCAGCCGGAAGTTGGCCGGAGTGCGCCTTTCACTGGATTTGGGTTTTTTTACATCTTCATCGATTCCTTCTACACCTCTACTCTGAATCCTTGTGTTAAAACCCTAAATTTATTAAGGAAACGTCCCCGAGACGTGGAACTGCCGTCCCCATGTTCCCGTAAGCGTATCGTTGTCGTCCCCAGATTCCCGGAAACGTCCGGGGGACGTCCCCATCGTGTTTCCGGCGCGATTCCGTCCCCACGCCGTCCCCGGGACGGGTACTCGAGGTCAGATGGCGTCCCCGTGCTTCATAGCGCGCAAACAAACACCGATTGTATGGCCACTGTAGGCCCTTAAAACACCTGTTGAGGAAATTATCATCAGAGCCTCTCAAAACTCATCAAATCCTCATCATCATCAACATCAAGAGATAACCAATATATCACCGATATTTGACCCGTATAACCAATATCACTGAATTGTTACTGTTAAATTGCTATATATATGAATTCTGCATGATAATAAAATTACCGATATATCACCGAGATAACCTATATCTCAGATATCGGTCTGATATTTTACCGCATTAACTGCATAGATCACAGCCTCTTAAAAAATATGAAAAATTACAAGTTTTGTCCTTTATCTTTATACCACTTTTCAGGCGGTGTCCTTTTTAACGAATGTTGACAGGAGGTGTCCTTTTTAACGAATGTTGACAGGCGGTATCCTTTACTAGGTATTTTGTTGCAAGTTTAGTCCTTTACACCCAACCCAGTTAAAAAACCTGTTAATTGTTGACAGGCGGTGTCCTTTACTAGGTATTTTTTTTGCAAGTTTAGTTCTTTACCTAGGTATTTTGTTGCAAGTTTAGTCCTTTACATCCAACAATTAACAGGGTTTTTTAACTGGGTTGGGTGTAAAGGACTAAACTTGCAACAAAATAACTAGTAAAGGACACCGCCTGTCAAGATTCGTTAAAAAGGACACCGCCTGAAAAATGGTATAAAGATAAAGGACAAAACTTGTAATTTTTCCTAAAAAATAATCATCCTCACCTTCAACAGACGAACTTAATCCAACGCGCGGGGAATTTCCACTAGTTACAACACAACTGATTACAAACACTGTGTTCCCAAGTTTAATAATAATAATAATAATAACAATAAGAGTAAACTTCTGTTTTGCTCCCTGTGGTTTGGTCGTTTTAATGGTTTTGCCCCAATCCTTTAAAAATAGTCATTTTACTCCTTGATGTTTCGGTTTTGTCGCCAGTTTGCTCCACGGCCTTAACTCCATCCATATTGTATGTTAACTATAATAATAATAATAATAATAATAATAATAATAATAATAATAATAATAATAACAATAATATTATCTATAGTTTGGAAAGATGAAGGGTTGTTGATTTATGAAGAAAATCATTGGCTTCAAAGAACGATGTTTGACTGAAATAAAGTCAAAATCGGACTAAGTAGAGGAGGTCAACAACCCTTAAAAAACCTTCTCCTCTGAAATAGCCTCATTTCGTTTGAGTGAAAATAAAACTTTGTGTGTGTTTTTTGGCTCAGATCTGCAAATATGAAAGCGGACAAAGTGATTCGGACACTGGCATGGCTGCATCACAACCCATGTTGCCCCGCCAAGATACAGGCCCACTTTCACACAATGTCCGCTAACTTATTATTATGCTCGAAATAATAATATAGTATATGCAGAACGAAATCTTCATCACCAACACAGATGCAGACGTATAGATATGTAGATAGGGACAAAAAAACATTAGCTCAACATGATCCAATACAGTCATTATGAGGCTCAAATTTGTAAACAACGGAACAAAATGGATACACCGCCATGGCTGAAGACTTACTAGATGAAATGCAAAACAGAGAGATATAGAACCTTGTTTCACATCACTATCCCAGTTGCCCTGCCAAAATTGTTGGTGCATATGTCTGTCGACTTCGTCTTGTATCGAGTCTTGTGTCTAGACTAGATAGAATGGAGCTCGGTATACGAGAAAACAGGAAAATTGAGTAGTGGAACCATTTCGCACGAAATGGAAAGGGACCATTTCGTACGAAGTGAACATTGCTCATTTCGTACGAAATGGAACCTAACCATTTCGTGCAAAATGCCTTGTCTATAAATACTAGAGCTATCAATTCATTTGTAACGATTTCGAATTCCACAGCCGAAGTGCTGCTGAAGTGTCGTGTGATCTGTAAAGCTTTCATATCAATAACAAGACAGTTAAAGAGTGAATCAAGCTGTTTCAAAGTCGATACGTTAGTTTCTGCCTCTCGTATTGATTAGAACTCTTCTGAACGACTCATTTGGTCGTCAGAACGATCCTACAAGTGGTATCAGAGCTCAGGAGGAAGAGTTCTTACCGAATTCAGCTTGATTTCTTCAAATTTCTAACTTCTACACCTTCTTTTTCAAAATTAACAAGATTTTATGGTTAAAATGGATTGAATTTCAAACATTATAAGCGAAACACAGTTTTACTCAATCCTTGAAAGAATTAGACTTAAATTCGGCTTAAAACCTGATCAATTTGACAAAAACTTGACCGATATGATGACATCAGCAGCATTTCGCACGAAGTGAATCTTTCATTTCGCACGAAATCACATTATATTGCCATCTCGTGTGAATCAGTTTCATCATTTCGCACGAATTGACCTTGGATACCTTCATTTCGCACGAAATAGACCTCTATTTCGCGTGAAAGCTTCATTTCGCCTGAAACTGTTTCATTTCGTGTGAAAGCAACTTCATTTCGTATGAAATTAAATTTCATTTCGTGTGAGTCTGTCATTCCATGTGAAATATCATTTCGTTCCAAAAGGTTATTTCGCCTCAGTGTTCATTTCGCACCAAAAAGACATTTCGCACCAAGTTGCATTTCGTTTGAACTTGCATTTCGTTTGAAATTTGTGAATTTGTGAAACTGTGTACCGAAACATGGAAGAGGAATTTTACAACGCGTTTGCTACCGATCTGGTTACTCCAGCTACCGTTGTTGAAACTGTTTATAGTGAGAATGAGACAGGGACTTATCAAAAACCTCCTAAGCTTATGTACATTGAGGATTTTAAAGGATGGAAAAATCGTTTTGAAAACTGGGTGGGTAGCTTATAAGTTTGATGCATGGTGTGCTTTAGACAAAGAATATGTTAAACCTGAAGATGAACGTGGGAATGAAAAAGCTTTTAGTGATTATTCAGATGGTGAGAAATTAAAATAAACCAGTGAGAAAATGATGATTAGTCTTCTCCAACAAGCAGTAAAAGAAGATATCTTTGTTTTGCTTCAACATGAAGATACTGCTAGATCAATTTGGTTGGCATTGATTCAAAAGTTTAAGGAAGTTCTGATATGATCAAAAATAAATGTGCTTTACTAAAGAAATATTTTGATATGTTTACAGCTTTTGAAGGGGAAACAACAAAAACGACCATCGATAGATATTGTCGTCTTGTTCAAGAAATGAGAAGAATGGAGATCAAGAAAGAAGACGATGAATGGGTTGATAAACTTGCTGATGCACTACCACAGAATAAATAAATGGGGAACTTATTTGCTGATCTTAAAACATATGAGAAAATCTGAAAGTATGAATTTGGCTAAGTTCATTCAGAAACTTGAAGAACATGAATTGGATGTTTAGAAAACTGCTATCATGAATAATCCAAGTGCGCAACAAGATGTCAGTTTATATTATAGAGGAAACAAATTTGAGACTACTCCAAGTCCAAAGATCAAGACTGCTTTTAGTGCTGATAGTTCTTCTGGAACAAATGCTAGCACTGTAACTCAGAGTGGTGGTTTTTCTTCGTCTTATTCAAGTTTTTATCCGAATTTTTCAACACCAAGTTCTCAAAGACAGAGTTCAACAAATTTGCAATGCAATGTTACATTGAATATTCAAAATGGTCAGAATTTATCTCCAGAAATTGCAAAGCAACATATGGCATCACTTGTTACCATGTTAGAGTCATATGAAAGCTTGGTTGCTGGTAGAATTGGAAATCCGATGCTCACCAAAGAGGATTATGACCAAATTGATGCAGAAGAACTTTAGTTGATAGACATCAAGTGGTGTTTAGCCAGTGCTGTGAGAAGAGCAGAAAAATTTACACAAATCACTGGCAGAGATGAGTTTCGTGATGTTGCTAAATCACCGTTAGGATTTGACAAGTCAAAAGTTACTTGTTTTCGTTGCAGAGAAAAGGGACATTTTAAACGGGAATGCAGAAACAGAGAAGCAACTAGAAGACAAGATGGAAACAATGATTATCATCAAAAGGAAATTTATCATCAGATTGCTGAACAAGCATCATCATCTCGTGCTATTGAAGACAGAAAGAAGAAGGCTTATCTTGTTAATCAAGATGATGAAAAAGTTGCTGAGGGATTTAGCTGGGATAAATACGTTCAAAATAATGAGCACTTAAAGAATCAAGCCTTTGTTGCTCAAATCCTTGAAAATTCAATTTATGTAGGCGAATCAATCAAATCTAAGCCGAAAAGAATACCGATTTTTAGTGAATTAGGATGTGATGCAGATACCGATGATGATGAAGAATATATCAATAAAGCTAGAAAAGGTCTGGATACTTATAGTTTTAATTTGTTCTTTGCAGATAAAATAGAGATGTTAAAAGAGAAAAGAGCTGCTCGACTGAAGAGAGAATGGGAAGAAATTGAAGCTAAAAGAATTGCTGAAGAAAAAGCAAAAGTGGAAGCTGAGAAAGCAAAAATTGAAGAAAATTCAATGGAAAAGGTTGAAGTTGAAGGGTGGGAAGCAGAAATAGAATTCGATGAAGAACCAATGAAATCTGAAAAGGTGATTGAGAAAATAGTTGAGAAAATCATTGAAGTAGAGAAGATTTTCGAAGTTGAGAAGATTGTTGAAGTTGAAATGATTGTTGAGGTCACAAAACCTTGTCTAAAATGTTTGGAATCTTGCAAACATTGTGAAGAAAAAGACAAGAAGTATAGTGAACTAGAAGAGTTGAAAGAAAAGTTGTTGTTTGATGTGATGTATGTGAAAGAGTCATATGATGTGCTGAACAGAACAGTTGACAGTTTGAACAAGACAAACTTGGAAATGCGAAATGCTCAGACAATGATGAGTTCAACATTAATGACTAAGCAGAAGATTATTAATGAGTATATTGAAGAGTGTGCAAAGCTGAAGCAGGATTTGGAACTTGAAAAGATTGAAAATGAAAGAATCAAAAGATTGCTGCTGAGTTATACAACTTGTGATTATTTGATTGACAGAGTTTATCCTACTGTTGTAGGTCTTGAAGCTTTTCAAGATAAAAAGACAGAAGATATGGATAATGGTAAGCAATAAAGTGTCAAGTATAACAGATGTCCGCCTCCGATCTGGAATAGTTATTCTCCCAGAAAACCAAATGAGGAAAGATTAAAAAAGGCAGTCAACATAAAGTTAAAGTCTGAAACAACTGATGAGTTACCAGACAATATTGACGTCACATTCACAGCGTCTGACACTGATCATGAGTCTGAGTTATTAAAGAAAGTGGTTGATCAGGTGTTGGATATGGATGAAGAGTCAAAGTCGGAGTCTAAATCTGAAAATCCGAGTTCATCAGATAAGAGTCCGAGTTCACAAATCAAACGGGTTTATAATAAAGAATTTCTATTATCAAAGAATAATTTGAATGATGAAACATTCAAAGTAGCATATACTTTGCATGCTTTTGATAAATTATTTTCTGATGAAGAATTTCCAATAAGAAGTGTTAGAACTGAAATGATCAACAAGGTTTTCAAATTAACAGAAATTGATATTTCTGAAATAAAAGATGTAAATCTTACTGAACAACCTAAAAAATACACTTCAAGGGTTCAACAAAGATTGAACAAGATAAGAGGTTACAGTTCTGGTTCAGGTTTTCAACGGAAACCAAACCACAACAGTAATTTCAAAAAGAAAGGTTTAGGGTTTATTCCACCAGAAAATTATAAAAATCAGAAAACTTATAAACCAAATACAAAATTTGTTTCAGGTACAAGTTCAGAGGAAGAAAAGGAGAAACTGTTCAGAAAACAGTCAAACAAAGAGTTTCTCGCAGAAAAGAAAAGGAATGTTGTGAAGAAATTTACTCCAAGAATTGATAGAAGAATGTGTTTCAATTGTCAAGAAGTTGGACACATTGCTTGGTATTGCCCAAAGCAAATCAACACAAAACAGGGAGTTTCTTCAAACTCTTTTTTTTGGGTAAAGGGTTACCCCGGTGATTCTATATATTCACATCCAAAACAAAACAAGTAGTGTAGAGGATCTACACTAGTTCATTCACGAGACATGCCCCATGAAAGGAAAACCAAAGTAACTCAAACAAACACAAAACCAACTAAAGACAACTAGACAAAAATCTAGAAACAATAACGCCAAAAAAATAATTAATCAGCCACCATTGTCTTCAATTTCTTTCGTATGGATCTCCCATTCTCCAAGAATCTTGCGCACCCTAACGGTATCCTTTAACTTTGCTCCCATCAACTTGTATCTCACTGTTTTCATGATCACATCACTAACCATTTCAGGAGGTCTCAACTGATTTTTAAAAATCCTTGCATTCCTCTCTTGCCAAATAGAATACGTGGCAGCCGCAACTAGAATTTTAGCAACATAAATATCAGCTTTCCTTGAATAAGCTCGAGCACTAAGCCAACCAACTATATCCACCCATTTCGGACAGACTGAGTTCATCCCCACCTTATCTCGAATCGTATGCCACACTTGTGATGAATACTTACATTCAAAAAACAAATGAGGGTGGGAATCAAAATTCTCATAGCATAATAGGCAGCACATCATATTCATGTTTTTTTCTTCTTAACAAATCCCATTGCAAAATTTTGTCTTGTGTAAGGAGCTTACCTTTCATAATCAACCACATCATAAAGGCGTGCCTAGGAATACATTGAGCAAACCAAACGATATTGCACCAGTCGACTTCTGGCTCACTATGCCGAACCGAGTGCCAAACGCTAGACGCAGAAAAGTCATTAAGAACACCTCCATCTTTCCATCGTAATCTGTCCGACTTTAACGGGTCTAAATAAACTTGATCAAGCTGAATGAGAACTGGGAAAAGATCCCTCCAAGCCAACGGCCATAACCACGCACCATTAGAGTAAACATTTGCCACTGAGTGATCCAACAGAAAATCAGCATCCGAAATAGTTCCCGGCGACAGAAAATCGCCAAGAGGCCCCAATTCACTCCAGTAATCGAACCAGGCAGAAGTATTAGCACCATTCCCTAATTCGGACCATATATGCTTTCTGATAAGCGGTCTCATTTGAGTGAGCTTTCTCCAGGACCAAGAGCTATTGGAAGGCGTTTTGCAAACCCAAAAATTCTTGCCTTTTAACCGATACGAATGCACCCAATCCACCCACAGAGAATCACGTTTAGAGACTATACTCCAAATGTGAGACGCCATCAAAGCTTTGTTCATATCCCCAATACGTCTAATCCCCAAACTCCCTTCGTATTTAGGCGTACAAACAGATTTCCAAGACACTTTAGCCTTACCTTTATTAAAGGAAGACTCTTGAGACTATAAGAAATTTCTCATTTTAGCTTCTAGCTCCTGAATCACCCGAGTCGGCAAGATAAAAACTGAGGACCAATATATATGCATAGAGGATAGAACTGAAATAATGAGTTGAAGCCTTCCCGCAAAAGATAATAATTTGTTCCTCCAGTGCATAATACGTTTCTCTAATTTTTCCACAAGCACCCGACAATCATTATAACCAAGTCTAGAAGAAATAAGGGGCACCCCCAAATACTTGATAGGTAATTTTCCTTCCGTAAAAGGCATGATATCCAGAATAGCTCATTTGAACTGGTCCTTAACATTACAAAAGAACACCGTGCTTTTCTGGTTGCTAGGCACTAACCCCGACATCTTAGTGAACTTCGATAAAGAAGACATAATACATTTAGCCGAATTCACTTCCCCTCTCGCAAAAAGAAATAAATCATCTGCGAAACAAAGATTGATAATCTGCTGCCTTTCACATCTGTTATGGAACTTAAAAGAAGTGTCTATACGAACCGCATGATTAAGAATAGCCGTCAAGACCTCCATAACCAGAGTAAATAAATATGGGGATATTGGATTCCCTTGTCTTAACCCACGTTTACCCTTGAAAAAACCATGAACCGTGCCATTAACACAAACCGAAAATGAAGTAGAAGAAACACAAAGCATGATCCACTCCACCATCTGGCTATTGAATCCAAATCCTAGCAGGACACTCTTTAGAAATCTCCAGTCCACTGTATCATAAGCTTTCTGAATATCAACCTTAAAAGCACATCTTGGAGGACCCATGTCTCTATGATAGTTATGCATTAACTCTTGAGTTAGCATAATATTATCCGAAATCTTCCTTCCAGGAACAAAGGCAGATTGGTTAATGCTGACAATATCATTCAGGGCTCCTTTAATTCTCTCTGCAACAATCTTACTAATACACTTGTATAAGACATTACAACAAGCAATCGGCCGGAAATCAGTAACTACCAGTGGAGTCGAAACCTTTGGAATAAGCATAATGAGGGTATGATTCCATTCCCGAAGCAAATTTCCAGTTTCAAAAAAATCTTTTATAGCATTAGAAATATCATTACCAATTAAAGACCAGGCACTTTTGAAGAACGCTGCTGTATAACCATCCGGCCCAAGAGTTTTATCATTACCAATAGAAAACATCGCCTTTTTGACCTCCTCCGTCGTTACTTGCCGAACCATATGAGATGCAACATGTGGAGATAAAATTTTCGTAAATAAATCTGGAGCTGGTTCAAGGGATATGTCACCATGATTACCAAAAAAGTTTTCATAGTGTTGAACAAAAGCATTATAAACCATGTCACCTTCACAAAGAATCCCTCCCGAATCAGTAATAACATCAATTCTGGTGTTAGCAATGACAAACAACATATTGAAAAAGTTAAAGAATTTAAAAATTCAGCTTTCGAATCTGATGAAAACCCAAAACGTTTTTACAAAAGAAGAGTTGATTTAAACAAATAAAAATGGGTTGTTAAAAGTTCAGAGAGTAGTTCTGACAATGAATCTGACTCGTCAAAGTCAGAGGAGTCATCTGTTGATTCAAAAATTGAAAATTCTGTTCCTGAGATGAATGATGAAAACTTTCCAAAATTGTCAAAAGAAAACTTGAAGTTAAAAGTTGGAAAGGTTGAGATTTCAGACCAATTCTTTGCTGGTAAGAAAGAATTTGATGCTGAGAAAGCTTTTAATGGAAAAGTAAAACATATTTTTGGAAAGATGATTGATCGAAAGGTGAAAGGTGTTAAAGAATTTTACAAATCAAAAAGATATTTGAGTGAGGATGAATCTAAATCACCCAAGGCTGGTCAAGCTTGGGTGACAGCATTTTCTACTTAAAATCCTGACTTGCCGGAACTCCCAGGTTGGTAATTGGGGAGTAGGAATCGGCATCTTTTTTTAGAAATTCACAGGTTGGTAACTGTGACATTTTGGCTTACAAGAGGTTAATCAAGGACATTAAGTTGTACTTGTTTTAACTTTCTTTCAAGTGGGTTAATTTTTGAAAATGTCAAAATGATAATTTTTACAAGATTGATTAAAGAAAAGGAGATATGAACTTACAAGTGGTTGAGAAAACAGAGTGATGAACCCCTTTCCTACAAGTGATGGAATCAACTAAACATATTTTCCGGAAAAACCATTTTGATTAAAACAAACTTAAATGTTTTGAAATCATAATGGGAAAATAGTTTGTTGATAGGGGGAGTTCTGATTGTTTAAGCCAAGTGAATGGAGAATTAAAGCGATTCACAATCAGTTTGTCATTTTATTTTTGTTAAACTGTACAAAGTAAAATCTGTTTTTAGATTGGTTTTCCTTCAAGTGGTTTGTTTTTCAAATTTTCCATGAAAATCAAAATTTGAAACATAATTTTGATTTTAAGGGGAGTAAAAATTTTAGAACTTTCGAAAATTTCAAAATCCAAAAACATTGAAAAATTCAAAAATGAGTTTTGTTGAGAAAAAGTGGAAATGATAGTACATCAGTGGACTATCACAACACGCTAAAGATTTGGAAAGATAAATGTGATAAACGATCTCGCTGCGGATATGTCAGTAGGTTTTTACTCATTTAGTATGTCTTTGTGCGTGGTGATATCTGGGGTATTATACCAGGACTTCTGATTTTGCGGAAGCAATAGCCTAGTCCTCGTATAATGCTTTGCATAGCTTTAATCATAAAAGCTCTCCCTCAGCATAAAAAAATGATGAAACATTGAAAAATGCTAATCATGTGCTGTTGAAGAAAAAGATCCCCAAACGGGACACACCTAAAAGACGAGCCATCATCTCTTTGTCTGAACGGAAGTTCTAACCTGAGCTCTCATGGTCTCGCACTACCCGTTTAATAGATATCATTAGTGTAGTGCATATGTCTGTCGACTTCGTCTTGTATCGAGTCTTGTGTCTAGACTAGATAGAATGGAGCTTGGTATACGAGAAAACAGGAAAATTGAGTAGTGAAACCATTTCGCACGAAATGGAAAGGGACCATTTCGTACGAAATGAACATTGCTCATTTCGTACAAAATGGCACCTAACCATTTCGTGCGAAATGCCTTGTCTATAAATCCTAGAGCTGTCAATTCATTTGTAACGGTTTCGAATTCCAGGAAGTGCTGCTGAAGTGTCATGTGATCTGTAAAGCTTTCATATCAATAAACAAGACAGTTAAAGAGTGAATCAAGTTGTTTCAAAGTCGTTACGTTAGTTTCCGCCTCTCGTATTGATTAGAACTCTTTTGAACGACTCATTTGGTCGTCAGAACGATCCTACAAAAATGAACATAATCTCAAATGTGTTTGAATCACCAAAACCAAGGCGCCAAGCATCATTTACCCAATATTCGGAGACAAGTAAGCTTTATATATTTTTAAAATGGAAATTACATACATATACAACCTAAAAAGCATGTTGTACAACAACCTGCTGCACAAAAATATGAGAAATACATGAGGCGTGCACCTCATGTACAACTTTTTGCAAAGAGATCACACCTCGGGAGCGCCTTTTGAAAAACATGTTGCGCTTTGCGCATAAGCGCACTTTTTAAACCAAGATCCCGCTAATTTTAAGGCTGTAAACGAGCTGAACTGCTCTCGAGCTACTCGGTTAGAGTCAAGCTTAAATGAGTGATTAAAATTTGGGATAAAAGAATTTGAGGCTCTGATTGTTGTAAACAATCAAATAGAGAGGATAAATCTGCCATGGCTGCATACTTACCTGTTGCCATGTTAAGCCACATGACCATCCAGGTTGCCCCGCCAAGATGCGGATAATCTCTATCTTTGCTCGATTTCACTCAGAAGCATTGAAAGTCATCATCACAGCCTTGTAAAACTCATCAAATCATCATCATTTGTGGAAGAGCTGGAACGAAAACTCAGTTGGGACCAGACTCTCAAAATCCAAATCAATGGTGGCCGAACTATTAAAAATCCAATATTTTACGCTACAAAAAAATTCGGAAATTTTCAGTAAAATTAAGAGCGAAAAATCGATGGGGACAGGGCCACCCGGGTCACCATTATCCTCCACCCCTGATCATCATCAACAGACAAACTTAATCCAACACACGAGGAATTCCACTAGTTACAACACAAGTAAACAGATTACTAACGCTGTGTTCTGGATTTTTTTTAACGGCAAATTTGGATCAAAACCCAATGAGCATGGGAAAACCCCTTTGGGAAATCAAACCCAGAACCTATTGGTCCCAAAGTTTATCCAACCCCAAGATGCCACTAGACTATAATAATATTTGTAGTTTGGAAAGATGAAGGGTTGTTGACTTATTAAGAAAATCATTGGCTTCAATGAACGATGTTTGACTTAAATAAAGTCAAAATCGGAGTTTGATGGAGGAGGTCAACAACCCTTAGAAACCTTCTCCTCTGAAATAGCCTCATTTTGGCAGAGTGAAAATAAAACTTTGTGTGTGTTTTTGGCTCAGATCTGCAAATATGTTTGCCATCAAACAGTGAAAGAAAGAACAATAAGGACAAAAATCATCAGCTTAATGTTGGAAATTTATTAATGGAAATTTTGTATTTTCATTAAATAAAAAATAATTTAGAGAGAACATTATTAATGGAAATCTCGATAGTATTTACCTTTGCAAGTATTAATCACAAATAGCAAACGATTAAAGTCGAATGCCTGACCAAGCGGTATTTTATATACCGTACCCCAAGCCCGTATAAGGGAAAATAAGTTAAAAGTATTTACCTTTGCAAGTATTAATCACAAATAGCAAGTGCGTGTAGCTTTTACCAGGTCTCCTATTCTGGAACAAAGGTTTTTAATAACCTATTAGATTTCTAACGGGTCTTTATTTAAGCCTAAACTTAGACCGGTTAGTTTTAAAGGAAGATACAGTTCAAACGCACGATTAAGCAAAGACCGGAATAGAATGTGATTTAGACCCGACAAGTTTGTAGACTTGTGTAATATGGGTAAACTAAATACATTCTGGATTTTGAGACAAAGATGATAAGGTTTGACCCGTTTCGGTCAATTTATGCAAACTAGTTACATAAACCGAACCGAACGCGAAAGAGGCGTAACGGGTAACGGGTAACCATATGAGTCATATACAGGTTTCCTAAGTTAATATGCCTTAAATATGTTGTGACATCAGTAAGATATCTTCTATTATGCCCGAAATTGATTTAAACTCAAACTATGCCCCGTAGGGGCATTTTGGTCATTTTAAAGGTTATAAAAGAGACTTAATATGGTTCTGAGTTTCAGATCTGATATAATCAGTAAAAATACCTAATTTTATAAGTTATAACAGTAGGGTATTACATATATGTGAAATTTATCATTTAAAACCAAACTATGCACCTTAGTGGCATTTTGGTAATTTCTCATAGGCTTAAAAGGTCAAAACTGGAAATCTGAGTTTAAAACTTTTACTTACTGTTAAAGTATAATAATTTACTTAAAATATCAGTGGGTATCAAACCTTATATGTTTAAAATAGTTTTTATTACATACTATGCGTTAAAAACGCTTAAAAGACGATTTTGAGCTAATTCCGTGTTTTTAAAGGAAAGCTGATATTTTTATTATTCCAGAAGGCTCAAAATGTTTTATTTATCATATTAGATGAGTAGAAGAAGGTTTGGCATCAAAATAATTTGAAAAACTCATTTTATAGCCCAAAAGGGCAAAACCGGCAATAACCGAATCAAGCTTAAAGACCTATGTTATGCTCAGCCTAAAATTAAATAAAAATCTTCAAAAATCCCATAATATTATTTTATATCAGTGGGTAAAAAGTTTGATATCAAAAATCGGGTTTAGATAGGCAATACGCTAATTACGCCATTTTATTTATAAAAAAGCTTTCTATTTACGCTAATGAGCATAACTCCTAATCTAGACTTCAAATTGATGTCAAATTTTAGTGACAAGTCTAAATATCAGTAACTAAGGTTTCTATTCTTTTACATTTTCAAAAATCACATTTTAAGGTCATATGGGCATAATAGTCAACATTTAAGCATTTAACGGAAACATGCATATGAATCGGATAACTAATGAACCAAGTTGTATAATCTCAGAGAGTTATACTTATATGAAACCTGGTCCAAATAAAGCTCTAAGGCAATTCTAAACCATGATCAAACGGGTCAGAACTGAAAGTCAAAGCAGAAGTCAAAATATGCGACTTTCGGTTCCGAACCGAGTCTAAACTGAAAATTGTCGGGTTGAACATGTTTAGACATGTTCTTACATTAATTACCAAGTTATATTAATGATAAAACAGGTTGCATGGCTCCTACATTGCTAATTATGCATTATTTTGAAAATAAGCTTTCTGTTGACTTTTTAAGATTAACTTTGACCCGACAATTGACCTAGTTAGAGTGGGAATCAGAGGGTGCCCTTTTAAGGGTTTATTGCCCACATAATTACCAACTCATAGGTACTTTCAATTTGAAATTGGACTGGACAAATTATGATTAATTTCGAAGTCAAACCTTAATTACGACGGTTTGACTTTAAGCTAATTAACTAAGCTAAACTGAATTAGGAAGGGCTAAGGACACTTACAAGGGTCCTATGCACGACTAGGAAGCCTAAGAAGCTTTGGTTGCTGTAGGATCATTTTTGACACCAAACGATTGCGTAACGAACGTGTAACGTGCGGAATTCGTACACGAACGTGATCGAACACACGAGAACGTACTATAACCGTGATTCTTATTGAAGAATATGACGAGTACAATGCACCGAGAATCACGTTTGAGGATTTTCTCTCTCTAGACTTTCTCTCTCTAAGATTATCTCTCCTAGATCTCAAATGAGCAAAAGTCTTAAATCTAACATATAAAGCTCCTATTTATAGGCCTTGGAATTAATGAGAATTCTCATTAATTACCAAAATGCCACCTTGCTATTTCTAACAAGTAACATCATAAAGTCTAGTTTCTTCGGTGTCAGCTACGGTTTAGATTGACGGAGGCGATAGACATAAATGTACTAACAGACTCCCCCTTGGATATTGCCGCAGTCAATCTGTAGTCAAACTCGTAGCGACTTATCTTTCTCTTGATCATCAACAACAACAACTTTTTATCTTGAACGCAGTTTCAATACTAGAAACTGAACTTTTAACAATTTAAACTCCCCCTTTCAAGCAAACTTCCTCTTGAGCGTTGTTCCAGAATCTGTATCTGACTCTTACGTCTTTAGACTCCCCCTTTCAACAAACTGGGATCTCCATCTTGAACAAAATTCTGGCTCAAACTTTGTTCTTGCAAAGTTATGGGAATCTTGCTACGCTGCTATCACAGGATCTGACACATCTCCTAGCTTTTCGTAGCAACAGGATCAGAAACCTGTCTTTATCCTGCACAATCCTTTATCACTTTTAAGATAAACATTTTTGACATTGAAAAGCTCCTTGAATTTGTAATTTTTCAAAATTTTGATTCAAATTAATGAACCATTTTTAACATTCCAAAATTATTTCTTATCTCAAACACATTCTCCCAATCCTCTAGTTCATCAAGTTTAGCACTTGGAATTTTGAAAATCAGCTCTCCAACATCAGTTGTCGAAAACAAGATGAAATAAAATCTTTTTGAATTTTCAAAATTTTATGCTAAAACACTCCGAAAATCTTTTTGGATTTTTGTTTTTGAATGAAATACAGTAAAGAAATATATACAGACAATATTTTGTGAGTTTGTGTAAGAGGATCATAACAGTTTATGAGACAAATCACTAGCACCGTTAAGCTTTAATCATTTTAAGTTCTAAACGATTCACATAGATTGACGATATAGTTGTCCTCTTAAACTCAATCTAAAAACTTTTGAAATGCTTACCGATACGTTAAGGTATTATTAATTTTGCACTAAATTCTAATGGACCCCACGATCTCAGCATATCCCCTCATCATGCAATACACTGACTCAAGTAATGCCTTTAAACTTTTATCAACTGTGATATGTGCAAAAACAAAGCAGAATGTTTAAACATTAAGAATCAGGTCGATACTTCCGTATACGCAGAGAAAGTCCAATGTTTAAACAAAATAAGAAAATAAAAACAAGTTGAAGTTGTTTAGGCTTTAACCACCAGGTCGATACTTCCGTATACGCATAGGTGATCCAAAGCTTAAACGAAACACCAAGAAAAATAAAGCAGAACGTTTAGGCAATAACATCCAGGTCGATACTCACCTATACGCATAGGATGTCCAATGCTTAAACAAAATAAAGAAATAAAACAAGTTTAAATCTTTGCAAAATAAATGCACAATCACAGTGATTTTTCAGCAAAGTTGTGAAAGTTCACAGACTTAACCAGTTTTATGTCTTTCGACAATCAGCTATTACCGAGTAGGCACACAGTCAAGAAGGACAAAACTAAGTACTATGCTTTCAACCATGTTTCTCACTACAACTAGGCTTTTTCATTTAGGTTTGTATCGTTATCGCAAATCTACTAGTCTAGCTGAGCCTATCGTCACATCTTTAGTGAGACCGTTTATCACATTTTACATTTCATTTCTTTAGCATGCTGTGATAGTCCACTGATTTACTATCATTTCCTCTTTTTTCACAACAAAACTCATTTTTGCTTTTTCAATGTTTTTGGTATTTTCAAATTTTCTATTTTTTTAAAAAATTTTCTCCCCCTAAAATCAAAATATGTTTCAATTTTGATTTTCGGGGAAAATTTGAAAACAAACTATACAAGGAAAGTTACAAACTGATATCAAATCGCTTCAATTCCGCCATTCACCTGGCATAAACAATCAGAACTCCCCCTGACAACAAACTATTTTCCCATTATGATTTCAAAACACTTAAGTTTGTTTTAATCAAAAATGGTTTTTCTGGAAAATTAGTTTTGTTTGTCTTTTCACAAACTCGGGGTTCTTTTTATCATATTGTTCACTTATCACTAGCTGAAAAATTTAACATTTTAAGATTCTATCAACACAAACACTTGTAGGAAATCAAGTACAACTTAATGTCCTTGATTAACCACTTGTAAATCGAAATATCACAGTAACCAACCTGTGAATTTCTCAAGAAAAATGCCGATACCTGCTCCACACTTACCAACCTGGGAACTCCGGCAAGTCAGGTTTTTCATTTAAACAGATTCACCCAAGCCTGACCAGCCTTGGGTTTGACAGTTTTTACCTCAAAACTTAGCTCCTCTGACTTTGTCGAGTCAGTTTCATTACATGATTGTGGCTCCTCTGTCTTTGACAAGTCAGAGTCATTGCCAGAATATGGCTCTTTTGCTTCCGAAGAAACAAATTCATTGCCAGAAGATGGCTCTTTTGCTTCTGAAGAAACAAATTCATTACCATCTTTTATTGGAACCTAAAATTTACAAAATTTTAGCTTTCCAAACTTATCAACCTGTGACGTACAAATCTTTTCACAGTCCTTTTGATATTTAAAAACTTTTATAAGAGCTTTATCTGAAAAATTAACTTTGTTTGATTTGTTAGCAATTTGATCAGTTAATTTTTCTTTCTTTATCTTCTCTTTTGTCCTCAGATTTGTATCTGATGAATTCGTTTTACTTGACTTATCATGTTTTGTTGAGTAAAACGATTTATCAAAACTTTTATCTGATTTTCCGGTTGTATCCGAGGACAAAATCTTTTCGAGATATTCCCTTATTTTCTTTCTTTTCTTTCTCAATTTGTCTTTCTGCCCTTTTGAAAGTTTCACTTTCTGTTTTTTCTGTTTCTTTTCTTTGGGCTTTTCTTCGACCTTGACTGAATTTTTCATTTGTCCATGAGATTCAGCCCTCAATCTTCCCTTTGATTTCATTGGGCAATCTCTGGCAATATGTCCTTTGATTCGACAGTCATAGCATCTTCTTGTCTCAACATCCTGATTCGGGCAGTTAACAGCAATGTGTCCTTGAAAACCGCATTTGTAACACATCCTGTTTTCATACCATACACCGTTTTCATACCACACACTTAGATTGTAACACTGATTGGCTTTGTGGTAAACATCATTTCTCTGTTTTCTATCATTGTAATGATTTGGCTTTGAAGAATCTTCATCCCATCTTCTCTTGTAAGCTGGATTTGACTTTTGAGTACTGTGGTCAAACCTGCACCACTTATTACCAACTTTTTGTAAGTTTTGGTTTTTAACTTTTTGTGATTTTTCATAATGATTGGATGATTGAACTGATGATCCTTTATTTTCTTTTTGAAAATTTTTTGAGTTTTTAACATTTTGTTTTTGTTCTACAATCTTCTTAACAGGTTTTTGCTTTGAACATTCACCTATTTCAGTAGACTGTAAAACAGTATCTTTAAATTTTTCTTTTAATTCCAAAAATATTTTTCTTTTTTCTTCTTCATCATCAGCTTTATCATCGCAATCTTTAATTATGACTTTGTCATAATTTGTAACATTGTCACTTATTGGAACTTCATTGATCGGTTTCGGACATAATTGATCAATCATTGCTGAAGTGGTCACAAAACCTTTCAATTTCTTCTCAAGATCATCAATTTTATATCTCGCACTCTCAACTTCTTTCTCAAGTTGAGAAATCTTCTTAAGATGAAGATTTATTGCCTTCTCATTTTCAATTTTATTTTCTTCAAAAACAGATTTTTCATTTTCTAAAACTTCTATTTGATTTTGAAAATCTGTTTCTTTTTCTTTTAAAACTTTATTTTCTAATTTTATCCAAGAAACATCTTTATTTTCAATTTTAATCTTTTCACAATCTTTTTCAATTTTCAATTTTCAATTTTTCAGTTTCTAAAAATGTCATCTTATTTTGAAATTCTTTTTCATTTTCTTTTAAATTTTTGTTTTCCAATGTCAAACTCTCTACATCCTTCAAGAGTTTGACATTGTCTGCTTCAGATTTATCACATTTTGAGCACACAACTTCACATTTTGAAGTTTCATCCTCCTTGGATTCTTCATTCTTTGACATTTCCTCTGTCTTCATCTTGTATGTTCCTGCAAGAAAGATTTTAACCATATCAACAGGATTTAAATTTTCATCTAAAAAACAACCTTTCTTGAAATCATATTTCAAAGCAGATTTTGCACTAAGACATATTCTGATTCTTTTTATCACTTCAAGAATCACATCCAAACTTATATATTCTGAATTATTTTCTATTTGTTTGATCAATTCTATCTTTTTCTTCTCATTCTCATCATTGTGTGTTCTAAGCCTCTGATGAAATCATTTGGACTAAATTTTCAGAACTTAGAATCCTTTTTTAGTTTACTCAAAAATTCATCTCACTCTGAGGTAAAGCATCTTCAAATTTTGATATCTTATCAGCATCTGATATCTTTATCCCATACCTTCTCAAATTTTCAAGTAATTCATCATACCTCTTTTCTAAGTCATTAAACTTTTCATATTTCTTACACAAAAAATATGAAAATCTTACAATCCAAGCATCCTTTTTCTCATCTTCTTTCCTGTGATCCCAATATATATCAAACCATTCATTTATTCTTTCAAGTTTAGCGTTTTCCTTTTCGTCAAACATTTTAATCACACTTCTTTGTTAAATGACTTGGTAAAATTTTTTATCTCAAAGTCCACAATATTTCAACTTCTCGCTATTTGCACATTGTAAATCACTTGGACAATTAAATGGATCGGTTCAAACAATCGGATACACTTAAATCTGATTGGGCCGCTAAATCCACTAAACCAACAACAATAAGTGCTAAAATACTATGATTGGGCCAAGAATCTGAATTCACATACAATCTTAATTGAATTAATAGCCGACAACTTCTTTTGATTTCTTAATTTTTATTGGGCCGCTTGTTTTGAAAGACTCTGTTAACAATTGATGGTGATTGGGCCGACGTAAACAGTGACTGACACAATTGACCTTCAAATCATTTTATGCAATTATGGCCATGTGATCTCTTGTTTCACAAACAAATTAATTCGACCAACACACAATATCATATGAATTGGCAGGGGTTCACATGGGTCATCAGTTTATGAGGCCGACCATTTTAAGTGTGCATGAACTTTGATTGGACCGAGACTTTTAGATTCACGTGATGTGTAGGCTTGAAACAATTAATGAAGACAGACGCTTTCAAGCAGAATTAGACACTTCACATTCAAACGGAATTACAATCTGTTCAAGCGAAATCTTCAAATGGAATAAGCATTTTCACACGGAATCAAGTCTTTCAAGCGGAATTAAGATTTTTCAAACGAAATTATGTGTTTTCAAGCGGAATTAAGTTTTTTTCAAACGAAATTATGTTTTTTCAAACGGAATTAAGATTTTTCAAACGAAATTATGTGTTTTCAAGCGAAATTAGGCTGTTGACACGAAATCGGACCTAAAAACTCATATTTCTCCTAAACGGCTAGGAATTAGGATCTGAAATTTGGTAGGGTTATAGATCAGGTGTTTTCGCACAACATATCAAAAAATCATGTAATTTGGACCGTAAAAACCCGTTCAATTTTGAAAAATTCAGACAAAAACGTGAAAGAATGAGTAGAAGATGAAGAAATAATGCAATTCGGATCTGAAATCGATGAAATCCTGTACGAATCTATGTGTTTGATCAGTGCAATCGAGCTCCTGCTCTGATACCACTTGTTAGATCGTTGTGTGACCCTAACGAGTCAATCTGAGTAGTTCATCATCAAATACAAAGGCGGAATCAATGTAAATGATGTCAACACAGCTTGTTCCTTTCTAATTATCTTCTTATTGATTCCCTCTGAGCTTTTTACAAACAATTCTAACAAAAATTTGGCAGCACCTCAGCTCTCACACAGTAATTCCGTGTCAAATGAATCAGGGAAGATCAGTATTTATAGGCGTGTTAATTCCGCTTGAAAACAACTCAAGCGGAATTATGAGTTCATGCGGAATTAGTTAATTCCGTACGGAATTACTAATTTCGCTTGTAACCTTAATTCCGTTTGAAATGACATATGTTCATTTCATGCGGAATTACCTCAAAATACTGTTTTCTCGATATTCGTGCCCTAATCTATACAACACAATACAAGACTTAATAAAGACGAAGTTAACAGACATCAGTGCACCAACAGACTCCCCTTTGGATGTTGACGAAGTCTTTAGCATCCTGTCTTCAGTCTTTAGTCTTGATTGATCGTTCTCTTGCTCCAAATTGTTTTGACATTGTAAAGCCCCCTCCAATCTTCTATTCTTCAATCAACAGCTATCATGAATCACAGAATCTGAATCTTTAACAATCTTCAAGCTCCCCCTTGAATGTAGATCCAGAAACTGCATCTGACTTTTAAGTCTTCAGACTCCCCCTATCAGTAGGCTGGGATTTTGCTTAGCTGCTTTCTCAAATTCATACATGTTACCTGTACAATCTCTACCTAACTATAAGATGTATGATAATAACAGTTTCAATTCAAACTTACCATTCAACCTCAATTGTTGTTTAAATAGTGTATAGAAATCCACTTAAGTATTCAGGTTCAAATTAGTGACCCTGATTACTCAATTTATCTACCAAGTCCAACTTAATGACCTTGGTTGACCTGAGATAAATCACACTGACATTTATTCAACTTTTTTCAAACAAATTTTCTAAAATTTACAAGTTTCAAATTAATGAACTTGTTTTTGATTTTTCAACAAACAGATTTCAACATAATAAACTCCAAACTCATCATCCAGCCCAGAAACTTCCTGCATCTACTTCAATTTGAATCTGAATATCAACTCTCCACTTTGGTTTGTCGGAAAATAAAGCAGAAATGAAAAATCTTTTTGGATTTTTAATAAAGTTTCTAAACTAGAAATGAAAAACAGAAATAAAATGCAGTAAAAGTAAACTATTTACAAACATATTTTTGGTGAGCGTGTTAGGGAATCGTATCAGCTATTCGACAAGTCACAAGTACCATTAAGCTTTGATTACATACTCAGAATTAAACAATTCACTTAGATTGTCGATATACTGATCCACTTAAATTTTCACACAATTTTCAATCTGTCCAGGATACGGATTAAGTGATTTAAGAACTTAAACTTATACATGTGTCCCACCTCTTGAATATACTCCCGTATCCAAATCCTAATATTTAGTCTTACAGGTGAGTATACCGCAGATGATATCTGTAAAGGGGTTAAATTGCGAAACCGTGAGAGCTCAGGTCAGAACTTCCGTTCAGTAGAGAGATGATGGTTCGACTTTAGGTGTGTCCCCTTTAGAGGATCTTTTTTTTACAACAGCATTGATTAGCAATTTTATTGTCTCATCATTTTATGTCGAGGGCGACGCTATATTTCAAGCAAGTGGTAAAGTATTCTCCGGGGACTAGGCCATTGCATCCGCAAAATCAGAAGTCCCGGGATAATATCCCAGATATCACTGAGTATAAAGACCTAGTATCTCAGAAAGAGGGATCTTTCAAACAAGATTTCAGGGGTTACCTATATATCCAAGTAGTGTTCCCCACGAAATAAGTAAGTAAAGATTTAGGTTTATATCTCGAACAAACCTACTAAATGTGTAAAAACTTATCGGCACATCATCAGTGAGACTGTTTAAAACTTTTTAAACTGTACATATCTTTAGCATACCGTAACTGTCAAGCCGATGTACTATCATTTTCCCTTTTTACACAAACTCTTTTCTGGTTTTCTATTGTTTTTGGATTTTGAAAATATCTCATGTTTTTGTATTTTTGAAATTTTTTACTGTTTTTGTATTTTCTAAAAATATTACCCTATACTCCCCCTAAATACCAAAACAAGTAAAAAATCGACAAACCATTGCAGATTGCTTCTCAACATCATCTACAATGTCTCCTTCGTCAACGCCAAGAATCTCTTCCAACACCGATAAAAGCTTCATACCATTCAGTTTTAGCAAATATTGAAAACGAGTTTTATCAAATGCTTTGGTATGTAAATCAGCTTTTTGCTCGTCATTGTGGATTTTCTCAATTCGTATCAACTTCTTCTCGAAGCAATCTCGGATGAAGTGATGACGAATTTCAATGTGTTTCGTTTTAGCGTGATGAACTGGATTTTTAGTAATGTTTATCGCTGCCTCATTATCAACAAAGATAGGGGTGTTAAGAAATTGCAAACCATAATCGTGCATCTGTTGCTGTTGCTGGATCCACAAGATCTGAGAGCCGCAACTGCTAGCAGATACATACTCCGCTTCACATGTGGATAGAGCCACAGAGGTCTGCTTTTTGCATTGCCAGGTGACCAATCGTGGTCCGAAAAACTGGCACCCCGTTTTTGTTGATTTTGCGTTAACTTTGCAGCATCCGAAATCAGAATCAGAATATCCTTCGAGCATGAAATCGCCTTCTCTTGGATACCACAACCCCAATGATGGAGTTCCTTTCAGGTAGCGTAATATCCTTTTCACAATCACCATATGCGAAGCTCTAGGATTAGATGCAAACCACGCTGCAAGGCAGGTTGGGTACATAATATCGGGTCTTGAAGCTGTCAAATACATCAGCGATCCGATCATGGAACGATACATTGTTTCATCTACCTTCTCTCCGGTGAGATCAAGATTTATCCCATGGTTCGTCGCTAATGGGGTGGAAGCTGGAGTAGAACCTGACATCCCGAATTTCTCCAAGATATCATGAACGTACTTCGTTTGATGTATAAAAATTCCTTTGGGTAGTTGATCAACCTGCAGTCCCAAAACGAATTTCATCTCACCCATCGATGACATTTCGAATTTCTGCTTCATAACTTGTTCAAAATCTTTGCATAGATTCTCATTTGTTGACCCAAATATGATGTCGTCCACATATATTTGAACGATCAGAAGATGTCCGTCGACCTCTTTGGTGAAGAGAGTGGCATCCACTTTTCCACGAATGAAGCTGTTGGCTAGCAGGTGTTGAGACAATGTCTCATACAAAGCTCTCGGGGCCTGGTGTAAACCATACAACGCTTTATCTAGCAAGTAGACCTTGTCTTTGTGGATTGGATTGGTAAAGCCCGGTGGCTGTCCGACATATACCTCCTCTTTTACCTTCCCATAGAGAAACGCCGATTTAACATCTAACTGATAAACTTTAAAATTTTTCCAAGATGCAAACGCTAGGAAGATTCTGATTGCTTCTAGTCTAGCAACTGGAGCATACACTTCAGTGAAATCTATACCCTCCTGCTGACTAAAACCCTGAACTACGAGTCGAGCTTTGTTACGAACTACAACCCCTCTATCGTCTCTCTTGCACTTGAACACCCACTTGGTGTTTATCTTCCTTTGACCATCAGGTAAGTCTACTAACTTCCACACTCCTAACTTCTCAAACTGACTCAACTCTTCTTGCATGGCATTGACCCAAGAATCTTCAGTTAGCGCCTCTTTGTATGTTCGCGGTTCGATCTGCGAAATAAAACAACTTAGTGAAAACTCAGTTTGTAAAGGAGCAACTGTAGAATAAAAACAAGTAAGGCCTTGGTCAATTTGATGTCTAGTGCGAACGCCTGTTTGCAATTCTCCAATGATCAATTCTTCTGGATGGTATGAAAGAGTTCTCGGCATCACCTCGCCTGGAACATCTACCTCGCCCTCCAGATTTGTAATATTTTGATTTGCACCTAGTTCACTGACTGGGTTTGTTTGACTTGAAATCTGAATTTGTTCCCCCTCAGAATCTGAATCACCACGATCGAATACTGGTCTGTTCTCATATTCTTGATTATTATTCTGTGCCGTCTGATTATCATGAGCAACTTCATTTTGTTGGATATCATCATGTTCTCCAGCATTACTTGGACCTGCTTCATTGTCATTTGAAGTTTGTCGTGGTCGACTTGAATATTCAGCTGGGAACCTTTCCTGCGATGATTCATACTCTCTCAGAATATCCAACTCGTCAAAGAAATCTTCTTCTTCTTCTTCCATGTCAAACGAATCCCATAATTTGTCATAGTGAAAACGCCATGAATCGCCTGGATTCTGTGGTGGCATTGTGTAACCTTGACACTCAACAATGTGTGCTTCGATGATCCGCTTTAAGCTTGGAACAAAGACTCGTTTCAATGGACTTGAGTAACCCACAAAAATTCCCTCAATGCTCTTTGAACCAAATTTACCATCAGGTTCTATAACCGTGCAAGGAGACCCAAACGGTTCTAGATACTTCAGATTCGGTTTGCGGTTATTGATCAACTCGAAACATGACTTGTTGAATTTCTTCACTGTGAGAACCCGGTTGAGTGTATAGCATGCGGCTGACACTGCTTCTGCCCAAAAATTGACTGGTAGTTTAGAATCAGCAAGCATCGTCCTGGCCGTTTCAATTAGCGTCGTGTTCTTTCTTTCAGCTACTCCATTCTGCTGTGGAGTATAAGGAGCACTAAACTCATGCAATATACCTTTTTCATCACAAAACACTTCCATTTTGCTACTTTTGAACTCTGTGCCGTTATCACTTCTTATTCTTCGAACACGAGTTTGGTACAAGTTTTCAAGCTTTTTGATCAACGTGATTAAACTCCCAAATGTTTGATCTTTTGTTTGCAAAAATGAAACCCATGAAAACCTCGAGTAGTCATCTGTAACTACTAGACAATAGAGATCCCCAGTTATGCTTTTGACGTTTACTGGACCAAACAGATCCATGTGGAGTCTCTCTAAAGGTCTCGAGATAGAGTTTTCTTTCTTCCTGGGGTGAGAATTCTTCTTTTGCTTCCCTTTAATGCAGCTAATGCACTCCCCCTCAAGATAAAAACCTTTCAAATGAACACCAGTTACTAAATCATTGTGCACCAGATGATTCATTTTCCTCAGATGTATATGACCCATCTTCTGGTGCCCCAATTGCGATTCCTTCTCCGTTGCTCTTGACACAAAACAATGAGCCTGACTCGTGGTAGTAGTAGCTACGCTCATGTCCAAGACGTACAGATCATTGACTCTTGGTGCTCTCATGATAATCCATTCTTCAGGAACAACAAAACCTGGTTTCAAGATCAAACATTCCTTATCTGTAAAGTGCGTAGTATACATGCGATCACAGATCTGAGATATGCTTAAAAGATTGTTTTTCAAGTTCGGCGATGTAGTTAACTCTTTCAAACGTGATAATGCCATTCGATAAAGTTCCTTCTCCAACTATCCTACCTCCTTGATTTCCAGCGAAACCCACATAACCTCCATTAAAATTTCTAACATCGTACAGCAGGGCTGTTTTCCCCGTCATGTGCCAAGAAGCTCCACTATCCATAATCCAACGTGAAACGGATCTTGGAAGCTCCTGCACAATTCACAAAGATTTAATGAGATTTTGAAGCCACCCAAGCCTCTTTTGACTCAGGTAACTTGACTTTAATGTGAGTTCTAGCAGTGTAAAGTGGCGGAAAATTCTTATCATTCATCTTTAAGTTTTCCTTAGACCCAATCTCAACCTCTTTGTATAGAAAGCAATCATTTTTAGGAGGTTGACCAGATGATTGGTCTTTCTTTGGAACATTCTTCTTCTCAGAAACCACAGACTCTGGTTTTTCAAGTTTCTCATAATAATCCAAAGGAACATCCATTTTGACCTGTGTGGTCGAAGATGGTTGTTTTTCTGACTCTGAAACCTTTGGTTTTGGAGAACTCGCAACTTTTGGCTTCCATGCTTGTTGAGGTGTAGCAACCTTTTTATAAAAATGCTCACTTTTAGTTACCAACTTCTTAACAGATTCAATTTTCTTAACTGATTCTTTCACAGAATCAGTTTTCACATTTTCTTTCTTTAAAAACTTTTTCTCAACAACCATCGGAGCTTTTCCTTTTGAATCAACTTTCCTCTTCTGACTCTCAGCAACTTCAGACTTAGGCTTTAAGTTGGTACACTTTCGTGCAATATGTCCAACTTTGTTGCATTTAAAGCATGTTCAAGTATCAACTACTCGACTTGTACCTCAAGTCTGAGGTTGTGAGGCCCTCTTCTCGAAAAACTCTTCATTTGATTTTGAAAAAATCTCAGATTCTTCATCAGAAAGTGAACAACTTTTTGCAAAAACCTTTTTCTCGACAAACTTTTAGTTTTGAAAATTTTTCTTTAGATAATTCTTATCACCCTGATAACCACCTTGATAACCACCCGACCATCTATTTCGATTATTGTTATAAAAATGCGGTGGAACAACAGGTTTCTTGTAGTAAGCTTTATCTTTTTCAAAATTCATTTGCCTTTTTGTCTGATTTAAATTTTTCACTTCAGACAGATCAATTTCAATCAATTTAAACACTTTTGTCAATTTAGCAACATTAACATTCTCCAGTGGAAACTCAGAATCCGAATACAACTTATCCGATCCCGACATCTTGTACATGACAAGAGTAGATTCTTCATTTAAGTTGTTTTTGGATTTTGGTTTCGGAATGTATTTGTCCAGAAAACACTCATCATCATCAGCTGAATCACTATCAGACTTCAAAACACTTTCAGCCATGCTTTTAACAATATCAGTTTGAACACTATCATCAGATGATGATGAAGAAAATGTCACATCAATTGACTCTGGAAGTTTTATTTCATTTGTTTCATCTTCATCATTAACCAACCCGGACTTTTTCTTTGAATAATTATTTAACACTGGTGGTGGAACTTGATGAAACCCAACCCCAGCTCCATCCGAGTAAACATCTTCACCTGCTTTGTTTTTTCCCGATGGGTTTGGGAACAATGTGTTGTAAAACAAAGCTTGCAGAGTTGTAACTGGTTAATTTTAGATTGATGCGTTCATTTTCAATTTTAGCTTCTTGAAATTGAAGCTTCAACTTAGCAATTTTATCCAGTTGCTGATTGATTAACTCTTCTTTCACTCTAAGAACACTGGTCAGTTGAAGATTTTCTTTGTCTGTCTTGCCATTTCTTTCATCACAATCTTTAACCGTTCGTTTTAGCTTCTCAAAATTTTCTGAGATTTGACGTTTTTCAAGAATCAATTTTTCATTTCCTGTCCTAATTCTTTCTACGTCATTTTTATCGTTTTTGATTTTCTCAGTTAATTCTTTTAATTTGTCATTCGAAGCTTTCAACAACTTATCACGGTTCAAGATCTGATCTTCAACACTTCTGACTCTACTAGTCAGTTCTTCAACTTTCTTACCACTAAGGTAAGGAACTGTACTACAAACTTTGCACTCTTTCATGCAATTTTTGCAGTTGTTTTCAGATTTATCATTCTTACCTGACACATGTGTATCATTTGTACTGACCTTATCTTTGGACTCAGTTCCAGAACCAAAAACTATCTCTAGTTCTTTTGCAGCTAAAACTTTGTCAGCCATCTTTGTCAGGTTTTCAGCAGTGAAATCCTGTGATGTATCAATAATTCCATCATCGATCTTCTTTGACTCCGGTTCTTTTACTGTCTCTTTTTCTTTTTCTTTCTCAACGGCTTCTCCTCCTCCCCACCATTCTCTCTGTCTGGCTTCTTCTTCATCAGCAATTTGTTTGGTGAGAACTTCAAGATCAACAGTATCTGGATCCACAGCTATGTTACCATTAGGATCAAGATAACATTCTCTATCAGGATCCTATCGCCTTGCTTTCTTTGCTTCCATCCAGGTACGATAAATTTTGGATTTCATGAATCGAGTTGTATCCTTCCTGTTCACATACTTCACTTCTTCAGTTCTCTTATCCTTAAATGGAACAATCTTTGCTGCTGTGAAGGCATAACCAACTGTGTCTTCCTCAGGCAAAACATCACTCCAATCATATCCTTCATCGCCATGAAAAACTGCAAGTGCCCTGGATTTCTCTTTGGGTGTATCCTCTATCTGCTTCATCCTGGGAGGTTCTGCTTTATTCTGATGATAAATTGCCTTTTTGTAATAATCCTCTCGAAAAGGGTTTGCAGTATCATCAGTGTAAGCATTTCTGCACTCTCGCTTAAAATGACCTTTCTTTTTACACTTGAAACACGTCACTTTTGACTTGTCAAAACCTAACTTGGTAGAAGGTCCACCAATAGACTGTCTTCCAGTAATCTCCATGAATCGCTGCGCTCTTCTCATTGCACTAGCCATACACCACCTTATATCGATCAATTCCATCTCCTCAGGATCGATCTGATCGTAATCTTTCTTTGTTAGGTTGGTGTTGCCTATCTTTCCTGCAACGAGACTTTCGTACGATTCTAACACAGAGGCTAAGAACACCATCTGTTGTTTTGCAGATTCTTCGCTAAAATTCTGACCATTCTTCAGATCAATAGCGATGTTACATTGAAATAGATTCTTTGATGCAGATTGATTTGAAGTATTTGATGATGAACCACCATGATAGCCACTACTAGGAGTTTCTTGATTCGCTGATTTTGAGCTTTCTGCTGAAAAGGCTGTCTTTGGAGATGCAGTCTTTGGAATCATACTGCCTCTATAATACAACTCCACATTCTGCTGATAAGATGTGTTATTGACTTTATTGGATTTTTTGATCTCCAATTCATGGCTTTCCAATCTTTCAATAAGCAAATCAACCTTCAAATCAGTCGGCTTTATCGTATTCTTCAGCATCAATGCAAAATACTGCCAGTCTTGCTCATTCGGAAGTGCGTCAAACAACTTGTCTACCAGCTCTTCTTGAGTGTAAATAATTTCATGTCTAGCAAGCTCCATCTTCAGATGCCCAAATCTCTCAATC
Organism: Helianthus tuberosus; assembly: GCA_030545235.1. Lineage (NCBI taxonomy): Eukaryota > Viridiplantae > Streptophyta > Magnoliopsida > Asterales > Asteraceae > Helianthus > Helianthus tuberosus. The sequence goes on along the minus strand of CM060385.1, from coordinate 69,364,420 downwards.
ATCTTGGAAACAGACTCGTTCTTTAGACAACCAAACAAATCAAACTCTTTTTGTAACAGTTTCTTTTTGTTCTTAACTATTTCAGCACTACCAATACTTTTTATTTTTAATTTTTCCCAAAGATCTCTCGAATATTTGTATTCGATCAGTGTGATAATGTCATCTCGGACAGATTGGTGAAGTAGAGCAATACACTTCTGTTCAGCAACGTATTTTTCAATCTGATTTTCCTCTAATTTCTCATAATCATCTCTCCCCATATCAAATCCATTTTTCAAACTTCTCCAACTGGGATACGCAAATGCTTTAAGCCATTCTTCGAATCTTGTAGCCCACCGGTTGTAATCTTCAATAGCCATCAACTTGGGCGGCTTGTTATATGTTCCATACGCATTGTCTACACTCATAGCATCATTGAGAATTTTCTTCGCACTCGGTGTTGGTGTAGTTTCATTCGTGTTATCTGAAGTGCATCTCCCGAACCACCAGTAAAAGCAAACACGTCACAGAACGGATTCATGAAATCTTCCATCTTTCAAGCACCTGAAACAGTCAACAAACACTTAGAAAAAATTTTGAATTTTAAAAAAATGATTTTCAAACGAAATCACTTGGAGCGGAATTACTTCAAACGGTATTACTACTTCAAATGGGATTAGGAGTTACCAACGAAATTACCCACAATATCTAATTCCGTGCGGAATCAGCCTAATCTCAAACGAAATTAAACCAACAGAAACGGAATTAGGTACTCTGAAACAGAATCAGTAATTATGTTTGTACTTTCAAGCGAAATTAAATGTTTTCAAACGAAATTAGGTTATTTCGTGCGGAATTACGATCTGGTTCAAACAAGATTATCATGATGTCATCATATACGAATCTGTTTTCAAGCGAAATTACAAGTTTTGTCCAATTTTGATCGAATTTAAGTTCAATACTTTCAAGGATTAGTTAAAAGTCTGTTTCGCTTGATATACGTCAAAATCAGGCCATTTCAACCGTTGAATGTTATTCAAATCAGAAAAGAATGAGTAGAAGTGAGAGAATCCGGTAAAATCAAGCTAAAATTGGTATGAACTCCTCGTCCTGAGCTCTGATACCACTTGTAGGATCGGTTTTGACCCCAAACGATTGCGTAACAAACGTGTAACGTGCGGAATCCGTACACGAACGTGATCGAACACACGAGAACGTACTATAACCGTGATTCTTATTGAAGAATATGACGAGTACAATGCACCGAGAATCACGTTTGAGGATTTTCTCTCTCTAGACTTTCTCTCTCTAAGCTTATCTCTCCTAGATCTCAAACGAGCAAAAGTCTTAAATCTAACACATAAAGCTCCTATTTATAGGCCTTGGAATTAATGAGAATTCTCATTAATTACCAAAATGCCACCTTGCTATTTCTAACAAGTAACATCATAAAGTCTAGTTTCTTCGGTGTCAGCTACGGTTTAGATTGATGGAGGCGATAGACATAAATGTACTAACAGTTGCTGATCAGAGAGCTCCAGAAATAAACTTGTGAAAGTTTGCAAATGAATGTGCATAAGAGTTGCAACTTGGGTGTCCTTATATATGCATTTTGATCACTTAGGATCATGCCAAAGAGGTCTACAAGTGTTATGAGATCAGTACAAGTGCCCCTATTGCATGTTAAACCATTGGAGGAGTCCCTGGTATAAGAAAACAACCCTTTTAAGTCGGTTACAGACCTGAACTTGCAACTGCCAGGAAAATTCTGTCGCTGGCACTCTCACGCGGGCCACATAGCCCCAAAGGGCCATCTTACGCAGGCCGCCTGGCCTCCCAGAACCAGCCAAACAAGTTTCACTTAATTGCATTTCAGCCCCTGGTCCTTTCTAACGTGGTTTTAAGTCTTGTCCTTGCATTTTTGGCCCTCTAACCTTACTTTTAAGGGCTCCAAGACATATACAAACATCGTTAAGTCCTCGGTTAACTTTGTGATCACCTGTAAGGCCCTATAATTCAACGTTGACGCTTTTAACCCCTCATATACGAATATTGTCATAACTTTCTCATACGATAACGAAACTTGGTGAAATTTTTATCACGTATTCTAGTGAGTATAATTTATCGTTACAAAGCTTCGGGTTTGCTAAAAGGTCACTCAGAGGTGTACTTTAAACATGTTGACACATTTAACCCCTGTAGTTTGTAATCTCTCACTTTCTTCCACAATTAGCTTCGTATGATCCATGATTCATTCGTTTAAGGGTATAAACATCGTGTAGGGTTATTGTAAAGTATATTTATCCATTCTTGACACTTTGAACCCTTATATTCACATACTTTCTTTGTTTGTCAACTTTAGTCCCTCTAAAGTAATCTTTTACACGTTTAAGGCTTATGACACGTGTCGATACATTATTGGACGTAAATTTTTGAGGTGTTACATCCTCACCCCCTTAAAAGAAATCTCGACCTCAAGATTTACTGAAACAAATGAGGGTATTTTTCTTTCATTGTGGATTCTACCTCCCACGTATACTCGGGACCTTTACGGGCATCCCATTTAACCTTTACAATTGGCACATGCTTCCTTCGAAGCTTCTTAACCTGTCGATCCTCAATCGACAAAGGTTTTTCCATAAATTTCAAGCTCTCATCTATATGCACATTCGTATGTGGCATGACTAGCGACTCATCAACTAGACATTTCTTCAGATTGCAGATGTGGAATACATTGTGAATACCACTGAGCTCTTCAGGCAAGTTTAACTTATAGGCCATGGATCCGACGCACTCGATGATCTCAAATGGTCCTATATACCTTGAGCTTAATTTGCCTTTCTTACCAAAACGCATCACTCCTTTATAGGGTGATACTTTAAGCAATACTTTATCACCAACCTCAAACCTTAGAGGTTTACACCTTAAGTCCGCGTAGCTTTTCTGCCTATCCTTGGCGGCTTTGAGACAATCTCTTATCTGCACAATCTTATCTGTCGTCTCCAGGACTATATCAGGCCCTGTTAGTTGGACGTCTCCAACTTCTGCCCAACAAACGGGCGTTCTGCACTTTCTTCCATACAAAGCTTCAAATGGCGCAGCCTGAATGCTTGTATGGTAGCTATTATTATAGGAGAACTCAATCTATGGCAGGTGGTTATCCCAACTACCACCTAAGTCAATCACACATGCACGAAGCATGTCTTCCAAAGTTTGGATGGTACGCTCACTCTGCCCGTCCGTCTGAGGATGGTAAGCCGTACTAAAGTTTAAGCGCGTGCCCAAAGATTGTTGGAAACTTTTCCAAAAATGTGATGTGTATATAGTATCTCTGTCAGAGATAATGGACACTAGCACGCCATGCAGAGATACAATCTTATCTACGTACAATTGGGCTAACATGTCGGAGCTATAAGTCTCCTTAATGGGTAGGAAATGTGTTGACTTAGTCAGTCTATCTACTATCACCCATATAGTATCATTTCCTTTCTTTGTCTTTGGTAACTTGGTGATAAAATCCATTGTCACCATTTCCCACTTCCAGGTGGGAAGTTCAGGTTGCTATAGCAAACCTGACGGCTTTTGGTGTTCAGCTTTAACTTGTCCGCACGTCAAACATTTGGCTACATAAGTAGCTATAGACTTCTTCAAGCCTATCCACCAATAATTTGCCTTCAGATCCTGGTACATCTTATCAGCTCGATGATGAACGAAGTACTTAGAACTGTGGGCTTCCTGGAGGATAACATCCCGAAGTCCTCCATAAATTGGAACCCATATTCGTCCATTTAACCTCAGAATTCCGTCCTTGCCATAGGATAACTGTTCTTCAGTTACACCTAGCTTTTCATTAGGATAGTTAGCTTCTAGTACAGTTTCCTTCTACGCAGCTAACAACCTTTCAATCAAACTATTCTTTAACTCAATGCTCTTGGCATTGATTCTTATAGGCTTCACTCTTTCCTTTCTACTTAAGGCATCGGCAACCACATTTGCCTTGCCTGGATGGTATCTTATCTCATAGTCATAATCATTCAAGGTTTCCATCCAACGTCGTTGCCTCATGTTCAAATCCTTCTGATTGAACAGATGTTGAAGGCTCTTGTGATCTGAATAGATCACGCACTTGGTTCCATAGAAGTAATGTCTCCACAGTTCTAGTGCAAATACAACGGCACCCAAATCCAAATCATGGGTGGTGTAATTCTTCTCGTGCACTTTTAACTGTCGAGAAGCATAGGCAATAACTTTGCCTTTCTGCATAAGCACACATCCCATACCTGTGTGCGACGCATCACAATATACCACAAATTCATCAATTCCATCTGGCAACGTCAGTACTGGAGCGTTGCTCAATTTCTGCTTAAGAATGTCAAAGGATTCCTGCTGCTTAGGACCCCAGTTAAACTTAATATTCTTACGGGTTAATGAAGTTAGGGGCGCAGCAATCCTTGAGAAGTTTTCAATAAATCTCCTATAATATCCTGCTAAACCTAGAAAGCTACGAATCTCTGTAGGCGTCTTTGGCTCTTGCCAATTCATAACAGCTTCAACTTTAGCGGGATCTACTTGGATACCACGCTCACTAACCACATGTCCAAGGAATTGGACTTCACGAAGCCAGAATTCAAATTTTGAAAATTTGGCATAGAGCTTTTCTTGATGAAGCAGTTTCAGAATGCATCGAAGATGCTTCTCATGGTCAGCTTGGCTCTTCGAGTAAATGAGAATGTCATCGATGAAGTCGATGACGAATTTATCTAGGTAGGGCTTACAGACACGATTCATGAGATCCATGAACGCTGCTGGTGCATTAGTGAGCCCAAAAGGCATCACTAAGAACTCGTAATGACCATAACGAGTCCTAAATGCAGTCTTGTGTACATCTTCATCTTTAACCTTCAGTTGATGGTAACCTGATCTCAAGTCGATCTTCAAGAAGTAACTTGCCCCTTGCAATTGATCGAACAGATCGTCGATCCTGGGTAAAGGATATCTATTCTTAATAGTGATCTTGTTAAGCTCACTGTAATCAATGCATAGACGCATTGATCCATCCTTCTTCTTGACAAATAAGATTGGCGTTCCCCATGGAGACGAACTAGGTCTAATAAAACCTTTGGCTAACAAATCATCTAGTTGTGTCTTTAATTCCTTCATCTCTGTTGGTGCCAATCTATAAGGCGCTCTTGCAACAGGCGCTGCTCAAGGGATGATGTCAATTCTGAATTCTACTTGCCTATCTGGTGGCAAACTAGGTAGTTCTTCCGGGAATACTTCGGGATATTCAGAAATAACGGGGATATCTTCAATCTTAGACTTCTGCTCATCAATAGTCACATGTGCTATATAAATGACTCAACCCTTCTTCAAACATCTAGATGCCTTGAGCATAGACACTTGCTCAGGCAGTCCATACTGGGTATCTCCCTGAATGGTAAGTGGCTCACCAGATCGAGTCTTGATCACCACTTGCTTCTTATTGCAGACGATCTGGGCTTGGATATGGGATAGCCAATCCATGCCTATTACTATGTCGAAACCGGCTAACTTCAAAGGAAGTAAGGACAAAGGAAAAGAGTGGTTCCTAATGGATATGAAACATCCATCTAACACGGTTGATGCGGTTTCTATGGTGCCATCGGCTAATTCAACCTCATATTTTACGCTTAGGGTTCTAACAGGTAGGTTTAACAACTTACAAAACTTATCATCAACAAATGACTTATCAGCTCCTGAATCAAATAACACCCTTGCATAAACATCATTAATAAGGAAGGTACCTGTTATGACATTATCATTCTGGATCGCCTCCTGTGCGTTCATCTGGAAGACCCTAGCATTGGTCTTTTTCCCTTCCTCAGCTTTCTTAGCAAACTTTGGCCAGTTGGACTTGATATGCCCTTTTTCATTGCAGTTGTAGCACGTAGCATCCTTGATTTTCTTACAGTCTAAGGTCTTGTGCTCAGAAGATTTACAAATCCCACAAACTCTTGGCTGTGACTGGGATTTCGATTCATATCTGCACCTCCCGAAATGGTGCTTCTTACAGACCTTACACTTGGGTTTATCGCCCGACTGATGACCATCCTTCTTAGTTCCAGAACTCTTTTTGTGGTCATTGTTTCCTTTATGCTTCTTGTCTGACCTTCATGAGTTGTCATTCTCACGCTTTCTTTTCTCTGCATCAGTGTTTCTGAGCGATCTCTGCCGGACCGCGTCTAAGGTGAGAGACAATGAAACATCAGCTGCAGACCTAAAAGTAGCTGGTCTATAGGCCTTCACACTGGCCTTGATTTCTGGGGCCAAACCCCCAATGAAATGAGCTATTCTCTTGGGTTCCAGAGTTACCTGATACGGAACCAGTCTTGACATCGTGTTGAAGCTCGTAAGGTAGGCTTGACAATCTAGGTTTTTCATAACCAAAGATAAGAAATCAGCTTCAATCTTTTCAACCTCGTGCTGAGGGCAGTAATTCTCCTTAATGAGAGTAACAAACTGATCCCATGTCAGATTGTACAATGGGATCTTCCCAGTGGCTTGAATCAAAGACCTCCACCACGCTAGTGCCTCGCCTTTGAACGACTGAGATACAAACTTTACCACATCCTTATCAGCGCAACCACTGATATCTACTACAGTGTCCATCTCATCTAACCATGACATGCAATCAACTGCTCCTTTCTCCCCAGTAAAATCCCTGGGTTTGCAGGAAACAAAGTACTTATAGGTGCAACCTTTAACACGTGGTTCTTAGTTTAGCACAACTCTCTTAGATGAGACACTCCTCTGGTTTGTTGAGTGATGAGAATCACTTTTATGAGCGGTGTGAGTTCTAGAGGGTGGTTTAGAGTGTGGCACAGACTGGGTCCTTACATGGGTACCACTGGACTCATTGAACTGTCTGTCCAAAGCTCGCGTAACAGCATTGTCTATCAATGCCTGTAATTCTGCTCCTGCTACGTTGACTCTGGAGGTGTCATGATTGTCTCTGCGGTGGCTGTTGGCTTCGTCAGACCCGGCCATGTAGCTCGATTGCTACATAAAATAATGATTTTAATTTATTAAGAGGTCTATAGCAGTTTTTATCATTCTAAATGATTTATTAATCATGGTGTTTAGAAGCCATTTTGATTAATTTGTTAAGCAGATATATATTCAGGATTTTTCATTATAATAATCCTAGGTATAATTAAAATATATCAATGGCAACAAGGCCTAGTCACGTGGACGATTTTAAATCTTTAATCATGATCTTATAGGGTCATGGTATTGAGGTGTTAATTATAATTCATTACCTCTTCTTAATAGGGGGTCGAAGACCACGACTGTCTTTTGTCTTATATGACAATGAGTATAGCCCGTAGGCGTTATATCCCTAATGGATGTTTTAATATAATAAAGAAATTTGGAAGAATCCAATGCAAGGATGATTTATGCAATTTTGTCGTATTGCAATTTATCAGGAATGTTAACATGTTTGCAGATGTTAACGAGGATTTGAATCTTTTGAATAGGTGTTACCGTCTTGGCCATATTTAGAATGACATGTGGCTAGGTTTTACCTTTAAGATTATTTTTAATAATTAACGCAGAACAATCCTAAATTGAGGTGTTAATAAAGACCTGAATCTAATTTGAGGAATTACCATCTTGGCCCTGTCTTATAATGACACGTGGCTAGGTTTTGTCCCTTTTTTATTTTTATTATTTTATTATAATGGTAGGTCTCATAAGAGCAATGTTATATTTTTCATTTATTTCACATATTGTATCTATGCATATAATTTAATTAAAAATGAAAATTTAAATTCAACCATTCCACTACAAAATTTAAACAAGTACAGATTTGCCCAAAACGGGACTTTTACTGAAATAACATGCCCGCGCAGGGGCTTAAACAGAAAAACATACCCACGCAAGGGCTAACAGAAAGACATGCCCACGCAGGGGTAGAATACAAAAAGACATGCCCACGCAGGGGTAGAATACAGAAACAAATGTCCACGTAGGGACATGATTACAACACTAAAAATCAAGCAAACAAACAAATAAAGGATTCAATGATCCTTCTTGCTTTTTCCTTTAATTAAGTTTGCCAGACTCTTGAACATCCCACGGTTTTGCCTACGATCTTCTCGCACTTCCTGCCGCACTTCATTAATCCTTTAAAGGATCTCCTGATGCTGCGGTGGCGACATCGCTGGTGGCTGCGGAGGTTGCTGATATGCCGGAGGTTGAGGAGGCGGTGGTTGATGATACCCATATGGTGGGTACCCATAAGGTGAATATCCAGTCTGATGTGGAACTCCAAAGGGTCCCTCTGGATGGAGAGCATTGTAATCCCATGCTGCCTGGTACGGGTCAACACTTGGGTAATTGTAGTTGGTGTGGATCGGCTGCTCAAAGGGATTATACGCCACCGCACCGGTGTATCTAGGTATAGGGTCGCCAAAGCCCAATGGTGGTGGCGCGACAGGCGCAGAGTTAACTTCTGAGACGGGGTTTGAAGGTTCACCCATCTGCGGGTCTTCATGGAGTGGCGAGTAGCGGCTACCACTAGTAGGTTGAGGGGTGCTGATACGCACACCTCCTCGCATAGACATCCGTGCAGTTGTTCTCCTTCGCCTCGGTGGCTCCGGAGGCTGTTGCTGAACTGGTGGTGGTGGCGGAGTGACCGCGACATAACGAGAATCCTCGGAGGGATCCTGTTGTTGCTGCTGCTGTGGAGAGTTGTGGTAACTGGGAGTAAACACCTAGTCGATCAGTCGGAATCTTTCTTCATAGCTATCGGGACCATTATAAGGTGATCCCACAAAAGGTGACCCATCCGAAATTTCGATGGGATGGTTAGGGGTTCCTGACGGTGGCTCTGCAGGATCGGTGTCCTCATCCATGTCCATTGCATGGTCGCCAGAGAAATGGTCTTCAGGTCCTAGTGGGTTAAAACCCACTGGTTCTCCAAGTTAGTTTTCCGGGTTGAACCGGCTCTGGAAAAAGGTTGTTGGGTCATCAAAAGGTGAGTTGTGACCCTGGAGAGGAATGCAAGATTGGTGGGATTATGGGGCTCGTTTTCAGAATGAGGCCCAAAGGAGTTTTGAAACAAAGGGGAGGAGCTCAATGAAACTGAGCGCCTTGCAGGTTCGGTATAGGTCCTCCAATTGTCTTGAGGACTCCGGCTATGGGAATCTGACGGTGTTCGCAGGTGCGAAGGCCCGGCCCCATGATCATTCGGGGCGCCGAGTGGCCCTTTGCCTCTTCCTCTTACTCTTGGTGGCATCTTTTAACCTGTCAACATACACAAAGATAACAACAAGGAATATATATATAAAAGACCAAAAATAAAACAAATCAGGATTTGTCCTAAGTTCTTTGTCTAGACTCGAAAATTTAGGAATGTGCAACTGTGTAACTGAGATTAAAAACAAAAGGCTAGTGTTTAATTCACTCAGTGTTGGCTCTGATACCAACCTGTCACACCCCGATATTTCCACGTATTACTGGTGGGCCCGGTGGGGAGTATCGTGACGTAGTTGATATCATCATAGTCAAACAACACAATTTTAAATGCACAGCGGAAGCAAAAGATAGATATTATTTCAACTGAATAAATTGTAATATTAAGTATCACAAAATAGTTGAAACAGATCAACAGGCGGATCAAATAAACGGAAAACATAGTTCATCAGACTTTATTGCATCCAAGCTTGCGAGACTCTTAACGATGCTAAGGAGAGGCCAGCCTATTTCGAGTAGTACCTGCACTTAACCTTTTTGGGAAAATACGTCAGTTTATACTGGTAAATACAATTAACTGACTCATTTTGAAAAGGTTTAGAAAATTGATTTGAATGCACATGGCACAAAACTTTTATAACTTGGGATAATTATCTGTATATAATATTGTAAAAGAATTACATGTTTGTTATGCGTTCAGTTGCCCGAATCATGCCGGGTTAAAGTTTAATAGACACACCACATGGTATAGTCCCGCGGCGAGTTATTCTCGTAACCGGAGGTTATACCTTATTAATTATAAATGCACTGACGGGTGTACGCCTACACCCATGGGCTAAGGTCGTGGTCATTCTATGAATGATGTCAAGGATATCCGGAACATGGTCATTAATCCCCCAAAGGCGTTAAGCAAACAAAACCAAATTTTTAAACGGGTCATCTCGATAATATTTAACCACCAAACGATTAAAGTCGAATGCCCGACCAAGCGGTATTTTATATACCGTACCCCAAGCCCGTATAAGGGAAAATAAGTTAAAAGTATTTACCTTTGCAAGTATTAATCACAAATAGCAAGTGCGTGTAGCTTTTACCAGGTCTCCTATTCTGGAACAAAGGTTTTTAATAACCTATTAGATTTCTAACGGGTCTTTATTTAAGCCTAAACTTAGACCGGTTAGTTTTAAAGGAAGATACGGTTCAAACGCACGATTAAGCGAAGACCGGAATAGAATGTGATTTAGACCCTACAAGTTTGTAGACTTGTGTAATATGGGTAAACTAAATACATTCTGGATTTTGAGACAAAGATGATAAGGTTTGACCCGTTTCGGTCAATTTATGCAAACTAGTTACATAAACCGAACCGAACGCGAAAGAGGCGTAACGGGTATCCATATGAGTCATATACAGGTTTCCTAAGTTAATATGCCTTAAATATGTTGTGACATCAGTAAGATATCTTCTATTATGCCCGAAATTGATTTAAACTCAAACTATGCCCCGTAGGGGCATTTTGGTCATTTTAAAGGTTATAAAAGAGACTTAATATGGTTCTGAGTTTCAGATCTGATATAATCAGTAAAAATACCTAATTTAATAAGTTATAACAGTAGGGTATTACATATATGTGAAAATTTTCATTTAAAACCAAACTATGCACCTTAGGGGCATTTTGGTAATTTCTCATAGGCTTAAAAGGTCAAAACTGGAAATCTGAGTTTAAAACTTTTACTTACTATTAAAGTATAATAATTTACTTAAAATATCAGTAGGTATCAACCCTTATATGTTTAAAATAGTTTTTATTACATACTATGCGTTAAAAACGCTTAAAAGACGATTTTGAGCTAATTCCGTGTTTTTAAAGGAAAGCTGATATTTTTATTATTCCAGAAGGCTCAAAATGTTTTATTTATCATATTAGATCAGTAGAAGAAGGTTTGGCATCAAAATAATTTGAAAAACTCATTTTATAGCCCAAAAGGGCAAAACCGGCAATAACCGAATCAAGCTTAAAGACCTATGTTATGCTCAGCCTAAAATTAAATAAAAATCTTAAAAAATCTCAAAATATTATTTTATATCAGTGGGTAAAAAGTTTGATATCAAAAATCGGGTTTAGATAGGCTATAAGCTAATTACGCCTTTTAATTTATAAAAAAGCTTTCTATTTACGCTAATAAGCATAACTCCTAATCTAGACCTCAAATTGATGTCAAATTTTAGGGACAAGTATAAATATCAATAACTAAGGTTTCTATTCTTTTACATTTTCAAAAATCACATTTTAAGGTCATATGGGCATAATAGTCAACATTTAAGCATTTAACGGAAACATGCATATGAATCGCATAACTAATTAACCAAGTTGTATAATCTCAGAGAGTTATACTTATATGAAACCTGGTCCAAATAAAGCTCTAAGGAAATTCTAAACCATGCTCAAACGGGTCAGAACTGAAAGTCAAAGCAGAAGTCAAAATATGCGACTTTCGGTTCCGAACCGAGTCTAAACTGAAAATTGTCGGGTTGAACATGTTTAGACATGTTCTTACATTAATTACCAAGTTATATTAATGATAAAACAGGTTGCATGGCTCCTACATTGCTAATTATGCATTAATTTGAAAATAAGTTTTCTGTTGACTTTTTAAGATTAACTTTGACCCGACAATTGACCTAGTTAGAGTGGGACTCAGAGGGTGCCCTTTTAAGGGTTTATTGCCCACATAATTACCAACTCATAGGTACTTTCAATTTGAAATTTGACTGGACACATTATGATTAATTTCGAAGTCAAACCTTAATTACGACGGTTTGACTTTAAGCTAATTAACTAAGCTAAACTGAATTAGGAAGGGTTAAGGACACTTACAAGGGTCCTATGCATGACTAGGAAGCCTAAGAAGCTTTGGTTGCTGATCAGAGAGCTCCAGAAATAAACTTGTGAAAGTTTGCAAATGAATGTGCATAAGAGTTGCAACTTGGGTGTCCTTATATATGCATTTTGATCACTTAGGATCATGCCAAAGAGGTCTACAAGTGTTATGAGATCAATACAAGTGCCCCTATTGCATGTTAAACCATTGGAGGAGTCCCTGGTATAAGAAAACAACCCTTTTAAGTCGGTTACAGACCTGAACTGGCAGCTGCCAGGAGAATTCTGTCACTGGCACTCTCACGTGGGCCGCGTAGCCCCAAAGGGCCATCTTACGCGGGCCGCCTGGCCTCCCAGAACCAGCCAAACAAGTTTCACTTAATTGCATTTCAGCCCCTGGTCCTTTCTAGCGTGGTTTTAAGTCTTGTTCTTGCATTTTTGGCCCTCTAACCTTACTTTTAAGGGCTCCAAGACATATACAAACATCGTTAAGTCCTAGGTTAACTTTGTGATCACCCGTAAGGCCCTATAATTCAACGTTGACGCTTTTAACCACTCATATACGAATATTGTCATAACTTTCTCATACGATAACGAAACTTGGTGAAATTTTTATCAAGTATTCTAGTGAGTATAATTTATCGTTACAAAGCTTCGGGTTTGCTAAAAGGTCACTCAGAGGTGTACTTTAAACATGTTGACACATTTAACCCCTGTAGTTTGTAATCTCTCACTTTCTTCCACAATTAGCTTCGTATGATCCATGATTCATTCGTTTAAGGGTATAAACATCGTGTAGGGTTATTGTAAAGTATATTTATCCATTCTTGACACTTTGAACCCTTATATTCACATACTTTCTTTGTTTGTCAACTTTAGTCCCTCTAAAGTAATCTTTTACACGTTTAAGGCTTATGACATGTGTCGATACATTATTGGACGTAAATTTTCGAGGTGTTACAGTACCGGTGCCGAATTTCCTGTACCGATTTATTTTCGGTACCCACTTTTTGGCGTTTTTGGTACCGGTACTTTTGGTTTGGTACCGGTTCACTACGGTACCAATATTTTACTGAATTTTACCCTCAAATACCGGTACGATACCTTATCGTAACGATATCAAATTTGGTATCGGTATATTATGTCATGAACCATTTAAAAATTAAAAATTTGATATTGTTCTCATTTTTTTATTATTAATGTGTTTAGCAGTTATGCTTCGTGACTTCTTCAAATCAAACATCAATCTTTATTCACCCACCACACATGGTAAAACTCAATATGTTTGTATCATTTCATCTATTAAATTGGTTTGATCCTTCATATTTGTTGCAGATTTGCAGAAAGCTTAGTTTGGGAGATTCGCAACAATTTGAATCGAAACTTTTGTTTAACTTAATCACTGATTTTACTCGAATATTTTTTATGATGTTTTGAGCAGACTATGATTGTTTTTGTGTTTGTTTCAGGATTCATAAAAGTCAGCTCCAAAAGAAAATGATGCATTAGCAGTACTGCAGTAGCGGTTAGTTCGCCACCATCTACAACCAAAAGTCAACAAGATTTGCAAAGTCAGAAATTGAGGTGAACTCCAAACGAACATTACCCCAATCTCAAAAGCCATATATGCAGTTTAATGCAAATTCAGAAACTATGGGAACGCTTGAAAATATTAACTAGCTTTATGGTTTTGTACGGTACATGGTTTTAAGGTCATCCAAATGAGTTGATTACATGCTTTATTAAGCATAAAGAATTAGCAATGAGATTTTAGTCTTATTTATATGTTTAAAACTTTGTGAAATGTAAGTTTTTATTTTTCATTAGATATTATAATGTGAAACAATTGTTCTTTTCCTTGACCTGTGTCATATTTTTTTGCTGATTACTTATTTTTGATAGTCCAAACCTATTAACGAAAGTACAGAAGTTAAGGAATTGCAGAAGATTATACTAAAACAAGAACATTTACTAATAGTCTACAAACCACTTAATGATGCTTATATAATGCGTAGGCCAAAGCGAAGTGAATATGAACATCGCAAACAACTGATCCGAGTTTTTAATGAGATAGAAAATTTATGATTGGTGCAAAGACCTTTTAGCCCCTTATTTAATTATGGCGTTTTGGTGTTTAACGTCCAAAGGTGACGATGTGGCTGGGGCATGAACCCATAACTAGTAGTCTTACAATTTGGCTTATCATCCAATAAATTTCTATTATTATAATACATGATCTTATAGCCAGCCCTTGATTAGGTTTGCTGTGATAAAATTCGGAATCTAGAAATCTAACTGTAGCCATATGTGCTATTAAAAACACAAAAAAAGGTTAAGAATTGCAAGGGATACACAAGTTGTTTGTGTACAGTGATTCGTTAGATCAACACTAATCAACTAATATGAAATAAAGTAGGTGAAAAGTTAATATGCTTCTATTTATATAGCTATTTATAACTGCGAGGTGACAATGATAAGGAAGACTATTGAAACTTTGAAACCACAACACACCAAAAGGTAAGTATCTAACATCTATATTGATTACTTGATTATATTGTTGTAGGTGATTTGATCTTATAAAAAAATAGCTGATGGAATGAAAATTCATGTTTTGGTTTCACAATAATAGGCTTATTTTTTAATTAACAAATTCAGCCCAGTTTACCATATCAGTTTATTTAGTTAACAAAAATGAGTTACTTTTTTTAGTCCAACTGGTAGGTCAGTTAACTGAACTGGACCAGTCTTTCATAACTCATTAACTTTAATATTTAACCGGAAATTTTTGTTTTGGTTATGGCTATGGCCCAAAACTAAACCGAGCCATGCACATCTCAATATACTATACTATACTAGAAAGATCATATAAAAGTTGGAATAGTTTTAACATCATATACACATGATAACAAACTTTATTTAATTTATTGTGTTTGGTTCTAGATTTTGACATTATGACTAATACGGTAGTCATGTACACATATGCAGTTATATACAACAGAAGAAGCCTGGAGTTCTCGCTCATTCTCTCTATTTTTTGTAAGTTATTTGAAACTTTTAAACAAGTAATGCATAAATATGATTAGAGAAATAATCAAATATGTTTTTAATAAATAGTTTTAGGAGGTTTATTTTCTTTCGTATCCACTTTGGATGTCGTTTGAGATCTTCAATGAGTTAAGGTATTCATGTATTTCAATTATTTGTTGTACTTTCTATCATTTCTGTTAATATTTGAACGCATATATAATTAAAATATTTACGTTAACACTGTTAACCCAGTGGACTAAAATGGCAACGGTGAAACCTTTTTGGATCCACAGGTGAAAAAAGAAACATTTGGACTAAACTGGCAAAATGGCTCAAACCTTAGGTGAAAAATGAAACCTTTTCTAACTATGAAATCAAATCATGTAAAGAAAGCTTTATTCTATTTCAATTGATGCATCCATCAAGTTTTACTTGTTAGCAGCTACCTGTTCAGATTCTGAAAGTTTTTACTTTAGAGAACATGTAATGGCTCTTGGGCCTTGCCTTCATTATTATGAATGCGTAGATCTCACAATGTAGTCTGCCTTATGTTTTAGAAATCTATTAAGAGACTCAACATTACATTACAACCTGGTAATTTGAAGTACTAGAAGTCTTTTCCTTATTTATGAACCACAAAACTTGCACCAAATTTTATACAGATAATCATAATATTTGATCCTCCATGACTTGCTACCCACCAAAGGAGCAACAACTACCCAAAATCCGACTACGAACCCCACCACTATGCTTGTAATAAGTCCCCACTCTGGCCCATCATCACTTCTTTCTTCTTCTTCACTAGCATTAACCACCCCTCCTCCGCCGCCACACCTTAAGCTAAGTGGAGCTCCACATAGTTGGTTCCCGACAAAGCTCGATTCCTGAAAGCTCTGAAACTGAGTGCTTGACGGTATTCTTCCTCTCAAATCGTTGTATGACACATTTAACAGATTCAAGAAACTCAATTTCGACATGCTTGATGGAATCATCCCATCAACCTCATTCCTTGACAAATCAAATAATTCTAACAACTTCATGTCACCCATCTTTTCCGGGATCCTCCCTGTCAACCGATTATAGGAAAAGTTTAAGAATCTTAACTCTACAAGCTGCGTAATCTCACTCGGAATAACCCCGTGTAAACTATTGCCTGAAAGATCCAAATACGTTACTAAACCAAGAATGCTGCCATACCCGTATACCCTCCCCCTCATCACCAACCATGCACTGCCCATAAACTCTTGTTGACAATCGGATTTGGATTAACTTTTCCGGTCATGATACTAAAATTGTTGAAGCAGTTTGGTATTCTTCCTGAAAGATTGTTGTCAGCAAGATCCAGCATCTGGATAGAATCAAGTCTGCAGATTTCATCTGGGATTTCACCGTTAAGTTTGTTCGAACGAAGGCTGAGAAGCTTTAAAACTGTGGCTTCTCCACCTATTGGTGTCGGTATGCTTCCAACGAAATTGTTTTCAGAAAGATCAATGATCTGTAAGCTTTTTGAGTTCATTAGATTTACAGGCAGTTCTCCTGAGAGCTTGTTATTATGCATATTTAATGACTCTAAAGAAGATAAATTTGCCAAAGACGTTGGAAATTCACCGGTGAGATTATTGTTCTGTAAGTTCAAGATATTCAACAACTCCCAGTTTGACCAGCAATCAGGAAGAACACCAGAAATATTAGTATTCCCTAGATGCATGTATATAATCTGTTTCGGTTCCACTGAGCAAAGGAAATCATTCAGAGACACCGACGAGAGATTATTATCTGAGATATTCAAATACTGCAGACCTGAAAACGTACTCCAAAACCAACTTGGAATGTTATCTGAAATCCGGGTGCTGTCTAGATACAAGATAAATAAATCGGTCTGATTTTGAAGCCACAAAGGAAATTTTGGACCTAAACTCCAAGAGTTTAAGGTCAATATTCTGAGTTGAAAAGGTGGTTCCCAGTTATCAGCCGGTAGCTCGAGTCTTAACATGTTTGCATCTCCCCGTAAAGTGACTAGACTCGTGGGGTTTGCAAAATGACCTTCAGTCACGACACCTGTTAACAAATTGTGCTCGATGATTAGTTGCTTCAGCCTGGTAAGATTGCCGATGGTTTGAGGAAGAGTTCCGTTGATTTCGTTATATGAAAGATCTAACAGCTCCAACGATGACAGCTTTCCTAAAGATTCTGGTAACGGGCCAGTAATAGAATTGGAAGGAAGGTACATCGATAGCAACGATGACAGTCTTCCAATCGAGTCAGGGATTGGACCCGAAATCAAGTTAGACCCGAGTTCTATAGTTTGCAAGGATGACAAGTTCCCTATAGAATCCGGAATTGACCCGGATATCGAGTTGCCGTTAAGATCAATATGAACCAAATTCTTTAGTTTCCCAAGTTGTAGTGGTAAATTACCAGAAAGCCCGCTTGATGCAAACCTTAAAGACTCAAGTTTAGATGATTCACATTCGAACAAACTTGTGAGGGCGTCTAACAGACTTTTCCCATCAAATTTGTTCCAGTCAAGATTTATTTCTCTTAGATTACAGACGCTTTGAGTAGACGAATTACGCGTTTCCTGAATACCCGTGAGTTGATTATTTGACAAATCAAGGACAGCAAGGGAATTCATGTTCATAAGACCACAGGAACTGGCCCATTGAAATTACAGTTAGCAAGATTTAAGGAAACTAGACTATGTAAACTAGTAATCCAGCTCGGTATCGAACTAGTACTGAAGTTATTATAAGAAACATCAAGGACTGTAAGTGAAGTAAGATTACCCATGGTTAAGCTAGGTTTGATAGGAGGTAACCCGCAATATACTAAATGCAGTTCGACAAGAGTAGAAGGGACCTGCAGCCAATCAAACACGCTATCGAGTTGCACCCCACCCATGTCAAGGTGGCGCAAGAACGAAAGACCCGATAACCACTGCAAACTCTTAACCCTTTGCACGTACTGATCACCGCTATAAAGTTGTCGGATACTGAGTACCCGTAACTTGGAAAGATCCCCGAGTTGACTCGGGACCTCCCCGGAGAATCTAGACTCAGTAAGATTCAGATATGTCAAGTTTCGGAGATACCCAATGTAAGTCGGAATCGGGTTCCCTCCAAAATCGTTGCAGCTCAAGTCTAAATACTCCAGTGAAGTCAAATTCTGCAAAGAAGGGTTGACTTTCCCTCCAAATCTTTGTATAGATGCTTCTTGAGATTTTAAGTCAGCCATGGCATCGGGCCCGCGAAGTCTGATCTCACTGACATGGCCGGTAAGATTGTTGAAGGTGATTCCATACCATATGCAGCAATCTGCATTGCTTCTGTTCCAAGAAACGAGTCGGTTTGCACCATCGATGAGGTCGTTTTTGAACTCCAAAAGTGCGGTTCTCTCGTATCCGATGCATTGAATGTTGCTGGTGGAGTTTTGGTCAGACAAAGAAGAATGAAAGAATGTAAAGATTGTGAGAAAACAAAGGTATGAGAAAGAAGATGAGTAGGAACTCTTGGTTTGATAACCAAGGATATGCAATCTGAAAAAGATAGGGTGCTAGGACACCAGCTTTGACCTTTGTAAAGAGTCAACTCATTGATTTCAATAGTCAACAAAGGAAACATTTCCCATTATGGGCTTAAGGACAAAGGTATATCTTTTAAAAAATGGATATAAACTAAAACCATGGGAAGTAGGGTGGTTGTCTAAGCCGAATATTTGGACTTATATAGGGCAAAGTTGCATGCAACTAGACAAAAAGGTTATTTTAGTAATATTAAATTATTATATTAACATTTGCCCTGAATTGACATAGAATGGAAACACGAAATGAAAAGAGGGAATTCTGCAGAAGATTAGATATATTATATATACTAGCGGTAAGACCCGTGTGCAAACACGGGTCGTTTTTTAGAAAACCATGCATAGCCCATATTGACAGAGAGTAAAAAAATAATTAGTGCAGACTTATAAAATAGATATACACTAATGGTCAATAGGTTTATTCAAGAGCAATTCCATTATGTTGATAGCAAACTACTGTTGTCTATTAACTGTTAAAAACTTCAGTTGCTTACCAACAGACTTTCCTAAAAAATGTTATCCATTATCTCCAACAGAGCTTACCAGATGGATAGCTTAAAGTGAAACCACTGTTTTCAAAACCATGTAAGATACTATATTTTATTAACTTTAGATCGAAGACAATTCTTGCAATAAGAATGAGAAGTATACGGTACTTGTAATTTAAATTCAAATAAAGTTAAAACCAATTTTTGCAAATAAAGTTGACCAATTCCATTGATGATTACTTAAAGTGAAACCACTGTTTTCAAAAACTCTGTTTGTTTGACCAAAGTCAAACCACTATTGGCAAAACTATGATTCTTAGTGGTTCAAAATCTGTTTCACTTTTGGTCAACATCTGTTTATCTGTTGGTCATCATCTGTTTGATTTTTGGTTAACAACTGTTTGACTTTTGGTAAACATCTGTTAGACTTTTGGTCAACATCTCATTTAGAATTCAACAGAGAGTAAAAAAATAATTAGTGCAGACTTATAAAATTGATATACATTATGGTCAATAAATTTATTCAACAGCACTTCAATTATGTTGATAGCAAACTACTGTTATCTACTAACTTTTAAAAACTTATGTTGCTTTCCAATAGACTTTAATAAGAACTGTTATCTGCAAACACGGGTCATTTCTTAGAAAACCATGCATAACACATATTGACAGAACATATAGATATGTATATAGATATTTTACCAAAACGTGTTATTTATTATAGCTAAAAGACAACTATATAAGTAAATATAAAAGATTTTAACAAACTTAATAAAAGATGTCTAACAAACTTAAAGTTTAGATTGTGCAAACACGAGTAGTTTCTTAGAAAACCATGCATAACAAATATAAACGATGATTATAGTTATATTTATATAGACTTATAAATAAAATAAATAAATAAATAAGTCAGTCAGTAAATACTTAAAATTTAGAGTATAAAAACTTAAAGTTTAGATTCTGCTGAGTCTTGTTTTTCTTCCGTAAATGTCTGAAAACCCATTTTGATGATGTAATCTTCTTGGGCCTTGTCTTCTTTTGTTAATTCATCCATCTGCTTCTCTTTACTTCTTTGATAAAGGATGCTAGCATGTGGAGCAGTGGGTCTCCTGATTGGCTATTTTTGTTGTTTGACTGGAACCACTGCTTCCGGATAATTAGGCTTTTTAGGAGCAGTGGGATCTCTCTTTCTTAACTCTTCCAACTTTTTGTAGGTAGCAAACACCTTTTCTTCTCTCCACCTTGTAACCTGGTTTCTTGACCCATAATCAGCAGTTATCAGCTCTTCTTTCATTCTTTTCATTTTCAAGGTCCTTTCTGGTACATTTTTCTTGTAATTGGCCCAAACCGGAGGAGTTTGCTTTACGTTGTCTTAAATCATCTTTTGAATTCTCACTGTCTCCTCTTGCAGTTCACTGATGGTCCATTCTTTGTATTGATACTTTTCTGCCCTGTACTTCTTGTATGCTATTATGTATTCAAGATAGTAATTTCTCATGCTTTCAGCATATTTTTCTGATAATTTCTGACAAAAGACTTTTGAGAACTGCTCTAAAGTTCTAACTTTACTGAGCATGTATTGATAATTTCTTTGAATCTCTTTGTCAGACTTTCCCTCTGTATCTCTTTTAGATATATCCTCTGCTTCTTAGGCCTTTATTTTGAGATATTCTTCTATATTTCTTGGCAAAGGATAACCTTGAACAGATGGGAGTTTCCTCTTTTCAGGATCATCTTCAGAGTAGAAGGATTTGATTTCCTCCCTGACTGTTGGAAGATCTAGAGGATATTGTACTCTTGCAGAGTCAATGGCAGTGTTTTGATTGAAGAGTTGAACTGAGGATAATGGAACAGGGTTTCGAATGGTGACAAGGGACAGTGGTTGTGTAGATGTTAGAGTTGGGGAAGTGTCATCTTCCACTACATTGTTTGTTATCTTTCTCCTTTTATGCTTTGGAGAAGTTGATGGTATATTTATGAGTTCAGTGGCAGAGATTGAAGTAGTTGGTATCTGATTAACACCTGTTGAAACAACTGGTTTTTCAACCACTGTGGTCACTACAACAGTTGATGTGTCAATTGTTGTTTTCTGCTTTTTGGCAGCTGGATTTTGTGATGGTGATATTGTTTTTTGGTACATTGACTGTGGGTTGATGTAGTAGTGATGGCAGTTGTTGAGATAACATCTGTTGAAACAACTGAAGTACCAACAACTGTTGATACAACATGAGTTTTAACATCCATTGGTTTGGAGGTTTGATGACAGGAACTTTTGGGAATTTGAAGAGTTTGTTTGGTGGTTTTGGAAGGTGTGGTTTTGCGTTGACTTACTTTTCTTGTAGGCTGTCTTCTTTTAGGTTTAGAAGTACCCTGCTCTTCTTTTTCCATCAAAACTTTCTTCTCCTCCTCAAACCTTTTAGATCCTTTCATGTTTGCCTTTAATGCAGCAAATGCATTTTGAGTCTCATCAACCTTTTTGGAACCATCTGGTCTTGGGATTTCTACCACAAGTTTGGACGTTCGATCTGGTGGCATGTATAAACCATCTTCTTTTACCTTCTTCCCTTTAGTTTTCTCCCACTTTTTGACATCATCAGGATTTTCAACAAAGATGATTGAAGGAGGAGCAGTGCCAGTAGTTTGAATAAGATGAGCTTTAATGGCTTTGATATCTGCTTGAGTATCTTTGTACCTAGCTTCCATGACATTTCTGACCATTTGAAGTTGAACTTCATGCTGTTGATCTGCATATTGTCTTTGTTTATGAAACAGAGGTTGAAACAGATGCCATAGCTCAGCAGCAGATGGATCAGATGTTGCGGATGGTGCAGCAGTGGGTGTAGCCTTTTGAGCTTGTAACAACTGTTGCAGCATAGTTTTGATTTCTCCAACAGATGTGTCAAGTTTATCAACCCTCTTCATCAATTCTTTGTACTTTAAACCATCACCCAAGTTAATGGGATCATCTGATTTCCCACCAGTGGTGGTTGTATCACTGGTTGACTTAGGAAAAGTTTCCCAAAAAATCATCCACTAATGCCCCTTGTTCTCGGTACTGTGGACTTCTTTCTTCAGCAGAGCTTACCATTTTAAGGTAACCAGCGTATAATGGAAACACACCAGTGGACACTATGGTTCCCAAAGAAGAAATTGCCTTTAAGGGAATCTCACTAATGAAACTATTGTCCAGGTGTAAACCAGTGGGTTCAACAACAGTAGTAGCTGCTCCACTTGAACTACTGAGGAATTACTTGTAATTCCTGCAGTGTAGCTTTCTCAACTGTTGGTGGGTTAACAGAGATAGAGACACCAGACTCAGTCACTTGTTGTGGTATATTCTCATTGACAGGTGATTGAGAAGAACCGATTTTTATCTGAGCTATATCAAGTGCATCCAACAGAGGTATCATTGATTGTGGTGTCCCTGTTGATACAACCTGATCCTTTTGAGAGGATGCAGGAGGAGTTCTAGGCTCAGGTTGAGATCTTTCTTCCATCTGCTGTGAGGAAGTAGCAGCAGTGGTTTCAGGTGACTTTTGTGTTGTCACAGGTATTACCTCTGGGATCTCGTCTTCCAGAGTCACCTTTTTGGTGGGTTTGGAGGGCTTTTAGATAGTTTTCTTTTTGGTCTTTTTGGTGATTTTTAGTGTGGGTTTCACAGATGTGGTTGTGCTTCTGTGATCACCAGGAGCAGTGGGCTCAACAACAGGGGCCTGAGGAGCAGTTGTTACTGCTAAATTCTGCTCAGATACCTCTGTTTGGGTTTTTAAAGGTTTTGACAGCTAGACATTATTTGAAATTACCAAAAAATATCTGCAGTAAGTATACCTTTTACTTGTGTAGATGAGTGAAACAAATTACTACTAATATTTGGAGTAGCTTAAACAGGAAGATGATACACATTCCTTCTCTCAACATTAGTGGTTGAAACTTGAAAAATAGAACATATGTAAGGATTCCAAAAACATAACATATACATACATATTTCTTTTAAATTTTGTTTGTAAAACTATAACACATACCACTTGAAGTATTTGAAAATGGAATCCTTTCAACAGAATCAGATGTTGATGCAGGATGACAACCTCTGTTGTTTCTCTTTTGTTGAAGAACATACTTCCTTTTTTCTCTTTCTTCACCACAGCTTTGACGTTGACTTGCTTGAAGGTCAACTTCATACTTACTTGAAATTGTGTTATCTGTATCCATAATTTAAAATACTTGAATGAAGAAGATAGTTGACCACTCAAGGAAAGAACTTTGAACATATTGTGAAAATTTTGTGAAATTACCAAAAAATATCTGCAGTAAGTATACCTTTTACTTCAGAAGATGAGTGAAACAAATTACTGCTAATGTTTGGAGTAGCATAAGCAGGAAAATGATACACATTCTTTCTCTCAACATCGGTTGTTGAAACTTGTAAAATACGAAACATGTGTAAGGATTCCCAAAAGATAACATATAAATATATATTTCTTGTAAAATTTTGTTTACAAACCTACAAGACATACCACTTGGAGTGTTTAATAATGGAATCCTTTTAACAGAATCGGATGTCGATGTGCGATGAAAAGCACTCTTGTTTCGCTTTTGTTGCAGAACACGCTTCCTTTTTTTCCTTGCTTCAGCACAGACTTGACTTTGACTTGGTTGAAAGAACAGTTCATACTTACTTGAAATTCTATTATCTGTAGCCACAATTTCAAATATCTAAATGAAGAAGATTGTTG
Organism: Helianthus tuberosus; assembly: GCA_030545235.1. Lineage (NCBI taxonomy): Eukaryota > Viridiplantae > Streptophyta > Magnoliopsida > Asterales > Asteraceae > Helianthus > Helianthus tuberosus. The sequence continues at coordinate 69,340,496 of CM060385.1, read as the reverse complement.
AGTACTCAAGAAAAAGACTTTCAAAGTATTTTGAAATGGTTTGAATTATTTGAGAATGATTTGACTTATTTGAAAAAGAAAGCTATATTATTAGGGGGTAAAATGTAAGTTCCTTATCTCAATGGCGGTAAAATGTAATTTATTATCCCAATGGCGGTTTACCTTTTTACATAGAGGCAGATAGAAACATACTTTACCTTTTTAACGACTCTCCAAATCCCCTTTACAAAATTGTTTGTCTGATCTCATAAAAAGTGCTTCAAGTTTTAATCACCGATGTCCTTTTGAAATATTGAATCACTCCACTTGAATTCTTCTTACTTTTGACATCATCAACAACTTCGATCAAGGTATAATAATATTTATTAAAATTTGTATATACATTAGTTTCATATGCACATGATTAACAACTGTTATGAAGACTGTTCTCAATGTATTGCATGTTTTAGATGATATATCAATTTAATTTTACAAGCTTTTTTATTTTTTATAATGTTTCTGATTTGAAGTTTTGTTCGATATGGTGTTACATTTGGATTCTTGAAAGCAATCGATAAGATATATTTTCTTGTTTTTCTTACTTGATATTAAAGAATATGATTAAATGACAAATCTTTTATTATTGACTTGCATCCAAAAAAAGTTATTGAGAGTGGTACTCGATTCTACAGTTTTTAGAATGACATAGATATGTTAAACATTGTTGGTTCACATTTGTTATCACATTCTTTATAAATAATGAAGTATTTGATAAAATACATTGTCTCATTTTTTCTTTGATTTTTAACCAGAAACATAATATCTTGGAAGATGTCTTTTTATAAATATTTGGATTCTCTTAATTCCAAAATCTTGGTAAGATTATTACATTAAAACCATTTTCTACAGTTTTATTGTTAACAATTAATTCACATATAACATTTGCCAATACGTAAATACTTGAACTCAACAGATAATACCATAAAACTTTGCAAACAATCATTTACTCAAAGAAGTTCCTGGTAACGTTGGCGTTATAGAGTGTGTAAACGGTATGAGATGGGAATACCGATTTTCAAAACAAAATGGAACTTTTGCTTTAAAAGAAGGATGGTCCCCAGTTGTCTCTGACCTTTTATTGAAAGAAGGATGTCTGTTGGTATTTAAAAAAACTGCATCATATACATACCTGCTGACACATTTTGAAAAAGTTCATCATTATCCAACAAAACTTCCAATGATTTCTATGTTCACATCAATATCGTTTGAGAGGAAGTTTGGATGTATGGATTCATTCTCCCACAGTTTTACTGATGTTTGTAAAGACGTGTTGGTAAGTTTTGGTATTTTAATCCAATACTTAAATGTTACTATAGTAATTAGTGATATATTTGTTAATTTTATTGTACCTTTGTTTGATTTCATAATTTTATATGTTTTTGTTCAGCTAATACCCAAAGAGTTAGTCAACGTCAGTATTGGAGTTGGTAAACTTAAAGAGACATTCAAGATCTATGTGAATCAGTGGGACTCTGTTGATGTACTACTTCAACGTGATCCTCTTCGGAATTGTTACTTTATAACCGATGGATGGGAAAAGGTTGTACACTACATGGGTATGCAAACAGGAATTGTACTTGTTTTAAGATACGCAGCGGATTACATCTTTCTACTTACTGCCTTTGATTTGAATGGATGTGAGATTGTTGCACCAAAATCCAATGACAGTCCGATAGACGATACTTCCTCACCCAATTTGGAAGTTCCTCAAATTACCAAGGATCTACAACACCAGTCGGATGTTGAAGAATCCAATGACACAGATTCTGATAGTGATTATGTTGTATCGAATGAATCATCCGATGATATCGACGATGCCGATTTTGATGCCGCTGTCTCAGATTATGAAGCTGATACTAATGAATACCCCTTACAAATCGTATGGTACTGCAGCAAACATTTTGTAAGTTTATTCTGTTAATATATTATTCCTCATTCAAAGGATGTTAAATGTTTGTTACAATTAAGCTGTAATTTTTGTTACTTTACTTAAATACATTATGTATTTCTTATTAATTATTGGTATTTTATATTTATTTTTAAGCGTCTGAATGTGAAAGTAGCTTCTTTATCAAGGATTCATAGAACATTGAAGATGACAGTTGAAAATATGAATGGAGTTGACACTGTAATTGACTTTCGACGGGAGAAGCATGGCAAGGGATTTAGATACGCGGCTTGTAAATTCACCAAGAAGTTCACTAAGCCCAATGGTATCTACAGAAATATGAGATGCAAATTTGTCTACTCTCAAGAAAAAGCCAAGCAGATCTTAAAGAAAGTCTACATATAGTTGTGGTTGTTGGTATTATCTCATTTGAGATAAATTATGGGATGGTGATGTATCAAACTTCTATATTTTGAAAACTTACGACTTACGAATATTTAAATTATAATCATGTATTCCTATCTTATTATTTATATTAACTTAAACCTTTGTTGTACATTCTCCATATATTTTAATTGGCTCTTCATGATAAATTATATATTGAATTATATTCTGTAAATTTATACACTCAACCACTCAACCTATATTTAGATAAAATCTGACAAACCAAAAGCTCTGTCAAGCAGAAAATCTGTTCAAGCAAAGTCTGTTGTTCCAAACAACATCTGCTGATAAACACAAGGACTGTTATAGCAAATAACCTCTGCTAATAAACACAACCTCTGCTAATAAACACAAAGACTATTATAGCAAATAACCTCTGCTAATAAACACAAAGACTGTTACAGCAAATAATCTCTGCTGGTAAAACAACCTCTGCTGCTGAATATAAATACAAAAGTATCATAAGGCTAACATCTGCTGTTGAAACAAAGGTCTACAAAACATAACATCTGCTGATCATTCCACAGTATAAATTGCTAACATCTGTTGTGACTTAACAGTGATACACTTCAACAGAGGATTTCAAACATCTGTTTACACACGCCTCATGATGAAAATCTACTGATAAATACCGCTCCGGTTCAATCAAAGGTCTGCCAAAGAGAACCTCTCCTATGGACTAACAGATGATGCAGTTCAACAGAGAATGTTTAAGAGCAGTGCTTTAACAGACCACGATCAACAGATGATAATATAATAACAATAATATTCAAACTGTAGCAATTACATTTTAACAAATCTAACAACCGTCATCGAAGCTGTAACAAAATCTAAACACCGATACACTAAACACTGTTACACAAGAACCACCGCTTCAATTCGTTTGAAATTTCAAATTACCCTCCCATTTTAATGAGCATCAGTCGTTTGAAATTTCAATGAACATCAGCGGTTTCATAATTGAATGTTTAAGAGCAGCGCTGTAACTGAGCAGTGGTTTTCCTTTGGTTGATCAGGCCTTAGGTACATAAGTGCTTCCTCTTTAACAGCTTTCATACACCAATGCAAGCATCTGAATAAACAATAAACAATCTATACAAATCAAAGACAAAATCAAAAGCTACAAACATATCAAACAAATTTCATAAAATCATTTTATAACCTTGATCACATTCGGAAGCTTGGCAACGAACTCAAGACTTCAACACCAAATAACAAATCCAGCAAGATCTACCTGAAGAACATTTAGCATCCAAACTTTCAGTTCATCATAAAAAGAAAAAAAATCAAAAAATATCATAATCAAAAGCTACAAACATATCAATCAAATTTCATAGAATCATGATTTATTTTAAACACACACAGACATTACCTCTTCATCAATAAAGTTGAGATCCATTTTATAACCTTGATCACATTCGAAAGCTTGGCCAACGAACTCAAGACTTCAACACCAAACATAACAAATCCAGCAAGATCTACCTGAAGAATATTTGGCATACAAACTTTCAGTTCATGATAAAAAGAAAAAAAATCAAAAAATATCACAATTTCAAACTACCGTTCGTCTGCATAATATTCAAATCGATACAAACCATGATGAACATCAGCGGTTTCATAATTGAATGTGGGCCAGACCTTTGAAATTAAAAATTGGGACAGTGGTTTGGATGGCAGATCTTTGAATTATGATGTCACTATGCTTCCTCTATCGCTGCCACCTCACTGTTAGATGACATAAGAAAAGCATTGTTGGACATGCTCTCTAGCTGACACATCAGCTTCTCTTATGTAATCCGCTGTAGATACTGAACCACTGCTGTAACTGAGCAGTGGTTTTCCTTTGGTTGATCAGGCCTTAGGTACATAAGTGCTTCCTCTTTAACAGCTTTCATACACCAATGCAAGCATCTAAATAAACAATAAACAATCTATACAAATCAAAGACAAAATCAAAAGCTACAAACATATCAAACAAATTTCATAAAATCATTTTATAACCTTGATCACATTCGGAAGCTTGGCCAACGAACTCAAGACTTCAACGCCAAATAACAAATCGAGCAAGATCTACCTGAAGAACATTTAGCATCCAAACTTTCAGTTCATGATAAAAAGAAAAAAAACAAAAAATATCATAATCAAAAGCTACAAACATATCAATCAAATTTCATAGAATCATGATTTATTTTAAACACACACAGACATTACCTCTTCATCAATAAAGTTGAGATCCATTTTATAACCTTAATCACATTCGGAAGCTCGACCAACGAACTCAAGACTTCAACACCAAATAACAAATCCAGCAAGATCTACCTGAAGAACATTTAGCATACAAACCTTCAGTTTGTGATAAAAAGAAAAAAATAAAAAAAAAACTATTTTTAAACTACCATTCAAATCGATGATAAATGCAACGTCTCTGTCGTCTTCATCATCTTCTCTGTATCTACAGTTTTAGAAATAGAGAGTTTAGAGAGAGTAGACAGAGAGATTGAAATGGGTTTTTGAAATTATGATCGACTTTCGATTTGGGTTTGAATTTATATTTGAGAGAGAGAAGAATTGAAGCTCTGATGACATTAAATGCAAATTACATATCCCTATGAAGTTTTAAATTTCAAATTACCCTCCCATTTTAATGAGCATCAGTCGTTTGAAATTTCAATGAAGATCAACGGTTTCATAATTGAATGTGGGCCAGACCTTTGAAATTAAAAGTTGGGGCAGTGGTTTGGATGACAGATCTTTGAAATTATGATGTCACTATGCTTCCTCTATCGCTGCCACCTCATCGTGGATGACATAAGAAAAGCCTTGTTGGACATGCTCTCTAGCTGACACATCAGCTTTTCTTATGTCACTTGGATTTCTCCTTTTATAGAAAGTATAGATGTTAACATATTACATCGCCACCTCTTTATGATTGCCTTTATACTATGTCCACATGGTGGGTTAAATCCCATCTTTCATTTATTTTGAATCCTGATTACCACATGAATCAAGATGGGTTCATGATTTGAAATGGGTTTTTAAACCGGTTTGGGAAAAAAAACCGGTTTCCTTTCCAGTTTAAAAATGAACAGGTTTTTTAACCGGTTTCAAAGATTGCGATAACGAATTGGTATTTAAACTACTTGGTCTAGTCGGCTTGAAACGGGTTTTTCAAAAACCGTTTTTATACAAACCGGATCGTTTTTTTTTTCAGTTTTTTTTTCCAAACCGGTTGTTTTGTACATGTCTACCTAGAGCCCAATATAATGTTCATTTTTTAATACCAAACCTAGAGAAAATTATAATGTGAACTGAACAACTAGAAAACCAGAAAAAACAAAGTCTCATAGAATTATTGTTTTATAAGGTGGTCTTATTCTTACCAATGTGAAAATCATTCATAAGCTTAGAATGGAATCATGTAAAAAAGTTTTTTTTTTTAATTATTTGAAATATGATAACTTACCTTTTTCTGTAACTATGGTATATACATTTGATACTCATTCAATTTAGCCAAGTGTCATCATATATACTTGAATTCGCCTTGCTTTTTGTTTACAAGAGCTTATATGACCATCAATAAAAGGTTATAGGCTATAGGCTATAGCTATAAATATTTTCATGGTACAAGTCATATGTTGGCTCGAAATTCTAACTAGTTTTATACATATGATTTATAAAATAATTTTCTCGTTGCGGATCAAGAAGTTTCATTAGTTGATGATATATTTGTTTCATTTTCCCCTAAAGCCCACTGACTGCAGAATCTTGATCTTGCCACTGTTTATCATAACCTACATCATGACAAACGTATTCAGATCCCACGTCCCCTGTTTCCACCGCTCATCGACGAATCTGACACTAGAGGTTTCTGTTGCGTCAGCGTTTTCGACTCCATTGTTGTGGCTTTGTTCTTGAGGTGTGACTAGACTGTTTTGGTCTTCAATATTCAGAGCTATGAATGTCAAGTGCTGTTTGGTGCCTATAGAGCGTGTGGTTCCGAGCTGAGATGGTTCTTTGGCGGCTAAGTGAGGAGAGCTGCAAGCTTTGTACATTGCAGCATTGATGCAAAGAGAAGCCATAATTGCTTTTTATATTTAATACCTAATAAGTATGACATTCTTCTCATTTTTAATAGTCATGCATGGAAAACAAGCCATGAATTTTTGTTTTTTATATTTAATACCTCAATAAAACATGTATTTGTTATATCATGGCGGGCAATCTTATTAGGTTGGTTGAATTGATGACCTACGACAAATATATTTATTCGTGTCAAAGACGTCGTCCCTAACCCATACACACTTAAAATCGGTTACCCGTGAACACCACTCATTTAACCTATTTATCTACGCGAGTCAAACAGTTGTAAAAGGGTTGTGGGTTATAAATGGGTTCTAATCAAGTTATAAACTCGTTAAACGGGTTGGTGGGTTGTGCTAAATAGATCAACCTTATCAAATATTTTTATTATATTCTTTTCCAACTTTAAATGGATTAGGGTTAACCCGAATATGACTCGTTTATTAGGCTATGCGGTATGGTGATGGTCCATCCTTGGAGGATGATCCGCCACGTAGATCGGGTGTGAGGATGGGGCAAACAGGATGGAGGTAAGGAAATCGGGGATGGGCCTAAAATATATGTATATGTTGTATGTAGTGTGTGAGGGGGTTTTGTCTAGTAGCGGACCGGGAGGACGCCGCGGGGGGAGGGACGATCCAAGGCTGATCCCCACACCGTGCAGCCTTAAGCGGTTAGATATAACAACCCCAAACCCGGTTATTTTATATCATGTTTGTGTTGTATTTCGGATTGTAACATAAATTCCCACCATTGAATGTGATTACTTATGCTGATGGTCACAGAAAATGGTTGTTCCAACTTATTCAACTTGTTTAAGAGTATTGACCTGGATGCTTGAATGTGAATATGAACCGTTTCCGAATTAATTCTGCAAGTTCCAAAGGAGGAGCCCTGCATGCTTTAATGAGAATATGAACCATTTCCTTTTTTTAAACCACTTGACCGCAATGTAATTCATCGTCACAGCCTCTTAAAATGCAACAAATCTTCATTCTCCGGAAACAAAAAGTGAAAATTCAGTTTATTTCTGAAAATCCATAAAGTTTATTTCTGAAAATCATAGTCGTCGAAGAGACAACCACAACAGCCATACCAAGTATATCCCACAAATAGCAAAGCTATTGGTAGGTGTCAAAGAGCCACTTTGACTAACTAAAGTCAAAATGGGACTTCAAGTGGAACAGAAGGGTGCAGTCACTCTTAAAAACCACTATGAAATTGCATGACTTGGAAGCTGGTTTAAAAAAAGCGTGCCTGAGGCGCGAGGCGATATCGAAAACACCTCAGGGCCTAGAGGTAGCTTGTATACTTGAGGTTCTTGCCTTGGCATTCGGAACCTAAACACCTCAAAGCGTCTCGTGTCATTTAAAAGCAGGATTGAAGAAAGCAGATCAAAGACTGCCATGGCTGCACCACCATTCGTGTTGCCCCACCAAGTTACGGTGCGAGTTTTCTCAGTGTTCAGCAACCTATGATCGGAAAAGCTAAAATGCTAAATGCATAACAATATCTTCATCACCTCCAGTTTTTTGTATTATTTCTCAATAAATAAATAAATCTATCAAATGAATGCCAAGGTTAGCATGATCAAATACAGTCATTATTAGGCTCAGATCTGTAAACTACGAAACAAAACGGACACATCGCCATAGCTGCAAACCTCACTAGATGCAGTGCAAAACAGCGAGATGCCGATCTTTGTTTCACATAACCATTTAAGTGGCCCTGCCAAGATGCAGATAATAATGTGTTGTTTGGATATTTTCTGGGGAAAAGGTTAGCATTTCCGGTTGTCGAGTATTTTGTTAGCAATAGATGGGAAAATTATGGTTTGCAAAAGTGTATGATGAATGGTAAAGGATTCTTCTTTTTTAAATTCAAGTCAAAGGATGGAATGGAACAAGTAATGCAGGATGGACCATGGCTTATTAGAAACAGTCCGCTATTCTTGAAACAATGGTCACCAAATACTGAGATGAAGAAGGATGAACTAAAAAAGGTACCCGTGTGGGTTAAGATGCATGATGTTCCTTTGGCGGCCTATACGGAGGATGGTCTTAGTTTGATAGCTTCAAAGGTTGGAACTCCCAAGGTACTTGACAATGAAACTACTAAGATGTGCTTAGACTCGTGGGGCAGAAGTGGATATGCTAGAGCAATAATTGAGTTAGATGCTGACAAGGATCTGAAAGAGAGTGTTACCGTGGCAGTTCCAAATGTGGAAGAAGGTGGATATCTTAAGAGTAACATTAGAGTAGAGTACGAATGGAAACCACCGCACTGCAACTCTTGTAGTGTGTTTGGGCATGGGATTGAAGAATGTCCCAACAGAGTTATCGACAACAATACTGAGGAGGTTCATGACAAAGAAAATATTGATGCTCAGGGGTTTAAGAGTGGTAACAATCGGAAAAAAGGTTCAAAAAAGCAGGTTAATGTGAAGGACAGGCAGCGTTTTATTTACAGGCCAAAGAAAACTAATGATAGAACGGATTCTTCCAATCCGAGTTCTTCCAAAGGTCCGACTTCTTCCAAGGAACGGTTATCCGAACATCTAACACATTTGATGCTCTAAATAATATGAATGATGAATGGGGATCTGAGACTGATGAGGTTAGATTAGACACGAAGGTAGGGGGTATAATTTTATGAATGACTATCAACCAAAGAACTCGAATAATACAGGTGCAAGCACACCTGATCAGGAGGTTATTAATGGATAGTTTTGCTGCTTGGAATGTTAGGGGATTGAACCATCCCCTCAAGCAAAAGGAGGTTCAAAAGTTTGTAAAAGAAAATAACTTGCAAGTTATAGCTATTCTGGAGTTGCATGTTCAGGTGGATAATCTCAACAAGGTGTGTAAGAATGTGTTTCGGAATTGGGATTGGACTTCAAATGGAAGTATGTGTAACAAAGGTACGCGTGTTATCTTAGGTTGGAATGTGGAGAACGTGGATGTCGTAGTGGTGCATGCTACTAACCAAGTCGTTCATGTTCAAGTTCAATTCAAAAAAGATAGAACTATGATAAATGTTTCATTTGTTTATGCTAGTAACAATGATCAAGAAAGAAAACAATTGTGGGACTCGTTGAAAATGCATAAAGGGGCGGTTCAATCGGGTCCATGGATTATTATGGGGGATTTTAATGTGGTCCTGAACTTAGAAGACAAGTGCACGGTGACTCGAATACAGCTTATTTCCATAGATGAGGAGAGATTCTTGAAATAAAAAGCTAAACAAAAGTGGCTTGAAGCTGGTGACTCGAATACAGCTTATTTCCATAACGTCTTGAAATGTCGCAATCATATTAACAAAATTAATGTCATCAAAGACACGGCTGGAAATAGTTATGAAGGTGTCGAGGTTTCTATGGCTTTGGTTAATTGAAGGGGTAAGGTCCCAACAACCTTATGACAAGTATTCAGGACCATACCATAACTTGGTCAATCAGCCCTTCTGACCTTGCGCGGCCGCGCACTGGTCCTACAAAGAAGGCTTAAAAGACAAATAGCAGGCGACACTTGCACGCCAAAAGGAAATCATAAATCCTTGCGCTTTCCTTCATAAATAAAGGATAAAAATCCTAAGACAGGCACTTCCGCCTTATAACATCCAGACTTGGATATTATTTACGTAACTGATGCCACACGATAAAAGAGTCACACAAGATTATGGCCATAATCTTCTGGAAGAACTCAATCGTGCACCACCAGACGGTTGTAACCGTCTGGACACGTGTCATCACCTCAAGCATCCTTGAAATCACGATGATAGCATGTAATTGGAGAGAAACCTCCACTTGATCACTTTCCACGTGGCAAACACCCAGCCATAGATCTAATCAGCGATCCGTGTGCACTCACGTCGGATCAAGAAACTTAACGGAAGGAAAGGTAACCGCTTACGGGGTTAGCATCTTCCGTTAACATTTCACCAACGAGTTTTCCCGCCCAAACTCCCGGCTATAAATACAAGATCAATTCAGGTATGAAATTCAAGTTACGCACACTTCGTCAATACTTCTTCTTCTTCATAAACACATACTTATTCTCACGCCGGAGTCGGGTCAAGGAGAGAACCCCTCTTCTCCCCTTGACGAGGCTAACGGTGTTTGTTTTGCAGAGTTTACCGGAGAAGAAGACCAGTTGTACCGGATCAAACGAGAGAGAACAACCCCTATTTTATGCAGATCCAAACCCCCTAGATAATTCGATTCCGGTCAATTATCTAGTGTTTCTTCATTGGCGCCCACCGATTTCTCTGTTTCATCAGTTTTATCTCGTTTCGATTCACTTTGTTGATTCCATTTGCATATGGAAGAAACGTCATCTCATCGGCAAAACGGCCCTCGACCAAACGTCGGAAACAACTTTCAGGTGGAAGGAATTCGAGAGGATGCCTCGGATGACAACGAGGTTCAGTCCAACCGAGTAAAAGAACATGTCACTCCAGGGGTGCTACCAGAGAACCCTGTTCACTCAATTCTGCCCCCAGGAGAAACTCCAATCTCCTGGTATGTCAGGTCTCAAGGGGCTTTGAATGCAGTATACACACAGCTGTGTGCACAAACTGCACCTCAAACTCAGTCGCGAAGGCCAGGATCTCGTGCTCGTGCTTCTCAACGTGAGGGACCATCTCACATTGAGAATACAGAAGTTTATTCCAGATCCACATCAAAATATGAGTACACCCAATCAGGGATTCATCAGAGAGAGTATCGAGATGAATCACACCCTCATCGAAGACAATCAGTTCACACTAGGCTGGGTTCTCAACGAAATACCCATACCGATGAATCTGATCCAACTTATCGTTTGAGTGCAAATACCAGTGTGTTTGACCGATTGCAGCCAAAGTATAACAAGTGCAGACCTCGTGCGGTTTATAACCCTGAGGCAGAGCATAATTATGATTTGATTTACCGTCCTGCGGAAGCAGCGGAAAATTCAAAGTTCATCATGGAAATAGCGTTAGCTCCACTTGAGAAAGCTAAATTACCATCCAACGTGGGAAAATTCAATGGGTTGACAGACCCCGATGACCACTTGAGGGTTTTTACAAGCGCAGGGTTGGTTGGGGGCTAGACTCTACCATTATGGTGTCACCTGTTCGTGCAGACCCTAACCGGCGCTGCAAGGATTTGGTTCGATAATTTACCCATCGGAAGCATCACATCATGGAAAGATCTGCGCAAGAAATTCCTGACTCATTTCAGTCAACAACGACGATCTGAACGAGACACATCCGACGTGATGAACATATGGCATCATGACGACGAAAGCCTGGAGGATATCATCACTCGATATAACAAAGAAGTCTTGGAGATCGGGGGAGTCCATGAGCAACTAATTCGCGCACAGTTCAAGTACGCGGTTCGTTGCGATGATATGATAAAGGTCTTATCCGGGACAGAGGGTCTCTCAAAGAGCTGGGAGAAGGTTATGGCGGCGGCCAAGGTGTACGCTCAAACAGAGAAGAACCTAACCACTAATAGGCCGCCACCACCATATAACCGACCCTCCGACTTAAGCTCAAATGGTGGGAGAAAATTCAAGAAGGGATGGCGCGATTCTGGCTCAGGAAACCATTCATCTAAGGATGCTCGGGCAACGATCAATAAACTTACTGCGCAGAGGGAAAACAAACAGGAGAACAGGGAGAGGCAATGGACTCCCTTAACAAAAACCCCCGCAGAAGTTTTGAGCATAGAAGATTATCAGTTCAAACCGCCGATCCCCATGAAAAACAAACATGGACAAGACCCTGCCCAGTACTGTGAGTACCACAAGGACAACGGTCATACCACTAACAACTGCATTTCCTTACGCACAGAAATTATGCCCTCAAAAGCGGCGAGCTCACGCATGTGCTTCAAAATGTGCGCAAAGAGATAAAGCAGATAACACGGGGAGAGGAAGGCCCAAGCAAAAGGGCAAAAAACTGAGAAGAAAACTCTACGGTCTCTGCGCAGAAAGACAAGACTTATCAAGATAACGCGAGAGAATAGAGTAAGTTAAGTCTCATATATTTATCAAAAAACTTTGTAATGGCCTCTGTGCCCTATCCAGGAATAAACATCAAAGTTTTTTCATTCTTGTTTTTTTCTTTTACAAAGTGCATGCAATTTCTTTTAGTAAGCGCAAAAACATAATGGTAAAAATAAAATAAAGCCTCATGAACGGTCAGTGATTACGTCACAAACGACCAAACGTTCACACATGAGCTTTATACCAACTTCATTCGCCTTACTCAACCAAAGTAATTGTACTCATGCAAGATATTGTAAAATAAAAAACCATGACATATTGTTTTCAGCGTACAAACACGCTCCAAAAAGCTACCAAACACGGTAGTGTTTTAGCTACTTGCGCAACAGCGCATCAACAAAAGGGATACACATCCCAAATACTACAACAAATTGTTCAATACAATTTCAGAAACAAACCTACGCTAAATCTTCACCCTCATCCAGAAAGATTTCTTTTAATTGCGCCACGTGATCATCAGATTGCAGTGCAACATTTATAAGATCCATCACAGGAAGCTGTAAGTTGTTGAATTCTGTCTTCAAAGCTAAAAGCTCAGCGCTGGTGTTTACACCATAAGTAGCAGACTTGCTACTATCCCAATCAACCTTCAAAGCGTTATTCACATGATGAGAACACTCAGCATAACCTTGGGAGTATCCGTCATTTCGCGTAGCAATCACCAAACACGCAACCGTCTTATCAAGCTCTTCAGAGTTCAACACCGACTCAGCAACCTATGGGAAATAAAAAAAAGTACAAAGCATGTCCACACAAAAAAAAGAGAAAATAAGGAAACTTACACAGGCAATGCCACGATCTTTCAGCCATGCCATATCATTCTTCAAAGGTTCAAGCTCGCTTTCCGCTGTAACCCGCACCGTTTCTGAATTTTCCAGCTACTCTTCAACTTCAGTCAAACGGCGGGAGGTTTCAGTCTTCTCGGAATGCGCAAGCTCCAGATCCTTCTTAAGTTGTTCCTGGTCAGAAAGCAATGCAGTAAGTTCTTCTAACTCTTTATCTCTAAGAGCAAGAGTGGTGCAAGCTTGTACCTCTCGCTGCTCACTGCGCTCCCTGTGGGAACGCGCCTCTTCCAGAGCAGCCTCCATGTCAGCTTTCTCTTTCTTTAGCTTTTCGATCTCAGCATCCTGCTTCTTCAATTTTTCAATCTCAGCTTTGAGATTATTTATGATATTGCGAAGATTCACCTTCTCAACATTGTCTTTCTCGCAAATTCTCTTCCAATTCTTGTGCTCCTCAGCAAGAAGGGTAGCTTCAGCTTCAGCTTTTCTTTTCCAACCCGCAACTGACCATTCCTCAGTTTTCCGGTCAGCTTCAAACTTGGCCTGATCAGCTTCCAGCCGAGCCTTCATCTGGGCGAATCGGTTTTCATCATCAGCAAGTTTCTTCTTTGATATCCTGAAAGAATCCCACTCTTTATGCATACTGTGCCACTCGCGCACTATGCGATAGGTGGTCTAAGAATGGGAAGCAATTTCCTCAAGATAGGAATGATAAGTTTGCTCGTGCTGACGACTCTCTTTGAACTTAATTTCCCCCGGCGGAAATATTCCCTGCAACCAATCCCGGCACAAATGCCAATCTGAGAAAGTATCACCTTTCTTCAAATTCCAGACAGGGGCATGCAGCTCAGAAGCATTTTTCTCCGTATACGTTCTGTAATAGTAATCCCCCGGGGTTTCTTCTGGGCGGATAGGAGAATCCTCGCCAGTTCCAGAGAATGCGCCTTGCTCCTCAGTAATAACTCTCTCAACACGCTCAGGCATTGCACCGGAAGGATTAGGAGAAAAAGTTGGAGCAGGAATTTCCTCGGCAGTTTTCTCTTTCTCGGATACAACAGTTTCAGGAGTTCGTGGATTATCAGCATCATCCACAACTCCTGGACCAACAACTTTCTCAGCTTCTACAGTAACATCAACAGGCTTGTCAGCCTCAACAGTTTTCTCCACGCCACCCTCAGGAACCTCGACAGTCTTTAATTGATCAACAATAGAAGCACACGGAGGAGAAGGTGGAAGATCTTCATTAACCACAGGCGGCGGCTCTGTGGGAATAGGAGAAGCAGGGATTTCTGGAAAAACAGAATCCATAAATATCTGAAGCGCATAAGGGAAAAGAGCAAAGGGAACACTTACTAGGAACAGAATCCGGAATAAAAGCATCAAGATTGCCTTTCCTGGTAATTTTCTTCCTCTGAACCTTCTTTGAGGGCTGACCTTCAGCCTCCGTATCAGTCTGTTTCCTTTTGCCTGCTCCCCTTTGCACCAAATGCTCAGGACTAGATTCCAAATCAATTGGATCTTCTGGGTTGGATGGAGGAATGTCAGCAGAATCCCTTGGTTCCGGTTTCGGTCGCCTAATAGTAATTGCAGGCGCAAGACCCTCCAAAGAATCAGAAACCACCACATAATCACACTAGTTGTCAGAAGAATGGCGCATACCTTTATTCTCCCCAACATTTTTAGCTTTAGAAGATTGAGTCTTCTCAGCATCACTCCTTTTTGGCGCAACGTTACTAGTTGCTGCGCGTTTCTTCTTCTCAGGGCCTATGCCCAAATTTGCAACTCACCTATAAAAGCGCAAAAAACAAATTCACTCAGACGCGCAATGGAAAGCAGACAACAAACAGTATGCGCAACCTTACCAGTACCAGCAGCAGGTTGTGCGCTCAAATCCGCATCTCGCGGAAGGAAGAAATTCCTCACAATTCGATGGTACCAAAGCTCTTCATCAGGTTTCTTCTTAATGGTACCCATTTTTCCTCCTTCTCTCTTATATGCAACAACATACAATGAAACAACTGCAGAAGAAGGAAGGCAGGGTCAAAAAAAAGTATGAGAAAGGCAAAAAGAGGGAAAACCCAATCTTACCATGACCTTCCTCCGTGTACACCGACTTGTCTTCCCGGTCCATCTTCCAGTTCAAACTCATACTAGCACCAACAAGGGCTTTCTCTGGTAGGGCAATATTAGGGATTTCCTTCAGATCTTGATACCAATTCTCGTCAGTAGGAGTCCGAAGTGTTTCAATAGGAACATCTTCATTCCCCCTTAAAACCATCCTCACCGGAATCACTCCGGCCTTGATAAAGAAATTTTTTTGCTTCCAATCGTGAAAAGATTTCGGAGGATGCTGCAAAATCTTTTTTGCAGAAGCTCTCTGAACGAAGGAGTAAAACCCCTGAGTACAGTGCATCTGGTGAAAAAACCCTAAATCAAGGAACTGTTGGGTCAATGTGCATAGTCTGACATACAAACTCAAAGTGCTTGACCCTAACCATACCGATTGGGTGCAATTGAGAGATGTGAATTTTGTAAAAATCAAGAATTCCAAGGAAAAATTTTGTTACAGGCAAACGGAAATTGCTTTCGCAAAAGAAATCCCAAAACAGAGTAATATACCCAGCCGGAGCATCTGCTGCTGTCTGACCCTCCTCAGGGTATCGGGCACCCCAGGTCTCCGGGAATCTAAGGTTCTGAACCAGGCCGTCAAAAGTTTCCCTAGGCCATTTCAACAGTGGAAGTTCAGCAGACATTTCCTCTGATAAATCTTCGTGATGCTCTCCGGTTGACATAAGAAGAAGAAGAAGAAGAAGAAGAATTGGCAAATTTTTTCTCAAACGGTTAATGAAGAAAGGAAGGGGAAAAGTTTTCAACAAACGTAATGATTAAAATTGGGCAACTCAAGCAAGCTTATATACTCACCGCCATAAACAAGCCTCGGTAACTGCCATAGCACCTTTTTCGGATATCACAGTTACCCAAGCGACAGGGGCGAGTGAAAAACAACACAAAAGCGATCTCACGCGCGCGTGTAAACCACGGATAGTGAGGTGTACCTGACAGTGACAGCCTGTCACACAGTCCTTACTGTACCTCCCCCACCTAAAGTCAAAGATTTTCAAAATCTTCTCAGCAAAACAAAAGTAAATCTTTTCAAAGAAGATTCCCTACTTTCGCGCCAAAAAGCATTTCCCTCTCATAAGTCCAGTGCTCCACTTACTTGCATAAGAGCAACACTAGACTGGGGGGACTTGAAGGGGTAAGGTCCTAAAAACCTTATGACAAGTATTCAGGACCATACCACAACTTGGTCAATCAGCCCTTCTGACCTTGCGCGGCCGCGCACTGGTCCTACAAAGAAGGCTTAAAAGAAAAATAGCAGGCGACACTTGCACGCCAAAAGGAAATCATAAATCCTTGTGCTTTCCTTCATAAATAAACGATAAAAATCCTAAGACATGCACTTCCGCCTTATAACATCCAGACTTGGATATTATTTACGTAACTGATGCCACTCGATAAAAGAGTCACACAAGATTATGGCCATAATCTTCTGGAAGAACTCAATCGTGCACCACCAGACGGTTGTAACCGTCTGGACACGTGTCATCACCTCAAGCATTCTTGAAATCACGATGATAGCATGTAATTGGAGAGAAACCTCCACTTGATCACTTTCCACGTGGCAAACACCCAGCCATAGATCTAATCAGCAATCCGTGTGCACTCACGTCGGATCAAGAAACTTAACGGAAGGAAATGTAACCGCTTACGGGGTTAGCATCTTCCGTTAACATTTCACCAACGAGTTTTCCCGCCCAAACTCCCGGCTATAAATACGAGATCAATTCAGGTATGAAATTCAAGTTACACACACTTCATCAATACTTCTTCTTCTTCTTCTTCTTCTTCATAAACACATACTTATTCTCACGCCGGAGTCGGGTCAAGGAGAGAACCCCTCTTCTCCCCTTGACGAGGCTAACGGTGTTTGTTTTGCAGAGTTTACCGGAGAAGAAGACCAGTTGTACCGGATCAAACGAGAGAGAACAACCCCTATTTTATGCAGATCCAAACCCCCTAGATAATTCGATTCCGGTCAATTATCTAGTGTTTCTTCATTAATCATTTTTTAGAGTTCTTGGGTTCGGATGGGGGTATGGTCAGCCGACTTAGTCAAGACTTATTCTCGGTTACTCTTAATCCTATCGTGGCGGATTCTATGTGCAGGCCAGTGTCTCCGGAAGAAGTTAAAGCGTCTATTTTTTCTATTAATGAAAACAAGGCTTCGGGACGGGATGGTTATACGTCTGAATTCTTTAAACAAGCTTGGACTATTGTTGGAAGTGAGGTAACGGCTGCTATTATTGATTTTTTTGAATCGGGTAGATTGCTTCAGGAGATTAACCACACGTTTGCCCTCATCCCAAAGGTTTCTACACCGGGAGTAGTCACCGACTACAGGCCAATATCGTGTTGTAATGTGGTGTATAAGGGCATTAGTAAGATTATCACTACTAGGATTCTTGAAGGTTTAAAGGATCTTATAAGTGAAAACCAGTCGGCGTTTGTTCCAGGTAGGAGGATTTCGGACAATATAATGTAGACACAAGAGCTAATGCATAATTATCATCGACAAACGGGTCCTCCTAGATGTGCTATGAAAGTGGACATCCAAAAAGCGTATGATACGGTGGATTGGAGATTTTTACGTGATGTTTTGCATGGGTTTGGTTTTCGGCCAATGTTTATAGCTTGGGTTATGGAGTGTGTCACTTCCACTTCTTTTTCGCTTAGTGTCAATGGTAACATTCACGGGTACTTCAAAGGTAAGAGAGGCTTGCGTCAAGGAGATCCAATGACTCCATACTTGTTCACCATGGTCATGGAAGTTTTAACGCTGATTCTCAACAAAAATGCTGCTTTGGATTCTACTTTTCGTTTTCATCATAAGTGTGAGAAGCAAATGATAATTAACGTGTGTTTTTGCCGATGACCTCTTATTATTTGCTAGGGGGGATGTGGGTTCGGTAAAGGTTATTATGCGCTCCTTGAAAAACTTTGAAGAAGCTTCGGGTCTTGTTCCTAGTAATACGAAAAGCTCTATATTTTTTAGTAATGTTCCTTCATCGGCTAAGAGCAGGATTGCTGCTTTGGTTCTGTTTAGGAGGGGAGACTTCCTATTAAGTATTTGGGGGTTCCGTTGCTTGCGTCGCGTCTGCTGATTAAGGATTGCAAAGTGTTAGTGGAGTGGGTATCTAAACGTATTAATGATTGGAAGAATAGGTTCCTCTCTTTTGCTGGTAGGCTTCAGCTGGTGGTCTCTGTGCTCTCTTCTATCCATGTGTATTGGGCTTCAGTTTTTATTTTGCCGGTCAGCATCATCAAAGAGTTGGAGAGCAAAATGAAATGGTTTTTGTGGGGATATGGCACGGGTTCGAAGGGTAGAGCTAAAGTGGCATGGAAGGATGTTTGTCTTCCAAAACTGGAAGGTGGTTTGGGCATTCGTCGGATCTCGGATGTGAATAAGTATTTGATGGCTTATCACATTTTCAGTATTTTGTCCGGTAGGAAGTCTCTTTGGACCAACTGGATCGATCTACATAGGCTTCGTGGCCGTAGCATTTGGGATATCCCGGTTCAAGCCAGTTCGCCATGGGGCTGGAAAAGATTAATGAAGTGTAGATTTATTTTTCGGGATCAGTTCTGGAGCAAGGTTGGTAATGGTCTTAGCACATCCCTTTGGTTCGATAAGTGGACGACCGAGTGTCCTTTACAGAATGTTGGGACGCCGCGTCAAATGGCTCGATATGGTTTAAAGTCTAAAGTGGCGGATGCTATTAGTGACGGCCGATGGGTGTGGCCGGAAGCTTGGAGGAGTGTGTACCCTATATTGTTTCAACTTCGGCCTCTTAGCTTGTCTACTATGCAGGATAAAGTTTTATGGATGAATCCGAATGGTAAGCTAGTTCCTTTTACGTCTAAGGAGGTGTAGGAATCGATCAGAGTCCGTGACCAGCCAACAGAATGGTCAAAAATTGTTTGGTCTTCATTTAATATTCCTAAACATGCATTCGTGTGTTGGCTTATTTTCAAGAAGAAACTTTGGACTCAAGACCGGATTTTACGGTGGAATCATTCAGCCACGGGTTCGATGAATCAGATGTGTTGCCTGTTATGTTATTCAGGGTTAGAGACCCATGAGCACTTGTTCTTCGAATGCTCCTATTCGAAGTTAGTGTGGTGCAAAGTGAGGTATAAAATAGGCATGGGTTCGGTTTTAGAATCTTGGGAGGATATCGCATCAAGGCTCGTCTCTACAGCTAATTCGAAATCGGTTTATGCTGTTGTTAGTAGACTGGTTGTGGCAGCAGCAGCTTATGCTATTTGGAGTGAAAGAAATACAAGATTTTTCAGCAACAGGTTGAGACCCCAGAGCAGATTGCCGATGGTATTATCAGCACTGTGAGAACAAAATTAATTTCCTTCAAGTACAAGCAAACTGCTAATGTTAAGCGTTTTTTGGGGGGAATGGAAGATGGATAAGGAAGACTTCTTGAATGAAGATTGAAGACCAATTTCTGTTTTGTCTTTTGATGTAATTGGTTGTTTCTTTGTTGTTTGTGTTGTGTTTCACTCTTTAGTGGTATGCCGCTAAGAGAACTAGGGGGTATTTCAGCTTCCTACTTGTTTTTTTGATATATTATAAAATCACCGGGGTAAACCCTTTACCCAAAAAAAAAAAGATGCAGATAATCTCAAATTTGTTCAAATCACTAAAGAAATCATTTGAATTAATCATCATAGCCTTTTAAATCACCAAATCTTGTGAATAACACAAACAAACCAACCTAACCAGTATGATCCCATTCTTTGTTTATACATTTCTTATAGGTTTCTAGCACTCATTTACCCAATTTTAGAACAAGTAAGCTTTATATATGTTTTAATATGGAAATTACATATACAGCCTGAAAAGCATGCTCTACAACAACCTGCTGCACAAATATATGGAAATACATGTGGCACGCGCCTCAGGTTCAATTTTTTGCCAAGAAATCTTGCCTCGGGTGTGCGCCTATTGCTACCAAAAACGCAGGGACGCGAGCCTTGTTGCGCCTAGGTCCGCTTTTGTAAACCAAGATCCCACTCATAGCAAAAGCTACTGATAGCAAAACCTTTATTATACATTTAAAGTATAGTTATCCCGATAACAAATCTTGTGAATAATCATCATCATCATCATACTCAGTAAATCCCTTCAATAGCAAAGCTAAGGTAGGGTCTGAGGAGGGTAAATGTAGACAGCCTTACCTCTATCCCGTAGGAGTAGAGAGGCTGCTTCCAGTGAGACCCCCGGTTCCATAGTAGTTTTGTATCAAACCTTGGACCTAAGGCACATAACACTCAAACAATCAAAACAAAGACCGATTGGTGCATGTACCCCATCTCTTTCAGCTATCAACGCCACCACATGATGCATGATTAGCCATCCGTAGCTTTTAACGTTATTCTCACGAAATTAGTAAAATAACGTTAAAGTTAGTACCAGTTCACTTTTGCCCACGAGCGCCCACACATATATACGTATATGTGCATACCGCAAGCGAGGCATAAAATCTTGTGAATAATCAGGGTCTCAAATACAATTTAGCAGGTTTGTGAATTAAAACTACATATTGGGCAACTTTTGTCGGGTCATTTAACCCGCTAGAAGTATACATACCCGAATTAAACCATTCATAAGTAAATTAACCAAGATTACCTATTGCAATGTGAAATAAGGCTCTGCATAGGATCTGTTATCTGTATCATCATCACCACCTCCACCATCGTCACCATCATAGAGTATTGCTAGGGCTGTAAACGAGCTGAGCCGCTCATGAGCTACTTGAATTGAGTCAAGTTTAGACGAATGATTAAAAATTAAGATAAAACAATTTGAGGCTCAGATTATTAAACAAAGAGGATAAATCCGGCATGGATGCATACTCAATGGTTGCCATGTGAAACCACATGACCATCCGGGTTGCCCCGCCAAGATGCAAATAATCTCATCTTTGCTCGATTTCACTCAGACGCATTGAAATTCATCATCGCAACCTCTTAAAACTCATCAAATCATCTTCAACTAACTTTTCATGCAGATCTTCAGTACTAACGTTGTTCCCGAGTTTAATAATAACAATAACAATAATAATAACAATAACAATAACAATAAACAATAACCATAAACAATAACAATAAAAATAACAATAACAATAACAATAAACAATAACCATAAACAATAACAATAACAATAAACAATAACCATAAACAATAACAATAACAATAAACAATAAACAATAACAATAAACATTAACAATAACAATAATAATAATAACTGTTTCTCCTTGTGATTTTGTTTGTTTGTAAAGATGAAGGGTTGTTGATTTATAAAGAAAATCATGGGCTTCAAAGACCGATGTTTTACTTAAATAAATAAAGTCAAAATCAGACTTTGAGACTGAGAGAGGAGGGCAACAACCCTTAAAAACCTTCTCCTCTGCAATCGCCTCATTTCGTCTGAATGAAAATAAAATTTGACAACAAATCGTTTTTTTTTTTTGGCTCAGATCTGCAAATATGAAAGCGAACAAAGTGGGTGGGACTCCGTCATGGCCACAATCCGGGTTGCCCCGCCAAGATACGGGCCCACTTTCACACAAAGGCCGCTAACTTATTATGCTCGGAAACAATATTATATGCAGAGAGAAATCTTCATCGCCAACACAGATGCAGATGTATACATACAGAAGGATAGATACATATATATATATATAGAGGGAGAGAAAGAGGGTGTTGGTAATTGGTATAACGTTATGACTGCTATAGTTGTTGCTGTTGCTATTGCTGTTGAAGGGTTGTTGATTAAATGGGGGACGAAATCATTGGCTCAAACATGGATGATGTTGTGGCAAGAGAGGTGGCAACCACCCTTTTGAAACCTACCGACCCTCTCGCCGGATCCTCATTCGATTTTTCCGAGCATATTTTCCCCAAAATCTGAGACTAGGTCATGGTGCTGAATTAATTTGTTTATAGTTGTTGGTGGTTTGTTTGTGTTGTGTCATCACATTTAGCCCTGGTTTTGTAGCTTATTTACATCATGGGGAGTGGGTTGTATGGGCCCATGGTCGATGCCATGACCGAAAAAATTAATGCCCATGGGCCAAGCAATCATAGTCTGTCATGTCAACCCTCTTTTCACTTTTCGTTTTGCATTCAAACATAATGGGTGCTCCCCTCTCCTTCTTCACTCCCCGTTTGACATCCCAATGGTCGAAAAAAGCAACATGGCACAAGCGGTGACTCCTCCCCGTTCCATTGTGTTTACCGCATCAAATGTGGGGTTGGCGGTTGTGTTACCGCGCGGTGAACGGTCACCGCCAGTCTTCCCCGCTTTACACCCCGTTAACCCTAATGTTAAATTTAAAGCTAGTTTATTTACTTATAATCTTCGAGCTTAGGAAAAACCTTAACGTGCGTTGCAGACGACTCATATTCACATATTACTACCTAAATTACGTCTACAATTACGAAAAACCTTAACGTGCGTTGCAGACGACTCATAATCACATGTTACTAGCTAAATTACGTCTGCGATTATGGGCCCTACGCAACACACGGATCCGCCAAAATAGTTATTAGAAAGTTACATATTACTATTTCTAATAGATTAGCGTTAAATTAAAAATCTAGTTTGTTCACCTACTAATTTATAGTGCAGTTACATCATGTAAATAATCATATTGGTTACCTAATATAACCTATTTTGTTAAACAAGTCATGTGAGGCTTAATCAATTTAATAAACAGTTGATCTATTTCTCTTCATCAGGATGAATACTTCCAACTTCCGATATTTTTGTCTACCTCTCTATCTTGCAATTCGTCATCTCTACTTATAAAACCTATTTTTAACAGTTAAGTTGTTAAAAAAGACACAGCTAGAAGATACTATCAGTATCCCTCCCCCTCCTCTCCCCTCCCTCTCGGTATCGACGTCTCATCTTCGGTGAACCTTTTCGAAAGAAAAAATAAAGATATTGTTTACGCTCCTAAAACATGGAACTATATGTGTTATATTCGGGTTCGCCAATTCAACCCATTAACCCAAAACTCATGTTTAGCTTGTTCAACTTGTTGATACCACTTTATAGAGCGGTTTAGCCAAAGAAAATAACCTGAAATTTGTAACATTTTAAAAAAAAAAACTACTCGGTATTTTTTTGTGTTTCTTTTTTGAAAAATGTTCAAAAATATGTATATTACATTTCCTATTTTTTTTAGAAAAGTTTCTTGAGTTTACATGGGTTTTTTTACAAAGGTTTCTTGAGTTTACACAACTCAAGTGGGTTTTCTCTATAGCGTTCCCCTATATATATATATATATATATATATATATATAGGGAGAGTTTAAATGAGAATGTTAAATATCGCGAGAACCGTGATAACGAATGAAAAAAACGCAAGAACTTTGTAAAAAACAATTAAAATTCAAAATTTCTTTTTACACTTATCATTATTATTCGAATAAAATGTTAGAAATTTAATTTACACGTTTAAATTTACGTGAATTTTTCAAATAAAGAAAATGTACACATGTGTAAGTTTGCCATTTACACATATGTAAATTTGTTATATTTACACATGTGTAAAAATCAAATAAGAGTGATTTTGAGAGTAGAAATGAATTATTTGATGTTATAAATTCTTTTTTTGGTGTTGTATTTTAATTACATTGAAGTTTGTATTAAAAACAATTAGTTTTGATTGGTTTTTTCATTAGTACTCATGATTCTCGCAATATTTAGCATTAGTGTGAGGTTTATTAGGGAACACTAAAAAAGTGAGAAACTGGGGAACACTCTTAACAATTTAACTTAACATATGTTAAAAATCAATTTTAAAAAAAAAATTTGGTGTTGTATTTTAATTACATTGAGGTTTGTATTAAAAACAGTTAGTTTTGATTGGTTTTTTCATTAGTACTCATGATTCTCGCAATATTTAGCATTAGTGTGAGGTTTATTAGGGAACACTAAAAAAGTGAGAAACTGTGGAACACTCTTAACAATTTAACTTAACATATGTTAAAAATCAATTTAAAAAAAAAATTCGACGCATTTCTTTATATATACTTTTAGAAGCATTTTTAGTAAAAAAAATCAAAAACTAAAAATGTAAAAAAAACAGTTAAAAAAGGTTTAATTTTTTTTACAAAAATGATTTTTCTTTACAAAAATGATTTTTTATTGGAATAGTTTCTACCTAATTTTTAAAAAGAAAAATGCTGAAAAAAAATTTAAAATTTTGATATTTAGCATGTTAAGATAATTTTATAAGATATATTTTTTTAAACATTTTTTATATTTTTTAGTTTTTAAGTTTTTTTTTACTAAAAATATTTCTACATGTATTTATAAGGAAAAACGTCAAAAAAATTTTAGAAAAAATTTATTTTTAACATGTTAGGTGGAATTTTTAAGAGTATTCCCCGGTTCCCCACCTTTTAGTGTTATATACTTATATATATAGTGTGAGGTTCACCGGGGAGCACTAAAATGGTGGGAAACCGGGAAACACTCTTAACAATTTATCTTAACATGTTAAAAATCAACTTAAAAAAAAAAAAATTGGTGCTTTTCTTTATATATACTTTTAGAAGCATTTTTAAGAAAAAAATCAAAAACTAAAAATATAAAAAAACAGTTCAAAAAGGCTTAATTTTTTTTTTACAAAAATGATTTTTTATTGGAATAGTTTCTACCATTTTTATAAGGAAAAGCGCTGAATTTTTTTAAAAAAATGATTTTTAACATGTTAAGTTAATTTTATAAGATATATTTTTTAAAACATTTTTTTATATTTTTTATTAAAATGTTTCTACATGTATTTATAAGAAAAAGCGTCGAAATTTTTTTAGAAAAAAATGATTTTTAACATGTTAAGTAGAATTTTTAAAAGTGTTCCTCCGTTTCCCACTTTTTTAGTGTACCCCAATGAACTCTTCTCTGTATGTTAAGGGGTTTTCTAATGGCACACCCCCTGTCTATCCGCACACTTTTTCTGTTCAATACGCATCGTATAGGCCTATACGATGCGTATTGAAATAAAGTAAAAGACATGGCAGGCTGACAGGTGTAGGTTATGTCTGGCGGCGTGCTTGATACGCATCGTATAGACCTATACGATGCGTATCAAGGCACTAATTTTTTGAAGTTTATTTTTTGTTGTGTTGTGTCGAATGCGAACCCGAGAACCGAAAGGGATTTCGAGCAGTTGGTCGATGACATGATAGATAAAGATCTTGACACGATCATATCCATTTTCAAGTATTAGACTATATAGTCCAAGATGAAATATAGTAAAACCATTCAAGCCCACCAGTCTACAATGTGTTATGGTGAGATTTTTCAATTTTGCACAGTGGGAGAAAAGACTAGCACCCCTGTCAATATTGTCATAATGCACTGAGACATAACAGAGATTTAAGCGGCGTGTTAAAACGGAACATAATCCCAGATTGTCTAAAGAAGCGTTTTTATCATGTGTCATGTGGTAAACAAATACCAATGGTATATTCAGATCTCTATTCGGTCATCTTTCCGAGCTTTTACACACGAATATGTGATTCCCAATTTGCGGGACATAATCCCAGATTGTCTAAAGAAGCACTTTTATCATGTGTCATATTAGATGCGTATCAAGTCACTGATTTTTTGAAGTTTATTTTTTGTTGTGTTGTGTCGAATGTGAACCCGAGAAACGTATTATCTGGATCACACGTGGGAGAAACTAGCTAGGACTAGACCCCTGAAGTTGTCATTTGATAATCACACGTGACAGTTCATTTGATAAAATACGTGGGAGAAAAGACCAGCACCCTTGTCGTTCCGTATTTTCTCCTTTTCTAATTCTCCAAGAATCTCGTAACGTATTCTCTGTTTCTCTAAATCGTCTGTAAAATTATGTTTCTCTAATATGACACATGATAAAGCGCTTCTTTAGACAATCTGGGATTATGTTCCGTGTTTTATGACACATGATACGGCACGCTTACCTTAATCACATCTTCCATGGAGTCACAGATCTGACAATAGGGCCCATGAATCTTATGCCCACCCGAGACCGACCTCTGGATCACACGTGGGAGAAAAGACCAGCACCCTTGTCGTTCCGTATTTTATCCTTTTCTAATTCTCAAAGAATCTCGTAAAGTATTCTCTGTTTCTCTAAATCGTCTGTAAAATTATAAAAAAGCAAACTATGCGGGCTTTCCATCCATATATTCCGTCCAACATATGACACATGATAAAAGCGCTTCTCTAGACAATTTGGGATTATGTTCCGTTTTATTACAGTCGTGAGGTGGTCAAACCTTTCTAAAAGTAGAAAAAAAATAAAACAGAAGAAAGTGTTCCTCTTTGTTACCAAGCATGTCATCTGAAACAATTAACAGGACATTGTTAACAGGGGGAATCTATTGGAACACCTGATCGAGAGAAACTTCTTTGAGCTAACTGCCGATATCTCATCCTTCTTATCTTGCTATTAAACGAGGTATAATAGCTAATAAAATATGTCTAACTTTTGAAGGTTCTTTATATGCTTCTTTCCCAATGCATGTCTGTGTCGAACAGTTTCTTAATAGATTTCGTCCGTTCAAGGTATGCTTGTTTATGCGATTTACAGAAATAAGGATGCTTTCCACGGTAAACGATGCAGCTGGTGAAACCAAAGCTGTTATTTCGGTTGTTCAGTACTTCCGAAACGATTCAAGTGAGTCCTATGAAGCAAGTGTCTGTCTATTCAGTCGAGAGGAATCATTATATGCTTCTTTCCTGATGCATGTCTGTGTCGAACATTTTCTCCGTCCCTAATTTCTCCACTCACCGTGAAATCGAACAGTTTCTTAATAGATTTCGTCTGGTTTCAAAGCCGGTTGAGGATTACGAGTGTTCTAGACTCGTTCAAGGCATGCTTGTTTGTGCGATTTACAAAAATAAGGATGCATTCCACGGTAAACGATGCAGCTGATGAAACCGAAGCTGTTATTTCTGTTGTTCAGTACTTCCGAGATGATTCAAGTGAGTCCTATGAAGCAAGTGTCTGTGTATTCAATTGAGAGGAATCATTGCATTACATCCCCGTTGAAAACAAGTGGTTGTAATGATGGAACCCTTGATTTGAAACACATTTTGAGAAATTTATAGTTTAAAACGCATCGTATAGGCCTATACGATACGTATTAATCGATGAATTTACTGAAATACCCCTGTTTTTCTGATCAATTCAGGGGTGTTTTTGAGAAAATTCAAAGTTTAATACGCATCGTATCGGCCTATACGATGCGTATTAAGCCGATATATGATAAGACATAGGCCTATACGATCGTATATGTCATTATTTCAAATTTAGTTTTATCGTGTTTCCCTCGGTTCGACGCGTATACGTGTCGTTTTTTGCCAAACTTTCGCATATTTTATCGTTTTATGACGTATACCTTCAGCATAAGTCGTTTCGGTGCCGTTCGGTCGCATACGAATATTGTATTCTAGGATTACGTACAATTTTGTTTGAAATCCACTTGTACTCCATAGTGTCGTGTTATATGTATACGTGTGTGGAAATATCGTTAGTCGCGTATTTTGACGTATTTTTGCATATTTTGACGTATTCTAACATATTGTTGCGTATTTAATAGTATTTTTGACGTATTTGAGCGTATTCTAACGTATTTTAGCTTATTTTAACATATTTTAGGGTATTTTTACGTATTTCGGCGTATTTTAACGTATTTTCATGTATTTTTCCGTAATATGACATATATTAACATATTGCAACGTGTTTTTAGCATATTTTCATGTATTTTATCGTATTTTAACGTATTTTAGCGTATTTTTTTGTATTTTAGAGTATTTTAGCTTATGTTGAAGGATAGCGCAAACAAGTTCTCCACAGTTTGTTATTCAGGTCTCTATTCGGTCATCTTTCCAAACTACAACACACGATAAGTTTAAACTTTATAGTGTGTGATTTGACCAGGAAATGATTGGAGGTGATTTATACTTTTAATAAGTTGTCACAGTTGTCAAATTTGTTGCGTGCATTCATATTGTTTAGATAACAACAGATAATGAACGGATTGTTGGACTTCTTGTTCAAATGCAGCTGTAGGATCCGTACTTAAAGGTCTCTCTAAAACATACCAACTGATTCAGATTTAAACAATGCACGCCTCAATTCATCTTTTATATTCTTTTCTTCGATTTCAACAATTTTTTTCAATAATCAGTACGCAACAAATCTTTGTGTAGTTATTCGGAATGTTTCGGAACATCATAGAAGACGAAACTTCAGCAACCATTTTTCCTTTTCCTTCAATTTCGAAAACATTCTCCGTAACATGAAGACGTGTCGGGTTCTTCTGCTAGTGGTTTCTGTATTGAACCGGGAATATCAAGTTCACAGTGCATAGAAACCACCTTGTTAATTTTAATGAAGCAATGGAGATTGAATCTGCAAACCGCCACCGTCTTTTACTACGAAAACGGTGGCTATACGAAATATAAACCGCAATCGTTTGTGACTACGGGAAACACTAGCAAAAAAACAAATATTTTTAGAGAAGCATTGGGATTCAAGGGTTTAGTTAGAAACATCTTAACATGATATAATTGCAAGACTGTTTATCGGGCTTCCAATGCTCACACAGGGTGATAAACAACGCTAATATGAACACATACCAACTGATTCAGATTTAAACAATGCACGCCTCAATTCATCTTTTTTACTATTTTCTTCGATTTCAACAAATCTTTTCAATACTCAGTACGCAACAAATCTTTTTGTAGTTATTCGGAATGTTTCGGATCATCATAGAAGACGAAACTTCAGCAACCATTTTTCCTTTTCCTTCAAGATCGAGAACATTCTCCGCAACATGAAGACGTGTCGGGTTCTTCTGCTAGTGGTTTCTGTATTGAACCGAGAATATGAAGTTCACGGTGCAAAGAGACCGCCTTATTAATTTTAATGAAGTAATGAAGACTGAATCTGCAAACGTTTTTTACTACGGAAACGGTGGCTATGCGAAATAAAAACCGCAATCGTTTATGACTATGGGAAACACAAGTTTTCTTTTTGAGCTTGATGGATGTCCGTTATCTCAACGCTTTTCCTTATATTACTGATCTGGGATTGGAGAACCGTTGTGTATTTGCTTGCTGATCTGGAATTGGAAAACCATTGTGTATCTGAATCAGGTTATTAAACAAACACTTCTAAGATGAGTTAGTATTGAACCAAGAATATGAGATCAGGGTGCAGACACGTGGGAAGAAAGTCATTGGACTGCCGCAGATGAAGTCAAATGTGATCAAACTTGGACATTAGACGTAAATCTTGAAGCAAATATGTGGTTCCCAATTTGCGGAACATAATCCAGATTGTCTAGAAAAGCGCTTTTATCATGTGTCATATGGTAACAAGAGTATGCTGTTCCAAGATTAATTCCAATTGCAGTTTTTTCAACTCTCCTGTTCCAAATGCAGCTGATGAAACCGAAGCTGTTATCTCAGTTGTTCAGTACTTTCGTGATAAATACAATGTTCATCTTTGTTATCCTTTGCTTTCTACAATTCAAGCAGGCACGAATGCTAAATGTACTGTTATTACATCCGAGACGATTCAAGTGAGTCCTATGAAGCAAGTGTCGGTCTATTCAATTGAGAGGAATCATTGCATTACATCCCTGTTGAAAAATGGAATCGATAAATTTAGGGAAAATGGGGTTGAAAGATGATAACCCAATAGTGGAGAATCTCATTCTACAGCTTCGATAAATTCTGGGGTATTCTCAAATAATGTTTCCTAGATGTTTGAAGACCGACAAATGTCCAAAGTGCTGCTTCTTCGTTCGCGTGACGGAAAGCTACCGCGTGACGGAAAGCTACCGCGTGACAGGAAGCTACCTTGCAAAATTAAAAAATTAAATCGACACCTTCAATACGCATCGTATAGGCCTATACGATGCGTATTAATTTTTGATAAGGGGACATTGTCAGCCTTTGACAGACATAGAAGTTTGAACCCAGCTCAATACGCATCGTATAGGCCTATACGATTCGTATTGAGGGTGTCGATTTAATCCCCAAGGTGTGCCAATAATACGACCCGTATGTTAATCCATGATGCCTGTTCAATACTCTTACAATAGTAATACTTCAGTATAACTATGGTACATGAAATATGTATTTTTAATTCCATCTAGGCATCACATTTGACTATATAAAGTCAAAAACTGACTTTGATATGAACAGAGGGGGACCAACCGCTCTGAAATTGTAGACTTTGGAACTTGGTTTTTAAAAAGCACCCCTCAGCCGCTCAAGACAACCCGAGCGGTTCGGTTTGTAATTTTTAAAAATCGTTATTAGCAATTTGGCCCATAATATTTGTCAAACCGGCCAAACCGGACCGTGAACATCCATAAACATAATACAACAAAGAAAGTTAAAATTTGATTATAGTTGTTAATAAACATTTATAAACATTAAAGAAGAATTTGTCATGTGGTTAAATACCAACAAGAAACAACAAAATTCAGTAAGATTATAATGTTCTCTCAAACCCATATGATTAAATATATTTAAGAAAAAATAAAATTAAAGCTACCTGTTTAATCTATAATACTATATAAAGGAAATCTGATGGATTGAAATGTTCTATAATACTATATAAAGGAAATCTTATGGATTGAAATGTAATTTTACATCGCGCTCAACTTTTGAAGCAATATGTACAACTAATGAAAGCCTATTTTATAAGGGTAAAATTGTAAAGAGGTTAACATTTTAAGACACTAGGAGGGTATAATAGTAAACTGCACCTCACACATTGAAAATCCTTTCCTTCCCTGCCCTTAGAAAACCTAAACGACATCTCACAATCAAATCCCCCACCTGTAATTATGTCGCCACATTGAATTAGGAATTCTAAACGTCTTCCTCTTTATTTTCTATTCTCAAATTGAATCCAAATCGATCGCCCCGGTGTCACTGTATCAAACCCAAGACTGATGGTGAAGTTCGTCGGAGTTCAAAATCATGATTTACTACGTCTCTGTTTGTGCACACAGGTTTATGTCCATGTTCGATTTGGCTCACCCTCTTCAACATTTGACATGTGAAAGGTTCGATTTCAATTCTCTGATTAATTTTGAAGTGAATTTAATTCATTTTTGTCACACCCCCAAAATCCACACGCGGAGCATCACCGCTTGGAGGCGTGACATGACCAGGATCGAGCCACCAATCATATTGAACAACGTAATTAAGTAAATAAAACCAACCACAATACAATCGGTGACCAGAAGCTAGTTAACCAAGTTCAATTTAAACAGCGGAAGCATAAGACGTGAAACCAAAATATAAGTTTAATAAGTTCATAAGTTTAAATGTTTAACATGGGACTCGACATTCCATATCCCACAACGACCTCCTCTTCGTGCAAGCTCCATAAGCATCTAACGACCTGCAAGGCATGTAACAACAAATCAACAATAAAGTTGAGCGAGTTCACAGTATGTGTTCGTTATAAAGTAGTTTATCAGGAACTTTGAGTTTGTTTGCAATTGCAAGTTGAATCAACTTTCCTTATTTTCCAAACCATAAACGGTGGGGGCTACCCCATGTTGTAAACCACTAGACTAGATGTATATATATATATATATATGTGTGTGTGTGTGTCCTTCCCAATCCGAGGACAGAGGTACATATTAAATACGTAGGTTTAGCGCTGGTGTCCTTCTCAATCCAAGGACATAGGTACGTATAAGAATACGTAGGTTTAGCGCTGGTGTCCTTCCCAATCCGAGGACATAGGTACGTATAAGAATACGTAGGTTTAGCGCTGGTGCCATTCCCAATCCGAGGACAGTGGTACATAGTGAGTACGTAGGTTTAGCGCTGGCGTCCTTCCCAATCCGAGGACAGTGGTACGTAGTGAGTACGTAGGTTTAGCGCTGGCGTCCTTCCCAATCCGAGGACGGAGGTAAGTAGTCTAGTAGTGGTGAAAGTACAAGTTCCGTCTCAGCTATTTAATCCCATTCCCAACCACCGGGAATCCCATGCCTTAGTAAGGGTGTGAACTCACCTTTGGTTGCTCGGTTTGACTTTCAAAAATAGCTAACAGTCAAGGTCGGTCACTCACGCCCTAATATGATTACCAGTTAGTCATTTAGTGGTTTCAAATAGAGCACAAAGTTCCTACACGCATCTATCACATAACATGCATCACTTTAACGGTTCATGCCCTTATAAACTTCCCATCTATTCCCGTTCATAAGCAAACATACGATATTGCACATAACACTTTTATTGACATATAATATGTTAGATTATTCTCAGATAACCTACCCGACATTTAGACACACAATTTACTACTTATGTCGTTTCAGTTTTAATCTTCAAAACTGGGCTCTTTTTGGGAATTTTAATAAAATAGTTAACTTGCTCCAAAAATTCCCAACTTTTTACAGAAGGTCTTAAAAGATCCAAATATTATTGTGTAAAAATATCGGGGTCCATTTTATTACCAATATTTTATAAAAATTTATTTACCAGACTGCAATCAGATTCATCACTTTCTGACTGCAGTCCACGGAATAATTTATTTAAAATTCATCGTAAGTCCGGTTTATGAAATTCCAGTGGGAGGATTACAAATACATCAGTGGTCATCTACGGTACAAATTTCATGACCTATTTCTACTCAGGTTTCAAGTTATGATGAAGAATATAACACATATTTTTAGCAGCAAAAATGCAGCTTTTGCTGCTGTTACAAAACGACCCTTTAAAAATAGAAAACGAAGTCCAAAATTATGATTCCAGTGCCATTAGAACCATATTTCATAATAACATGTTGTAGACTCAGAAAATCAGTTTTTCGTTAGGTTATGATCTGGTTACAGGCAACTGAAGTTGGCTGTAAATGCTTGGACAGAAGCTGTTTTCAGCTTATTGTGTTTTAACGCATGTTCTATTTGTTCCGTTAACATGTCTAGTGATCAATAACGACATTTAACATTAACAAGTAATCATCAAGAAATCAGCAACATATTAGAACAACTTTATTTCATCCAGATTTCATCTTATTTCATCATCATGTTAGCTTTATGTTCAAGTTTCTTGTTTAACCCTTTTTAGTGTTCTAGTTCTTTAGTGTTTTAAACATAAGTATCATACTACAAGTTTTAGCCATAAAAACAAGATGAACAAGGGTTTGACAAGAGCTTACTACTAGCACAAGGCTAGGGATGATTCTAGCGAAGAAGATGATGAGAAAAGATGATGAAAAGGCAAGAACAATGCTCTTTTGAAGCTCCACAAGTTGCAAGCTCCTATAACCCTTCTTCTACACTTGAATGAGACTTGAAAGATGGATGAAGATGGTGGTTTAGTGGTGGTGATGGTGGCGGTTTGGGGGTGAGCCGAAAGAGGGAGAGAGAGTGAGGAGTGAGAGTGAATTTTTGTGAAGTATGGTATGTAATCTTGAGGCCATGCTTTATAAGATTACTTCACATATTTTGGTCATTTCTACAAGCAAAATCTAATAAACAATTGCAATTAAATCAGGTTAGGAGATTGGAAGTATGGTGTAAAATATGGTGGGGTCCATTGGAACCGAAATCGGTTGGGGGGGGGGGGTTGGTTACAAGTTTTGTAACTAAGTTAGTAAATATAGTTAGTTTCCAAGTAACTAGATTATATATGTTAGTTATATGATTTTTAGTGGGTGTTATGGTAAACGGGGATCATGACTAGCCAAAAATAATAAACAATGTATTTGACAAAAAATTAGTGTCCCGGGTAATGTCCGGTTGTTCGGTCAGATACTGTTCGTTAAAGTGTTTAATTATTCCGTAAAGTGTCTTTTATATATATTTTT
This sequence comes from Helianthus tuberosus, assembly GCA_030545235.1. Taxonomy (NCBI): domain Eukaryota; kingdom Viridiplantae; phylum Streptophyta; class Magnoliopsida; order Asterales; family Asteraceae; genus Helianthus; species Helianthus tuberosus. The sequence continues at coordinate 69,306,214 of CM060385.1, read as the reverse complement.
GTAACACTTTTAATTCCTAACACTTAGGAAATCATTCAGGGCCATTTAGTCAATTTTTCTGCATATGACTAGTATGTTAACAAGCACAGTATGGCACAGTAATCAGGAAACAGTTAAATAATTCAACACAGTCACTAAGCACTTTAATTATCATTAAATAATCGTACGGATACATGTAATTACGAGGGTTGTCACAATTTTTAGGGTTTTGTGCATCAAATTAGTTGTATTTTTTCTGTTCTATTGCTTCCAATTGTATTAGGATTTCTGTATCAGGCTTCACTTCTTCTGACCAAATATTGGAAACATGTCGCTTGTCTCTTTAATGTATTATCCCAAACCAACATAATAACTCATACATTCCATACAGAAACAACAAGCTCACACTACTCTTTAGTATATAATGCAAGAAATTAGGTAGTTCTTAATAGAACATCGATTTTGATTGGGTTTATCTATATAACATTTGCAGGTGGAAACGCGAAGACTTTGATGTTTGCTCATGTGAGCCCAGAAGGTGATTCTTTCGGGGAAACGGTTAGTACGTTGAAGTTTGCTCAACAAGCTTCGACCGTTGAACTTGGTGCGGCTCAATTGAATAAGGAAAGCAGGGAGATCATGGACCTTAAAGAACAAATCGAGAGCCTGAAGAAACAGTTGGCAGAGAAGGACCCGCAAAGTGCACAAGTCAACAAACTTGAACCGAGATTGCCGCTACCACGAGCAAAAGCAGCAGCTCTTATGATAGACAGAACTCCCAAGAGTCCATGATCGCCATTACCATGACCAGAAGCAGCAGTAGCAATGATGGACATAACTCCGCCAAATTCTTCTTCGAAAACCCGAAAAGTGAAGCCACTTGTGCTACCGAAAACACCTGAATCTCAAATGTCGATCAGAAATTAAATCATTATTTCATCGGAAATTAGAGGTAGCACTGCCAATGTGAAATCGTCACATATCAGGAAATCGCTTCGGACCATTGTATATAGGAGGACAAGTCGGCCTATAAGGCGTTCGACAAAGGGGCAGTGATCTACAGAAGAGGTATGCCATAAAATTTGTGCTCTTACATACCTTGTAGCATAATTTCACTTTCTATACCTCTTAATGTGTGTTGTATTGTCTTCTCATATACCATTATATATGTTTAATGAGCATTTTTATAAGTTGATGCAATGTTTCTTCACCCGTAGGATGAAATATTGTGTAAAGTTGTTCAGCCTCGCTCAATGGCTGGAACTAAAAAAGTAAGTAACTATGTCTATCCAGATAACTCTGCTGAGGTAATTTGAACTTGTTATACATGTGAGTAACAATTATTTAACTACCACAAGATCGATATATTTTTGTATTATCTTACTAATACTTGTAATATAGGTTGAAGCAGTATGTGCACTTGCAGCATACAAACTACGCTGTCCTGTAAGAACATATGTAAATAAAAAAACCGATGTTATACTGGCCGGACCAAGACATCCCAAGAAGGTAAACTACACGATTGGGTTAGCTATTTATTGGTCATTTTCTTGATATTATTAAAAACTTTGTAGAGGCTTCACTGGAAACGCGTCTCGAAATGAACCTTTCCACTCCGACGAGTTCATGATGATTACGAGAAATGGAGTAAGATCAATGGCTATAGTGTGCCATTGTTGCACCCTCAAGATCTTAAGATCTTATTCTTATGTTATTGTGTTTCGTTTCTCGGGCCTTTTTTAACCTCACATGTTTTACTCTTTTACAAATTTTTTGCAGCCCTTTATCTCGACAGGATCTTGTGAGCTGGAAAATGTCCCTGGAAAAAAGACTGCTTCCTGTAGCTGACAGAACGGTAATATGACTTTAAAACTGAATAATCTTTATCTAAGTTTATCATATAAATGTTTTAACCTAAAAACATTATACCAACATGCAGATCCCTCAGCAACTTTCACAACTTTCTGGTTTCATAGACATTGGCAAGATCAATCCAGATGCTTGGCCTGCACTCATAGCAGATTTATCAGCTGGTGAAAATGGAATCGTAAGCCTTGCATTTGGTGAGTTTTCGTTTCGGGCCATTTACGTATAACTTATGATCGGGTCCATTTGGTTGTGTTTTATCGCAAACCGGTGTGGGTTAAAAGTCATTTTAGGTACATTTTTATGCATACAACTTCTTGAATCTTCATTAATGATTTTTATTGCTATTATCGTAATCTTTGTTTTGTAATCATAATTATGGTGTTGATAATTTATAAAAAAACATTTGAAACTGGAAGTACTGTTGGTGGAGGAAACATGGTTGGAAGTAATTTCTTTATATAGTCTACCTTCCACAACATTTGATCTTTAATGTTGTTAGGTCTACCCCTATGACCAGCTAAAATCTATCATCTTTGTTCACAAGGACTGCCTTTACATTGGCTCAATCACAGCAAAGCGACAATGCGAGGTTTGTTTTCTCTGGTTTATTTGATTTTTGTTGAGTAATTTTGCTTCCATATGTAATTGATTGATCTAATTTTGTGTTTCTTTTTATTTACTAGCTGATTCGATAGTCTTTATTGGCCAAGCTTAGTTTATTGATCTAATTTTGTATGTTAATCATGGTGTTCTATGTGGTATATGCTGGGAATTAGAGGTGGAAAGCTTCGTGGGTTGGGTAACTTGTCAAAACGGGCTTACGGGTCAGGTTGACCAATATTCTTTTCTTTGAGTTTTAAAAATTGTTATAGAAGTGTATTATTGTATTATTACTCCAATAATATGTTTTTTGTGATATATCAGTTTTGGCGGTTGTATGACTTGTGACCCATTCATTTTTTTAAACTTTACATATTATTCTATTCAGGTTTTATCCATATCATTACACACCATTGGCTTATGATGTAGGAATGTGCACAACGAAACATTTAAAAAGTAGCAAAGGTATATCCTTAGAAGGAGGATCATTTTTTTTTAACAACATCTCGGTCAGGGCTATACATGACCAAAGCTCGGTCGAAGTGAGATTCGAACTTGAGCACTCCCGGGCAGGAACCCACAAGGTGGTAAACCTTCCCACCTCCATTGCAACCACTGGGCTACAACATCATTGGCAGGAGGATCATTTAAAAACCGACCTCTAAAACATTTAAAAAGTAGCATAGGTATATCCTTAGAAGCTGATCCGCTTTTAGCTTGTGAAATTCTTTTGTTTTATTTTGTCTTTTGGTCTTCTGGCCAACAATTCTAGGGAAGATCATGTTGAATATGCCTGGTGTTAAGAAAGTGTTTTGGAGCTAACAAGTGAATACAAAGATGGATTAATGATGCCATAAAATTTGAGTATTCACTTTTGTAATTACTCTATAATTTGAGTTTTGGAAATTCTTGGCTTCAAGAATGGGCTGCGGAGGAAGTATTTGTTTGTTAGTTTTTTAGGTTCAAGTGAGGGTAAGTTAGGCAAAAGTGGATTTCTTCTAGATGGTTGTTTTAATGAAAGAGCTATTAAAAAACATAAAAACAATATACAATTGTGATTTAATTGAGTGATGGTAATTAGTTGAATGAATGGTTTAAATTTTAGTTTTTGATTTTTTTTGTTTATGAGAGTAATGTAAAAACACGTTGCCTTTTTATGCTTTTGTTAACAATTATTAAAGTTTAATAAAATATATCAATAATGCAGTGTGACTTAGTTTAAACTCTTAGCTTGTTAAGAAAAACAAGTTAGCAGAAGGTTTTGGATTGTTAAGAAAAACTTTGGTTTTTCTGAGTTGAGTTGGACATTTTAGGTTGTTAAGAAACACAAGTTGGGTTGAACATTTTAGCTTGTTAGGAAAAACAATCCAAGGTGGATTGGTTTGTTAGTTTTAAGCTTATGGTTGTGCTTTTGTTGGTTTGGCGCAGTTCGGTTTGTTTACATCCTTTTAAAACTCTTTAAATCCCCATGACCGGTTTTGAAGTAACTTAACCGAAAATTTAGATTGTGACATAAATGAACTGAACCTTCTCATGCACACCCTTAGAATTACTAACAAGTGTTGTGTTTCCCGTTGTATCGCGAATTTGGTCTTGATTATGGCTCAAAACCGAACCTCCCCGTGCATAGCCCTAAACTCACCAACCTTAGTGATATATTTCCCGCCGCATCGAACGGGTAAACGCACAAAGTCGGTGGTTTCCCACCGGCTTTGCCTCCTTGCCCCCCCCCCCCCCCCCGTATTTTCATGATATTGCAATTTTAGCCCCTTGACTTTGTAACCTTCAAAGTTTCATAAAATGGCAAATTTAGTCCCTAAACCTTCTACTTTGAATTTTTAAAACCACAACCATATCTTTCAAACTTTGCCAGCACCAACTCTCTACTTTGGTTTTCCACCATTACCCCCTTAGCTCTTACATACTTACGTACCAACCCTCTTCTTTTACATTTCCACCAGCACCCCCTCATCTTTTACACATTTCCGTCACCACCCCTATACTTTTACACTTTGTCTTTTTTATACTTTGCTTTTTTACTCCTTGCACTATTACTCCATTTTTATACCCGCCCAACTTTAAAAAAAATTGCAATTGTAACCCCTAGACTACAACACCTGCTTTTGCAAATGACAATGCATTGTGTTTTACGAAATGTCTTTGGCATTGTGTTTTACACTTTGTGTCTACCTTTGTGTTTTACACTTTTTTGTAATTGTATTTTACGCACTGCGTTTTACGAATTGTGTTTTGTCTTACTGTATGTTTTATCTTGTGTACAATTAGAGAGTGCGCATGTGAATGTTCTAAAAAATCTATTGTTTCGATGTGTAGAAAAAGTATATCGTACAATATGACTTAACATACAATTGTTGGCTGTTGTGTGCAGAGGAAAACTTGAGCCGATCTTTTTGGTTACATCAACCACGTGCAAAGGACGATACAATCTCAAGGTAATTAATTTGTCTCTGTCCGAATATAATTGATAGGATCCAAAAGAGTGAGACTTTGTGGCCTGTGAGAACTGTTGTTTATTGTGCATCTGTTTGTAAGTCAAACCGAGCACTTGTTTTTATTATTTTTGTTGAGTCAAATCGAACACTTGTTCATACCGTTTTACTCATATTACGACTCTATTTTTTGTTGTTTTCTCTTTTGTTTTTCTAACGGTACCGTATTTGATCGAAATTGGTGTTGTTCTTTACGGTACTGACATAAGTCTTTATGGTTATCAAACAATATAAAACACGGATTGGTATTCTTTTAGACCTATTGGATCGGTAATATAGATATACATCTTATATATGATCTATTTATCGTTTTAATTTTTGAATTATGTTTCCGCCCCGTATTGCCGGTTAGAATTATAGGAAGAATCTGTTTATCGCGCCGCAACGCGCGCGGGTTTACCACTAGTATGATGATAGGGCAGGCATAGTAGCTTAAGTTGTCAGTCCTTAAAACTTCACTAGTTTGAGTTTAGTATAAACAAGTTTGAGCCATTTTTGGGTCGACCCATAGTACGATAACAGGTACCATATGTTTGGAAAAACCGAATGCAGAGATAAAAAATAAAATCCACATTAGCAAGAAAATAAGATGAAGCTATAGAAGGCTCAGATTTGTAAACAATCAAACAAGCAAACTTACTGGTTGCAGTGCAAAAGAAAAGATATATCCATATCTTCATTCTTTCACATAGCCATCCGAGCCGATCAGACAAGATGCAGATAATCTCAACTTAGCTAGAATTCATCAGGACTCGCTCAAATCCATCATCATAGCCTCATGCATTCACCAAATCTTACAAATAACTGCTGTCTAAATATATAATTTAAGAGGGGTTTTATGCAATAAAAATTACATTTTGCGATCAACCGGCATTTTGGCCTAGAGGTATTAGAGAGGGCGAGGGTTCAAATCCCAACACAGACTAGAGTAGACATAAAACGTAACTTGAATCGAACGATTTATAAGTAGATTGGTTGAAATTACTGATCGCAGTGTGAAATGAAATGAGGTTCATATTTGTAAACAATCAAAGAAAGAGGATAGATCCGCCACTGCAAACACACCGGTCACAAATGTGAAAGAACAAGACTATTTCACATGACCATGTAGACTGTCCCGCCAAGATGCGGATAATCTCGACTTTTTTCAAATCTAATTGCCCGCAATGAAATTCATCGTCACAGCCTCAGTGTAATTTTTGTGTATTTGGAAAATGTAAATTAAATCCATGATGTTTATTTCTGAAAATCATAGGTGTCAAAGAGCCAACAACCATACTAGTATATCCCACAAATAGCAAAGTTATTAGTAGGCATCAAAGAGCCACATTTGACTAATCAAAGTCAAAATAGGACTTCAATATGAACGGTGCAACCACTCTAAAAAACCACTATGAAATTGCATAACTTGGAAGCTGGTTTCAAAAAAAGTGTGCCTATGTTAGTGCACTATGTCTGTTGACTTCGTCTTGTATCATGTTATGTAATAGGTTTGAGATATCAGGGCTCGTAGTACGAGGAAACAAGTTTTACATAGTTTGAAGTAATTCCGCATGGAATTAACAAAGTAATTCTGCATGGAATTAGCCAAGCTAATTCCACATGAAATTAACTTGTTAATTTCACACGGAATTACATCTATATATAAACCCTTGTTCACATCTCATTTGTAACGAAATTAGAAATTGTACCGAAGTGCTGTCGGTTTGTCTCGAGGTGCTGTAACTCTATCATATCATCAATAGAGACATATTAAAGTGAATCAAGCTATTATACTGTCCGTTTTCATTGATTCCGCCTTTGAACCGGATATAAAACTCTTCTGATTGCCTAGTTCGGGTCTTACAATGATCCTACAAGTGGTATCAGAGCTCAGGAGGAAGAGTTTTTTGTGATTACAGCTGAATTTCTGTCTTCTACACTTTCTTTTTCAAATTCGACAACTTTTAATGGTCAAAATGGTTTGAGTTTCACATATGTTGTGTAAAACAGTGTTTTAACAAAGCCTTGAAAGATTCAGATCAAAATTCGACTTAAAAGTGACAAAAAATGGGCCAGAACGTAATTCTGTTTGAACGAAGGAGTTATTTCCGTTTGAAAAGTTGAAAGTGTTTCATACGAAATTATTAATTCCGTGTGAAAGGGTTATTTCCGCGTGGTAATTCCGTGTGAAAGGATAATTTCGTTTGGAGAGTCTGTTTGAAAGCCTAATTCCGTTTTAAGTCTAATTCCGCACCAAAAGTAATATCGTGTGAATCTTAATTCCGCTTGGGAACTGTGATTTCATTTGGAGGCTTAGTCCGTTTGAAACCTGATTTCGTTTCAAGTTTCATTCCGTGTCAAGATTATTTCACGTCAACCGTGTATCAGTCTGTTTCAGATATTTGTTATTATTGATTCTGATTGTGTTTATTTGTTTGTCTCGAGGATCACATCATGACTGAAGAATTTTTCAATACATTCTACAACGCGTTTACCTCGGATACAGTGGATGCTTCAGATGCTACACCCAAAGCGATAACAAAAACAATCAAAGACAACATTAAACATGACAACTTTTATGGAACCTATTCAAAGCCACCGAAGCTGGATAATATTGAGGATTATGTTTGGTGGAAGGAGAGGTTTGTCAATTGGACGAAGGCATATGCACATGAGAGTTGGTTTTGTTTGAAGTTTGGATATGATAGCCCAGTAAATGACAAAGGAGAAGAAATTCTGATCAAAGATTTTTCAGAGGAAGACAAAAAGAAATTTTCATACGAACAGAAGATGATTGCTTTGATCCAGCAATTAGTTCGAGATGATATTTTTTCATTATTAATACATGATGGGTCATCAAAGTCTGTGTGGAAAGCTTTGAAGGCAAAAGCTAAGGGGGGTAAACAAATTCAGAAAAACAAAATCGCGTTATTGAAAAAAGAATTCGATTTATTTGACAGTTTAAAAGGAGAGACAATGAGGCAAATGATTGAGAGGTTTTGTCATTTAAAGATTGAACTAGAAAGATTTAAAATTGTGAAAACTAGAGAAGAAGTTGTGGATAAAGTAATTGAAGCGTTACGACGAGCTGATCAGTGGCAAACGTTTGTTTTTATCTTGAAAAATGATGCTTTATATGATACGATTTCTCTTGATGTGTTGTTAGAAAAGATTGAGAGTTATGATCTGGAGCTACAAAAGCAAAACAAGATGAGTGGTTCATCGCATCATCAGAATGTTGGTCTATACTACAAAGGCAATGTACCTTCAGAGAAAGTTGGTAGTTCACCAAAGACAGCATTCAGTAGTGAGAAGATGAAGGAACCATAAACAACTTCATCAAGTTACCATTCTGGATATCATTCATCCGCTTCAAAAGCTAGTTCTGAAGAAGCAGAGGAGATACTATGCAACATTGCTCTTAAATTGAAAAATTCTCCGGCGATGAGCATCAATGCTGCTAAACAGCAAATGAGTTTTCTTGCATCAGTTCTGGAATCGTATGAAGGTCTAGTTGCAGGCAAGATTGGAAACTCTGAGTTAACCAAAGAAGACTATGAACAGATTGATCCGGAAGTGATGGAACTCATTGACACCCGCTGGTGTTTAGCTAGTTGCATCCACAGAGCTCAGAGATATATGGAAATTACTGGGAAACAATCTCTTGGTGGTGCTTCAACTAAATTGGGTTTTGATAAATCCAAAGTGACCTGCTTCAAATGTAAGCAAAAAGGTCATTTCAAGAGAGAATGCAACAATTCTGCGGTTGGTGGGAATGAACATCCGTTCAATGATGATTACTACCGAAAGGCAATCTACCACCAAAGCAAAGAAGAGCCAAAGATGATTGAAGACAAACCCAGAGAGAAGTCAAGAGCTTGTGCTGTGATTCACGATGATGAAGGATATGATTGGAGCCAGATTTGTCTGGAAGAAGATCGTGTTGATATTCGAAAAACAGCTCATGGCAGAAAACCATCAAACAACAACCATTATGTTTTTGTTGCTGAAATAAAAGAAGAAAACAAAGAAGAAAATGTTGTTGCTGAGGTTAAAGAGAAAACTCGAGAAGAGATTTTGAAAGAGAAGACTGAAAGAGAAAGATTCATTGTGGGATGCAGAATGGAGAAAATGCAGGAAGAGTATGAAAATGCAGTTAGTAACAAAAGATGGGATAAGAAACAAGAATGTTTTGTCAACAAACAAGGTGAACCGGTTGTTCCCAGAAGTGACATAGTTCATGATGATGTTCTTCTAGTAATTCCTCGATCCGATGAATATTATTCCAATGTTGCAAAAGAAAAGACATATGTGAAAAGGCTGGATAAAATCATCAGGGATGCTATGACAACAAAACTGAGGAAGAGGAATGAAGAAAGAATGAAGAAGAACATTGAGAATTTAGTTGATGATTTGAAGAAAGCTGCTGAGGAAGTCATGGTTGAAGAAAAAGAGAAGGTTGTTGAAAAAGAAGATGTTATTGAAGAACAGCAAGTTGAAGTAGTCAAGAATGAGAATTTGGAAGCTGGTGATGCTGGTGATGAAGTTAGTGCACTATGTCTGTTGACTTCGTCTTGTATCATGTTATGTAATAGGTTTGAGAGATCAGGGCTCGTAGTACGAGGAAACAAGTTTTACAAAGTTTGAAGTAATTCCGCATGGAATTAACAAAGTAATTCCGCATGGAATTAGCCAAGCTAATTCCACACGAAATTAACTTGTTAATTTCACACGGAATTACATCTCTATATAAACCCTTGTTCACATCTCATTTGTAACGAAATTACAAATTGTACTGAAGTGCTGTCGGTTTGTCTCGAGGTGCTGTAACTCTATCATATCATCAATAGAGACATATTAAAATGAATCAAGTTGTTATACTGTCCGTTTTCATTGATTCTGCCTTTGAACCGGATATAAAACTCTTCTGATTGACTAGTTCGGGTCTTACAACGATCCTACAGCCTAAGGCACGGCTAGCGAGGTGGAAAACGCCTCAGGGGCTAGAGGTGGCGCCTCATGCCCATCCTGGTCAAAATTAGTCAAATCACGGTAAGTAGGAGGCTGATATGTTAAAAAAACCAAATGGATGAAGATATGTAATAGTACATAGAGGTTCCCGCCTCGACTTTCCGAACATAAACGCCTCAAAGCGCCTCGTGCTATTTATAACCAAGATTGAACAAAGGGGATAAGACCACCATGGCTGCTTCACCATTTGTGTCGCCCTGCCAAGTTACGGTCCGAGTTTTAGAAAAGTTAAATGCATAACAATATCTTCATCACCTCCAGTTTTATGTATTATTTCACATCAAATAAATAAATCTACCAAATGTTTGCCATCAGGTCAACATCCAATACATTAATTATGAGGCTCAGATATGTAAACAACCAAACAAAAGAGATACAGCGCCATGGCTGCAAACTCACTAGATGTAGTGTAAAACAGTGAGATATAGACCTTTGTTTCACAATAAATACGCATGGGATGAAATGTCTGCGCTATGATTACCTAGGAACCAAAATGTCACACCCTGATATTTCCACATACTACCGGTGGGCCCGGCGGGGAGTATCGTGACGTAGTTGATATCATCATAGTCAATACACACAATATAATAGCACAACGGAAGGCTTGGTGAATAATTACTATTACAAACCATAGTGTCCGAGTATCCAAATAAAAGAATATACAGACTTGGTTGTAATAGAGATCCACAGGCGGATCATAAAACAAAATACAAGAAACTGAAATAACAGACTTCAGGCATCTAAGGATTTGCAAGATCGTCTTATTTGACACCGAATAGCTCCAGCCTAATTTCGTGAGGTACCTGTCACTTAGTATTTGGAAAATCCGTCAGTTTACACTGGTAAATACAATTAACCGACTCATTTAAAAAGAGTTTATGAAAATTGATTTAAGCGCACAAGGCACAAGGCACAAACCATTTATAACTTGGGACAATTATTTAAGATAATCTTGTATACCGTTTTACATGTTTGTCACACATATGGGGTCGGTTTGGAAGCCGATCATGATTAACCGACTCACCACTATAAAACCCACAAAGGAGTTATCCCCAACATGTGGGCTATTTAGCATTTTGCATCTGTTAGGTGGTATGCCTACACCCCGTGCATAGGTCGTGGTCATTTACAAATGAAATGAGCCAAGGATATCCAGGACACGGTCGTATTAACCCCAATATTTATGTTATCAAACAAAACAGATTAAAACGGGTTATGTAAATTTATTAATCACAATCCGATTAAATGATTTCATACCCGACCAAGCGGTATTATTATAATACCTTATCTCAAGCCCGTATAACGGAAAATAAGTTAAAAGTATTTACCCGAGCTAGATGTGTAAGGATGTAACTCAGCCGTATATTTTCTAAAGCCTTATGAAAATACCTTCTACCGAAGCTACTCAATATGTATGGAAGGTTTAATAACCTATTAGGATACTAACGGGTCTTTATTTAAGTCAAAGACTTAGACCGGTTAGTTTGAAAGATACTTTACAGTTCTAAACGCTAGATTAAGCGGAGACCGGAATGGAATGTGATTTGGACCCGACAAGTTTGGATACTTGTATAATATGGGTAAATTAAACACATTCTGGATTTTGAAGATTTAATGATAAGGTTAAACCCAATTCGGCTAATTTATGTAAACTAGCTACATAAACCGAACCAAATGCATAAATGAATAACGGGTAAGCAAATGAATTATATACAGGTCTCATATGTTGTTATGCTTAAAATATGTTAATACATCAGTAGGATGTTAACATGTTTGCCCAAAAAGTATTTAAAACCAATTTAAGTCCCGTAGGGGCATTTTGGTCATTTTAATGTTTATAAAAGAGATTTATTGGTAAACTGAGGTTCTGGTCTAAAACATTAAGTAAAAATATTTATTTTATCACATTACATCAGTAAGATATCATACGTATGTGAGGTTTACCATTTATGGCCAAACTATGCCCCGAAAGGGTATTTTGGTCATTTCACATATGCTTTTAAGGACATTTTTGGAAGGCTGAGTTCATGAATTATACCTACTGTAATAATATTAAAATTTATTTAAAAATTTCAGTAGGTAACAAGTCTTAGGTGTTAAATATGGTTTTAAACCATACTATGCACCTAATTAGCGTAAAAATCGCTAATTGACGATAATTAAGATGTTTATGGAAATCTGAGATTTTGATCAGTCTCAAGTGTTCAGAATATTTTATTTAATGTATAATATTAGTAGGAAAAGGTTTGGCATTCAAATCATATGTTAATCTCATTTTATGCATGAAAATGGTATTATCGTCATTTACCAAATTATACAAGAACTCATTGATATAGTCAGTTTGTAATCTGAGCAAAAATCCTAAAAAACCCTAAAAATAATATCTTAATAGTAGGAAATGATTTTTGGATCAAAATCCATGTTTAAACATGCCTTAAGCAAGATAGCGTAATTTAATTAATAAAAAGTTTCAATTTACGATATCTTGCATAACTTTAATTTGAGACCAGAAATTGATGTCAAATTTTCAGGACATACTTATATATCAGTAATAAAGGTTTTTGTCCTTTCACATTTTCAAAAACCTCGTTTATATGACAAAAGGGCAAAATGGGCATTTATAAGCATAATAACGAAACTTAGCATACAATTCAGAATACAAATGACCAGGTAATATAACCTCAGAGGGTTATACTACAACATAATGTGGTCCTAATGGAAGTTAAAACATGGAAGAATTAAGCTCAATCGGGTCAGAACTGAAAGTCAAAGCAAAAGTCAAGCTTGTGCGACTTTCGGTTGCGAACCAACCTTAAACTTAGAATTGTTGGGTTGAACCTGTTTGAACATGTTCTAATAATAATTACTAAGTTATTAGAGTGTTAAAATATAATTTATAACCTCTGAATTATTAGTTTTATTTATTATTTATAATTCTGTCCAGTTTGACTTTATAACTAATTAGTTTGACCCGACAATTAACCAAGCAAACGAAATAATTAGGAGGTGCCCTTTTAAGGGTTAATTACCTACCTAATTATGGTCACATAACCACATTCATCTCGAACAGTGGCTGGGTCATTTGAGTTTAAATCGAAGGTCAAAGTCAGGTTACGATAACTTTGACTTTTCGGTTTTTAAATTAAAAACTGAACTAAAGAGGGGGCTAAGACACTTACAAAGAGTCCTAGCAATCTTTTCTACAAGAAAAAGCTCCCTTTTCTATCAGGAACCACCAGATGAGAGAGTAGGATGATTTCAACTGAAGTGAGCAAAGAACTAGTGCACCATAAGTGCCTATTTATAGTTGAATGTCATGCTCAAGGATCATCACAGGTGTTATGGGGGTGTTTAGGATCACCCCAGGTGTCCTAGTGGTATAATAAAACCGGCAACATACTTCTGGTTTCGATTTGGAAGGGTTTAAGGCGGTGGAACAGCAGAAACCTGCATCTGGCAACATTTTGCTGAACTGGGCATCTCTCGCGGGCCGCATAAGAATCAAAGGGGATCTACGCGCCCCGCAGAGACCTTGTTTTCAGGTTAAAAATGTTTCAGCTTTGGCAGTTTCAGTCCCTGGTCCATCATAACTTTATTTAACTTCATTTTTGGCATAAGAGGCCCTTGTAGTTAGTTTGTAGAGGATCATGGGAGTATAACCAAACTCTGTTAGGCCTGGTTTCGTTAAAAGATCACCGAATTCATAAGTTTCTAAACTTTGACGCTTTTAACCCAAAATCTTGAAAACTTGCATAACGATCTCGAAGCCACGAAGAATATATTCTTAAAAGTGTAATTATTTGGATATAAGGAGCCGTTTGTGAAAATTATCGGAAGATTATAAACTACAGGGGTTAAACGTGTCAACATGTTAATTCTTACCTCTGAGTGACCTTTTAATGAACCCGAGGCTTCGTAACATTCAAATATACTCTCAAGAATAAGTGATATCAATTTCACGTGGTTTCGAGATCGTTATGCAAGTTTTCAAGATTTTGGGTTAAAAGCGTCAAAGTTTAGAAACTTATGAATTCGGTGATCGTTTAACGAAACCAGGCCTAACGGAGTTTGGTTATACTCCCATGATCCTCTACAAACTAACTACAAGGGCCTCTTATGCCAAAAATGAAGTTAAATAAAGTTACGAAGGACCAGGGACTAAAACTGCCAAAGCTGAAACATTTTTAACCTGAAAACAAGGTCGTCGCGGGGCACGTAGACCCCCTATGATTCTTACGTGGCCCGCGAGAGATGCCCAGTTCAGCAAAATGTTGCCAGTTGCATGTTTCTGCTGTTCCACCGCCTTAAACCCTTCCAAATCGAAACCAGGAGTATGTTGTCGGTTTTATTATGCCACTAGGACACCTGGGGTGACCCTAAACACTTATGGTGCACTAGTTCATTGCTCACTTCACTTGAAATCATCCTACTCTCTCACCTGGTGGTTCCTGATAAAAAAGGGAGCTTTTTCTTGTAGAAAAGATTGCTAGGACCCTTTTTAAGTGTCTTTGCCCCCTCTTTAGTTCAGTTTTTAATTTAAAACCGAAAAGTCAAAGTTATGTAATCTAACTTTTACCTTCGGTTTAAACTCAAATGGTTCAGCCACTGTTCGAGATGAATATGGTTATGTAACCGTAATTAGGTAGGTAATTAACCCTTAAAAGGGCACCTCCTAATTATTTCGTTTGCTTAGTTAATTGTCGGGTCAAACTAATTAGTTAAAAGTCAAACTGGACAGAATTATAAATAATAATTAAAACTAAAAATTCAGAGGTTATAAATTATATTTTAACACTCTAATAACTTAGTAATTATTATTAGAACATGTTCAAACAGGTTCAACCCTACAATTCTTAGTTTAAGGTCGGTTCGCAACCGAAAGTCGCAAAAGCTTGACTTTTGCTTTGAGTTTCAGTTCTGACCCGATTGAGCTTAATTTTTCCATGTTTTAAGCTTCCATTAGGACCACATTATGTTATAGTATAACCCTCTGAGGTTATATTACCTGGTCATTTGTATTCTGAATTATATGCTAAGTTTCGTTATTATGCTTATAAATGCCCATTTTGCCATTTTGTCATATAAACGAGATTTTTAAAAATGTGAAAGGACAAAAACCTTTATTACTGATATATAAGTATGTCCCGAAAAATTTGACATCAGTTTCTGGTCTCAAACTAAAGTTATGCAAGATATCGTAAATTGAAACTTTTTATTAATTAAATTACGCTATCTTGTATAAGGCATGTTTAAACATGGATTTTGATCCAAAACTCATTACCTACTGTTAATATATTATTTTTATGGTTTTTTAGGATTTTTGGTCAGATTATAAACTGACCATATCAATGAGTTCTTGTATAATTCGGTAAATGACGATAATACCATTTTCATGCATAAAATGAGATTAACATATGATTTGAATGCCAAACATTTTCCTACTGATATTATACATTAAATAAAATATTTTGAACACTTGAGACTGATCAAAATCTCTGATTTCCATAAACTGACCATATCAATGAGTTCTTAATTATCGTCAATAAGCGATTTTTACGCTAATTAGGTGCATAGTAGGTTTAAAACCATATTTAACACCTAAGACTTGTTACCTACTGAAATTTTTAAATAAATTTTAATATTATTACAGTAGGTATAAGTCATGAACTCAGACTTCCAAAAATGTCCTTAAAAGCATATGTGAAATGTCCAAAATACCCTTTCAGGGCATAGTTTGGCCATAAATGGTAAACCTCACATATGTATGATATCTTACTGATGTAATGTGATAAAATAAATATTTTTACTGAATGTTTTAGACCAGAACCTCAGTTTACTATTAAATCTCTTTTATAAACATTAAAATGACCAAAATGCCCATACGGGACTTAAATTGGTTTTAAATACTTTTTGGGCAAACATGTTAACATCCTACTGATGTATTAACATATTTTAAGCATAATAACATATGAGACCTGTATATAATTCATTTGGTTACCCGTTATGCATCTATGCGTTTGGTTCAGTTTATGTAGCTAGTTTACATAAATTAGCCGAATTGGGTTTAACATTATCATTAAATCTTCAAAATCCAGAATGTGTTTAGATTACCCATATTATACAAGTATCCAAACTTGTCGGGTCTAAATCACATTCCATTCTGGTCTCCGCTTAATCTAGCGTTTAGAACCGTAAAGTATCTTTCAAACTAACCGGTCTAAATCTTTGACTTAAATAAAGACCCGTTAGTATCCTAATAGGTTATCAAACCTTCCATATAGATTGAGTAGCTTCGGTAGAAGGTATTTTCATAAGGCTTTAGGAAATATACGGCTGAGTTACATCCTTACACATTTAGCTCAGGTAAATACTTTTAACTTATTTTCCGTTATACGGGCTTGAGATACGGTATTATAATAATACCGCTTGGTCGAGTATGAAATCATTTAATCGGATTGTGATTAATAAATTTACATAACTCATTTTAATCTGTTTTGTTTGATAACATAAACATTGGGGGTTAATACGACCGTCTCCTGGATATCTTTGGCTCATTTCATTTGTAAATGACCATGACCTATGCACGGGGTGTAGGCATACACCTGACAGATGCAAGATGCAAAATGCTAAATAACCCACATGTTGGGGATAACTCCTTTGTGGATTTTATAGTGGTGAGTCGGTTAATCATGACCGGCTTCCAAACCGGCCCCATATGTATGACAAACATGTAAAACGGTATACAAGATTATCTTATATAATTGTCCCAAGTTATAAATGGTTTGGCCTTGTGCGCTTAAATCAATTTTCATAAACTCTTTTCATATGAGTCGGTTAATTGTATTTACCAGTGTAAACTGACGTATTTTCCAAAGACTAAGTGACAGGTACCTCACGAAATTAGGCTGAAGCTATTCGGTGTCAAATAAGAGGATCTTGCAAATCCTTAGATGCCTGAAGTCTGTTATTTCAGTTTCTTGTATTTTGTTTTATGATCCGCCTGTGGATCTCAATTACAACCAAGTCTGTATATTCTTTTATTTGGACACTCGGACACTATGGTTTGAAATAGTAATTATTCACCCAGCCTTCCGTTGTGCTATTATATTGTGTGTATTGACTATGATGATATCAACTACGTCACGATACTCCCCCGTCAGGCCCACCGGTAATATGTGCAAATATCGGGGTATTGTTTCCTTCCACAGGATGACTGTTAACTTCGTCTGAGCCAACCATGATTTGATTACTAAAATAAAATAATAATGATTTATTTAGATTATATAATAAATCTTCGTATCTGATAACTATATGGTCATGGAATTTAATAGACCATATAGACCATAAGTCAGAACGATTTGCCTAGGCTATAAATGAACCATTATTGGCAATCAAGTAAGATATAATCCTTTACATTTATCAGACAGGGAACATAAGTCACAACTGTCAATGTCTTAAAGACATTTTCATATAGCACAAAGGCTCTTCTCGAAGGACATTTAGATGGCACAAAAGGCCTTGTCACAAGGACAATTAAAACATAATCAACGATCTCTTGGATCAGAGATTTTAAGGGTCGAACATAGTTCATCGCCTTATCAACAAGAAGTTTATAAAATAAAACTATCATTGTCATAATTACACCTTCGCCCAAAGGCATACATCTCAACTGGATGTTTTGATGTATACATCATATTTGATGCTTAATAGCCATGATTCACATTGATCATATAGGCCATGAGGATGGCTTGGAAAGATCCAAGTACTTTTGGAAGCTAGTGTGGTTTCTCAAGTCACACAGCCAGGAATGTCAACATGGAATTATTGTCTTAAAAAGGTTATACCATCATAGCGATTAATATTTTGGCTAGGTTATAATTCTAAGAACTTCTTTTGAAATTTCATTGGCAGATCAATTTAAAATTGAAATGATATATGCAAAATGATGTAATAAAATACATATATAAAAATTCCAAAAGAAACTTCATTAAAAAACTAAGCGATTACAAGAAATGCCCTAAACGAAACTTGAAATAAACAAACTGTCCACGTAGGGACTACAGAAAAGAAATAAGTCCACGTAGGGACTAAGTACAGGAATAACATGTCCACGCAGGGACTTGATTGAAATTAAAATACAAAATAAAATAAAACAAACTTCTACTTCTTCTTGCCCTTTATGAAGTTCGCAAGACCTTTGAGAAATTTATTATGCTTCTTATCGCGTTCCTCCGCTTTCTGTTCAACCTGATCCAACCTCTGTAGAATTTGTTGTGTTTGCAGTTGTTGAGGAGGAGGTTGTTGTTGATAAGGTGGGTATTGATACCCTTGCACTGGATACCCAGTTGGGTATACTGGAGGAAATGGTGAAGGATAAAGTGCATTAAATTGAGCTGCCTCAAGATATGAATCTTGGGCAAGGGCTTGATATCCATAATCCGTAGGAGTTGGATATTCAAATGGGTTATACCCAGATGAAGCTGGGTAGGTCGGTATTGGATTTTCGTAACCCACTGGCGGTGGCGGTGGTGCAAAAGTAACTGGCAGTGGATCATCTTCCGGCACCGCATGTGAAGGTCCACCCATATGTGGATCTTCGGGAATAGGAGGGTAAGTACTTGAAGCTTGTGGGGAACTAAACCTTGGTCCCCTCGTACAGATTATGGATATCAAACCCCTGCCCAAGATCCATATCTTGAGGCAGCTCAATTTAATTCACTTTATCCTTCAGTATTTCCTCCAGTATACCCAACTGGGTATCCAGTGCAAGGGTATCAATACACCTTATCAACAACAACCTCCTCCTCCTCCTCAACAACTGTAAACACAGCAAATTCTACAGAGGTTGGATCAGGTTTAACAGAAAGCGGAGGAACGCAATAAGAAACATAACAAATTTCTCAAAGGTCTTGTGAACTTCATAAAGGGCAAGAAGAAGTAGAAGTTTGTTTTATTTTATTTTGTATTGTAATTTCAATCAAGTCCCTGCGTGGACATGTTATTCCTGTGCTTAGTCCCTGCGTGGACAGTTTGTTTATTTCAAAACCCGTTTAGGGCATTTCTTGTAATCGCTTAGTATTTTAGTGAAGTTTCTTTGGGAATTTTTATATATGTATTTTATTACATCATTTTGCAAATATCATTTCAATTTTAAATTGATCTACCAATGAAATTTCAAAAGAAGTTCTTAGAATTATAACCTAGCCAAAATATTAATGGCTATGATGGTATAAACTTTTTAAGATGATAATTCCATGTTAACATCTGTAAACATGTTGACATTCCTGGCTGTGTGACTTGAGAGATCACACTAACTTCCAAAAGTACTTGGATCTTTCCAAGCCATGTTCATGGCCTATATGATCAATGTGAATCATGGGCGAAGGTGTAATTATGACAATGATAGTTTTATTTTATAAACTTCTTGTCGATAAGGCGATGAACTATGTTCGACCCTTAAAATTCTCTGATCCAAGAGATCGTTGATTCTGTTTTAATTGTCCTTGTGACAAGGCCTTTTGTGCCATCTAAATGTCCTTCGAGACGAGCCTTTGTGCTATATGAAAATGTCTTTAAGCCATTGACAGTTGTGACTTATATTCCCTGTCTGATAAATGTAAAGGATTATATTGTGACAACCCGTAACTTCGAGATATAAACAGTTCGTTTCGTATTTAAAATCGAACCTTTTACTTATTTTATTTGACGAGTTAATTTTATATTTAACTAAACTCTATTAGAGGTTCATATTGTGCAAGCGATAGACTAGAAACTGGATCCTTATTCTTTTGAAACGACCAGAACCGTTTGAGTCAAAACACATGTCCCGGTTGTCGAATTAACCCACTTGTGTAACCCGATACTTATGAGGTCCAAACCATAGTGTGTATAATAGATATTTACATTACTACTATATTATAAACATATATTAGTTGTGTAAGTATATAAAAAAATATATATATACTTATGTGTGTATACTATTAATTCCATCGCTGCCACCTCTCACCCTATCCTTTTGTTTTGAATTTTCTGTTTGGGTGCAGCCCACACTTTCAACATCACAGCCCAACACTCTCATTTACACCCCTCCACTTTAAGATCGGCCAAAACCCCATCATAATTCAAAACCGCCCCCACCCCCTTATTTTCATAAAGTATGTATGTGTGTATATGCATTAGAGAAAAAGAAAATCAAAACCCTAGTCTTGCTCTCTTGGATCGACATTCAGCAAGCAGGAGACCCCCCCCATTCGCAAATCAGCAGACCTCCCCCTTCACGTCGCTACCCCCCACCCCATCATGGCTGGAATCTTGCTCGAGCTCTCTCCCTCTCGCACCCTATCTTCATTCGGTTAGTACTTTGATGGTTTTGATTTCTGGTTTTAGTGTTTCTTTGCTGAGTTGTTTATTTGTTGTGATGAACATGATGTTATGATGCTTAACTGGTAGATTATAAACCATGTAGAATGTATGTGAGTATTTGTATTTAGGTTTTGATAGGTTTTGGGCATGTATGGTTTGATTAAGGTCGTTATGCGTTATGATGCTGATGATATGGTGCAATCAATATGATATATACATAATCGAGGACCTGCTGAGAACGTTTTGTATTAGGGGATCATGGCTGCATTTATGTTTAGTTAATGGGTTTGGCGCCTTGCGATGTAAATATGTGGCCTAGTGTTCATGTGAATCGAGTTATAATGCGTAGCTTTGTCAATATGTCGTTTAGGCCTATGAACATGGTTTAGGGTTATATCTTTGATGTTTGAGCATGGTATGGGTGATATAAATAACCTGAAAACCTGCTGTGATTAATAATTATAGTTGTATGAGCATTAGGGTTATGTTGATGATGGTTACTTGATGAAAACTTGTACTATAGAATCTGATATGAATGATGATACTTGACATGATAAATCTTAGTTAAATAAACGATAACCTGCTGTAAGTGATGTTAAATTTCGTTGTTGTTCACTAAACATGTTAACGGAACAAATAGAACTTGCGTTAGAGCGCTATAAACCGAAAACAGCAAACTGTCAAACTGTTACAGCCAACTTCAGTTGGCTGTAACTGGATCATAACTTAACGAAAAATTGATTTTCTTGAGTCTATAATGTGATATTTCGAAATACGCTTCAAATGGCATTGGAATCATATTTTTTCGAGGTCGTTTACTATTTTTAAAGGTCCGTTTTGTACAGCAGCAAAAGCTGCGTTTTTACTGTAGAAAATGTGTGTTATGTTTTTCGTCATAACTTGAAATTTGTGAAGAATTAGCTCATGAAATTTATACTGTAGATGACCACTGATGTCGTTGTAATTCTCCAACTGGAATTTCATCAATCTGACTTACGATGAATTTTAAATGAATTTTTCCGTGGACTGCAGTCAGAAAGTGACGAATCTGATTGCAGCCCGGTAAATGATTTTTATAAAATAATTGGTAATGAATTGGATCCCGATATTTTTACAAAATAATATTTGAATTGTTTAAAACATTCTGTAAAAAATTGGGAATTTTTGGAATAAGTTAACTATTTTATTAAATTACTCGAAAACAGCCCAGTTTTAGATGTTAAAGCTGAAACAATGTATGTGGTGATTTGTGTGTCTAAATGTCGGTTATGTTGTCCGATAATGATCCAACTTGTTGTATGTCAATGAAAGTGTTATGCGAGATCTCGTATGCTTGCTCTTGAGTAGTTATAGGAGGGAGGTATGTATGGGCATGATCAGTTAAAGTGAGTGCATGTTTTGTGATAGATACGTGTAGGAACTTTGTGCTTTAATTGAAATTATTAATAAACTAAATGGTAATCATATTAGGACGTGATTGACCAACCCCGATCGTTAGCTATTTTAAAGAGTTCAACCGAGCAACCCAGGGTGAGTTCACACTCTTAAGGCATGGGATTCCCGGTGGGTTGGGAATGGGATTAAGAAGCTAAGATGAAACCTGTATATTCACCACTAATAGCCTACACTAAACCTGCGTATTCTCGGATTGGGAAGAATACGTACCTCCGTCCTCGGATTGAGAAGGACGCCTACACTAAACCTGCGTATTCTCGGATTGGGAAGAACACGTACCTCCGTCCTCGGATTGGGAAGGACGCCTACATTTAACCTGCGTATTCTCGGTTGGGTAGAATACGTACCTCCGTCCTCGGTTGGGAAGGACGCCAATATATATAACTAGTCTAGTGGTTTACAACATGGCGTAGCCCCCATTGGTTATGGTTTGGGAAAAACAAAGGAACTGATAAACAACTGGTTTTCAAATGAACTTATGGATTTTGAAACAACTTTAAACTAGACAACCAACTGTGAACTCGCTTAACTTTGTTGTTGACTTGTTGTTACATGCCTTGCAGGTCGTTAGGTATCTATGGAGCTTGCACGAGCAGGAGGAGTCGTTGTGGGACATGGACCGTTGGGTGCTATGTTAAACTTTATGAACTTATGACTTATGTTTTGGTTTTACATTTTATGCTTCCGCTGTTTAATTTGAATTTGGTTAACTTGTTTTTGAACACCAATTATATTGTGTGGTTGAACTTTTATTTAATTTACTATATTGTTCAATATGATTGGTGGCTTGATCCTGGTCAGTCACGCCTCCTGCGGTGATACTCCGCTTGTGGATTTTGGGGGTGTGACATAAATACCATGACCATATAATTATCAGATACGAAGATTTATTATATAATCTAAATAAATCATTATTGTTTGATTTTAGTAATCAAATCATAGCTGGCTCAGACGAAGTTAAAAGTCATCCTGTGGAAGGAAACAATACCCCGATATTTCCACGTATTACCGGCGGGCCCGGCAGGGATTATCGTGACGTAGTTGATATCATCATAGTCAATACACACAATATAATAGCACAGCGGAAGGATTGGTGAATAATTACTATTACAAGCCATAGTGTCCGAGTATCCAAATAAAAGAATATACAGACTTGGTTGTAATAGAGATCCACAGGCGGATCATAAAACAAAAAACAAGAAACTGAAATAACAGACTTCAGGCATCTAAGGATTTGCAAGATCCACTTATTTGACACCGAATAGCTTCAGCCTAATTTTGTGAGGTACCTGTCACTTAGTCTTTGGAAAATACGTTAGTTTACACTGGTAAATACAATTAACCAACTCATTTGAAAAGAGTTTATGAAAATTGATTTAAGCGCACAAGGCACAAACCATTTATAACTTGGGACAATTATTTAAGATAATCTTGTATACCGTTTTACATGTTTGTCATACATATGGGGCCGATTTGGAAGCCGGTCATGATTAACCGACTCACCACTATAAAACCCACAAAGGAGTTATCCCCAACATGTGGGTTATTTAGCACTTTGCATCTGCCAGATGTATGCCTACACCCCGTGCATAGGTCGTGGTCATTTACAAATGAAATGAGCCAAGGATATCCAGGAAACGGTCGTATTAACCCCCAATGTTTATGTTATCAAACAAAACAGATTAAAACGAGTTATGTAAATTTATTAATCACAATCCGATTAAAAGATTTCATACCCGACCAAGCGGTATTATTATAATACCACATCAAGCCCGTATAACGGAAAATAAGTTAAAATTATTTACCTGAGCTAGATGTGTAAGGATGTAATTCAGCCGTATATTTCCTAAAGCCTTATGAAAATACCTTCTACTGAAGCTACTCAATCTGTATGGAAGGTTTAATAACCTATTAGGATACTAACGGGTCTTTATTTAAGTCAAAGATTTAGACCGGTTAGTTTGAAAGATACTTTACGGTTCTAAATGCTAGATTAAGCGGAGACCGGAATGGAATGTTATTTAGACCCGACAAGTTTGGATACTTGTATAATATGGGTAAACTAAACACATTCTGGATTTTGAAGATTTAATGATAAGGTTAAACCCAATTCGGCTAATATATGTAAACTAGCTACATAAACCGAACCGAACGCATAAATGCATAACGGGTAACCAAATGAATTATATACAGGTCTCATATGTTATTATGCTTAAAATTTGTTAATACATCAGTAGGATGTTAACATGTTTGCCCAAAAAGTATTTAAAACCAATTTAAGTCCCGTAGGGGCATTTTGGTCATTTTAATGTTTATAAAAGAGATTTAATAGTAAACTGAGGTTCTGGTCTAAAACATTCAGTAAAAATATTTACTTTATCACATTACACCAGTAATATATCATACATATGTGAGGTTTACCATTTATGGCCAAACTATGCCCCGAAAGGGTATTTTGGTCATTTCACATTTGCTTTTAAGGAAATTTTTCGAAGTCTGAGTTCATGACTTATACCTACTGTAATAATATTAAAATTTATTAAAAATTTTCAGTAGGTAACAAGTCTTAGGTGTTTAATATTGTTTTAAACCATACTATGCACCTAATTAGCGTAAAAATCGCTAATTGACGATAATTAAGATGTTTATGGAAATCTAAGATTTTGATCAGTCTCAAGTGTTCAAAATATTTTATTTAATGTATAATATCAGTAGGAAGAGGTTTGGCATTGAAATCATATGTTAATCTTATTTTATGCATGAAAAGGGTATTATCGTCATTTACCGAATTATACAAGAACTCATTGATATGGTCAGTTTATAATCTGAACAAAAATCCTAAAAATAATATCTTAACAGTAGGTAATGAGTTTTGGATCAAAATCCATGTTTAAACATGTCTTATGCAAGATAGCGTAATTTAATTAATAAAAAGTTTAAATTTACGATAACTTGCATAACTTTAGTTTGAGACTAGAAATTGATGTCAAATTTTTCGGGACATACTTATATATCAGTAATAAAGGTTTTTGTCCTTTCACATTTTCAAAAATCTCGTTTATATGACAAAAGGGCAAAATGGGCATTTATAAGCATAATAACGAAACTTAGCATATAATTCAGAATACAAATGACCAGGTAATATAACCTCAGAGGGTTATACTACAACATAATGTGATCCAAATGGAAGCTTAAAACATGGAAGAATTAAGCTCAATCGGGTCAGAACTGAAAGTCAAAGCAAAAGTCAAGTTTTTGCTACTTTCGGTTGCGAACCGACCTTAAACTTAGAATTGTCGGGTTGAACCTGTTTGAACATGTTCTAATAATAATTACTAAGTTATTAGAGTGTTCAAATATAATTTATAACCTCTGAATTATTAGTTTTAATTATTATTTATAATTCTGTCCAGTTTGACTTTTTAACTAATTAGTTTGACCCGACAATTAACTAAGCAAACGAAATAATTAGGAGGTGCCCTTTTAAGGGTTAATTACCTACCTAATTATGGTCACATAACCACATTCATCTCGAACAGTGGTTGGACCATTTGAGTTTAAACTGAAGGTTAAAGTTAGATTACGATAACTTTGACTTTTCGGTTTTTAAATTAAAAACTGAACTAAAGACGGGGCTAAGACACTTACAAAGGGTCCTAACAATCTTTTCAACAAGGAAAAGCTCCCTTTTTGATCAGAAACCACCAGATGAGAGAGTAGGATGATTTCAAGTGAAGTGAACAATGAACTAGTGCACCATAAGTGCCTATTTATAGTTGAATGTCATGCTCAAGGATCATCACAGGTGTTATGGGGGTGTTTAGGATCACCCCAGGTGTCCTAGTGGTATAATAAAACCGACAACATACTCCTGGTTTCGATTTGAAAGGGTTTAAGGCGGTGGAACAGCAGAAACCTGCAGCTGCCAACATTTTGCTGAACTATGCATCTCTCGCGGGCCGCGTAAGAATCAAAGGGGGTCTACGCGCCCCGCGACGACCTTGTTTTCAGGTTAAAAATGTTTCCGCTTTGGAAGTTTCAGTCCCTGGTCCTTCATAACTTTATTTAACTTCATTTTTGGCATAAGAGGCCCTTGTAGTTAGTTTGTAGAGGATCATGGGAGTATAACCAAACTCCGTTAGGCCTGGTTTCATTAAACGATCACCGAATTCATAAGTTTCTAAACTTTGACGCTTTTAACCCAAAATCTTGAAAACTTGCATAACGATCTCGAAACCACGTGAAACTGATATCACTTATTCTTGAGAGTATATTTGAATATTACGAAGCCTCGGGTTCATTAAAAGGTCACTCAGAGGTAAGAATTAACATGTTGACACGTTTAACCCTTGTAGTTTACAATCTTCCGATTATTATCACAAACGGCTCCTTATATCCAAATAATTACTCTTTTAAGAATATATTCTTCGTGTATGGTCATTCAGAGGCACAAGTTTGGCATGTTGACACTTTTAGTCCCTTTGGACACATATTTTCATCGTTCGTCAACTTTAGTCCTATGAACTCAAACTTTCACATATTTAGAGTTTAGGACACGTGTCTTTACATAATTGGACACGTTTTTACGTGGTGTTACATCCTCACCCCCTTAAAAGAAATCTCGACCCCGAGATTTACTGAAACAAGTGAGGGTACTTCTGTCGCATAGTGGACTCAACTTCCCACGTATATTCAGGGCCTCTACAGGCATCCCATTTAACTTTCACTATAGGCACGTGCTTCCTTCGGAGCTTTTTAACCTATCGATCCTCGATCGATATAGGTCTTTCAAAAAACCTCAGGCTTTCATCAATCTGTACGTCTTTATGAGACATTGCTAGCGATTCGTCAGCTAGACATTTCTTTAAGTTGCAGATGTGGAACACATTGTGAATTCCACTAAGCTCCTCAGGCAAGTTTAGCTTATAAGCTACACTTCCGACACATTCGATGATCTCGAATGGTCCAATATACCTCGGGCTAAGCTTGCCCTTCTTACCAAAATGCATCACACCTTTCCAGGGTGATACTTTTAGTAAGACTTTGTCACCTACCTCAAACTTTAGAGGTTTTCGCCTCTTATCACCATAAATTTTCTGCCTATCCCTGGCAGCTTTTAGGCAATCACAAATTTGGACAATCTTGTCCGTTGTTGCAAGGACTATATCAGGTCCTGATAACTAAGCTTCTCCTACTTCCGCCCAACAAACAGGCGTTCTACATTTCCTTCCATACAATGCTTCAAACGGCGTAGCCTGTATGCTGGTATGGTAGCTATTATTATAGGAGAACTCGATCAAAGGTAGGTGGTCATCCTAGCTACCACCCAAATCAATAACGCATGCACGAAGCATGTCTTCCAAAGTTTGAATTGTACGCTCACTTTGTCCATCTGTCTGAGGATGGTAAGCAGTACTAAAATTCAAACGAGTGCCTAATGATTGTTGGAAACTTTTCCAAAAGTGAGAGGTGTATCTAGTATCTCTATCGGATATAATAGACACTAGCACTCTGTGGAGAGATACAATCTTATCCACGTACAACTGAGCTAGTTTATCGGAGCTATGAGTCTCCTTGATGGGTAAGAAATGTGCTGACTTTGTCAGTCTGTCAACTATGACCCATATAGTATCATTTCCATGCCTTATTTTAGGTAACTTGGTTATAAAATCCATGGTTACCATCTCCCACTTCCATGTGGGAAGTTATGGCTGTTGTAGCAGACCTGATGCCTTTTGATGTTCTGCTTTAATCTGAGCGCAAGTCAGACATTTTGATACATGTGTGGCAATGGACTTTTTCAAGCCTATCCACCAATAATTAGCTTTCAAATCTTGATACATTTTGTCACCTTCAGGGTGAACTGGGTATCTGGAATTGTGAGCTTCCTGGAGTATTATATCTCTAAGTCCTCCATGAATAGGAACCCAGATTCTTCCATTTAATCTAAGGATTCCATCTTTTCCAGGTGCTAACTGTTCAGCAGTTACACCTAACTTTTCACTTGGAAGGTTAGCTTCTAAAACAGCTTCCTTCTGAGCAGCTAACAACATTTCATTCAAACTGTTCTTAAGTTCAATGCTCTTGGCATTAATCCTTATAGGTTTGATCATTTCTTTTCTGCTCAATGCATCTGCGACTACATTCGCTTTGCCAGGATGGTAGCGAATTTCACAATCGTAGTCATTTAGAGTCTCCATCCAACGGCGCTGTCTCATATTAAGTTCCTTTTGATTAAATAAGTGTTGGAGACTTTTGTTATCTGAATATATCACACATTTTGTTCCATATAAGTAATGTCTCCACAACTTTAATGCAAATACAACGGCACCCAACTCCAAATCGTGGGTGGTTTAATTCTTTTCATGCACCTTTAGTTGTCGTGATGCATAGGCAATCACCTTGCCTCTCTGCATAAGTACACATCCCATACCGGTGTGTGAAGCATCACAATACAAGACAAACTCTTC
Source organism: Helianthus tuberosus (assembly GCA_030545235.1). Lineage (NCBI taxonomy): Eukaryota > Viridiplantae > Streptophyta > Magnoliopsida > Asterales > Asteraceae > Helianthus > Helianthus tuberosus. The sequence continues at coordinate 69,277,956 of CM060385.1, read as the reverse complement.
AATTCCTTCGGGCAATGTCAACACCGAAGTATTGCTCAATTTCTGTTTAAGAATCTCAAAAGACTCTTGTTGTTTAGGACCCCAGTCAAACTTCACATTCTTGCGGGTCAGAGTAGTCAATGGTGCAGCTATCCTCGAGAAGTTCTCAATGAATCTTCTATAATAACCAGCTAATCCCAGAAAGCTGCGAATCTCTGTAGGTGTTTTAGGTGCCTCCCAGTTCATGATTGCTTCTATTTTGGCGGGATCTACTTGGATACCACGCTCACTCACAACATGTCCAAGGAATTAGACTTTGCAAAGCCAGAACTCACACTTGGAGAATTTAGCATACAGCTTCTCCTGCCGTAGCAACCCTAAGATACATCGAAGATGTTTCTCATGATCAACCTGACTACGAGAATAGATAAGTATGTCTTCTATAAAGACAATGACAAACTTGTCTAAGTATGGCTTGCAGACTCGATTCATGAGATCCATGAATGCTGCAGGTGCATTAGTGAGCCCGAAAGGCATCATTAAAAACTCGTAGTGGCCATACCTCATTCGAAACACTGTCTTAGGTACATCTTCAGTTCTAACTTTAAGTTGATGATACCCTGATCTCAGATCGATCTTCGAGAAGAAGCTTGCCCCTTGTAGTTGGTCAAATAAGTCGTCGATCCTGGGCAAAGGATAACGATTATTGATCGTTACCTTATTTAATTCACGATAATCAATGCACAAACGCATTGATCCATCCTTCTTCTTCACAAACAATATAGGAGCTCCCCAAGGCGAAGAGCTGGGTTGTATGAAACCCTTTTCTAGTAAATCATCCAATTGAGTCCTGAGCTCTTTCATTTCAGTAGGCGCTAGACGGTAAGGAGCTCGTGCAATTGGTGCAGATCCTGGCAAAATGTCTATCCTGAATTCAACTTGCCTCTCAGGAGGTAATCTAGGTAGTTCATCAGGGAAAACATCAGGGTATTCGAAATGATTGGAATATCTTCAATCTTGGGTTTTGAGTCATCAACCGTCACTTGTGCCATGTAGATGACACATCCGCTCTTCAAACACTTTGATGCTTTGAGTATAGAAACATTGCTGGGCAAACCATATTGGGTATCTCCTTGAATGGTGACTGACTCACCAGAAGGGGTTTTGATGTTTATTAGCTTTTTATCGCAGGCTATTTGGGCTTGGTTATGCGATAACCAATCCATGCCTAGAACTACATCAAACCTAGCCAATTTCATTGGCAAAAGGGACAACGGGATAGAATGATTTTTAATGGATATAAAGCATCCATCAAGAAGAGTTGAAGCGGTTTCTAAGGTACCATCTGCTATCTCTACCTCATATTTTATGTCTAGAGTTTTAATAGACATATTCAGTAACTTACTAAACTTATGGTCAACAAACGACTTATCAGCTCCTGAATCAAATAAAACTCTAGCATAAATATCATTAATGAGGAAGGTACCTGTTATAACGTTGTCATCATTCACCGCCTCCCTTCCATTCATCTGAAAAACCCTAGCATTGGTTTTCTTTGCCTCATCAGGCTTCTTAGCATTTTTAGGGCAATTAGTCTTGATGTGCCCCTTTTCATTGCAACTGTAGCAGGTCACATCCTTGATGTTTCGGCACTCCACAGTCTTGTGCCCTTTCTTCTTGCAGATCCCACAAGGTTTAGCTTGTGGGTCCTGATTTCACTTTCCAAAGTGCCTCTTGTTACATGTTTTACATCTGGGCTTGTCATCCGACTGCCCCTTTTTGAAACCAGAGTTTCCTTTCTTCTTTTTGTTTGAGTGATGGGACTGTTCATCCTCTCTCTTTCTTTTCCCCTCCTCGGTGGCTTTCTTTGCCTTACTCCTTACAACATCGAGAGTAAGTGACAAAGATAGATCTACAACAGATCTATAAGTAGCAGGCTTAGAAGCCTTGACATTTCCTTTAACCTCTAGGGCTAATCCACCGATAAAATGCGCAATGCGTTTGGGTTCTAGGGTGACCAGATATGGTACAAGTCTCGACATTGAGTTAAAACTGGTCACATAAGACCTGCAATCCAAATCCTTCATCACCAGAGTGAGGAAGTCAGTCTCAATCCTTTCCACTTCATGCTGAGGACAGTAGGTGTCCTTTATAATATCAACAAATTGATTCCAGGAAAGGTTATACAGAGGAACCTTTCCCATGGACTGTACCAAAGCTTTCCACCAAGTTAAGGCATCACCTTTGAAGGACTGTGACACAAACTTAACGACGTCCTCCTTCGCACACCCACTGATATCGATAACAGTTTCCATTTCATCCAACCACTTCATGCAATCAATGGCTCCCCTTTCTGCCATGAAATCTCTTGGTTTACAAGAGATAAAATATTTGTAAGTACAACTCTTGTTGTACTTGGGAGCCTGATTAATGACAACTTGTCTTTGGGGTTCACTCTTTTGATTGGATGAGTGTTGAGACTCATCCTTTTTCAGTGTAAGTGAATGCGATAGAGGTTTTGCATGAGTTTTAGACCGAACATTGCTCGGTTCCTTGAATATTTTGTCCACAGCTTGAGCAACTGCTATGTCAATCATTACTTGCAATTCAGCACCAGTAACATTTATCCTGGTATTATTGTTTCCTTCCACAGGATGACTGCTAACTTCGTCTTAGCTAGCCATGATTTGATAACTTAAATCAAAAAATAATGATTTATTTAGATTATATAATAAATCTTCGTATCTGATAATTATATGGTCATGGTATTTAATAGACCATATAGACCATAAGTCAGACCGATTTGCCTAGGCTATAAATGAACCATTATTGGCAATCAAGTAGGATATAATCCTTTACATTTATCAGACAGGGAACATAAGTCACAACTGTCAATGTCTTAAAGACATTTTCATATAGCACAAAGGCTCGTCTCGAAGGACATTTAGATGGCACAAAAGGCCTTGTCACAAGGACAATTAAAACAGAATCAACGATCTCTTGGATCAGAGATTTTAAGGGTCGAATATAGTTCATCGCCTTTTCGACAAGAAGTTTATAAAATAAAACTATCATTGTCATAATTACACCTTCGCCCAAAGGCATACATCTTAATTGAATGTTTTGATGTATACATCATATTTGATGCTTAATAGCCATGATTCACATTGATCATATAGGCCATGAGGATGGCTTGGAAAGATCCAAGTACTTTTGGAAGCTAGTGTGGTCTCTCAAGTCACACAGCCAGGAATGTCAACATGTTTTCAGATGTTAACATGGAATTATTGTCTTAAAAAGGTTATACCAACATAGCCATTAATATTTTGGCTAGGTTATACCGCTAAGAACTTCTTTTGAAGTTTCATTGGCATATCAATTTAAAATTGAAATGATATTTGCAAAAAGATGTAATAAAATACATATATAAAAATTCCAAAAGAAACTTCATTAAAATACTAAGCGATTACAAGAAATGCCCTAAACGGGTCTTGAAATAAACAAACTGTCCACGTAGGGACTAAAGAAAAGAAATAAGTCCACGCAGGGACTAAGTACAGAAATAACATGTCCACATAGGGATTTGATTGAAATTACAATACAAAATAAAATAAAATAAAACAAACTTCTACTTCTTCTTGCCCTTTATGAAGTTCGCAAGACCTTTGAGAAATTTGTTATGCTTCTTATTGAGTTCCTCTGCTTTCTGTTCAACCTGATCCAACCTCTGTAGAATTTGTTGTGTTTGCAGTTGTTGAGGAGGAGGAGGAGGTTGTTGTTGATAAGGTGGGTATTGATACCCTTGCAATGGATACCCTGTTGGGTATACTGGAGGAAATGGTGAAGGATAAAGTGCATTAAATTGAGCTGCCTCAAGATATGGATCTTGGGCAGGGGCTTGATATCCATAATCCGTAGGAGTTGGATATTCAAATGGGTTATACCCAGATGAAGCTGGGTAGGTCGGTATTGGGTTTTTTTAACCCACTGGCGGTGGCGGTGGTGCAAAAGTAACTGGCGGGGGATCATCTTCCGATACCGCATGTGAAGGTCCACCCATATGTGGATCTTCGGGAATAGGAGGGTAAGTACTCGAAGCTTGTGGGGAACTAAATCTTGGTCCCCCTCGCAAGGACATCCGTGCATTCCTCCGTCGCCTTGGTGGCTCAGGAGGTGGTTGTGGTGGTTGTTGAGGTGGTTACTCAACGGGCAATGGTGGTGGAGTAACCGCTTGAAGATACGGTTCCTCCAATGGAGGTTGTGGAGGAGAGTTATGAAAAGAAGGGGTAAATTCCCATTCGTACTTGTTCCACCTTTCAGCCCATGAGTCAGGGCCTTGATATGGCGATCCTTCATAAGGAGAACCGCTGGAGATGCTGATGGGATGAGTTGGTGTTCCAGTTGGTGGCATCTCTGGGTCGGGGTCATCATCCATTTTCATATCTTGGGAGAAATGGTCCTCGGGTCCTAATGGGTTGTAACCTTGTGGTTCGTTAATATAATTGTTGGGGTTAAATTGACCCGGCGAATAAGGATCAAGAGAAACAGAATGGTGAAAAGAATGAGAGTGTAGAGAATAGTATGAATGATGTGAGTGGTGTGAATGGTGAGAATGTTGGGAATGGTGAGAATGTTGGGGCTCGTCTTGAATAGGTGGCCCAAAAGAAGGGTGATATTATGGCGATATACTTAGCGAGACGGATCACCTCGCGGGTTGTAAGGATTGCCTCCAATCATCGTTCGAATCAGAGGTACTAAATGACGCCGAAGGTGTGCGTCGGTGTGAGGGTTCAACTTGTCCCGATGGTCCTCCCCTCATAGGACCTTTTCCTTTTCCTCCACGGCCTCTAATTCTGGGCGGCATTTTAAATTAATAAACCTGTCAAAACAAGTAAAACAAATATAAATGACAAAAGGAAAATTAAGAATAATCCTAGGTCATTTGCCTATACTCGGAAGTCTAAGGAATGTGCTTATTGTGTCATTAAGATTAAACACAAAAGGCTAGTGTTTAATTCACTCAATGTTGGCTCTGATACCAACCTGTCACACCCCGATATTTCCACATATTACCGGTGGGCCGGCAGGGAGTATCGTGACGTAGTTGATATCATCATAGTCAACACAAACAATATAATAGCACAGCGGAAGGCTTGGTGAATAATTACTTTTACAAACCATAGTGTCCGAGTGTCCAAATAAAAGAATATACAGACTTGGTTGTAATAGAGATCCACAGGCGGATCATAAAACAAAATACAAGAAACTGAAATAACAGACTTCAGGCATCTAAGGATTTGCAAGATCCTCTTATTTGACACCGAATAGCTCCAGCCTAATTTCGTGAGGTACCTATCACTTAGGGGGTGTTTGTTTTTTGGCCAGAAGTACTTCTGGCCACTTATGTCTGCGCCGCGCAGACGCGGGCAGACGTTTGGATGCTGCAGATTGTTTGTTTTCTCGCAGACCTTTCATTAAAAAAGGTCTGCGAGACCTCTTCACCACGCAGACAATGACCCATGTCTTCTTGGAACCTCTTCACCATGCAGACCTCTTCTTCCCTGCCACCACCTCCACCACCACATCCCTGCCACCACCGCCACCACCTCCACCACCACATCCCTGCCACCACCGCCACCACCACATCCCTGCCACAACCACCGTCACCAACACCCACCTGCCATCACACCCCACCTGCAACCACCTCCACCTGCACCTCCGCCACCATCTCCACCTCCAACCTCCTCTGCCACCACCATCTCCACCTCCGCCACCATCTCCACCACCACCTCCGCTGCTCCAGCCCCAAATCGACATCACAAACAAAACCCCCAAATCTGTTCCACCTCCACTCCGCCACCACCTCTGCTCCACCTCCACCCCGCCACCACCTCCGACATCATCATCAACATCACAAACAAAACCCCCAAATCGACAACCCTCATCATCATCAACATCGATCTGTGGAAAAACCCTAAATCGAAAACCCTCATCATCATCATCGACATCTGGAACGAAGAGAGAGAGATTGTAGAGAGAGAAGGGGTGGTGGTGGTGGTGGGTTTTGATGGCGGTGGTCGATCTGCATCATCATCATCATCATCGATCTGTGGTAACGGTGGTGGTTGTGGTGCAGTGGTGACGGTGGTGAAGTGGTGGCGGTGGTGAAGTGGTGGCGGTGGTAACGGTGGTGGCGGTGGTGAAGTGGTAGCGGTGGTGAAGTGAAAGCAGAGAGATGTCTGGTGTGTGTTGTGTGTGTAATGTGTGTGAAGAGGTTTATGTATAAAAAAAACAAACCCTCTTTTTCTTGCAGACTGCAGACCTTTGGTCCACCTCTTCTCCTACAGATGCCTGCAGATGTGGTCCACAGACTGCAGACCTTTTCCTACAGAAAAAACAAACAGCACCTTAGTCTTTGGAAAATACGTCAGTTTACACTGGTAAATACTTTTAACTTATTTTCTATTATACGGGGTTAGGATACGGTATTATAATAATACCGCTTGGTCGGGTATGAAATCATTTAATCGAATTGTGATTAATAAATTTACATAACACGTTTTAATCTGTTTTGTTTGATAACATAAACATTGGGGGTTAATACGACCATGTCCTGGATATCCTTGGCTCACTTCATTTGTAAATGACCACGATCTATGCACGGGGTTCGGACTAAAAGTGTCAACATGCCAAACTTGTGCCTCTGAATGACCATACACCAATAATATATTCTTAAAAGAGTAATTATTTGGATATAAGGAGCCGTTTATGAAAATAATCGGAAGATTATAAACTACAGGGATTAAACGTGTTAACATGTTAATTCTTACCTCTGAGTAACCTTTTAACGAACCCGAGGCTTCGTAACACTCAAATATACTCTCAAGAATAAGTGATATCAGTTTCACGTGGTTTCGAGATCGTTATGCAAGTTTTCAAGATTTTGGGTTAAAAGCATCAAAATTTAGAAACTTATGAATTCGGTGATCGTTTAACGAAAGTAGACCTAACGGAGTTTGGTTATACTCCCATGATCCTCTAAAAACTAACTACAAGGGCCTCTTATGCCAAAAATGAAGTTAAATAAAGTTATGAAGGACCAGAGACAGAAATTGCCAAAGCTGAAACATTTTTAACCTGAAAACAAGGTCGTCGCGGGGCGCGTAGACCCCCTTTGATTCTTACGCGGCCCGCGAGAGATGCCCAATTCAGCAAAATGTTGCCAGCTGCATGTTTCTGCTATTCCACTGCCTTAAACCCTTCCAAATCGAAACTAGGAGTATGTTGTCGGTTTTATTATACCACTAGGACACCTGGGGTGATCCTTGAGCATGGTATTTAACTATAAATAGGCACTTATGTTGCACTAGTTCATTGCTCACTTCACTTGAAATCATCCTACTCTCTCATCTGGTGGTTCCTGATCAAAAAGGGAGCTTTTTCTTGTAGAAAAGATTGCTAGGACCCTTTGTAAGTGTCTTAGCCCCCTCTTTAGTTCGGTTTTTAATTTAAAAACCGAAAAGTCAAAGTTATCGTAATCTAACTTTGACTTTCGGTTTAAACACAAATGGTCCAGCCACTATTCGAGATGAATGTGGTTATGTGACCATAATTAGGTAGGTAATTAACCCTTAAAAGGACACCTCCAAATTATTTTGTTTGCTTAGTTAATTGTCGGGTCAAACTAATTAGTTAAAAAGTCAAACTGGACATAATTATAAATAATAATCAAAACTAATAATTCAGAGGTTATAAATTATATTTTAACACTCTAATAACTTAGTAATTATTATTAGAACATGTTCAAACAGGTTTAACCCGACAATTCTAAGTTTAAGGTCGGTTTGCAACCAAAAGTCGCAAAAGCTTGACTTTTGCTTTGACTTACAGTTCTGACCTTATTGAGCTTAATTCTTCCATGTTTTAAGCTTCCATTAGGACCACATTATGTTGTAGTATAACCCTCTGAGGTTATATTAGCTGGTCATTTGTACCCTTGCACTGGATACCCAGTTGGGTATACTGGAGGAAATGGTGAAGGATAAAGTGCATTAAATTGAGCTGCCTCAAGATATGGATCTTGGGCAGGGGCTTGATATCCAAAATCCATAAGAGTTGGATATTCAAATGGGTTATAACTAGATGAAGCTGGGTAGGTCGGTATTGGATTTTCGTAACCCACTGGCGGGGGATCATCTTCTGGCACCGCATGTGAAGGTCCATCCATATGTGGATCTTCGGGAATAGGAGGGTAAGTACTCGAAGCTTGTGGGGAACTAAATCTTGGTCCCCCTCGTACGGATTATGGATATCAAGCCCCTGCCCAAGATCCATATCTTGAGGCAGCTCAATTTAATTCACTTTATCCTTCAGTATTTCCTCCAGTATACCCAACTGGGTATCCGGTGCAAGGGTATCAATACCCACCTTATCAACAACAACCTCCTCCTCAACAACTGCAAATACAGCAAATTCTACAGAGGTTGGATCAGGTTGAACAGAAAGCGGAGGAACACGATAAGAAACATAACAAATTTCTCAAAGGTCTTGTGAACATCATAAAGGGCAAGAAGAAGTAGAAGTTTGTTTTATTTTATTTTGTATTGTAATTTCAATCAAGTCCCTACGTGGACATGTTATTCCTGTACTTAGTCCCTGCGTGGGCTTATTTCTTTTCTGTAGTACCTATGTGGACAGTTTGTTTATTTCAAAACCCGTTTAGGGCATTTCTTGTAATCGCTTAGTATTTAAGTGAAGTTTCTTTTGGAATTTTTATATATGTATTTTATTACATCATTTTGCAAATATCATTTCAATTTTAAATTGATCTGCCAATGAAATTTCAAAAGAAGTTCTTAGAATTATAACATAGCCAAAATATTAATGGCTACGATGGTATAAACTTTTTAAGACGATAATTCCATGTTAACATCTGAAAACATGTTGACATCCCTGGCTGTGTGACTTGAGAGACCACACTAGCTTCCAAAAGTTTGACACCTGTGCCTCCGCGACCATCAAACAAATACCAAATTAATGAAATATTGTGTTTCATACTTGGGATTTGTAAAAATATGTGTATCGTTTGCACATATCAATTCATGTTCGATTTCAAGCTTTAAATCACGTTCTGGAAGGTTATACGCGCACCGATGCGTAAATATAACCAGTTTAATGCAACGAACACTCCAGAAAAGTGAAATAGGCTTAACATACCTTAAATAACCATTACATAACTTAGAAATAAGTTTTGGAAGGTTTGGTGTGTTGAAATCAAGTTTGTTCGATCGTAGGGACTAATTGTGTCAAACTGTGAAACTATACCAATTTGTATAGTAACGAACAATATGGAACTTGATCATAAGTTAAACACAACCTAAATAACCTTTACATAGCTTAGAAATAGGCTTTGAGGGGTTCAGTGTGCTAAAATAAACTTTATGCTCATTCAGGGACTAAAAGCGTCAAAAAGTGCATAAGTTTGCATTTTCGCGCATATCTTACGTTCTGAATATATCCGGACATCCAAAAATTTATGTAATCATTAAAATATTTTATTTTAGTGATTGGCTTGATAAAATTCCATTCGTCGCTTAATTTGGATCGTTTTTGCGTTCGTTACGACTTCCGTCATAATTAACCGAACAACGCAACCGTACGACCAAACGAACCAACATCCGAGATGTTTTTGAGCATGTTTTGAGTTCCCTATACTTTAACATCATTTTAGAGCCTTGAAATGAGGTTAACGGGGCTTAAACGTGCCAAAAATGCATCAAATTGCAAGTTTCTCATGTGCAGGGACCTGTTTTGACAATCTGCCAAAGTTTCTTACACGAGCCGCGTAAGATGAGCTTGTGTTTTACGTGGGCCGCATGGGCTTTCCAGACAAAAACATTGAATCTGGCTCAATTTTGAGGTTTGATGGTTTTCAATGCTTGTTTTGGGATACCATCTGCTAGATTTTGATGGTTTATCAAGTCCCCTAGTATTTGTAAACCATTTGCCCACATGTAAGGCCAAGATCTTTCCCCCTTTAGCAAGAAACGATCCTAACGGTGAACCAAAAACTATAAATAACAAGGCCCTCATTCCATTTTCCTCACATTTGATCTGAGATTTCTCTAAGTTGAAGTGATCATTCACTTCATACCTGAGAATACTTGGAATCAAATCTCTTTGGACCCTTTGTAAGTCCTCTTTCGTTCTTTTTATGCGTTTTTAGCTTAAAAGTCAAACTTTGTTTAACTTTATGCATTGACCAGTTTATGGTCAATACGAAGTTTGTTTGAACTTCATAACGTGAGCGTAATCACGATGGTTATAGTCCCTAGTGACTATACCTACTGATTACCACGTTATCTAGGCTTAGTGACGAGTCGTAGTTTCGCCAAAATGCGTATTCTTGCGTATTTTGTAACCAAACTACTTTTGGGTATCAAGACCCTTTGTCTTGATATCAAACTTGTTTTCTAACCTCGTTAAACATGTTTAACTCGTCACTTTTAGATTTAGTGCTTATATAGGGTCGTAAAGGTAAGCGGTCTAAACAACCGCTTAGACTTTCGAACCCGACCCGTTTGGTCGATCATTAGGATCCGACCAAACATGTTTAGTAACCATAGTTATATAGGGAATAACCTTCCTAGGTTATACCTTATGGTCACTTCGTTTAAATAGTTGTATGATAGGTAGTTTATATGCCTTAGGTAAATGGCCAAAATGCCCTTTTTACGCATAAATTCATTTTAAGCATATGTAACCTAAATTTTCACATCTAAACTGATTAGGTAACATTATTAGACATGTTAAGGAATATATTACTTGTCATAGGACTAGTTAGGCGGTCCGAACGCGTTTTACGTGAACGACGCGTTAAAGTAGCGTAAGCTACCTAAACGGGTCGTAATGGGTCGTAAGCACTTAGGTTAGGTTTCATTTTTGGATGTAGGATTTGTTAAACCATATTACATGAGTTCCTATACTCATTTGGTTTACGAAACCTCATTCTATCCGATCTCCCGATTTAGGTCCGGTTATTAACATAGATACCTATATTAGGTGTCGTTTGATTTCCGTGATCCCTCTAGCTTGCTTGGTAGTTGTTCAAGACTTCTAAGCACCCTCAAGTGAGTACATAGTCCCCTCTTTTACTGTTTTTCAAACATTTTGGGGTGAAACACATGTGCCTACTTGCTACTTTCATGCTTTCCATGTTTTTATATCATATACTTGCTATGTTCATTAGTACACTATTAGTACATGATTTCATTATGTTTTGCTATGTATATTCACTTAACATGCTAGCCCATTGTTTTACATTTTGAACTGCTTGAACCATTTGTAACCTTTGATTTATGAGAACCATTTGTAACCACTCGATGTATGTGAACCATTTGTAACCATTCGATGTATGGGAACCATTTGTAATCATGGGATGTACGAGAACCATTTGTAATCGTTGGATGTATGTGAACCATTTGTAATTATTTAATTGATGTGAACCATTTGTAACCATTTGATATATGTGAACCATTTGTAACTGTCTGAACCGTTGGGTTAGGGAAGAGATTAGGTAACGGGGCGGGTGTAATGCGTTAAAAGAATGGTAGATACGCCCCTAGTACTTCCTATATATAAGTGCTTTTAATACATTATATATCGTTGCGTTATCTAGATCACTTGGGTAAGGTTATCTAAACAAAGTTATATTACAAGGTTTTTCTATCAATATATATATATTCCATTCGAGTTTTATTTCAAAAACGATTTACAATTTGGGTTTATATAAACAAAATGTTTTGGAGTTAAGAATCATGGCTATGAGATTTTGTAAATTATAACCAACTTGATTTGAGTTGGTTAATTATGTCGCAATACTATACTTTTCAAAACAAGGTTTTTAAATAAGTATTGCAACATGTAAAACGAGCCATAAATCTGACACTCACATAAAACCTATGTACTCGCCGGCATTTTTATGCTGACGTATTTTCACATGTGTTTCAGGTACAATAGTTGATGATGTTTGATGATGATATTTGTGTACGCTCACATAGGAATGGACGAGGCCTTAGTGACTTAATAACAATGAAAGTCTATTTGTACATGTTTTGTTTATATTTCCAATGTAATGTAATACATTTAATTCAATAAAACGAAACTGTTTAAATCCATGGTTGTGAAACAATGATTTTGTTACAACACTCCCTGACTTTCCGCCACGTTTTGTTGTTTTACGTGGTCGGGGTGTGATAGAAAAGTTGGTATCAGAGCCAATGGTTATAGGGAATTAGGTTATTAGTAATGCTTTGACCTAGACTATAACCTTCCTAGGACCCTAACACAAGTTATCTTGTGTTTAGTTTTAAAACAATACCGTCACTTATCCTTAAGTGACAACCACAATAAGAACATAAATTTTGAATCTGCTTTGAAAACTAATCATCTGTTCTAGGATGATTTATTATAAGGTTTTGAACCTTCAAAGTTTTCAAGATCTCGTCAAAGTTTGGGTCTCATTAATGTGAACACGTGCAAACTGGAAGGGTGGGTGCCTGTACCCTGGGTCTTCTGTCTAAGGCTAGAGTGTTCGTACAAATCCGCAGTATCGGACCAGTCACTCTTACCTGGGAACTCTTGGGGTGAGTGTCCACTTATAGGCGAGCATGTCTTCGCGATACATTATATTGACCCATTTACTTTGATTAGTCACCGTCTCATTTCTTTGCCTTTGGTAACAAACAAATGGTCACAATCTTAATGCGTTGTCATTTTCTTTTGACTATCTTTTGCTTGTTTCCTCCTATGCCTTCCATTATCTTCAAGATGCCTCTTCATCGCAACAACACTCAAATGTCCGAACCAGGTGCTGCAATTACCCAGCGAATAGGCGTCGTACTCCAGAGGACCGTTGATTTAGCTATTACCATGACTCACCTCAGGGATGAAGCCATATAAGGGAACTTCTCCATGGTGTAATCAATGCCACTGTCATCATCCGAATCAAATACCCTGTTTCAAATGTACCCACGGTGGACGATGGGGACACTTGGTTAACATGTGCCGCTTTGCAATCCAAAGCAAAGCTGTTACAAATCCTGCTGCTGCTCAACCTTCAAACTCTGCTTCATATGTCGCCTTGGCATCTCTAGCGCCTCAACCTCATGAACTTTCTACCTTGTGTATCGACTTAAGCACGCATAGCGCAAGGTTTCGAAACACCTCTCGTTACACAAATTCCAAAATCCATATATGATCTTTCTATCCTCATAATTAGATCCTTGTGGATGGGTATCATTCATCGGTGCCCTTAATTGAATTCTTTGTATGATTCAATACGTACATTACGATTCAATAAGGACAAAGTCGAATTCCTATTAAGATTTTCCTATCTTCATAGATAGATTCTTGAAAATGATTAAAGTGCCAAATGAAATCCACGGATTGGATTCCTGGTGTGCTTTAAATATCCGTGTCCAAAGATAACAGATTAAAGGTCAAGTTAATCAATTATGTGATTATGTGCTTATGTGTTCCCTTTTTATGTTTTTGTGTGATCCAAATTTTTGTTATCCAAATCCTCGTAGAATCTTCCATATCTTTGTATAAGGGATTCAAAGTAGGATATCCAAAGGTACTACCTTAAATCCTTAATGGGCTTCTACGCAATAGTTAAGACCCTTGGATTATAAAGTACTATTCCATAATTAGACCCCTTGAGTGGTCTAGCTAAACAGATTGATCCAAAAATCTGGTTAGGAATATCATGTGATGATATAGCTGAAAAGACTCCCTGGTGGTCTAATTAAAGAGATCATTTATCGATCTAATTAAAAGGACCCTATGGTAGTCTAGTCACACTCATCACAGGTTTGATTTTCTTCCCCTACACATTATGAAATGCACTGTGCGGACTGTGCAAGGAATTACGTAATTATGGACGCGTACATAATTATGGAATTTAGTGCACAGAAACCACAGCAAGTTTTGTCATGTGTCTAGAGTTAACCTTATTCATTTCTGTAGGACCGGTTTTGACTCCGAAACGATTGCGAAACGAACGTGAAACGTGCGGAATCCGTACACGAACGCGACCTAACACACGTGACGTAATATAAACGTGATTCTTTGATTAATTTGATAACATACAGCACCTGAATCACTTGGAATGAGCTTTCTCTCTCTAGACTCTCTCTCTAGATTTCAAGCTCTCCAAAACACAAATGTAGCAAAAGTCTCTAATCTAACTCTAACTTTCCTATTTATAGTCCTTGACTTTTAATGAGATTTCTCATTATTACAATTATGCCACCTTGCCTTTTTGTCTAGCTATCACTAATATAACGACTCGTTTTCTTCTGTTTCTTGCTACGGCTCGGATTGACGAAGGCGATAGACATATGTACTAACAGACTCCCCCTTGGATATTGCCGCAGTCAATCTCGTAGCGTCTTGTCTTTCTCTTGTTATAACAGAATCCCTATGGATTTGTCTTCAGCTTCAGCTTCTTCCTTTCGGTAGACTCTTCAGGCTCCCCATGTCGTCAAGCTTCCGTGCTTTTGGGATCGACACCTGGCTTTCCAGTTACAAGCTCCCCCTTGCTTCGAGCTCGTCTTCAGACTCCCCCTTAAACTCTGCTGTCGGGATCGTAGTCTGGACTCTTATCTGCAACACTCAAACCTTTATAAGTAACAACATTTTGAATATCCAGAATTGAAAACCTGGCTTTTTCAACTATCTAAAATCATCCCCCTATCAACAACCTTCATAGATTTGGCAGTATTAAGTATCCAACTCCCTCACAGTTAATCATCCAAGTCCAACTTAATGACCTTGGAGATATCACAAACTGTTTTTGATTTTTGATTTTAAAATTTCAAGTTTCAAATTAATGAACTTGTTTATTTTTCAGAAACACAATCAGCATATTAAGATTTTGAAACTTAGCACTCAGACATCGGTTGTCGAAAATAAAGCAGAATCAAAATCTTTTTGTTTTTTCTGAAATATAAAGCAGTAAAGAAATATGTACAAACATATTTACAGACAATATTTTTGTTTGAGTTTGCGTTAGAGGATCATATCAGTTTTTGACAAGTCACAAGTACCGTTGAGCTTTTTAACACTTTAAGTATTAAACAATTCACTTAGATTGTCGATATACTGATCCACTTAAATTTTCACACAAATTTCAACTGATTCAGGATACGAATTAGGTGTTTTAAGAACTTAAACTCATTCATGTGTCCCACCTCTTGAATATACTCCCGTATCCATATCCCAATATTCAGTCTTACAGGTGAGTATACCTAGATGATATCTGTAAGGGGTTATAAATTATGAAACCATACGAGCTCAGGTCAGAACTTCCGTTCAGCAGAGAACTCAGGTTTGACTTTAGGTGTCTCCCCTTTAGAGGATCTTTTTTACAACAGCAATGACTATCAATTTTATTGTTTCGTCATCATTTTTGCTGAGGGCGGCGCTATATTTTAAGCAATGCGAAAAGTATTCTCCGGGGACTAGGCCATTGCTTCCGCAAAATCAGAAGTCCCGGGATAATACCCCAGATATCACTAAGCATAAAGACCTAGTATCTCAGAAAGAGGGGTCCTTCAAACGAGATTTCAGGGGTTAACTATATATCCAAGTAGTGTTCCCCACGAAATAAGCAAGTTTGAATTTAGGTTTATATCCCGAAAAAGTTTACTAAATGTATAAAAACCTATCGACATATCATCAGGAGACTGTTTAACGCTATATAATCATTACATTTCTTTAGCATACTGTAACTGTCTACTGATGTACTATCATTTCCTCTTTTTACGCAAAAACTCAATTTTTGAATTTTATCATGTTTTTGGCTTTTTCAAAATTTTCAAATGTTTTTGTATTTTCTAACAATATTACTCCCCTGAAAATGCAAAACCATTAAAGAAAATTTGACAACCAACACTGATAGCTTTGTCTCGCCATCCATTTTCTGCTTACTGTGCTCTGTTTTGCAGAAAATCTAATATAAAGTACCAACAATTACCCCCATGATTTACAACACATTGATTTTTTATAGTTTGAAAACCGTTTTTCAATCTTGTGAAATTAATCATGTTTGTTCCACCATGAGGGTTTCGGCGTATTCAAGTAACATATTTTTGTATTTTTGAATATTTGACAAAACTTAAAAACAAACATATTTTTTATTTTTAATTTTTCAATTTTTAGGGTTTTTGAAATATTGTTTATTTATGTACAGAAATTGATAAACTCCCTGTTTAACCAAACCAGGGTTCTGCAGCCTTCTCCTCCTGTGCCAGGCTGCGCATCAATTCTCTTCCTTGATAATCAAACTTCATGAGCACCTGCACATTTACACAAACTTGATTACTTGAACACTTAGCCCAGGTCTGTTGAACCTTAGGCATTTCAACACAATATGCATCATTCAATTTTGGAAAATCTTTGTCATTTTGAACAAAGACTTTTTCATCTTTAACGTCAATTTTCTCATCTTTTACCAATGTCACTTGTTTCTTAGCAACCCAAGTTTGACCTTTTGGAGTACCTTGTTTGTAAAAATGTGATTCTTTTTGAACATTTTGATTTTGAACCACAACTTTCGGTTTCCAAAACTCTTGGGGTTTTGTCATATCAACAGTTGTTTTCCAACTTTGTGTTGTTCTTAATCTGGGTGTGTGAGAATTCCAGGTCTGTCTAGAATCGAACCTATACGGGTCTGACTTCCAATTTTGAGTCAAAGCAAACTTGTTTGTGTTGTACATCCAAGTTTGTTTTGAGTCAAATCTGGTTGACCTTTGTCTCACATTCTCAGATTTTTGTTTCTCAGCATCAATCTTCTTTTTGTCAACATCCACAGGTTTTAGATTTGGACACTTGCGTGCAAGATGTCCTTTTTTTATCACATTTGAAACATGTTCTCATGGACACATCTTTGACCTGTGGTTGTTGCTTTTTCTTTTTAGCAAAAAACTCATCATTAGACTGTCTCATTTTGAGTTCTTTTTCTTCTGCTAAACTATTTCCTTGAACAAAACTCATTTTTACCTGATAATTTGGCGTTTCATTTTTGTTTCGATTCTGTTTCTTCTTATAACCCAACCCAGCCTTCATGTTTTTCTTCTTGTAACCAGGTTTGTTATACGAACTTTTATAACTCTTACCAACAAACTTTGAAATCTCAGACTTCTCAATCTCAACCATTTTGAAAACTTTATCAACCTTTTCTGAAATCACATTCTGAATCGGGAATACAACATCTAAGAACAATTTGTTCGATCCAATCATGGTATAAACCAATCCTTTTTAATCATCATTCAAACTTTTCTCGGATTTTGTGTTTTTCAGATAACTATCATGAAGATTTCCTTCATCTTCATCCTGTGATTCAGATTTACCTGTATCAACCGACTCTTCTTTCAACACAGTTTCAACAACTTTACCTACCACCTCTGAATCATGAGAATCATCAGATTTGGAATAGGTTATGTCAATGTTGTCTGGCAATTGGTCTACCATGTTGAAAGCTTTTTCAACCTTTTCCTCATCATAAAATGCAAACTTTTCCAGTGGTGGAACTTGATGAAACTCTGAACCAATGCCTTACTTGTTTTGCTCAGATTCACCATCTCCCGGTTTTATATTGAAAATTCTTTCAAGCACATATGACGACGCGTGATAACTTTTTAACTTGTTGTTATCCTGTTCTAAATCAGCAATCTTACGCTTAAGTTTAGCAACATCCTCAATATAGGAATTAACAACATCTTGTTTTATGGAATACATTCGTTTAAGTTCTTTAGTTGTTTCAGAAAAATAATTCGTTCTTGATTGAGCAAATTTCATTTCATCTTTCACTTTTTCATATGACTCTTTTGTAATGTGATATGCCAATTTTATTGAATCATACTCCTTTTTCATTTCTTGGCAAATATTTTCTTTTTGAAAACATTCTTCTGTCATTTTAGAAACATTTTCTTTCAAAACTTCATTCTCTTTTTCTAATTTTTTATATTTTTCTGAAAGCGTTTCATTATTTTCTTTTAAAACCTTTTCATTTTCAAACATTTCTTTGCACTTGTTTTTGAAAACTTCTTCAAGTTTTGTGAAATCAAGATCTCTTGTTCTGATCTTTTCGTCTTTTTCAGTACAAACACTGCATGTTTCCATGCATTTCTTGCATTGTTCAACTGTTTCAGTCAAGATGTTAGAATCAGAATTTACCTTAGTGATTGGCACCTTGGTGTTTGTTGCAGTCTCTGTCTGCTTCTGATCAGCATCATTCTGCTTTTCTTCAAAACTAACTTCATCACCAGCATCACCAGCTTCCAAATTCTCATTCTTGACTACTTCAACTTGCTGTTCTTCAGTAACATCCTTTTCTTTCTCAACTACCTTCTCTTTTTCTTCAACCTTGACTTCCTCAGCAGCTTTCTTCAAATCATCAACTAAATTCTCAATGTTCTTCTTCATTCTTTCTTCATTCCTCTTCCTCAGTTTTGTTGTCATAGCATCCCTGATGATTTTATCCAGCCTTTTCACATATGTCTTGTCTTTTGCAACATTGGAATAATATTCGCCGGATCGAGGAATAACAAGGAGAACATCATCATGAACTATATCACTTCTTGGAACAACCGGTTCACCTTGTTTGTTGACATAACATTCTTGTTTCTTATCCCATCTTTTGTTCACAACAGCATTCTCATATTCTTCCTGCATTTTCTCCATTCTGCACCCCACAATGAATCTTTCTCTTTGAGTTTTCTCTTTCAAAATCTCTTCTCGAGTTTTCTCTTTTATCTCAGTTGTGCCTTTTTCTTCTTGGTTTTCATCTTTTATTTCAGCAACAAAAACAAACTGTCTTTTCTCTGTTATAGATCTTCCATGAGCTGTTTTTCGAACATTTTCCAAGCGATCTTCTTCTGGACAAATTGAGCTCCAGTCAAAACCTTCATCATCGTGAATTACTGCACAAGCTCTTGACTTGGGTTTATCTTCAATCATTTTAGGCTCTTCTTTACTTCGATGATAGATTGCCTTTCGATAATAGTCATCGTTGAAAGGTCTCTCAGATTCAGCAACTTCAGAATTTCTACATTCTCTTTTGAAATGACCCTTTTGCTTGCATCGGAAGCAGGTCACTTTGGATTTGTCGAATCCAAGCTTTGTTGACGGACCACCTAATGATTGCTTCCCGGTAATCTCCATATATCTTTGAGCTCTTCGAATGCAACTTGCCAAACACCAACGAATATCTATGAGTTCCATCTCTTCCGAATCAATCTGGTCGTAGTCTTCTTTGGTCAATTCGGAGTTTCCAATTTTTCCAGCTACAAGACCTTCATACGATTCCAGAACAGATGCAAGAAAGCTCATTTGCTGCTTAGCTGCATTGATGCTCATTGCAGGAGAATTCTTCAGTTTGAGAGCAATGTTGCACAGAATCTCCTCTGCTTCATCAGAACTTGATTTTGAAGATGAATGATATCCAGAATGATAACTTGATGAGGTTGTTTGTGGTTCCTTCATCTTCTCACCACTGAATGTTGTCTTTGGTGAACTGATAACTTTCTCCGAAGGTACATTGCCTTTGTAGTATAGACCAACATTCTGATGATGCGATGAACCACTCATCTTGTTTTGCTTTTGTAGCTCCAGATCATGACTCTCAATCTTTTCTAACAACATATCAAGAGAAATCGTATCATATAAAGCATCATTTTTCAAGATAAAAACAAACGTTTGCCACTGATCAGCTCGTAATAACGCTTCAATTACTTTATCAACAATTTCTTCTCTTGTTTTCAGAATTTTAAATCTTTCTAGTTCAATCTTTAAATGGCAAAACCTCTCAATCATTTGCCTCACTGTCTCTCCTTTTAAACTATCAAATAGATCAAATTCTTTTTTCAATAACGCGATTTTGTTTTTCTGAATTTGTTTACCCCCCTTAGCTTTCGTTTTCAAAGCTTTCCACACAGACTTCGATGACCCATCATGTATTAATAAAGAAAAAATATCATCTCGAACTGCTTGCTGGATCAAAGCAATCATCTTCTGTTCGTATGAAATTTTCTTTTTGTCTTCCTCTGAATAATCTTTGATCAGAATTTCTTCTCCTTTGTCATTTACTGGATTTTCATAACCAAACTTCAAACAAAACCAACTCTCTTGTGCATATGCCTTCGTCCAATTGACAAACCTCTCCTTCCACCAAACATAATCCTCAATGTTATTCAGCTTCGGAGGTTTTGAATAGGTTCCATAAAAGTTGTCATTGTTAATGTTGTCTTTGATGGTTTTCGTTATCGCTTTGGGTGTAATGTTTGAACCTTCCACTGTATCTGAGGTAAACGCGTTGTAGAAAGTATTGAAAAATTCTTCAGCCATGATTTGAACTTCTTGAATTACCTGAATCAACAAACAAACAAACACTTATCAGTTTAAACACTATCAAATAACTGAATCAAAATAATACTCGAACTGATGAATATTCTGTGCGAACTGAGGATTGACAAACTGTGCGGACTGAAGGTTGACAGACTGTGCGGACTGCTATGACCCGGATCAAATTCAAACGACCCACCACTCGATTGAATGTCACTAAACGACAAATATGTTGTCCGATCGAGTAACCTGTTGACTCTTTGACCACAACCTATGAACTTTGAATTTCAAATAAGACTCACATACAAACTGACACATCAATTAGACATCACATGCAAACATGATGAAACATATTGAATGAATTTGATGGGTTTTGAACATGTTTATCAAAGCTAATTTTATCCGAATAAAATTAAAAACGCAGCGGAATAGGGATTTAAAACATGTTACTTTACTGGATTTAAAACTCTTTTAAATCTAAAAACCCAAAATCGGATCCATATATGATATACATGCTATCAAAATACAACCATAGGGTGTTTGAGAGTTCAACCTTTCTTTGGAGCAAGGAGATGGAAGATGAAGATGAATCTTGAATGGTAGCTTCCAAACAAGAAAGCCTCAAGCTAGTATACCCGAAAGCTCCAACAAACACCTTGAGATTGCTAGGATTTCTACACTTGAAACTCACAAAAAACCCTCTAATAATCAGCCCTTGGCCGAAAATATTTTGAGAAAAAGATGAGTTCTTACACTTGAATATGTTATCTCTAATTTGAGAGAGAGAGTGTTGCATCTTTATTAAATTAAGTGCCTTGTAATTTGAGAAGTTTGCATGTAATTTTAGTGGTTGAAACCTCTTGGGAAGAGCCATAGGGGGCGGCCCAAGCCACCTCCCTTTTCACCCAATCAAAAAAATTAATCTTGTCTCCAAGTCTTTTATTTAAGTATTTATAACTTTTATAAAAACTTAATATAACATTTTATAAGCAATATGCAACCTTTTAATTGTTATTTAACCTATTAAATAACAAAATAAAATATTCTCTCAAAAATAAATTATCCATATAATTTATTAGTTTGTCAAGTGTAATTATTTAGAAAACCAATTTCTAAATATTCTAAGTGTTAATATTTATTTGTTTGATCAAATCATAAATAAATATTATTGGTGTTTGTCTAGCTTGTTATTGGGTATGACCCGACTTGGATCATAACGTACTAGCCACATCAATTTAATATGTGTCTTGGGCATACAGAGTCCAACAATCTCCCACTTGCACAAGATACATAGAAGATTGATGCAAGCAGTAAATGACGCCTAACAACGGTTTACTACCCTTAATACGTATGACGAAGTGCCATTCAATAACATCATCCCCTTCAAGTCCCTTACTAGAACATGATTTAGGTGAATCTATCATTTATCCTTTCGTTACAGATGTCATGTCAAATCCAGAGACACAGTGTGATCATTCTCTGTTGATTTAACTTAAGCAGGCCTTAGACATCTTACTCTCAACGAATAAGAGGAACAAATCCCTTCTTGACTACATACGTCTCTCACAATCACCTCGTACCATACCTGAGCTTAGTCTTATGTACTGTCTTATTACAGACAGCGAAGAACTAAGTCAAGGCATAATATTTGGTGAATATCAAGACCCAATATGTATCTCAGGTCAGAGGATACTATGATATTCGCCTTTTCTCAAATTTACTTATGATCAATCATAAATGATTCCATGCAGTAACATTTGAGAGCGGGTCAGTCCAATATTTGTATCCCACAAATATCTATGAACTTTGGCAGCAACACTTTGCTCTATATTCATACCTAATGAATATCCACCAATCCAAGTTCATAATAGTCTTACATTCATATTTGTTCCCACAAGTATGATCGACTACGGACATTTAGAATAATTAATTTATTCACGGATTTAAACATGCTAAAATGGAACATAACTCAAAATACCAAAAGAGTTAAAATAACAATTGTTCCAATATCCAAATACAAAATAGATCAAATCTAATCACTAGAATACCGAAGTCCTAAGGCACAAGTATGACCCTCATGTTTTGGCCGTTCAAGGAGCTTCGTGAGTGGATCCGCAATGTTTTGATCGGTGTGAACTTTGCGAATACATATCTTTCCTTTTTCAACTTCATCCCTTATGTAGTTGAATCTCCGCTCAATGTGCCTAGTCTTTTGATGTGCACGAGGTTCCTTGATTTGAGCAATCGCCCCCTCGTTATCACAAAAGATCTCTAGGGGGTCTTGAATGGTAGGGACTACCCCTAGGTCGGCAATGAACTTCTTTAACCACGCAGCTTCTTGTGCTGCCAATGAGGCGGCGATGTATTCTGATTCTGTAGTGGACAATGCTACAACATCCTGCTTCGAGCTCTTCCAAGAGACTGCAGCTCCATTCAAAATGAAGACATACCCAGATTGTGATCGAGAACCATCTCGATCAGTTTGGAAACTCGCATCCGTGTAACCTTTTACAACGAGTTCCTCTTCACCAGATCCATATATTAGAAACATATCCTTAGTCCTTCTAAGGTATTTCAATATGCTCTTAACAGCCATCCAATGACTGTTACCTGGATTTTGCTGGTATCTACTTGTCATGCTTAAAGCGCATGACACGTCCGGTCTAGTACATATCATTGCATACATTATGGATCCTATAGCAGACGCATATGGGATTCCTTTCATTCTTTCTTGCTCATCCTTTGAGCTTGGACATTGAGTCACATTCAATATTGTCCCCTTTTGAATAGGTACCAAACCTTTCTTAGAGTTCTCCATCTTGAACCTTTTCAAGACTTTGTCAATGTATGCACTTTGGTTTAAACCTATCAAGCGCCTTGATCTATCCCTATAGATCTTTATTCCCAAAATATAGGCAGCTTCTCCAAGATCTTTAATGGAAAAACATCTTCCAAGCCAGGCTTTTACACCTTCCATGGTTGGAATGTCATTTCCAAATAGTAGAATGTCATCGACATACAATACTAAGAAAGTGACAGTGCTCCCACTAGCTTTCTTATACACACAAGCTTCATCCCCGTTCTTGATGAACCCAAAATTCCTAATTTCTTCATCAAAACGGTGATTCCAACTTCTCGATGCTTGTTTCAATCCATAGATTGATTTCTTTAACTTGCACACTTTGTTAGGATGTTTTGGATCGACAAAACCTTCAGGCTGAACCATATAGACATCTTCATCAAGATATCCATTGAGGAAAGCCGTTTTGACATCCATTTGCCAAATCTCATAGTCATGATATGCAGCTATGGCAAATAATATCCTAATCGACTTTAGCATTGCCACTGGCGAGAAGGTCTCATCATAATCAACCCCTTGAGTTTGAGTGAAACCTTTTGCTACAAGTCTCGCTTTATAAGTATCCAAGTTACCATGCATATCTGTTTTCTTCTTGAAAACCCACTTACTTCCAACTACTTTGGAGTTAAGAGGTGGCACAACCAATTCCTAAACTTGGTTGTCATACATGGATTGCATCTCTACGTTCATAGCCTCAAGCCATTTGTCGCAATCGGATTTCGACATTGCATCATGGTATGTGGTTGGTTCATCTGAATCTACCACATAGCATCCATCCATGAAAAATCCATATCTTTCAGGTGGATTACTAATTCTACCAGATCTGCGAACGTTTTGTGTATGTTGATCAACCATTTGATCATTTTCAACAACCTCTTGTTGAATGCTAGTA
Organism: Helianthus tuberosus; assembly: GCA_030545235.1. Lineage (NCBI taxonomy): Eukaryota > Viridiplantae > Streptophyta > Magnoliopsida > Asterales > Asteraceae > Helianthus > Helianthus tuberosus. The sequence continues at coordinate 69,253,819 of CM060385.1, read as the reverse complement.
TCAACCAAACGTGTATCGGCTTGTGGTTCTTGATCCTCATCAAGTTCCACTGTTCTACTAGTTCCTTCCATAAGGAACTTATCCTCCAAGAACTTGCCCTTTCGAGCAACAAATACATTTTGCTCTGTTGGATCGTAGAAATAATATCCTATATCATCTTTAGGATATCCTACGAAGATACACTTAATGGATCGTACTTCTAACTTGTTTGGGGTGTATTGCTTCACATAAGCATCACAACCCCATACCTTCAAATATGATAATGATGGAACCGTTCCATGCCATATTTCAAAAGGTGTCTTATCCACTTTCTTGGTTGGGGCCATATTTAATATACGAGCCGTGGAGAGCAAAGCGTAACCCCAAAATGATAGAGGCAATGTGCTTCTAGCCATCATAGATCGAACCATATCCAATAGAGTTCGATTCCTCCTCTCAGACACACCATTATGTTGTGGTGTTCCAGGTGGAGTAAGTTGTGAGATGATCCCACAACTCCTAAGATGATCTTGAAAGGCATCACTAAGGTATTCACCTCCTCTATCGGAACGAAGAACTTTGATTGTCTTGGTGAGTTGATTCTCTACTTCGTTTTGGAAGATTTTGAATGTTTCAAAAACTTCATCTTTGTGTTTTAACAAGTACACATAACCATAACGACTGAAGTTGTCGGTAAATGTTACGAAGTATCTTTCACCATTCCTAGTCATTGGCTTAAAAGGACCACATACATCCGAATGTATGATGCCTAATAAATCTTTTGCCCTTTGGTTTGTGCCACTAAAGGGTTTCTTAGTCATTTTACCTTGTAAACAAGATTCACATGTATCAAATGAACCAATTTCATTTGTTTCCAAAAGACCATTCTTTTGAAGTGTTTGCATGCGATTTCTATTTATATGACCAAGACGACAATGCCAAAGATAGGTCTCACTCAAATCCATTTTGAGTTTCTTGGTGTTTGCTTGGTACATCGAATTATCAAATGATGTATTATCATGAACCAATTCATAAATACCATTTGAAGGCGTAGCTTTAAAGTAGAACATGTCATTTATCAAAGCATAAATTTCATTGTTCACAAACTTCAAATCAAATCCATATTGTCTTAAAAGGGAAACAGAAATAATGTTCCTAGTCAAACTAGGAGCATACAAAACATTTTTCAAACAAATTTCCAAACCACTTGGAAGTTTTAAAACATAGTCTCATTGGGCTTCAACTTGAACCTTCGCTCCATTGCCCATGAAGAGACTAGTGTCTCCCTTCTTGAAATGCTTATTTCTTTTGAACCCCTGCAACGAATTGCAAATATGAGTTCCACATCCGGTATCTAATACCCATGTGTTAGAAGAAATAACATTTAGATCAATATGTATCATAAAGATTGTACCTGAGGTTTGCCCTGCATCCCTCTTGTTTTTCAACTCTTTGAGATAGGTTGGACAATTCCTTTTCCAATGCCCTATCTCTCCACACTCAAAGCATGGATCGCTTGTGGCAACCTTTGCCTTCTTCTCTTTTGGTTTTGGTGGTTCTGCTTTAGCCTTTCTTTTTCCCTTCCCTTTGACGTGCCCCTTTCCTTTGGCAACATTTGCCTTGAAGTCGGAGTGATGTCCCTTCTTGCCTCCCTCATTGATCGTTAGAACGGGTAAATCCTTTTTACCCATTCCCGCTTCGGCCGTTTTGAGCATTGCATGAAGCTCACCAATGGTCTTGTCCCATCCATTCATGTTATAGTTCATAACAAAGCTCTCAAATTTCTTTGTTAAAGAGTTGAGGATCAAATCCGTAGCCAACTCTTTTGAGACGGGACAATTGAGCCTCTCGAGGCGATCAATGTGGCTTTTCATCTTAAGAATGTAAGATGAGACAGATTGGGTTTCCTCCATTCGACATGCATGAAGCGCTCGAACCGTTTCGAAGCGTTCTACCCTTGCTTGTTGTAGGAACATTTCCTTCAATTGGGTAATCATGTCGTATGTCCCATGATGTTCAAAGTCCTTTTGAATCTCGGGAATCATAGTTCCTAACATGAGGCAAGAGGCTTGCATGGAGTCCTCGGTATATTTAACCCAATCATTGTAGGCTTCTACATCTTCCTCGTCGGGTTGATCGGGAATAGGATCGTCCAACACATAGGATATCTTCTCTTGCTTGAGAACAATTCTCAAGTTTCGAAACCAATCCATGAAGTTGTTATGGTTGAGACGATCCTTTTCAAGGATGGTTCTTAGTGATAGGTTACGGACGGTTTGGTTAATCGGGTTTGCATTGTTAGCGGCCATCTACAAAATTTAACAAAGTTCAATTTTAGTATTTTCGATATTATTAAAATTTTAATCATTAATACCCTTTTAACGTCTCATAGACAATTAATAATTAAAATCTAGAATCCAACGTTACATTTAAATATTGGTTAGGTGACCTTTATCCCATTATTTAAATTAACAAGGTAGTCAATGTTTGACAATTGCAACCCTTTGCAACTTCTAGCTATATGGGATCGGTTAAACATCTTTATGTTTAGGTGGCATGTTTAATCCCATCAACACCTTTTGTTCGCCATGCTTCGGTGACCCTAAGTTCATGGTTTCCAAATCAAGTCGTCCAACTTACACACACGTGTGAGTTTATACACATAAGTGGTTAGGTGACCTTTATCCCACAAACATGGTAAACCCGCCTCAAATATACAAGTTTCCTCAAATGTGGTTAGGTGACCTTTATCCCACAAAGAGTTCCCAAGTAATTTGAGTGTTGTATAAAAGGATGGTGTTTGACTTGTTTTATAAAAGGGATTTTTATTTTTCAAAATTCTAGTTTAGAAAAATTTTATGTACCATATATTTGCATGCATTCAAATCAATGGTACTTTAGTGAAAACCAATTTTCAAGGTTCTTTTAATAAAACCCATTTTATTATAAAATCATTAATTCTTAATAAAACCTTTTATTAATCGTTTTAATGATTTTTGTAAGAACCAATTTTAAGCTTGTTACGGGTTATTAGTTGTTAAGTATGCATATCCAAATATCATCCAAACAACCATAAATAAAATATAACCATACAAGCACACAACACATATGTTAAAAGGTGCATAACCATAGCCAACTATTTTGACCACACTTGTTAGCCGAAACAAGTGTGTCAAAAGGTCCTTCCTAAAGGGTGAATATGGACACAAAAAGGTGTCGGTGAACTCCCACCATTTTTACCTAAAAAGGGTGAATAAATCCAAATGCTTCAAGTCTTCATCTTGTGTTGTGATTTCTTCACAATTTTTGAGCTTCCAAATGTCTTTTAAATTCAGCTCCAAAACTCCTTTGGACTTCAAAATGTGTTTTGGTTATCGGGCTAAAATCCCATTAAGAACTATGAAGTCCTTTATGCCCGAAAATGGCAAAAACCAAAACCGCATTTTTATGTGCATCTTCTTTTACATAAAAGTATCCTAATACATTTTTCTAGTAAAATAAATGCATCTAATCTATTTACTTACATACCAAATGAAAATAAATAAATTACATATTTTTATAAATGGAAGACAAAATAATAATTATTACAACCCATTGAATAATTAACTAAAATCATAAACACAAACATATTCATACAAGGTCATGGCTAGGTTATGAACACCAAAATATATATCCAAATATATATATATATATATATATATATCAAGAGCAAAATGGTTTCCTTTTATAACCTACATTTTCGGCCAAGAATGAAAAACCGAAAATGTGGGGTTTTGTCCAAACAAAACAAATCATCAATATGACATAATTTTTCCAAGATTCCTTTATGCATGTAGGAGTTAAATCTTGAAAAATAAAAGGAGAACCATGGTCAAAACTTTCGGCCATAGGGTTTAACCAAACCCAAAACCCGAAAATTTTAAATCCAATGAAGCATGCACTCATATAAGCGGCTCTGATACCATTGATGGGTTTTGAACATGTTTATCAAAGCTAATTTTATCCGAATAAAATTAAAAACACAGCGGAATAGGGATTTAAAACATGTTACTTTACTGGATTTAAAACTCTTTTAAATCTAAAAACCCAAAATCGGATCCATATATGATATACATGCTATCAAAATACAACCATAGGGTGTTTGAGAGTTCAACCTTTCTTTGGAGCAAGGAGATGGAAGATGATGATGAATCTTGAATGGTAGCTTCCAAACGAGAAAGCCTCAAGCTAGTATACCCAAAAGCTCCAACAAACACCTTGAGATTGCTAGGATTTCTACACTTGAAACTCACAAAAAACCCTCTAATAATCAGCCCTTGGCCGAAAATATTTTGAGAAAAAGATGAGTTCTTACACTTGAATATGTTATCTCTAATTTGAGAGAGAGAGTGTTGCATCTTTATTAAATCAAGTGCCTTGTAATTTGAGAAGTTTGCATGTAATTTTAGTGGTTGAAACCTCTTGGGAAGAGCCATAGGGGGCGGCCCAAGCCACCTCCCTTTTCACCCAATCAAAAAAATTAATCTTGTCTCCAAGTCTTTTATTTAAGTATTTATAACTTTTATAAAAACTTAATATAACATTTTATAAGCAATATGCAACCTTTTAATTGTTATTTAACCTATTAAATAACAAAATAAAATATTCTCTCAAAAATAAATTATCCATATAATTTATTAGTTTGTCAAGTGTAATTATTTAGAAAACCAATTTCTAAATATTCTAAGTGTTAATATTTATTTGTTTGATCAAATCATAAATAAATATTATTGGTGTTTGTCTAGCTTGTTATTGGGTATGACCCGACTTGGATCATAACGTACTAGCCACATCAATTTAATATGTGTCTTGGGCATACAGAGTCCAACAGAATTAATAACTATTGACTTTTTGTATGTAATCAAGTTGGGTGACCGACAACTCTAGACAAATTGATTATTATCTAGATAATGATTTATCAACAATCACATGCAATCTGACAACTGAGACAATTTAAGGCATTACATGAATATGGCCGACAACGGTTTTGAAGTATGAATTTTAATTGGACCTTTTATAACTAGTGGGCCGGTGCACTAAAACATTCACGTGGGCTTGTTTTTCACATACAATCTTATTGGACCTATATTACTTTTGATCAGTTCACAACAAGTATATCACGTGAACTACTGAACCACTTTCAAACGGACATAGACTAATGACATTTCAAACGGAACCCTTTCAAACGGTAGTCAGTTTGCAAACGAGGTTCTCAAACGGAATACATTCCTCAAACGTTCAGTTCAAACGTACCACATATTTCAAACGTAATACCATGCATTTTCAAACGATATGTCAATTTCAAACGGGATGACCCATGATTTTCAAACGATATGTCAATTTCAAACGGAATGAGGCTGTTTTCAAAGGGAATGTGGTTTCTTCAAACTGAACCAAGCTGATTTCACGCGATGTCGGATATAAAAACTCAGATTTCTCCTAAACGGCTAGGAATTAGGATCTGAAACTTGGTAGGGTTATAGATCAAGTGTTTTCGCACAACATATCCAAAAATCAGCTGATTCGGACCGTAAAAACCTGTTTAATTTGACGATTTTCAGTAAAAAACGTGAAAAATATGAAAAAGATGAAGAAATAGATGAAATTCGGATCTGAAATCGATGATTTTCTGCATGTAAATGTGTGATAGATCAGTGCAATCGAGCTCCTGCTCTGATACCACTTGTAGGACCGGTTTTGACTCCGAAATGATTGCGAAACGAACGTGAAACGTACGGAATCCGTACACGAACGCGACCTAACACACGTGACGTAATATAAACATGATTCTTTGATTAATTTGATAACATACAGCACCTGAATCACTTGGAATGAGCTTTCTCTCTCTAGACTCTCTCTCTAGATTTCAAGCTCTCCAAAACACAAATGTAGCAAAAGTCACTAATCTAACTCTAACTTTCCTATTTATAGTCCTTGGTTTTAATGAGATTTCTCATTATTACAATTATGCCACCTTGCCTTTTTGTCTAGCTATCACTAATATAACGACTCGTTTTCTTCTGTTTCTTGCTACGGCTCGGATTGACGAAGGCGATAGACATATGTACTAACAATTTCCGTTTCTGAAGAAAACCCATTGTGGAAAATGACTCATTCCGTGCATTTTCATTTCTGAAGAGTATCCATCGAGGGAAATGAATATCCTTGATTTTTCTTTCATTTCCGTTTCTGAAGAAAACCCATTGTGGAAAATGACTCATTCCGTGCATTTTCGTTTCTGAAGAATATCCATCGAGGGAAATGAATATCCTTGATTTTTCCTTCATTTTCATTTCTGAAGAAAACCCATTGTGGAAAATGACTCATTCCGTGCATTTTCGTTTCTGAAGAATATCCATCGAGGGAAATGAATATCCTTGATTTTTTTCCCTTCATTTCCGTTTCTGAAGAAAACCCATTATGGAAAATGACTCATTCCGTGCATTTTCGTTTCTGAAGAATATCCATCGAGGGAAATGAATATCCTTGATTTTTTTTTACTTCATCTCCGTTTCTGAAGAAAACCCATTGTGGAAAATGACTCATTCCGTGCATTTTCATTTCTGAAGAATATCCATCGAGGGAAATGAATATCCTTGATTTTTCCTTCATTTCCGTTTCTGAAGAATAACCATTGTGGAAAATGACTCATTCCGTGCATTTTCGTTTTTGAAGAATATCCATCGAGGGAAATGAATATCCTTTGTTTATTCCTTCATTTTTTCATTTTTCTGAAGAATGCCTGTTGAAAATAACTCCGTTCATTTTTCGTTTCTGAAGAATGTCTGTTGAGAGAAACAACAGGATTATGCCTTGCATATCTTTTATGGGTTATTCTACACAAATAGATACACCGTAGATTCCATGCAAGACAATTATTTAACACAGCGTCACAGACAGACTCCTACGAATAAATTTCGGGACGAAATTTCCTAAAGTAGGGGAGACTGTGACACCTGTGCCTCCGCGACCATCAAAAAAATACCAAATTAATGAAATATTATGTTTCATACTTGGTATTTGTAAAAATATGTGTATCGTTTGCACATATCAATTCATGTTCGATTTCAAGCTTTAAATCGCGTTCTGGAAGGTTATATGCGCACTGATGCGTAAATATAACCAGTTTAATGCAAAGAACACTCCAGAATAGTGAAATAGGCTTAACATACCTTAAATAACCTTTACGTAACTTAGAAATAAGTTTTGGAAGGTTTGGTGTGTTGAAATCAAGTTTGTTCGATCGCAGGGACTAATTGTGTCAAACTGTGAAACTATACCAATCTGTATAGTAACGAACAATCTGGAACTTGATCATAAGTTAAAAACACCCTAAATAACCTTTACATAGCTTATAAATAGGCTTTGAGGTGTTCGGTGTGCTAAAATAAACTTTATGCTCATTCAGGGACTAAAAGCGTCAAAAAGTGCATAAGTTTGCATTTTCGCGCATATCTTACGTTCTGAATATATCCGAACAACCAAAAATTTATGTAATCATTAAAATATTTTATTTTAGTGATTGGCTTGATAAAATTCCATTTGTCGCTTAATTTGGATCGTTTTTGCGTTCGTTACGACTTTCGTCGTAATTAACCGAACAACGCAACCGTACGACCAAACGAACCAACATCCGAGATGTTTTTGAGCATGTTTTGATTTCCCTATAGTTTAACATCATTTTAGAGCCTTGAAATGAGGTTAACGGGGCTTAAATGTGCCAAAAATGCATCAAATTGCAAGTTTCTCATGTGCAGGGACCTGTTTTGACAATCTGCCAAAGTTTCTTACACGGGCCGTGTAAGATGACCTTGTGTTTTACATAGGCCGCGTGGGCTTGCCAGACAGAAACATTGAATCTGGCTCAATTTTGAGATTTGATGGTTTTCAATGCTTGTTTTGGGATACCATCTGCTAGATTTTGATGGTTTATCAAGTCCCCTAGTATTTGTAAACCATTTGCCCACATGTAAGGCCAAGATCTTTCCCCCTTTAGCAAGAATCGATCCTAACGGTGAACTGAAAACTATAAATAGCAAGGCCCTCATTCCATTTTCCTCACATTTGATCTAAGATTTCTCTAAGTTGAAGTGATCATTCACTTCATACCCGAGAATACTTGGAATCAAATCTCTTTGGACCCTTTGTAAGTCCTCTTTCGTTCTTTTTATGCGTTTTTAGCTTAAAAGTCAAACTTTGTTTGACTTTCTGCATTGACCAGTTTATGGTCAATACGAAGTTTGTTTGAACTTCATAACGTGAGTGTAATCACGATGGTTATAGTCCCTAGTGACTATACCTACTGATTACCACGTTATCTAGGCTTAGTGACGAGTCGTAGTTTCGGTCAAAATGCGTATTCTTGCGTATTTTGTAACCAAACTACTTTTGGGTATCAAGACCCTTTGTCTTGATATCAAACTTGTTTTCTAACCTCGTTAAACATGTTTTAACATGTTTAACTCGTCACTTTTAGATTTAGTGCTTATATAGGGTCGTAAAGGTAAGCGGTCTAAACAACCGCTTAGACTTTCGAACCCGACCCGTTTGGTCAATCATTAGGATCCGACCAAACATGTTTAGTGACCATAGTTGTATAGGGAATAACCTTCCGAGGTTATACCTTATAGTCACTTCGTTTAAATAGTTGTATGATAGGTAGTTTTTATGCCTTAGGTAAATGACCAAAATGCCCTTTTTACGCATAAATTCATTTTAAGCATATGTAACCTAAATTTTCACATCTAAACTGATTAGGTAACATTATTAGACATGTTAAGGCATATATTACTTGTCATAGGACTAGTTAGGCGGTCCGAAAGCGTTTTACGTGAACGACGCGTTAAAGTAGCGTAAGCTACCTAAACGGGTCGTAATGGGTCGTAAGCACTTAGGTTAGGTTTCATTTTAGGATGTAGGATTTGTTAAACCATATTACATGAGTTCCTATACTCATTTGGTTTATGAAACCTCATTCTATCCGATCTCCCGATTTAGGTCCGGTTATTAACATAGATACCTATATTAGGTGCCGTTTGATTTCCGTGATCCCTCTAGCTTGCTTGGTAGTTGTTCAAGACTTCTAAGCACCCTCAAGTGAGTACATAGTCCCCTCTTTTACTGTTTTTCAAACATTTTGGGGTGAAACACATGTGCCTACTTGCTACTTTCATGCTTTCCCTGTTTTCATATCATATACTTGCTATGTTCATTAGTACACTATTAGTACATGATTTCATTATGTTTTGCTATGTATGTTCACTTAATAAGTATTGCAACATGTAAAACGAGCCATGAATCTAACACTCACATAAAACCTATGTACTCGCCGGCATTTTTATGCTGACGTATTTTCACATGTGTTTCAGGTACAATAGTTGATGATGTTTGATGATGATATTTGTGTACGCTCACATAGGAATGGACGAGGCCTTAGTGACTTAATAACAATGAAAGTCTATTTGTACATGTTTTGTTTCTATTTCCAATGTAATGTAATACATTTAATTCAATAAAACGAAACTGTTTAAATCCATGGTTGTGAAACAATGATTCTGTTACAACACCCCCCGACGTTTCCGCCATGTTTTGTTGTTTTACGTGGTCGGGGTGTGACAGAAAAGTACATGGATCTTTCCAAGCCATCTTCATGGCCTATATGATCAATGTGAATCATGGCTATTAAGCATCAAATATGATGTATATACATCAAAACATCCAATTGAGATGTATGCCTTTGGGCGAAGGTGTAATTATGATAATGATAGTTTTATTTTATAAACTTCTTGTCGATAAGGCGATGAACTATGTTCGACCCTTAAAATATCTGAGCCAAAAGATCGTTGATTCTGTTTTAATTGTCCTTTTGACAAGGCCTTTTGTGCCATCTAAATGTCCTTCGAGACGAGCCTTTATGCTATATGAAAATGTCTTTAAGACATTGACAGTTGTGACTTATGTTCCCTGTCTGATAAATGTAAAGGATTATATCCTACTTGATTGCCAATAATTGTTCATTTATAGCCTAGGCAAATCGTTCTGACTTATGGTCTATATGGTCTATTAAATACCATGACTATATAATTATCAGATACGAAGATTTATTATATAATCTAAAAAAATCATTATTGTTTGATTTTAGTAATCAATTCATGGCTGGCTCAGACGAAGTTAATAGTCATCCTGTGGAAGGAAACAATACCCCGATATTTTCACATATTACCGGTGGGCCCAGCGGGGAGTATCATGACATAGTTGATATCATCATAGTCAATACACACAATATAATAGCACAGCAGAAGGCTTGGTGAATAATTACTATTACAAACCATAGTGTCCGAGTGTCCAGATAAAAGAATATACAGACTTGGTTGTAATAGAGATCCACAGGCGGATCATAAAACAAAATACAAGAAACTAAAATAACAGACTTCAGGCATCTAAGGATTTGCAAGATCCTCTTATTTGACACCGAATAGCTTCAGCCTAATTTCGTGAGGTATCTGTCACTTAGTCTTTGGAAAATACGTCAGTTTACACTGGTAAATACAATTAACCGGCTCATTTGAAAAGAGTTTATGAAAATTGATTTAAGCGCACAAGGCACAAACCATTTATATCTTGGGACAATTATTTAAGATAATCTTGTATACCGTTTTACATGTTTGTCATACATATGGGGCCGGTTTGGAAGCCGGTCATGATTAACCGACTCACCACTATAAAACCCACAAAGGAGTTATCCCCAACATGTGGGTTATTTAGCATTTTTCATCTATCAGGTGTATGCCTACACCCCGTGCCTAGGTCGTGGTTATTTACAAATGAAATGAGCCAAGGATATCCAGGACACGGTCGTATTAACCCCCAATGTTTATGTTATCAAACAAAACATATTAAAACGAGTTATGTAAATTTATTAATCACAATCCGATTAAATGATTTCATACCCAACCAAGCGGTATTATTGTAATACCGTATCTCAAGCCCGTATAACGGAAAATAAGTTAAAAGTATTTACCTAAGCTAGATGTGTAAGGATGTAACTCAGCCGTATATTTCCTAAAGCCTTATGAAAATAACTTCTACCGAAGCTACTCAATCTGTATGGAAGGTTTAATAACCTATTAGGATACTAACGGGTCTTTATTTAAGTCAAAGATTTAGACCGGTTAGTTTGAAAGATACTTTACGGTTCTAAACGCTAGATTAAGCGGAGACCGGAATGGAATGTGATTTAGACCCGACAAGTTTGGATACTTGTATAATATGGGTAAACTAAACACATTCTGTATTTTGAAGATTTAATGATAAGGTTAAACCCAACTCGGCTAATTTATGTAAACTAGCTACATAAAACGAACCGAACGCATAAATGCATAACGGGTAACCAAATGAATTATATACAGGTCTCATATGTTATTATTCTTAAAATATGTTAATACATCAGTAGGATGTTAACATGTTTGCCCAAAAAGTATTTAAAACCAATTTAAGTCTCGTAGGGGCATTTTGGTCATTTTAATGTTTATAAAAGAGATTTAGTAGTAAACTGAGGTTCTGGTCTAAAACATTCAGTAAAAATATTTATTTTATCACATTACATTAGTAAGATATCATACATATGTGAGGTTTACCATTTATGGCCAAACTATGCCCCGAAAGGGTATTTTGGTCATTTCACATATGCTTTTAAAGACATTTTTGGAAGTCTGAGTTCATGACTTATACCTACTGTAATAATATTAAAATTTATTAAAAAATTTCAGTAGGTAACAAGTCTTAGGTGTTAAATATTGTTTTAAACCATACTATGCACCTAATTAGCGTAAAAATCGCTAATTGACGATAATTAAGATATTTATGTATATCTAAGATTTTGATCAGTCTCAAGTGTTCAAAATATTTTATTTAATGTATAATATCAGTAGGAAAAGGTTTGGCATTCAAATCATATGTTAATCTCATTTTATGCATGAAAAATGGTATTATCGTCATTTACCGAATTATACAAGAACTCATTGATATGGTCAGTTTATAATCTGACCAAAAATCCTAAAAATCCCTAAAAATAATAGCTTAACAGTGGGTAATGAGTTTTGGATCAAAATCCATGTTTAAACATGCCTTATGCAAGATAGCGTAATTTAATTAATAAAAAGTTTAAATTTTCGAAATCTTGCATAACTTTAGTTTGAAACCAGAAACTGATATCAAATTTTTCGGGGCATACTTATATATCAATAATAAAGGTTTTTGTCCTTTCACATTTTCAAAAATCTCGTTTATATGACAAAAGGGCAAAATGGGCATTTATAAGCATAATAACGAAACTTAGCATATAATTCAGAATACAAATGACCAAGTAATATAACCTAAGAGGGTTATACTACAACATAATGTGATCCTAATGGAAGCTTAAAACATGGAAGAATTAAGCTCAATCGGGTCAGAACTGAAAGTCAAAGCAAAAGTGAAGCTTTTGCGACTTTCGGTTGCGAACCGACCTTAAACTTAGAATTGTCGGGTTGAACATGTTCTAATAATAATTACTAAGTTATTAGAGTGTTAAAATATAATTTATAAGCTCTGAATTATTAGTTTTAATTATCATTTATAATCCTGTCCAGTTTGACTTTTTAACTAATTAGTTTGACCCGACAATTAACTAAGCAAACGAAATAATTAGGAGGTGCCATTTTAAGGGTTAATTACCTACCTAATTATGGTCACATAACCACATTCATCTCGAACAGTGGCTGGACCATTTGAGTTTAAACCTGATCAATTTTGACAAAAAACAGGTCGATATGATGACATCAGCAGTATTTCGCACGAATTGAGTCTCTCATTTCACACAAAATCAAATTGTTTTTAGTTCATTTCGCGCGAAATCACATCAGATTATACTATTTCGCACGAAATCAAATCGTCTTAGTTCATTTCGCACCAAGTTGGTATTTCGTTTGACTGTTTCGCATGAAATCACGTATTTCGTTTGAAAGTGTGGTATTCCGTACGAAATCATCTATTTCGTATCAGTTCAGTCATTTCGTTTAAAGAGCTATTTTGTGTGAAAAGTGTTTTCGTTTGAAAGTTAGATTTTGTGATATTTTGAAACCAAATCATGGAAGAAGAATTTTATAACGCCTTTGCTACTCTGATTACTATTGCACAATGCACAATGTTAGAATACGAAATGGGGACCCTGCAAAAACCGCCAAAGCTCATGAATATTGAGGAGTATAAAGGATGGGAGGAGCGTTTTGAAAATTGGGTTCAAGCAAATTATTTGGATGCTTGGGAATGTGTTGAAACGAAATATATTAGACCGGTGAATGATGATGAAGAGGAGATTGCTATTAAAGATCTAAGTGCTGATGATAAAAAGAAATACAAAAATGAAAAGATGATGATCAGTTTATTGCAACAAGCTGTTAAAGAAGATATCTTTGTTTTATTGCAACACAATGGAAGTGCATATTCAATTTGGAAAGCATTAAAATCAAAGTTTGTTGGAAGTCAAGAGATGATTAAGAACAAAAAATCGCTTTTGAAAAAGGAGTTTGATCTATTTCGCGGTTTAAAAACTGAAAACACCAAGCAGATTATTGAAAGATATTTCAATTTAGTAATGAACATGAAGAGATTGAGCATTACAAAAGATAATGAAGAATTGATTGAAAAGTTAGCTGATGCGTTGCCACATGAGGTTTGGGGCACGTACTTGATGATGTTAAGGAATAAGAAAGGGTTTAACACTCTAACTTTGAACAAGTTTATTGAAAAACTTGAAGCTCAAGAAATGGAACAACGAAAGATCTCGAGAATGAAAGATTTTGATGGTGAACAAGACATTGGTCTATATTACAAAGGAGGTGTCAGTGACAAAACTAACTTTTCACCAAAGATCGAGACTGCTTTTAATGCAAAAAGTTCATCTGGAGGGTTATCTAAAGGTTCAAACAGCAAAATGGGATTTTCTTCATATCCATCATTTGATCCAAACTTTTCAACAACAAAGAATGGGAAGATGTTACAGTAGATGTTACAGTGCAACATAGCATTAAATCTGGAAAATGGTCAGAATTTTTCAGAAGAGGTTGCAAAAGGTCACATGTCTTTGTTGGTGATTGTGTTAGAATCATATGAGAGTTTAGTTGCAGGAAGGATCGGGAATCCAATGTTGACTAAAGAGGATTACGATCAGATCGATGCTGAAGAGATGGAGTTAATGGATATAAAGTGGTGTTTGGCTAATGTGTTAAGAAGAACTGAAAAATTTAAACAGATTACGGGAAGAGATGATTTTCGTGATGCTAATGTTTCTACTTTAGGTTTTGATAAGTCTAAAGTTACTTATTTTCGTTGCAGGGAAAAGAGGCATTTCAAGCGAGAGTGCACAAAGCGCGAAGCAAGTGGAGCTCAAAATCCTTTTAACAACAATGATTACTATCGAAAAACAATCTATCACCAAGTTGCTCAACAGCCGTATCAACAACAACAGTCACAAACTGCACATGCTAGGAAGGTGATTGAAGAGGAGTCATCAAAGAAAGCATGTTTTGGAAGTTCGTCAAAAGGATCTAGTTGGGATAAATGTGTTTCAGCTGATATTAAAGCAAAACTGATAGATCAAGATGATGAAAGACTTCCAGAAGGTTTCACTTGGGAAAATTTCAGTTGGGATGATTATGATCCTAACAAGACTTCAAATCATAAAGCTTTTGTTGCTCGGGTTGTTGAAGATAGTGATAATGATGATTATTATGCAAAAAGAATGAAAGAGCACTTAATATTGCTAGAAGAGAGTGATAGTGATGATGGAAAAGTTCGAATGAAAAAGAAGAAAGTTAAAAAGCAAGATAGCAGTGATGATGAAGAAGTTCGTGTGATAAGGAAGAAAGTAAAAGATATTCCAGCTTTCAAGATTGAAGCAGAAGCTAATGCAAGAGAAATTCCTGTGAAATGTGAAACTTGTGAAACAGTGAAGAAGCAAAATAGTACTTTGATTCATAACATGAACAGATTGAAAGAATCCTATGATGTTCTTAACAAGGCAATGAATCAATACAATGAATCCAGCAGTGAACAAGCAACAGCTATGAAGACACTTCAAGGAGCTTTCATGACAAAGCAGAAAATTGTTAATAATTACATTGAGAAGTGTGCTGTGTTGGAACAGAAGTTGGAAACCCAGAGGATTGAAACAGAAAGGGTAAACAGGTTGTTAAAAAGTTACTCATGTACTTCTTATGTTATTGACAGGATTTATCCAACCGTCGAAGGCATGAAAGCATTTGAAGAAGTCAAATCTGAAGTGAAGAATTCTGAAACAAAGAAAGATACTGAAGTGAAGATTTCTGGTAAGAGACAAAGTGTTAGCTACAACAAGTGTCCACCCCCGCTTGAAAATGGATATTCTCCACGAAATCCTAATTCAGAGAGAGTTAAAAAGGCAACCAATTTACAATGGGAATCTGAGTCTTCAGATAATTTGCCAGACAACATTGATGTCACTTTCACTTCATCTGATACTGATCATGAGTCAGAGTTAATAAAAAAAGTGGTCGATCAGGTGTTGGATAAAGATGAAAATGAGGAATCAAAACCAGAGTCAAACTCAGAGTCAAAGTCTGAAACGTCAAGTACAACAGTCAAAAAGGACAAAAGGGTTTATAATAAAGAATTTCTGTTATCACAAAATAATTTGAATGATGAAGTATTCAAAGTGGCATACACTTTGAATGATTCTGACAAATTATTTTCTGATGAAGAATTTCCAATAAGTGGTGTTAAAACTGAAATGATCAAAAAGGTTTTCAAATTAACAGAAATTAATATTTCTGAAATAAAAGATGTAAATCTTTCTGAAAAACCTAAAAAATACACCTCAAGAGTACAACAAAGAGAAAACAAGAAAAAGTGTTACAATTATGGTTCAGGTTATCGAAAGAAACCAAACCATAACGGTAATTTCAAAAAGAAAGGACTTGGTTTTATTCCACCTGAAAATCATAAAAAATGAGAAATATGTTAAAGATTTTAAATCAAAAGCTGTGTTTGTTTCAGGAACAAGTTCGGAAGAAGAACAAAAGAGCTCATTCTGGAAACAATCAAACAGAGAGTTCCTAGCCAAGAAGCAAGAAGGAGTGAAGAATGAAACTAGTCAGAAAAAGAAGGAGACAAGGATCTATTTTAACTGCAAAACAGTTGGTCACATTGTCAGAAATTGTCCAAAAGCAATTCAAACAAAACAGGGAGTTTCTAATAAGCTGAAAGAAAAAGTTGTTGAGAAAACCGAACTATCAACCAAAAAATTTTAAGTTTTTGAAAATTCAACATTTGAGGTTGGTGAATGTTCGAAAAGTCTTTACAAAAGAAAGGTGAATCTTAACAACCAAAAGTGGGTTGTTAAGAAATCTGATAAAAGTTCTAGCGATGATTCTGATTCGACAAATTCAGAAGAGCTAAGTTCTGGTGATGAATATGATTTCACAAAGTCAGAGGAGCCTCAAATTGAACCAAAAGTTGAAAAATCAGTGCCGTCATTGGATGATGAAAATTTTCCACCATTGCGGGCTGAGAATTTTAAACAAAAGATTGGAAAAGTTAAGATTTCAAATCATTTTTTTTCTGAAAAGAAAGAGTTTGATATTGAAAAAGCCTTTAACCCCAAAGCAAACCATTTTAGTAAAATGGTTGACGGGAAGGTCAAAGGGGTAAAAGAATTTTATGAGAAGAAGAGGAAAGGAAAGAAACCGAGTGTTGATAACTCGGAATCTCCCAAGGACCGTCAGGATTGGGAAAATCTCTCTAACTGAAAAACCTGACTTGCCGGAGCTTCCAGGTTGGTAAGTGTGGAGCAGGAATCGGTATCTTTCTTTAGAAATTCGCATCTATGATATTTCAACTTACAAGTGGTTAATCAAGGACATTAAGTTGTACTTGATTTAACTATCTTACAAGTGGTATGATTATTGGAAAGTGTTTTTGGAATAAACCTACAAGTGGTTGAAAACAGTGTGATGAATTAAACCCAATGTTTGTGAAATGGCAAACAAAACTAATTTTCCGGAAAAACCATTTTGATTAAAACAAACTTAAGTGTTTTGAAATCATAATGGGAAAATAGTTTGTTGTCAGGGGGAGTTCTGATTGTTAAGCCAAGTGGATGGCGAATTGAAACAATTCACATCAAGTTGTCATTTTATTTGTACAGTTGTTTTCAAAATTGTTTTTACAAAGTGGGTCAAGAGCACAGTTTGGTTTTCAAATTTTCCCAGAAAATTAAAATTTGAAATATAATTTTGATTTTAGGGGGAGTAAAAATTTTAGAAATTTCGAAAATTTGAAAAATCCAAAAACATCAAAAAATGAAAAAGAGTTTTGTTGTGAAAAAGAGGAATCAGTGGACTATCACAACACGCTAAAGATTTGGAAAGTCAAAAGTGATAAACGATCTCACTGCGGATGTGCCAGTAGATTTTTGCACATTTAGTAGATTGTTTTCGAGATATAAACATAAATATCAAAACTTACTTATATCGTGGGGAACATCTCTCGGATATATGGGTAACCCCCGAAATCTTGTTTGAAAGATTTTCTATTTCTGACATACTAGGTCTTTGTGCGTGATGATATCTGGGGTATTATACCAGGACTTCTGATTTTGCGGAAGCAATAGCCTAGTCTTCGTATAATACTTTGCATAAGCTTTATTGTTAAAGCCAGCCCTCAGCATAAAAAATGATGAAACATTGAAAAATGCTAATCATGTGTTGTTGAATAAAAGATCCCCAAACGGGACACACCTAAAGTCGAGCCATCATCTCTTTGTCTGAACGGAAGTTCTAACCTGAGCTCTCATGGTCTCGCATTACCCGTTTACAGAAATCATTAGTGTACATTCACCTGTAAGACTGAATATAGAAGTCTGGATACGGGAGTATATTCTGAGGTGGGACACTCGAATAAGTTTAAGTGCTTAAAACACTAAATTCGTATATCAAAACAGTTGAACTTTTTGTGAAAATTTAAGTGGATCAGTATACTGACAATCTAAGTGAATTGTTTAGAACTTAAAATGTTTAAAGCTTAATGGTGTTAGTGATTTGTCTCAAAAAACTGATATAATCCTCTTACACAAACTCACAAAAATATTTTACAGGCAATATAATCCTAGAATGTAAATATTTCTTTACTGTTATTCATTAAAAGCAAAAATCCGAAAAAAAATTCAATGTGCTTTAGCATAAAATTTTGGAAAAAAATGCAAAAAGATTTTAGACAACTTATGTTGAAGTGCTGATTTTCAAAATTCCAAGTGCTAAACATGATGAATACCATGTAAGGGGGAGTCTGTTTAAAAGAGAAAAGTTTTTGAAATAAAAATGACTAATATGAATGTTATTCCTACAAGTGGTTCGTCAGAGTCTAAGAATGTTAAATCATTTTTGAATGATATTATCAAATAATTTCTAAATTAGTTAAATTTGTGAAATCTTATTTTGAGGTAGAGGATGTGCAGGAATGAAGATTGAAGAAAGCCATGTTCCGATTCCTGAGGAGTTTCTGCATGAGTATATGTAGAGCCAGGCTTCGATCCTGATCCTGTGAAGATTAGTAGATCAACATCCAAGGAAGAGATTAATTGATGATGCTGATAAACTTAAAGAATCAAGAGACCTGATCAAGAGATGTATAGAGCCAGGTTGCGATTCTGGAAGGGATAGAGATAGAGAAAAAGATTGATTGAGGATGCTTACAATGGAGAATCTTTGGAGAGAGCGAGCAGACTGATAAAGACTGAAGGTTTGACAACCGAAGACTCGACACCAAAGACTTCCTCAACATCCGAGGGGGAGTCTGTTGGTGCATACGTCTGTCACCTTCGTCTTGTATCGAGTCTTGTAATAGTGTAGATAGATCAGCGCACGATATTCGAGAAAGTGTGAGATGTGGCTATTTCGCACGAAACGAAACTGGTTCATTTCGTACGAAATGATACTTAGCTATTTCGCACAAAATAAAGATTGCTATTTCGTACGAAATGACAAGGTCATTTCGTGTGAACTGTTTTCGTGTGAAATAGGTTGCCCCTATAAATATGTGTCTTGTGATCTCATTTGTAACGATCTGATTCCGGCAACGAAGTGCTGCCAAAGTGTCTCCAGCCTGTAAACTGTTGTGTTTTCAATAAAAGAGACAGTTTAAAGTGAATCTTGTGCAAAACAGCTGAAACAACTTCGATACGAATGAATTCCGCCTCTCGTATTGAATAGAACTCTTCTGAACGACTCGTTTGGTCGTGAAAACGATCCTACAATTGTGATTTATGGACCTCGCCGATTCTTAGTAAATCTGGATAGATATATTATATGGTATTGATCGATGATTACACAAATTTTACCTGGGGTTTTCCTTTAAAGTATAAATCTGGATATATATTATATGGTATTGATCGATGATTACATAACTTGAATCGAACGATTTATAAGTATATTTGTCGAAAATACTTATTGCAACGTGAATTGAGGCTCAGATTTGTAAACAATCAAAGAAAGAGGATAAATCCACCATGGCTACAAACACACAGGTCACAAAGTGAAAGAACAAGACTATTTCACATGACCATGAAGACTGCCCCGCCAAGATGCGGATAATCCCAACTTTTCTCAACTTGACCACAATGAAATCCATCATCACAGCTGTGACAACCCGAGTTTCCAAGGTCTTTCCTCGCAACTATTCTTGTTTGTGCACCTTGTTATTTTATTGAAAATTGATGTTTAGTGTGGGTTGGTTAAGTATTAAATATGGATTTTTGTGAAATTTGTGATGTAATATATATACATATGTTTATATTTTATTGTGCTTGACGAAATCCAAAGGGATTTCGCCCCTAGCATGCTCGACGAAAACCCAAGGGGTTTTCACCATAGCCACTCAACGAAATCACCTGATTTCGCCGGCCCAGTCTTCGCCAAAGCCCAGTTAGGGCCCAACATCATATTAGTTACGTATTTTAGCGTATTAGGTTGCGTACATGATCAGTTACCAAACCCTAGAGCTCCCTATTGCTTTTCCCTGTGCGACGGCAACTCTAAGTCTTCAAAGCCCTTCCTTTCGATCAATCTAGTGACCCTTCCATCTCGGTTAGTTTGCACTGTTGTTTGATTTATGCATGACTCCTTAGCAAAATCACTACATGTCTGTATGTATATATTTGATTAGATGATGAGATTGTTATGACGGGTTGTTAGTCCATTGGGTTAATGGGTAGGGTTTGATATTTCTATCGTAAATCGTTCGGACTAGACCTGATTGTTTGTGCTAATGCTCATGTTTGACTGGATGATATATATATATGTCTAAATGTTGAATTGAATGATGATTCTGTTTACATGATGTTTAGATGATGATTCTGATTGTTCTGATGATTGAGTAATTGATGTGATTGTATTAATTTTTGCCGATTGAACGATTGTTTGTGAAGCCGTCGAAACTGTTAGTGATGATTAGGGTTGTTGTATTGAGTAACTGATATTGATGATGCTGCTGTAGTCGACAAAAACACAGGGACCAACGAAAACACCCAGACGAAATACCTGTAGTCGACGAAAACCCAAAGTGATTTCGCCACCTGGGTGTTTTCGCCAAAGGGTTTTCACCACTAAGTGTTTTCGCCACATGTGATTTCGTGAGTGTTCTGGCATATTAACTTTGTTAAGTCTTTTACTCTGTTAGTATGTTAATTCTGTTAGTATGTTAACTCTGTTAAATCTGTTAACTGATAACCCATGTTAGAATAGACTGAAAACTCAACTATGTGGAACACGAACTGTATGAACATGAAATAACTGTTATGTGTTACTTGATAATGATTGCCTAAGCACCCTTTGTGACATAGATTGCATGTGAATTGTTACAAACATAAACTGATTGTGATTGTGTATACGTGCGTACTATAGGCTTTGATTGAATTGGCTGTGCAAGTAATTAAGCATACCGAGCAAACCGAGGTGAGTTCACATACTTTCTATAAGGCATGGGATTCCCGGTGGTTTGGGAATGGGTTAAAGAACTAAAACGGAACCTACATATCCTCCTTGGGTAGGATATGTACGGCCATCCTCCTTGGGTAGGATGCCAATATAAATCCTGCGTATTCTCCTTGGGTAGAATACGTACGTTCGTCCTCCTTGGGTAGGACAACAACCTTAACTTACTAGACAAAACTCTATCATGAAGTCCCTCATTTTATATCGACTTAATCGCCGAGGCCGATGGCGAGCAGGTCATTAGTTAATAGCGCTATTAGGTTTGGTAAACCTCACACCCTGTCGTTCGAACGGGCGTGTATGGATCATGGCAAACTGTCAATGATGATAGACATTGACGTAGGGCACAACTATTGTTCGTCAGTCATCGATATGGTAACAGTCTAGTGGTTCACATGGGGAAGCCCCCACTGATTATGGTTATGGTTTGGGAAACAAAAGATACTGGTTAACTCATGGGCTACGAAACAACTTATGATTTCAAAACAAAATGGTAAAACTAAACAACCAACTGTGAACTCGCTCAACTTTGTTGTTGACTTGTTGTTACATGCCTTGCAGGTCGTTAGGTGTTTGCATGGAGCTTGCACGAGACGGAGGAGTCATTGTGGGACATGGACAGTGTGTGCCATGTTAAACATTGGAAACATTTAAACTTATACTTTGGTTTTTAAACATTATGCTTCCGCTTACAATTTAAACTATGTTTTGATTTGGACACCAATTATATTGTATTGGATTTTATATTTACTTACATGCTTGTTCAATATGATTGGTGGCTTGATCCTGGTCAGTCACGCCTCCATGCGGTGATACTCCACTTGTGGATTTTGGGGGTGTGACAGATTGGTATCAGAGCCATTGGTTATAGTGAACTTGGTTTTAAAAAGGGGAAAAAGCTTTTTGATAAAACCAGACTATAACCTGTACAGTGCTCAACAATCCACAACGACGCTTCGCTCCACGTGCAAGACTCAACATTCTAGGTGATGTGGCTTATGTTATATTACCTACATGTTAGTTACATAGTACTTTGTTCTTGGTATGCTTTGGTTAATGTAGCAACTATTGATAGACACTCATTGTGTGCTTACTCTCTTCTGTCACTCCACACTTACGCATTGTCACGACACTTTACTCGCCCATGCTCTCTTTATTGTGAAGATCATGAGTGGACGAATTAACTTAACTCAAGCCCAGCTGACGGCTTTAATCAAAGAACAAGTTGTTGCAGCACTCGCAGCCGCTCAGGCAGGAGGTATAACCTGCCATTACAACTTATTCTAGGATCTAAAGATCCTACCCTCGTGAACCAACACTTGTGCTTAACTTTGTCTCATTATATTCGCACGACAGGTCAACATGCTCAGCCCCCTGTGTGTACTTTCAAAACTTTTATGGATTGCCGACCTACTACTTTCAACGGCACTAAAGGAGCTGTAGGCCTCCTCCACTGGTTCGAGAAGCTCGAATCTGTCTTCGAGATGTGTGAATGCCCTGAGGCTCGTAGGGTGAAATATGCTACTGGTACTCTTGAAGGTGTAGCGCTCACGTGGTGGAACGCTCAGGTTCAAATGCTGGAGATAGTTGCTGCTAATGCCACCCCATGGAATGACTTCAAGGATTTGATCAAGGAGGAATACTGCAACCGTGACGACATCCACAAGCTGGAAGTAGAGTTCTTCAACTTAAAGATGACGGGGTCGGAAATCGAAGCGTATACGAAAAGATCAAATGAATTGGCTATCCTGTGTCCTACTATGGTAGACCCTCCTATCAAGCGTATCGAGCTGTACCTAAAAGGGTTAGTTCCAGAGATTCAGAGTCATGTGACTGCAGCAAACCTCGCCACTATCCAGCAAGTTATTCGTTTGGCCCATCGTCTCACTGATCAGGCAGTCGAGCAGAACAGGCTGCCCAAGCGTATTGGTACTACTGCTACAGTTACTACTACTTCTGATGCCCCCCGCGACAACAAACGCAAATGGGATGGAGTCTCAAGCAAGGGTTCAACATCAGCTCAGTCGCAGTCTCAACAGCGAAAGACTGGTGACTACCAGAGTCCTGGTCAGCAATCTTCTGGTAGTCAAGGGCAGGGTGGATACCGAGAAAACCACCCCAAGTGCAACCGATGCAACAAGCATCATAGTGGGCAGTGCAACAAGGGACGTTGTCTGAGGTGTAACAAGTTTGGTCATGAAGCAAAGGATTGCAGGGGCGCACGACCTGCGAATCAGAATCGTCAACAGCAACAGCAAGCTCCACAGAATTAGCCGCAACAACAACAGGGTAACAGGGGATGCTTTCAGTGTGGTGCTAAAGGTCACTTCAAGAGAAACTGCCCCCAGTTGAACCAGAATCAGAATAACAACAATAATCAGGGGAACGGGAACAACAATGGGGGTAACAACGGGGGAAACAATGGAGGCAATGGTGCCAGGGGACGAGCTTTTGTGATTGGTCAGGGTGATGCTAGGAATGACCCCAACGTCGTGATGGGTAAGTTTCTACTGGATGACTTTTATGTTAATGTTTTATTTGATTCGGGTGCCGATACTAGTTATGTGTCCTTAAAAGTTAGTCAAATGTTAAAGCGTGTCCCAACACTTTTGAACACTAAGCACATGGTAGAGCTAGCAAACGGTAAAAGTCTTGAAGCCACACACGTAGTTAAGGGTTGTAATCTCGTCTTAGCTGGTCAGACTTTTCCTATCGATCTCATCCCCATCGTTCTTGGTAGTTTCAACATCGTTATTGGTATGGATTGGTTATCTCAACATCGAGCGGAGATTCTTTGCAAGGAGAAGATCGTCCGCATTCCTCGTTCTGGTAAAGAACCTTTAGTGATACATGGCGACAAGAGTGGTGTTGTTGTGGGCATCATTTCTTTTCTTAAGGCCCAGAAGTGTCTACGAAAGGGCCACACTGCTATTTTAGCCCTAGTTACTGACACCTCAAAGAAAGAGAAGAAGATAGAAGATATTCCGATTGTGCGTAACTTTCCTGAGGTATTTCCTGAGGAATTACCTGGTCTTCCACCTCATCGTCAGGTTGAATTTCAAATCGAGCTAGCTCCTGGAGCAGCGCCAATAGCTCGTGCACCTTATCGTTTAGCTCCATCAGAACTTGAAGAACTGTCCACGCAACTAGAAGAGCTCTTGGATAAGGGTTTTATTCGTCCTAGCTCTTCGCCTTGGGGAGCTCCAGTGTTGTTTGTGAAGAAGAAAGACGGTACCTTCAGAATGTGTATTGACTACCGCGAACTCAACAAGGTGACCGTAAAGAATCGCTATCCTCTTCCACGCATCGATGACTTATTCAACCAATTGCAAGGGTCGAGTTTCTACTCGAAGATTTACCTGAGGTCAGGCTACCATCAACTGAGAGTCCGAGATGAGGATATCTCTAAGACAGCATTCAGGACTCGTTATGGGCATTACGAGTTCCTGGTTATGCCTTTCGGATTGACAAACGCGCCTGCGGTCTTAATGGATCTTATGAACAGAGTGTGCAAGCCCTATCTGGATAAGTTCGTCATTGTATTTATCGACGACATCCTGATCTATTCTAAGAGTCAGGAGGAACACGAGCACCATCTACGACTTATTTTGGAACTCCTTCGAGCAGAACAGTTGTACGCTAAGTTTTCGAAATGCGACTTTTGGCTTCATGAAGTCCATTTCTTAGGCCACGTGGTAAATAAGGATGGGATTCATGTTGATCCATCCAAGGTGGATTCGATCAAAGACTGGCCTGCACCCCGTACACCAACAGAAATCCGCCAATTCTTGGGTTTGGCGGGCTACTACAGAAGGTTCATCAAGGATTTCTCCAAGATTGCACAACCTCTCACCTCACTAACTCAGAAGGGCGTCACCTATCGTTAGGGTGATGCACAGGAATCTACGTTTCAGCACTTAAAGGATAGACTTTGCAGCGCACCTATTCTCTCATTGCTAGAGGGCACAGACGATTTTGTGGTTTATTGCGACGCTTCCATCCAAGGACTTGGCTGTGTGTTGATGCAACGTGATAAGGTCATTGCTTACGCATTGCGGCAACTTAACGTTCACGAAAAGAACTACACTACTCACGATCTGGAGCTGGGAGCTGTGGTCTTCGCACTTAAGATATGGAGACATTACCTGTACGGTACCAAGTGCACCATTTACACCGATCACAGGAGTCTCGAGCATATCTTCAAGCAAAAGGAGTTGAACATGCGATAACGTCGATGGGTTGAGCTCTTGAATGATTACGAATGCGCGATCAAGTACCATCCGGGCAAAGCCAATGTTGTGGCCGACGCCCTCAGTCGAAAGGATACTACACCTAAACGTGTGCGAGCGTTACAACTTACCATCCAATCTAGTCTTCCTACTCAGATACGTGATGCTTAGGTTGAAGCATTGAAAGCAAAGAACATTAGGGCGGAGTCCCTACGTGGGTCAAGGAAACGATTAGAACAGAAAGAAGACGACGCTTACTACGTAACAGGGCGTATTTGGGTCCCACTTTATGGAAACCTACGCGAGCTTGTGATGGATGAAGCACATAAGTCTCGCTACTCAGTACATCCTGGTTCGGATAAGATGTACCACGACTTAAAAACTACATACTGGTGGCCTAGCATGAAAGCCCACATAGCCACTTACGTCAGCAAATGTTTGACTTGTGCGAGAGTCAAGACTGAATATCAGAAACCATCGGGCCTACTCCAACAACCAGAGATACCACAATGGAAATGGGAACAAATTTCCATGGATTTCGTTACTGGTCTGCCTAGATCTCTGCGCGAAAATGACACAATTTGGGTAATAGTGGATCGATTGACTAAGTCTGCACACTTTTTGGCCATCAAAGAAACAGACAAGTTCTCTACTTTAGCAGACGTTACTTAAAGGAAGTGGTTGCGAGGCACGGGGTGCCAACTTCCATTATTTTCGATCGTGATGCACGCTTTACTTCTGAGTTGTGGCAAGCAATGCACAAGTCTTTTGGCTCACGTTTAGACATGAGCACCGCTTATCATCCACAGACGGATGGGCAGTCTGAACGCACCATCCAAACCCTTGAAGACATGCTTAGGGCATGTGTGATTGATTTTGGCAATGGTTGGGAAAAACATCTACCATTAGTGGAATTTTCGTATAATAACAGTTAACACACCAGCATCCAAGCCGCTCCGTTTGAGGCATTGTACGGACGTAAATGACGATCACCTCTTTGCTGGGCAGAAGTTGGTGACAGCCAAATCACTAGCCCAGAATTTGTGGTAGACACGACTGAGAAAATTGCTCAGATACGACAACGCATGGCGGCAGCTCGCGACCGTCAGAAAAGCTACGCTGATAAGCGCAGGAAACCACTCGAGTTCCAGGTTGGGGATCGAGTGCTACTCAAAGTCTCACCTTGGAAAGGTGTAGTTCGTTTTGGCAAACGAGGCAAACTTAACCCGCGATACGTCGGACATTTCGAAATCATAGAGAAAATAGGCAAAGTGGCCTACAAACTAAACCTACCCGTAGAACTCAGTGGAGTACACAACGTATTCCACGTGTCGAATGTGAAGAAGTGTCTGTCAGATGAGACCCTTATAGTTCCTTTGAAGGAGCTCGCAATCGACGATCAGTTGCGATTCGTCGAGGAACCAGTTGAAATCAAAGATCGAGACGTTAAGGTTCTCAAGCGCACCAGAATACCTCTTGTTCGAGTTCGTTGGAACTCCCGTCGTGGCCCGGAGTTCACCTGGGAACGAGAAGATCAAATGAAACTCAAGTATCCCCACTTGTTCGAGAACATTGCAACCACTACTGAGGCTGAAGCTACTGCGGAATTTCGGGACGAAATTCCAAACCAACGGGGGGATGATGTGACACCCCAGGAAAACCAGGAAACAACGCAACACAACCAGCTTCCTCAGTAACTACGTGCTAAATTTCGGGACGAAATTTCTTTCAAGTTGGGGATAATGTGACAACCCGAGTTTCCAAGGTCTTTCCTCGCAACTGTTCTTGTTTGCGCACCTTGTTATTTTATTGAAAATTGATGTTTAGTGTGGGTTGGTTAAGTGTTAAATATGGATTTTTGTGAAATGTGTGATGTAATATATATACATATGTTTATATTTTATTGTGCCTGATGAAATCCAAAGGGATTTCGCCTCTAGCATGCTCGACGAAAACCCAAGGGGTTTTCACCATAGCCACTCGACGAAATCACCTGATTTCGCCGGCCCAGTCTTCGCCAAAGCCCACTTAGGGCCCAACATCATATTAGTTACGTATTTTAGCATATTAGGTTGCGTACATGATCAGTTACCAAACCCTAGAGCTCCCTATTGCTTTTCCCTATGCGACGGCAACTCCAAGTCTTCAGAGCCCTTCCTTTCGATCAATCTAGTGACCCTTCCATCTCGGTTAGTTTGCACTGTTGTTTGATTTATGCATGACTCCTTAGCAAAATCACTACATGTCTGTATATATATATTTGATTAGATGATGAGATTGTTATAACGGGTTGTTAGTCCATTGGGTTAATGGGTAGGGTTTGATATTTCTATCGTAAATCGTTCGGACTAGACCTGATTGTTTGTGCTACTGCTCATGTTTGACTGGATGATATATATATATATATGTCTAAATGTTGAATTGAATGAAGATTCTGTTTACATGATGTTTGGATGATGATTCTGATTGTTCTGATGATTGAGTAATTGATGTGATTGTATTAATTTTAGCCGATTGAACGATTGTTTGTGAAGCCGTCGAAACTGTTAGTGATGATTAGGGTTGTTGTATTGAGTAACTGATATTGATGATGATGTTGTAGTCGACGAAAACACAAGGACCAACGAAAAAATCCAGACGAAAACACTAGGTGTTTTCGCCATACCTGTAGTCGACGAAAACCCAAAGTGATTTCGCCGCCTGGGTGTTTTCGCCAAAGGGTTTTCGCCACTAAGTGTTTTCGCCACATGTGATTTCGTGAGTATTCTGGCATATTAACTCTGTTAAGTCTTTTACTCTGTTAGTATGTTAACTCTGTTAGTATGTTAATTCTGTTAGTATGTTAACTCTGTTAAATCTATTAACTGATAACCCATGTTAGAATAGACTGAAAACTCAACTATGTGGAACAAGAACTGTATGAACATGAAATAACTGTAATGTGTTACTTGATAATGATTGCCTAAGCTCCCTTTGTGACATAGATTGCAAGTGAATTGTTACAAACATAAACTGATTGTGATTGTGTATACGTGCGTACTATAGGCTTTGATTGAATTGGTTGTGCAAGTAATTAAGCAAACCGATGTGAGTTCACACACTTTCTATAAGGCATGGGATTCCCGGTGGTTTAGGAATGGGTTAAAGAACTAAAACGGAACCTACATATCCTCCTTGGGTAGGATATGTACGGCCATCCTCTTTGGGTAGGATGCCAATATAAATCATGCTTATTCTCCTTGGGTAGAATACGTACGTTCGTCCTCCTTGGGTAGGACAACAACCTTAACTTACTAGACAAAACTCTATCATGAAGTCCCTCATTTTATATCGACTTAATCGCCGAGGCCGATGGCGAGCGGGTCATTAGTTAATAGCGCTATTAGGTTTGACAAACCTCACACCGTGTCGTTCGAACGGGCGTGTACTAATGGATCATGGCAAACTGTCAATGATGATAGACATTGACGTAGGGCACAACTATTGTTCGTCAGTCGTCGATATGGTAACAGTCTAGTGGTTCACATGGGGAAGCCCCCACTGATTATGGTTACGGTTTGGGAAACAAAAGTTACTGGTTAACTCGTGAGTAACGAAACAACTTATGATTTCAAAACAAAATGGTAAAACTAAACAACCAACTGTGAACTCGCTCAACTTTGTTGTTGACTTGTTGTTACATGCCTTGCAGGTCGTTAGGTGTTTGCGTGGAGCTTGCACGAGACGAAGGAGTCGTTGTGGGACATGGACAGTGTGTGCCATGTTAAACATTGGAAACATTTAAACTTATACTTTGGTTTTTAAACATTATGCTTCCGCTTACAATTTAAACTATGTTTTGATTTGGACACCAATTATATTGTGTTGGATTTTATATTTACTTACATGCTTGTTCAATATGAGTGGTGGCTTGATCCTGGTCAGTCACGCCTCCATGCGGTGATACTCCGCTTCTGGATTTTGGGGGTGTGACAACAGCCTCTTAAAACGCAACAAATCTTCATTCTACAAGAACATATATTGAAGATTCAGTGTAATTTTTCTGTATTTGGAAAATGTAGTAAAATCCATAGTGTTTATTTCTGAAAATCATTGGCGTCAAAGAGCCACATTTGATTAATAAAGTCAAAATAGGACTTCAATTCGAACAAAAAGGTGCAACCACTCCTGAAAACACTGAAATCGCATAATTTGAAACTTCGTTTTAAAGAAAGCGTGCTTGAGGCACTAGGCAATATGGAAAACGCCTCAGGGCCTAGAGGTGACGCCTCATGCACATCTGGGTCAAAATTAGTCAATATTAGGGTAAGCAGTAGGCTGATGTGTAAAAATAACCAAATGGATATGAAGAAATTCATAAAAAAAAGATGATGATATGATATGTATAACAGTTGAGAGAGATGCAGCTTCTGATTGTACATAAAGCTACACCTTGTATACGTGAGGTTCTCTCCTTGGCTATCGGAACATGAACCTAGACGCCTCAAATCGCCTCATGCTATTTAAAAGCAAGATAGAACAAAGGGGATCAGACACCGCCATTTGTGTTTCCCTGCAAGTTACAGGTCCAAGATTTCCCAGTGTCCAGTAACCGAACAATATCTTAATCATCTCCAATTTCTTGTATTACTTCTCAATCAATAAATAAATAAAACCAAATGTTTGCCATCAAACAGTGAAAGAAAGAACAATATGGACAAAAATCATCAGCTCAATTAACCTTTTTGGTTTCTGTCCCTCAATGTGAGAGCACATGACCATCCGGGTTGCCCCGCCAAGATGCAGATAATCTCATCTTTGCTCGATTTAAAGCATTGAAATTCATCATCACAGCCTCTTAAAACTCATCAAATCATCGTCATCATCTTTTAGAGACAAACTTAATCCAATGCGCGAGGAATTTCCGCTAGTTACAACACAACTGAAAGAATTACTAACACTGTGTTCCCGAGTTTAATAATAATCATAATAACAAGTGTTTATCTGTGTGATTGTAAAGATGAAAGGTTGATTTCTGAAGAAAATCATTGGCTTCAAAGAACGATGTTTGACTTAAAATAAAGTCAAAATCAAACTTCACAGAGGAGGGCAACCACCCTTAAAAAAAACTCTTTCTTCCTTTGTACTCGCCTCATTCCGTACGAGTGAAAATAAAGCTGAAGAAAAAAAATGTGTTTTTTTTTTTTTGCTCAGATCTGCAAATATGAAAGCGGACAAAGTGGATCAGACTCCAGTATGGCTGCATCACAAATTCACAACCTGTGTTGCCTTGCCAAGATACGGCCCGCTTTCACACAATGTCCACTAACATATCATGCTAGGAAATATTATGTACAGAACATCTTCAACAATTCATCATAAACAATTCAACATCATCATCGTATCATCATAGATTTATTGCCGCTTGCATTCACCACAGAAAATGTTATCAAAATTTAAACCAAAGGGCTGTTGACATCTGAAAAACCAAAGGCCTAAAAGTATCTTTGTTTGACTAAATAAAGTCAAAATCAGACTTAAGAGACATAGACATTGCATCATTTCATGACACCTTAGCGAAGTTGTTTGAAAACAATAACTCAGGTTCAGATCATAGTTGTCAAAGGCACAAGGCGCTTAAAATGCGAGGATCCGAGATAAGCAAGGCGCATAGCATAAACATGTCATTTTTTGGGGGTTTTGACATGTTTTAGGCTTCTTTTGGGGATAAGTTTGGCTGGTTCCAGGCCAGGGTTCAAATCCGAACACAGACTAGACTAGACATAAAACATAACTTGAATCGAACGATTTATAAGTATATTGGTCGAAAATACTTATTGCAGCGTGAATTGAGGCTCAGATTTGTAAACAATCAAAGAAAGAGGATAAATCCACCACAGCTGCAAACACACAGGTCACAAAGTGAAAGAACAAGACTATTTCACATGACCATGAAGACTGCCCCACCAAGATGCGGATAATCCCAACTTTTCTCAACTTGACCACAATGAAATCCATCATCACAGCCTCTTAAAACGGAACAAATCTTCATTTTCAGTGTTTATTTCTGAAAATCGTTGGCGTCAAAGAGCCACATTTGATTAATGAAAGTCAAAATAGGACTTCAATTCGAACAAAAGGGTGCAACCACTCCTAAAAACACTGAAATTGCATCATTTGAAACTTTGTTTAAAGAAAGCGTGCTTGAGGCACTAGGCACATCTGGGTCAAAATTAGGGTAAGCAGGAGGCTGATGTGTAAAAATAACCAAATGGATATGAAGAAATTCATAAAAAAAAGATGATGATATGATATGTATAACAGTTGAGAGAGATGCAGCTTCTGATTGTACATAAAGCTACACCTTGTATACATGAGGTTCTCTCCTTGGCTATCAGAACCTGAACCTAGACGCCTCAAATCGCCTCATGCTATTTAAAAGCAAGATAGAACAAAGGGGATCAGACACCGCCATTTGTGTTTCCCTGCAAGTTACAGGTCCAAGATTCCTAGTGTCCAGTAACCGAACAATATCTTAATCATCTCCAATTTCATGTATTACTTCTCAATCAATAAATAAATAAAACCAAATGTTTGCCATCAAACAGTGAAAGAAAGAACAATATGGACAAAAATCATCAGCTCAATTAACCTTTTGGTTTCTGTCCCTCGAGGGCTGTTTATTAATGCTAAACAATAGGGACAAAAATATCAGCTCAATGAGATCCAATAACAAATTAAATGTTTTAAGTCTTATATATAGCAATTTAATACTAACAATTCAGTATACTCTCCCACCATTAACAAATTAATCTTTTGCAACTTGCAAAACACTAATAAAAGCAATAAGAAGAAAAATTAATGGTAGAACTAAGAAGAAAGATACTTATATCGGAAAAATTGGTGACATATCAGTCGGTATCGCCGATAATATCAGTACCGATATTCTGACCTATAATTGACACCGATATTTTACATGGGGACCGATAACCGATATTGTTAGAATATAAACTTGATTATATTATATTTATTATGTATTATAACATTACTGTACTTGTAGATATGTGTGTATGTATCGAATATATGTGTAGGGGCATGTCACATATGACATATCGGTTTAAAAGGTGGTTACTCCCGCCAAAAATAACCGTCGATAACAACCGCCCCTTACAAGACGTATATATATGTATTTACCGGCAGTTTGTTCGGTACCAAGATTCTATAATATCCATTCATGTTTCTCTGTTCTCTGTATAAA
This sequence comes from Helianthus tuberosus, assembly GCA_030545235.1. Classification (NCBI taxonomy): domain Eukaryota; kingdom Viridiplantae; phylum Streptophyta; class Magnoliopsida; order Asterales; family Asteraceae; genus Helianthus; species Helianthus tuberosus. The sequence continues at coordinate 69,221,273 of CM060385.1, read as the reverse complement.
CACACACACAAACACGAGTACGGAACGATTACGATGATGGCTTCCGCCAACAGATATATTACCAATATATATCACCGATATTAACTGCATAGGGATAAACAACTATGGAGTCCAGATCTGTAGACAATCGAACGAACAGCGACGATAAACATAAACCCACCATGGCTGCATACTTTATCGGTTGCCATGTGAAACCACATGAGCATCCCTGCCGCCCCACCAAGATGTGGGCAATCTCAATTTTGCTCAGTTTCACTCAGACGCATTAAAATTCATCAAATCATCATCATTATTACAACTAATCCAACAGCTGTAAGAATTTAGTTGTGTTGTAAGTTGTAAGCTGTAAACTAACCAACTGGGGTAGCCCAGTTGGCCACCGACACCCACCTCTTCCCAGAGGTACCGGGTTTGAGTCTTGGGAGTGGCATATGTCGCCCAGGGTAAGAACTCGGCATGGGGAAGTCACCGCAGAGCTAGCTTGGTCGGGTAGCGGCTCCCGGAGTGAGATCACTCCGGCGGTTGGGAGGACCGTGCACTCCCCCCCCCCCCCCCACTCTTAAATACATAGAAGAAAGCAAACAGTTGTTGATCTGTGAAGATATTCATCAGCTTAAAAGAACGATGTTTGACTTACATAAAGTCGATCAGACATAGACAGAGGAAGGCAACCACTCTTAAAAAACCTGTTTCTTCCATCTCCTCTGAATCGCCTCATATCGTCTGAGTGAAAATAAAGCTGAAGAACAAAACGTGTTGTTTTGGCTCAGGTCTGCAAATATGAAAACGGACAAAGTGGATGGGACTCCGGCATGGCTGCATCACAACCCGTGTTGCCTTGCCAAGATACGGGCCCAATTTCACACAATGTCCGCTAACTTATCATGCTCGAAATATTATACACAGAACATCTTCATCGCCAACACAGATGCAGAGGCATAGATAAATTTAAACCAAATGGCTGTTAGACATCTGAAAAACAAAGGCCTAAAAGTACCTTTGTTTGACTAAATAAAGTAAACAAACGGACTTAAGGGTCATAGATATTGCATCATTTCATGACATCTGACTAAAGTTGTTTGAAAACAATAACTCAGGTTCAGATCATAGTTGTGAAAGGCACAAGGCACTTAAAAAGTGAGGACCCAAGATACACAAGGCGCATAGCATAAACATGCCATTTTTTTTGGGGGTTTTAGACTTCTTTTGGGATAGTTTAGACCAGTTTGCCAGCCAAAATTCTCAGAATTTGGCTGGGTCGGGGCTGGAATATGCCTGGATGGCAGTGAGGCCCGAGCCTTTAAGTTTTGACTAATCTTTAAGTTTTCCTCTATTGTTGAGATTATAGCAAAACGGTAGTGTGGTTGCAGAATAGCTGTTAAATTTGATCAAAATCCAGTAAAAAACAAGTGACTAAAAATCGAGATAAAACAATTTGAGGCTCAGATATGTGAACAATAGAACAAAGAGGATAAATCTGCCATGGCTGCATACTACCCGTTGCCATTTGAAAGCACATGACCATCCGGGTTGCCCCGCCAAGATGCAGATAATCTCATCTTTAACACATTAAAAATCATCATCACAGCCTCTCAAAACTCATCAAATCAATATATCACCGACATTTGACCGATATAACCGATATCACTGAATTGTTAGTGTTAAATTGCTATATATATGAATTCTGCATGATATTAAAATCACGGATATCTCACCGAGATATCATCATCATCATATTCGGTAGATCCCACCAATAGCAAAGCTAAGGTAGGATTGGAGGAGGGTACGATGTAGACAGCCTTACCTCTATCCCGTAGGAATAGAGAGGCCGCTTCAGTGAGACCCCCGGCTCCATAGTAATTCTGCATCAAGCTTTGGACATAAGGTACTTAACACTCAACAATCGGGACAAAGGCCGATTAGTGCATGTACCCTTTTGTCTTTCGGCTATCAACGCCACCACCTGATGCATGATTAATCGTCCGCCGCTTTAAACGTTATTCTCACGAAATTAGTAAAATAACATCAAAGTTGGTGCAATTTCACTTTTGCACCCCGAGGGCCCACACATATATACATTATATGTGCACACCGCAACTGAGATAACCTATATCTCAAATATCGGTCCTTGACCGAGATCCGATATTTTACCGCATTAACTACATAGATCGCTACCTCTTAAAAATCATCATCAACCTCACCTTCAACAGACAAACTTACACCACCAACAACAACAACAAGAATAATAATAATAATATTATCTGTAGTTTGGAAATATGAAGGGTTGTTGATTTATGAAGAAAATCATTGGAAAGTCAAAATCAGACTTGGTAGAGGAGGTCAACAACACTTAAAAACCTTCTCTGAAATAGCCTCATTTCGTTTGAGTGAAATAAAACTCCGTATGCGTTTTTAGGCTCAGATCTGCAAATATGAAAGCGGACAAAGTGGGTGGGGATCCGGCACGGCTGCATCACAACTCGTGTTGCCCCACCAAGAAACGGGCCCACTTTCACACAATGTCCGCTAACTTATTATTATGCAGAACGAAATCTTCATCACCAACACAGATGCAGACGTATAGATATGTAGATAGGGACAAAAAAATCAGCTCAACATGATCCAATACAGCCATTACGAGGCTCAAATTTGTAAACAATGGAACCAAACGGATACACCGCCATGTCTGCAGACTTACGAGATGCAATGCAAAACAGAGAGATATAGAACCTTGTTTCACATCACCATCCGAGTTGCCCTGCCAAGATGTACATAATTTCAAATGTGTTTGAATCACCAGAACCGAGGCACCAAGCATCATTTACCCAATATTCGGACAAGTAAGATTTATATAGTTTTAAAATGGAAATTACATACATGTACAACCTAAAAAGCATGTTCTACAACAACCTGCTGCACAAAAATATGAGAAATACATGAGGCGCGCCCCTCATGGTCAACTTTTTGCAAAGAAATCGTGCCTTGGGTGCGCCTTTTGAAAAGCATGTTGCACTTTGCACATAGGCGCACTTTTTTTAAACCAAGATCCCGCTAATACTAGGGCTGCAAACGAGCTGAACTGCTCATGACCTACTCGATTAGAGTCAAGCTTAAACTAGTGAATAAAATTTGGGATAAAACAATTTGAGGCTCAGATCTGTAAACAATTGAACAGAGAGGATAAATCCGCCATGGCTGCATACTTACCGGTTGCCATGTTAAACCACATGACCATCCGGGTTGCCCCGCCAAGATGCGGATAATCTCTATCTTTGCTCGATTTCACTCAGAAGCGTTGAAATTCATCGTCACAACCTCTTAAAACTAATCAAATCATCATCATCAGTGGCGGAGCTGGAACGAAAACTCAGTTGGGGCCAGACTCCCAAAATCCAAATCAGTGGTGGCTGAACTATTAAAAATCCAATATTTTACGCTACAAAAAAAAATCGGAAATTTTCAGTAAAATTAAGAGCCAAAAATCGATGGGGGACAGGCACCCCCGGGTCATCATTATCCTCCGCCCCTGATCATCATCAACAGAGAAACTTAATCCAACACACGAGGAATTCCACTAGTTACAACACAACTAAACAGATAACTACCGCTATGTTCCCGTTCCCGAGTTTTTTTATTTATTTATTTATTTTTTTTGAACGGCAAATTTGGATCACTGAATGACCACTAGAGTATCATCGTGCCACGAGTTGGAACCACCCGGTCATATCCATCTCAAGTAGGCATAATGCTTATACACCAATTCAGAGGAAACCCAATGAATATCGGAAACCCCCTTGGGAATCAAACCCAGAACCTATTCTTAACCCACCCCAAGATACCACTAGGCTATAATAATATCTGTAGTTAGGAAAGATGAAGGGTTGTTGACTTATGAAGAAAATCATTGGCTTGAAAGAACGATGTTTGACTTTAATGAAGTCAAAATCGGAGTTTGATAGAGGAGGTCAACAACCCTTAAAAACCTTCTCCTCTGAAATAGCCTCATTTTGGCTGAGTGAAAATGTGTGTGTTTATGGCTCAGATCTGCAAATATGAAAGCGAACAAAGTGAGTGGGGCTCCGCCATGGCTGCATCACAACCCGTGTTGCCTTGCCAAGATACGGGCCCACTTTCACACAAAGTCCGCTAACTTATTATGCTCGGAAACATTATTATATGCAGAAAGAAAGAAATCTTCATCACCAACACAGATGCAGAGATATAGATATACATACATATATATAGAGAGAGAAAGGGGGTGTTGGTATTAGCATTGCTGTTGCTGTTAGTGTTGTTGAAGGGTTGTTGATGAAGGATGGGGGACGAAATCATTGGCTCAACAACGGATGATGAAGTGGCAAGAGAGGCGGCAACCACCCTTTTGAAACCTATTGAATCTCTCGCCGGAGCCTCATTCAACTTTCCCGAGCATGTTGTCCCCCTCTAGTTGATCTTGTTTATAGTGGTAGCAGGTTTATTTGTGTCGTTTGTTGCTTATTTACATAATGAGGACTGGGTTATATGGGCCTAATTACCATCTCTTTTGCAAGTTCAAAGTGTTTATATGGGCCCATGGTTGATGCAGTGATGGAAAAAGGATAAATATAAAATTTAGAACCATTCAGACATTAAGTGTTTGAACCATTAACTGCTAGGTATAGGAAAAACGTTAACGCGCGATGACCCATAATGACATATTATTACCTAAATTAGGTATATAGTTATGGCTTATGCGCAACGCGCAGATTCTCAATACTAGTTATTGAAAAGTTATATATTACTATTTCTAATAGATTAACATTAAATTAAAAATCTAGTTTTTTCACTTATTTATGAAAGAGAGAAATGCCCGGATAGTCCCTGTGGTTTCACCTTTTTTCAGCTATAGTCCCTATCTTTCTAAAACTACTTGAATAGTCCCTGTGGTTTTCCGTTTTGTTCTCGGATAGTCCCTGGCTCTAACTTCAGTTACTTTTCTCAGTTAAGTGGGGTGTGAAATGACAAAAATACCCTTTCTTAAAAGGCCAAACCATAGGGACTATCCGGGCATCTTCTTCATTTATATATATCCCACTCACACCTCACCTACACCCTCCGATCTTCGTTAATCCGACAACCAGAGGTCACCGGCCGGCCATGAGCGCCCACCTCTCAACACCGTTGATCAACCCGCCACCACCACCATCAACCTGTTTGTCTGCCTTTGACCGGGTCCAAGCCTGAACCATTTTGACTGCGTGTTTGACCCGAACCAGATGTGATCCCGAAACAGACCCGACTCGAGCCAAATCTCATAATATCTACTTCCAATCACCGTCTTCATCATCAATTCATAAATACATCACCGTCAACTTCAGTGATTCATCAATCAACATCATCGTCTCCATGACACCCCTGTCGTCGAAGCCATCCAGCCGCCGTCACAGTCATCGGAAATCGAGAAGAGAGGTGTCTTTACCGTGAAGTTGTCGGTCAGAGATGGAGACCACCGCCAGTCCTTTGTCGCTCCGCCGTAGACGCCATAGACGGCGGCGCTGCTACCGCCGTCACCATCATCCTTCCGATCTCTCTCTCTCTCTCCTTGTCTCAGTCTCTCTCTCTCTCTCCTTTTGTTCTTTGGCCTATCCACTACTGATCTGGACCGGCTGTGGGCGCTGTTATGGCGGTGGTGGTGCTAGAAACCCCGGAATTCGTACCGATCCAGATCAGAAAACCCAACTAGAAACCCCGGGCTCGATCCCGAGCCGTCGCCGTCGTGGCCGGCGTCTGTCGCCGCCGTCTGCGGCCGCCGCCTGCTTTCTCTCTCTCTCTCTATCTCTCTCTCTCTCTCGCTTCCTCTCGGTTCCTCCGCCACCGCTGAGCACCGCCACCACTGGTGGTGCTGCTGCCATTGATGTTTAACGGGGAGGAGAACAGAGTAGATGGAGGTGGAGGGTGCCGCCGAAGAAGAAGGAAGGGGGGGTGTTGTGGTGGTTTGAGGCGGAGAGGGAAGGTGGTTGTGGTGGCGTGGTGATGCAGGTTAGGTGCCGCCTGCTTTTATCTGTGACATATATATATATATATATATATATATATATATTAGTATGAAGAAGGGTATTTTTGTCATTTCACACCCCACTTAACTGAGAAAAGTAACTGAAGTTAGAGCCAGGGACTATCCGAGAACAAAACGGAAAACCACAGGGACTATTCAAGTAGTTTTAGAAAGATAGGGACTATAGGTGAAAAAAGGTGAAACCACAGGGACTATCCGGGCATTTTTCTCTTTATGAAATGTATTCTCTTATCCAAATACACCAATCAGTTTTCGGTTTAACGCAATTTAAGAAAGAGTACCTAATGATTTATAGTATGATTATGTGACAGAATAATCATATTTTGGATTACCTAATATAACCTTTTTTTATAAACGAGTCGTGTGAGACTTAACCCATTTAATAAACAAATTATCTATAACATGTTTCTCTTCATCAGCATGAAGACATCCCAACTTCCGATCATTTTTGTCTACATCTCTATCTTGCAATCCGTCTCTATATATAAACCCTAGTTTTAACAGTCGAATTGTTAAAAAAAACAATTAGAAGGTATATGAGTATCACCCTCCCTCTGGGTATCAACATCTCATCTTCGGTGAACATTTTAGGGGGCTTAAAATGGATTTAACCAGAACCCTTTTCGAAGAAGAAAAAAGATATTGTTTACTCCTAAAACATGGGAATACGGTAACACACATTTTGTTAAGGTTAGAGTTAGTGTATTACACAAATAACTATATGTGTTATGTCTGGGTTCACCAATTCAACCCGTTAACCCAAAACTCATGTTTAGCTTGTTCAGCTTGTTGATACTAATCATATTATGAACTTTCATATAGCGGATTAGACAAATAAAATAAGTCGGTTCTTTCTAATCATATCATAAACTTTATCTTTATTCTAATTCTTGTCATATAATACAAGACATATATTCATTTATCACCCGGTATGTATCTTTATCTTTATTTTTATCTTAATGTCTTAATCCGAACATGATTTATCATTGTCTAAACCACACATGAGATAGCCTCATTCAACTTTTCCGAGCATGTTGTCCCCAAATGTGTTTGACTCTAGTTGATTTTGTTTATAGTGGTAGCAGGTTTATTTGTGTCGTACATTTAGCCCTCTTTTTGTTGCTTATTTACATAATGAGGACTTGGTTGTATGGGCCTTACCATCTCTTTTATAAGTTCTAAACATTTAGTCCATCGGGAAAAAAAGAATATTCCTAATTATTTGTCGTTAGCCGTCAAAAGTCCCAACTTAAAACGTTTAATGGGAAGAACAAGTGAGGTTGAAGATGAAGTTGGAGAGTGGGTTCCACAACTATATATTAATTAATTGAATTTCATTTAATGGTTTATAAGTTTATAAGTGGGTTGGTGAATTGACACAAATGGCCCTTATGTGAGAGGCACATGACTAGTTTTTAACCAAACAAATGGATGGGGTTAGTGATGAGGGCCAAAAAGGTTAGAAAAAAAGACGTTAGGGGCTCAGATGTCAAAAGCTTTCTTTTTGAGCTGAAAGGGTTAAACTGTTAAAGTAAAACAACCACACGGGCCAAAATCATAATTTATTCCCCAATAAATAAAATCAAATGTTTGCCATCATATGGTAAAAGAAAGAACTAGTCTCACAAATCTCGATTAATCTTTTGGTTTCTATCCCTCAATGGTTGTTTATTAACGCACAACAATGAGAACGAGAATCATCAGCTCACAATATGATCCAATACATTCATTACGAGGCTCAGATCTGCAAACGACGAAACAAAACGGACACTTCGTCATGGCCACAAACTCACTAGATGCGGTACAAAATAGTGAGATGTAGATCTTTGTTTCACATAACCATCTAAGTTGCCCGCCAAGATGCAGATAATATCAAATTAGATCAAATCAATAGAACATCACTAAAATTTATCATCATAGCCTTTTAAATCTCCAAAACTTGTGAAATATCAGGATCTCAAATACGATTTAACAGGTTTTGGGCATTAAAATACATATTGGGTTACTTTCACTAGGTACCTTTCATAGGTACAATGGTCAAGATTACCTATTGCAAATTTTCAATGTGAAATAACGCTCTACATAGGAACTGTTATCTGCATCGTCAACACCATTGTCATCATCATAGATTCATAGGGGTGTAAACGAGCCGGACCGATCGTAAGCTACTCGAGATCGACTTGCTAAAATCTCGAATCGAGCCGAGCTTAAACGAGCTCAAGTGATTCAAACAGGACAAAAATCCATTTCTCAATGACTCAAATGTGTAAAAATCTCATTGGTGCAGGCAGTTCATTCAGGAGCAGATCTGCAATCTGCAATGTCAAACTGCATGGGCTATACATCGGAGGTGTTAAGAGAGGGGATGTGGATTTGGTTGGTGTCAAAATGAAGAACAGGGGATCTGGGTTTGGTTGGGGAAGAAAAGTTTTAGAGAGGGGGCGATTGTGTTAAGAGAGAGAGATCTAAATATATTTTAGGTTTTTTAAAATAAATTGATAATAAGACTAAATTACCCTTATCTTATAGGACTTAACTTAAAATTTTAACCTAGTTACTGTTAAAAGATGAAAAATGTAATGAGTTTTTCAAATCAAGGATTGTGACTGTAATTATTGAAGTTAAAGGTCATCCATTGCAATCCGATACCAACATAAAGGACGAAAACTGTAATTTACCCTAATTTTTTTTTGCTAAAAAGTTATTTTTGAGTTAAATAAGCAATCCCATTCACCCACCATCTATCTCTTTTATTATAGCAAAATAACTTTGACCAATTGACCATGATGTGGCATAGCTATTTAGGCTGTTAATTGAGTTTTGAGCGGCAAAATGCTTTTCCTCCTTTCTCCTCATTTTGTGAAACCGCCTAATGAGATATGGAAACCCAATCAATTCTCAATCAGTTGAAATTCTTATACAAAATTATCAATGAGTTTCCATTATTAACGCTTATAAATTGTCTATGTTGAATCAGAGAATTCAAACGCTTTTGATCTTTAAATCACTGCTTAATCTTCAATCAATCGATTATCATTGTGTTGTTCTTCCATTCCAGGTATGTTATTCAATGGTTGTATAAGGTTTTTTAATAGTGGCCTTCTCTTGCTCATAACCCTAATGTGTGTTAGAATTAGGGTTTAATATTTTTTCCCAGGTTGATGTTCGATCCCACTCGAGTATGACTAGAGGATATTTACCGCCAGGGATCTTTGTCGGGTAGTGAATTGGGAGGGGAGATCCCCTCCGCGGCTAAGGATACCGTGCACCTATCCTTTTTTTTTATATTAAGAAACCATAACGACATCACACAGAAAGCCAAAGAGTTCATCTAGGGTTCCGGCGAACTTTCGGACAAGCTCCGGTAAGTCCATCTTTAGCTTCACTTTCATTTTCCGTTAAAGCGGTCTATGTTGTGTTGATTGAAAGAAATGGATAATTACATGTGATTGTAACCTTTTAAAATAACAAAAATGGTAAATTTTTATATTGTTTGCAGGTTTATATGTTGGTGTTTACCTTGCTAGCCCTTTGATATGAAGTTTGATTGCACCAGGTTTGACACTCAATAAAAATTAATGGTGTAGTAAAGACTATACTATAACATTTTAAGAAATTGTAAGCATGACTCGAGACGATTGAGTAGTAATTTAATAGCAGGTGACGCGTATAAAGTATGAACCAATTAAAATTCTTAAATAAATACAGGGGCCATGGATTAACTGTACTGTTCGGATCATGGATTGTAACTATATACACATTAGAGCAAATGGTTGAGATGCCCATACCTGGGAATAGGGACTAGCATTTGGTACCGGGTACCGGTGTCGAATTTCCTGTACCGATTTATTTTCGGTACCCACTTTTTGGCGTTTTTGGTACCGGTACTTTTGGTTTGGTACCGGTTCACTACGGTACCAATATTTTACTGAATTTTACCCTCAAATACTGGTACGATACCTTATCGTAACGATATCAAATTTGGTATCGGTATATTATGTCATGAACCATTTAAAAATTAAAAATTTGATATTGTTCTCATTTTTTTATTATTAATGTGTTTAGCAGTTATGCGTCGTGACTTCTTCAAATCAAACATCAATCTTGATTCACCCACCACACATGGTAAAACTCAATATGTTTGTATCATTTCATCTATTAAATTGGTTTGATCCTTCATATTTGTTGCAGATTTGCAGCAAGCTTAGTTTAGGAGATTCGCAACAATTTGAATCGAAACTTTTGTTTAACTTAATCACTGATTTTACTCAAATATTTTTTATGATGTTTTGAGCAGACTATGATTGTTTTTGTGTTTGTTTCAGGATTCATAAAAGTCAGCTCCAAAAGAAAATGATGCATTAGCAGTACTGCAGTAGCGGTTAGTTCGCCACCATCTACAACCAACAGTCAACAAGATCTGCAAAGTCAGAAATTGAGGTAAACTCCAAACGAACATTACCCCAATCTCAAAAGCCATATATGCAGTTTAATGCAAATTCAGAAACTATGGGAATGCTTGAAAATATTAACTAGCTTTATGGTTTTGTACGGTACATGGTTTTAAGGTCATCCAAATGAGTTGATTACATGCTTTATTAAGCATAAAGAATTAGCAATGAGATTTTAGTCTTATTTATATGTTTAAAACTTTGTGAGATGTAAGTTTTTATTGTTCATTAGATATTATAATGTGAAACAATTGTTCTTTTCCTTGACCCGTGTCATATTTTTTTGCTGATTACTTATTTTTGATAGTCCAAACCTATTAACGAAAGTAGAAAAGTTAGAAGTTAAGGAATTGCAGAAGATTATACTAAAACAAGAACATTTACTAATAGTCTACAAACCACTTAATGATGCTTATATAACACGTAGGCCAAAGCGAAGTGAACATGAACATCGCAAACAACTGATCCGAGTTTTTAATGAGATAGAAAATTTATGATTGGTGCAAAGACCTTTTGGCCCCTTATTTAATTATGGCGTTTTGGTGTTTAACGCCCAAAGGTGACGATGTGGCTGGGGCATGAACCCATAACTAGTAGTCTTACAATTTGGCTTATCATCCAATAAATTTCTATTATTATAATACATGATCTTATAGCCAGCCCTTGATTAGGTTTGTTGTGATAAAATTCGGTATCTAGAAATCTAACTGTAGCCATATGTGCTATTAAAAACACAAAAAAAGGTTAAGAATTGCAAGGGATACACAAGTTGTTTGTGTATAAGTTTGTGTACAATGATTCGTTAGATCAACACTAATCAACTAATATGAAATAAAGTAGGTGACAAGTTAATATGCTTCTATTTATATAGCTATTTATAACTGCGAGGTGACAATGATAAGGAAGACTATTGAAACTTTGAAACCACAACACACCAAAAGGTAAGTATCTAACATCTATATTGATTACTTGATTATATTGTTGTAGGTGATTTGATCTTATAAAAAAATAGCTGATGGAATGAAAATTCATGTTTTGGTTTCACAATAATAGGCTTATTTTTTAATTAACAAATTCAGCCCAATTTACCATATCAGTTTATTTAGTTAACAAAAATGAGTTAATTTTTTTAGTCCAACTGGTAGGTCAGGTAACTGAACTGGACCGGACCAGTCTTTCATAACTCATTAACTTTAATATTTAACCGGAAATTTTTGTTTTGGTTATGGCTATGGCCCAAAACTAAACCGAGCCATGCACATCTCAATATACTATACTATACTATACTAGAAAGATCATATAAAAGTTGGAAATAGTTTTAACATCATATACACATGATAACAAACTTTATTTAATTTATTGTGTTTGGTTCTAGATTTTGACATTATGACTAATACGGTAGTCATGTACACATATGCAGTTATATACAACAGAAGAAGCCTGGAGTTCTCGCTCATTCTCTCTATTTTTTGTAAGTTATTTGAAACTTTTAAACAAGTAATGCATAAATATGATTAGAGAAATAATCAAATATGTTTTTAATAAATAGTTTTAGGAGGTTTATTTTCTTTCGTATCCACTTTGGATGTCGTTTGAGATCTTCAATGAGTTAAGGTATTCATATATTTCAATTATTTGTTGTACTTTCTATCATTTCTGTTAATATTTGAACGCATATATAATTAAAATATTTATGTTAACACTGTTAACCCAGTGGACTAAAATGGCAACGGTGAAACCTTTTTGGATCCACAGGTGAAAAATGAAACCTTTGGACTAAACTGGCAAAATGGCCCAAACCATAGGTGAAAAATGAAACCTTTTCCAACTATGAAATCAAATCATGTAAAGAAAGCTTTATTCTATTTCAATTGATGCATCCATCAAGTTTTACTTGTTAGCAGCTACCTGTTCAGATTCTGAAAGTTTTTACTTTAGAGAACATGTAATGGCTCTTGGGCCTTGCCTTCATTATTATGAATGCGTAGATCTCACAATGTAGTCTGCCTTATGTTTTAGAAATCTATTAAGAGACTCAACATTACATTACAACCTGGTAATTTGAAGTACTAGAAGTCTTTTTCTTATTTATGAACCACAAAACTTGCACCAAATTTTATACAGATAATCATAATATTTGATCCTCCATGACTTGCTACCCACCAAAGGAGCAACAACTACCCAAAATCCGACTACGAACCCCACCACTATGCTTGTAATAAGTCCCCACTCTGGCCCATCATCACTTCTTTCTTCTTCTTCACTAGCATTAACCACCCCTCCTCCGCCGCCACACCTTAAGCTAAGTGGAGCTCCACATAGTTGGTTCCCGACAAAGCTCGATTCCTGAAAGCTCTGAAACTGAGTGCTTGACGGCATTCTTCCTCTCAAATCGTTGTATGACACATTTAACAGATTCAAGAAACTCAATTTCGACATGCTTGATGGAATCATCCCATCAACCTCATTCCTTGACAAATCAAATAATTCTAACAACTTCATGTCACCCATCTTTTCCGGGATCCTCCCTGTCAACCGATTATTGGAAAAGTTTAAAAATCTTAACTCTACAAGCTGCGTAATCTCACTCGGAATAACCCCGTGTAAACTATTGCCTGAAAGATCCAAATACGTTACTAAACCAAGAATGCTGCCATACCCGTATACCCTCCCCCTCATCACCAACCATGCACTGCCCATAAACTCTTGTTGACAATCGGATTTGGATTAACTTTTCCGGTCATGACACTAAAATTGTTGAAGCAGTTTGGTATTCTTCCTGAAAGATTGTTGTCAGCAAGATCCAGCATCTGGATAGAATCAAGTCTGCAGATTTCATCTGGGATTTCACCGTTAAGTTTGTTCGAACGAAGGCTGAGAAGCTTTAAAACTGTGGCTTCTCCACCTATTGGTGTCGGTATGCTTCCAACGAAATTGTTTTCAGAAAGATCAATGATCTGTAAGCTTTTTGAGTTCATTAGATTTACAGGCAGTTCTCCTGAGAGCTTGTTATTATGCATATTTAATGACTCTAAAGAAGATAAATTTGCCAAAGACGTTGGAAATTCACCGGTGAGATTATTGTTCTGTAAGTTCAAGATATTCAACAACTCCCAGTTTGACCAGCAATCAGGAAGAACACCAGAAATATTAGTATTCCCTAGATGCATGTATATAATCTGTTTCGGTTCCACTGAGCAAAGGAAATCATTCAGAGACACCGACGAGAGATTATTATCTGAGATATTCAAATACTGCAGACCTGAAAACGTACTCCAAAACCAACTTGGAATGTTATCTGAAATCCGGGTGCTGTCTAGATACAAGATAAATAAATCGGTCTGATTTTGAAGCCACAAAGGAAATTTTGGACCTAAACTCCAAGAGTTTAAGGTCAATATTCTGAGTTGAAAAGGTGGTTCCCAGTTATCAGCCGGTAGCTCGAGTCTTAACATGTTTGCATCTCCCCGTAAAGTGACTAGACTCGTGGGGTTTGCAAAATGGCCTTCAGTCACGACACCTGTTAACAAATTGTGCTCGATGATTAGTTGCTTCAGCCTGGTAAGATTGCCGATGGTTTGAGGAAGAGTTCCGTTGATTTCGTTATATGAAAGATCTAACAGCTCCAACGATGACAGCTTTCCTAAAGATTCTGGTAACGGGCCAGTAATAGAATTGGAAGGAAGGTACATCGATAGCAACGATGACAGTCTTCCAATCGAGTCAGGGATTGGACCCGAAATCAAGTTAGACCCGAGTTCTATAGTTTGTAAGGATGACAAGTTCCCTATAGAATCCGGAATTGACCCGGATATCGAGTTGCCGTTAAGATCAATATTAAAAGAGTTTATGGCTGTAATGTTTGATGTCTTTCATTCATATGAAGATCCCTTTAAATAGGGAGAGATACAAGATAACCCTATTTCTAATTAGGAAACATAATCCTATAATAATTACAATTGAATCAATCTAATTATGTACATATATCTCTAACAATAAACATAAACTTGTTCTCCAAGTAAATATCTTGTTCTCCAAGTAAATATCTCGGCTAAGACTCCCCCGCAGTTTGAGCGGGCGGTGGACAGACGCTCAAGCTGGATCGAAAAGACTGAAATAACTGACGAGCAAGTCCCTTGGTAAAGATGTCTGCAAATTGTAAGGCTGAGGGCACATGTAACACGCGGATATGTCCGACACGGACCTTTTCACGAACAAAATGAATATCTATCTCGATGTGCTTGGTCCGCTGATGCTGGATCGGATTGGATTGTCTGACATATAAACGGCAGAGACATTATCACAATAAATAACAGAAGCCTTCTGAAGCGGAAGATGCAGTTCAAGGAGTAAGTTGCGAAGCCAAGTTGCTTCAGCAACAGCATTAGCCACGCCCCGATATTCGGCTTCAGCAGTGGAGCGAGAGATCGTCGGCTGCCGCTTGGAGGACCATGAAATTAAATTATCGCCGAGAAAAACACAATAACCGCTAGTAGAACGGCGAGAGTCGGGACACCCACCCCAATCAGCGTCAGAATATGCAACCAAAGAGTGCGTATTGGACTTACCAATACGAATACCATAATCAACCGTGCCTTGTAAATATCTTAAAATACGCTTCAGAAAAGCAAAATGAGGATCCCGTGGGGCATGCATGAAGAGGCAAACCTGTTGAACAGCATATGAAATATCCGGGCGCGTAAAAGTGAGGTACTGCAAGGCACCAGCCAGACTGCGATATAAGGTAGGATCATGAAAAAGAGAACCATCAGAAGCACTAAGTTTGGTTGATAAGTCAACAGGTGTCGTGCATGGTTTACAAGAGGACATAGAAGCACGTGAAATGATGTCCTTAGTATACTGTGCCTGGTCTAAGAAAAGACCACCAGATGTCCGTGTAACCTTGACCCCTAAAAAATGATGCAGTGGGCCTAAATCGGTCATGGCAAACTCTCGAGAGAGCATGCGAATAATATCTTGTAATAACTCATCCGAGGAGGCAGTGAGAACAATATCATCAACATAGAGAAGTAAATAAGCCGTCTGGGAGCCCCGATAGTAGACAAACAACGAGTTGTCACACACACTGCTACGAAATCCTTGTGATAAAATATGAGTAGCGAACCTGGTGTACCATGCCCTCGAGGCCTGCTTAAGACCATAAACGGATTTCTTCAACCGACACACAAAATTAGGAAAACGCCTGTCAACAAATCCTGGTGGTTGATGCATAAATACAGTTTCTTTCAAATCCCCATGCAAAAAGGCGTTCTTGACATCCAGTTGATGGATAGGCCAAGAACGACAAACAGCAACTGATAATACGGTGCGTATAGTAGCCGGTTTCACAACCGGACTAAAAGTATCCTCACAATCAATGCCCACTGTTTGAGAGTTCCCATTAACCACCAAACGTGCTTTATACCGTTCAAGTGACCCATCAGATTTAAATTTATGGCGAAAAATCCACATACAACGAGTTACCGGGCGATCAGATGGTCTAGGAACCAACTCCCATGTATCATTTTCCTGTAAAGCACTAAACTCAGCCTGCATAGCATGTAACCAATGAGGGTCGGCAAAGGCCTTGGCATAAGTATTTGGAATCGGAGAAATGGATGTGGAAAGCAAAGTACGGTGGGCTTTAGATCGGGTGGTCATTGGGTGGGTATTAGTGGGGAGAGAATGGTGGGAAGGAACAGTCGTAGACTGAGGATTGGGCTGGGAGGAAACAGCGATAGGCTGTTGAGTAGGTTGGACCGGAGCTGCCGTAGCAGCAGGAGGCGGTGGGGCGGATGTGGTAGTTTTTGGGCGGCGGTGATAGGTATGTATTATGGGTGGAAGTGGTGTGGGGCTATGAGGGGCGGAGACGGGCTGGCGGAAGATGAAACCGGGTGGCGTAGAATCATCTAAGAATGAATAAGTGGTGGAGGGGGTTTTAATGGTATAGGGGAAAGTTCGTTCGTCAAAGGTGACGTGACGAGAGATAATGACTTTACCGGTGGTAGGGTCAAAACAGCGATAACCCCGAAAATCAGGAGGGTACCCCAAAAAAATACAACGAACGGACCGAGGGTGTAGTTTATGTGGTTGTGTGGCAGAGGTATTTGGACTGGATATTCGAAACAGAGTAAGCAGGGTGAAGGGTTTTAGGGTGATGTTCATCGGGTTTGGAAGATGAAGTTTTGTCTTCGGGTATGGTCATGATGACCTTCGATTAGGTTGACCTGCGATGAAGCTGGTAATCGGAAAAAAAAGAGATGCTGTCGAAACAGCAGGGCTGTCGAAACAGCAGGTTATCGGAAAAAAAAAAAAGAAAGCAGGAAGAGGGTATTCAGAACCTAGGGCTCTGATACCATAAAAGAGTTTATGGCTGTAATGTTTGATGTCTTTCATTCATATGAAGATCCCTTTAAATAGGGAGAGATACAAGATAACCCTATTTCTAATTAGGAAACATAATCCTATAATAATTACAATTGAATCAATCTAATTATGTACATATATCTCTAACAATAAACATAAACTTGTTCTCCAAGTAAATATCTCGGCTAAGAAATATGAACCAAATTCTTTAGTTTCCCAAGTTGTAGTGGTAAATTACCAGAAAGCCCGCTTGATGCAAACCTTAAAGACTCAAGTTTAGATGATTCACATTCGAACAAACTTGTGAGGGCGTCTAACAGACTTTTCCCATCAAATTTGTTCCAGTCAAGATTTATTTCTCTTAGATTACAGACGCTTTGAGTAGACGAATTACGCGTTTCCTGAATACCCGTGAGTTGATTATTTGACAAATCAAGGACAGCAAGGGAATTCATGTTCATAAGACCACAGGAACTGGCCCATTGAAATTACAGTTAGCAAGATTTAAGGAAACTAGACTATGTAAACTAGTAATCCAGCTCGGTATCGAACTAGTACTGAAGTTATTATAAGAAACATCAAGGACTGTAAGTGAAGTAAGATTACCCATGGTTAAGCTAGGTTTGATAGGAGGTAACCCGCAATATACTAAATGCAGTTCGACAAGAGTAGAAGGGACCTGCAGCCAATCAAACACGCTATCGAGTTGCACCCCACCCATGTCAAGGTGGCGCGAGAACGAAAGACCCGATAACCATTGCAAACTCTTAACCCTTTGCACGTACTGATCACCGCTATAAAGTTGTCGGATACTGAGTACCCGTAACTTGGAAAGATCCCCGAGTTGACTCGGGACCTCCCCGGAGAATCTAGACTCAGTAAGATTCAGATATGTCAAGTTTCGGAGATACCCAATGTAAGTCGGAATCGGGTTCCCTCCAAAATCGTTGCAGCTCAAGTCTAAATACTCCAGTGAAGTCAAATTCTGCAAAGAAGGGTTGACTTTCCCTCCAAATCTTTGTATAGATGCTTCTTGAGATTTTAAGTCAGCCATGGCATCGGGCCCGCGAAGTCTGATCTCACTGACATGGCCGGTAAGATTGTTGAAGGTGATTCCATACCATATGCAGCAATCTGCATTGCTTCTGTTCCAAGAAACGAGTCGGTTTGCACCATCGATGAGGTCGTTTTTGAACTCCAAAAGTGCGGTTCTCTCGTATCCGATGCATTGAATGTTGCTGGTGGAGTTTTGGTCAGACAAAGAAGAATGAAAGAATGTAAAGATTGTGAGAAAACAAAGGTATGAGAAAGAAGATGAGTAGGAACTCTTGGTTTGATAACCAAGGATATGCAATCTGAAAAAGATAGGGTGCTAGGACACCAGCTTTGACCTTTGTAAAGAGTCAACTCATTGATTTCAATAGTCAACAAAGGAAACACTTCCCATTATGGGCTTAAGGACAAAGGTATATCTTTTAAAAAATGGATATAAACTAAAACCATGGGAAGTAGGGTGGTTGTCTAAGCCGAATATTTGGACTTATATAGGGCAAGTTGCATGCAACTAGACAAAAAGGTTATTTTAGTAATATTAAATTATTATATTAACATTTGCCCTGAATTGACATAGAATGGAAACACGAAATGAAAAGAGGGAATTCTTCAGAAGATTTGATATATTATATATACTAGCGGTAAGACCCGTGTGCAAACACGGGTCGTTTCTTAGAAAACCATGCATAGCCCATATTGACAGAGAGTAAAAAAATAATTAGTGCAGACTTATAAAATAGATATACACTAATGGTCAATAGGTTTATTCAACAGCAATTCTATTATGTTGATAGCAAACTACTGTTGTCTATTAACTGTTAAAAACTTCAGTTGCTTACCAACAGACTTTCCTAAAAAATGTTATCCATTATCTCCAACAGAGCTTACCAGATGGATAGCTTAAAGTGAAACCACTGTTTTCAAAACCATGTGAGATACTATATTTTATTAACTTTAGATCGAAGACAATTCTTGCAATAAGAATGAGAAATATACGGTACTTGTAATTTAAATTCAAATAAAGTTAAAACCAATTTTTGCAAATAAAGTTGACCAATTCCATTGATGATTACTTAAAGTGAAACCACTGTTTTCAAAAACTCTGTTTGACCAAAGTCAAACCACTGTTGGCAAAACTATGATTCTTAGTGGTTCAAAATCTGTTTCACTTTTGGTCAACATCTGTTTATCTGTTGGTCAACATCTGTTTGATTTTTGGTTAACAACTGTTTGACTTTTGGTAAACATCTGTTAGACTTTTGGTCAACATCTCATTTAGAATTCAACAGAGAGTAAAAAAATAATTAGTGCAGACTTATAAAATTGATATACACTAATGGTCAATAAATTTATTCAACAGCAATTCAATTATGTTGATAGCAAACTACTGTTATCTACTAACTTTTAAAAACTTATGTTGCTTTCCAACAGACTTTAATAAGAACTGTTATCTGCAAACACGGGTCATTTCTTAGAAAACCATGCATAACACATATTGACAGAACATATAGATATTTTACCAAAACGTGTTATTTATTATAGCTAAAAGACAACTATATAAGTAAATATAAAAGATTTTAACAAACTTAATAAAAGATCGGGTGTGAGGATGGGGCAAACAGGATGGAGGTAAGGAAATCGGGGATGGGCCTAAAATATATGTATATGTTGTATGTAGTGTGTGAGGGGGTTTTGTCTAGTAGCGGACCGGGAGGACACCGCGAGGGGAGGGGGGGATGGGCGGAGGCTCGGCGCCGGTGAGGGACGATCCAAGGCTGATCCCCACACCATGCAACCTTAAGCGGTTAGATATAACAACCCCAAACCCGGTTATTTTATATCATGTTTGTGTTGTATTTCGGATTGTAACATAAATTCCCACCATTGAATGTGATTACTTATGCTGATGGTCACAGAAAATGGTTGTTCCAACTTATTCAACTTGTTTAAGAGTATTGACCTGGATGTTTGAATGTGAATATGAACCGTTTCCTAATTAATTCTGCAAGTTCCAAAGGAGGAGCCCTACATGCTTTAATGAGAATATGAACCGTTTCCTTTTTTAAATGTAGCACTGTGGATAAATAAAAGGAAAAAAAATGATTTTTAGCAAGACTCGAACTGCCGTCTTTTACTAGAAAAGTTAAACGCTAAACCACTATACTAAGCATCAAATTTGGTCAACACATTAGTGTTAAAAAGCTTGGTGTCAATCGATCATTTTGTTTAGACTGAATCATCGCTTTTAGGGCCCTCAGGGATAACGGGTCTCAGCCGGGCAGGGCCGGCCCTGACTAGACTAGACATAAAACACAACTTAAACTGAACGATTTATAAGAAAATTGGTTGACTGCAATGTAAAATGAGGCTCGGATGTGATACAATCAAAGAAAGTGGATAAATCCACCATGGCTGCAAACATGATGGTGACGATGTGAAAGAACAAAAGTAGTTCACGTCAACTCATGGTTAAGCATTATTGTGAGTCCTTAGAATACCATGGGTATGGGTTTAGTATAAATGTGTTCGGACCAGTTTTGGGTCAACCCATGGTTCGGTAACAAGTAACCTATGTTTGGTAAAGTTATAATGAGGCTCAGATTTGTCAACAATCAGACAAGAAAACTTACAGGTTGCAGCGCAAAAGAACAGATATATTCAGATCTTCATTCTTTCACATAGCCATCCTAGTTGATCAGGACTCACTCAAACTCATCATCATAGCCTCTTGCATTGACCAAATCTTATAGATAATTATTGTCTAAATATATGATTTAAGAAGGGTTTTATGCAATAAAAATTACATTTTGAGACCAACCGCCAACCAGCATTTTGGTCTAGAGGAATTAAAAGACGAGGGTTCAAATCTCAACGCAAACTAGACATAAAACATAACTTGAATTGAACGATATACAAGTAAATTGGTGGAAATTACTGCTGGCAGTGAGAAATGAGGCTCAGATTTGTAAATAATCAAAGAAAGAGGATAAATCCATGATGGCTGCAAACATACCGGTCACAATGTGAAAGAACCAAACTATTTCACATTTTCACGATGCAGACTGCCCCGCCAAGATGCGGATACTCCCAACTTTTCTCAAACCACTTGACCGCAATGTAATTCATCGTCACAACCTCTTAAAATGCAACAAATCTTCATTCTCCGGAAATAAAAAGTGAAAATTCAGTTTATTTCTGAAAATCCATAAAGTTTATTTCTGAAAATCATAGTCGTCGAAGAGACAACCACAACAGCCATACCAAGTATATCCCACAAATAGCAAAGCTATTGGTAGGTGTCAAAGAGCCACTTTGACTAACTAAAGTCAAAATGGGACTTCAAGTGGAACAGAAGGGTGCAGTCACTCTTAAAAACCACTATGAAATTGCATGACTTGGAAGCTGGTTTAAAAAAAGCGTGCCTGAGGCGCGAGGCGATATCGAAAACACCTCGGGGCCTAGAGGTAGCTTGTATACTTGAGGTTCTTGCCTTAGCATTCGGAACCTAAACACCTCAAAGCGTCTCGTGTCATTTAAAAGCAGGATTGAAGAAAGCAGATCAAAGACTGCCATGGCTGCACCACCATTCGTGTTGCCCCACCAAGTTACGGTGTGAGTTTTCTCAGTGTTCAGCAACCTATGCTCGGAAAAGCTAAAATGCTAAATGCATAACAATATCTTCAACACCTCCAGTTTTATGTATTATTTCTCAATAAATAAATAAATCTATCAAATGAATGCCAAGGTTAGCATGATCAAATACAGTCATTATTAGGCTCAGATCTGTAAACTACGAAACAAAACGGACACATCGCCATAGCTGCAAACCTCACTAGATGCAGTGCAAAACAGTGAGATGTCAATCTTTGTTTCACATAACCATCTAAGTGGCCCTGCCAAGATGCAGATAATCTCAAATTTGTTCAAATCACTAAAGAAATCATTTGAATTAATCATCATAGCCTTTTAAATCACCAAATCTTGTGAATAACACAAACAAACCAACCTAACCAGTATGATCCCATTCTTTGTTTATACATTTCTTATAGGTTTCTAGCACTCATTTACCCAATTTTAGAGCAAGTAAGCTTTATATATGTTTTAATATGGAAATTACATATACAGCCTGAAAAGCATGCTCTACAACAACCTGCTGCACAAATATATGGAAATACATGTGGCACGCGCCTCAGGTTCAATTTTTTGCCAAGAAATCTTGCCTCGGGTGCGCGCCTATTGCTACCAAAAACGCAGGGACGTGAGCCTTGTTGCGCCTAGGTCCGCTTTTGTAAACCAAGATCCCACTCATAGCAAAAGCTACTGATAGCAAAACCTTTATTATACATTTAAAGTATAGTTATCCCGATAACAAATCTTGTGAATAATCATCATCATCATCATACTCAGTAAATCCCTTCAATAGCAAAGCTAAGGTAGGGTCTGAGGAGGGTAAATGTAGACAGCCTTACCTCTATCCCGTAGGAGTATAGAGGTTGCTTCCAGTGAGACCCCCAGTTCCATAGTAGTTTTGTATCAAACCTTGGACCTAAGGCACATAACACTCAAACAATCAAAACAAAGACCGATTGGTGCATGTACCCCCATCTCTTTCAGCTATCAATGCCACCACATGATGCATGATTAGCCATCCGTAGCTGTAACACCTCAAAAATTCACGTCCTATAATGTGTAGACACGTGTCAAATGTTTAAACGTGTGAAAGAAATATTATAGAAGGACTAAAGTTGACAAACATGGAAAGTATGTGAATATACGTATTCTAAGTGTCAACTGTGAATAAATATAATGTACATTAACCTACATGATGCTCATACCTTCAAACGAATAAATCATGGATCATACGAAGCTAAAAGTGAGAGATTACAAACTACAGGGGCTAAATGTGTCAACATGTTTAATTTATACCTCTGAGTGACCTTTTGACAAACCCGAAGCTTTGTAACGGTTAATTATGCTCACTAGAATACACGGTCTAAATTTCGTAAAGTTTCGTTATCGTATGAGAAAGTTGTGATCAAATTCGTATGCGAGGGGTTAAAGCGTTAACATTGAAAGATAAGACTTTTCGGGTTAACCGGAAGTGTTCAGGGACTTGGCAAAGTGGGTATAAGTCCAAAAGCCCTTGTGGGTAATTACAAGGGGGTCAAAATGCAAGAAATAACCATGATTGCCCCTTCGTGAAGCCAAAGGTCAAGTTGCAAAACAAAAGAAAATTAAAAAATCTGATTCGCAGGCTCAGGCGGCCCGCGTTGGGTTCTGCTAAACGGGAGGCGGGCCGCGTCAGGCCGCCAGATGCAGAAAACGGGGACAGACCCCTGGAAACGCGCAGAATCGATCTTAAACGACATTTTAACATGGTGGGCGACCCCTAAACTGTACTAGGGCACTAGAGACACATGTTGGATGGTTGTGGTCGATCATAGAGTTATGTGTCAACATATTGTGGTGATAATTTCACTATAAAAGGCCATTGTGTGCAATGTTGTTCTTCACACCATTCTCTGCCTTATCTGATCAATTCTGGAGCTCTCAAGCAGGTCCAACTGATCATATCTCGTGCTTAGGACTCTTGTAAGTCTGCTAGTCCTTCTTTAATTGAGTTTAGCTTGGTTAATTAGCTAAAAGTCAAACCGTCGTAATTACGGTTTGACTTCGAGATTAGTCAACAATGGCTCAGTCATATCTCGAATTAAAAGTAGATATAAGTTGGTATTTATGTGGGTAATAAACCCTCAAAAGGGTTCCCCCTGATTACCACTCTAACCAGGTCATAAGTCGGGTTAAACGTGTACTTAAAAAGTCAACAGAAAGTTTAAAATACGATTTATGCATAATTAACAATGTAGACCATATACAACCTGTTTGATCATTGTTATAACTTGGTAATAAGTGTAAGAACATGTCTAAACATGTTCAACCCGACAATTTCCTGTTTAGACCCGGTTCGGAACCGAAAGTCACATAGTTTGACTTTCACTTTGACTTTCAGTTCTGACCCGTTAAGGCATATTTTAGAAATGCCTCAGAGCTTTAATTGGACTAGGTTACATGTTAGTACAACCCTCTGTGATATTACACCTTGGTTCATTAGTTATCCAATTAATATGCATGTTTCCGTTAATTGCTCATATGTTGACCGTTATGCCCTTATTACCTTAAAACGTGATTTTTGAAAATGTAAAAGAGTAGAAACTTTAATTACTTATATATAAACTTGTATGCAAAGTTTGACATCAGTTTGAATTATAGATTAAGAGTTATGCTCATTATCGCAAAATTAAAGCTTTTTGTTAATAAAACGGCGTAATTAGCGTATAGCCTAGTTAAGCCTACTTTTTGATATCAAATCTTTTACCCACTGATGTAATATATTATTTTGGGATTTTTAAATATTTTTAATTAATTTTAGGCTGAGCATAACTAGTAGTCGTAGGCTTAATCCGGTAATTGTCGGTTTTGCCCTTACGGGCCATAAAATGAGTTTTACATATCTAAACAACTCCAAACCTTTTGCTACTGATCACATATGATGAATAAAGTATTTTAAGCCTTCTGGAAATATAAAAATATCAGATTTAAGTATCAAACCCGGAAATGGCCTTTAATCGCCTTATTAAGCGTTTTTAACGCAAAGCATGTATTAAAATTATATTGAGCATACCCGGGTTGATACCTACTGATATAAAAGGCAAATTATAATATTTTAACAGTAAGCAAAGGTTGATAAACTCAAACTCCAGATTTGAGCTTTTCGGCTTATGTGAAATTACCAAAATACCCCTACGGGGCATAGTTTGGTTAAAAATGATAAATTTCACATATATGCTTTATCTTACTGTTATAACTCATTAATTTCAGTATGTCTACTGATTTCATCAGAACTGTAACTCAGGTTATTACTTAAACTCTTTTATAAACTTTTAAATGACCAAACTACCCCTACGGGGCCTAGTTTGTGTTTAAACACGTTTCGGGCATAATGAAAGACATCTTACTGATGTCACAACATATTTGAGGCATAATTAACTTAGGAAACCTGTATATAGCTCTCATGAATACCCGTCACGCTTATTACGCGTACGGTTCGGTTTATGTAACAAGTTTACATAAATTAGCCGAAACGGGTCAAACCTTAACGGTTTTATCTCAAAATCCAGATTGTGAATAATAAACCCATATGAAACAAGTCTTCAAACTTGTCGGGTCTAAATCACATTCTATCCGGTCTTCGCTTAATCGTGCGTACGAACCGTATCTTTGAAACTAGCTGGTCTAAGCTTAAGCTTAATTAAAGACCCGTTAGGATCCTAATAGGTTATTATAAAACCTTCGTTCCAGATTAGGAGGACCAGTAAAAGCTACGTGCATTTTTTCTAATTGTGAATTATACTTTGCTCAGGTAAATACTTTTAACTTATTTTCCCTATACGGGCTTGGGTTACGGTATATAGCATACCGCTTGATCGAGCATCAAATTTCCACAGTTAAGTGGGTAGTTGAATAATTTGAGCGGCTCGTTTAAACAGTCTTGATTACTTAAAGCCTTTGGGGGGTTAATGACCATGTCCCGGATATCCTTGGCATCATCTTATGAGATGGCCACGACCTGAGCACGGGGTGTAGGCGTACACCTGTCTGTGTATAACTCTATGATGTGGTGTGTCTATTGATCTTTAACCCGGACAAGATCCGGGCTACTGAACACACAAGTAACATGTAATTCGTTCACAAGATTATAATATTAAATAATTCTCCCAAGTTAAAAAAGATTAATCTTGCCTCTGTGCAGTTTAATCAAATTATAAAATATTTATGCCATGTGCATCCAAACCAATTTTTAAATCATTTTTCTAAAATGAGTCAGTTGATTGTATTTACCAGTGTAAACTGACGTATTTTCCCAAAAAGACTAAATGCAGGTACTAAACGTAATTGGCTGGATTGTCTCCTTAGCATCAGTAAAAAGTCTCGCAAGCTTAAGATGCCTAAAAGTCTGTTGAACTATTGTCTCTATTTTATTTTCGATCCGTCTGTGGATAAACTTCCGAATATTGTGACATTTGATATTACAATATTAAATTCGGTTGTATTATATCTTTTAAATTGCTTCCGCTGTGCATATTAAATATTGTGTTGTTTGACTATTATGTTGCCAACCACGTCACGATACTCCCCACCGGGCCACCGATGACACG
The DNA here is from genome assembly GCA_030545235.1 of Helianthus tuberosus. NCBI lineage: Eukaryota > Viridiplantae > Streptophyta > Magnoliopsida > Asterales > Asteraceae > Helianthus > Helianthus tuberosus. Next base: position 69,195,132 of record CM060385.1, on the reverse strand, counting down.
TGGAAATCGGGGTGTGACAGGTTGGTATCAGAGCCAACATTGAGTGAGTTAAACACTAGTTTTTTTTTTCTGTTTAATCTCAATGACACAATAGCACATTCCTTGACCTTCTGAGTCTAGACTTAACATAGGATTATTCTCAAATCCTAATATGGAAATTTTTGCTTCCAAATTTTTATATATACGTCGCCAAGCGAAGAAGCTGTAATAAGAATTCTCCACATCTGGAGCCTTGAAATGCTGAGCTTCGTATCGCGACCAGGATGAAACGTGCAATCTCGGAGAAAGCATTCAGGAATTGAATAAAGAAGAAACTCCTTTTGTTGAAGATCGTTTCCTTAATAGTCCTTATAAGGACACAATATTCTTTCAGTCCCTACGAGGACAACATTATTCCTTTCAAGTCCCGCTTAGGGCAACTTTATACTTTTATTTTTATATAGTGGAATGATTAAGTTTAAACTTTCATTCTAAACAAGAAATATTAAATAAATGAAAAATAACATTTCTTTTATAAGATCTACCATTATAATAAAATGGCAAAATCTAAAAAGGGCAAGACCTAGCCTCGTGTCATATTAAGACCTGGCCAAGATGGTAGTTCCATAATTAGATTCAGATCCATATTAACACCTCAATTTAAAAGTGTTATGCGTTAATTAAATTAAGAATCTTAAGTGTGAAACCTAGCCTTCGGGTCAATTATAAGACCGGGCCAAGATGGTAAGACCTGTTAAAAAGATTCAAACCATTAACTAAGAATCTTAAGAGTGAAACCTAGCCTTCGGGTCAATTATAAGACCGGGCCAAGATGGTAAGACCTGTTTAAAAGATTCAAATCCCTGTTAACATCTTAAAGCATGTTAACACTCCTGGCAGATGTGATTCATTTAAAATCACACACGTTATTATTATATAAGGATCTTTCTAAAGATTCCTAACCCAGTTTAATGATCTCTGAATCCTGGGTTTACATCATCAATTAAGATGATCATATTTTAACCATACGTGGTAATATAGTGCCTACGGGCCTTGCTCATTTCTACATGAGCCAAAATACAGTGGTAGCTATGACTCCCTGTCAGAAAAAGGTAATGAACCAGGTTCAAACCTCAAGGCATTGATTCTCTGAAATCCTAGCTTATAATTTATAAATGTCCTTGTGACTATGCCTATTGTGCCAGAATACCTTCATGCTTTGATTCTCTGAAATCATAGCTTATAATTTATATATGTCAATGTGACCAGGCCATTGGGAGCCACTAATAAAACTGTTAATGTTTTATAATTAGGATAAATTATAATAGAAATCCTAAATATAAATGATTAATAAATTAACCAAATATGGTCTCTGTTTACCATGGTTAATAAATTTCCCTAAGGGGCAATTCCGTAATAAACATCCCTTAGAAGGGAAGTGCCTACGGGCTATAGTTAATGTCCTCTGAGACTAAAGACAGTGGTAGCCTACAGCTCCCTGGCAGGAAAAGGTAATGAACTTTGATTCAAACCTTAATACCGCGATTCTCTGAAATCATGACTTATAAATTAAACTTGTCTACGCGACTAGGCCATTTGTGCTATTATTAACCTATAAATTAGGATTATGATAAAAATCCTGAATAAAATAAATATCCTTCCTCCCCTGCCAAGATGCATTTTAAAAAGGATCTTAGAGGTGAAACCTAGCCTACGCGGCCAAGATGGTGAAACCTACTCAAGGGATTCAGATCCTTGTTAACACCTAAGAACGTGTTAGCACTCTTGACAATTGTGATTCGAGAAAATCACAACAGTCATCCTTATATTGGATTCTTCCAATTCCCTTATCTAACCTAGTGATTTAGAAATCATGGCTTATATCATCCTATAAGATGATCATATTATAAACATCCGTTAGTGATGAAGTGCCTACGGGCTAAACTTGTTGTCCGATAAGACAACGACAGTGATGGTCTTTGACCTCCTATCTAAAATGTGGGACTATGTCCAAACATAATAGTCTATATGATCAATGCGATCATGACTAATATCATCTAATACGATGATCATATTATCTAACATCCTTTAGTGATGTTTTGCCTACGGGCTATAATAAATTGTCCATTTGAGACGTCGACATTGTTATCCTTATGATTCCTTGTCTGAGGTGGTGAGCTATGCTCAAGCCAAATAGTCAATATGATTAATGCAATCATGACTTATATCTTCTAATAGGATGAACCTATTATAAACATCCATTAGTGATGTTTCGCCTATGGGCCATATTATATTGTCCATGTGTGACAAAGACATTGTGATCTTTACGATTCCCTGTCTGGGGTAGTGAGCTATGCTCAAGCCTAATGGTCTATATGATCAATGCAATCAGGACAAAGATCGTCAATATGATGATTAAAGATTTTAACATCCTTAATGAGGTTTTGCCTAAGGGCTATATTATATTGTCCAATTGAGACAAGACAATTGTAATCTTTTGTGATTCTTTGCCCAAGGGGGTGAGCTATACTCAAATCCCATAGTCTATACTATCATTGCGATTCTGACTAGTATCATCAGTATGGTGATCATAATATTAACATCCCTCGTGATGAAATGCCTACGGGCTATACCTTATTCTAGTGTCGGTAAGACAAAGATAGTAGTGATCTTTATGATCCCCTGTTCAAAATGGTGTGATTATACCCAAACCTAATAGTCAATATGATCGATATGATCATGACTAATATCATTAGATACGATGGTTATATATAAACATCCATTAAGTGATGTTGATTGGCTTACTTTTCTGCCAAATGAATCGTCTTTCAAGACGATGACAGTTGTAGTCTATGACTCCCTGTCCAAAGGTGAAGAACCACGTTCAAACCTTGAAGCCCTAATCTAATAAGATTGCGGCTAATAAATTAAGGTCCTTGATGATAGACCATCGAGTTATGTTTTAAAGTCATTCATGACAAGCCTATGTGCTATAATTTGTCATTCGTGACAAGCTAACATATTAAATGTTAACATTCCTGGTGACATGCCTTTGTGCCAGATTTGATAAATGTCCTTATGACAAGGCCGTTTGTGCCATATCTAAATGACCTTTGCGATAAGGCCTTCGTGTCGTATAATCATTTAGGTCCTTCATGACTGGGCTTTATGCCATATCTTTCTACGTCCATCGAGACAGGCTTCTATGCCATATATGTATATATATAATAAAAGTCTTGTAAGACAAGCCTTTGAGCTATTTATAATCGTCCTTGTGACAAAGACAGTTGTGACGTTATGGTCCCCTGTCAAGCAGGTATTGGACTCGCTCCAAACCTTAAATGCCATTGATAGTCCTTTTGTGACTTAAGCTAAATGTAATAGATATACATTCAAATAACATTCATTAAGAATGTTCAGAACAGAATAGCCCATACGGTTTATTAATGCCATGGCTAATCTAAGTCAGGTCATCAGGATGATGACTAATAATTGTTAAATCTTGGTGATTTGTACCAAGTTTCGAGTATGGAAAACTCGGATGAGGTAGACGACAGTCGCAATACTATTAATGCGATGAAAGTTAATAAAACTACAAACGTAAACCTCAATATTAATGGAGTTAATCTCCAGGCTGTGGTTGACGCAGCAGTTGGAAGGACCATAGAAAGATCATGGAACAATCCAAAGAGCCGAATGCTCCTCGCTCTGAATTTCATGCAAAACCATGTTCAATTGCTCATGAGAAGAGTTTTGTTCACACTTCGTATATGAAGGATGAACCAAAGGAGGAAGATGACTCCCAGAAATCTAAGGAAGAGAGCAAGTACAGGCTTAATAAAAAGCAACGAAAAAAATGGTGGAACCGGCCGTCCCCGGAATCGAACCTGGGTCTAGGCCACACCCTTTCGCGCGCCTAGCCAACCGAGCTAGGTGCCTAGTTTGTGAAATTTCCATTTTTGGTTAAATATAAGCACATGTACAATAACTTCCTTACTTCTTACTATAAGTCACCTACTTATCCTCCTTATGTTGACTAAGTATTAGAATCCAAGATTTTACCTCTATGTTTTAGTTACTCTTGGCTTGCTTATGTTGACTAAACACTGGAAAGGCTGAAGAAAGAAATGCCTGAACTCACCTGACGAACGCCAAGAGGCAGTTCACGATGTCATCAAGTACATCCCTTATCATTTACCAATGATAATTTCTGCTAAGCGTCCTGATTTAATACAGGCAATAATAAATCTTCATAAACCATAAGCTTAGCAAACTTTTATATAATTCACAAGGTATAACTTACCAAGGAAACCATAGTAACCGATTCTTCTAGTATCGGAAAGGAATCCTTCCGAAAAATCTAAGAGTACTCTTTCTTCGCATAGAGTACGACAACATATGTTATTTTAATTATTTTTCTCATTGTCTTTTTTCTATCGCCTGCGAATGCCAAACTATGTTTGATAAAAGTGCCATATGAGGATTGGCGTATCCAAGTGTGTCCCATAGATTACGTCCATGCCTGATCAGTATGGAGGTTTAATACATGGAACCCCTAAGATATCCCAATGATCATATTGTACTAAAGTCGACTAGTAGTATTCAAAGAAGATATCCAGAATGAAATTGTCCAAGTAAATGTTCCCGATTAAGGAATTCGTAGACTTATAACATAAATGTGTCACTTATTTGACACGAGCAATGATGAATGAACTGGAGCCTGAGATATAGAAAATCTATGTAGCCTCCTTGTATCTTGATTATCTTCTCATAAGTTTTCCCTGCTTACCTCCTGGAAGGCAGGTAGAATTAAGATTAACATCCCGCTATGGGCTGGAGTATTGTGAAAACTCCATATTGATTATGGAATAATCGAAACCTTGATTAAGTAGGTTTTAAGACATAGGCTCATATAGCCTGACTCAATATTCTGAGGGTTTTATGTTATTAAATAAGAAAGACGGTTCATATTGCTTATGCATACATACCGCAACCCTAATTAGGCAACGATTAAGAATTTCCATCCGCTACCCAGGATCTAAGGGCAAACTATTGGTGAATAGGCTTGAAGAAGTCTGTGGCCACCTATGTAGCTAAATGCTTGACATATGCGCAAGTCAAAGCCGAGCATCAGAAACCATCAGGTTTGCTACAACAGCCTGAACTTCCTACGTGGAAGTGGGAAATGGTAACTATGGATTTTATTACCAAGCTGCCAAAGACAAGGAAAGGAAATGATACATTATGGGTTATAGTTGACAGACTGACTAAGTCAACACATTTCCTACCCATCAAAGAGACTTATAGCTCCGATATGTTAGCCCAGTTATACGTTGATAAGATTGTAACCTTACATGGCATACCTGTGTCTATTATCTCTGACCGAGATACTAGATACACGTCACATTTTTGGAAGAGTTTCCAACAATCTTTGGGCACACGTTTGAATTTTAGTACGGCTTATCGTCCTCAGACTGACGGTCAGAGTGAACGTACTATTCAAACGTTGGAAGACATGCTACGTGCATGTGCGATCGATGTGGGTGGTAGTTGGGATAAGCATCTACCATTAGTCGAATTCTCCTACAACAATAGCTACCACACACCTGAAGGTGTAAAGCCTGTTGGATATAGATGGGTCTTTGTACGAAAACGTAATGAGAAAAATGAAATTGTACGATACAAGGCAAGATTAGTAGCACAAGGATTTTCGCAAAGACCTGGAATTGATTATGAGGAGACATATTCTCCAGTGGTGGATGCGACAACTTTTCGTTATCTTATTAGTCTGATAATACAAGAAGGGATCGATTTGCGTCTAATGGATGTTGTGACAGCCTACCTCTATGGCTCACTTGATACTGATATTTACATGAAACTTCCTGAAGGATTTAAATTGCCAAACTCATGTAAATCTAGTTCTCGAGAACATCTTTCAATCAAATTAAACAAATCATTATATGGGCTAAAACAATCTGGGCGTATGTGGTATAATCGCCTTAGTGAATATTTGTCGAAAGAAGGCTATAAAAATGATTTTGTATGCACGTGTATTTTTATAAAAAGGTCAGGATCTGAATATGTTATAATTGTTGTATATGTTGATGACATGAATATAATTGGAACTCCAGGGGAGCTTCAAAAGGCAGTTGAATACTTGAAAAGAGAATTTGAAATGAAAGACCTTGGAAAGACAAAGTTTTGTCTTGGATTACAAATTGAACACCTTAAGGGTGGAATCCTTGTGCATCAAGAAACTTACATAGAGAAACTACTAAAAAGATTTTATATGGAAAAATCACATCCATTGAGTACCCCAATGGTTGTAAGGCCACTTGATGTGGAAAAAGACCCATTCCGACCTCCTAAAGATGGAGAGGAAATCCTTGGTCCAGAAGTACCATATTTAAGTGCAATTGGTGCACTAATGTTTCTTGCTAGCCATACACGACCTGATATATCATTTTCTTTAAATTTATTGGAAAGAGGCATTGGAATGGGGTAAAACAAATATTTAGATACCTTCAAGGTACAAAAGATATGGGTTTGTATTTTACAAATCAATCGAAAACAGGTTTGGTTGGTTTTGCAGATGCAGGGTATTTGTCTGATCCTCACACTGGGCGATCTCAAACCGGATATTTATTTACAAGTGGAGGTACTGCAATTTCATGGCGTTCGGTAAAGCACACAATCACAGCCACGTCATCTAATCATGCAGAAATATTGGCGATACATGAAGCTAGTCGAGAATGCATTTGGTTAAGGACTGTAATACAACACATTCGTGGATCTTGTGGTATTTCTTCGGGAGAAGAGGGACCAACAATCTTACATGAAGACAACGCAGCATGCATTGCTCAACTAAAGGAAGGATACATCAAAGGTGATAGAACAAAGCACATTTTGCCAAAGTTCTTTTTTACACATGATCTACAAAAGAATGGAGATATTATTTGTTCCAGTGAAAATTTAGCAGACTTGTTCACTAAATCATTGCCGACCTCAACATTCAAGAAGTTAGTTCATGGGATCGGGATGCATCGACTCAAGGAGCTTAAGTGATCATCATCAGGGGGAGATAATACGCGCTGCACTCTTTTTCCCTTAGTCAAGGTTTTGTCCCATTGGGTTTTCCTGACAAGGTTTTTAATGAGGCATCATTAAGCGTATGGAATTGATAATTAAGGGGGAGTGTTATAAATAATTAATAATATTATGATTATCAATTCCTAATATAGTTCAACTTGTTCTCCAAGCATTTTTCCTCTTATAAATACTCAATGTATTCTATTTTATATGATACACTATTAATACTAAATATCTCTTTCTTCCCCAATATCTCTTCTCACCTTCTTGCTATTTGGCTTGTTTACAACATATCTAAGTTTATCATATAAATGTTTTAACCTAAAAACATTATACCAACATGCAGATCCCTCAGCAACTTTCTGGTTTCATAGACATTGGCAAGATCAATCCAGATGCTTTGCCTGCACTCATAGCAGATTTATCAGCTGGTGAAAATGGAATCGTAAGCCTTGCATTTGGTGAGTTTTCGTTTCGGGCCATTTACGTATAACTTATGATCGGGTCCATTTGGTTGTGTTTTATCGCAAACCGGTGTGGGTTAAAAGTCATTTTAGGTACATTTTATGCATACAACTTCTTGAATCTTCATTAATGATTTTTATTGCTATTATCGTAATCTTTGTTTTGTAATCATAATTATGGTGTTGATAATTTACAAAAAAACATTTGAAACTGGAAGTACTGTTGGTGGAGGAAACATGGTTGGAAGTAATTTCTTTATATAGTCTACCTTCCACAACATTTGATCTTTAATGTTGTTAGGTCTACCCCTATGACCAGCTAAAATCTATCATCTTTGTTCACAAGGACTGCCTTTTACAATGGCTCAATCACAGCAATGCGACAATGCGAGGTTTGTTTTCTCTGGTTTATTTGATTTTTGTTGAGTAATTTTGCTTCCATATGTAATTGATTGATCTAATTTTGTGCTTCTTTTAATTTACTAGCTGATTCGATAGTCTTTATTGGCCAAGCTTAGTTTATTGATCTAATTTTGTATGTTAATCGTGGTGTTCTGTGTGGTATATGCTGGGAATTAGAGGTGGAAAGCTTCGCGGGTTGGGTAACTTGTCAAAACGGGCTTACGGGTCAGGTTGACCAATATTCTTTTCTTTGAGTTTTAAAAATTGTTATAGAAGTGTATTATTGTATTATTACTCCAATAATATGTTTCTTTTGTGATATATCAGTTTTGGCGGTTGTATGACTTGTGACCCATTCATTTTTTTAAACTTTACATATTATTCTATTCAGGTTTTATCCATATCATTACACACCATTGGCTTATGATGTAGGAATGTGCACAACGAAACATTTAAAAAGTAGCAAAGGTATATCCTTAGAAGGAGGATCATTTTTTTTTGAACAGCATCTCGGTCAGGGCTATACATGACCAAAGCTCGGTCGAAGTGGGATTCGAACTTGAGCACTCCCGGGCAGGAACCCACAAGGTGGTAAACCTTCCCACCTCCGTTGCAACCACTGGGCTACAACATCATTGGCAGGAGGATCATTTAAAAACCGACCTCTAAAACATTTAAAAAGTAGCATAGGTATATCCTTAGAAGCTGCTCCGCTTTTAGCTTGTGAAATTCTTTTGTTTTATTTTGTCTTTTGCTCTTCTGGCCAACAATTCTAGGGAAGATCATGTTGAATATGCCTGGTGTTAAGAAAGTGTTTTGGAGCTAACAAGTGAATACAAAGATGGATTAATGATGCCATAAAATTTGAGTATTCACTTTTGTAATTACTCTATAATTTGAGTTTTGGAAATTCTTGGCTTCAAGAATGGGCTGCGGAGGAAGTATTTGTTTGTTAGTTTTTTAGGTTCAAGTGAGGGTAAGTTAGGCAAAAGTGGATTTCTTCTAGATGGTTGTTTTAATGAAAGAGCTGTTAAAAACATAAAAACAATATACAACTGTGCTTTAATTGAGTGATGGTAATTAGTTGAATGAACGGTTTAAATTTTAGTTTTCGATTTTTTTTTGTTTATGAGAGTAATGTAAAAACACGTTTCCTTTTTATGCTTTTGTTAACAATTATTAAAGATTAATAAAATATATCAATAATGCAGTGTGACTTAGTTTAAACAATTAGCTTGTTAAGAAAAACAAGTTAGCAGAAGGTTTTGGATTGTTAAGAAAAACTTTGGTTTTTCTGAGTTGAGTTGGACGTTTTAGGTTGTTAAGAAACACAAGTTGGGTTGAACATTTTAGCTTGTTAGGAAAAACAATCCAAGGCGGATTGGTTTATTAGTTTTAAGCTTATGGTTGTGCTTTTGTTGGTTTGGCGCAATTCGGTTTGTTTACATCCTTTTAAAACTCTTTAAATCCCCATGACCGGTTTTGAAGTAACTTAACCGAAAATTTAGAATTTTAGTTATGACATAAATGAACTGAACGTTCTCATGCACACCCTTAGAATTACTAACAAGTGTTGTGTTTCCCGTTGTATCACGAATTTGGTCTTGATTATGGCTCAAAACCGAACCTCCCCGTGCATAGCCCTAAACTCACCAACCTAAGTGATATATTTCCCCCCGCATCGCGCGGGTAAATGCACAAAGTCGGTGGTTTCCCACCGGCTTTGTGTCACACCCCTTTCTGCGGCTGAAGCACGAGGTGTGATCTTGAAAGGTTCTCATTGCATACGAAGGGTAAACATTCTACATGCTCATAAAAAATGTCTTCAAATACCAAACATTTCATAATTTGAAAACATAGTTAGCGTTTACATCGCAAGATAGCATAAAACATTGTCTTAAAAAGTTTACAACTTTATTTAAAGATAAACATAAGCGACATCCAAGAGCATAAGCAAGACCGCGCGCACATCCATCCTAGTTACCTGAAATACATGTGAGTTTTGGAAAAACATCAACATAATGTTGGTGTGAATTCATGCAGTTTTTGTATTTCACGTTTGTATACTTTGTATGAAAACATAGTTTGTGTCATGTATAAATGAAGTTTTCATATATAAATCAAGTATTCATGTGTACACCAAGTACTTATGTATAATTCTAGTTTTCTTGAGTACCCCATGTACTTCAAGTATAAATCAAGTTTTCTTGAGTACCCCATGTACTTCAAGTATAAATCAAGTTTTCTTGAGTACCCCACGTACTCAAGTATAAATCAAGTTTTAATATGGTATGAATCTTATGTAAATAAAGAGTTCCTGTATGTATCAGGATTGTTAATGGGTTGCAAAGCCATTAACATGCGACACGACATAGGAAGTCACCAAACCTAAGGCACTTTTCTAGTTGGCATATTCTGAGACACAAAAGCACTACTCGGTACTCGTCCTCACCAAGAGTGTGGCTGCACGACACCCGTTAGATCTAACCTTTTGTTCTGCGGTCTAGGTATATTGTTGATTAATGGTGCTTCTGTACCCTATTCGTGACACGATTTCTCATATCATTTCTCATAGTGCATCATACTTGGTTCTCGTTCTCACCAAGTGCGCTTCTTGTATTCTTATATCGCATCACACTCGGTACTCGTTCTCACCAAGTGTGCATCTTATTATCATACCATTTGTAAACATAATTATAACATGTATTTCACCACCGAAGTTATAAAACTGAAAACAGTTAAGAGAAAAGGGGGAGCATGAACTCACAACTTTGCGTTCCTTTGCGTCGTAAACTTCACCGGATTTTCTTAATTAACGTCGTGACCTATACGCGTTTTCTTAACGTTAGTCACTAGACTTGCGTCACACAAGTACAGTCACTCTCTTTTGTATTTGTGTTCTCTGGTGTTAAAAATATTTTATATTTTTAACTAAGTGTCTTACTTATATTATTTTCTCAAAAATAATTATAAGTTTCTTGTATTTTTGCACTTTGCACCCGAATTATGTATCTTGTATGTTGTATGTGTATTTTTGTGTTTATACTTCTCATGAGTATTTAGTGTATTTTTAGGTCTTAATACACTAGCACGTATAACACATACTATATACACTTAGCACAAAAGTTGGTGATCGAATAATATACATTTTTCTCTCAAAAATATACATACTTAACATAAATTTTAATCTTAAAGAAATCATCATTTCTTATAACCAAAAATTAGGGAAACCTTGGTAATATTTTTAGATACATTTTTAGGGAATAAGTTTCTCAAAAACTTATATTTTTTTTTCTAAGTGTCAAAATTTATAGAAATTTCGACAGAGTTTCCCCTAAAAATGGAGGTTTCCCATGTTTTCAAAACATGTGTTTATTTTCTTTTAAAATCATCAACAATATCAACAACACAATCTTTATTCACCAAACTTGTCAAAACAAGCATATACCACAAACTCATGAACTTGAAAGTTTGTAAAAATATGTAGTAAGTTACTAACATGTTTAGTAGGTCTTGTTTTCTTTAAAAATAAAATTAGTTTCTTAAAAACTGTATTTTTAAAGAACTTGGAGTTTTACAACTTCTAGTCAAGATTTTCCAAAAATATTTCTTATTAAATTTTCTTGTTCACACAAGTGTTTACGCACTTGTTTATCTTCTAAAAATATATTTAGTTCCTGCAAGATCCGGGTTTTAAACAAGACTTGCATCTTTCACTTGGTTTTTTCCGAAAAACCACTTGTAAATCTTTAGATCTACATGTTTAGAAGCTTATTTTGCAAGAAAATTTATATTTACCCAAGTTCATGTTTCATGGATGGAAAGTTTCATCATCTTTCATAACTTTAACACTAACATACTACTAGTTCGTGTTCTTGAATATGATCTAGTATGTCTAGATGATGATCCATCCCACTTTTAGTATCAGACAACATCAAATAATAACAACTATACAAGATTTACATGATTTACACACATAACTTCTCTTTATCCAACTTATTCATCTTGTCTTCAAGACTTTAAGTTATGTTCTTTAGAGTTCATAAGATTTTCATCATAAAAAGTATTTTAACCACTAAAAGAGAAGTAAACATAAGTGTTTAAGGTGCTTACTACTAGCTTAAAGCTAGGGAAGAACTATGGTGAAGATCAAATGGATAAAAGCACACGGAAGAGGTTCTTCAAGTTCCGAGAGTTCCACGCTTCACCAATCACCCTTCATCACCTTTGTGAGCACTTGGTATGCTTGAGTTTGAAACAAAAAGGGTGGTGGTGTGAGGGAGGAGGTCGGCCGAGAGTGGGGAGGGCAAGGAAGGAGAGATGTGAAGTGTTGTGAGGTGGTCTTGATCCTTAGGTTAACTTATAATCCAAAATGGTGTAATGTCCATTGTGTTTAGTGTCCACTTAGTACAATACATATCTATTAAAATATTAAAAGCAATTAAGGGGGTGTACCCCTTGTCTAGAACCGGTTGGGGGGGGGGGGGTTGGTTTCTAGTTGGGTTGCAAGGGAAGTTAAACAATTTAGTTAGAAGATTAAGTATCTAGTTTGTGGTTTATGTATGTTATTAAATATATAGTGGGTTAGGGTGTTCGGGGACCCTAACTAGCTTAGAAAAATAAAAACAATGCTTCTAGCATTATTTTGGTGCTCCGGGTAATATCCGGTTGTTCGGTTATATACCGGTTCGTTAAAGCGCTAAATTACACTTTTTAGTGTCTTTTAAGTATCTTTCTTGTACCCTTTTAATTCCCAACACTTGGGGAAGTATTCTGGATAATAAAACGAAATTTCTGCATAATATTTATGTTGTTAAAAGCTGATTTGAGCTGAATTTATTACAATTCTGCACTTAAAGTGCGTTTCGGGTGCTTTTTAGTGCGTATTTTAGCTTCCGTAATGTATATATATTAAACCCTTGTATGTATTCTTGGGTTTTAATGTATTCTTGTCATTGGAACTACACCTAGGCTCCAATTTTAATGTCTGACTGCTTTCTGCAGTTCTGTTGACACAGTGTGTCTTACCGGTGAGTTTACTAGTATTTCTGACGCAACGCAGTTCATTATTGCATAAAGCAACATTTTGTAGTATACAACGTGTATGAATTCACTTTTTAGTATGTGTTCAGACATTGCTGACAATTAAGCACATAATTGCAGTCATTAACTAATAGTTAAAGTGTACGGAAATTACCAGTTCGGTGCCAGTTGTCACAGTCTCCCCCCGTTAAAAGAATTTCGTCCCGAAATTCAGGCTGAACTAACTCTCGCAGGAGTCTTCTTGAATAGGTGGGGATACTTTTCTTTGAACTGGTCTTCACGTTCCCACGTATACTCGGGTTCATGCTTAGAGTTCTAACGTACTTTGACAAGCTTCACACTGCTCCTCCGGGTCTTGTTGACTTTCCAGTCAGTAACCTCAACGGGTTGTTCTATAAATCGGAGGGCTTCATCAATATGCACTTCATCCGCAGGGATGATCACGTTTTCTTGTGTTGGACTCTTCTTGAGGTTGGATACATGAAACGTATCATGTACCCCATTAAGTTCTTCCGGTAATTCCAACTTGTACGCCACGGTACCAATTCTTTCCAAGATTCTGAATGGTCCGATGTATCGTGGATTCAGCTTTCCACGTTTTCCAAATCTTACTACGCCCTTCCAAGGTGAGACCTTTAACAACACTTTGTCTCCCACCTCGAATTCTAATGGTTTTCGTTTTAGATCAGCGTATCTCTTTTGTCGATCTCGGGCCGTCTTAATGCGCTCTCGGATCTGCATAATCTTGTCGGTTGTCTCTTGTACAAGTTTAGGACCAACCATACGTTTATCTCTTGCGTCTGCCCAACATAAGGGCGATCGGCACTTGTGGCCATACAGAGCTTCGAACGGCTCGGCCTTTATGCTTGTATGATAACTGTTATTGTAGGAGAACTCAACCAAAGGTAGGTGAGTATACCAGCTGCCGCCTAGGTCCATGACACATGCGCGAAGCATATCTTCCAACGTTTGTATAGTCCGTTCGCTCTGGCCGTCTGTTTGTGGATGGAATGCTGTGCTTAGATCTAACTGAGATCCAAAGGCTTCCTGAAATGATTGCCAGATTCTTGAGACAAAGCGTCCATCTCTGTCTGAAATAATTGAGATTGGCACTCCATGTCGTGTCACAATTTCTCTTGAGTATATCTCTGCAAGCTTTCCAGTGCTGTCTTTTTCTCAGATCGGTAGGAAGTGCGCAGACTTCGTTAATCGATCGACTATTACCCATATCATGTCGTGCCCTCTGGGGGTCTTGGGTAATTTCGTTATGAAGTCCATCGAGATTTGTTCCCACTTCCACACGGGAATCTCTGGTTGTTGCAGTAGACCGGACGATTTTTGATACTCAGCCTTAACCTTAGCACAGGTTAGGCATTTTCCAACGTAAACAGCAACGTCGCTTTTGAGTCTCGGCCACCAATAATATTCTTTTAAGTCTTGATACATCTTATCCGATCCTGGATGGATCGAGTATCTCGATTTGTGCGCTTCATCAAGGATGACTTCTCGAATGCCACCATAGAGTGGAACCCATATACGTTTCTTAAAGTATAAGGCTCCCTCTTCATTTGGCACCATATATTTCAATGCACCCCGGAGGTATTCAGCTTTACGGTTCTCTCTTTTAAGAGCTTCTTGTTGTGCATCACGAATGCGTGCAGTGAGGTTCGTTTGAATAGTCATCTCCAATGCTCGAACCCTTAGGGTCTTAACCCTTTCTTTTCGGCTTAATGCGTCTGCTACAACGTTTGCCTTTCCAGGATGGTACTTGATCTCACAGTCGTAATCATTTAGTAGCTCAACCCATCGCCGCTGGCGCATATTCAATTCCTTCTGATCAAATATGTGTTGTAGGCTTTTGTGATCTGTGAAGGTCGTACATCGAGTACCATATAGGTAATGTCGCCAAATCTTCAAGGCGAATACCATCGCACCTAGTTCCAGGTCGTGAGTGGTATAGTTTCTCTCATGTACCTTCAATTGTCTTGAAGCATAAGCGATGACCTTCTGGCGTTGCATGAGCACGCAACCCAAACCTTGTCGTGAAGCGTCACAGTATACCACGAAGTCTTCAGTGCCTTCGGGTAAGGATAGTATCGGTGCATCGCATAACTTGTTCTTGAGCAGTTGGAAGGCTTTTTCCTGCTTGTAACTCCAGTCGTATTTCTTGTCTTTCTGAGTAAGGGTCGTTAGCGGTTGAGCTATTTTTGAGAAATTCTCGATGAATCGCCGATAATAGCCCGCTAAGCCCAAAAATTGACGAACTTCAGCTGGGGTTTTGGGAGCTTCCCAATTCTTTATTGCTTCTATCTTGGATGGGTCTACATGAATGTCCTTCTCATTCACAACGTGACCAAGAAATTGTACTTCGCGAATCTAGAATTCGCACTTAGAGAACTTCGCATAAAGTTTCTCTTTCTTCAGTAGTTCCAAGATGGTTCTGATATGTTGCTCGTGCTCTTCTTCCGTTCGCGAGTAAATCAAGATATCATCGATAAATACAATCACGAATTTATCGAGATATGGTTTGCATACGCGGTTCATCAGATCCATAAATACCGTTGGCGCGTTCGTCAGTCTGAATGGCATCACAAGAAACTCGTAGTGCCCATAATGCGTTCGGAATGCAGTCTTTGGCACGCTTTCTTCCTGTATTCTTAACTGATGGTATCCAAATCAAAGATCGATCTTGGAATAGTAGCTCGATCCTTGCAATTGATCAAATAAGTCATCAATCCTCGGTAGGGGGTACCGATTCTTGATTGTGAGCTTGTTCAGTTCCTTGTAATCGATACACATCCACAGTGTTCCATCCTTCTTTTTCACGAACAATACTGGAGCTCCCCAGGGCGAGAAGCTTGGCCTTATGAATCCTTTATCCAACAACTCTTGAAGTTGTGTAGATAATTCTTGCATTTCGGATGGCGCAAGTCGATAGGGAGCCTTGGCTACAGGAGCAGCTCCTGGAACCAAGTCTATACGGAATTCGACTTGTCGTTGCGGAGGTAGTCCTGGCAGATCTTCGGGAAACACATCAGGGAATTCCTTTACCACAGGAATGTCTTCAAGCTTTGGCTCCACGGCCTTCTTATCTACAACGTGTGCTAGGAAAGCGACACATCCTTTCCTTAAGCACTTCTGTGCCTTCATACAACTGATGATTCATAGAGGCGCGTCTCGTCTTTCTCCATGTACGATGAGAGTTTCATCATTCGCCAAAGGGATGCAAATGATTTTCTCATGGCAAATAACCTCAGCTTTGTTCTTGGACAACCAGTCCATTCCGACTACTACATCGAAGCTACCCAATTGAATAGGTAAGAGGTCGATGCTAAATCTTCGTTCACCAAGTTCTAGTGTGCAGCTTCTAACTACTTCGCCCAATTCAACAAGTTTACCATTGGCTAGTTCTATGGAATAAGGAATTTCTAATCTACTAGATTCTATTCCAAGCATGCGTTTAAATTCCACAGACATGAAGCTATAATCGGCGCCAGTGTCAAATAATATGGATGCAAAGTGATTGTTAATGAGAAACGTACCGGTGACCACGTTAGGGTCCTCGCGTGCGTCTCTTGCTCCAATCCCAAATGCTCGAGCCTGAGCGTTGTCTTTCTTTGGGCAGTCTTTCATGAAATGATCATTGCTTCCACAACTGAAGCATCCTTGGTTCCGCCCTTTCCCGTTACCATTCTTGTTACCAGCACCATTTCCATTCCAGTTCTTTCCTTTACCCCAACAGTCTTCCGTTTGATGACCCAATCTACCACATTTGTCGCACCTTGGAATGCGACAAGCTCCATCATGATGATACTTACATTTTTGGCATTTAGGCATGGTGCCTTGGTATCCTTTGGCTGCAGTATTTGCCTCCTTAGGGGGGTTGGTGTCATGCTTCTTGTTGTATGAGCCTTTGTTGTTGTTGCGGGTTGCTTGATTCAGATTTGAATGCTTTCTCTTCTTGTCACCGGACGACTCAGCATGCGTCTCGGTCTTTTCAGTGGGGTTCAGTGATAACTTCTTCATGCGAACACAATCCTCAGTAAGGCTGACAGCCAGAGTTACAGCCTCGGTGATTGTTTGAGGTTTGGCGCTTATACTCAGGAGTCACCATGTAGGGAAGCACTCTGGACATATCATGGAACCTTCCAGTGTAACCAGTGATGTCAGCACCTTCCATGGTCAAGTGCCAAAACTCGGTTTCCAACCTTTGGAGTTCGGCACGAGAGCAGTACTTCTCTCTCTTTTTCTCCTTCAGTTCATCCCAAGACATGCCATATGCGGCATCGTCACCCATAGTTTGGACTTGCAAGTTCCACCACGTCAGTGCTTCATCGACAAACAACCCAGTAGCAAAGGTAACTTGTTGATCCGCGGTACACTTGCTCATGCAGATGGTGGATTCAGTCTTCTCTGTCCAACGTACAAATGCCACTGCTCCTCCTGTTCCATCGTAGTTCAGTGGTTTGCAGTCGATGAACTGCTTGAAGGTGCAGCCTTGAGCTACGTTTCCTCCAGAAGAATCTCCATGTCCGTTACGTCTAGCATTGCTTGGTCCTCCACTGTCTTGAGTACGGTTCGCCTCGTACTGGCCGATAGCAGTGGAGATCCTTTCTTCCAGCAGAGCGTCTAGTTCTTCAGCAGTTCTTGGCAGTGGGGGAGGAGGAGGTTGGTCATCATTGCGAGCATTCACGGCTTTCCTGGGTGCCATGTTCTGACAGAACATAACACAACAGGGTTAGACATTTGTTTGATATCGTCATACGAGACAGTAGTAGTATATATATTCAGGCATATACTACATAAGTGACATCAAACAATTATTACTCTAGCAGAGTATTTAGTAGGCTTGCACTGAGGGAATCTATACGTGACAAGACTTGCTGTGGTTTCTGTGCACTGAATTCCATAATTATGTATGCATCCATAATTACATAACTCCTTGCCCAGTCCGCACAGTTCATTTCATCCGCGTATTTCTTCCTTCAGATAGGCCATTGCTTTTAGGTAAAGTCATGTAAACTAGTGGTATTCTACATCTAGTATATGTCTATGCTAATTATCACACATAATTGCAAGTAATTTCTCAGTTATAGACAAGTGCTACTCCTGTGCACCCTAAGCCTCTTAGTGTCTTTTCTTGACTCATGTAAACAGTTTCAGGTAGTGGATGTCGCGGGACGTTTTATGCAATGAAAACTCTTTTGAAAAATTGTTTTCGTGAAAGGATCCTAGGGATTACAGACTAGACTCGAGAAGGAATCCTGGTTCACTACAATCGCAGCTCTGATACCAATCTGTCACACCCTTTTCTGCGGCGGAAGCACGAGGTGTGATCTTGAAAGGTTCTCATTGCATACGAAGGGTAAACATTCTACATGCTCATAAAAAATGTCTTCAAATACCAAACATTTCATAATTTGAAAACATAGTTAGCGTTTACATCGCAAGATAGCATAAAACATTGTCTTAAAAAGTTTACAACTTTATTTAAAGATAAACATAAGCGACATCCAAGAGCATAAGCAAGACCGTGCGCACATCCATCCTAGTTACCTGAAATACATGTGAGTTTTGGAAAAACGTTAACATAATGTTGGTGTGAATTCATGCAGTTTTTTTATTTCACGTTTGTATACTTTGTATGAAAACATAGTTTGTGTCATGTATAAATCAAGTTTTCATACATAAATCAAGTATTCATGTGTACACCAAGTACTTATGTATAATTCTAGTTTTCTTGAGTACCCCATGTACTTCAAGTATAAATCAAGTTTTCTTGAGTACCCCACGTACTTCAAGTATAAATCAAGTTTTCTTGAGTACCCCACGTACTCAAGTATAAATCAAGTTTTAATATGGTATGAATCTTATGTAAATAAAGAGTTCCTGTATGTATCAGGATTGTTAATGGGTTGCAAAGCCATTAACATGTGACACGACATAGGAAGTCACCAAACCTAAGGCACTTTTCTAGTTGGCATATTCTGAGACACAAAAGCACTACTCGGTACTCGTCCTCACCGAGAGTGTGGCTGCCCGTCACACGTTAGATCTAACCTTTTGTTCTGCGGTCTAGGTATATTGTTGATTAATGGTGCTTCTGTACCCTATTCGTGACACGATTTCTCATATCATTTCTCATAGCGCATCATACTTGGTTCTCGTTCTCACCAAGTGCGCTTCTTGTATTCTTATATCGTATCACACTCGGTACTCGTTCTCACCAAGTGTGCATCTTATTATCATACCATTTGTAAACATAATTATAACATGTATTTCACCCCCGAAGTTATAAAACTGAAAACAGTTAAGAGAAAAGGGGGAGCATGAACTCACAACTTTGCATTCCTTTGCGTCGTAAACTTCACCGGATTTGCTTAATTAACGTCGTGACCTATATGCGTTTTCTTAACGTTAGTCACTAGACTTGCGTCACACAAGTACAGTCACTCTCTTTTGTATTTGTGTTCTCTGGTGTTAAAAATATTTTATATTTTTAACTAAGTGTCTTACTTATATTATTTTCTCAAAAATAATTATAAGTTTCTTGTATTTTTGCACTTTGCACCCGAATTATGTATCTTGTATGTTGTATGTGTATTTTTTTGTTTATACTTCTCATGAGTATTTAGTGTATTTTTAGGTCTTAATACACTAGCACGTATAACACATACTATATACACTTAGCACAAAAGTTGGTGATCAAATAATATATATTTTTCTCTCAAAAATATACATACTTAACATAAATTTTAATCTTAAAGAAATCATCATTTCTTATCACCAAAAATTAGGGAAACCTTGGTAATATTTTTAGATACATTTTTAGGGAATAAGTTTCTCAAAAACTTATATTTTTTTTTTCTAAGTGTCAAAATTTATAGAAATTTCGACAGAGTTTCCCCTAAAAATGGAGGTTTCCCATGTTTTCAAAACATGTGTTTATTTTCTTTTAAAATCATCAACAATATCAACAACACAATCTTTATTCACCAAACTTGTCAAAACAAGCATATACCACAAACTCATGAACTTTAAAGTTTGTAAAAATATGTAGTAAGTTACTAACATGTTTAGTAGGTCTTGTTTTCTTTAAAAATAAAATTAGTTTCTTAAAAACTTTATTTTTAAAGAACTTGGAGTTTTACAACTTCTAGTCAAGATTTTCCAAAAATATTTATTGTTAAATTTTCTTGTTCACACAAGTGTTTACGCACTTGTTTATCTTCTAAAAATATATTTAGTTCCTGCAAGATCCGGGTTTTAAACAATACTTGCATCTTTCACTTGGTTTTTTCCGAAAAACCACTTGTAAATCTTTAGATCTACATGTTTAGAAGCTTATTTTGCAAGAAAATTTATATTTACCCAAGTTCATGTTTCATGGATGGAAAGTTTCATCATCTTTCATAACTTTAACACTAACATACTACTAGTTCGTGTTCTTGAACATGATCTAGTATGTCTAGATGATGACCCATCCCACTTTTAGTATCAAACAACATCAAATAATAACAACTATACAAGATTTACATGATTTACACATATAACTTCTCTTTATCCAACTTATTCATCTTGTCTTCAAGACTTTAAGTTATGTTCTTTAGAGTTCATAAGATTTTCATCATAAAAAGTATTTTAACCACTAAAAAGAGAAGTAAACATGAGTGTTTAAGGTGCTTACTACTAGCTTAAAGCTAGGGAAGAACTATGGTGAAGATCAAATGGATAAAAGCACACGGAAGAGGTTCTTCAAGTTCCAAGAGTTCCACGCTTCACCAATCACCCTTCATCACCTTTGTGAGCACTTGGTATGCTTGAGTTTGAAACAAAAAGGGTGGTGGTGTGAGGGAGGAGGTCGGCCGAGAGTGGGGAGGGCAAGGAAGGAGAGATGTGAAGTGTTGTGAGGTGGTCTTGATCCTTAGGTTAACTTATAATCCAAAATGGTGTAATGTCCATTGTGTTTAGTGTCCACTTAGTACAATACATATCTATTAAAATATTAAAAGCAATCAAGGGGGTGTACCCCTTGTTTAGAACCGGTTGGGGGGGGGGGGCGGGTTGGTTTCTAGTTGGGTTGCAAGGGAAGTTAAACAATTTAGTTAGAAGATTAAGTATCTAGTTTGTGGTTTATGTATGTTATTAAATATATAGTGGGTTAGGGTGTTCGGGGACCCTAACTAGCTTAGAAAAATAAAAACAATGCTTCTAGCATTATTTTGGTGCTCCGGGTAATATCCGGTTGTTCGGTTATATACCGGTTCGTTAAAGCGCTAAATTACACTTTTTAGTGTCTTTTAAGTATCTTTCTTGTACCCTTTTAATTCCCAACACTTGGGGAAGTATTCTGGATAATAAAACAAAATTTCTGCATAATATTTATGTTGTTAAAAGCTGATTTGAGCTGAATTTATTACAATTCTGCACTTAAAGTGCGTTTCGGGTGCTTTTTAGTGCGTATTTTAGCTTCCGTAATGTCTATATATTAAACCCTTGTATGTATTCTTGGGTTTTAATGTATTCTTGTCGTTGGACCTACACCTAGGCTCCAATTTTAATGTCGGACTGCTTTCTGCAGTTCTGTTGACACAGTGTGTCTTACCGGTGAGTTTACTAGTATTTCTGACGCAACGCAGTTCATTATTGCATAAAGCAACATTTTGTAGTATACAACGTGCATGAATTCACTTTTTAGTATGTGTTCAGACATTGCTGACAATTAAGCACATAATTGCAGTCATTAACTAATAGTTAAAGTGTACGGAAATTACCGGTTCGGTGCCAGTTGTCACACTTTGCCTCCTTGCCCCCCGTATTTTCATGATATTGCAATTTTAGGCCCTTGACTTTGTAACCTTCAAAGTTTCATAAAATGGCAAATTTAGTCCCTAAACCTTCTACTTTGAATTTTTTAAACCCCAACCATATCTTTCAAACTTTGCCAGCACCAACTCTCTACTTTGGTTTTCCACCGTTACCCCCTTAGCTCTTACATACTTACGTACCAACCCTCTTCTTTTACATTTCCACCAGCACCCCCTCATCTTTTACACATTTCCGTCACCACCCCTATACTTTTACACTTTGTCTTTTTTATACTTTGTTTTTTTACTCCTTGCACTATTACTCCATTTTTATACCCGCCCAACTTTTAAAAAATTGCAATTGTAACCCCTAGACTACAACACCTACTTTTGCAAATGACAATGCATTGTGTTTTACGAAATATCTTTGGCATTGTGTTTTACACTTTGTGTCTACCTTTGTGTTTTACACTTTTTTGTAATTGTATTTTACA
Source organism: Helianthus tuberosus (assembly GCA_030545235.1). Lineage (NCBI taxonomy): Eukaryota > Viridiplantae > Streptophyta > Magnoliopsida > Asterales > Asteraceae > Helianthus > Helianthus tuberosus. The sequence continues at coordinate 69,172,854 of CM060385.1, read as the reverse complement.
CACTGCGTTTTACAAATTGTGTTTTGTCTTACTGTATGTTTTATCTTGTGTACAATTAGAGAGTGCGCATGTGAATGTTCTAAAAAATCTATTGTTTCGATGTGTAGAAAAAGTATATCGTACAATATGACTTAACGTACAATTGTTGGATGTTGTGTGCAGAGGAAAACTTGAGCCGATCTTTTTGGTTACATCAACCGCGTGCAAAGGACGATACAATGTCAAGGTAATTAATTTGTCTCTGTCCGGATATAATTGATAGGATCCAAAAGAGTGAGACTTTGTGGCCTGTGAGAACTGTTGTTTATTGTGCATCTGTTTGTAAGTCAAACCGAGCACTTGTTTTTATTATTTTTGTTGAGTCAAATCGAACACTTGTTCATACCGTTTTACTCATATTACGACTCTATTTTTTGTTGTTTTCTCTTTTGTTTTGCTAACGGAACCGTATTTGATCGAAATTGGTGTTGTTCTTTACGGTACTGACATAAGTCTTTATGGTTATCAAACAATATAAAACACGGATTGGTATTCTTTTAGACCTATTGGATCGGTAATATAGATATACAACTTATATATGATTTATTTATCGTTTTAAGTTTTGAATTACGTTTCCGCCCCGTATTGTCGGGTAGAATTATAGGAAGAATCTGTTTATCACGCCGCAACGCGCGCGGGTTTACCACTAGTATGATGATAGGGCAGACATAGTAGCTTAAGTTGTTAGTCCTTAAAACTTCACTAGTTTGAGTTTAGTATAAACAAGTTTGAGCCATTTTTGGGTCGACCCATGGTACGATAACAGGTACCATATGTTTGGAAAAACCGAATGCAGAGATAAAAAAAATAAAATCCACATTAGCAAGAAAATAAGATGAAGCTATAGAAGGCTTAGATTTGTAAACAATCAAACAAGCAAACTTACTGGTTGCAGTGCAAAAGAAAAGATATATCCATATCTTCATTCTTTCACATAGCCATCCGAGCCGATCAGACAAGATGCAGATAATCTCAACTTAGCTAGAATTCATCAGGACTCGCTCAAATCCATCATCATAGCCTCATGCATTCACCAAATCTTACAAATAACTACTGTCTAAATATATGATTTAAGAGGGGTTTTATGCAATAAAAATTACATTTTGCGATCAACCGGCATTTTGGCCTAGAGGTATTAGAGAGGGCGAGGGTTCAAATCCCAACACAGACTAGAGTAGACATAAAACGTAACTTGAGTCGAACGATTTATAAGTAGATTGGTCGAAATTACTGATCGTAGTGTGAAATGAAATGAGGCTCAAATTTGTAAACAATCAAAGAAAGAGGATAGATCCACCACTGCAAACACACCGGCCACAAATGTGAAAGAACAAGACTATTTCACATGACCATGTAGACTGCCCCGCCAAGATGCGGATAATCTCGACTTTTTTCAAATCCAATTGCCCGCAATGAAATTCATCGTCACAGCCTCAGTGTAATTTTTGTGTATTTGGAAAATGTAAATTAAATCCATGATGTTTATTTCTGAAAATCATAGGTGTCAAAGAGCCAACACCATACTAGTATATCCCACAAATAGCAAAGTTATTAGTAGGCGTCAAAGAGCCACATTTGACTAATCAAAGTCAAAATAGGACTTCAATCTGAACGGTGCAACCACTCTAAAAAACCACTATGAAATTGCATAACTTGGAAGCTGGTTTCAAAGAAAGTGTGCCTAAGGCACAGCTAGCGAGGTGGAAAACGCCTCAAGGGCTAGAGGTGGCGCCTCATGCCCATCCTGGTCAAAATTAGTCAAAATCATGGTAAGTAGGAGGCTGATATGTTAAAAAACCAAATGGATGAAGATATGTAATAGTACATAGAGGTTCCCGCCTCGACTTTCCGAACATAAACGCCTCAAAGCGCCTCGTGCTATTTATAACCAAGATTGAACAAAGGGGATAAGACCACCATGGCTGCTTCACCATTTGTGTCGCCCTGCCAAGTTACGGTCCGAGTTTTGGAAAAGTTAAATGCATAACAATATCTTCATCACCTCCAGTTTTATGTATTATTTCACATCAAATAAATAAATCTACCAAATGTTTGCCATCAGGTCAACATCCAATACATTAATTATGAGGCTCAGATATGTAAGCAACCAAACAAAAGAGATACATCACCATGGCTGCAAACTCACTAGATGTAGTGTAAAACAGTGAGATATAGACCTTTGTTTCACTATAAATACGCATGGGATGAAATGTCTACGCTATGATTACCTAGGAACCAAAATGTCACACCCTGATATTTCCACATATTACCGGTGGGCCCGGCGGGGAGTATCGTGACGTAGTTGATATCATCATAGTCAATACACACAATATAATAGCACAAAGGAAGGCTTGGTGAATAATTACTATTACAAACCATAGTGTCCGAGTATCCAAATAAAAGAATATACAGACTTGGTTGTAATAGAGATCCACAGGCGGATCATAAAACAAAATACAAGAAACTTAAATAACAGACTTCAGGCATCTAAGGATTTGCAAGATCCTCTTATTTGACACCGAATAGCTCCAGCCTAATTTCGTGAGGTACCTGTCACTTAGTCTTTGGAAAATACGTCAGTTTACACTGGTAAATACAATTAACCGACTCATTTGAAAAGAGTTTATGAAAATTGATTTAAGCGCACAAGGCACAAACCATTTATAACTTGGGACAATTATTTAAGATAATCTTGTATACCGTTTTACATGTTTGTCACACATATGGGGCCGGTTTGGAAGCCGGTCATGATTAACCGACTCACCACTATAAAACCTACAAAGGAGTTATCCCCAACATGTGGGTTATTTAGCATTTTGAATATGTCAGGTGTATGCCTACACCCCGTGCATAGGTCGTGGTCATTTACAAATGAAATGTGCAAAGGATATCCAGGACATGGCCGTATTAACCCCAATGTTTATGTTATCAAACAAAACAGAATAAAACGGGTTATGTAAATTTATTAATCACAATCCGATTAAATGATTTCATACCCGACCAAGCGGTATTATTATAATACCGTATCTCAAGCCCGTATAACAAAAAATAAGTTAAAAGTATTTACCTGAGCTAGATGTGTAAGGATGTAACTCAGCCGTATATTTCCTAAAGCCTTATGAAAATACCTTCTACCGAAGCTACTCAATCTGTATGGAAGGTTTAATAACCTATTAGGATACTAACGGTTCTTTATTTAAGTCAAAGACTTAGACCGGTTAGTTTGAAAGATACTTTACGGTTCTAAACGCTAGATTAAGCAGAGACTAGAATGGAATGTGATTTAGAACCGACAAGTTTGGATACTTGTATAATATGGGTAAATTAAACACATTCTGGATTTTGAAGATTTAATGATAAGGTTAAACCCAATTCGGCTAATTTATGTAAACTAGCTACATACACCGAACCAAACGCATAAATGCCTAACGGGTAACCAAATGAATTATATACAGGTCTCATATGTTATTATGCTTAAAATATGTCAATACATCAGTAGGATGTTAACATGTTTGCCCAAAAAGTATTTAAAACCAATTTAAGTCCCGTAGGGGCATTTTGGTCATTTTAATGTTTATAAAAGAGATTTATTAGTAAACTGAGGTTCTGGTCTAAAAAATTTAGTAAAAATATTTATTTTATCACATTACATCACTAAGATATCATACATATGTGAGGTTTACCATTTATGGCCAAACTATGCCCCGAAAGGGTATTTTGGTCATTTCACATATGCTTTTAAGGACATTTTTGGAAGGCTGAGTTCATGACTTATACCTACTGTAATAATATTAAAATTTATTTAAAAATCTCAGTGGGTAACAAGTCTTAGGTGTTAAATATGGTTTTAAACCATAATATGCACCTAATTAGCGTAAAAATCGCTAATTGACGATAATTAAGATGTTTATGGAAATCTGAGATTTTGATCGGTCTCAAGTGTTCAAAATATTTTATTTAATGTATAATATTAGTAGGAAAAGGGTTGGCATTCAAATCATATGTTAATCTCATTTTATGCATGAAAAGGGTATTATCGTCATTTATCGAATTATACAAGAACTCATTGATATAGTCAGCTTATAATCTGACCAAAAAATCCTAAAAATCCCTAAAAATAATATCTTAATAGTAGGTAATGATTTTTGGATCAAAATCCATGTTTAAACATGCCTTATGCAAGATAGCGTAATTTAATTAATAAAAAAGTTTCAATTTACGATATATTGCATAACTTTAATTTGTGACTAGAAACTGATGTCAAATTTTCGGGACATACTTATATATCAGTAATAAAGGTTTTTGTCCTTTCACATTTTCAAAAATCTTGTTTATATGACAAAAGGGCAAAATGGGCATTTATAAGCATAATAATGAAACTTAGCATATAATTCAGAATACAAATGACCAGGTAATATAACCTCAGAGGGTTATACTACAACATAATGTGGTCCTAATGGAAGCTTAAAACATGGAAGAATTAAGCTCAATCGGGTCAGAACTGAAAGTCAAAGCAAAAGTCAAGCTTTTGCGAATTTCGGTTGCGAACCGACCTTAAACTTAGAATTGTCGGGTTGAACCTGTTTGAACATGTTCTAATAATAATTACTAAGTTATTAGAGTGTTAAAATATAATTTATAACCTCTGAATTATTAGTTTTAATTATTATTTATAATTCTGTCCAGTTTGACTTTTTAACTAATTAGTTTGACCCGACAATTAACCAAGCAAACAAAATAATTAGGAGGTGCCCTTTTAAGGGTTATGTAGGATCGTTTTGTGACCCAAACGAGTCGTTCAGAAGAGTTGTTAGACTATACAAAAGGCGGAAACAGACGTATAGACTTGAAACAGCTTGAATATCACTTTAAACTTCTTGTATATTGAATTAACAGCGATTACAGTCACAAGAAATACCGGCAGCAGCTCGGTATCGATTCCTAATTCCGTTACAAATGAAAAGCATGAACCACCTATTTATAGGAAAGTAATTCCGCATGGAATTACCCATGACTGTTCATGCGAAATTACCATAACATGCATTCAAACGAAATTACATTCTTGTTTCACACGAAATTAAACTTTTGTCTCATGTGTGCATCTTGTTTCCTGTGATGATATAATTTCATGATGACATCATGCTTGTTCAGATCCGCAATGAATCCAAGACTCGATATAAGACGTCGACAGATGAATGCATCAACAGACTCTCCCTCAGATGTTGACGAGTTTTAAGTGTCGAGTCTTCACAATCTTCAGTCTTTATCAGTCTTTGGGCTCTTTCCAGAAACTCTATCTGACTCTTGCCTCACTCTAACATTCTTCAACTAATCTCCTCCTCGGATGATGTAACTCTCTCTTGTATTTTTCAGGATTAGCAGCTGGCTCTAGCAACTTCTAACTTTCTTTCTCTAACAGACTCCCCCTCAACTTGTACTGGGATCGTAGTCTGGCTTTCACATGATCAGGATCGTGACCTAGCTCTCTGTCTGCTCAGGGCCAGAAACCAGGCTATCCTGCACATCCTTAACCTCAAAATAAGATTTACAAATATAACAAAATTTAATCTTTGATTACCACTTGTAAAAACATCATTCATTTTTAGAACAATTTACTTTCAATAGACTCCTTTTCACTTAAAAACTTTTCAATCACACTCTCCCAAACCTGTTCATCATGTTCAGCACTCGGAATTTTGAAAATCAGCTCTTCAATATCAGTTGTCGAAAATCTTTTTGAATTTTTCAAAAAAATTTATGCTAAAACACACTAAAATCTTTTTGGTTTTTAGATTTAAAGAAATGCAGTAAAGAAATATTTACAGGCAATATTTTTGTGAGTTTGTGTAAGAGGATCATATCAGTTATGAGACAAATCACCAACACCGTTAAGCTTTAAACATTTTAAGTTCTAAACGATTCACTTAGATTGTCAGTATACTGGTCCATTTAAATTTTCACACAAATTTCAACTGTTTCGAGATACTAGATTAATGTTTTAAGCATTTAAACTTAATCGCGTGTCCCACCTCAGAATATACTCCCGTATCCAGATCCCAATATTCAGTCTTACAGGTGAGTATACCATAGATGATATCTGTAATGGGTTAATTGCGAAACCGTGAGAGCTCAGGTCAGAACTTCCGTTCAGCAGAGAGATGACGACTCGACTTTTGGTGTGTCCCCTTTAGAGGATCTTTTTTACAACAGCACATGATTTACATATTTTTTCAATGTTTCATCATTTTTTATGCTGAGGGTGGGCTATATTTCAAGCAAGCGTAAAGTATTCTCCGGGGACTAGGCCATTGCTTCCGCAAAATCAGAAGTCCCGGGATAATACCCCAGATATCACTGAGTATAAAGACCTAGTATCTCAGAAAGAGGGACCTTTCAAACAAGATTTCGGAGGTTACCCATATATCCAAGAGATGTTTCCCCACAATATAAGCAAGTTTGAAATTTAGGTTTATATCTCGTCACAATCTACTAAATGTGCAAAAACCTAGTGACACATCATCAGTGAGACCGTTTATCACATTATCTTTCCAATTCTTTAGCATGTTGTGATAGTCCACTGATGTACTATCATTTCCTCTTTTTCACAACAAAACTCATTTTTCATTTTATCATGTTTTTGACTTTTCAAATTTTCAAATGTTTTTGGATTTTCTGAAAATTTTCTTACTCCCCCTAAAATGCAAACACATTTAAAGAGATTTGAAAACCAACTATACAAATAACCTGAAAACCGATATCAAATCGCTTCAAATCGCCATCCACTAGGCATAAACAATCAGAACTCCCCCTCACAACAAACTATTTTCCCATTGATTTCAAAACACTTAAGTTTGTTTTAATCAAATGGTTTTTCCGGAAAATAAGTTTTGTTGATTGATTTTACCATTTGTAGATTAGGGGTTCATCATATTGTTTTTCAAAATACCATTTGTAGGAAATCAGATACAACTTAATGTCCCTGATTTACCACTTGTAAGTGAAAACCTTTTTCAACTACTTGTAAGACAAAATCACTTTCATGAATTCTCAAGAAATATGCCGATTCCTGTTCCTCGCTTACCAAGCTGGGAGCTCCGGCAAGTCCAGATTTTTACTGTTCATAATAGGTACCATCCCAGTCACAAACCAGGGATGATACTTTACCTTGCTTCTTTGTTTTCTTCTCGTAAAATTCCTTGACTCCCTTGACCTTCCTGTCAACCATTTTTCCAAAAATGTGATAAACTTTGGAATTAAAAGCCTTTTCAACATCAAATTCTTTCTTTTCAGAGAAAAATCGATTTGAAATTTCAATTTTACCAATTTTCTTCTTAAAATTTTCAGTCCGAAGTGATGGAAAATTTACATCATCCACAGTCGGCACCGATTTTTCACTTTTTGATTCAACTTGTGGCTCCTCTGACTTTGTAGAATCAGATTCATCGCCAGAAGATAGCTCTTCTAACTTTGAAGAATCAGAATCATTGCTAGAACTATTATCCGATTTCTTAACAACCCATTTTTTATTGTCAAGATTTGCTCTTTTCTTGTAAAATCTGTTTGAACATTCACCAATCTCAAAAGTTGAATTTTTGAAAAGTTTAGTTCTCTCAATTGGTGGTTGAAACTCAATCTTTTTATCTTTCAGTTTACGAGAAACTCCATGTTTTGATTGTATTGCCTTGGGACAATTCTTGGCAATATGACCAACAGTGTTGCATTGGAAACAGGTTCTCGTTTCTTTCATCTGATCAGCAATTTTCATCTCTTCTTGCTTCTTCGCAAGGAATTCTTTGTTCGATTATCTCCAGAATTCTTTCTTTTCTTCTTCTTCTGCTGATGTTCCTGAAACAAATGTCATTTTTTATTTAAAATCTCCAACATATTTTTCATTTTTATAATTTTCAGGTGGAATAAAACCAAGACCTTTCTTTTTGAAATTTCCGTTATGGTTTGGTTTCTTTTGATAACCAGAACCGTAACCTTTTTTTCTTGTTTAATCTTTGTTGTACTCTTGAGGTGTATTTTTTAGGTTTTTCAGTAAGATTTACATCTTTTATTTCAGAAATATTAATTTCTGTTAGTTTGAAAACCTTTTTGATCATTTCAGGTTTGACACCTCTTATTGGAAATTCCTCATCAGAATATAATCTGTCAGAATCATTCAAAGTATACGCCACTTTAAATGTTTCATCATTCAAATTAGATTTTGATAACAGGAATTCTTTGTTGTAAACTCTTTTGCCCTGTTTGGAGTTTTGACTTGATGTGTCGGACTCAGACTTTGATTCTAATATAGACTCCGACTTTGACTCCTCTGTTTCATCACTATCTAACACATGATCCACCACTTTCTTCATCAATTGAGATTGTTGATCAGTGTCAGTCGATGTAAATGTGACATCAATGTTTTCTGGAAAATTAACTGACGACTCTTACTCCCACTGTAAATTTGTTGCCTTTTCGACTCTTTCTGAATTTGGATTTCTCGTAGAATATCCATTTTCAAGCGGGGGTGGACACTTGTTGTAACTGACACCTTGTTTCTTACCAGATGTCTTTTCTTTAGCATCCTTCTTTTTTTTCAGGAGTCTTTTCTTCAGAAACCTTTTGTTCTTTAGTTACTTCATCATCCTCAAATGCCTTCATGCCTTCAATAGTTGGATAAATCCTGTCAGTGACATAAGAAGTACATGAGTAACTTTTTAACAAACGGTTTATTCTTTCTGCTTCAATTCTTTGTGTCTCCAGTTTTTGTTCCAAAACAGCACACTTCTCAATGTAGTTGTTCACACTTTTCTGCTTTATCATGAAAGCCCCTTGAAGTGTTTTCATTGTTGTTGCTTGTTCTTCACTTGATTGATTATACTGATTCATGGCCTTATTCAGAACATCATAAGATTCTTTCAATCTGTTCATGTTGTTAATCAATGTGCTGTTCTGCTTCTTTATAGCTTCACAGTTTTCACAAATCACCGGAATCTTTTTTGCATCAGCTTCTTCATCAACTTTGAACTTTGGAATGTCTTTCATCTTTTGCCTTATCACAGGAACATCTTCATCATCGCTGCTGACTGGTGTTTTGATCTTTTTCTTTTTCTTTTTAGCTTTATCGTCATCACTGTCACTTTCGGCCATCATTTTTAAATCAACAACCATTCTTCTTGCATAATACTCTCTATCATCATCACTATCCTCTTCAACTCGAGCGACATAAGCTTTGTGATTTGAAGTTTTGTTTGGATCATAATCATCCCAATTAAACCCTTCTGGTAATTTTTCATTATCTTGGTTTATCAGGTATGCTTTGTTGTCAGCTGAAATATATTTGTCCCAACTGAAATCTTCTTGATTCACCAAACATGCTCTCTTTGAAGATTCTTCAATCACTTTTCTTCCATGTGCCACTTGTGGTTCTTGTTGTTGTTGAGCAACTTGATGATATATGGCTTTCCGGTAGTAATCATTGTTGTTGTTGAAAGGATTTTGAGCTCCACTTGCTTCGCGATTTTTGCACTCCCTCTTGAAATGTCCTTTTTCCCTGCAACGAAAACAAGTAACTTTAGATTTATCAAAACCTAAAGTAGAAACATTAGCTTCACGTAAATCATCTCTTCCTGTGATCTGCTTAAATTTCTCAGCTCGTCTCAACACACTTGCCAAACACCATTTTATATCCATTAATTCCATTTCCTCAGCATCGATCTAATCGTAATCCTCTTTTGTAAGCATTGGATTCCCGATCCGACCTGCCACAAAACTTCCATACGACTCCAACACGGTTCCCAACAAAGACATATGGCTTTTTGCAACTTCTGCTGAATAATCCTCATCATTCTCCAGATTCAGTACAATGTTGCATTGTAGCTTCTTGCCATTCTTTGTTGCTGAAATGTTCGTATCAAAAGATGGATATGATGAAAAACTTGTGTTACTATTTGATCCTTTAGAAGAACTTCCAGATGAACTCTTTGCATTGAATGCAGTTTCAACCTTTGGTGACATGTTGGTGGATTTATCACTGACACCACCTTTGTAATAAAGACCAATATCGTGTTCACCATCGAAATCTTTCATTCTTAAAACCTTTCTCTGTTCCATCTCCCGAGACTCAATCTTTTCAATAAACTTGCTCAGTGTCAGATTGCTAAAACCTTTCTTGTTCCTCAACATCATGAGATATGTACCCCAAGTTTCATATGGTAATGAATCAGCCAATTTTTCGATCAACTCTTCATTATCTTTGTCGATGCTCAATCTCTTCATGTTGGCTAACAAATTACAGTATCTTTCTATGATCTGTTTTGTGCTCTCATTTTTCAAACCTCGAAATAGATCAAATTCTTTCTTTAAAAGCGATTTTTTGTTCTTGACCATCTCTTGGCTTCCATGAAACTTTGATTTTAATGCTTTCCAGATTGAATAAGAAGTTCCATTGTGTTGCAAAAGAAACAAGATATCTTCTTTCACAGCTTGTTGTAGTAGACTTAGGGGCTGTTTGTTTGCATCTTAATGCCTCTTATTAGTCTCATGTCTGACTGACTGAGTCAGATATAAGCTTGTTTGTTTCATACCTCTTAAAACTTACCTATCCTCTTATTTTCCTCTGACCGAATCATACATGGTGAGAAGTCTGACCAAAATCTTTCCACCAAATACCATAACCCTAAAAAAGAAAGCTGTGTTCTCCCTCTTCACACATCGACGCCTCCATCTCCATCTCCATCTCCACCTCCTTCCTCCACCGGCCTCCACCACGTCGCACCTGCTCCACCTCACCAGCCTCCTCCACCTCATCGCCCCTGCTCCACCTGTCGGCTCTCCTCCTCTGCCATCGTCCTTCACGTTTGCAGCCGCAATCCTGAAATACTCCACAGTCCCCGTTCATCTTCTTCACAGCTTCCGGCGACTCCATCTCCATTCCGTAAGTTAGTCAATTCATGCCTATCTGTACAACAATCACCGTTTTTCACTGATTTGCTTCATTTATGTTCATTATTTGTGGTGTTTGTTTATTGATTTTTTGTTGTTGTGGCTTATGATTATAGGCGTTAGCCTGAATTCTTCATTTTTCATGTTCTGTTCAACAGTATAGTTTGGGTATTATAGTTTAGAAGGTTTTTGTTTGTTGATTATATAGAAAGGGGCAGGATTATATGGTCTTTAGGATTACAATTTCAGTATTATAGTTTAGAATTTCAAATTTTTGTATTGGGTTTTATGGTCTTTAGATTATAGTGGTGCTTATGATTAGAAATAGTTCAGAGGGGTAAAAATGGCATTTTACATGGTCATTCAGATGTGCAACCAAACAACACTTTACTGGTTCAGCACTTATTAGTTCAGAGTCTCTTACCCATTCAGACCTCTTATTCATTCAGCACTTATTGATTCAGATGTTGCCAAACAGCCCCTTAGCATCATTTTTTCATCTTTGTATTTCTTTCTATTTTCAGAACTCAGATCTTTAATAGCAATAATCTCCTCATCATCATTCATCGGTCTAACGTATTTCGTCTCGACACATTCCCAAGCATCCAAATAATTTTCTTGTACCCAGTTTTCAAAACGTCCTTCCCAACCCTTATACTCCTCGATGTTCATGAGCTTAGGTGGTTTTTGCATCGTCCCCGCTTCATTTTCCAACATCGTGTTCTGTGCAAGAGTAATCGGGGTTACTGGGGTAGCGAATGCGTTGTAAAATTCCTCGTCCATGTTTTGGATTTTCAAAGTTCACAAAACACAAACTTTCTTGTTTCAAAAATACTGGTCTCAAATGAGCTGTATCACCTTGTAAAACACCTACAAGCAAACAAACAAATGATCAGTTTAAACGGACTGAATACGTAAAAGTGTGTGTTGATGAAATCAATCTAAGACTCGTGTCGAAGATTTGCGGACTCGTTCCAATGTTGTTCGGGTGAAATCACTGAATGAATGGGCTTGATTGGATGTGCCAAGTAATATGGGTTTAGAATGAACTGTTGTGATACACTTTTGGGCTTAGAATGATTTGGGCCGAGATTTACACATAACAATGCTGACAACACTATTTAATGATTACTAATTTAACTGGACCATTAATCAAGACTAACTTCATTGGACCTCAACCTAATAATATGAGCAGTACATGCAGTCTGGATATCCACAAATGGATTTGTCCGACAATTCCACAGACCTATTCACATGCAAACTGATAGCTGATTGGACCAAAAATCTGAATTCACATGTAATGATGCGTGACCAACAACATTAATAATCACATGCACATATGACAAAGTCTCGTGACAACTTTAAATGTTTAATAAAATCGATTGGGCCGACAACAGTTTTGAAAAAAACTGATAACAATCTATTGTGGTTCACAAGATTAATCTATTGGACCGTTCATATAGATCACATGAAATGCTGAGACACTTTCAAAACGAGATTACAATTTCACACGGAATTACTTCAAACAAAATTACTTTGAAACGGAATTAAGTGATTTCGTGTGAAACGGTTTCAAACGGAATTACACTATTAAGTGAAATTAGAAAATTTCAAGCAGAATTATGTAATTTCGTTTGAAATTATACTGTGATTCCGAGCGGAATTATGGTGACATCAGCATACTCGATATGAATTTCAAGCGGAATTAAGAATTTTATCAGTTTTAATTCGAATTAGGGTCCAATTTTTCTCAAGGATTCATTAAAACACAATTTCACTTAATATGTGTGAAAATCAAACCATTTTGACCGTTAAAAATTGTTCAATTTTGAAAAGAAGGTGTAGAAGACAGAAATTGTGATGAAAACAGGTTGTTTTGGCAAGATCTCTTCAACCTGGCTCTGATACCACTTGTAGGATCGTTTTGTGACCCAAACGAGTCGTTCAGAAGAGTTCTTAGACTATACGAAAGGCGGAAACAGACGTATAGACTTGAAACAGCTTGAATATCACTTTAAACTTCTTGTATATTGAATTAACAGCGATTACAGTCACAAGAAATACCGGTAGCACCTCGGTATCGATTCCTAATTCCGTTACAAATGAAAAGTATGAACCACCTATTTATAGGAAAGTAATTCCGCATGGAATTACCCATGACTGTTCATGCGAAATTACCATAACATGCATTTAAACGAAATTACATTCTTGTTTCACACGAAATTAAACTTTTGTCTCATGTGTGCATCTTGTTTCCTGTGATGATATAATTTCATGATGCAAGAGTGATGTCACTTGTATGATGTCATCATCAAGAATGATGACATCATGCTTGTTCAGATCCGCAATGAATCCAAGACTCGATATAAGACGTCGACAGATGAATGCATCAACAGGTTAATTACCTACCTAATTATGGTCACATAACCACATTCATCTCGAACAGTGGCTGGATCATTTGAGTTTAAATTGAAGGTCAAAGTCAGGTTACGATAACTTTGACTTTTCGGTTTTAAATTAAAAACTGAACTAAAGAGGGGGCTAAGACACTTACAAAGGGTCCTAGCAATCTTTTCTACAAGAAAAAGCTCCCTTTTTTATCAGGAACCACCAGATGAGAGAGTATGATGATTTCAAGTGAAGTGAGAAATGAACTAGTGCACCATAAGTGCCTATTTATAGTTGAATGCCATGCTCAAGGATCATCACAGGTGTTATGGGGGTGTTTAGGGTCACCCCAGGTGTCCTAGTGGCATAATAAAACTGACAACATACTCCTGGTTTCGATTTGGAAGGGTTTAAGGCGGTGGAACAGCAGAAACCTGCATCTGGCAACATTTTGCTGAACTGGACATCTCTCGCGGCCGCTTAAGAATCAGAGGGGATCTACGTGCCCCGTGACGACCTTGTTTTCAGTTTAAAAATGTTTCAGCTTTGGCAGTTTCAGTCCCTGGTCCTTCATAACTTTATTTAACTTCATTTTTGGCATAAGAGGCCCTTGTAGTTAGTTTGTAGAGGATCATGGGAGTATAACCAAACTCCGTTAGGCCTGGTTTCGTTAAACGATCACCGAATTCATAAGTTTCTAAACTTTGACGCTTTTAACCCAAAATCTTGAAAACTTGCATAACGATCTCGAAGCCACGAAGAATATATTCTTAAAAGAGTAATTATTTGGATATAAGGAGCCGTTTGTGAAAATAATCGGAAGATTACAAACTACAGGGGTTAAACGTGTCAACGTGTTAATTCTTACCTCTGAATGACCTTTTAACGAACCCGAGGCTTCGTAACATTCAAATATACTCTCAAGAATAAGTGATATCAATTTCACGTAGTTTCGAGATCGTTATGCAAGTTTTCAAGATTTTGGGTTAAAAGCGTCAAAGTTTAGAAACTTATGAATTCGGTGATCGTTTAACGAAACCAGGCCTAACGGAGTTTGGTTATACTCCCATGATCCTCTACAAACTAACTACAAGGGCCTCTTATGCCAAAAATGAAGTTAAAAAAGTTATGAAGGACCAGGGACTAAAACTGCCAAAGCTGAAACATTTTTAACCTGAAAACAAGGTCGTCGCGGGGCGCGTAGATCCCCTTTGATTCTTACGCGGCCCGTGAGAGATGCCCAGTTCAGCAAAATGTTGCCAGTTGCATGTTTTTGCTGTTCCACAGCCTTAAACCCTTCCAAATCGAAACCAGGAGTATGTTGTCAGTTTTATTATGCCAATAGGACACCTGGGGTGACCCTAAACACCCCCATAACACCTGTGATGATCCTTGAGCATGGCATTCAACTATAAATAGGCACTTATGGTGCACTAGTTCATTGCTCACTTCACTTCAAATCATCATACTCTCTCATCTGGTGGTTCCTGATAAAAAAAGGGAGCTTTTTCTTGTAGAAAAGATTGCTAGGACCCTTTGTAAGTGTCTTAGCCCCCTCTTTAGTTTAGTTTTTAATTTAAAACCGAAAAGTCAAAGTTATGTAATCTAACTTTGACGTTCGGTTTAAACTTAAATGGTCCAGCCACTGTTCGAGATGAATGTGGTTATGTGTCCATAATTAGGTAGGTAATTAACCCTTAAGAGGGCACCTCCTAATTATTTCGTTTGCTTAGTTAATTGTCGGGTCAAACTAATTAGTTAAAAAGTCAAACTGGACAGAATTATAAATAATAATTAAAATTAATAATTCAGAGGTTATAGATTATATTTGAACACTCTAATAACTTAGTAATTATTATTAGAACATGTTCAAACAAGTTCAACCCGACAATTCTAAGTTTAAGGTCGGTTCGCAACCGAAAGTCGCAAAAGCTTGACTTTCGCTTTGACTTTCAGTTCTGACCCGATTGAGCTTAATTCTTCCATGTTCTAAGCTTCCATTAGGACCACATTATGTTGTAGTATAACCCTCTGAGGTTATATTACCTGGTCATTTGTATTCTGAATTGTATGCTAAGTTTCGTTATTATGCTTATAAATGTCCATTTTGCCATTTTGTCATATAAACGAGATTTTTAAAAATGTGAAAGGACAAAAACCTTTATTGCTGATATATAAGTATGTCCCGAAAAATTTGACATCAGTTTCTGGTCTCAAACTAAAGTTATGCAAGATATCGTAAATTGAAACTTTTTATTAATTAAATTACGCTATCTTGCATAAGGCATGTTTAAACATGGATTTTGATCCAAAACTCATTACCTACTGTTAAGATATTATTTTTAGAGATTTTTAGGATTTTTGGTCAGATTATAAACTGACCATATCAATGAGTTCTTGTATAATTCGGTAAATGACGATAATACCCTTTTCATGCATAAAATGAGATTAACATATGATTTGAATGCCAAACATTTTCCTACTGATATTATACATTAAATAAAATATTTTGAACACTTGAGACTGATCAAAATATCAGATTTCCATAAACATCTTAATTATCGTCAATAAGCGATTTTTACGCTAACTAGGTGCATAGTAGGTTTAAAACCATATTTAACATCTAAGACTTGTTACCTACTGAAATTTTTAAATAAATTTTAATATTATTACAGTAGGTATAAGTCATGAACTCAGACTTCCAAAAATGTCCTTAAAAGCATATGTGAAATGACCAAAATACCCTTTCGGGGCATAGTTTGGCCATAAATGGTAAACCTCACATATGTATGATATCTTACTGATGTAATGTGATAAAATAAATATTTTTACTGAATGTTTTAGACCAGAACCTCAGTTTACTATTAAATCTCTTTTATAAACATTAAAATGACCAAAATGCCCCTACGAGACTTAAATTGGTTTTAAATACTTTTTGGGCAAACATGTTAACATCCTACTGATGTATTAACATATTTTAAGAATAATAACATATGAGACCTGTATATAATTCATTTGGTTACCCGTTATGCATTTATGCGTTCGGTTCGGTTTATGTAGCTAGTTTACATAAATTAGCCGAATTGGGTTTAACCTTATCATTAAATCTTCAAAATCCAGAATGTGTTTAGTTTACCCATATTATACAAGTATCCAAACTTGTCGGGTCTAAATCACATTCCATTCTGGTCTCCGCTTAATCTAGCGTTTAGAACCGTAAAGTATCTTTCAAACTAACCGGTCTAAATCTTTGACTTAAATAAAGACCCGTTAGTATCCTAATAGGTTATCAAACCTTCCATACAGATTGAGTAGCTTCGGTAGAAGGTATTTTCATAAGGCTTTAGGAAATATACGGCTGAGTTACATCCTTACACATCTAGCTCAGGTAAATACTTTTAACTTATTTTCCGTTATACGGGCTTGAGTTACGGTATTATAATAATACCGCTTGGTCGGGTATGAAATCATTTAATCGGATTGTGATTAATAAATTTACATAACTCGTTTTAATCTTTTTTGTTTGATAACATAAACATTGGGGGTTAATACGACCGTGTCCTGGATATCCTTGGCGCATTTCATTTGTAAATGACCACGACCTATGCACGGGGTGTAGGCACACACCTGACTGATGCAAAATGCTAAATAACCCACATGTTGGGGATAACTCCTTTGTGGGTTTTATAGTGGTGAGTCGGTTAATCATGACCGGCTTCCAAACCGGCCCCATATGTATGACAAACATGTAAAACGGTATACAAGATTATCTTAAATAATTGTCCCAAGTTATAAATGGTTTGTGCCTTGTGCGCTTAAATCAATTTTCATAAACTCTTTTCAAATGAGTCGGTTAATTGTATTTACCAGTGTAAACTGACGTATTTTCCAAAGACTAAGTGACAGGTACCTCACGAAATTAGGATGAAGCTATTCGGTGTCAAATAAGAGGATCTTGCAAATCCTTAGATGCCTGAAGTCTGTTATTTCAGTTTCTTGTATTTTGTTTAATGATCCGCCCGTGGATCTCTATTACAACCAAGTCTGTAAATTCTTTTATTTGGACACTCGGACACTATGGTTTGAAATAGTAATTATTCACCAAGCCTTCCGCTGTGCTATTATATTGTGTGTATTGACTATGATGATATCAACTACGTCACGATACTTCCCTCCAGGCCCACCGGTAATATGTGCAAATATCGGGTATTGTTTCCTTCCACAGGATGACTGTTAACTTCGTCTGAGCCAGCCATGATTTGATTACTAAAATCAAACAATAATGATTTATTTAGATTATATAATAAATCTTCGTATCTGATAACTATATGGTCATGGAATTTAATAGACCATATAGACCATAAGTCAGAATGATTTGCCTAGGCTATAAATGAACCATTATTGGCAATCAAGTAAGATATAATCCTTTACATTTATCAGACAGGGAACATAAGTCACAACTGTCAATGTCTTCAAGACATTTTCATATAGCACAAAGGCTCGTCTCGAAGGACATTTAGATGGCACAAAATTAAAACAGAATCAACGATCTCTTGGATCAGAGATTTTAAGGGTCGAACATAGTTCATCTCCTTATTGACAAGAAGTTTTTAAAATAAAACTACCATTGTCATAATTACACCTTCGCCCAAAGGCATACATCTCAATTGGATGTTTTGATGTATACATCATATTTGATGCTTAATAGCCATGATTCACATTGATCATATAGTCCATGAGGATGGCTTGGAAAGATCCGAGTACTTTTAGAAGCTAGTGTGGTTTCTCAAGTCACACAGCCAGGAATGTCAACATGGAATTATTGTCTTAAAAAGGTTATACCATCATAGCCATTAATATTTTAGCTAGGTTATAATTCTAAGAACTTCTTTTGAAATTTCATTGGCAGATCAATTTAAAATTGAAATGATATATGCAAAATGATGTAATAAAATACATATATAAAAATTCCAAAAGAAACTTCATTAAAAAACTAAGCGATTACAAGAAATGCCCTAAACGGATCTTGAAATAAACAAACTGTCCACGTAGGGACTACAAAAAAGAAATAAGTCCACGCAGGGACTAAGTACATAAATAACATGTCCACGCAGGGACTTGATTGAAATTACAATACAAAATAAAATAAAACAAACTTTTACTTCTTCTTGCCCTTTATGAAGTTGGCAAGACCTTTGAGAAACTTGTTATGCTTCTTATCGCGTTCCTCCGCTTTCTGTTCAACCTGATCCAACCTCTGTAGACTTTGTTGTGTTTGCAGTTGTTGAGGAGGAGGTTGTTGTTGATAAGGTGGGTATTGATACCCTTGCACTGGATACCCAGTTGGGTATACTGGAGGAAATGGTGAAGGATAAAGTGCATTAAATTGAGCTGCCTCAAGATATGGATCTTGGGCAAGGGCTTGATATCCATAATCCGTAGGAGTTGGATATTCAAACGGGTTATACCCAGATGAAGCTAGGTAGCTCGGTATTGGATTTTCGTAACCCACTGGCGGTGGTGCAAAAGTAACTGGCAGGGGATCATCTTCCGGCACCGCATGTGAAGGTCCACCCATATGTGGATCTTCGGGAATAGGAGGGTAAGTACTCGAAGATTGTGGGGAACCAAATCTTGGTCCCCTCGTACGGATTATGGATATTAAGCCCCTGCCTAAGATCCATATCTTGAGGCAGCTCAATTTAATTCACTTTATCCTTCAGTATTTCCTCCGGTATACCCAACTGGGTATCCAATGCAAGGGTATCAATACCCACCTTATCAACAACAACCTCCTCCTCCTCAACAACTGCAAACACAACAAATTCTACAGAGGTTGGATCAGGTTGAACAGAAAGCAGAGGAACGCGATAAGAAACATAACAAATTTCTCAAAGGTCTTGTGAACTTCATAAAGGGCAAGAAGAAGTAGAAGTTTGTTTTATTTTATTTTGTATTTTAATTTCAATCAAGTCCCTGCTTGGACATGTTATTCCTGTACTTAGTCCCTGCGTGGACTTATTTCTTTTCTGTAGTACCTACGTGGACAGTTTGTTTATTTCAAAACCCGTTTAGGGCATTTCTTGTAATCGCTTAGTATTTTAGTGAAGTTTCTTTTGGAATTTTTATATATGTATTTTATTACATCATTTTGCAAATATCATTTCAATTTTAAATTGATATGCCAATGAAATTTCAAAAGAAGTTCTTAGAATTATAACCTAGCCAAAATATTAATGGCTATGATGGTATAAACTTTTTAAGACGATAATTCCATGTTAACATCTGAAAACATGTTGACATTCCTGGCTGTGTGACTTGAGAGACCACACTAGCTTCCAAAAGTACTTGGATCTTTCCAAGCCATCTTCATGGCCCTATATGATCAATGTGAATCATGGGCGAAGGTGTAATTATGACAATGATAGTTTTATTTTATAAACTTCTTGTCGATAAGGCGATGAACTATGTTCGACCCTTAAAATCTCTGATCCAAGAGATCGTTGATTCTGTTTTAATTGTCCTTGTGACAAGGCCTTTTGTGCCATCTAAATGTCCTTCGAGACGAGCCTTTGTGCTATATGAAAATGTATTTAAGCCATTGACTATTTATATAGGATTATATATATTGATTTTTATGAATATATGAAGATATATTTATGTGATAAAATTCCATATAGATATGGAGTCTACGTTCCATAAGAAAATTTAAATTTAAAATCATTTTCATTTTTTTTTTACCTTAACTAGTCATTATCATGGTTAGATATTGGTTAGTGCTGCCTTGTTTAAGCATAGGTGGCCAGTCCATGCTTAACTAAGGTAGGCTACCCAATATTAGCCCCTTGACAATAACCCTAGTACCTTAAAAATAATATTAACACTACTACTATATTATTACCTTAGCACATGATTGTGTTAAGATTGCTTTTATAGAATAAATCAATAAAGCGGATTCAATATAAATAAATAATTAAGATTAGCGAAATCTTCAGATTTTATAAAAACGTCACCACAAGGTGAAAGAAATAATTCAGTGAAGTCGAAGACCAAATAAGTATGTTATGGTTCAAAATAATGAAAGTGCTTGTGGTACTATTTTGAATATGATAGCTTCAATCCATCATATGGAATTTTGAAATGAATATGTAATGTGAGCAAGTTCAAATAGTTGAACTTGGTTTAAACAAAACAAGTTTTAATAAGAAAGTTCGGACATGGTCACTATAGAAACTATATATGCCAAAGAAAATTAAGTTTTTCAAGAAATTTATTGACTCGATATCAGGGAGTTATTGTTTTGCAATACTGCGGTTTACAGTGCTAAAATCGAGTATAGCGAAATGATATTTGAGTTTAGATAAACAATAAATTGGAATGAAGTCCTCCAGTGGGGTTCATAAATTAAACGAACCACATGCGCAATAATCAGTGCATGTGTAACGTGTGAATTTACCAAAAATGAAATAGATCAATATTCACTACTATGAAAGAAATTCTCATGGTATGATGACCATTTAGGGGAAGTAGAAACACGAAAGTCAATTTATTATATGCAGAAGACAGAATTTCAACGAAAGAATTATAAGAATTTTATCTGGAAATTTTGTGTAATAACCATTGTTAAGTGACATTACCAGGGAATGTCTTAATGAAATAGAGAATTTGCAAAGGTATGTAATTTATTTTTCAGTGATAATAATTATGACTATGATTAGACTGTGTACTGATAGTTGTGAAATCTTGTTACAACGTACCTTAGCAATATTCTTGTCGCTTGTAGGATCGTGTGGCAAAGTGCTTGTTTTAATAGTTCTTCTACTGACAGAATTAGCATTGGTGTCATAGTGCCCAATTATATTTTCCAAAGGTCTTGCCTTGGAAGTCGTGTGTGATATACTTTATCTTCTGTGGACTTATAATTAAATTTTCATGTGTTTTCTTTGTGCATTAGCACAACTTTACAAGCTTC
Organism: Helianthus tuberosus; assembly: GCA_030545235.1. NCBI lineage: Eukaryota > Viridiplantae > Streptophyta > Magnoliopsida > Asterales > Asteraceae > Helianthus > Helianthus tuberosus. The sequence continues at coordinate 69,151,523 of CM060385.1, read as the reverse complement.
TTACTTGCGTTAATAGTTTATGGTAACGCATTTGGAAACGCTTTATACTTTTGATGGTGTCCCTACTTAGAGGGTTTCCATTATTACAAGGCAGATGATCAAATGGAATAATGTTTGATATCGGATTTGAAGAGATTCCTAATAAAGAAATCTAGACACAGATACTTGTGTTTTATTCCTATTTGGCTTTTGGAATTCCTTATAGATATACATATCTATATAATCATATATTTCACATGCTGAAATAAACATACCATCTATCAGGTCAATGTATTTAATATATTCATATTTCCAAAAACCAGTCAGATATCTGGTCTTGATACTATTTAGGGAATTTTGTCACTTGCTGTCATATTATATACCTTCTTACCCGGTTCTCGCCGGAGAGGTAACTTCAGTATATCCGGACAAACTGGAGAGTCTGCTACACAATACCCAGTCTTGCCGGAGAAAACATTCTATTTCCCATAAATAGTATCTTTTCAAGATTTTAAAAGTGCCTTTTTCATTAGGGCTTTTATCCAGAATCAAGGAAACTTGTATTCCCGTAACATATCTTATTCTAGCCCAAGTAATATCAATAAGCAATATTTAAATGTTATTGCTTATTTATCATATCTTGCAATATTCTAATTACCATTCTTATGGCATATCAAAACCCATCATACTTTATCTACACAAGTACTTAGCTTATCTCGAAGCTGATACTAAGGCATTTTTTCTCTTAAGTTCAAGTCTAAATGCTATCCTGTGTGCTACCAGTTAACAGCAATCTCCTAACTCTTTTATACAAACTTAGGTATTATTATCACAACACCTATTGGCTTAAAGCAGTGGCTCTGATACCACCTTCTGTCACGACCCCTGGACGGAATCGGAAGCCGCGAACAGCCAAGTGGTACCGGTGATTATTTTGAAAACGTTGCAGCGGAAATTTCATCAGGACCGTGAGTTAGGAAAATTATCAGAGTTTAGAAAACACCGGATTTTATTTATTAAATAGATGGGATAAACCCATGTTTTACAATGGTAGCTTTAATAAGGATAAATTTTATTACATAAAACAATATTTCTTAATTTGATTTAATTAATAAAATAAGCCACTTCTTGAAGTCTTTCAGTGCTATATCCATCTTTTACTCCAATCTACTGTAATTACCTGAAACGCGTTTTAAAAAGGTTTTGTCAGCGGAAAATACTGAGTGAGTTCATTCATTTTACTAAAACGACACGTTTGTTATAATTTACAGTATTAAGAGAGATTACAATGTTTCTGATATCAAACCAACTACCCACAGTATTTGTCACTCGACTCATTTCGGTGACTGTGGTCATATCACCATTGGCTGCCCCAATGAATGATGAATATCACTAATTAGGTTCGCCCACCTAATAGTGATACAAAATTTAGGTACGCTCACCTAACAACAGTAATGTATACAATACCCCACATACCGGCTGTAAATTGGTGATTACATAAACTTAATCACTGTAATTATAACTTTGAAAATAAACATGATTTTGAAAGTAATTTGATAAAAAGAGAATGACTCACATTATAAGCATGCAGATTCATACAGGCAGAGTTTAGCCTAGAGATAAGCCTTGATATATTGCAGATTTGTACAGGCAGAGCTTAACCTATTAATTATTCCTGTAACCTAGTGCACACGAACTAGGTAATAACTAATACAGCATTTACGATAACTCACGAGATTAAAACCCTCACAACGAATGACAAAGTGCAATCACTTAAACATCCATCGGATTCACAACGAATGACAGAGTATTCCCCGAGTTCGGGTGGTACTCAAACATCCTGTCGGAATCACGACTAATGACAAAGTATAACCCAAGTTTGAGCAGCACTTAAACATCCATTGGATAGTTTCTATCGATCGGACATTGAATCGTAGCAGCGATTGAGTTAATACCATGTATCGTAGCAGCACCCCCTCTACTAATTAGTGATTTAGTGACTAATTCGACTATAACTCAACGTACAGATTGAATTTGATCGTCGAACGAACAACAGAATGCAAGTGCCAATGCCTGCTATTTATAGCTGAAGTTTGACATTCTCGCGGCCCGCGTAAACCCTAAGACTATCCTTATGCGGCCCGCGTAGACCCTATTTTACGCATAGGGTTGCCACGTTTGGGACTAGGCCTGTTGAGTTGACGAATTGTTTAATTTCAATTTCGACAGCAAGATATTTAGATAATTGTTGAGTAGGAAATACCCCCCCTGAGTTTTAGGGGCCCTGATCCTGATTCTGATTGTTATGAAAACTTTAGGGTTTATGTAAAATCACTTGGGTGTCTCAACTAGGTTTTCTTGTTGTATAAAATATAATATATTATAATAAGAAAATAATAGTTGAGATAAGAGTTGTTATGGTTTGAGACAAAAATGAATAAAACGGTGAAAAGAGAATAGACCCGCTTTGTAACTTTAGGGTTCAACTAGAAAGTCTCCTGGTAGAATTTTGGGTATAACTTTTGGACTATTTTAAAAATATATAATGCACTCGTGGTAAGTATAGTACCCCTAATTCAACCTTATCCCGATGTCCCGAGACAGAATCCCAACAACTTAGTCGAGCAGAGCCCTGACATAAGTTATGAGACTCAGATCAATCGGAAAGGGTAACGGTGATCGGGAGTTAAAATACTTAAAACGGTGCATCGCTTTTCTATTGTATAATATAAAAGAAAATTGAGTTTTAGAGAAAGAAAAGGCTGGCGAATGTGAGTAGAATTGAACCATATTTATAGTTGAAAGTTCTTTTACTTGGAAAACACGAAGTGTTTAGTTATCTTACACGTAGCCTTTTATAAGAATTGTAATCTTATCCACACAAAGTACACGTATACTTTGTTTTTGAATTTCTAATTTAATAATTTCACTATATAAAAAAATGAGACACGAAACATGACATGGAATATGACAGGTTACTTTTAATTGTGGAATTCCATTATTATTATTATTATTATTATTATTATTAATTTAACTATTTTACTTATTTGGCGCGTATAACTTCTATACTATAACGTTTTATAAAATAATAAATATGTCATTAGAACGAGTATATTTTTGTCTACATTTGGGTCTAAGTTTTATGAAAAATAGAGTAGGGTTCAAAATACAATGTATTTTATAATTTAATTTATTATACGGTTCCTAGGCCCATCTAGGAACTTCATATTTCTTACGGTCAACCTACCCGTAATCTACCTGTCTAATAATATAAGTTTTTTTATAGACTTTTATTTTATTTATAAAGGTCACCCATATAAAGGCCAATTAATTTAGAATAATATTTCAACCAACTATATAAAATAGTGTTTAAAACTATTTGGGTTGAATATTTATATTAAAAATAAACTAGTTATTAGTTACTAGTGGTTAATAAATTTAACCAAACCTATAATTTATATGATAAAATTTGGAATGTTACAATGCAAGTGCTGGCAATGTTCTTCCTGATTTTTGGAATAAATAAGTATATCGTCGATAAAGACAATTACAAATTTATCCAAATACGGTTTACAGATTCTATTCATCATGTCCATGAATGCTACAGGTGCATTCGTTAACCCAAAGGGCATGACTGTAAACTCGTAATGACCATACCTAGTTCTGAAAGCAGTTTTAGGTATGTATTCTTCTTGTACCTTTAATTGATGATATCCGGAACGTAAGTCGATCTTAGAAAAAAATCTAGCTCCTTGAAGTTGATCGAAAAGATCATCAATCCTAGGTAATGGATATCGATTCTTAATTGTAACTTTATTCAATTCTCTATAATCGAGACACATTCTCATTGAACCATCCTTCTTCTTTACAAACAACACTGGTGCTCCCCACGGGGATGAACTAGGTTGTATGAAACCTTTACTTAGTAATTCATCTAATTGCTTTTTCAATTCTAACATTTCTGTGGGTGCTAACCGATAAGGTGCCTTGGCTATCGGTATAGTTCCTGGAATTAAATGAATTCTAAATTCTACCTCCCTTTCTGGTGGTAATCCTGGTAATTCTTCTGGGAATACATCTGGGTATTCTGAGACTACAGGAATCTCCTTAAGTTCTTTACCATTAGTACTAATGATTACCGAAATCATATACACTATTCCTTGCTTTCGTTCATAACTAGCAACTTTCATTACTGATATAAACTTCATGGGCTTACGTGGTTTATCTCCTGTAATTATGATTATTTCTCAGGTGGGTGTTTGAATTTCTATGGAATTCTGATCACAAAGAATTCGAGCATGGTTGGCTACTAACCAATCCATTCCTAACACAACATCAAATTCGGCTAATTTCATAGGTAATAGGTTTGCAAAGAATTTATGACCTGAGAGTTCTATATTTTCCTTTTGCAAAACTTTGTCTATGCTAACAGAATTTCCGTCTGCGGTTTCAACTGTAAAAATTTGCCTAAGGTTGGTCAAAGGTAAGTTAAGAGCTTGGCAGAATGAAGTATTGATAAAACTTTGGTTTGCACTAGAGTCAAATAATACTTTTGCATACACGTTGTGGACTAAAAACGTACCCGCTATCACATCTGGAATGAGTTCTGCTTCTTGAGTGGTTAGCTGGAATGCTCGAACATTCTTCTTAGTAGCTCCGTCGGCTGTCTTGGCTTTGTTGTCTGCTGGTTTGAACAATTTAGGACATTCTGTTTTGAAATGCCCTGCTTCTCCACAATTGTAACAAATTATGGATTTCTTCCTGTAGTTTTCTTCACGATGTCCTACAGTTTTGCAAAAATTGCAGGTTATATCGCATCTTCCATAATGTTTCTTTTTGCATTTCCTGCAGAATGACGGAGTCGAAGATTGCCCTGTTCCTCTTCTCTTAAAGTTGTTATTATTACCCGTACGAAATCCTTGGGTAATTTTCTGAGCCAGTTCCTTCTTCTTATTTTCATCTCTTGTGCGTACCAATTCGTCGGTTAAGGTATTAGCTAATTCTACCGCATCGTCAATAGTATTAGGTCTCGCAGCTTTAACGATATTGCGGATTTCACTAATTAATCCCCAGATATAACGAGAAATGAGTACCGATGCTGGCGAAGCCAGTGTTGGTACCACTTTAGCATATTCAAAGAATGTCGAAGTACAACCGCGACAATCTACACCCATCATTCTATGGTTTAAGAACTTATTTGCCATTTGATCTTTTTCATATTCGGGACAGAATTTTCTTTCTACAAGACTCTTAAATTCTTCCCAGTTCATTGCATACGCCATCATCCTTCCTTTTGCTTGTAATACCGTGTTCCACCATTCTAGCGGCCCCTTCTTTAAAAAGATTTGACGCGTACATGACCTAATCGTCCTTGGCACATTTACTTATTGTAATCACTGCCTCGGTTTTCTCTAACCAACGCAGTGCCGCAGTCGCTCCTTCATTGCCTGCAAATTCAGAGGGTTTGCAAGCAAGAAATTCTTTGTAAGTGCAACCAGGCGTTGCAGCTTTCATTTTCTTAGGGAGCGGAGCCTGCCTTGGATTATTATCGTGATTAGTATGATTACCGCCTCCATTTACGCTATTACTGAAGTTATCTTCAGAAATACGTTTGCTAGGAATGATTTGTTGAGGTTCGATTGGATTTCTAACAGCAGCAACAATTGCTGGAATAGCATTGGCTATCCCTTGAGCAACTATATTTTCTATATCCTGCCTAGTCATATATTGATCCCCCGGTTGTTGCTCAGATTGATTAATCTCATTAACGGGTTCGTTATTAGCGTTTTCCATCTGCTAATATATATAATTTATTAGTATCTATTAAATAACAATTATACACAAAACAATCATACAAATTTCAAATATACACATATAGCCAAAACTATCGATTTCTCGATTTCCATTTTTATATTTAATAGTATGAATCAATACACACCATTATCTTACAAAGTTTTATTTTAGATTATTTCACAAGATTAGATTATTATTGCTATTATACAACCACAGTCTCATAACCCCTTATCCCTCGTCAGCTGCTATTTTAATAACGGCGTTCCCTCTCATCGTACTTCCAGGAGATCTGCTCTCCTACCTCCCTGATTCTATTTCCTGCATCTATTAGCTCATCGCCAAAGTGGCGGAGTTCGGCTAAATTTTCGTTACTCATAGGTGGATTAGGTATAGGTTCTGGATCAAATTGAGGAAGAAAGGAATAAGGACTGTTGAGCAGATTTTGGAACTGCCAATCATTCGTCCACCATTCGTCCATTCCCAAAGGTTGGGTGTGGATTATAGGTTCTGGGATTGCTGGTTCTAAGTTTATAGGGAGTTGAGATTCAATAGGACGAGTAAAAACATTTGTATTGACAGGCTGAATAGTATCACAGCTTGCCAATATAAAATCTAGCTCTTCCTGTAATGTTATTTCCTGAGTTTGTTTAGAACTTTCTCCAACTTCTACCTGAGAACCTCCTCCAATCTCTATTTCTATTTGCTTAGAATATTCATCAAACTGTAATCCCATCTGTCTAGACTCTTCCCCGGCTTCAATTCCCTTCCCTTTATCTAAGGGATTTTCTATTTTGGGAATCTTTCTAGTGACAGGTTTCCTTCTACGCACACGCCTCCATCCCACAAATCTACTTCTTTTCTTGGATTTGGGTTTCTCCGGAGGTGGAGCATTAAATTCAATAGGTTCTTCTATATCTGGTATATACCTATTGAAATCTCTGGAAACCTCTATTTTTACTGGATAGAGATTTAAGTTCTGAAGGGCATCAGACAAGTCATTCATGCTGTTTAACAAAATACACACAAATACCAAGTTAAAATTTTATAGATAACTTTTAAATATTATTTCATACCGTGCGACTACAAAGTAATTGAAATTTTAAAATACACTAGGGTTTACTGTAAACTTATTTATTTACTAAATAAGGTTTCTGGATTGTGGGTGATAAAACTGCTAAAACGTGAGTTAAAATATTTAAAGAGTTGCATTTACTGCTAAAGTAGCTAGCATATACAGGTCTGCCCATTTTTCATCTAACTTGTCCTCCCAAGGTGATTTACTGGTTAATTCCTGGGTTTCCTGTTTAATCTTCTTTTCTCGAAATTTCTTTATTTTCTCCTGACTTTTCTTAAAAATCAAACTTCTTTTATTAGGAGAAAGTGGTTCCTCATATTGTGCCTTTCGCACAAATATTCCTTCTTCAGGAATTACAGAGTGATTTGAGGATTTGGTTTGGGATGAACTTCCCTTCTCGTTGGATGACCTATCTAATTTAAGATAGATGTTTGACAGCTTTTGTTTACCCATACTGTACACAATTATTCAAATAAGAAAACACATAATCACATAATGACAAGTAGAAGAATTTAAGTATTTTGTAAATACTTAATTGGCTTAAATCAGTGGCTCTGATACCACCTTTTTCTGTCACGGTCCTCGACCCGGTTTGACCCGTTTCAGGAGCCGCGGGACAGAAATCCCGTGGTATTTATTTAACAGCGGAAGTTTCTTCAGGATCTTTTTAAAATTTGAAATATTTCCCGATTATTTTATTTCACAACTCGGGATAAAACCCGGTAATTTACAATCATAAGATTTCACGGAGAAATCTTTATTTTACAAAACATGTTTCTTTATTTTATATTGAGCCACTTCCTTGAGCTTGTAGTGCTTCACGGCACTTTTCTTGGATCACAACAGATCACCTGAAACATGTTTGAAAAAGGTTTTGTCAGCGGGAAATACTGAGTGAATCATTCTTTTTACTAAAACGACTTGTTTGTTATAATTTACAGTATTAAGAGCGATTACAATGTTTCTGATATCAAACCAACTACCCACGGTATTTGTCACTCGACCGGATCTGTGACTATGGTCATATCCCCCATTGGCTGCCCCAATGGTGACGATTATCAAGTAATGTATACAAAACCCCACATACCGGCTGTACGTTTGGTGATTACAAAGACTTAATCCCTGTAATTATAACTTTGAAAATAAACATGCTTTTGTAAATAGATTTGATAAAAAGAGAATGACTCACATTGCAGATTTAACTTGAGCAAAGCCTAGCCTACTGATTAGTCTTTTAACCTAAATTAATATCATGCACACAACTCGGTTAGTAACTTAATACAGCTTTTACGATAACTCACGAGATTAAACCCTCACATCGAATGACAAAGTGTGATACTTAAACATCCATCGAATTAACGACGAATGACAAAGCATAAACCCTAATGTGGGCAGCACTTAAACATCCATTGGATAGTTTAATCGATCGGACATTGAATCGTAGCAGCGATCTAGTTATTACCCTGGATTGTGGCAGCACTTCGTGATTCGTGTGTGTTTTTAGAACTGTTTCTACTATAACTCGGAGTATAATTTGAATTTGATTGTCGAATGAACGCACAATTGCATGTAACAGACTGTTCTATTTATACCCAAAATTCGTCCCCCTCGCGCCACGCGAAAGGTCTCCTTGTGCACGTCGCGTGGCGCGAGAGACCCTAGTCTACCATAGGGTTGCTTTGTGTCCCAGTAGCTCAGCTGAGTTGGTCGCTTGATCAATTTCGCAATACACGTAAAACTGTTTAGATATTACCGACTAGGGTTTACCCCCCTGAGTTTTAGGGGCCCTGATCCTGATTACGATTATTCTAAAAATTTTAGGGTTTGTACAGAATCACTTGGGTGTCTCAATTAGGGTTTCCTATTGGATAAAATAATAAAATAAATAGGACTTTTAATGAGAGTTGTTACAATCAGTGACGATACACTTTCTACCACCTCTACACGAACAACCCCATCTAAGGGAAAATATACACACCAGTAAAGCTAAAGACCTAAGAAAACCAATGTAGCAGGAAATAACTAAAACTTGAATGACCAAGGCGATGTAGCCTCGAGTTCATTCTATTACAAACAATAAGCCAAGTTGGCAAGCCTATGTGAAGGCTCAGAAATTATTTCCTCGCTCATACATTGAGTATATATACGTGTGAAATAGGGTGATTACATGATGGCTTATGGTGCTATGTATTTCATAGACAATTGAAATGTTGTCTAACCCACTTCATACCATTTTGGCAAAAGAGAATGCCACCCAGACGTGACACAAACACCAGTACGTTGCCAAGGACAGAAGCCGAGCTGCAAGAACGCATCTCACAGGCAATTGCACGACATGAAGCCCTCCGCTCTAAGCACAGCGATGGCACTACTGGAAATGACCTTCCGACTGACTGCACCTTTAAGCAGTTCCTGGACTGCAAACCATTAAACTTTGACGGAACAGGAGGCGCCGTTGCATTTGTTCGTTGGACAGAAAAGACTGACTCAGTTCTAAGAATGAGTAATTGTTCACCCCAACAGAGTGTTACCTATATCTCAAGGCTATTCCTAGATGGCGCACTCTCTTGGTGGAACCTTCAGGTTCAGACCCTTGGTACAGATGCTGCTTATGCACTGAGCTGGGACGAGCTCAAAGAAATGATGGAGAAGAAATATTGTTCTAGGGCTGAAATCCAGGAGCTTGAGGTGGAGTTCTGGAACTTGAAAATGGACGGACCGAAGATTCCTGAATATGTCCAGCGATTTCACGACTTGTCTAGAGTCGTCCCCTACTTAGTCAAACTGGAATTCAAATGGATTGAACGATTCATTTGGGGACTTGCACCTCAAATTAGGAGCCCGGTTACTACCTCAAGGCCTCCAACTATCGCAGAGGTTATCGATTTAAGCGTTATGCTTACTGAAGAAGCGCTACGTGCGGGAAAATTTTCGGAATCTGAGGATAACAAGAAAGAGACTCATGTGGTGTCGTCAAGCAGCAAGAAGAGGAAGTCCTCAAACCTAAAGATGAGCACCCAAGTCAACTATGGAAGCTCTAAAGCAGGCAAAAGAAAGAAAGTGAACCCGCCGCCTGGAAGGAAAACTGTTGGAGCCACTAATAAGGCTGGTGATAAGATTTACTCGGGAACTAAGCCGAGGTGCGAGGAATGCAATTTTCACCATAACGGTCGATGTCTGAGGCCTAAGTGCGGAAAGAGTGGAAAAGAAGGACACAGCAAGGACGCCTGTTGGGCGAAGGACCCACATGGAAGAAGCAGGAGAATACCAGGTTGCTACAGATGTGGTGAAACAGGGCATTTTAGGAAAGATTGCCCTGGGAAGAAACAAGCAAGGAAGGGTTTTCACGATCAAACTCGTGAAGCACGCCAGGATCCAGATGCGGTTACGGGTACGTTCCCTATTAACCAACCTAATGCATCTACTCTTAATTAATACTAGCACCAACTTTAACCTTGCATGCTTAGAACTTAAGAAACTGCTTGGCCTAGTTTCAAGTAAAATAGACGTCCCGTATTCTTTAGAAATGGGCATATAGAAGGCTAGTTTAAACAGTCAAAGCGATTAAGGATTGTATCTAAGGACTCAGAAGGCCAGAACCTTCTGTTACCATTGACTCGCGAAGTCATAATATGATAGTCAGCATGGATCGGAAATCCAAGTATACAGCTGAAGTCGTTTGATATGAGAAAATCAGTCGCATCCCTCTTGCGAATGATGAAACCCAACCATCCTGCAATGGGTGCAAGGATGCTAGACCCCACAAGGCGGCAGATCTACGACATCCTTCATTGGTCGAAGAGGCTTAGAAACGCCTCCGAATAGACTACAGAGCCTGAGAACATTCCCGTGATGGAAGAAGTTCCAGAAGTATTTTCTGAAGACTTGCCAGGAACGCCCCTCCGCAGCGACAAGAGAAGTTTAAGATGAGCCTCGTGCCAGAAGCAGCACCAGGGCCGAATGACGCCTTACCGACTAGCTTCGTCCGCGAAGCATGAGCCTCCGATATAACTGCAAGAGCTGCTAGACAGAGGAAATTAAGGATATAACACCCTTAGTTAAGGACACAAGGAGAAAGTGGTAGACTCCACTTTGCATAAATTCCAGAGAATTGAGAACCAGAATCCTTTGCCAAGGACTGAAGACATGAACAGACAAATCGTAAGATCCTAGTTGCCACTCAAGGATCAACTTGAGGACAGGGTGTCCTCCGCTGTGAATACAAGAAGGAAATATCCCTAAAACGACCTTTAGGACTCGCTTCGAACATTACGAGTTCCTTGTCGTACCATTTGGCTTAACACATGCATCGACAATATTCATGGACCTCATGAATCGAACGTGTAAGCCATACCTGGGAAAATCACGATTATACTTATTGACTACATTCTTATATGGCCAACAACCAAGGAAGGTCGTGAGCAACAGCTGCAACTTATCTTGCAACTCCTAGAGAAAAGAACAGTTATGTGCTGTGATGACGAAAAACGAATTTCGAATTCGCAAAGTGAGAACTTCCAGATCCATGATGGATAAGAACAGTTGCCAACCCTGCAACCAAGAGCTAAAGAGCTAGAGTTGCAATTATGTGACGCCTCTCGACAAAGTCTCGATCGTACGTCGATGCAATGAGACCACGACATTGCATACGCGGCACATTGATTAAGGAATCATGAGAAGAGACCTTGAGATAGATACAGTAACTGCGCGCCGCAAACTAGACGTCATTACCTGAAAGAAAACGTTGCACGATCTTTACTGATCACAAGGGTTGCAGCACACCGATGATCGTAAGAACTCGAATATGAACTGAGCTGTTGAACGATGCAAACTGTATGAACACAATACGTGCTTGTGTGATAAACTTTAATGAAAAGTCGGAACACTCACTTGCCCTTAGTGGAGTTTTCCTACAACGGTATCTATTACACCGCCGTCTAAACCGCTTCGTGTAAAGCTTTAGACGGAACATAATGAGTTAATTCCCGTCATGTTGAACGGAGACCAGAAATAAACAATCAACTGGCCCGAGATGGCCCAGGAAAACTAGAGGCAAGATCATTCAGATATGTGATCATATCAGGACAGCCCGCAGAATACAGAAAGATTACGCCGATGAGTGGCAGAAATCGTAAGAAATTGAGACAAGAAGTATGACTAAAATGAGAGCCTCGCCTAGAGAAGGCGTAGTGTGATTTGGAAAACGAAAAGGTTGAATCCCCGGTGTAGCGATCAGAACCATTGCTCACAAGATGAAACTCCAAGAAAAAGATCAGTAGTGATCGTTGCACATTCATGTGTCTAGTCTTTAGAGGAGTCTGACTCAAGGAACAGTCGTTGTTCCCACGAATAAGATTCACGTCAATGACAAACGATAAAAACATGTTGAGTTTTTGGACCAAGAGTCCACAATACTATAGAAACCTGTTGAGGTTATGGACCAAGAGTCCACAATACTATAGAAACCTGTTGAGGTTTTGGACCAAGAGTCCGCAATACTATAGAAACCTGTTGAGGTTATGGACCAAGAGTCCACAATACTATAGAAACCTGTTGAGGTTTTAGACCAAGAGTCCGCAATACTATAGAAACCTGTTGAGGTTTTGGACCAAGAGTCCGCAATGCTATAGAAACCTGTTGAGGTTATGGACCAAGAGTCCACAAGACACAGAAAAGACATGATCGATTTACTTGAGTACGATAGAATTCATGACATGACCCAGAGATTTCATGGGAACATAAAGACAAATCATGAATCAAAGTGACCATATTGGTTTCACAACTCCCCTGCGACCGATGGCATCGCTTGAATTTCGGGACGAAATTCTTTTAACGGGGGGAGACTGTGACAACCGTCACTTTCCCGTACATTCCGTACACTCAATGAACAGTAATTTATGCTTAAATGACTGTGCATGATCTGGTTTACCAGACAAATAAATTTCTGAATTCCATGCAAGTGAATTCATGCATGATATATGCTACAAGAATTACTTTATGATAGTGTTGCGTCAAAAATATTAGTAAACTCACCGGTAAGACACATTGTGTCAACGATTCTGCAGAAAGCAGTTAGACAATAGTATTGGAGCCTACGTGTAGGTCCAACGTCAAGAATGCATTAAAACCCAAGAGAACATACAAGGGTTTACATATAGACATTACAAAAGCTAAAATACGCACTAAAAGCACCCGGAACGCACTTTAAGTGCAGAAATTTATAAAATTCAGCTATAAATCAGCTTTTAACACATAAACTTCATGCAGAATTTATGTTTCATCATTCAGAATACTTCCCTAAGTTTCGGGGATTGAAAGTGTCACAAAAGAATATTTGAAGGACACTAAACGGTGCAATTTAGCACTTAAACGAACCGGTATTTAACCGAACAACCGGACGTTACCCGAAATACCAAAATATTGCTAGAAGCAATGTTTTTATTTTTTCTAAGCTAGTTAGGGTCCCCGAATACCCTAACACACTATATAATTAATAACACAATAACACAAACTCTAAATACATATAACACTAACTAATCACATTTCATTTCAACCAAGATCTTTAACTTGCCATTACAACACAACCATGACACCCCCCCCCCCTTAGGATGGTTCACAAGTGGGTCCCACATGGGATTTCTTTGATTATTTAATTGGATCATGTTGGGAAAGTAATGGACATATTAACCTAAAGATTAAAAGATGTTGGAACTTTTTCTATAAAAACCAAGGGTTAACCACATATTATTCTCATCACCTTCAACCTTCAAGAACCTCCTCTCCTTCTTCTATTACCTACGGCCACCATACACCACCCACCACCACCATCACTTGATCATCTTCAAGCATTCCAAGAGCATACATAGGTGCTAGGAGGCATACAACGAAGCTCGGTGCTCTCGGAAGTTGAAGGACCTCTTGCAAGTGCTATTAACCACCACATTTCTTCACTTGAACTTCCCTAGCCTTGAGCTAGTGGTAAGAACTTAGATCCTTCGATCTTCATCTTGTTTTTGGTGGTTAATGATGTTTAATGATCAAAATGATAAGAACACTAAAGAACTAGAAACTTGAACATAAAAGATTCAAACATAAAGCTTTATATGAAGATTTACATGATGTAATGTTGTAATAGGATGTTGTAATGAACATGTTGTTGATTACTTGATGATTTGCTTGTTAATATTGATGTTTGATGTTGTTGTGATCACTAAACATGTTAACGGAATCAATCGAACACGAGTTAGAAAGACTAAAAGCTGAAAACAGCTTCTGTCCGAGCTTTTATAGCCAACTTCAGTTGGCTGTAACAGGACCTTAATAAAACGAAAAATGTATTTTATAAAGTCTAGATTTATGTATTATGAAATACGGTTCTAATGGCACTGGAATCATAATTTTTGGACTTCGTTTACTATTTTTGAAGACCTTTTTTGTAACAGTAACTAAAGCTGAATTTTTACTGCTGAAAATATGCATTCTGTTTTCTGTCATAACTTAAACTCTGTGTAGAGTTAGATCATGATATTTGTACTATAGATGACCACCGATGTATTTGTAATTTTCTCACTGGAATTTCGTAAATCGGACTCCCGATGAATTTTAAATAAATTATTTCGTGGACTGCAGTCAGAAAAAGATAAATCTGATTTCGGTCCGAAAAATGAATTTTTATAAAATATTGGTAATGAATTGGATCCCGATATTTTTACACAATAATATTTGGATCTTTTAAGACATTTTGTAAAAATTTGGGAATTTTTGGGATAAGATAACTATTTTATTAAAATGCCCGAAAACAGCCCAATTTTGTATATTAAAACTGATAGGATATAAGTATGTATATTTGTGAGAAAAATATATATATTTGATCACCAAAATTTTGTGCTAAGTGTGTGTAGTATGTATTATGCATGATAGTGTATTAGGACTTGAAAATACACTAAGTACTCTTAAGAAGTGAAAATACAAAAATACAAAAATACACAAATAGCATACTTAGACAAAATACATAATTCGGGTGCAAAGTGCAAAATACAAGAAACTTATAATTATTTTTGAGAAAATAATATAAGTAAGACACTTAGTTAAAAATATAAGTTATTTTTAACACAAGAAAACATATACAAAAGATAGTGACTGTACTTGTGCGATACAAGTCTAGTGACTAACGTTAATAAAACACGTTTAGGTCACGACGCTAGATAAGCAAATCCGGTGAAGTTTACGACGCAGGAACGCAAAACTGTGAGTTCATGCTCCCCCTTTTCTTTAACTGTTTTTGGTTTTATAACTCTCGGGGGTGAAATACATGTTACAAATATTACAATTTTTACAAATGGTAAAAATACAAGAAGCACTCTTGGTGAGAACGAGTACCGAGTGCAATACGATTTGAGAATACAAAAATACGAGAAGCACACTTGGTGAGAACGAGAACCGAGTATGATGTGCTTTAAGAAATGCCTAGAAAATACTAGATCATGTGAGCATATACTAGATATTGAGATGTCATTAAAACTTAATTAGGGACGAGGGTTAGATCTAACGGGTACGACCGAGCCCCACTCATGGTTCTTATGTGACTTCTTGAGTGCTTCGGTGTCCCAGTCGAGGGAAATCGACACAGTCGAGGTTAATCGACACAGTCGAGGGTAATCGACACAGTCAAGGTAAATCGACACAGTCGAGGTTAATCGACACAGTCGAGGGTAATCGACGCAGTAAAGGGGCCAACACTAATGCTCCCTATGTCCTCACATGCCTTAATGTCCTTGTACAAACATTCATTTAGTACGTGGTGTACACAAGAAAACTTGATTATACAAGAATACTTGATTTGTAAAAGTTACAAACTATGTTTTCATACAAGATATACAAAACGCATGAACTCGCTCAACTTTATGTTGATGTTTTCAAAAATTACATGTATTTCAGGTGACAGGATGGATCTTGGGCGCAAGTGTCGTAACTAGAAGTATACTACAAGCATAGATGTCATCCACTTTTGTCAAATTGTAACCTAGATGAAGGTTGTGTTTTAAAACTTAAGTAATTAAGTGTTTGTAATAATCAAAATTTTCTGAATGGATGAACATCGTTTTAATCATGTAGTTGTTTATTATGATTGAATGCAATGATAACAAGCTAGTCACACATCATACGCTTCCGCAAAAGACAGGGTGTGACATGAAAAAGAGCTGTTAGCAATTCTTATAGCAGTGAAAACTTGGCATCATTATTTGATAACCAAGAAATTTCTCATAAAGACTGATCAGAAGAGTTTGAAGTATTTGCTTGATCAAAAGATCACTACTCCTCTACAGCAAACATGGTTAGCAAAGTTGATGGGGTATGAATATGAGATAGTTTATAAGAAGGGGTCTGAAAATGTGGTAGCTGATGGTCTTTCTAGAGTACATTGTTTGGCACTATTTGAATTGGGAATGAGTTCAGTCAATCCACTGTTGTTGGACAGGATCAAGGGTACTTGGCAGACTGATGAGAGGTTACAACTCATCATTCAACAAATTAATCAAGGCAAAGTAATTCCTCATGTCACTTGGGATGGTCAGTTGTTAAAAAGGAAGAATAAGTTATGGCTAGGTAATGATGTGCAACTGCAGAATGACATAATTCAACTGTTCCATTCATCTCCTATAGGGGGGCATTCTGGGTATTATCCTACTTTGCAAAAGATAAAAGCTTTTTGTTATTGGAAGGGATGTTACAAACAGGTGTTTCAATGGGTCAAAGAATGTTCTCAATGCCAACAGGCCAAGTATGAACCAGTGGCTAGCCCTGGCCATTTGCAACCACTGCCAGTTCCAACACATGTCTTTACAGATGTGTCTATGGATTTTGTGTCTGGACTTCATAAAGTTCAGGGAAAAGATACAATTTTAGTGGTGGTGGATCGTCTAACTAAGTATGCTCACTTCATGTCTATATCTCATCCCTATACAGCTTCTCAAGTGGCCCAGATTTTTACAGATAACATTCTTAAACTGCATGGTTATCCTATGACCATAGTATCAGATAGGGATCCAGTTTTTCTAAGCAGTTTTTGGAAAGAGTTTATGAGATTGCAAGGCGTTCAGTTGGCCTATTCCACTGCTTATCACCCTCAAAGTGATGGTCAAACAGAGGTACTGAACAGATGTTTGGAGACTTATCTGAGGTGTATGTGTATGTATTCTACCAAACAGTGGTTGAAATGGCTTAGCTTGGCTGAATGGTGGTATAATACTACCTATCACTCGGCAATAAAAATGAACCCTTTTGAGGCCTTGTATGGATTCCCACCTCCCACTCACATTCCCTATATTCCTTATGATACAACAGTGGAAGCAGTGGAATTTGTATATAGGGACAGGGAGGCCATGATTAATCTTTTGAAGGAGACATTAAGTCAAACAAGAAACAGAATGAAGCAATACGCTGATGCTAATAAGAGTGAGAGAACATTTCAAAATGGAGATTGGGTGTATCTTAAATTGCATCCTTTTGTGCAGAATTCACTACGAAATCAGAAACATTCAAAGCTTGGACCTAAATATTTTGGGCCATTTTTGGTGATTGAAAAGATTGGAAAAGTTGCTTACAAATTAGACTTACCAAGTGATGCACAGCTTCATCGTGTGTTCCATGTTTCCTTGTTGAAGAAAGCTTTTGGTCAACATGCCCCAATTGTTCCTCTGCCAGCTAATTCTCGCTTCTTGTTACAACCCAGATCAATTGTGGATCGGCGTTTGGTTCGAAAGGATAATCGTATGGTTAATCAGGTGTTGGTCCACTGGCAAGGCTTACCGTTGGAGGATTCGTCATGGGAGGATTTAGCTGAATTTGAATTGAGATTTCCAGGCTTTAATTCTTGAGGTCAAGAATTCAAAATAGGGGGAGAGTATTGTTAGGTTAATAATGAGTCAGGGACTGGAAATGTAATAATGTGTTAGTAAAGGGTCTTAGTGTTAAATAGTTGTTAGAAGTTAGTTAGTAACAGTTAGTGTTGGTTAGCTGCCTATAACTACTTGTAATCATTGTTAAGAGAAGTTAGCTATGATATTGTTGATTCTTCCCTCTCTTTTGCTTCTTCTTCAATTTGTAGCTAACACAACCCGTGTTGCCTTGCCAAGATACGGGCCCAATTTCACACAATGACCGCTAACTTATCATGCTCGAAATATTATACGCAGAACAACATCTTCATCGCCAACACAGATGCAGAGGCATAGATAAAGATAAAGTATAGTTAAACCTTTCTATTTGTTGGACTCTGTATGCCCAAGACACATATTAAATTGATGTGGCTAGTACGTTATGATCCAAGTCGAGTCATACCCAATAACAAGCTAGACAAACACTTATATTATTTATTTGTGATATGATCAAACAAATAAATATTAACACTTACAATATTTAGAAATTGGTTTTCTAAATAATTACACTTGATAAACTAATAAATTATATGGATAATTTATTTTGAGAGAATATTTTATTTTGTTATTTAATGGGTTAAATAACATTTTAAAAGATTATATAAAGTCTTGTAAATATGTAATGTTGTATTTATAAATATTATAAATATAGACCAAGACATAAAATTTTATAAAAAGAAATTTATATTTTTTTATAAAAACCCTAAGTAGGCCGCCACCCCCCCCCCCCTTTTGTCTTACCAAGATATGATCTTGGTCCAATCACATTTTATGCATTTGCATGTAAGCTAATTGGGTGGTCTTCCCTAAGTGGTTTGGTCCAATGGAATGGCTTGCATGTTGTCATAACTTGCATGTGTTTTGATTGGAAGGACCAATGAAATGGCTTGCATGTTGTCATAACTTGCATGTGTTTTGATTGGGAGTTGGTGGTGGCAATATTCTCTCTTAGACTATAAATACATTGGATGACCAAATGAGCCATGGAAGACTTGTGTTCTTGCTCTCTAAAAATCGGTCATAAGAGGGTGTTTTCAAGTGTTCGGTTTTTGATTTTGGTGTTAAAAATCCTAGCTAATCTCGTGGTGTTTGTTGGAAGCTTGGGCTATACAAGCTTAAGGCCTTCTACTCTTGAAGGCAACCATTCTTGAAGCATCATCCGTTTCATTATCCTTGTACTCCAAGAAGGTAGTTTTCTAAACATCCTATGGTTATGTTGATAGCATGCATTTTCATATATGGATCTGGGTTTTGGGATTTTGCATATAAATGGTTTTATATATTATAAAAGTAACATGTTTTAAACATTATTTCCGCTGCGTTTTTATTTCATATGGATAAAATTGCTTTGATAAACATGTTAAAATCCCATCACTATCATCATAGATTCATTGCCACTTGCATTCACCATAGAAAATATTATCAAAATTTAAACCAAATGGCTGTTAGACATCTGAAAAACAAAGGCCTAAAAGTACCTTTGTTTGACTAAATAAAGTAAAAAACGGACTTAAGGGTCATAGATATTGCATCATTTCATGACATCTGACTAAAGTTGTTTGAAAACAATAACTCAGGTTCAGATCATAGTTGTGAAAGGCACAAGGCACTTAAAAAGTGAGGACCCAAGATACACAAGGCGCATAGCATAAACATGCCATTTTTTTGGGGGTTTTAGACTTCTTTTGGGATAGTTTAGACCAGTTTGCCAGCCAAAATTCTCAGAATTTGGCTGGGTCGGGGCTGGAATATGCCTGGATGGCAGTGAGGCCTGAGCCTTTAAGTTTTGACTAATCTTTAAGTTTTCCTCTATTGTTGAGATTATAGCAAAACGGTAGTGTGGTTGCAAAATAGCTGTTAAATTTGATCAAAATTCAGTAAAAAACAAGTGACTAAAAATCGAGATAAAACAATTTGAGGCTCAGATATGTGAACAATAGAACAAAGAGGATAAATCTGCCATGGCTGCATACTACCCGTTGCCATTTGAAAGCACATGACCATCCGGGTTGCCCCGCCAAGATGCAGATAATCTCATCTTTAACACATTAAAAATCATCATCACAGCCTCTCAAAACTCATCAAATCAATATATCACCGATATTTGACCGATATAACCGATATCACTGAATTGTTAGTGTTAAATTGCTATATATATGAATTCTGCATGATATTAAAATTACCGATATCTCACCGAGATAACCTATATCTCAGATATCGGTCTGATATTTTACCGCATTAACTGCATAGCTCTTAAAAATAATCATCCTCACCTTCAACAGACGAACTTAATCCAACGCGCGGGGAATTTCCACTAGTTACAACACAACTGATTACAAACACTGTGTTCCCAAGTTTAATAATAATAATAAGAGTAAACTTCCGTTTTGCTCCCTGTGGTTTGGTCGTTTTAATGGTTTTGTCCAGATCCTCTAAAAATAGCCATTTTACTCCCTGATGTTTCGGTTTTGTCGCCAGTTTGCTCCACGGCCATAACTCCATCCATATTGTATGTTAACTAAAATAATAATAATAACAACAACAACAATAATATTATTATCTATAGTTTGGAAAGATGAAGGGTTGTTGATTTATGAAGAAAATCATTGGCTTTTTTTGCGCCTGTCGCCTAGGCCCTAATCGGTGCCTATGCGCCTAGAGTGCGCTTCGTGCCTTTGATAACTATGGTTGTACTATGTATATATACTCGTTATTGTAAATCAATAGAGGCATCTTGAATACCAATCTAACAAATTCATTAGAAACAATTTAAATCTAACAAATTCATTAGAAACAATTTAACAAATGACCCTTTACGGCTTTACCCTTATTTTTCTAAAGCTTTGAAATCTCATATATGACCTCTAACTTCAAAAATTATATTTACTCATTTCTAGCTTAATTTATTTAGCTTAAATATTATATATGAAGAATACTATTGTTTATAAAAAAAAATTAAAAATAATAAAAATAAAATTGGGCAAAAGTAAAATTAAGCTTAAAATGTGTTATATAAAAATATGAAGTTAAAAGATGAGCATATATTATAATTGAAGTTAAAAAATAATGGTAGAATGATTATATATTAGATTGTTTCTATTAAATTGGGTATATTTGATATTTTAACTATTTTGTAAGGACATAAAATATTTTTAGTTTTGGTTGGGCATATATGAAATTTTTCAAGTTTGTAAGGGTATATATGAAATTAATCCGAGTTACTTTGAGGCTCAAATTTGTAAAGAATCAAACAAGCAAACTGACTGGTTGCAGTGCAAAAGAACAAAGCTCCATCCGAGTTTATCAGCCAAGATGCAGATAATCTCAACTTAGCTAGAATTCATCAGAACTCACTCGAATTCGTCAGATCATAGCCTCTTGCATTCACCAAATCTT
The DNA here is from genome assembly GCA_030545235.1 of Helianthus tuberosus. Lineage (NCBI taxonomy): Eukaryota > Viridiplantae > Streptophyta > Magnoliopsida > Asterales > Asteraceae > Helianthus > Helianthus tuberosus. The sequence continues at coordinate 69,130,343 of CM060385.1, read as the reverse complement.
ATAAAATATTACTGTCTAAATGTATGGTTCAAGAGGGGTTTTATACAATAAAATTTACATTTCGAGACCAACCGGCATTTTGGTCTAGAGGCACTAAAGGGCGAGGGTTCAAATCCCAACATAGACTAGACTAGACATAAAACATAACTTAAATAGAATCATTTATAAGTAAATTGGTCGAAATTACTGATTGCAGTTTGAAATGAGGCTCAGATTTGTAAACAGTCAAAGAACGAGGATTAATCCACCATGGCTGCAAACACACAGGTCACAAATGTGAAACGAACAAGACTATTTCACGTGACCATGCAGACTGCCCCGCCAAGAAGCGAATAATCCCAACTTTCTCAACTTGACCACAATGAAATCCATCGTCACAGCCTCTTAAAACGCATCAAATCTTCATTCTCCAGGAACTAAAAGTGAAGACTTGGTGTAATTTTTGTGTATTTGGAAAATGTAATTCTAATCCATGATGTTTATTTTTGAAAATCATAGGCATCAACCAAGGGCGTAGGATAGTGGGGGCGGCCGACCCCCCGAACTTTTCGCTCAGAAATTTGAAAATCATAATCCATGATGTTTATTTTTGAAAATCATAGGCATCCCAACTTTCGTATAGAAATTTTTTGGTATATACGTTTTCGACACCCCGTTTTATATAAATTTTTGGGCATGTACGTTTTCGACCCCAGGTCGGAAATCTCAAGCTTCGCCACTGGCATCAACGAGCCAGCAACAACAACCATACCCAATATATCCCACAAATAGCAAAGCTATTGGCAGGCGTAAAAGAGTCACATTGACTAATTAAAGTCAAAATTGGACTTCAATCTGAACAGAAGGGTGCAACCACTCTTCAAATTGGATAACTTGGAAGCTGGTTTCAAAAAAGCGTTCCTGAGGCACGACTCGTGAGGCGATATGGAAAACGCCTAGGGCTAGAAGGGGTGCCTCATGCACATCTGGGTCAAAATTAGGATCAAGTAGGAGGCTTATATGTTAAAGCAACCAAATGGATGAAGAAATTACGAATGGTTAATTCATACCAAGGTGGATATGTAAAAGTACATAGAGGTTCCCGCCTCGACTTTCGGAACCTAAACGCCTCAAAGCACTTCGTGCTATTTAGAACCAAGATTGAACAAAGCCATGGCTGCACCAACATTCATGTTGCCCCGCCAAGTTACGGTCTGAGTTTCACCTAGTGCGCAGTAACCTGTGGTCGGAAAAGTTAAATGCACAACAATATCTTCATCACCACCAATTTTATGTATTATTTCTCAATATGTAAATAAACCAAATGTTTGCAAACTCACTAGATGCAGTGTAAAACAGTGAGATATAGATCTTTGTTTCACATAACCATCCGAGTTGCCACGCCAAGATGTAGATAATCTCAAATTTGTTTGAATCACTAGAGAAATCATTCAAACTTATCATCATAGCCTTTTGAATCACCAAATATTGTGAATAACACAAACAAACAAACCAACCAACCAGCCCAGTAAAATCCCACTCTTGTTTATAAAAAGCACACAAAAGCACCAACTAAAACCGAGGTGCCAACGCAAAAGCTTTATATATACATGTACAACCTGAAAAGCATGATATACAACAACCTGTTGCATGAAAAATATGGGAAATACACGAGGGTCAATTTTTTTCCAAGAAATCATGCCTCGAGGCGCTTTTTGAAAAATGTGTGTCTTATGCTACCAAAAGTGCAGGGGCTTGAAATAAGGCTCTGCATAGGAACTGTTATTTGTAAACGATCACCACTAGCATCATCATGTCTTGGATTCATAGCTAGGGCTGTAAGCGAGCTGAACCGCTCATGAGCTATTTAAATCGAGTCGAGCTTAAATAAGTGATTAAAAATTAGGATACAACAATTTTGAGGCTCAGATATGTCAACAATTGAAGAAAGAGGATAAATCCGCCATGGCTACATACTAAACCATTGCCATGTGAGAGTACATGACCATCCGGGTAGTCCCGCCAAGATGCAGATAATCTCATCTTTGCTCGATTTGAAGCATCAAAATTCATCACCATCACCATCATCATCTTTTAGAGACAAACTTAATCCAATGCGCAAGGAATTTCCACTAGTTACAACACAACTGAAAGAATTACTAACACTGTGTTCCCGAGTTTAATAACAAGTGTTTATCTGTGTGATTTTAAAGATGAAGGGATGAATTCTGAAGAAAATCATTGGCTTCAAAGAACGATGTTTGACTTAAAATAAAGTCAAAATCAAACTTCACAAAGGAGGGCAACCACCCTTAAAAAAAACTCTTTCTTCCTCTATACTCGCCTCATTCCATATGAGTGAAAATAAAGCTGAAGAAAAAAACGTATTTTTTTTTGCTCAGATCTGCAAAGATGAAAGCGGACAAAGTGGATCAGACTCCAGTATGGCTGCATCACAAATTCACAACCTGTGTTGCCTTGCCAAGATACGGCCCGCTTTCACACAATGTCCACTAACATATCATGCTAGGAAATATTATATGCAGAACATCTTCAACAATTCATCATCAACAATTCAACATCATCATCGTATCATCATAGATTTATTGCCACTTGCATTCACCACAGAAAATGTTATCAAAATTTAAACCAAAGGGCTGTTGACATCTGAAAAACCAAAGGCCTAAAAGTATCTTTGTTTGACTAAATAAAGTCAAAATCAGACTTAAGAGACATAGACATTGCATCATTTCATGACACCTTAGCGAAGTTGTTTGAAAACAATAACTCAGGTTCAGATCATAGTTGTCAAAGGCACAAGGCGCTTAAAATGCGAGGATCCGAGATAAGCAAGGCGCATAGCATAAACATGTCATTTTTTGGGGTTTTGACATGTTTTAGGCTTCTTTTGGGATAAGTTTAGGCTGGTTCCAGGCCAGGGTTCAAATCCCAACACAGACTAGACTAGACATAAAACATAACTTGAATCGAACGATTTATAAGTATATTGGTCGAAAATACTTATTGCAGCATGAATTGAGGCTCAGATTTGTAAACAATCAAAGAAAGAGGATAAATCCACCATGGCTGCAAACACACAGGTCACAAAGTGAAAGAACAAGACTATTTCACATGACCAGGAAGACTGCCCCGCCAAGATGCGGATAATCCCAACTTTTCTCAACTTGACCACAATGAAATCCATCATCACAGCCTCTTAAAACGCAACAAATCTTCATTCTACAGGAACATATATTGAAGATTCAGTGTAATTTTTCTGTATTTGGAAAATGTAGTAAAATCCATAGTGTTTATTTCTGAAAATCATTGGCGTCAAAGAGCCACATTTGATTAATAAAGTCAAAATAGGACTTCAATTCGAACAAAAAGGTGCAACCACTCCTGAAAACACTGAAATCGCATAATTTGAAACTTCGTTTTAAAGAAAGCGTGCTTGAGGCACTAGGCAATATGGAAAACGCCTCAGGGCCTAGAGGTGACGCCTCATGCACATCTGGGTCAAAATTAGTCAATATTAGGGTGAGCAGGAGGCTGATGTGTAAAAACAACCAAATGGATATGAAGAAATTCATAAAAAGGATGATGATATGTTATGTATAACAGTTGAGAGAGATGTAGCTTCTGAGTGTACATAAAGCTTATACTACACCTTGTATACGTGAGGTTCTCTCCTTGGCTATCGGAACATGAACCTAGACGCCTCAAATCGCCTCATGCTATTTAAAAGCAAGATAGAACAAAGGAGATCAGACACCGCCATTTGTGTTTATCGTCTCTGTTCGTTCGATTGTCTACAGATCTGGACTTCATTGTTGTTTATCCCTATGCAGTTAATATCAGTGATATATCGGTAATATATCGGTTATCGGTCCCCATGTAAAATATCGGTGTCAATTATGGGTCAGAATAGCGGTACCGATATTATCGTCGATATTATCCCTTAAAAAAACTGTTTCTTCCATCTCCTCTGAATCGCCTCATATCGTCTGAGTGAAAATAAAGCTAAAGAACAAAACGTGTTGTTTTGGCTCAGGTCTGCAAATATGAAAAAAGACAAAGTGGATGGGACTCCGGCATGGCTGCATCACAACCCGTGTTGCCTTGCCAAGATACGGGCCCAATTTCACACAATGACCGCTAACTTATCATGCTCGAAATATTATACGCAGAACAACATCTTCATCGCCAACACAGATGCAGAGGCATAGATAAAGATAAAGTATAGTTAAACCTTTCTATCATCATAGATTCATTGCCACTTGCATTCACCATAGAAAATATTATCAAAATTTAAACCAAATGGCTGTTAGACATCTGAAAAACAAAGGCCTAAAAGTACCTTTGTTTGACTAAATAAAGTAAAAAAACGGACTTAAGGGTCATAGATATTGCATCATTTCATGACATCTGACTAAAGTTGTTTGAAAACAATAACTCAGGTTCAGATCATAGTTGTGAAAGGCACAAGGCACTTAAAAAGTGAGGACCCAAGATACACAAGGCGCATAGCATAAACATGCCATTTTTTTGGGGGGTTTTAGACTTCTTTTGGGATAGTTTAGACCAGTTTGCCAGCCAAAATTCTCAGAATTTGGCTGGGTCGGGGCTGGAATATGCCTGGATGGCAGTGAGGCCCGAGCCTTTAAGTTTTGACTAATCTTTAAGTTTTCCTCTATTGTTGAGATTATAGCAAAACGGTAGTGTGGTTGCAGAATAGCTGTTAAATTTGATCAAAATTCAGTAAAAAACAAGTGACTAAAAATCGAGATAAAACAATTTGAGGCTCAGATATGTGAACAATAGAACAAAGAGGATAAATCTGCCATGGCTGCATACTACCCGTTGCCATTTGAAAGCACATGACCATCCGGGTTGCCCCGCCAAGATGCAGATAATCTCATCTTTAACACATTAAAAATCATCATCACAGCCTCTCAAAACTCATCAAATCAATATATCACCGATATTTGACCGATATAACCGATATCACTGAATTGTTAGTGTTAAATTGCTATATATATGAATTCTGCATGATATTAAAATTACCGATATCTCACCGAGATAACCTATATCTCAGATATCGGTCTGATATTTTACCGCATTAACTGCATAGCTCTTAAAAATAATCATCCTCACCTTCAACAGACGAACTTAATCCAACGCGCGGGGAATTTCCACTAGTTACAACACAACTGATTACAAACACTGTGTTCCCAAGTTTAATAATAATAATAAGAGTAAACTTCCGTTTTGCTCCCTGTGGTTTGGTCGTTTTAATGGTTTTGTCCAGATCCTCTAAAAATAGCCATTTTACTCCCTGATGTTTCGGTTTTGTCGCCAGTTTGCTCCACGGCCATAACTCCATCCATATTGTATGTTAACTAAAATAATAATAATAACAACAACAACAATAATATTATTATCTATAGTTTGGAAAGATGAAGGGTTGTTGATTTATGAAGAAAATCATTGGCTTTTTTTGCGCCTGTCGCCTAGGCCCTAATCGGTGCCTATGCGCCTAGAGTGCGCTTCGTGCCTTTGATAACTATGGTTGTACTATGTATATATACTCGTTATTGTAAATCAATAGAGGCATCTTGAATACCAATCTAACAAATTCATTAGAAACAATTTAAATCTAACAAATTCATTAGAAACAATTTAACAAATGACCCTTTACGGCTTTACCCTTATTTTTCTAAAGCTTTGAAATCTCATATATGACCTCTAACTTCAAAAATTATATTTACTCATTTCTAGCTTAATTTATTTAGCTTAAATATTATATATGAAGAATACTATTGTTTATAAAAAAAAATTAAAAATAATAAAAATAAAATTGGGCAAAAGTAAAATTAAGCTTAAAATGTGTTATATAAAAATATGAAGTTAAAAGATGAGCATATATTATAATTGAAGTTAAAAAATAATGGTAGAATGATTATATATTAGATTGTTTCTATTAAATTGGGTATATTTGATATTTTAACTATTTTGTAAGGACATAAAATATTTTTAGTTTTGGTTGGGCATATATGAAATTTTTCAAGTTTGTAAGGGTATATATGAAATTAATCCGAGTTACTTTGAGGCTCAAATTTGTAAAGAATCAAACAAGCAAACTGACTGGTTGCAGTGCAAAAGAACAAAGCTCCATCCGAGTTTATCAGCCAAGATGCAGATAATCTCAACTTAGCTAGAATTCATCAGAACTCACTCGAATTCGTCAGATCATAGCCTCTTGCATTCACCAAATCTTATAAAATATTACTGTCTAAATGTATGGTTCAAGAGGGGTTTTATACAATAAAATTTACATTTCGAGACCAACCGGCATTTTGGTCTAGAGGCACTAAAGGGCGAGGGTTCAAATCCCAACATAGACTAGACTAGACATAAAACATAACTTAAATAGAATCATTTATAAGTAAATTGGTCGAAATTACTGATTGCAGTTTGAAATGAGGCTCAGATTTGTAAACAGTCAAAGAACGAGGATTAATCCACCATGGCTGCAAACACACAGGTCACAAATGTGAAACGAACAAGACTATTTCACGTGACCATGCAGACTGCCCCGCCAAGAAGCGAATAATCCCAACTTTCTCAACTTGACCACAATGAAATCCATCGTCACAGCCTCTTAAAACGCATCAAATCTTCATTCTCCAGGAACTAAAAGTGAAGACTTGGTGTAATTTTTGTGTATTTGGAAAATGTAATTCTAATCCATGATGTTTATTTTTGAAAATCATAGGCATCAACCAAGGGCGTAGGATAGTGGGGGCGGCCGACCCCCCGAACTTTTCGCTCAGAAATTTGAAAATCATAATCCATGATGTTTATTTTTGAAAATCATAGGCATCCCAACTTTCGTATAGAAATTTTTTGGTATATACGTTTTCGACACCCCGTTTTATATAAATTTTTGGGCATGTACGTTTTCGACCCCAGGTCGGAAATCTCAAGCTTCGCCACTGGCATCAACGAGCCAGCAACAACAACCATACCCAATATATCCCACAAATAGCAAAGCTATTGGCAGGCGTAAAAGAGTCACATTGACTAATTAAAGTCAAAATTGGACTTCAATCTGAACAGAAGGGTGCAACCACTCTTCAAATTGGATAACTTGGAAGCTGGTTTCAAAAAAGCGTTCCTGAGGCACGACTCGTGAGGCGATATGGAAAACGCCTAGGGCTAGAAGGGGTGCCTCATGCACATCTGGGTCAAAATTAGGATCAAGTAGGAGGCTTATATGTTAAAGCAACCAAATGGATGAAGAAATTACGAATGGTTAATTCATACCAAGGTGGATATGTAAAAGTACATAGAGGTTCCCGCCTCGACTTTCGGAACCTAAACGCCTCAAAGCACTTCGTGCTATTTAGAACCAAGATTGAACAAAGCCATGGCTGCACCAACATTCATGTTGCCCCGCCAAGTTACGGTCTGAGTTTCACCTAGTGCGCAGTAACCTGTGGTCGGAAAAGTTAAATGCACAACAATATCTTCATCACCACCAATTTTATGTATTATTTCTCAATATGTAAATAAACCAAATGTTTGCAAACTCACTAGATGCAGTGTAAAACAGTGAGATATAGATCTTTGTTTCACATAACCATCCGAGTTGCCACGCCAAGATGTAGATAATCTCAAATTTGTTTGAATCACTAGAGAAATCATTCAAACTTATCATCATAGCCTTTTGAATCACCAAATATTGTGAATAACACAAACAAACAAACCAACCAACCAGCCCAGTAAAATCCCACTCTTGTTTATAAAAAGCACACAAAAGCACCAACTAAAACCGAGGTGCCAACGCAAAAGCTTTATATATACATGTACAACCTGAAAAGCATGATATACAACAACCTGTTGCATGAAAAATATGGGAAATACACGAGGGTCAATTTTTTTCCAAGAAATCATGCCTCGAGGCGCTTTTTGAAAAATGTGTGTCTTATGCTACCAAAAGTGCAGGGGCTTGAAATAAGGCTCTGCATAGGAACTGTTATTTGTAAACGATCACCACTAGCATCATCATGTCTTGGATTCATAGCTAGGGCTGTAAGCGAGCTGAACCGCTCATGAGCTATTTAAATCGAGTCGAGCTTAAATAAGTGATTAAAAATTAGGATACAACAATTTTGAGGCTCAGATATGTCAACAATTGAAGAAAGAGGATAAATCCGCCATGGCTACATACTAAACCATTGCCATGTGAGAGTACATGACCATCCGGGTAGTCCCGCCAAGATGCAGATAATCTCATCTTTGCTCGATTTGAAGCATCAAAATTCATCACCATCACCATCATCATCTTTTAGAGACAAACTTAATCCAATGCGCAAGGAATTTCCACTAGTTACAACACAACTGAAAGAATTACTAACACTGTGTTCCCGAGTTTAATAACAAGTGTTTATCTGTGTGATTTTAAAGATGAAGGGATGAATTCTGAAGAAAATCATTGGCTTCAAAGAACGATGTTTGACTTAAAATAAAGTCAAAATCAAACTTCACAAAGGAGGGCAACCACCCTTAAAAAAAACTCTTTCTTCCTCTATACTCGCCTCATTCCATATGAGTGAAAATAAAGCTGAAGAAAAAAACGTATTTTTTTTTGCTCAGATCTGCAAAGATGAAAGCGGACAAAGTGGATCAGACTCCAGTATGGCTGCATCACAAATTCACAACCTGTGTTGCCTTGCCAAGATACGGCCCGCTTTCACACAATGTCCACTAACATATCATGCTAGGAAATATTATATGCAGAACATCTTCAACAATTCATCATCAACAATTCAACATCATCATCGTATCATCATAGATTTATTGCCACTTGCATTCACCACAGAAAATGTTATCAAAATTTAAACCAAAGGGCTGTTGACATCTGAAAAACCAAAGGCCTAAAAGTATCTTTGTTTGACTAAATAAAGTCAAAATCAGACTTAAGAGACATAGACATTGCATCATTTCATGACACCTTAGCGAAGTTGTTTGAAAACAATAACTCAGGTTCAGATCATAGTTGTCAAAGGCACAAGGCGCTTAAAATGCGAGGATCCGAGATAAGCAAGGCGCATAGCATAAACATGTCATTTTTTGGGGTTTTGACATGTTTTAGGCTTCTTTTGGGATAAGTTTAGGCTGGTTCCAGGCCAGGGTTCAAATCCCAACACAGACTAGACTAGACATAAAACATAACTTGAATCGAACGATTTATAAGTATATTGGTCGAAAATACTTATTGCAGCATGAATTGAGGCTCAGATTTGTAAACAATCAAAGAAAGAGGATAAATCCACCATGGCTGCAAACACACAGGTCACAAAGTGAAAGAACAAGACTATTTCACATGACCAGGAAGACTGCCCCGCCAAGATGCGGATAATCCCAACTTTTCTCAACTTGACCACAATGAAATCCATCATCACAGCCTCTTAAAACGCAACAAATCTTCATTCTACAGGAACATATATTGAAGATTCAGTGTAATTTTTCTGTATTTGGAAAATGTAGTAAAATCCATAGTGTTTATTTCTGAAAATCATTGGCGTCAAAGAGCCACATTTGATTAATAAAGTCAAAATAGGACTTCAATTCGAACAAAAAGGTGCAACCACTCCTGAAAACACTGAAATCGCATAATTTGAAACTTCGTTTTAAAGAAAGCGTGCTTGAGGCACTAGGCAATATGGAAAACGCCTCAGGGCCTAGAGGTGACGCCTCATGCACATCTGGGTCAAAATTAGTCAATATTAGGGTGAGCAGGAGGCTGATGTGTAAAAACAACCAAATGGATATGAAGAAATTCATAAAAAGGATGATGATATGTTATGTATAACAGTTGAGAGAGATGTAGCTTCTGAGTGTACATAAAGCTTATACTACACCTTGTATACGTGAGGTTCTCTCCTTGGCTATCGGAACATGAACCTAGACGCCTCAAATCGCCTCATGCTATTTAAAAGCAAGATAGAACAAAGGAGATCAGACACCGCCATTTGTGTTTATCGTCTCTGTTCGTTCGATTGTCTACAGATCTGGACTTCATTGTTGTTTATCCCTATGCAGTTAATATCAGTGATATATCGGTAATATATCGGTTATCGGTCCCCATGTAAAATATCGGTGTCAATTATGGGTCAGAATAGCGGTACCGATATTATCGTCGATATTATCCCTTAAAAAAACTGTTTCTTCCATCTCCTCTGAATCGCCTCATATCGTCTGAGTGAAAATAAAGCTAAAGAACAAAACGTGTTGTTTTGGCTCAGGTCTGCAAATATGAAAAAAGACAAAGTGGATGGGACTCCGGCATGGCTGCATCACAACCCGTGTTGCCTTGCCAAGATACGGGCCCAATTTCACACAATGACCGCTAACTTATCATGCTCGAAATATTATACGCAGAACAACATCTTCATCGCCAACACAGATGCAGAGGCATAGATAAAGATAAAGTATAGTTAAACCTTTCTATCATCATAGATTCATTGCCACTTGCATTCACCATAGAAAATATTATCAAAATTTAAACCAAATGGCTGTTAGACATCTGAAAAACAAAGGCCTAAAAGTACCTTTGTTTGACTAAATAAAGTAAAAAAACGGACTTAAGGGTCATAGATATTGCATCATTTCATGACATCTGACTAAAGTTGTTTGAAAACAATAACTCAGGTTCAGATCATAGTTGTGAAAGGCACAAGGCACTTAAAAAGTGAGGACCCAAGATACACAAGGCGCATAGCATAAACATGCCATTTTTTTGGGGGGTTTTAGACTTCTTTTGGGATAGTTTAGACCAGTTTGCCAGCCAAAATTCTCAGAATTTGGCTGGGTCGGGGCTGGAATATGCCTGGATGGCAGTGAGGCCCGAGCCTTTAAGTTTTGACTAATCTTTAAGTTTTCCTCTATTGTTGAGATTATAGCAAAACGGTAGTGTGGTTGCAGAATAGCTGTTAAATTTGATCAAAAATAACCGTCGATAACAACCGCGCCTTACAAGACGTATATATATGTATTTACCGGCAGTTTGTTCGGTACCAAGATTCTATAATATCCATTCATGTTTCTCTGTTCTCTGTATAAACACACACACAAACACGAGTACGGAACGATTACGATGATGGCTTCCGCCAACAGATATATTACCAATATATATCACCGATATTAACTGCATAGGGATAAACAACTATGGAGTCCAGATCTGTAGACAATCGAACGAACAGCGACGATAAACATAAACCCACCATGGCTGCATACTTTATCGGTTGCCATGTGAAACCACATGAGCATCCCTGCCACCCCACCAAGATGTGGGCAATCTCAATTTTGCTCAGTTTCACTCAGACGCATTAAAATTCATCAAATCATCATCATTATTACAACTAATCCAACAGCTGTAAGAATTTAGTTGTGTTGTAAGTTGTAAGCTGTAAACTAACCAACTGGGGTAGCCCAGTTGGCCACCGACACCCACCTCTTCCCAGAGGTACCGGGTTTGAGTCTTGGGAGTGGCATATGTCGCCCAGGGTAAGAACTCGGCATGGGGAAGTCACCGCAGAGCTAGCTTGGTCGGGTAGCGGCTCCCGGAGTGAGATCACTCCGGCGGTTGGGAGGACCGTGCACTCCCCCCCCCCCCCCCACTCTTAAATACATAGAAGAAAGCAAACAGTTGTTGATCTGTGAAGATATTCATCAGCTTAAAAGAACGATGTTTGACTTACATAAAGTCGATCAGACATAGACAGAGGAAGGCAACCACTCTTAAAAAACCTGTTTCTTCCATCTCCTCTGAATCGCCTCATATCGTCTGAGTGAAAATAAAGCTGAAGAACAAAACGTGTTGTTTTGGCTCAGGTCTGCAAATATGAAAACGGACAAAGTGGATGGGACTCCGGCATGGCTGCATCACAACCCGTGTTGCCTTGCCAAGATACGGGCCCAATTTCACACAATGTCCGCTAACTTATCATGCTCGAAATATTATACACAGAACATCTTCATCGCCAACACAGATGCAGAGGCATAGATAAATTTAAACCAAATGGCTGTTAGACATCTGAAAAACAAAGGCCTAAAAGTACCTTTGTTTGACTAAATAAAGTAAACAAACGGACTTAAGGGTCATAGATATTGCATCATTTCATGACATCTGACTAAAGTTGTTTGAAAACAATAACTCAGGTTCAGATCATAGTTGTGAAAGGCACAAGGCACTTAAAAAGTGAGGACCCAAGATACACAAGGCGCATAGCATAAACATGCCATTTTTTTTGGGGGTTTTAGACTTCTTTTGGGATAGTTTAGACCAGTTTGCCAGCCAAAATTCTCAGAATTTGGCTGGGTCGGGGCTGGAATATGCCTGGATGGCAGTGAGGCCCGAGCCTTTAAGTTTTGACTAATCTTTAAGTTTTCCTCTATTGTTGAGATTATAGCAAAACGGTAGTGTGGTTGCAGAATAGCTGTTAAATTTGATCAAAATTCAGTAAAAAACAAGTGACTAAAAATCGAGATAAAACAATTTGAGGCTCAGATATGTGAACAATAGAACAAAGAGGATAAATCTGCCATGGCTGCATACTACCCGTTGCCATTTGAAAGCACATGACCATCCGGGTTGCCCCGCCAAGATGCAGATAATCTCATCTTTAACACATTAAAAATCATCATCACAGCCTCTCAAAACTCATCAAATCAATATATCACCGATATAACCGATATCACTGAATTGTTAGTGTTAAATTGCTATATATATGAATTCTGCATGATATTAAAATTACCGATATCTCACCGAGATAACCTATATCTCAGATATCGGTCTGATATTTTACCGCATTAACTGCATAGATCACAGCCTCTTAAAAAATCATCATCCTCACCTTCAACAGACAAACTTAATCCAACGCGCGGGGAATTTCCACTAGTTACAACACAACTGATTACAAACACTGTGTTCCCAAGTTTAATAATAATAATAAGAGTACACTTCCGTTTTGCTCCCTGTGATTCTTCCCTCTCTTTTGCTTCGTCTTCAATTTGTAGCTAACAAATTGGTATCAGAGCTACCGATTCTCGGAGCTTCTATGTATCAATCACGATCATAATTCGTCCGATTCATTCGATTCTTTGAAATTGATCATTGTTCGATCAATTTCTGTTGGTGATTTCGTTCAAAAACACCGATATAACCGATATCACTGAATTGTTAGTGTTAAATTGCTATATATATGAATTCTGCATGATATTAAAATTACCGATATCTCACCAAGATAACCTATATCTCAGATATCGGTCTGATATTTTACCGCATTAACTGCATAGATCACAGCCTCTTAAAAAATCATCATCCTCACCTTCAACAGACAAACTTAATCCAACGCGCGGGGAATTTCCACTGGTTACAACACAACTGATTACAAACACTGTGTTCCCAAGTTTAATAATAATAATAAGAGTACACTTCCGTTTTGCTCCCTGTGATTCTTCCCTCTCTTTTGCTTCGTCTTCAATTTGTAGCTAACAAATTGGTATCAGAGCTACCGATTCTCGGAGCTTCTATGTATCAATCACGATCATAATTCGTCCGATTCATTTGATTCTTTGAAATTGATCATTGTTCGATCAATTTCTGTTGGTGATTTCGTTCAAAAACCTTGAATTTGATTCCTTGTTCGATCAAATTCTGTGCGATTCTTTCAATTCTCAAATTGATCTTTGTTCGATCAATTGAAATTCAATTCAAAGAAGATGGCAACATCTCGTAATCAATCAATGGAACAGAGGATGCAAGATTATGATGTAGCTTTGGTTCGTTTGGAATCAGTAGTTACCAAAAATACGGAGAATATAGCATCCATGAAAACCCAAATGGAAAATCAAATGAATGAAATCCTTCGAAGTATTCAAGCCCTGAGTAACAATCAAGGTCCACAGGCACAAGTTCAGCAGATTGTTGGTCCTTATCATAACAGCAACAATAGGCTCACAAAGATGGAATTTCCAAAGTTTAATGGGGAAAACATTGAGGGATGGATGTGCAGGGTGGAACACTTCTTTGATATTGATGCTACCCCTGAAAATCTTAAGGTAAAGTTTGTAATAGTTCATTTGGAAGATATAGCTTTACTTTGGCATCAATCGTTTGTGAAATCTAGAGGGGGTAGTATTGAGGAATGTTGTGGAATGAATACAAGGGGTTTATAGTTGCAAGATTTGGGTCAAGTCTTAATCAATATGCTATGGGTGCATTGGTTGATTTGAGAGCCATTAAAACTGAAATTGGCAATCCAGTTAAGTTGATTAGACCAAGGAATTTGCCTGAGGCATACATGTTGGCCAGAATTCAAGAAGATAATAATGCATCTTTTAGTCGATATAGTAAGCCCTTCAAAACTTCATTCTCTCCTATTAATAAGCCGGTAGGAGGAACCAATATTCCATTGTTACCTGCACCATTACCTAAACCTAAGCCTATGAATGCTAGAAGATTGTCTCATAAGGAAATTGAAGAAAAGAGGGCTAAGGGGGAGTGTTTTGGGTGTAATGAGAAATATACACCTAATCACATTTGCAAGAACAAGCAGATATTCTCTATTGAAATTGTTGATATAGAAGAGGACAGTAATGACGAAAATACCCTTCATGAAATGGTGATGAATCATGTTCAGGATCCTGAACCATGCATCTCATTGAATGCAATCATGGGAGTACCTTCTTATTCTACCATGAGAGTCATTGGGGCTATTGGTACAAAACCTTTGCAAATTTTAGTAGATTCTGGATCCACTCATAATTTCTTGAATTTGGATTTGGCCTTAAGAATGAGGTGTCCTATTAAAGAAGTGGCTGAGTTGAATATCACTGTGGCAGATGGCAACAAGATGTCTTGTACTCAATTGTGTGAGAACTTTAAGTGGATGATGCAGGGAAATTGGTTTAGTGCAGATGTCATGCTTGTTCCTTTAAGCAACTATGACATGGTTTTAGGAGTTCAATGGCTACAAACCTTGAATGATATAAACTGGAATTTTAAGCAACTTACCATGAAGTTCAAGGTGGGTGATCAGTTGTTTGAATTAAAAGGTATTGGGTCAAATATAATGACATTATGCACTGCTGAAAAGATGAATGTGCTGTTGAGTGACCCTAAAGGCATAGCAAGTACACAGCTGTATAGTTTACAAGCTTTGGATGCTGAGATTTTTCAACATGAGACAAGGGTTGTTCGAAACAATGAAAATGAAGCATTGAATTCTTTATTGAAAAAGTATGATGATGTTTTTGCTGTACCTACTGTTTTGCCTCCAAAAAGGGATTGTGATCATAGAATTGTTCTCAAAGATGAGAATATTACCATCAATCAAAGGGCCTATAGATATCCTGCTCACCAAAAAGATGTGATTGAAAGTCTTACTCAAGAGTTGTTGGATGCTGGAACAGTAAGGAATAGTCAAAGTGCTTTTGCTTCTCCTGTAGTCCTGGTCAAAAAGAAGGATGGAACTTGGAGGTTTTGTGTGGATTATAGAAAACTGAATGAGGCAACTATAAAAGACAGGTTTCCTATTCCATTAATTGAAGAATTATTGGA
This sequence comes from Helianthus tuberosus, assembly GCA_030545235.1. NCBI lineage: Eukaryota > Viridiplantae > Streptophyta > Magnoliopsida > Asterales > Asteraceae > Helianthus > Helianthus tuberosus. The sequence continues at coordinate 69,114,733 of CM060385.1, read as the reverse complement.
TGAATTGGGAGGGGCCACTGTATTTTCAAAATTGGATCTTAGGGCTGGTCAAAAAGAAGGATGGAACTTGGCGATATTTGACCGATATAACCAATATATCACTGAATTGTTAGTGTTAAATTGCTATATATATAAATTCTGAATGATATTAAAATTACAGATATCTCACCGAAGTAACCTATATCTCAAATATCGGTCCTTGACCGATATCCGATAATTTACCGCATTAGCTGCATAGATCACAGCCTCTTAAAACTCATCAAATCATCATCCTCACCTTCAACAGACAAACTTAATCTAACGCGCGGGGAATTTCCACTAGTTACAACACAAAATAAAAGGATTACAAATGCTGTGTTCCCGGAGTTTAATAATAATAATAACAACAATATTATTATCTGTAGTTAGGAAACATGAAGGGTTGTTGCTTTATAAAGAAAATCATTGGCTTGAAAGAACAATGTTTCACTTAAATAAAGTCAAAATTTGACTTGGTAGAGTAGGTCAACAACCCTTAAAAACCTTCTCCTCTGAAATAGCCTCATTTCGTCTGAGTGAAAAAAAAAAAAAAAAACTTAATGTGTGTTTTTAGGCTCTGATCTGCAAATATGAAAGCGGACAAAGTTGGTGGGGATTCGACATGGCTGCATCACAACCCATGTTGCCCCGCCAAGATACGGGCCCACTTTCACAGAATGTCCGCTATGTTACTAACTTATTATTATGCAGAACGAAATCTTCATCGCCAACACAGATGTAGAGGTATAGATATACAGATAGATAGACATGTATATGTATAGAAAGAGAGAAAGAAGGTGTTGGTATAACATTGTCTTCTGTACATTAAACTTATAGTACGTAGAGCAACACCTTCTATATGTGAGGTTCTCGCCTCAGAATTCGGAACCTAAACACCGGCTCAAAGCGTCTCGTGCCATTTCGAACCAAGATTGAAGGAAGGGGATCAGACACCGCCATGGCTGCACCACCATTCGTGTTGCCCGCCAAGTTACGGTCCGAGTTTTATCTAGTGCCCCAGTAACCTCCAACTTTATGTAACATTTCTCATTAAATATATAAACAAAAATACCATATGTTTGCCATCTAAGAGTGCTGTTGCTGATTACCGGGGAGCAAATAGAGACAACTCATCAGTTCAACGTTCAACATGATCCAATACAGTCCTTACGAGGCTCAACTTTGTAAATGGAACATAATGGATAGACTGCCATGGCTGCAAACTTACTAGATGCAATGCATAACAGAGAGATATAGAACCTTGTTTCACATCACCATCCCAGTTGCCCCGCCAAGATACACATAATCTCAAATGTGTTCAAATCACCAGAACAGAGGCGCCAAGCATGATTTACCCAATATTCGGAGACAAGTAAGCTTTATATATTTTTTAATTGGAAATTACATACATATACAACCTAAAAAGCATGTTGTACAACAACCTGCTGCACAAAAATATGAGAAATACATGAGGCGCGCGCCTCATGTACAACTTTTTGCAAAGAAATCACACCTCGGGAGCGCCTTTTGAAAAACATGTTGCGCTTTGCGCATAGGTGCCCCTTTTTAAACCAAGATCCCGCTAATATTAGGGCTGTAAACGAGCCGAACTGCTCATGAGCTACTCGATTAGAGTCAAGCTTAAACTAGTGATTAAAATTTGGGATAAAACAATTTGAGGCTCGGATCTGTAAACAATTGAACAGAGAGGATAAATCCGCCATGGCTGCATACTTACCGGTTGCCATGTTAAACCACATGACCATCCGGGTTGCCCCGCCAAGATGCGGATAATCTCATCTTAGCTCGATTTCACTCAGACGCATTGAAATTCATCATCACAGCCTCTTAAAACTAATCAAATCATCAGTGGTGGAGCTGGAACGAAAACTCTGTTGGGGCCAGACTCTCAAAATCCAAATAAGTGGTGGCCGAACTATTAAAAATCCAATATTTTACGCTACAAAAAAATTCAGAAATTTTCAGTAAAATTAAGAACAAAAAAATCGATGGGGACAGGGCCACCCGGATCACCATTATCCTCCGCCCCTGATCATCATCAACAGACAAACTTAATCCAACACACGAGGAATTCCACTGGTTACAACACAAGTAAACGGATTACTAACGCTGTGTTCCCGATTTCTTTTTTTTTTTTTTTTTTTGAGCGGCAAATTTGGATCAAAACCCAATGACCATGGGAAAACCCCTTTGGGAAATCGAACCCAGAACCTATTGGTCCCAAAGTTTATCCCACCCCAAGATGCCACTAGGCTATAATAATATCTGTAGTTTGGAAAGATGAAGGGTTGTTGACTTATTAAGAAAATCATTGGCTTCAATGAACGATGTTTGACTTGAATAAAGTCAAAATCGGAGTTTGATGGAGGAGGTCAACAACCCTTAGAAACCTTCTCCTCTGAAATAGCCTCATTTTGGCGGAGTGAAAATAAAACTTTGTGTGTGTTTTTGGCTCAGATCTGCAAATATGTTTGCCATCAAACAGTGAAAGAAAGAACAAGAGTAAATTACTTTTTGAGTCCTTGTATTTTAGTGGTTTTAACCATTTGAGTCCAAAATCAAAATGTTTAACGCCCTGAGTCTCTAGACACTTTTTTTTATAACCAATTGAGTCCTTTTGAGTCCAAATTTTAACCTTTTGAGTCCAATTTTTTGGACTCAAATCGTTATAAAATGAACAAAATTGGACTCCAAACGTTATAAAATAAATGACTAGGGACTCAGGGCGTTAAACTTTTTGATTTTGGACTCAAGTGGTTAAAACCACTAAAATACAGAGACTCAAAAAGTAATTTACTCAAACAACAATAGGGACAAAAATCATCAGCTTAATTAACCTTTTGGTTTCCGTCCCTCGAAGGGCTGTTTATTAACGCTGAACAATAGGGACAAAAATCATCAGCTCAATGAGATCCAATAACAAATTAAGTGTTTTAAGTCTTATATATAGCAATTTAACACTAACAATTCAGTCTACTCTCCTACGATTCAGCAGGGAAGGTAAGGTTCGATCAGCAGGTAAGCCTCGATTCAGCAACTTCGATTAGCCACCATTTCTTCTCTATTACGATTGAATTGTTTTTTCGGAACGCCAATATGGTCATCGGAAACGCGATCCCAAGCGAACCCGGATCGTTTTCGTACCGCGAATTGGATCGGACGAACCAAAACGAAAATCGTGCCATGACGAGCGAATTATGTGACAATGGATACACCACCATGGCTGCAAACTCACTAGATGCAGTGTAAAACAGTGAGATATAGATCTGTGTTTCACATAACCATCCAAGTTGCCACGCCAAGATGTAGATAATCTCAAATTTGGTTGAATCACTAGATAAATCATTACAACTTATCATCATAGCCTTTTAAATCACCAAATATTGAGAATAACACAAACAAACAAACCAACCAGCCCAGTAAGATCCCACCTGTGTTCATAAAAAGCGACAAGCGCACAAAAGCACCAAGGTCTAAAACCGAGGTGCCAACGCAAAAGCTTTATATATACATGTACAACCTGTTGCATGAAAAACAGGGGAAATGCATGGGGCACACGCCTTAGGGTCAATTTTTTTCCAAGAAATCATGCCTCTGAGGCGCTTTTTGAATCGAGTCGAGCTTAAATGAGTGATTAAAAATTAGGATAAAACAATTTTTGCTCAGATCTGCAAATATGAAAGCGGACAAAGTGGATTGGACTCCAGTATGGCTGCATCACAACCTGTGTTGCCTTGCCAAGATACGACCCGCTTTCATAGTTGTCAAAGGCACAAGGCGCTTAAAAAGCGAGGACCCGAGATAAGCAAGGCGCATAGCATAAACATGCCATTTTTTTTTTGTGTGTGTGTGTGTGTGGGGGGGGGTGTTTAGACTTCTTTTGGGATAGTTAAGACCAGTTTGCCAGCCAAAATTCTCAGAATTTGGCTGGGTCGGGGCTGGAATATGCCTGGATGGCAGTGAGGCGCGCGCCTCATGGTCAACTTTTTGCAAAGAAATCGCGCCTCGGGTGCGCCTTTTGAAAAACATGTTGCACTTTGCACATAGGCGCACTTTTTTAAACCAAGATCCCGCTAATACTAGGGCTGTAAACGAGCAGAACTGCTCATGAGCTACTCGATTAGAGTCAAGCTTAAACTAGTGATTAAAATTTGGGATAAAACAATTTGAGGCTCAGATCTGTAAACAATTGAACAGAGAGGATAAATCCGCCATGGCTGCATACTTACCGGTTGCCAAGTTAAACCACATGACCATCCGGGTTGCCCCGCCAAGATGCGGATAATCTCATCTTTGCTCGATTTCACTCGGACGCATTGAAATTCATCATCACAGCCTCTTAAAACTAATCAAATCATCATCATCAGTGGCGGAGCTGGAACGAAAACTCAGTTGGGGCCAGACTCTCAAAATCCAAATCAGTGGTGGCCGAACTATTAAAAATCCAATATTTTACGCTACAAAAAAAATCGGAAATTGTCAGTAAAATTAAGAGCGAAAAATCGATGGGGACAGGGCCACCCGGGTCACCATTATCCTCCGCCCCTGATCATCATCAACCGACAAACTTAATCCAACACACGAGGAATTCCACTAGTTACAACACATGTAAACAGATAACTACCGCTGTGTTCCCGAGTTTTTTTTTTTTTTTTTTTTTTTGAACGGCAAATTTGGATCACCGAAGGACCACCGGAGTATCATCGTGCAACCAGCGGAACCACCCGATCATATCAATCTCCGGTAGGCATAATGCTTATACACCGATTCAGGAGAAACCCAATGAATATGGGAAAACCCCCCTTGGGAATCGAACCCAGAACCTATTCTTAACCCACCCAACATGCCACTAGGCTATAATAATATCTCTAGTTTGGAAAGATGAAGGGTTGTTGACTTATGAAGAAAATCATTGGCTTGAAAGAACGATGTTTGACTTGAATGAAGTCAACAACCCTTAAAAACCTTCTCCTCTGAAATAGCCTCATTTTGACTGAATCTTTTGTTTAGTTAATAAATTACAACTCGTGACTGAGTGAAAATAAAACTTTGTGTGTGTTTTAGGCTGTGTTCCAGAGATCCACTTAACAGGGGGAGGGGAGGGAAAATGGGGTTTTTTTGCCTGAAAATAGTCTTTCCAATTTGGAAAGACATGGAGGGGAGGGGAGGGATGGGGATGGATTTTTAACTCGGGAACACACTCAGATCTGCAAATATGAAAGCGGACAAAGTGGGTGGGGCTCCGCCATGGCTGCTTCACAACCCGTGTTGCCCCGCCAAGATACAGGCCCACTTTCACACAATGTCCGCTAACTTATTGTTATTATGCTCGGAATAATGATATATCATATACAGAAAGAAAGAAATCTTCATCACCAACACAGATGCAGAGGTATAGATATACATACATATATAGAGAGAGAGAGAGAGAAAGGGGGTGTTGGTATTGGCATTGTTGTTGCTGTTGCTGTTGAAGGGCTGTTGATTAATGGGGGACGAAATCATTGGCTCAAACATGGATGATGATGTTGTGGCAAGAGAGGTGGCAACCACCCTTTTGAAACCTACCGACCCTCTCGCCGGAGCCTCATTCGATTTTTCCGAGCATATTTTCCCCAAACATGGATGATGCGTAGGGTTTGTTTCAGGTGACATAATTCCCAGCTACAACAGGATTTGATTCTCAGATCTAAAGTTTTTTGGGGAAGAAGAACTGCTGTTTGGGTTTTTGGGTTTTTTTTGGGGATAGGATAAATGGGGGGTATAAAGGAATCAAGGGCATGTTTGGGTAAACTTTTTAAAACAACTTATTGACGCTTTTTGAAAAAGTTAGTATAGAGTAACTTATTGATTTATTGGTTTTTCCCCTTCACATAAACCCCAAACATCATTTTAGAGCTTATGACTTTTCAAAAAGCTAATAAGTCAATAAGTTGTTTCAAAAAGCTTAGCCAAACATGCCCTAAATGAGTATAATTAATTTAAGAGTAAACTGTCATTTTGGTCCCTGTGGTTTGGTCATTTTTGCCATTTTAGTCCAAATCTCAAACTTTTTAAATCTGGGTTCCTGTGATTTCAGTTTTATTGCCATTTTGGTCCAAATCTCAAATCAGGTCAGATTTCTAAAAAAAAAACCTGGTTTTGTCCTATTCCTTAGGGGTAATTTGGTCATTTCTTTTATTATTTTAACAAATCAGACCTGTTTATTATAACATCCCCCAACCCAACATCATCTTCTCCAACCCTGATCTTCCCCAAATTAAAATCAGACATGTTCATCGCCATCCCCAAATTAAAATGAGACATGTGCAACGTACACCCCACCACCACCACCTCCACCACCACACCTCCACCAATGTTGCACAACCCACACGAACGCACCTCCAGCCCTGCTGCAAAATCCCCACCACCGCACCTCCAACCCCGCTGCAAAACCCCCATCACCACACCTACTCCCCCAAAATCCACCCAAAATCAAAACCCTAAATTCAACCCTCTAACAACTCCAACCACCACCGCCTCCAATTAGAACCGCCACATAACCACACCGTCACAGTCTTCGTCACACTCTCTCTCTCTCTCTTCCGATCACTCTCTTTCTCTCTCTCTCTTTGAAGCCACAGCCACCAGTTGCTATGTGACGATGGAGGTGCAACGATGGAGGTGGAGGAACGATGATAGAGGTCCGACGGTGGAGGTGGACCTGATTGGAGAAGATGATGTTGGGTTGGGGGATGGTATCTGCTGCTGGATTTTGTGCTCTGAAGAGAGGAGAGAGAGAGACAGAGACAGGGGTGGTGGTGTAGTGGTGGTGCGGTGGGTTTGGGAGGGTTTGGGTTTGAAGAAGATGATGATGGTCTGCAGATGTTGAAGCTTGTCATATTTTGTTTGGGGAAGTAAGTTGGGGATGATGGTTTGGTCTGCAGATGTTATATGCAAGCTTATATATAACAGTTTAATATGTTATAATAAAATTCAAATGACCTAAATGCCCCTGAACAAAAAGACAAAATAGGCACGTTGCAACAGTAAAAAAAAGGTTTTTGAATTTTGGACTAAAATGACAATAAAAGTGAAACCACAGGGACCCAGATTTAAAAAGTTTGAGATTTGGACTAAAATGGCAAAAGTGCCCAAACCACAAGGACCAAAACCACAGGGACCAAAATGGCAGTTTACTCTTAATTTAATGATTTAACTGTTATAAAAACTGGACGATTATACCCCTGAACAAAAAGACAAAACTACCAGCTTTTAATAGTGAAATAGGAGGTAATTTGAATTTTGGACTAAAATGGCAACAAAAGTGAAACCACAGGGACCCAAATTTAAAAAGTTTGAGATTTGCACTAAAATGACAAAAGTGCCCAAACCATAGGAACCAAAATGGCAGTTTACTCTAAAGAGAAATATAAAATTTAGAAGATAGTTTATTTAGTTATAATTTTTAGGTATTGGAAAAACGCTAACGTGCGCGTTGCGGATGGCCCATAATGACATATTATTACCTAAATTAGGTATATAGTTATGGCTTATCCGCAATGCGTAGATTCTCAATACTAGTTATTGAAAAGTTGTATATTACTATTTCTAATAGATTAAGGTTAAATTAAAAATCTAGTTTTTTCACTTATTTATGAAATGTATTCTCTTATCCAAATACACCAATCATTTTTTGGTTTAACGCGATTTAGGAAAGAGTACCTAGTGATTTATAGTGTGATTATGTGACAGGAATAATCATATTTTGGGTTGCCTAATATAACCTCTTTTTATAAATGAGTCATGTAAGGCTTAACCCTTGTAATAAACGATTGATCTATAACATGTTTCTCTTCATCAGGATGAAGACTTCCCAACTTCCGATCATTTTTGTCTACCTCCCTATATTGCAATTCGTCTCTACATATAAACCTTTTTTTAAGAGTCAAATTGTTAGAAAAGGACACATGAGTATCACCCTCCCTCTCCATCTAGGTATCAACGTCTCTTTGGTGAACATTTTAGGGGGCTTAAAATGGATTTCAAAATCAGAACCCTTTTCGAAAAAGAAAAAAGATATTGTTTACACTCCTGAAACATGGGAATACGGTAACACACATTTTTGCTTAGGTTAGAGTTAGCGTATTACACAAATAACTATACGTGCTGTGTGCGGGTTCACCAATTCAACCCGTTAACCCAAAACTCATGTTTAGCTTGTTGATACTAATCATATTATGAACTTTCATATAGAGAATTAGTCAAATAAAATAAGTCGGTTCTTTCTAATCATATCATGAACTTTATCTTTATTCTAGTTCTTGTCATATAATACAAGACATATATTCATCATTTTTTATCACCTGGTATGTATCTTTATCTTTATTTTTATCTTAATGTCTTAATCCGAACATCATTTATCATTGTTTAAACCACACATGAGATAGCATACTAATTGTAACTTTCACATAGGTGTTACCAAGATACGTTAAAGGATAATCACGGAAATCCCCACTAGCATGGACCTGGTGAAGAAGTACGTAAGTAGTACACCTTCATCGCAACATGAAAGGACAAATCATAAGGCAATCAGCAAGCCATTATATTATATTAGGCAGAGCCGGCCCTTAAGGAGGGCGGGGAGGACAACCGAACAGGGCCCGTGATTTCGTAGGGCCTGTAATTTTTAAAAAAAATCCGATATTATATATGTAAATTTTTTTTTAATAGGGTATAACCAAAAAAATATTAACATAGGCCCACTTAAAAAAATCCTATTGTTTAAACTATTTAGCCCATTAGGTTAGTGAGCCCAATACCCAAATATTATCTAAAAACTAATTAAAAAAATAAAGTGCCAGTGGGCGGCAATCAGGGAAAAGAAACGTCGGAACTGAGGATTGAGGAAGAACATCGGCGATCATCATTCATCATCAGCAGGGCCTTCGTCCTTCGATTTCATCATTTCAGTCGACAGTCACAACACCAGGTCATAAGGTATATATTGGATTATTGGTCCTGCAACCTTAAGTTTGTACCTGAATATTTTTTCCCTTTGAATATTAATATCGTGAATGATGTTAACATTTATTTCATCTTTTGATTATTTGGGTATTGGGCTCCCTTTGAATATTTTTTCCCTTTGAATATTGATATCGTGAATATTTTTTTCCCTTTGAATGATGCAACCTTAAGTTTGTACCTTAAGTTTGATTATTGGTCCTGCAACCTTAAGTTCATCTTTTCGATTTCAATTATATATGTCGAATTCATTTAACATTTATTTAGTTAACTTATGTCGATTTCGGATTTCAGTTCATTTATGTTGTTGTCGAACATTATTTAGGCGTTAATGACTTAATGGCTCCTAAACAACCATCCGGATGGCAAAAACGTCAAAAGAGGAAACGACAAGATGAATTGGTGAAGTCACAAAAGGGTGCTATGCAAAAATTTTTGACGCCTAATCCGCCTATTGTTGATGTGGAAAAACCACAAGAGCATGTTGAAGTAGAACGGGAACACGATCAAGTAGAACAAGAGCAAGAACGGGAACACAAAAGGGTGCTATGCAAAAATTTTTGACGCCTAATCCGCCTCTGTGTTTACGGTATGTCATTCATTCGAATACTATATTTTGTATTTTGTTAATTGCATTGTTTATCGAATACTATATTTTTGTCAACCGTTCAAAGTTGTATGAAAAAAACTAGTTTAATTTTTTTATTTAGTTAAAACCTAAGGGCACGTTTTTCGAGCTCGGACAGGGTACATGAATTCTCAGGGCCGGCCCTGATATTAGGCCTATCCTTGACAAATATGATGGATAAACAAGATTCATATCGACAATTTAAGAGTCTGATAATGCCAAAAAAAACTAACTCCCCAGTAAAATCTAAGCCTTCTACAACACTTAATAAGTTGTTGGGTAGGGTGACAATGACATCATAAAGGCATTAGATTTTCATAAACAATTGCTTGTATGTGAACCAAAAAGAAAAAAACGTAGATTGTAGTTGGTATGTTCAAGTTCTAGAGTTGTTATAGGGTGGTGGCGGTGGTGCTCCCCTGTCGCGTGGAGGGGGTCTAGTCCAGGGTATAGGGGACCATTTGAGAGGATTACATGCGAGACAATTTTTTTGCACAATTTTCATTCATGAATGTAACATTGTAGGAAAAAAACTACAAAACGAAATCATTTTCAGAATGTGAATACATTATTACTGAATTGATGAAACACTGGTTAACAAGGTTATCCAGCAGGGTTGTCTCATGTATTATGGTTCAATCTCTTCCTCCACTCGCCAATCGCTGGATTCCTGCAAAACAGAACACCGGTGACTCGCCACAAGGAGGGGAATAGGGGGTTCTCCTTGTGACCACCCTCAGACATGAGAATAAGTACTGTTTTGAGGAGAATAGTGTGTGTTGTAGGTGAAATAGAGAGACAAATGTTAAACCTGAAGAAGGAGTCCTCTATTTATAGCCGAAGGATGAAGTAGGGAAGAGGCGACCTGCCAGCTGCCATCGAGCGCCAGCTGTCCGACCAAGAGGAATATCCTCTTGGTCTCCTCTGCAGTTACCAGAGTAGTGGATGACCAAGAGAGCACCTAAATTAACCTTAATGCGCATTGTGGATGGCCCATAATAACATATAATTACCTAAATTATGTATATATTTATGGTCCATCCATACCTTGGGGATTCTCAATACCAATTATTTAGAAGTTGTATATTACTATTTATAATAGATTAACATTAAGTTAAAAATCTAGTTTTTTCACTTATTTATGAAATGTATTCTCTTATCCAAATACACCAGTTTAACACAATTTAAGAAAAAGTACCTAGTGATTTATAGTATGATTATGTGGCAGAAATAATCATATTTTGGGTTGCCCAATATAACCTCTTTTTATAAATGATTCGTGTGAGGCTTAACCCTTTTAATAAACGATTGATCGATAACATGTTTCTCTTCGTCAGGATGAAGACTTCCCAACTTCTGATCATTTTTGTCTACCTCTCTCTCTTGCAATCCGTCTCTACATATAAACCTTTTTTTAACAGGCAAATTGTTAGAAAAAGACACAGCTAGAAAGTACCAGGAGTATCACCCTCCCTCTCCCTCTAGGTATCAACGTCTCATCTTTGGTGAACATTTTAGGGGGCTTAAAATGAATTTCAAAACCAGAACCCTTTTCGAAGAAGAAAAAAGATATTGTTTACACTCCTAAAACATGGGAATACGGTAACACACTGTGACAACTCGTATTTCCGGACTTATCTATGTGCTTAATGTAACGTATGTGAACTTAGTGTAATTATTTGATATGTTGATTTAATGAGATGATATGTGTTATATGTTATGTGAGTGTATGTATTATGTGAACGCACAACACAACCCGTGTCACACCCTGGCTTTTGCGGAAGCGTGGGTTTATTTGGTGCGACTTCTTAATACCATAGCTTAATCACAACAAAGCTATATGAAAATAAAACCATGCAGATCATCCATTGATTTAAGTTTGAAAAGTAAAATACCACAACATTGACTTAAGGCGTTGACACATGCAACGGAAATTACAACCTAATAACATAAAAACATTGTTTGAAAGACACAACCACAAACTTAAAATAGACGTAGTTTAAGAACTGTGACTCGTCCAGGTAAAATCCACAACCCCTAAACTTGGATGACCTCATAACTCTTTACGCAGCGTGAAAACGTAGCATACCGTGCCAGATCCTTAGTTCCCTGAAATACATGTAAGTTGGAAAAATCAACAATAATGTTGAGCGAGTTCATGTGTAAGTGAGTATGTAAAACCTTTGTAAGTATAAAAACCCTGGTATGTAGCAAATAAGGAAAAAGAGATCACCAATGGTTTGCAAGGCCATTGATATGTGTGAAGTGCAAGTAGGAAGACTCAAACCTAGCGGATTTATGCGTCGGGCACAAAGTCACCCCGAGGTCCGTTCTGCTGGGCCTGGGGCTGGGCTCGCTACACCCAGATAGATCTACCGCTCCTGTCCCTCGGTCCTACAATGAGGATTAATGGCCTCAAGTTGCGCCTACCCACTCACATGATCTAAGTAGTAACCCTCCTTACGCTAACCATACCATGTAAAAAGTACTCGTAATCATAGTAACATGTATTTCACCCCCGCAGGTTAGAAAACTGAAAACAGTTAAGAGAAAAAGGGGGGACATGAACTCACCGAAGTGCGTCTCTAAAAAGTAACCTCCTGGTCAACCTGCTGTGCGACGACCTACACGTACTAACTTCTATTAGACGGACGGCCGTGCCTTTGCTTAAGGTTTAATGTCTTTGGGAAATAGTTAGACAACTATTTCGTATGTGCACTTCGTAATTATTTTGTAAATATATTCCTTCCCAAGGATGGGGGTTTTAATACATGTGCGTTTTCTTGTAATTCCGAAAATATATTATTAAGTCACACTTAAAATATATTTTAATTCTTTCTCCAAAATATAAATATTTTTCCCAAAAATATTATATTTTATCACATATAATTTTCCCAAAATAATACTTTTGTCAAAATACACGTTTAAGAGTATTTTCTGAAAATACGTAAGTTACGGATAAAGATCGGGTGGTAATAATAACACCGTTGTAACTTAATATTTATTGTGAAGGCGTTTGAATTATTTTGGAGTCGTTAATATTCAGTAATATTATTTTTACCCTAAAAATAATATTTACGTAGTTCACAAAATAATCACAAAAATTTACACAAGTGTTGTTATGAAAATATATATTCTAAATATATATTTTAGCAAGTTTTATTTGTGAAAATCCCACCTCCGACACTTGGTAGTTTTGTAATAAAAATCGTGGCGAAGTTTATTTTGGGAAACAAGTTAAAAATTATGTTCATAACACTTGTGATAAAAATATTTACAAGTGTTAGATTTTTGGAAAAATTTCGCCAGAGTTTCCTCTGTAACTGGAGGTGGCCACGCTTTCAAGCGTATCATTTTCTTTTAAAAATTCAATTCAACAATGTTCCCAACATTAACAAACAACATTCCATCAACTAGTTCAAAAATATCACAAACACATGAACTTGTGGGTTGTGTAAAAGTGTGTAGTAACTTCCCATTATTCTTAATAGATCTTTCTACTTTTATAAATGAAATCGGTTTCTCGAAAATCTTATTTTTACAGAAAATGCATTTGTACATCTTCTAGTAAAAAATTACAAAAATAATTCTTTGTTAAAACTTTTTGTTACACAAGTGTCTACACACTTGTGTGTTCACAAAAATCACCTTTGTTTAGGAAAGATCCGGTTTTAAAAATATGATTTCACCTTACACTTGGTTCTTCGAAAATACCACTTGTAGATCTTTAGATCTACTAGTTTAGAACTCCATTTCATATGGAAAATTGTTTTTTTTTACACAAGTTCACGTTTATGTTGGAAAGGGTTCGTCATCTAGAAACTTTACGACTAAACATAAGACTAGTTCATGTTTTGTAAACATGATCTAGCGGGGTTTGATGACGATCCATTCCCATACTAGCAATCAACAACAATAAATAATCATAATAAAACTAGTTTTATAAGTTTTACACTAATATTCATCTATTATCCACCTTGTTCATCTTCTTTAGTAGACTTTTAATTTTGTTCTTGCATGATCATGAATTTCAACCGACAAAACTCTTATTAACCACTTTAGAATAGATCAAGAAGGCGTTTAGAGTCACTTACTACTAGCTCGAGGCTAGGGAAGAAACTAGTCGAAAACGGGTGGTTAATAGCAACGTAGAGGGGTCCTTGTGTTCCCGAGTGCACCGAGCTTCCTTATGCGTGATCCCTTACACTTGTATGTACTTGGACTTACTTGAAGGAAATTGAAAAATGGATGGATGGAAGTGAATGCTCTCGGCAGTAGGCAAAAAAAAAAAAAAAAGGAGGAAGTTGATTTTTGGTTAAGTGTTGTGAAGTGTTTAGGATCCAAGAGGTTTATTTATAAACCATTCAACATGTTTGTCCAAGGGATTTAGTGTCAACTAGATTTTAAACATTAGGATTAAAATAATCTTGCAAGGACAAGGGGTGTCACCTAAGTGGTACCTAAGTGGTGACCGATCGGTTACCTTGGGGGGGGGGTATTCGGTTAGTTTTGAACTAGATGATTAAGCATTAGTTGTTAAGTAGGACCCTTAAGTTAGTTACTAAAGTGTAGTGTCTTGTGGCGGGTGTTAGGGTATTCGGGACCCCTAACTGGCTCAGAAAAAAAAAATTAATAATGTCAATGACAATATTTTTATGTCCCAGGTTAAGTCCGGTTGTACGGTTGAATATTACTCCGTTAAAGTGTTAAATTGGTATTTAAAGTGTCGTTAATATTATTTTTAGTGACACAATTTATTCCCGACACTTTGTAAAGTGTCTAGTATTATTTTTCCAACTTTTTGCACTTTACTAGTTTAGAAAAAAAAAAAGCTGAATTTTTATTTAAAGTGCAGAATTTTGTACTTTAAAGTACGTTTTAGGCACATCCGGTCCCTATAAATATCGCCTAGTGACGCAGTTCTACAATCCTTACTTCCCTACACTCCCTACTAGTGTAGTAAACTATTCCCGGCTCATACTGGCCTTAGAGGCAGTGTCTGCCTGATGCTGGTTATATCAGCATGTTTAATGGGTATCCCGTATAGTGTGCTCACTGTGCTTTTTGTGCATCAAGGTTGTCACTGATGTTTGTGTAAAAATAATAGAGTGACAGTATAAAATGTGATGCATGAGTATGTATGTATCAGAAATCAGTAAGCAGTTTAATCACAATTGTAAGCAAGCACAGTAATTAAGCAGTAATTAAATATTAATTAATTTGTACGGATACCTGGTTTGGTGAGGGTTGTCACATTCTCCCCCCGTTAAATAAATTTCGTCCCGAAATTTAAGTTCTGCTACTAGATGCAGGGTTCTTAGGAAATAAATGGGGGTATTTCTCTTTCATACGATCCTCACGTTCCCACGTGAATTCAGGTCCATGCCTAGCATTCCAACGAACTTTGACGAGTTTGACACTGCTCCTGCGAGTTTTGTTAACTTTCCAATCCGTGACCTCAACAGGTTCTTCAGTGAAGTGGAGCATGTCGTCGATATGTACTTTGTCAGCAGGAATGATCAGTGTATCTTGTGTTGGACTCTTTCTTAAATTGGATACATGGAATGTATCGTGAACACCATGGAGTTCAGCAGGTAGGTCCAACTTGTAGGCTACAAGCCCAATCCTTTGCAGAATTCTGAAAGGGCCAATGTAACGCGGATTCAACTTCCCACGCTTTCCGAAGCGTGCCACACCCTTCCAGGGTGAAACTTTCAATAAAACCATATCTCCAACTTGAAATTCCAAAGATTTCCGCTTTGGATCTGCATAGGCTTTCTGTCGGTGGCGAGCCGCCTCGATGCGTTTTCGAATTTGTGCGATCTTGTCTGTAGTCTCTTGGACTAATTCAGGACCAACGAGTTGTCTATCACCCGCGTCAGCCCAGCATAAGGGTGATCGACATTTGCGTCCATAAAGAGCTTCAAACGGCGCGGCTCCAATGCTCGTGTGGTAGCTGTTGTTGTACGAAAATTCGACCAATGGTAAATGTTTATCCCAGCTACCACCAAGATCCATTACACATGCTCTCAGCATATCCTCCAATGTCTGAATAGTTCTTTCACTTTGCCCATCAGTTTGCGGATGGAATGCAGTGCTCAGATTCAGTTGTGAGCTAAAAGCTTCTTGGAAGGATTGCCATATCCTTGACACAAACCTTCCGTCTCTACCAGAGATGATCGAGAGAGGCACTCCATGACGTGCAACGATTTCCCGCATGTATATTTCCGCAAGTTTACTAGTGTTGTCTTTCTCTTTGATTGGCAAGAAGTGTGCGGACTTTATTAGGTGGTCAACTATTACCCAAATCATATCATGGCCTCTGGGCGTCTTGGGCAGTTTCGTTATAAAATCCATTGAAATTTGTTCCCATTTCCACTTGGGAATTTCAGGTTGTTGCAGAAGTCCTGAAGGCTTCTGGTATTCAGCTTTCACCTTGGCACACGTTAAACACTTGCTAACATAAACAGCAACGTCGCCTTTCATTCTAGGCCACCAATAGTAATCCTTAAGGTCCTGGTACATCTTATCTGCTCCTGGATGGATAGAGTGCCGTGATTTGTGTGCCTCATCAAAAATAACTTTTCTCAAACCACCAAACAGAGGAACCCAAATCCTTTTCATAAAACATAACGTTCCTTCCTCGTTTGGCACTAATTGCTTCTCCATCCCACGGAGATATTCTTCTTCAAGGTTTCTTTCCTTAAGAGCTTCTTTTTGCGCGGCACGAATGCGCAGGGAAACATCTGTCTGGATAATCATCTCCAAAGCCCTAACCCTTATGGGCTTGATCCTATCTTTTCGACTTAGGGCATCGGCGACCACATTCGCCTTCCCTGGATGGTACTTTATCTCGCAGTCGTAATCGTTCAATAATTCGACCCAACGTCTTTGTCTCATATTCAGCTCTTTCTGGTCGAATATGTGTTGTAGGCTCTTATGATCTGTGAAGATTGTACACTTGGTACCATATAGGTAATGTCTCCAGATCTTTAATGCAAATATCACTGCGCCTAGCTCCAAATCATGCGTGGTATAGTTCTTTTCATGAACTTTCAACTGACGTGACGCGTAAGCTATAACCTTCTGGCGTTGCATCAACACGTAACCCAATCCTTGACGTGAGGCATCACAGTATACCACGAAATCATCAGTCCCTTCTGGTAATGCTAAGATTGGCGCATCACAAAGCTTGTTCTTCAGTAATTGAAACGCTTCTTCCTGTTTGATTCCCCAATCAAACTTCTTATCCTTCTGTGTGAGCGCGGTCAGTGGTTGAGTGATTTTTGAAAAATCCTCAATGAATCTTTGGTAGTAGCCAGCCAAACCTAAGAATTGTCGAATCTCGGTTGGCGTCTTTGGAGTTTCCCAATTTTTTATCTCTTCAATCTTGGTGGGGTCCACATGAATCCCATCCCCATTCACCACATGTCCAAGGAATTGGACTTCACGTAGCCAAAACTCGCACTAAGAGAATTTGGCATACAACTGTTCCTTTTTCAGCAACTCCAAAATAGCTCTTAAGTGTTGTTCGTGTTCAGCCTTTGTCTTTGAATAAATCAAAATATCGTCGATGAATACAATCACGAACTTATCAAGATACGGCTTGCAGACTCGGTTCATTAGGTCCATAAAAACAGCAGGCACGTTTGTCAACCCAAACGGCATAACTAGGAACTCGTAGTGTCCATAACGAGTTCTGAAGGCTGTCTTCGGGATACTCTCCTCTTGTATTCTTAGCTGATGGTAACCCGATCGCAAATCGATCTTCGAGTAAAAACTTGAACCTTGCAGTTGGTCAAAAAGATCGTCAATCCTTGGCAGAGGATACCTATTCTTGATAGTCAACTTGTTCAACTCCCGGTAGTCAATGCACATATGAAAACTACCGTCCTTCTTCTTGACAAACAGGACCGGAGCTCCCCAAGGTGAGAAGCTTGGTCTGATGAATCCTTTGTCTAACAACTCCTGAAGTTGTGTCGACAGTTCTTGCATCTCAGACGGGGCAAGTCGATAAGGTGCCTTAGCCACAGGCGCGGCGCCTGGCACTAAGTCAATACGGAACTCCACTTGCCTCTAGGGTGGCAGTCCTGGCAAGTCCTCAGGGAAGACTTCAGGATACTCCCTTACGACAGGGATGTCTTCAATCTTCGGCTCAACAGCTTTCTTATCCATGATGTGTGCTAGGAAGGCAGCACATCCCTTTTGTAAACACTTTCGCGCTTTCAGGCAGCTGATGATTCTTAAAGGCGTATCCCGCTTCTCCCCATGAACCACAATTGTTTCTCCATCTTCGGTTGGGATACGAACGACCTTTTCATGACACACAATCTCAGCCTTGTTGCTTGATAACCAATCCATTCCTACTACCACGTCGAAGCTCCCCAGCTGGACTGGTAGTAGATCCAAAGTAAACTCACGCTCTCCCAACTCGATTACACAACCTCTGGCCACTTCATTGGCTTCTACTAACTTTCCATTAGCCAATTCAATTGAGTAAGGAATATCTAATTTACTAGCGGCTAATCCAAGCATATTCTTAAACTCTAACGATACGAAGCTATAATCGGCACCAGTATCAAATAAAACGGATGCAAAGCGTTGGTTTACAGGGAACGTACCAGTAACAACATTGGGATCCTGGCGCGCTTCCCTCGCTTCGATATTGAAAACCCTTCCACGCGCTTGATTCAATTCTGGGCAGTTCCGCTTATAATGCCCAATATCACCACAGTTAAAGCAACCTGGTCTTTGCCCGTTTCCACCTCCATTCCCAGCTTGATTGTTGTTTTGGTTACGATTCACATTACCAGCTTGATTCGCATTGTTGCCTCGATTCCCGTTTCCTCCATTGTTCCCCTGTGGGCGATTCCCAATACCACCACGATTATTGTTTCTATTCCCAAATCCTCCTTGGCCTCCCCAGCCAGCACTAGCCCAGCAAGAATCCTTCAAGTGGCCAAGTTTTCCACAAGCTTCACATACTTTTAAACCACACCGGCCTAAGTGGTGACGCTGGCAGGTGTTGCACTTAGGATGTGTACCCATATATCCCTTTCCTTTCCTTCCAGTACCAGTCGTAGCTTGGACTGGCGCGCTTGGTTCTCCTTTCCTGCCATCACCGCTTGTGCCTTGTTTGAAGTTCGAAAATTTTCTTTTGTTACCTCCAGACGACTCTACGTGAGTCTCCTTCTTCTTTTGCTCAACATCAGAAAACTTGTTTAGGCGTATAGCCTCCTCGGTGAGAGCTACGCTTAGATCGATCGCCTCAGTGATTGTTGCCGGTTTTGAAGAGGTCACCATACTTATGATTTGAGGTGCTAAACCCCAAATGAAGCGCTCAATCCGCTTGAATTCTGGTGTGACCATATAAGGTACCACATGTGACAGGTCGTGAAACCTTTGAACATACTCTGCGATTTTCGGTCCTTCCATCTTCAGATGCCAAAACTCGGTTTCCAACTTTTGAATTTCAGCGCGAGAGCAATACTTTTTGCGCATGAGCCCTTTCAGCTCGTTCCATATCATTGCGTTGGCTGCGGCTTCACCAAGGGTTTGAACTTGTAAGTTCCACCATGACAGGGCTCCGTCTACGAATAGCCCCGAAATGTAGGTAACTTGCTGGTCTGGAGCGCATTTGCTCATGCGAAGAACTGATTCTGTCTTTTCGGCCCAACGAACAAAAGCAACAGCACCTTCGGTGCCATCAAAGTTTACAGGTTTGCAGTCTAGGAACTGCTTGTAGGTGCACCCTGCACATACGTTACAATATATGAATGGCATTAGCAAACTTGCTAGAGATATTCAATTGTATCATGGTATGCCTTAATGGCTTAGTATTACCATGAGGCGGATTGTTATTGCCATTGTTGTTTGAACTGCTTCCGCTGGGTCCTCCTTGTGAGGCTGCGTACTGCGCTATGGCGGCAACGATGATTTGTTGAAGTTCTGCCTCGTTGGCAGGCATGCGTGGATCGCGTTTCGGTGGCATCTTCTAAAAGATGGTTCACGTAAGTCAGGTCATGGTAGGTAAAGTGTGCATATATAACAATAGTAATAATACATAACATCTCATGTTAAAATAAACCAAACACATAACATCTCATGTTATAGAACATAAAAAATCAATCACACAACATCCCATGTTATAAATATATCAACCACACGACATCCCATGTTATAGAACATAAATAATCAAGCAAGCATCACATATGATGAGAATACCGCGATTGCATTGCCATAAATCGAGACCACAAGGTAAAGTGTACAAGTACATAACTGTAACATACAACATCAACGACTAAGGGCTACATCACCCCCGTCCAAAATATTAAATCAACGTCAACAATATCCCATATACATAACAACAAAAGTCAGGATCAATATGCAGTCTCCAAAAAGCTGTGCAGTCTGTGCAATCGCCGTCTTCTTAACAAAAGTCCACCCGTGTCGTACAAAATAGCCCTACGCTGATGGCGGTGGAGGAGGGGGAAAATGAGAAAAGAGCAATCGGCGCATGTGAAGCCAATCCTCCTCCATGGCTCGCTGAGAATGTAACAGATACGCTATCTGCTGCTCCTGAGTCCAAAAACGAGCAGCAGAGTCGGGAGATAACGGCCGAGGGGGGTGCGATATCGCAGGGTGAGTCTGGCCCTGGCACTGGTATGGTAGTCGCTGTGCCCTCTCAAGCTCCTGTACGCGACGAGCCAGTGCCTCCTGCTGGATCATGAAGGAAACAAGGACATCCTCGGTAGAAGGTCCGACATAATATGGGTGATATGGATCCGTCGGTGGCATGATGGGTGGTGAAGTCCAAAGAAAAGGCTCACTGGATGGGGCAAATGGTGGTACCGCAAACGGTGCAACAGGGGGAACAGCAGTAGAAAACTGTGGTATGACCGGGACAGATATCGGCACATGACCAACGGGATGAGTCGAGGAACCCTTTCCCGGGCGCGATGGCGGTGTAAACTGACGGAACATAACAGGTAAGTCGGTGTGGTGAATACCGGTAGTATGAACGGGATGCAAAGGAACATCAGTAGGAACTGAAGCAGGTGTAACAGGTACCACAAAAGACGGGTAGTCATCATCATCTATCCACCCATTGTGGGTGTCAGCATCTCGTGGACCAACATGGGCCTCAAAAAGTGCACGATCGAACTGCACAGGCACAGGGTCAGGAAGGGGGGCAACAACAGGGTCAGCGGGTACATCAGCAACCTAATCGTCCACTAACGGTGGGGCAACAACCGGATCCCCTAACATATATGGAACATCAACATGTGCATCAGCAACAACAAGATCACCCTCCAACAATGGAGCAATAATAGGATGATCTTCAACAGGCAAATCAGCAATCATAGGGTCAACAGCGGGTACATCAGCATGAATAGGGTCATGCTCGAATGCGGGGTCTGGAGCAACTACTGGCTCGGGGGCCACAACAGGCTCCGGATCGTCAAACTCCATCTCGAAATCAGCAGGATCAGCGAGCATGGGATCAACGGGGTCAACAGGGTCCTCCATGGGCTGATCTAGGTGGATAAAATCAATCTCCTGGTCTGGATCAAAACCAGGTGGGAAAACGGGGTCTGAATCGTCCTCAATGTCATGATCGATCGCGAAACTCGGGGCAGGGGAAGGTGCAGTAGATGACGCCCTATCGGGGTCTGAGTCATGTAAGTAGTGCTGCGTGCCCTGCGCGTGTGATGGTGCGGATGCCATAGACTCGAAAGAGTCTGGGACAGGTGAATGGGCGGGTGCCTCCTCAGCAGGAGCATCCGCGAGCAGCAGGAGATCGCCAGCAGCTATGTGGGCCTCGCCCTCAACGTCGTCCTCTAGTGGATCCTCGTCAAACAAGTCGACGTCGTCGCCAGCGTCTACGTCAAGAGGCATGTCGATAACAGGATACATGGCAAGGGGTATAGGGGCAGGGATCACCGCAAGCGGCAAATCCCCAGCGATAGGGCCATCAGCGGGCTCAGCAACGACATCGGGCAGCGCGAATGGCTGAAAATCATCATTATCATCCGTGCTGGTGGTGTCCGAAGTATGCACCTCGTGCTCTGATGACACTCTGTCATCCGATACGATGGGCATAGGGTCAATGGTGTC
Source organism: Helianthus tuberosus (assembly GCA_030545235.1). Taxonomy (NCBI): domain Eukaryota; kingdom Viridiplantae; phylum Streptophyta; class Magnoliopsida; order Asterales; family Asteraceae; genus Helianthus; species Helianthus tuberosus. The sequence continues at coordinate 69,092,946 of CM060385.1, read as the reverse complement.
CGACTCTCCTGTGCCGGATGAAGGCATATCGTCTGTAACACAAACACACATATGCACAAATAATCAATCACATAGTCAAATAAGCAATCAAATAGTCCTCCTAGTCCCACTAGCCTCCCAGCCTCCCAGACTGACTCCCTAGTCCCACTAGACAATTCTCCCAGCCTCCCAGACTGACTCCCTAGTCTCACTAGACAACTTTCCCAGCCTCCCAGACTGACTCCCTAGTCCCACTAGACAACTTCCTCAGCCTCCCAGACCGAGCCTCAGCCTCCCAGACTGAGCCTCAGCCTCCCAGACTGAGCCTCAGCCTCCCAGACTGAGCAATAATTAATAAATAAAATGTGCTCAACATTTGTTTGTAAAAATGTTTTGGATCTGGACTTAAGTGGTATGCAATGTAAAAATGTTTTCATGAGAGCCCTAGTGATCATAGTCTAGGCTCGAGAAAGAATCCTAGTTCGCTATGATCAGAGCTCTGATACCAAGCTGTCACACCCTGGCTTTTGCGGAAGCGTGGGTTTATTTGGTGTGACTTTTTAATACCATAGCTTAATCACAACAAAGCTATATGAAAATAAAACCATGCAGATCATCCATTGATTTAAGTTTGAAAAGTAAAATACCACAACATTGACTTAAGGCGTTGACACATGCAACGGAAATTACAACCTAATAACATAAAAACATTGTTTGAAAGACACAACCACAAACTTAAAATAGACGTAGTTTAAGAACTGTGACTCGTCCAGGTAAAATCCACAACCCCTAAACTTGGATGACCTCATAACTCTTTACGCAGCGTGAAAACGTAGCATACCGTGCCAGATCCTTAGTTCCCTGAAATACATGTAAGTTGGAAAAATCAACAATAATGTTGAGCGAGTTCATGTGTAAGTGAGTATGTAAAACCTTTGTAAGTATAAAAACCCTGGTATGTAGCAAATAAGGAAAAAGAGATCACCAATGGTTTGCAAGGCCATTGATATGTGTGAAGTGCAAGTAGGAAGACTCAAACCTAGCGGATTTATGCGTCGGGCACAAAGTCACCCCGAGGTCCGTTCTGCTGGGCCTGGGGCTGGGCTCGCTACACCCAGATAGATCTACCGCTCCTGTCCCTCGGTCCTACAATGAGGATTAATGGCCTCAAGTTGCGCCTACCCACTCACATGATCTAAGTAGTAACCCTCCTTACGCTAACCATACCATGTAAAAAGTACTCGTAATCATAGTAACATGTATTTCACCCCCGCAGTAGAGAAAACTGAAAACAGTTAAGAGAAAAAGGGGGGACATGAACTCACCGAAGTGCGTCTCTAAAAAGTAACCTCCTGGTCAACCTGCTGTGCGACGACCTACACGTACTAACTTCTATTAGACGGACGGCCGTGCCTTTGCTTAAGGTTTAATGTCTTTGGGAAATAGTTAGACAACTATTTCGTATGTGCACTTCGTAATTATTTTGTAAATATATTCCTTCCCAAGGATGGGGGTTTTAATACGTGTGCGTTTTCTTGTAATTCCGAAAATATATTATTAAGTCACACTTAAAATATATTTTAATTCTTTCTCCAAAATATAAATATTTTTCCCAAAAATATTATATTTTATGACATATAATTTTCCCAAAATAATACTTTTGTCAAAATACACGTTTAAGAGTATTTTCTGAAAATACGTAAGTTACGGATAAAGATCGGGTGGTAATAATAACACCGTTGTAACTTAATATTTATTGTGAAGGCGTTTGAATTATTTTGGAGTCGTTAATATTCAGTAATATTATTTTTACCCTAAAAATAATATTTACGTAGTTCACAAAATAATCACAAAAATTTACACAAGTGTTGTTATGAAAATATATATTCTAAATATATATTTTAGCAAGTTTTATTTGTGAAAATCCCACCTCCGACACTTGGTAGTTTTGTAATGAAAATCGTGGCGAAATTTATTTTGGGAAACAAGTTAAAAATTATGTTCATAACACATGTGATAAAAAATATTTACAAGTGTTAGATTTTTGGAAAAATTTCGCCAGAGTTTCCTCTGTAACTGGAGGTGGCCACGCTTTCAAGCGTATCAATTTCTTTTAAAAATTCAATTCAACAATGTTCCCAACATTAACAAACAATATTCCATCAACTAGTTCAAAAATATCACAAACACATGAACTTGTGGGTTGTGTAAAAGTGTGTAGGAACTTCCCATTATTCTTAATAGATCTTTCTACTTTTATAAATGAAATCGGTTTCTCAAAAATCTTATTTTTACAGAAAATGCATTTGTACATCTTCTAGTAAAAAATTACAAAAATAATTCTTTGTTAAAACTTTTTGTTACACAAGTGTCTACACACTTGTGTGTTCACAAAAATCACCTTTGTTTAGGAAAGATCCGGTTTTAAAAATATGATTTCACCTTACACTTGGTTCTTCGAAAATACCACTTGTAGATCCTTAGATCTACTAGTTTAGAACTCCATTTCATATGCAAAAAATTGTTTTTTTTACACAAGTTCACGTTTATGTTGGAAAGGGTTCGTCATCTAGAAACTTTACGACTAAACATAAGACTAGTTCATGTTTTGTAAACATGATCTAGCGGGATTTGATGACGATCCGTTCCCATACTAGCAATCAACAACAATAAATAATCATAATAAAACTAGTTTTATAAGTTTTACACTAATATTCATCTATTATCCACCTTGTTCATCTTCTTTAGTAGACTTTTAATTTTGTTCTTGCATGATCATGAATTTCAACCGACAAAACTCTTATTAACCACTTTAGAATAGATCAAGAAGGCGTTTAGAGTCACTTACTACTAGCTCGAGGCTAGGGAAGAAACTAGTCGAAAAACGGGTGGTTAATAGCAACGTAGAGGGGTCCTTGTGTTCCCGAGTGCACCGAGCTTCCTTATGCGTGATCCCTCACACTTGTATGTACTTGGACTTACTTGAAGGAAATTCAAAAATGGATGGATGGAAGTGAATGCTCTCGGCAGTAGGCAAAAAAAAAAAAAAAAAAAAGAAAGGAGGAAGTTGATTTTTGGCTAAGTGTTGTGAAGTGTTTAGGATCCAAGAGGTTTATTTATAAACCATTCAACATGTTTGTCCAAGGGATTTAGTGTCAACTAGATTTTAAACATTAGGATTAAAATAATCTTGCAAGGACAAGGGGTGTCACCTAAGTGGTGACCGATCGGTTACCATGGGGGGGGGGGGGGTATTCGGTTAGTTTTGAACTAGATGATTAAGCATTAGTTGTTAAGTAGGACCCTTAAGTTAGTTACTAAAGTGTAGTGTCTTGTGGCGGGTGTTAGGGTATTCGGGACCCCTAACTGGCTCAGAAAAAAAAAAGAAAAATAATGTCAATGACAATATTTTTATGTCCCGGGTTAAGTCCGGTTGTACGGTTGAATATTACTCCGTTAAAGTGTTAAATTGGTATTTAAAGTGTCGTTAATATTATTTTTAGTGACACAATTTATTCCCGACACTTTGTAAAGTGTCTAGTATTATTGTTCCAACTTTTTGCACTTTACTAGTACTTTAAAGTGCAGAATTTTGTACTTTAAAGTACGTTTTAGGCACATCCGGTCACTATAAATATCGCCTAGTGACGCAGTTCTACAATCCTTACTTCCCTACACTCCCTACTAGTGTAGTAAACTATTCCCGGCTCATACTGGCCTTAGAGGCAGTGTCTGCCTAATGCTGGTTATATCAGCATGTTTAATGGGTATCCCGTATAGTGTGCTCACTGTGCTTTTTGTGCATCAAGGTTGTCACTGATGTTTGTGTAAAAATAATAGAGTGACAGTATAAAATGTGATGCATGAGTATGTATGTATCAGAAATCAGTAAGCAGTTTAATCACAATTGTAAGCAAGCACAGTAATTAAGCAGTAATTAAATATTAATTAATTCGTACGGATACCTGGTTTGGTGAGGGTTGTCACAACCCGATCGCACAAGCCCATTCGGGCGACACTCATTACATTTGGATCAAGGGCAGCCCATGATGGCTCGGCCCACTCTCTCTTTACACGCATAACAATTAGAGGAAGGGTATACTCCTCATTTGTGTAAACATACGTGCACTATTTGAACCTAGGCCTGACTTGTATGGTAACCATGTTAGGACGTGGTTGACCTCTAGCAGCTCGATTGACCTTCCGTTTATCTGCCGAGCTAACCTAAGGTGAGTTCACACTTTCTACAAAGCATGGGATTCCCAGGGGTTGGGAATGGGTTTAAGGAACATGGATTCCTTGTCCTTTCTTGGGTAGGACAGTACTGGTTCAGGAATGTAATTCCTCGTCCTCATGGACAGTTAACTTTTACTAGACCAAAACTCTATCACGAAGTCCCTCCTTTTTATATCGACTTAATCGCCGGGCCAATGGCGAGCGGGTCATTAGTTAGATAGCGCTATTTAGGTCTGACAAGCCTCACACCGTGCCGCAGAGGACGGGCGTGAACTAATGGATCTGGGCACGTTAATGATGATAGACATTGACAGTTCAGGGCACATAAACATGACTACAGTCAGCAGTCGATATGGTAACGAGTCTAGTGTATACATGGGGTAGCCCCCACGGCCGAAAAGCCAGATAACTAAACATGGGGTAGCCCCCACGGCTGGATTGCCAGAGTTAATGGGTTAAACAAATCACGTTTTCAACTATGGGGTAACCCCCACGGCAGGGATGCCAGTTAAAGGAACTGTTTTTGGAACAACTTAAAACGAACACCCAACTGTGAACTCGCTCAACATTATTGCTGACTCGTTACTACATGCTTTGCAGGTCAATAGGTACTTAGCTGGAGCTTGCATGGGGAAGAGTCGTTGTGGGACATGGACAGCTGTGTGCCATGTTAAACCTCGGGATATTTAAACTTATGTTTTGGTTTTAAACATTATGCTTCGCATACAACTTAAACTATGTTTGTTTTGGACACCAATTGTGTTGGTTGGACTTTTACAATTAATTACTTGCTTGTTCAATATGATTGGTGGTTTGATCCTGGTCAGTCATGCCTCCAAGCGGTGATACTCCGCGTGTGGATTTTGGGGGTGTGACAGATTGGTATCAGAGCCATTGGTTATAGAGAACTTGGTTTTAATAAGGGAAAACGTTTTTGTTAAAACCAGACTATAACCTGTACAGTGCTCTACGATCCACAACGACGCTTCGCTTCACGTGCAAGGCTCGACATTCTAGGTGATATGGTTTATGTTTTATTGCCTACATGCTAGATTACATAGAACTTTGCTTATGGTATACTTAGATGAACGTAGCCACTGTTAATTGAAAACACGAGTGTGCTTACTCTCTTCTGTCATCGCACTTTTGCGAATCCCTCTCACACGTGTTTCTCTTGATATGAAGATCATGTCTGGACGCGTTAACATGACACAAGTCCAGTTGATGGCTCTGATTAACGAACAGGTTGCTGCGGCACTTGCAGCCGCACAAGCAGGAGGTATACCCTGCAGTTTAAAACTCATTCTAGGATCTTTAGGTCCTACTCTCGTGAACCTACCTTTGTGTTAAACTTTGTCCTTTCTTACACCCACAACATGTCAACATGCTCAGCCACCTATTTGCACCTTCAAAACCTTTATGGATTGCCGACCAACTACTTTTAGCGGCACTAAAGGAGCTGTAGGTCTCCTCCACTGGTTTGAAAAGCTCGAATCTGTGTTCGAGATGTGTGAATGCCCTGAGGCTCGCAGGGTGAAGTATGCTACCGGTACTCTAGAGGGTTTAGCGCTCACGTGGTGGAAAGCTCAGGTTCAAATGCTGGGGTTGGTTGCTGCTAACGCCACCCCATGGAACAATTTTAAAGAGATGATCAAGGAGGAGTACTTCAATCGTGATGAAATTCATAAGCTGGAAGTCGAGTTCTTCAACCTCAAGATGACGGGGTCAGAGATTGAGGCGTACACGAAAAGATCGAATGAGCTTGCTATTCTGTGTCCTACTATGGTGGACCCTCCAATTAAGCGTATCGAACTATACCTCAAGGGCTTAGTGCCAGAGATCCAAAGTCATGTGACTTCGGCTAACCTCGCCACCATCCAGCAAGTTGTTTAACTAGCTCATCGTCTCACTGATCAGGCGGTGGAGCAGAACAGATTACCAAAGCGCATAGGTGCAGCAACAACTTCAGATGTTCCTAGTGACAACAAACGGAAATAGGATGGAGCTTCAAGCAAAGGTTCAACTTCTGTTCAATCTCAGTCTCAGCAGAGAAGGACTGACGACTACAAGAGTCCTAGTCAGCAATCATCTGGTAGTCAAAGTCATGGTGGGTACAAGGGAAATCACCCTAAATGCAATCGCTGCAACCTACACCACAGCGGACCATGCACCAGGGGTAACTGTCATCGGTGCAACAAGCCAGGTCACGCAACAAAGGATTGCAGAAGTTTATACCCCGCAAACCAGAATCGTCAACAACAACAAGCTCAACAAAATCAACGCCAGCAACAGCAGCCGCAAGGTAACAACAAAGGTTGCTTTCAGTGTGGAGCTGAAGGCCACTTCAAGAGAGATTGTCCCCAACTGAACAGGAACCACAACAACAACAACAATAACAACAACAATCAGGGGAATGGGAACAACGGGGGTAACAATGGCAATGGTGCAAGGGGTCGTGTGTTCGTTATTGGCCAGGGAGAAGCAAGTAATGATCCCAATGTTGTGATGGGTAAGTTCCTTCTCGACGAATTTTACATTACTGTCTTATTTGATTCGGGTGCTGATACTAGTTATGTGTCCCTAAAAGTTAGTCAACTGCTTAAGCGTACCCCAACACCTTTGAACCCCAAGCACGCTGTAGAGTTAGCTAATGGTAAAAGTCTAGAGGTCACACACGTAGTCAAGGGTTGTAATCTTGTTCTTACTGATCACACTTTCTCGATCAACCTCCTTCCTATCACACTGGGTAGTTTCGACGTTGTCATTGGGATGGACTGGTTATCCCAACATCAAGCAGAGATCCTTTGTAACGAAAAGATTGTCTGTATTCCTCGCCCAGGTGATGAACCTCTCATGATTCGTGGCAACAAGAGTGGTGCTGTTGTGAGCATCATCTCTTTCCTTAAGGCTCAGAAGTGCTTGAGAAAGGGGCACACTGCTATTCTGGCTCTCGTTACTGACACCTCGAAGAAAGAGAAGAAGATGGAAGATTTTCCGATTGTACGTGACTTCCCTGAGGTATTTCCTGAGGAACTACCTGGTCTTCCGCCTCATCGCCAGGTCGAATTTCAGATCGAGCTAGCTCATGGAGCAGCACCTATAGCTCGTGCACCTTATCGCCTAGCTCCATCAGAGTTGAAAGAACTCTCTACGCAACTACAAGAACTCTTAGATAAGGGTTTTATTCGTCCTAGCTCTTCGCCCTGGGGAGCTCCAGTGCTATTCGTGAAGAAGAAAGACGGTACCTTCCGTATGTGTATCGACTACCGTGAACTCAACAAGGTGACCGTGAAGAATCGCTATCCTCTCCACGCATTGACGACTTGTTCGACCAGCTGCAAGGGTCGAACTACTATTCAAAGATTGATTTGAGATCAGGATATCACCAGCTGAGAGTCCGAGAAGAGGACGTCTCTAAAACAGCCTTTAGAATCCGTTATGGACATTATGAGTTTTTGGTTATGCCTTTTGGGCTGACAAACGCACCTGCGGTCTTCATGGACTTGATGAATCGAGTGTGCAAGCCGTACCTAGACAAGTTCGTTATTGTATTCATCGACGACATCCTGATCTATTCTAAGAGTCAGGAGGAACACGAGCAACATTTACGACTCATTTTGGAACTCCTTCGAGCAGAACAGCTATACGCCAAGTTTTCAAAATGCGACTTCTGGCTTCGTGAAGTCCATTTCTTAGGCCATGTGGTGAACAAGGATGGGATTCACATTGATCCATCCAAGGTAGACTCAATTAAGAACTGGCCTGCACCTCGTACACCAACAGAGATTCGCCAATTCTTGGGCTTGGCAGGTTACTACAGGAGGTTCATTAAGGATTTTTCCAAGATTGCACAGCCTCTCACCTCACTAACGCAGAAAGGCGTTGTCTATCGATGGGGAAATGCACAGGAATTAGCATTTCAGCACTTAAAGGATAGACTCTGCAGCGCACCTATTCTTTCATTGCCAGAGGGCACAGACGACTTCGTGGTTTACTGCGACGTATCAATTCAGGGTCTTGGTTGTGTATTGATGCAACGGGATAAAGTTATAGCCTACGCCACGCCAACTCAAAGTTCATGAAAGGAACTACACTACACACGACTTAGAGCTGGGAGCTATTGTTTTTGCACTTAAGATATGGCGACATTACCTGTACGGTACCAAGTGCGCCATCTACACCGACCACAGGAGTCTCGAGCATATCTTCAAACAGAAGGAACTGAATATGCGACAACGACGATGGGTCGAGCTACTGAATGACTACGAATGCTCGATCAGGTACCACCCAGGCAAAGCCAATGTTGTGGCTGACGCCCTCAGTCGAAAGGATACTGCGCCCAAGCGCGTACGAGCTTTACAACTCACTATACAGTCTAGTCTTCCTTCTCAGATACGAGATGCTCAGGTAAAAGCATTGAAACCAGAAAACATCAGGGCTGAAGCCCTACGTGGCTCAAGGCAACGCTTAGAACAGAAGGAAGACGGTGCTTACTACGTCATAGGACGCATTTGGGTCCCACTTTATGGCAACCTACGAGAGCTTGTGATGGATGAGGCACACAAGTCTCGCTACTCAGTACATCCTGGTTCGGATAAAATGTACCACAATATCAAAACTACGTATTGGTGGCCTAGCATGAAGGCCCACATAGCAACTTACGTTAGCAAGTGCTTGACTTGTGCGAGAGTCAAGACGGAATATCAGAAACCTTCAGGCCTACTTCAACAACCAGAGATACCACAATGGAAATGGGAGCAAATTCCCATGGATTTTGTTACTGGCCTGCCTAGATCTCAACGTGGTAACGATACTATTTGGGTGATCGTGGATCAACTCACAAAGTCTGCTCACTTCCTGTCTATCAAGGAAACAGATAAGTTCTCCACACTAGCAGACGTATATCTTAAGGAAGTTGTCTCGAGGCACGGAGTGCCCACCTCTATTATCTCGGATCGAGATGCACGTTTTACTTCAGAACTGTGGCAAGCAATGCACAAGTCCTTTGGTTCACGTTTAGATATGAGCACAACTTATCACCCGCAAACGGATGGGCAGTCTGAACGCACCATCCAGACCCTCGAAGACATGCTTAGGGCATGTGTAATTGACTTTGGCAACGGCTGGGAAAAGCACCTGCCACTGGTGGAATTTTCGTACAATAACAGCTACCACTCCAGCATCAAAGCTGCTCCATTTGAGGCATTGTACGGGCGTAAATGCCGGTCACCTCTTTGTTGGGCAGAGGTGGGGGATAGTCAGATTACTAGATTACTGGTTCAGAACTCGTGGTAGACACAACAGAACGAATTGCTCAGATACGACAAGGAATGGCGGCAGCTCGTGACCGTCAGAAAAGCTACGCCGATAAGGGCAGAAAACCCCTTGAGCTCCAGGTTGGGGAGCGAGTGCTACTAAAAGTTTCACCCTGGAAGGGTGTGGTTCGTTTTGGTAAACAAGGCAAACTTAACCCACGATACGCCGGACCTTTCAAAGTTATCGAGAAAATAGGCAAGGTGGCCTACAAACTGAACCTACCAACAGAACTCAGTGCAGTTCACAATGTTTTCCACGTGTCAAATATGAAGTAGTGTCTGTCAGATGAGACCCACATAGTTCCTTTGAAGGAGCTCACTATCAACGAGCAGTTACGATTCGTCGAGGAACCAGTTGAAATCACGGACCGGGATGTTAAGGTCCTCAAGCGTACTAGAATACCTCTCGTTCGAGTTCGTTGGAACTCACGTCGCGGCCCAGAGTTCACCTGGGAATGCGAAGATCAGATGAAACAAAAGTATCCCCAACTATTCGCAAACGGTACAACCACTACTGAGGCTGAAGCTACGGAATTTCGGCACGAAATTCCAGATCAACGGGGGGAGGATGTGACACCCCAGGAAAACCAGGAAAACCATGCAACTTAACTAGCTTCCTCAGTGAGTACGTGCTAAATTTCAGGACGAAATTTCTTTCAACTTGGGGATAATGTGACAACTCGTATTTCCGGACTTATCTATGTGCTTAATGTAACGTATGTGAACTTAGTGTAATTATTTGATATGTTGATTTAATGAGATGATATGTGTTATATGTTATGTGAGTGTATGTATTATGTGAACGCACAACACAACCCGATCGCACAAGCCCATTCGGGCTACACTCATTACATTCGGATCAAGGGCAGCCCATGATGGCTCGGCCCACTCTCTCTTTACACACATAACAATTAGAGGAAGGGTATACTCCTCATTTGTTTGCTAAACACTTTACACAAACCCTACTCTCTTTCTCTCCTCTTGAAGCCGACGCCAAACAACCCTCCATCCCCATCGAAGACTTCTTGGATTCGGATCACCCCTTTCTGTTTGATCCTTCTAATTGGTTAGTGTTTTGATGTTTTATTGTTACTTGACTTTATGTTGATCGATGTTTGTGTATTGCCATATGTTGATCGATTTCGGTTAGGCTTCCTGTTTGTAAAATCATTGATATTAGGTTGCACGATGTTATGATCTACATGGTGATTTAATGATATCTTATGATTGAATGTGATATAAACTATTAATGGATTGATGTTCATATAATCGGCTAGCATGTCATGCTCTCGGATTGTTTGCATAATGATTAGGATAGAAGGTACGTAATCGGCTGGGATATGTTACGAATGGGATGATTCATTGTGTTGTCATAATCGGATGTATGTTAGTGAGCAAGATTCATGATATATATGTTTAAGTGTTGATAAGTTGTTGTTCATAATTTTTGGTTAATTAGGGTTTATATGAATGAGATGATAAAACCCTCGTTTGATCTATGATTGCATGATCTAAAATTTGTTAGTGTTGTTAATTGATAGAATTCATAATTTGGGAAACCCTTGAATGATTGTAACTGAATCAAAGTTTGGAAACAATGAAACTGATTTGCATTATATTCAGATAATAACAACCAATCGCACAAGACCGAACACACAAGTGCAGTCGCACAAGATGATCCAGTCGCACAAGAGGTCCCTAGTCGCACAAGACTGTTGGATCGCACAAGTTGTTATGTTTGCTTAACTTTTGGGCCGGGCATACTTGTTGGGCTGGACTAGTTCCAATCGCACAACCCAAATGGATCGCACAAGCTATCCGGATCGTACAAGCTCATCCGGATCGCACAAGACTTTTGCATGTTATTAGATTGGGCCGTGTATTTTATGTTTGGGCTTTTGACTATTTGGGCCGGGTGTTTATCTGAATCGCACAACATGATGTGGGTCGCACAAGGCTGTGCCGACCGCACAACATGTTGGGCCGAAGTGTTTAGTTGGGTTATGTTAGTGAATTTCACAAATGGTTCGGCCCAATACATCTTAAATCGTACAAGTATGAAAATGCTATGTTCTTGACTGTTATGTGTTTGCCATGATCTGTGCATGTTCGTAACTTGCTATCTCTGTGTAAACATACGTGCACTATTTGAACCTAGACCTGACTTGTATGGTAACCATGTTAGGATGTGGTTGACCTCTAGCAGCTCGATTGACCTTCCGTTTATCTGCCGAGCTAACCTAAGGTGAGTTCACACTTTCTACAAAGCATGGGATTCCCAGGGGTTGGGAATGGGTTTAAGGAACATGGATTCCTCGTCCTTTCTTGGGTAGGACAGTACTGGTTCAGGAATGTAATTCCTCGTCCTCATGGACAGTTAACTTTTACTAGACCAAAACTCTATCACGAAGTCCCTCCTTTTTATATCGACTTAATCGCCGGGCCAATGGCGAGCGGGTCATTAGTTAGATAGCGCTATTTAGGTCTGACAAGCCTCACACCGTGCCGCAGAGGACGGGCGTGAACTAATGGATCTGGGCACGTCAATGATGATAGACATTGACAGTTCAGGGCACATAAACATGACTACAGTCAGCAGTTGATATGGTAACGAGTCTAGTGTATACATGGGGTAGCCCCCACGGCCGAAAAGCCAGATAACTAAACATGGGGTAGCCCCCACGGCTGGATTGCCAGAGTTAATGGGTTAAACAAATCACGTTTTCAACTATGGGGTAACCCCCACGGCAGGGATGCCAGTTAAAGGAACTGTTTTTGGAACAACTTAAAACGAACACCCAACTGTGAACTCGCTCAACATTATTGCTGACTCTTTACTACATGCTTTGCAGGTCAATAGGTACTTAGCTGGAGCTTGCATGGGGAAGAGTCGTTGTGGGACATGGACAGCTGTGTGCCATGTTAAACCTCGGGAATTTAAATTTATGTTTTGGTTTTAAACATTATGCTTCCGCTTACAACTTAAACTATGTTTGTTTTGGACACCAATTGTGTTGGTTGGACTTTTACAATTAATTACTTGCTTGTTCAATATGATTGGTGGTTTGATCCTGGTCAGTCATGCCTCCAAGCGGTGATACTCCGCGTGTGGATTTTGGGGGTGTGACACACACGTTTTTGCTCAGGTTAGAGTTAGTGTATTACACAAATAACTACATGTGTTATGTTCGGGTTCACCAATTCAACCCGTTAACCCAAAACTCATGTTTAGCTTGTTGATACTAATCATATTATGAACTTTCATATAGCGGATTAGCCAAATAAAATAAGCCAGTTCTTTCTAATCATATCATGAACTTTATCTTTATTCTAATTCTTATCATGTAGTACAAGAAATATATTCATCATTTTTTATCATCTGGTATGTATCTTTATCTTTATTTTTATCTTAATGTATTAATCCGAACATCATTTATCATTGTCTAAACCACACATGAGATTGCATACTAATTGTAATTTTCACATAGGTGTTACCAAGATACGTTAAAGGATAATCATAGAAATCCCCATTAGCATGGACCTGGTGAAGGAGTACATAAGTAGTACACCTTCATCGCTACATGAAAGAACAAATCATAAGGCAATCAGCAAGCCAGTATATTATATTAGGCCTATCCTTGACAAATACGATGGATAAACAATATTCATATCGACAATTTAAGAGTCCGATAATGCCAATAAAAGAAACTAACTCCCCAGTTTAGTAAAATCTAAGCCTTCCACAACACTTAATAAGTTGTTGGTGGGGTGACAATGACATCATAAAGGCATTACATTTTCATGCATAATCGCATGTATGTGAAACAAAAAGAAAAAAAACCTAGATTGTAGTTGGTCTGTTCAAGTTCTAGAGTTGTTATAGGGTGGTGGTGGTGCTCCTCTGTCATGTGGAGGGGGGCTAGTCCAGGGTGGCCATAGGGGACCATTTGAGAGGATTACATGCGAGACAATTTTTTTGCACAATTTTCATTCATGAATGTAACATTGCAGGAAAAAAAACTATAAAACGAAATCTTTTTCTGAACGTGAATACATTATTACTGAACATACCAACATCACTCTTTTAAAATAAAATTACTTCAACATTAATAAGAAAACTAGGTTTGCTGAAGTCGTGCGTTGTGGCGAAATAATTAGGAGGTGCCCTTTTATGGGTTAATTACCTACCTAATTATGGTCACATAACCACATTCATCTCGAACAGTGGCTGGACCATTTGAGTTTAAACCGAAGGTCAGAGTTAGATTACGATAACTTTGACTTTTCGGTTTTTAAATTAAAAACTGAACTAAAGAGGGGGCTAAGACACTTACAAAGGGTCCTAGCAATCTTTTCTACAAGAAAAAGCTCCCTTTTTTATCAGGAACCACCAGATGAGAGAGTAGGATGATTTCAAGTGAAGTGAGCAATGAACTAGTGCAACATAAGTGCCTATTTATAGTTGAATACCATGCTCAAGGATCATCACAGGTGCTATGAGGGGAGGACCATAGGACCTTTTCCTTTTCCTCCACGGCCTCTAATTTTGGGCGGCATTTTAAATTAATAAAACTGTCAAAACAAGTAAAACAAATATAAATGACAAAAGGAAAATTAAGAATAATCCTAGGTCATTTGCCTAGACTCGGAAGTCTAAGGAATGTGCTTATTGTGTCATTGAGATTAAACACAAAAGGCTAGTGTTTAATTCACTCAATGTTGGCTCTGATACCAACCTGTCACACCCCGATATTTCCACATATTACCGGTGGGCCGGCGGGGAGTATCGTGACGTAGTTGATATTATCATAGTCAACACAAACAATATAATAGCACAGCGGAAGGCTTGGTGAATAATTACTTTTACAAACCATAGTGTCCGAGTGTCCAAATAAAAGAATATACAGACTTGGTTGTAATAGAGATCCACAGGCGGATCATAAAACAAAATACAAGAAACTGAAATAACAGACTTCAGGCATCTAAGGATTTGCAAGATCCTCTTATTTGACACCGAATAGCTCCAGCCTAATTTCGTGAGGTACCTGTCACTTAGTCTTTGAAAAATACGTCAGTTTACACCGGTAAATACTTTTAACTTATTTTCCGTTATATGGGCTTAGGATACGGTATTATAATAATACCGCTTGGTCGGGTATGAAATCATTTAATCGGATTGTGATTAATAAATTTATGTAACCCGTTTTAATCTGTTTTGTTTGATAACATAAACATTGGGGGTTAATACGACCGTGTCCTGGATATCCTTGGCTCATTTCATTTGTAAATGACTACGACCTATGCACGGGGTTCGGACTAAAAGTGTCAACATGCCAAACTTGTGCATCTGAATGACCATACACGAAGAATATATTCTTAAAAGAGTAATTATTTGGATATAAGGAGCCGTTTATGAAAATAATTGGAAGATTATAAACTACAGGGGTTAAACGTGTCAACATGTTAATTCTTACCTCTGAGTGACCTTTTAACGAACCCGAGGCTTCGTAACATTCAAATATACTCTCAAGAATAAGTGATATCAGTTTCACGTGGTTTCGAGATCATTATGCAAGTTTTCAAGATTTTGGGTTAAAAGCATCAAAGTTTAGAAACTTATGAATTCGGTGATCGTTTAACGAAACCAGGCCTAACGGAGTTTGGTTATACTCCCATGATCCTCTAAAAACTAACTACAAGGGCCTCTTATGCCAAAAATGAAGTTAAATAAAGTTATGAAGGACCAGAGACTGAAACTGCCAAAGCTGAAACATTTTTAACCTGAAAACAAGGTCGTCGCGGGGCGCGTAGACCCCCTTTGATTCTTACACGGCCCGCGAGAGATGCCCAGTTCAGCAAAATGTTGCCAGCTGCATGTTTCTGCTGTTCCACTGCCTTAAACCCTTCCAAATCGAAACCAGGAGTATGTTGTCGGTTTTATTATACCACTAGGACACCTGGGGTGATCCTAAACACCCCCATAACACCTGTGATGATCCTTGAGCATGGTATTCAACTATAAATAGGCACTTATGTTGCACTAGTTCATTGCTCACTTCACTTGAAATCATCCTACTCTCTCATCTGGTGGTTCCTGATAAAAAAGGGAGTTTTTTCTTGTAGAAAAGATTGCTAGGACCCTTTGTAGGTGTCTTAGCCCCCTATTTAGTTCAGTTTTTAATTTAAAAACCGAAAAGTCAAAGTTATCGTAATCTAACTTTGACCTTCGGTTTAAACTCAAATGGTCCAGCCACTGTTCGAGATGAATGTGGTTATGTGACCATAATTAGGTAGGTAATTAACCCTTAAAAGGGCACCTCCTAATTATTTCGTTTGCTTAGTTAATTGTCAGGTCAAACTAATTAGTTAAAAAGTCAAACTGGACAGAATTATAAATAATAATTAAAACTAATAATTCAGAGGTTATAAATTATATTTTAACACTCTAATAACTTAGTAATTATTATTAGAAAAATAGGTTCAACCCGACAATTCTAAGTTTAAGGTCGGTTTGCAACCGAAAGTCGCAAAAGCTTGACTTTTGCTTTGACTTTCAGTTCTGACCCGATTGAGCTTAATTCTTCCATGTTTTAAGCTTCCATTAGGAGCACATTATGTTGTAGTATAACCCTCTGAGGTTATATTACCTGGTCATTTGTACCCTTGCACTGGATACCCAGTTGGGTATACTGTAGGAAATGGTGAAGGATAAAGTGCATTAAATTGAGCTGCCTCAAGATATGGATCTTGGGCAGGGGCTTGATATCCATAATCCGTAAGAGTTGGATATTCAAATGGGTTATACCCAGATGAAGCTGGGTAGGTCGGTATTGGATTTTCGAAACCCACTAGCGGGGGATCATCTTCCGGCACCGCATGTGAAGGTCCATCCATATGTGGATCTTCAGGAATAGGAGGGAAAGTACTCGAAGCTTGCAGGGAACTAAATCTTGGTCCCCCTCGTATGGATTATGGATATCAAGCCCCTGCCCAAGATCCATATCTTGAGGCAGCTCAATTTAATTCACTTTATCCTTCAGTATTTCCTCCAGTATACCCAACTGGGTATAGCAGTGTAATTTCGCACGAAATAGTGTTTTCGGAGTGTTTTCTCACGAAATCTGTAAGGTTCTTTAATTTCGCACGAAATCAACCGGGTATTTCGTATGAAATTAGTTTATTTCGCACCAAGTGGGTATTTCGTTTGGCAGTTTCGTACGAAATTACCTATTTCGTTTGAAAGTGTGGTATTTCGCGCGAAATCAGTATTTCGTTTGAACTGGTTTCGTTTGAAGTTGTTCTCCAGGTGTTTTCGTTTGAACAAGGTAATTTCGCACCAAAAGGTTATTCCGTGTGAAGTGGTATTTCGTTTGAAAGAACAAGTTTGTGAAATTTTGAAACCGAATCATGGAAGAGGAATTCTACAACGCGTTTGCTACTCCGATTACCATTACTCAGCAAGCAATGTTGGAAAATGAAACGGGCACTATGCAAAAACCGCCTAAACTCATGAATATTGAGGAGTATAAAGGATGGGAAGGACGTTTTGAGAACTGGGTTCAAGCAAATTACTTGGATGCTTAGGAGTGTGTTGAAACAAAATATGTTAGACCGTTGAATGATGATGAAGAGGAGATTGCTATTAAAGATCTAAGTGCTGATGAGAAAAAGAAATACAAAAGTGAAAAAATGATGATCAGTTTATTACAACAAGCTGTTAAAGAAGATATCTTGGTTTTATTGCAACACAATGGAAGTGCATATTCAATTTGGAAAGCGTTAAAATCAAAGTTTGTTGGAAGTCAAGAGATGATTAAGAACAAAAAATCACTTTTGAAAAAGGAGTTTTATCTATTTCGTGGTTTGAAAAATGAAAGCATCAAACAGATCATAGAAAGATACTGCAATTTGTTAATGAACATGAAGAGACTGAGTATCACAAAAGATAATGAAGAATTGATTGAAAAGCTGGCTGATGCACTGCCACATGAGACTTGGGGTACATATCTCATGATGTTAAGGAATAAGAAAGGTTTTAGCACTCTTACACTGAGCAAGTTTATTGAAAAATTGAAGCTCAAGAGATGGAACAACGGAAAATCTCAAGAATGAAAGATTTTGATGGTGAACAAGATATTTGTCTTTACCACAAAGGAGGTATCAGTGATAAAACAAACATGTCACCAAAGGTTGAGACTGCTTTCAATGCTATGAGTTCATCCGGAGGGTCATCTAAAGGATCTAACAGCAAAACAAGTTTTTCGTCATATTCGTCATTTGATCCAAACTTGTCAACAACCAAGAATGGCAAGAAATTACAATGCAACATTGTATTGAATCTTGAGGATGATCAAGATTACCCAGAAGAAGTTGCAAAAAGTCATATGTCTTTGTTGGGAACTGTGTTAGAATCATATGGGAGCTTAGTAGCAGGTAGGATCGGGAATCCAATGTTGACTAAAGAGGATTACGATCAGATTGATGCTGAGGAGATGGAATTGATGGATATAAAATGGTGTTTAGCAAGTGTGTTGAGAAGAGCAGAGAAGTTTAAACAAATTACGGGAAGAGATGATTTCCGTGATGCAAATGTTTCCACTTTAGGTTTTGATAAATCTAAAGTTACTTGTTTTCATTGCAGGGAAAAGGGGCACTTCAAAAGAGAGTGCACAAAGCGTGAAGCAAGTGGAACTCAAAACCCGTTCAACAACAATGATTACTATCGAAAGGCGATCTATCATCAAGTTGCTTAACAACCATATTAACAACAACAACCACAAACTGCACATGCTAGAAAAGTGATTGAAGAGGAGTCATCAAAGAAAGCATGTTTTGGAAGTTCGTCAAAAGGATCTAGCTAGGATAAATGTGTTTCAGCTGATATTAAAGCAAAACTGATAGATCAAGATGATGAAAAACTTCCTGAAGGTTTTACTTGGGAAAATTTCAGTTGGGATGATTATGTACCCAACAAATCTTCAGATTATAAAGCTTTTGTTGCTCGAGTTGCTGAAGATAGTGATAATGATGATGAGTATTATGCAAAAAGAATGGAAAAGCATTTAAGAATGATGGAGGAGAGTGACAGTGATGATGGAAAAGTTCGGATGAAAAAGAAGAAAGTTAAAAAACCAGTTAGTAGTGATGATGAAGAAGTTCCTGTGATAAAGAGAAAAGTAAAAGAAGTTCCAGGTTTCAAAGTTGAAGCAGAAGTTGATGCAAGAAAAATTCCAGTGAAATGTGAAAATTGTGAAGCTGTGAAGAAGCAAAACAACATATTGATTCATAACATGAACCGATTAAAAGAATCCTATGATGTTCTGAACAAAGCAATGAATCAGTACAATGAATCCGGCAGTGAACAAGCAATAGCTATGAAAACACTTCAAGGAGCATTCATGACAAAGCAGAAAGTTATTAACAATTACATTGAGAAGTGTGTTGTGCTGGAACAGAAACTGGAAACCCAGAGGATTGAAACAGAAAGAGTTAATAGGTTGTTAAAAAGTTACTCATGTATTTCTTATGTCATTGACAGGATATATCCAACCGTGGAAGGCATGAAGGCATTTGAAGAGGAAGTGACTGAAGAAAAAATCTCTGAAACAAAAGAAGAAGTTATTAAAGTGAAAGATTCTGGTAAGAGACAAAGTGTTAGCTATAACAAGTGTCCACCCCCACTTGAAAATGGATATTCTCCACGAAATCCAAATTCTGAAAGAGTCGAAAAGGCCACCAACTTATTGTGGGAGTCTGAACCATCAGTTAATCTGCCAGAAAACATTGATGTTACTTTTACTGCATCTGACACTAATCAACAATCTCAATTGATGAAGAAAGTGGTGGATCATGTGTTAGATAAAGATGACACAGAGGAATCAAAGTCTGAGTCCGACGCTTCTAGTCCAGTTGACAAAAAGGGAAAAAGGGTTTATAATAAAGAATTCATGTTATCAAAAAATAATTTGAATGATGAATCAATTAAAGTGGCATATACTTTGAGTGATTCAGACAAATTATATTCTGATGAGGAATTCCCAATAAGAAGTGTCAAAGCTGAAATGATTAACAAGGTTTTCAAATTAATAGAAATTAATATTTCTGAAATAAAAAATTTAAATCTTTCTGAAAAACCTAAAAAGTACACTTCAAGAGTTCAACAAAGATTAAATAAGAAAAAAGGTTATGGTTCTAGTTCAGGTTTTCAAAAGAAACCAAATCATAATGGTAACTTCAAAAAGAAAGGTTTGGGTTTTAATGCACCAGAAAATGATAAAAATGAGAAAATTTTTAAACCAAAAACTGTATTTATTTCAGGAGCAAGCTCAGAAGATGAAGAAAAAAGTTCATTATGGAAACAATCAAACAGAGATTTCCTTGCTCAGAAGGAAAAAGGAATGAAGAATGAAGTTGTTCAGATGAAAGAAACGAGAACATGTTTTCAATGCAAAACCATGGGTCATATTGCCAGGAATTGTCCAACGGCAACCAACACAAAACAGAGAGTTTTTGAAAAACTTAAACTCAAAGAAGAAGTTGTTGATAGTGAATCACCAACTGATAAAATCAAAATGTTTAAAAATTCTACTTTCGAAGTTGGTGAAAGTTCAAACTGGTTTTACAAGAAAAAAGCAAATCTTAGCAATCAAAGATGGATTGTTAAGAAAACAAAAGATGGTTCTGGCTATGATTCTGACTCGTCAAAGTCAGAGGAGTCACAAGTTGAATTGAAAAATGATGAGAATTTGTCATCATTGAAGATTGGAAATTTGAAATCAAATGTTGGTAAAGTTGAAATTTCAAATCAAGTTTTCTCTGAAAAGAAAGAATTTGATATTGAAAACGCTTTTAACCCCAAAGTGCAACATATTTTTGAAAAAATGATTGATCATAAGGTCAAAGGGGTAAAGGAATTTTATGAGAAGAAGATGAAAGGAAAGAAACCGAGTGTTGATGACTCAGAATCTCCCAAGGTCTGTCAGGCTTGGGAGGATCTCTTTAACTGAAAAACCTGACTTGCCGGAACTCCCAGGTTGGTAATTGGGGAGTAGGAATCGGCATCTTTCTTGAGAAATTCACAGGTTGGTAACTGTGATATTTCGACCTACAAGTGGTTATTGGTTGACCTACAAGTGGTAAATCAGGGACATTAAGTTGTACTTGATTTTCTACAAGTGGTAATTGTTGGTTAAATCTAAAATTGTTAATTTTTCAAGTGGTTAAAAATGAACAATGTGATGAATTTTTCCCCAGCCTACAAGTGGTAAAATCAACAAAACTTATTTTCCGGAAAAACCATTTTGATTAAAACAAACTTAGGTGTTTTGAAATCATAATGGGAAAATAGTTTGTTGTAAGGTGGAGTTCTGATTGTTTATGCCAAGTGGATGGCGAATTGAAGCTTGAAAATCAGTTGTCACTTTACTTGTACAGTTTGTTTAAAAAATTGTTTCTACAAAGTGGGTCAAGAGCTCAGTTTGTTTTCAAATTTCTTTCAATGATTTTGAATTTTAGGGGGAGTAAGATTTTCAGAAAATCCAAAAACATTAGAAAATTTGAAAAAGCCAAAAATATGATAAAAACCTACTGGCAAAAAGACAAAAACATGATAAAATGAAAATGAGTTTTGTTGTATAAAAGAGGAAATGATAGTACATTAGTGGACTATCACAACACGCTAAAGATTTGGAAAGTAAAATGTGATAAATGATCTCACTGCGGATGTGTCGGTAGATTTTTGCACATTCAGTAGATTGTGTTCGAGATATAAACCTAAATTTCAATCTTACTTATCTCGTGGGGAACATTTTCTTGGATATATGGGTAACCCCCGAAATCTTGTTTGAAAGGTCTCTCTTTCTGAGATACTAGGTCTTTATACTCAGTGATATCTGGAGTATTATCCCGGGACTTCTGATTTTGCGAAAGCAATGGCCTAGTCCCCGTATAATACTTTTCGCTTGCTTGAAATATAGCATCACCCTCGGTACAAAAAATGATGAAACATTGAAAAATGCTAATCATGTGCTGTTGAAGAAAAGATTCTCTAAAGGGAACATACCTAAAGTCGAACCATAATCTCTCTGATTTTGCGGAAGCAATAGCCTGAGCTCTTATGGTTTCGCATTTAACCCTTTAACAAATATCATCTAGGTATACTCACCTGTAAGACTGATTATTGGGATCTGGATACGGGAGTATATTCAAGTGGTGGGACACACGAATAAGTTTAAGTGTTTAAAACACTAATCTCGTATCTCGAAACAGTTGAACTTTGTGTGAAAATTTAAGTGGACCAGTATACTGACAATCTAAGTGAATTGTTTAGAACTTAAAATGTTTAAAGCTTAACGGTGTTGGTGATTTGTCTTAGAAACCGATATGATCCTCTTACACAAACTCACAAAAATATTATCTGTAAATATTTCATTTTACTGCATTTCATCTATAATCAAAAATCCAAAAAGATTTTCAGTGTGTTTTAGCATAAAATTTTGAAAACTACAAAAAGATTTTCGACAACTGATAGTGAAAAGCTGATTTTCAAAATTCTGAGTGCTAAACATGATGAGCAATTTTGGGTTGGGAGATGTTTCAAAAATTTTAAATGTTTTTGCTTACAAGTGGTCATCAGAAATTTTATGTGACAAAATCAGTATAAGTGTGTATCTACAAGTGGTAAGCAGAGAATAAATTTGTCAAATTTTTAAATTTGTGAAATTTATTTTGAGGTAGAGTGTGCAGGTAAGCCAAGTTTCGATTCCTGAAGAGTCTATGAGTAGAGAGAGCCAGGTTTCGATCCTGAGCAGGTTGTGAGCCAGGTCACATTCTTGAACCTGTGAAAGCCAGACTACGATCCCAAGTACAAGTTAAGGGGGAGTCTGTTAACAAAGGGGAGTTTGAAGATTGTAGAGCCAAGTTCAGATCCTGACGTTCACGCAAATTGATGATGCTGATGAACTTAAGGAATCAAGAGATCTGATCAAGAGAATTAAAGTGAGGAAAGGCCAGGTCGAGATTCTGGAGTTAGAAAGAAGATAGAGCTAGGATCACGATTCTGGGAATGATAGAGAAGTTAAAGAGAATAGAGCCACGAGCTTGATCTTGGATACTACAAGAAAGTGTTAAATCAACATCCGAGGGGAGGTTAGTCGATGAAAGAGCCCAAAGACTGATAAAGACTGGAGACTGTGAAGACTCGACACTGAAGACTTCGTCAGCATCTGAGGGGGAGTCTATTGGTGCATACGTCTGTCGACTTCGTCTTGTATCGAGTCTTGTATTAGAAATGTTAGATCAGGGTAAGTTGTACGGAAAAATTAGGGTTTAGATGTGTTTGTGCTATTTCGCACGAAATTACCAACTGGCTATTTCGCACGAAATAGCAGATTGTGATTTCGTGCGAAATCACACCTCTATAAATACCCTTCATGTCAAGTCATTTGTAACGAAATTAGATCCCGGTACCGAACTGCTGCCGACGTGTCGTCTGATTGTAATCGTTGTTAGATCAATATACAAGACAAATTTAAGTGAATCAAGTTGTTTCCAAGTCTATTTCATTGTTTCCGCCTTTGAAATGGATTAGAACTCTTCTGAACGACTCGTTTGGGTCACAAAACGATCCTACAAAAGAATTGCTGAAAAGAATGTGGTTCAGATTATAACAGACAATGGAAGTAACTTCAAGTCAGCAGGTTAGTTTAAATGTTCATGTTTTCTATACTTTTTGGCATAGTATAATCATCATTTATTTTTCATCACATTCCTTAGGCAAAATGTTAATGGCGAAGAGGAAAAGTCTTTTTTGGACACCTTGTTCTGCCCACTGTCTGGATTTAATGCTTGAAGATATTGGTAAGATTGAGAAGGTGAAAAAAACAATTGAAAAGGGTATTTTTCTGGTTGGTTATATATATAACCATAGTACTGTTCTAAACATGATGAGAGAATATACAAAAAATGCTGAGTTAGCAAGATGTGGAGTAACCAGGTTTGCAACAACGTTTCTCACCTTACAAAGCTTGCAAAAGCAAAAACCGGCGTTGAGAAACATGTTCGCAAGTGAACAATGGACCAGCGGAAAATGGGCTAAAGAACGAAAAGGATAAAGAGCTAATGACATAGTTTTTACTCCAACATTCTGGAACAATGTCCTTTTTACTCTCAAAATCATGGGCCCTCTTGTGAAAGTGCTTCAGCTTGTGGACAATGAGAAGAAACCCGCGATGGGATATGTGTATGAAGCCATGGAAAGGGCCAAACTTGCAATTGCAGCAGCTTTGGGAAATATAGCAATGAATACATTCTTGTGTCCGAGATAATTGACAAAAGATGGAATTGTACATTTCATCATCCCTTACACGCATCGGGTTACTACTTGAACCCGTAGTTTTATTGCTACAATGAGACGATTGAGAGTGACAAGGAAGTAACAGTTGGATTGCACGATTGCATTAACATACTTGTCCCTGAGAAGGCCAAGCAAGATTTGATCATGGCTGAATTAATTCAGTGGATTAACCAGGAGGGCTTTTTTGGTTTAGAAAGTGCAAAAAGACAACATGGTAAAATAGCTCCTGGTATGTTATCTTGCTTTTATTTATTTATGTATTATATTTTAAAAAATAATATACGTAATGAATTTCATTATATGTTACAGCTGAGTGGTGGAAATTGTATGGCAAAGGAACCCCCAATTTGCAGCAGTTGGCTATCAGGGTGCTCAGCCTAACATGTAGTGCATCCGGGTGTGATCGGAACTGGAGCACCTTTGAGCATGTAAAAGATCAAACCTTTAAAATTTATTTATGAAGTTTCATTGTTATCATCTAATATTTTTCATTCTTATCAGATTCATTCAAAGAAAAGGAATGCTAGAACACAAAAAACTGCATGATCTTGTGTATGTTAAGTACAACAACATGCTTAAGAATCGACGTGATTCGAATGCAGCCTATGATCCGATATCCTTGGAAGAAATTGATGATAGTAACCAATGGTTAACCGGGCAGATGGCTAACGAACGGGTTTTTGATGATGATGTAAACCTGACTTGGAATGTTGTAGCAGAGGCAAGTGGTGCTGAAGAGGTTAGGCGAACAAGATCTTCGCAGCCTTCATCTTCAAAACCAGCATCTTCAAAGCGTACTTTAATTGATGAAAGATAGTGAAGAAGAAGACCAAGTGGAGGAGGCTGAACCGTATGTAATTGAAGTTGATGACACATCTGATGGTTTTGGTTATTGATGAAGATGATACTTTTGATGATTAATGAAGATCTTTTGGATTTCAAGTAACTTTTTGTTTTTGAGTTTGAACATTTTAATTTTAAGTGTTTTGTTATCTGAGACTTTTGAAGTGCTAGTATTAATGGTATTGTTTTTGTTTTGAGTGCTTTATTCCCTTAATGAACTTTTATTTTTATATTTAAGTGCGCTTTTTTTTTCTCGGGCCCACGCTTTTTTTGCGCCTGTCGCCTAGGCCCTAATCGGTGCCTATGCGCCTAGAGTGCGCTTCGCGCCTTTGATAACTATGGTTGTACTATGTATATATACTCGTTATTGTAAATCAATAGAGGCATCTTGAATACCAATCTAACAAATTCATTAGAAACAATTTAACAAATGACCCTTTACGACTTTACCCTTATTTTTCTAAAGCTTTGAAATCTCATATATGACCTCTAACTTCAAAAATTATATTTACTCATTTCTAGTTTAATTTATTTAGCTTAAATATTATATATGAAGAATACTATTGTTTATAAAAAAATTAAAAATAATAAAAATAAAATTGGGCAAAAGTAAAATTAAGCTTAAAATGTGTTATATAAAAATATGAAGTTAAAAGATGAGCATATATTATAATTGAAGTTAAAAAATAATGGTAGAATGATTATATATTAGATTGTTTCTATTAAATTGGGTATGTTTGATATTTTAACTATTTTGTAAGGACATATAAAATATTTTTAGTTTTGGTTGGGCATATATGAAATTTTTCAAGTTTGTAAGGGTATATATGAAATTAATCCAAGTTACTATGAGGCTCAAATTTGTAAAGAATCAAACAAGCAAACTTACTGGTTGCAGTGCAAAAGAACAAAGCTCCATCCGAGTTTATCAGCCAAGATGCAGATAATCTCAACTTAGCTAGAATTCATCAGAACTCACTCGAATTCGTCAGATCATAGCCTCTTGCATTCACCAAATCTTATAAATTATTACTGTCTAAATGTATGGTTCAAGAGGGGTTTTATACAATAAAATTTACATTTCGGGACCAACCGGCATTTTGGTCTAGAGGCACTAAAGGGCGAGGGTTCAAATCCCAACATAGACTAGACTAGACATAAAACATAACTTAAATAGAATCATTTATAAGTAAATTGGTCGAAATTACTGATTGCAGTTTGAAATGAGGCTCAGGTTTGTAAACAGTCAAAGAACGAGGATCCCAACTGTGAAAAGAACAAGACTATTTCACGTGACCATGCAGACTGCCCCGCCAAGATGCGAATAATCCCAACTTTCTCAACTTGACCACAATGAAATCCATCGTCACAGCCTCTTAAAACGCATCAAATCTTCATTCTCCAGGAACTAAAAATGAAGACTTGGTGTAATTTTTGTGTATTTGGAAAATGTAATTCTAATCCATGATGTTTATTTTTGAAAATCATAGGCATCAACCAAGGGCGTAGGATAGTGGTGGCGGCCGACCCCCCGAAATTTTCGCTAAGTAGTGGAGAGTATGTAGTTTTCGTATAGAAATTTTTGGGTATATACGTTTTCGACCCCCCGTTTTATAGAAATTTTTGGGCATGTACGTTTTCGACCCCCGGTCGGAAATCTCAAGCTTCGCCACTGGCATCAATGAGCCAGCAACAACAACCATACCCAATATATCCCACAAATAGCAAAGCTATTGGCAGGCGTAAAAGAGTCACATTGACTAATTAAAGTCAAAATTGGACTTCAATCTGAACAGAAGGGTGCAACCACTCTTCAAATTGGATAACTTGGAAGCTGGTTTCAAAAAAGCGTTCCTGAGGCACGACTCGTGAGGCGATATGGAAAACGCCTAGGGCTAGAAGGGGTGCCTCATGCACATCTGGGTCAAAATTAGGATCAAGTAGGAGGCTTATATGTTAAAACAACCAAATGGATGAAGAAATTACGAATGGTTAATTCATACCAAGGTGGATATGTAAAAGTACATAGAGGTTCCCGCCTCGACTTTCGGAACCTAAACGCCTCAAAGCACTTCGTGCTATTTAGAACCAAGATTGAACAAAGCCATGGCTGCACCACCATTCATGTTGCCCCGCCAAGTTACGGTCTGAGTTTCACCTAGTGCGCAGTAACCTGTGGTCGGAAAAGTTAAATGCACAACAATATCTTCATCACCACCAATTTTATGTATTATTTCTCAATATGTAAATAAACCAAATGTTTGCAAACTCACTAAGTGAGATATAGATCTTTGTTTCACATAACCATCCGAGTTGCCACGCCAAGATGTAGATAATCTCAAATTTGTTTGAATCACTAGAGAAATCATTCAAACTTATCATCATAGCCTTTTGAATCACCAAATATTGTGAATAACACAAACAAACAAACAAACCAACCAACTAGCCCAGTAAAATCCCACTCTTGTTTATAAAAAGCACACAAAAGCACCAAGGTCTAAAACCGAGGTGCCAACGCAAAAGCTTTATATATACATGTACAACCTGAAAAGCATGATATACAACAACCTGTTGCATGAAAAATATGGGAAATACACGAGGGTCAATTTTTTTCCAAGAAATCATGCCTCGAGGCGCTTTTTGAAAAATGTGTGTCTTATGCTACCAAAAGTGCAGGGGCTTGAAATAAGGCTCTGCATAGGAATTGTTATTATTGGCAGCGAAAGACGGTGATACTTCTATCACCGTTAACATCATCATCGTCGTCATATTACTGTGTGTTTGATATGAACGTGTATCTGTATATGCAGAGAATAGAGATGCACATAAAGTTGGATATTTCTGTAAATATCTTGGTAACTAATAATTGTCAACGTAATATTACATATATACCGGGTCAGTTAATATCATAACCGCCACTAATATAATAACCTATGATAACTATAATATTACATAATAATAATAAACAATATATATATGCTAAGTTTATATTCTAACACCATCCCCTAAACTTAGCATCGGTAATGGCTCGTCACGTCGGCTTTGATGATAAACGCATTTTTTTTAAACTTGTCATGATTCGTCCATAGATCCACCTTGATTTGTTTCGTGATGCCGAATACGGTAATATTGATGTTCATTACCCATTTTGTCGCTGAAAGTCTTTGATCTGTCGTTAAAGCCAATTTAGTGCTACTGAATCGTTCTGTCGCTGATCTGTTTTCTGTCGCTATCCTTCTTCTTTTGTCGCTAACAGCCGTCGCTGAATCTGGATATCCTTTCTTCCTTTTTTGTTCCCGCCGTTTCTGCATCATTCTTTTCTTCATTTTAACATCCGATTTCATTAACTTCTGCATTCTTTTCTTAATATTCTTGTCTTCATGAACGGTTCCGGTCATCGAAACATCATCTTGCATATCGCCTATGAAGACATACGAGTCTTCATCTTCTTCATCCCTGCGGTCACCACCGGAATCGTAGTATTCCGTTTCTTCACTTGAATCATTGTGATCCTTCTGATCACTGATTGGTTCTTCCTGATCTTCCCGATCGTAACCAACCATATAGATATTCGGGGTGAAGCATGCCCCATCGTGAACATCTGTACTTGCCGGATTCAACATCGAAATGTCTTCTTCTTCGTCCGGTTTCACATCAGCGTTGTCTGTTTCGTCTTCTTCGTCTTTCTTCTTTGATTCTCGTTCTAATAATTCGATTTCGATTTCTAATTTCATTAGAATATCTCGCTTCATTCTTGCGAACATTCGTGATCGCGGAGTCGTGCGATCGGGATTGGATTCTTGTCCGTCTTCATATCCCCTGTTTTCCTTCTTCATCCGGATGTGCCCGGAATCGTATAATATCGATCGATCTTTATCGATTTCCCACCATGGCTCTGATACCACTATATTGGCAGCGGAAGACGGTGATACTTCTATCACCGTTAACATCATCATCGTCGTCATATTACTGTGTGTTTGATATGAACGAGTATCTGTATATGCAGAGAATAGAGATGCACATAAAGTTGGATATTTCTGTAAATATCTTGGTAACTAATAATTGTCAACGTAATATTACATATATACTGGGCCAGTTAATATCATAACCGCCACTAATATAATAACCTATGATAACTATAATATTACATAATAATAATAAACAATATATATATGCTAAGTTTATATTCTAACAGTTATTTGTAAATGATCACCACTAGCATCATCATGTCTTGGATTCATAGCTAGGGCTGTAAGCGAGCCGAACTGCTCATGAGCTATTTAAATCGAGTCGAGCTTAAATAAGTTATTAAAAATTAGGATACAACAATTTTGAGGCTCAGATATGTCAACAATTGAAGAAAGAGGATAAATCCGCCATGGCTACATACTAAACCATTGCCATGTGAGAGTACATGACCATCCGGGTAGCCCCGCCAAGATGCAGATAATCTCATCTTTGCTCGATTTGAAGCATCAAAATTCATCACCATCACCATCATCATCTTTTAGAGACAACCTTAATCCAATTCGCAAGGAATTTCCACTAGTTACAACACAACTGAAAGAATTACTAACACTGTGTTCCCGAGTTTAATAACAAGTGAGGCGATTCAGGTTCTTTTCGTAACCCTAGTTTCTTGATTGTGATCTTTTGTATAACAGTCTGTGATTAGAGTTTGATTTCAATCATAACTCTATAACGAACTCGTTAGCAATTGTGACCGATTTTGATAGTAGGGTTTTTCTTTTTCGTTTTTTTTAATCGCCGCCCTTGTTTTCAGTTCGAAACCCTGATTTATTAATCTGGTTGTTGTTGATTGCGGTTAGCTGAGACTAATTTAGCTAGATTGATAACTCTGGATTAATAGGTTAAGGATTGAAAATTGTTACTAGGGTTAAAAGGATATTGCATGTGTGACGGCTGTTGGTTATTTTGGTTTCACGTTTGCATGGTTGTGTTTTCGTTGCAATGATGGAGAGTAGTTCAGATCCAGGTGGGGATGTTTACCCCAGTATTCATAGTTTGCATACTGATACGGGGCTTGCTGATTCGGAATCAACACCGGGTACGGCTCCGATACGAGGGATTGGACTCCGAGTCACAAACATTGAAGGTAATCCTCTCATTCCTAGAAGAGGAATATTTGCTACTAACAACCCATCGATTCTTGATGGTCTTGCTGCTATTTCGAAACCTGTTAACTTGGAAAAACAACCGATAGATCAGGCCAATTATAGTGGGGAACAGGTGATTATCGGAACCAAGTCGAATGATGATGGGGAATGGTTGTTTGAATCTCAGGGTATGCAGAATATTCAGAACAAAGCTTCTTATGCGTCCAAACTCAATGCTGGCCGTTCTAAACCAAAAGTAAACTTCAGGTTTTTAGAATCCATTAATAAAGCTGATGACACGGATGTCGTTATTCCGATTGAGTCTGTGAAGAAGGTCTTAGATTTACAAATGTTTTATTTGGATACTTTCTAGGTAAGAGGTTGGCTTTCCCAGTCGTTGAATACTTTGTGACTAAAAGATGGGAGAAATATGGTTTGAGCAAATGTATGATGAATGGCAAAGGGTTCTTTTTCTTTAAATTCGATTCTAAAGAAGGAATGGAACAGGTTATCCAGGATGGTCCGTGGCTTATTAGAAATATTCCTATCTTTTTGAAGCATTGGACAACTAATACGGAGCTGAAAAAGGAGGAGCTAACGAAGATTCCAGTTTGGGTCAAACTCCATGATGTGCCACTTGCGGCCTATACTGAAGAGGGTTTGAGCTTGATTGCATCTAAAGTCGGAATCCCAAAAGTGTTAGATAATGAAACAGCAAAGATGTGCGATGATTCGTGGGGTCGCAGTAGCTATGCTAGAGCTATTATTGAAGTCGATGCAAGTAAGGATCTGAAGGAAACGGTTTCGGTAGCCATCCCCAATGTAGAGGATGGAGGATTTCTAAAGAGTTCGATTAACGTTGAGTATGAGTGGACCCCTCCGAGGTGTTCTACGTGCAATGTTTTTGGGCACACGCTAGAGACTTGCCCAAAGGTTGTGAAGCCAAAGATTAACCAATAACCGAAAGGTAAGAATAAGTCGGATGAGCAGGGCTATCAAGTTATAGGTAAAAAGAAATCGGCGAAACATGTAGTCAAAGACAAACCGAAGTTTGTTTATCGGCCCGTGAGGAATGACCAACATAAAGCTTCTACTTCTAAACCGAAAGCAGACGGTATTCCACTCAATAACGCTTTTAGTGCTTTGGAAACACCTAGTAATGATTGTGATGATGATGTATCGGATCAGGATGAGGTCAGGGAAGTGGCAGACGAAACGACCATGTTTATGCAAAATAAGACGACTGATGGAGGTTCTTTTTCAGGGGCAAGCACTCCTGCTGTCGAGGTTTCCAATGGATAGTATAGCCAGCTGGAATATAAGGGGGTTGAACCACCCTCTGAAGCAAAAAGAGGTTTGTCATATAATTAAGGAAAATAATTTAAAGGTTTGTGCTATTTTAGAGTCCCACGTTCAAGTTGATAAGTTGAACGATGTTTGTAGTAAACTTTGTAAGGGATGGGATTGGTTGTCGAATGGGAATTCGTGTCATAAAGGAACGAGAATCATCATTGGTTGGAACCCAAGGGATGTGGATATTATGCTCCTAGCTTCTACGGATCAAGTAATACATCTTCAAATAGTGTTTAAAGGTCAGAAGAAGGCTATGTTTTGTTCGATGGTCTATGCTAGCAATGACTACAAGGAAAGAAGAGAGTTATGGAAGTCGTTGAAGAGGCACAAGTATTTTGTTAATGATAAACCTTAGGCTATTTTGGGCGATTTTAACGCGACTCTTGAGCTTGGTGATACTCACTTGGGTGCTTCAAGTATCTCGGCTAGTATGATGGACTTTAAAGAGTGTGTTTTGAACATTGAGGTCTTTGATGTTAAGAGTTCGGGTATGCATTTTACATGGAACCAAAAACCTAAAAACGGTATAGGAATTATGAGAAAGATTGATAGGATCATGGTCAATTGCCACTTCACAGTTGTTTTCACTAATTCGTTTTCGGTTTTTCTTCCTCACCGGGTGTCGGATCATTCGGCCTGTGTGCTAAATTTACCGGAAGTTATGAGATGCAAACATAGACCTTTCAAGTTCCCTAATTTTCTTACTCATAAAGCTGACTTTATAAATATTGTTAAGGATGAATGGGCCACTAGCATTGATGGGGTTCCTATGTTTAGAGTGGTGAAAAAGCTTAGAAACTTAAAACACCCAATCAGGTCTCTTCTCCACTGTTACGGTAAGAATTGATAAGAATCGTAAGAGAGGGAACGAAGAATATTTTCATTACCGGAATGAACATTACAACAGTTACAACAGTTATTTAACCTAATCTCAACAGCTTAACTAACTAATTCCCATATTCACCCCCTCAATTACAACAATTACAATATACCCCCCTCTACTATTAAAACTATACCACTCAATTACATTTCATATGTAACAAATCTTCCCCCTTTAAAGATTCTTGTCCTCAAGAATCAATATCAAAATTAGGATACTTTTTGATAAACTCAGTAGCCAGCTCCCAAGATGCATCATGTAATGGTAGATCAGCCCATTGAACTAAGAATTTAACCACTGCTTTATTTCCACTCTTCACCATCTTCCTCTCAAGAATAGCCAACGACTGCAAATCTTCAAGGCTATTAGCTGGAATATCAACTTGATGCAGTGGAGGACCAGGACCTTTTTTCAATAACGACACATGGAAGGTGGGATGCAACTGAGAATCTGCAGGTAATTCCAAGGTATAAGCAATTTCCCCCACCTTTTTCACAATTTTAAAGGGACCAAAATACTTTTGAGATAATTTGGAATATCGATGCACTCTTAGAGAATTTTGAACATATGGTTGAATTTTAAGAAATACCCAATCTCCGATATCAAAACTTCGTTCACTTCTTCTATTGTCAGCAAACTGCTTCATCCTATTTCTGGCCCGTTCCAAGGACTGTTTGATATTTGCAATCATGTTATCCCTTTGACTTAACCACTCATCCAAAGCTGCAACAGTAGTAGAACCATGGATATATGGTAAGTGGATAGGAGGATCTACACCATATAATGCCTTAAACGGAGTCATTTTGATGGTTGAATGCCAAGTGGTATTGTACCACCACTATGATAACCACTGAACCCATGTCTTCGGATCATGCATAACCATGCATCTAAGATAAGTTTCTAAACAGCGGTTCAAGACTTCCGTCTGGCCATCCGACTGCGGATGATAAGCAGTGGATAGGGCTTGCTCAATGCCTTGTAATTTTAAAAAATCCTTCCAAAACGTACTCATGAATATAGGGTCTCTATCAGAAACAATATTCAGAGGACATCCATGCAGTTTAAAAACATTATCAAGCACCACTTGTGCAACTCGAACAGCAGAAAAAGGATGTTTTAATGGAATGAAGTGCCCGTATTTAGTTAATCTATCAACCACCACCAAAATACAATCTTTCCCTTCGGACTTGGGCAATCCACTGATGAAGTCCATAGAAATGTCTGTGAAAACCGATTGTGGAACAGGCAAAGGACTTAGTAACCCCGGAGATGCTATAGCTTCATACTTAGCTTTTAAGCAAACTTCACACCCTTTTACCCACTTTTTTATATCTTTATCAGCCCTTCTCCAATAGAAAAGAGATTTGAATCTCTGTAACGTTGGTTGAACCCCAGAATGACCCCCTAAAGAAGAGTTATGACACAATTCCAAAATCTCTTTCCTCAGATTGTCATCTTTCCCAATCCACAACTTAGACTTCCTGGTCAACAAAATACCATTCCACGACATATGCTTAATAGCTTCTCCATTAGACAACCTTCCAATCAATTGTTTCGCTTGATCATCCTGCTGCCAATGACTTTTAATCTTGTCTACTAACAATGGATCATAAGAAGAGACTGCCATCACAAAAACAGTGGAACTATGCACCCTCGACAGAGCATCAGCTGCAGTATTTTCCACCCCCTTCTTGTATACAATATGATAGTCATACCCCATTAATTTGCTTAACCACGTGTGCTGCAGTGGTGTTGTGATTTTCTGCTCCAACAAATGCTTTAAGCTCTTTTGATCCGTCCTAATTATGAAGTGTTTAAGGATCAAATACTGGTGCCAATGTTTCACTGCCAATAAAATTGCTAACAGCTCCTTTTCATACACAGACAAAGCACACTGCTTGGGTGATAATGCTTTACTAACAAATGCAATGGGGTGTTTGCCTTGCATTAAAACAGCTCCCAATCCCTTAGAACTTGCATCAGTCTCAACAATAAATTCTTGTGTCCAATCAGGTAATGCCAGTACTAGAGCTTGTAACATAGCTGATTTCAACTCTTCAAATGCCTTTTGAGCTTCATCATTCCATTTGAAAGCATCTTTCTGCAGTAAATTGGTTAATGGCTTAGCAATTGTGCCATAAGAAGATATAAATCTCCTGTAATAACCAGTTAGACCCAAAAAACCTCGTAACTGTTTAACACTAATAGGAGTTGGCCAATTCTTCACTACTTCCACTTTTGTAGGATCAGTTGAAACACCATCTCTCTGGAAATCACATGGCCTAAATATTCAATACTAGACCCAGCAAAGCTGCATTTAGACCGTTTGGCATACAGCTGATTATCTCGAAACAATTGTAAGACCTCCTTTAAATCATGCACATGCTGTTTGATGTTTTTGCTGTAAACTAAAACATCATCAAAAAATATAAGAACTGTTTTCCTCAACAACTTCTGAAATACAGCATTCATCAGACCTTGAAACGTTGCCGGAGCATTACTTAACCCAAATGGAAGTACCAGAAATTCAAATAAGCCCTGATGCGTTCGGAATGCAGTCTTATGAATATCGTCTTCATGCATCCTCACTTGATGATACCCGGATCTCAGGTCCAGTTTAGAAAACACTTCTGCGCCCCCTAATTCTTCCAACAGCTCTTCTATGAGTGGGATAGGAAATCTGTTCTTAACTGTTTAATCATTCAGTTTCCTATAGTCCACACATAACCTCCAAGAACCATCTTTTTTCTTGACCAAAACAACTGGCGAAGCGAAAGAACTGACACTATGTCTGATAATACCCATGTCCAGCATTTCTTGAACCATTTTTTCTATAATATCCTTTTGGCCCATAGGATACCTGTAAGCTCTTTGATTAATGGTTACTGATTCATCCACCAATTGAATTATGTGATTACAACTTCTGTTTGGTGGCAGACAAGTAGGCTCCTTAAACACATCATCATACTGTTTTAAAGATCTGTGATCTCTGCAGTTTCTTGAACAGTGGTTACAGTAGCCTGATGTTGAAATGACTCGTTTACCTTTTCTTGCATACTGAAGAGCTGCATTTGTGCCACTGAATTATCCTTATGAACCATAGAAGAAAATCTTTCCATAGAGCATAAAGAAATGCTATTCTTATGTATTCCTTTCAATTCAATCACCTTAGAGTCAACTTTAAACTGCATAGTGAGCTCCTTAAAGTTCCACACAATATCGTTCAATGATTGTAACCATTGGATACCCAACACCATATCATAATTGTCCAATGGTAACAATAAAACGTCTGTCTTAAACCACACTCCTTGCATCAGCCACTGAAAATCATGACACAATTGATTGCATTCCAACTCTTTCCCATTTGCAACCACCACTTTCATCAAGGGAACTTCCTTAGTGTGACAATTCATTCTTATGGCTAATTTTGAGTTGACAAAATTATGGGTAGAACCAGAATCAATTAAGATATGAATCTGTCTAGTGCCAATAGTACCCACCACCCTCATGGTAGAAAAAGAAGTGATCCCAGTCATTGCATAAACAGAAAGTTGGGCATCAGCTACTTGATCTTCTATAGACTCTTCCTCTACATTTTCTACCCAATCCTCATCATCATGAATTTCTAACACATACAAATGTTTAAATTTGCAGTTATGAGTTGGTGAATACTTCTCACTACACCAAAAACACTCCCCCTTAGCTCTTTTTTCTTCAGCTACCCTAGCAGGAACTTTTTTAACATTCTTAAGCATCTTATTGGGTGAAGGACTAGGTAGTAAAGCCAAATTGTTACTGGAACTTGTTGAAGCTTTATTACTACCAATAGGCCCACCTTTGCTACTAGAATTTACTGCCACTTGTACTACATTACTCCTTTTAACCTCTTTATCACCAAACAAGGTATTGTATACTACATTTTGTTGTTTGGCCATAGCAATGGCATCCCTCATAGTTCTTGGTTTAAAAATTTTCACTAAGCATCTAATCTCTGGTTTCAACCCTCCCACATAAAGACTAGCAGCATATTCATCATTCAGTTTAACTCTATCGAGTAAAGAATCAAATTCTTTAGTGTAATCAGAGAGTAAACCTGTTTGATTGAGATTTTTTAGTTCCTCCATAGCATCTTCACTTAACCTTTCAGAAAACCTTGTGATAGCAGATCTGGAGTATTCATCCCACGTAATTTCTTCAATATCCCTATTTTGACTGTCAATAAACCCCTGATGCCATTCCAACGCCGCCCCTTCCAAATTAATGACTGCATAGTGAACCTTTGCATTCTCAGGCGTTTTATCTATTGCAAAGAAGTGATAACAACGGATAATCCACCCCTCCACTTCCTCACCGTTGAACTTGGGAAAATCTAATCTACCCGTGCGAACCAATCGATGATCAGAACCCCCATGATTTCCCCTTTCATTGCTCAACTTACTGTTGATTTCAGCCAGCCATCTGAGTCACCAACGAAGTCACACTAATCTGCAACAATCTTATAGCTTCCGAATTTTGATCCAAAATTGCTTGTTGATTCTCAATCAAACTCGAATTAGCCTGTGATAGTTTCTCTAATTTCTCCATCCCTTGTTGTCTGGTTGGCATATATCACAATTAGGTCAAAGTGAAACCGGGAAGAACAGTTTCAAGAATTGAAATGACGTAATCAAATTGAAGGTATTGATCGAACAATGATCAATTACTGAATCGAATTGACGTAATTTGATGATGGACCGAACAATTTTGAGGGAAATTGAATGAAACAAGGATGATTTCAAACGAAAATCTTGATCGGAATTGTTACTTTGAACGGAATCTGAGCTTCCGATAAGGATCGTTAGCTCTGATACCAATGTTACGGTAAGAATTGATAAGAATCGTAAGAGAGGGAACGAAGAATCTTTTCATTACCGGAATGAACATTACAACAGTTACAACAGTTATTTAACCTAATCTCAACAGCTTAACTAACTAATTCCCATATTCACCCCCTCAATCACAACAATTACAATATACCCCCCTCTACTATTAAAACTATACCACTCAATTACATTTCATATGTAACATCCACCAACAAGGGAATCTGCATGAGCGTGTGTCTAGCATAAGGAAGGAGCTTGATGACTTGCAAGGCAAGGTGGATAAGGACCCGGACAACGTTTCTCTTCGAAATTTGGCGGTTGAGTGTCAGAAAATGTTCATGGAGGTAACTTTAGATGAAGAACGGTTCTTAAAACAAAAAGCAAAACAGAATTGGTTGCAAGTTGGTGATGCAAACACAAAATTTTTTCATAACATGGTTAAAAGCAGGAACCATATTGCTCAAATACAATTTATAAAAGATGTGAATGGTAATGATTTTGAAGGAAAGGAAGTGGCTAATGTTCTTGTAGAGCACTTTAAAGCATTTATGGGAATCAAGGGTAATGTGACCAACCATCCAAGTAGCGACTGTTTTCCTAGACGTCTTAGTGTTGAAAAGGCTGAGCTCATGATTCGGGAAGTTACTAATGAGGAAATAAAATCTGCTTTTTTTGATGTTGGAGATGACAAAGCTCCGGGCCCAGATGGTTTTTCTTCAGCATTCTTTAAAAGATCTTGGCAGATAATTGGTGAGGAGGTGAGTTTCGCTATAAAGGATTTCTTTACAAGTGGCCGGCTCCTTCAAGAAATCAATCATACGTTTTTGGCACTGATTCCAAAAGTAAACACCCCTACGTATGTTACTGATTACCGCCCTATCTCATGTTGTAACGTTATTTATAAAGCTATTAGTAAGATTCTCACTAATAGACTTCTTGAGGGGATTAACGACGTTGTGAGCATAAACCAGTCAGCTTTTGTTCCTGGTCGAAGAATATCAGATAATATCTTGCTGACGCAGGAATTGCTTCATAATTATCACAGAAATACGGGCCCTCCAAGGTGTGCTTTCAAAGTCGACATACAGAAGGCATATGATACTGTGGAATGGGATTTCCTCCGGGCAACGCTGTTGGGGTTTGGTTTTCATGCAACAATGGTAAATTGGGTTATGAGTTGCGTCACGTCAACCTCATACTCGATCAGCATAAATGGAGAAATTCACGGATATTTTAAAGGTCAAAGGGGTTTGAGACAAGGAGACCCCATCTCTCCGTACCTGTTCACGCTAGTCATGGAGGTCCTCACCTCCATTCTTCAGCACGCTGCCAATTCTCATGCAGGATTTCGGTTTCATAATAACTGTAAGAAACAAAAAATCATTAACTTGTGTTTTGCTGATGACCTGTTTCTGTTTGCTAGAGGTGACACTGATTCAGTGAAAGTCATTATGGAATCTCTGAATATGTTTCGAGATATGTCCGGGCTAGTTCCAAGCTTGAGTAAAAGTACTTCTTTCTTTTGTAATGTTCCGACTCGAGTTAAGAACCAGATTGTGGCAATTGTGCCGTTTGCTGAAGGATCATTACCAATTAAATATCTTGGAGTCCCGCTTATTGCTTCGAGACTTCTTAAAAGTGACTGCAAGGTTTTGGTGGAAAAAAATTCTAAGCGTCTTTTAGATTGGAAGACGAAGTTCCTCTCTTTCGCGGGGAGATTACAACTGGTCAACTCTGTTTTAGCCGCTATGTACTCTTATTGGGCTGCCGTTTTTAGTCTCCCGGCTAGTATCATCAAGAATATCGAGAGGATTATGAAGGATTTTTTATGGCACCAAGGGTCTTTGGGTTCGAACAAAGCCAAGGTAGCGTGGAAAGATGTGTGCCTTCCCAAGTCCGAAGGGAGGTTGGATATTCGAAAGGTTTCGGATGTGAACAAGGCTCTAATGACATTTCATATTCATAGCATTGTATCAGGTCGAAAATCTCTTTGGGTCGAGTGGATTTATGCTCATCGGCTAAGGGGTAGGAGTTTTTGGGATGTTAAGGTGCCGCAAAACTCCTCATGGGGCTGGAGGAAAATTTTGTCTTTCAGGGGTTCTGTGTGCAAATTCTTTTGGAAGCAAATAGGGAATGGTGAATCTACGTCGTTATGGCATGACACTTGGTGCCTTCAATGTCCGCTGAGTCGCTTTATTTCTCCTAGAAACATGTCTCAACAAGGTTTTTCAATCTACTCGAAAGTAGCTGATGTTGTTAGCAATGGCATTTGGAGTTGGCCAGACGCTTGGAGGGATCTCTTTCCGGTTCTATTCCAAATGAATCCGATTAATATCACTCCGAAGAAACAAGATATCACTCTTTGGCGAACCAATGCTGGTAAACTGATGCCATTCTCTTCCAAGCTGGTATGGGAGACTACTCGCTCACGTGGTAACGAAGTAGAATGGGCAAAGGTTGTTTGGTCGGGATGTAATATTCCTAGACACTCTTTCCACTGTTGGTTGATCTTTCGCAGGAAACTATGGACGCAAGACAGAATTCGAAAATGGAATTGCATCACTAGTGGTTCTATGAACATGATGTGTTGCCTATTATGTCAGGGAGAGATGGATTCACATGATCATTTGTTTTTTGAATGCTCGTATTCCTCAACAGTTTTGGATGCTATCAAAGAGATGTCTTGTATGAAGAAGGTTCCTAACAAGTGGGAAG
Source organism: Helianthus tuberosus (assembly GCA_030545235.1). Lineage (NCBI taxonomy): Eukaryota > Viridiplantae > Streptophyta > Magnoliopsida > Asterales > Asteraceae > Helianthus > Helianthus tuberosus. Next base: position 69,053,293 of record CM060385.1, on the reverse strand, counting down.
ACATCATGAGGTGGCTGCAACCGAAAGCAAGTTCCAGATCTTTGAACTCGGTTATTGCTAAACTTTCTATAAAGGCGGCTGCGTATTTTGTTTGGCAAGAAAGGAATTACAGATTTTTTAACAATCAATTGAGACCGCCGGAAGTGTTAACGGGCATCATCATCGATACGGTGAAATTGAAATTATTATCATTCAAGTATAAAGATAAGCCGCAAGTGAGGAAGACCTTGGATGATTGGAAGCTGACGTCGATGGATACATTCAAAGATACCTGATTTGGTTTAGTTTTTTGTATCTAGCTTGTTTGGCTTTGTTAGCTCGTGTTTTGTTTGGTGTTTACTCTTATATGGCATGTCATGTAAGAGAATTGGTGTAGGTTTCTCTACTCCACTTGTGTATTTTTTTTTTGTTTTTTTGGAATGAAATCACTGGGGTAAACCCCTTTACCCAAAAAAAGAGTTTAATAACAAGTGTTTATCTGTGTGATTTTAAAGATGAAGGGATGAATTCTGAAGAAAATCATTGGCTTCAAAGAACGATGTTTGACTTAAAATAAAGTCAAAATCAAACTTCACAAAGGAGGGCAACCACCCTTAAAAAAAACTCTTTCTTCCTCTATACTCGCCTCATTCCATATGAGTGAAAATAAAGCTGAAGAAAAAAACGTATTTTTTTTTGCTCAGATCTGCAAAGATGAAAGCGGACAAAGTGGATCAGACTCCAGTATGGCTGCATCACAAATTCACAACCTGTGTTGCCTTGCCAAGATACGGCCCGCTTTCACACAATGTCCACTAACATATCATGCTAGGAAATATTATATACAGAACATCTTCAACAATTCATCATCAACAATTCAACATCATCATCGTATCATCATAGATTTATTGTTAGAATATAAACTTAGCATATATATTTATTATTATTATTATGTAATATTATTATAATTATTATAGGTTATTATGTTAGTGGCGGTTATCACTCTTAACCGCCAATTAGATAGGTATATATATAACATTATGTATCATTTTAGAGACACCAAGATATTTTACATTCATAATATCCATTCTGTTTATCTATTCTCTGTATGTACACAAACACACACAGAAATACGATGACAACGATGATGATGTTAACGGTGATGGAAGTATCACCGTCTTCCGCTGCTAATATAGTGGTATCAGAGCCATGGAGGGAAATCGATGAAGATTGATCGATATTATGCGATTCCGGGCACATCCAGATGAAGGAAAACAGGGGATATGAAGACGGACAAGAATCCAATCCCGATCGCACGACTCCGCGATCACGAATGTTCGCAAGAATGAAGCGAGATATTCTAATGAAATTAGAAATCGAAATCGAATTATTAGAACGAGAATCAAAGAAGAAAGACGAAGAAGACGAAACAGACAACGCTGATGTGAAACCGGACGAAGAAGAAGACGTTTCGATGTTGAATCCGGCAAGTACAGATGTTCACGATGGGGCATGCTTCACCCCGAATATCTATATGGTTGGTTACGATCGGGAAGATCAGGAAGAACCAATCAGTGATCAGAAGGATCACAATGATTCAAGTGAAGAAACGGAATACTACGATTCCGGTGGTGACCGCAGCGATGAAGAAGATGAAGACTCGTATGTGAGGCGATATGCAAGATGATGTTCCGATGACCGGAACCGTTCATGAAGACAAGAATATGAAGAAAAGAATGATGCAGAAACGGCGGGAACAAAAAAGGAAGGAAGGATATCCAGATTCAGCGACGGCAGTTAGCGACAAAAGAAGAAGGATAGCGACAGGAAACAGATCAGCGACAGAACGATTTAGTAGCACTAAATTGGCTTTAACGACAGATCAAAGACTTTCAGCGACGAAATGGGTAATGAACAACAATGTTACCGTACTCGGCATCACGAAACAAATCAAGGTGGATCAATGGACGAATCATGACAAGTTTAAAGAAAAATGCGTTTATCATCAAAGCCGACGTGACGAGCCATTACCGATGCTAAGTTTAGGGGATGGTGTTAGAATATAAACTTAGCATATATATTTATTATTATTATGTAATATTATTATAATTATTATAGGTTATTATGTTAGTGGCGGTTATCACTCTTAACCGCCAATTAGATAGGTATATATATAACATTATGTATCATTTTAGAGACACCAAGATATTTTACATTCATAATATCCATTCTGTTTATCTATTCTCTGTATGTACACAAACACACACAGAAATACGATGACAACGATGATGATGTTAACGGTGATGGAAGTATCACCGTCTTCCGCTGCTAATATTTATTGCCACTTGCATTCACCACAGAAAATGTTATCAAAATTTAAACCAAAGGGCTGTTGACATCTGAAAAACCAAAGGCCTAAAAGTATCTTTGTTTGACTAAATAAAGTCAAAATCAGACTTAAGAGACATAGACATTGCATCATTTCATGACACCTTAGCGAAGTTGTTTGAAAACAATAACTCAGGTTCAGATCATAGTTGTCAAAGGCACAAGGCGCTTAAAATGCGAGGATCCGAGATAAGCAAGGCGCATAGCATAAACATGTCATTTTTTGGGGTTTTGACATGTTTTAGGCTTCTTTTGGGATAAGTTTAGGCTGGTTCCAGGCCAGGGTTCAAATCCCAACACAGACTAGACTAGACATAAAACATAACTTGAATCGAACGATTTATAGGTATATTGGTCGAAAATACTTATTGCAGCGTGAATTGAGGCTCAGATTTGTAAACAGTCAAAGAAAGAGGATAAATCCACCATGGCTGCAAACACACAGGTCACAAAGTGAAAGAACAAGACTATTTCACATGACCATGAAGACTGCCCCGCCAAGATGCGGATAATCCCAACTTTTCTCAACTTGACCACAATGAAATCCATCATCACAGCCTCTTAAAACGCAACACATCTTCATTCTACAGGAACATATATTGAAGATTCAGTGTAATTTTTCTGTATTTGGAAAATGTAGTAAAATCCATAGTGTTTATTTCTGAAAATCATTGGCGTCAAAGAGCCACATTTGATTAATAAAGTCAAAATAGGACTTCAATTCGAACAAAAAGGTGCAACCACTCCTGAAAACACTGAAATCGCATAATTTGAAACTTCGTTTTAAAGAAAGCGTGCTTGAGGCACTAGGCAATATGGAAAACGCCTCAGGGCCTAGAGGTGACGCCTCATGCACATCTGGGTCAAAATTAGTCAATATTAGGGTGAGCAGGAGGCTGATGTGTAAAAACAACCAAATGGATATGAAGAAATTCATAAAAAGGATGATGATATGTTATGTATAACAGTTGAGAGAGATGTAGCTTCTGAGTGTACATAAAGCTTATACTACACCTTGTATACGTGAGGTTCTCTCCTTGGCTATCGGAACATGAACCTAGACGCCTCAAATCGCCTCATGCTATTTAAAAGCAAGATAGAACAAAGGAGATCAGACACCGCCATTTGTGTTTATCGTCTCTGTTCGTTCGATTGTCTACAGATCTGGACTTCATTGTTGTTTATCCCTATGCAGTTAATATCAGTGATATATCGGTAATATATCGGTTATCGGTCCCCATGTAAAATATCGGTGTCAATTATGGGTCAGAATATCGGTACCGATATTATCGTCGATATTATCCCTTAAAAAAACTGTTTCTTCCATCTCCTCTGAATCGCCTCATATCGTCCGAGTGAAAATAAAGCTAAAGAACAAAACGTGTTGTTTTGGCTCAGGTCTGCAAATATGAAAAAAGACAAAGTGGATGGGACTCCGGCATGGCTGCATCACAACCCGTGTTGCCTTGCCAAGATACGGGCCCAATTTCACACAATGACCGCTAACTTATCATGCTCGAAATATTATACGCAGAACAACATCTTCATCGCCAACACAGATGCAGAGGCATAGATAAAGATAAAGTATAGTTAAACCTTTCTATCATCATAGATTCATTGCCACTTGCATTCACCATAGAAAATATTATCAAAATTTAAACCAAATGGCTGTTAGACATCTGAAAAACAAAGGCCTAAAAGTACCTTTGTTTGACTAAATAAAGTAAAAAAACGGACTTAAGGGTCATAGATATTGCATCATTTCATGACATCTGACTAAAGTTGTTTGAAAACAATAACTCAGGTTCAGATCATAGTTGTGAAAGGCACAAGGCACTTAAAAAGTGAGGACCCAAGATACACAAGGCGCATAGCATAAACATGCCATTTTTTTGGGGGGTTTTAGACTTCTTTTGGGATAGTTTAGACCAGTTTGCCAGCCAAAATTCTCAGAATTTGGCTGGGTCGGGGCTGGAATATGCCTGGATGGCAGTGAGGCCCGAGCCTTTAAGTTTTGACTAATCTTTAAGTTTTCCTCTATTGTTGAGATTATAGCAAAACGGTAGTGTGGTTGCAGAATAGCTGTTAAATTTGATCAAAAATAACCGTCGATAACAACCGCCCCTTACAAGACGTATATATATGTATTTACCGGCAGTTTGTTCGGTACCAAGATTCTATAATATCCATTCATGTTTCTCTGTTCTCTGTATAAACACACACACAAACACGAGTACGGAACGATTACGATGATGGCTTCCGCCAACAGATATATTACCAATATATATCACCGATATTAACTGCATAGGGATAAACAACTATGGAGTCCAGATCTGTAGACAATCGAATGAACAGCGACGATAAACATAAACCCACCATGGCTGCATACTTTATCGGTTGCCATGTGAAACCACATGAGCATCCCTGCCACCCCACCAAGATGTGGGCAATCTCAATTTTGCTCAGTTTCACTCAGACGCATTAAAATTCATCAAATCATCATCATTATTACAACTAATCCAACAGCTGTAAGAATTTAGTTGTGTTGTAAGTTGTAAGCTGTAAACTAACCAACTGGGGTAGCCCAGTTGGCCACCGACACCCACCTCTTCCCAGAGGTACCGGGTTTGAGTCTTGGGAGTGGCATATGTCGCCCAGGGTAAGAACTCGGCATGGGGAAGTCACCGCAGAGCTAGCTTGGTCGGGTAGCGGCTCCCGGAGTGAGATCACTCCGGCGGTTGGGAGGACCGTGCACTCCCCCCCCCCCCCCCCACTCTTAAATACATAGAAGAAAACAAACAGTTGTTGATCTGTGAAGATATTCATCAGCTTAAAAGAACGATGTTTGACTTACATAAAGTCGATCAGACATAGACAGAGGAAGGCAACCACTCTTAAAAAACCTGTTTCTTCCATCTCCTCTGAATCGCCTCATATCGTCTGAGTGAAAATAAAGCTGAAGAACAAAACGTGTTGTTTTGGCTCAGGTCTGCAAATATGAAAACGGACAAAGTGGATGGGACTCCGGCATGGCTGCATCACAACCCGTGTTGCCTTGCCAAGATACGGGCCCAATTTCACACAATGTCCGCTAACTTATCATGCTCGAAATATTATACACAGAACATCTTCATCGCCAACACAGATGCAGAGGCATAGATAAATTTAAACCAAATGGCTGTTAGACATCTGAAAAACAAAGGCCTAAAAGTACCTTTGTTTGACTAAATAAAGTAAACAAACGGACTTAAGGGTCATAGATATTGCATCATTTCATGACATCTGACTAAAGTTGTTTGAAAACAATAACTCAGGTTCAGATCATAGTTGTGAAAGGCACAAGGCACTTAAAAAGTGAGGACCCAAGATACACAAGGCGCATAGCATAAACATGCCATTTTTTTTGGGGGTTTTAGACTTCTTTTGGGATAGTTTAGACCAGTTTGCCAGCCAAAATTCTCAGAATTTGGCTGGGTCGGGGCTGGAATATGCCTGGATGGCAGTGAGGCCCGAGCCTTTAAGTTTTGACTAATCTTTAAGTTTTCCTCTATTGTTGAGATTATAGCAAAACGGTAGTGTGGTTGCAGAATAGCTGTTAAATTTGATCAAAATTCAGTAAAAAACAAGTGACTAAAAATCGAGATAAAACAATTTGAGGCTCAGATATGTGAACAATAGAACAAAGAGGATAAATCTGCCATGGCTGCATACTACCCGTTGCCATTTGAAAGCACATGACCATCCGGGTTGCCCCGCCAAGATGCAGATAATCTCATCTTTAACACATTAAAAATCATCATCACAGCCTCTCAAAACTCATCAAATCAATATATCACCGATATAACCGATATCACTGAATTGTTAGTGTTAAATTGCTATATATATGAATTCTGCATGATATTAAAATTACCGATATCTCACCGAGATAACCTATATCTCAGATATCGGTCTGATATTTTACCGCATTAACTGCATAGATCACAGCCTCTTAAAAAATCATCATCCTCACCTTCAACAGACAAACTTAATCCAACGCGCGGGGAATTTCCACTAGTTACAACACAACTGATTACAAACACTGTGTTCCCAAGTTTAATAATAATAATAAGAGTACACTTCCGTTTTGCTCCCTGTGATTCTTCCCTCTCTTTTGCTTCGTCTTCAATTTGTAGCTAACAAATTGGTATCAGAGCTACCGATTCTCGGAGCTTCTATGTATCAATCACGATCATAATTCGTCCGATTCATTCGATTCTTTGAAATTGATCATTGTTCGATCAATTTCTGTTGGTGATTTCGTTCAAAAACACCGATATAACCGATATCACTGAATTGTTAGTGTTAAATTGCTATATATATGAATTCTGCATGATATTAAAATTACCGATATCTCACCAAGATAACCTATATCTCAGATATCGGTCTGATATTTTACCGCATTAACTGCATAGATCACAGCCTCTTAAAAAATCATCATCCTCACCTTCAACAGACAAACTTAATCCAACGCGCGGGGAATTTCCACTGGTTACAACACAACTGATTACAAACACTGTGTTCCCAAGTTTAATAATAATAATAAGAGTACACTTCCGTTTTGCTCCCTGTGATTCTTCCCTCTCTTTTGCTTCGTCTTCAATTTGTAGCTAACAAATTGGTATCAGAGCTACCGATTCTCGGAGCTTCTATGTATCAATCACGATCATAATTCGTCCGATTCATTTGATTCTTTGAAATTGATCATTGTTCGATCAATTTCTGTTGGTGATTTCGTTCAAAAACCTTGAATTTGATTCCTTGTTCGATCAAATTCTGTGCGATTCTTTCAATTCTCAAATTGATCTTTGTTCGATCAATTGAAATTCAATTCAAAGAAGATGGCAACATCTCGTAATCAATCAATGGAACAGAGGATGCAAGATTATGATGTAGCTTTGGTTCGTTTGGAATCAGTAGTTACCAAAAATACGGAGAATATAGCATCCATGAAAACCCAAATGGAAAATCAAATGAATGAAATCCTTCGAAGTATTCAAGCCCTGTAACAATCAAGGTCCACAGGCACAAGTTCAGCAGATTGTTGGTCCTTATCATAACAGCAACAATAGGCTCACAAAGATGGAATTTCCAAAGTTTAATGGGGAAAACATTGAGGGATGGATGTGCAGGGTGGAACACTTCTTTGATATTGATGCTACCCCTGAAAATCTTAAGGTAAAGTTTGTAATAGTTCATTTGGAAGATATAGCTTTACTTTGGCATCAATCGTTTGTGAAATCTAGAGGGGGTAGTATTGAGGAATGTTGTGGAATGAATACAAGGGGTTTATAGTTGCAAGATTTGGGTCAAGTCTTAATCAATATGCTATGGGTGCATTGGTTGATTTGAGAGCCATTAAAACTGAAATTGGCAATCCAGTTAAGTTGATTAGACCAAGGAATTTGCCTGAGGCATACATGTTGGCCAGAATTCAAGAAGATAATAATGCATCTTTTAGTCGATATAGTAAGCCCTTCAAAACTTCATTCTCTCCTATTAATAAGCCGGTAGGAGGAACCAATATTCCATTGTTACCTGCACCATTACCTAAACCTAAGCCTATGAATGCTAGAAGATTGTCTCATAAGGAAATTGAAGAAAAGAGGGCTAAGGGGGAGTGTTTTGGGTGTAATGAGAAATATACACCTAATCACATTTGCAAGAACAAGCAGATATTCTCTATTGAAATTGTTGATATAGAAGAGGACAGTAATGACGAAAATACCCTTCATGAAATGGTGATGAATCATGTTCAGGATCCTGAACCATGCATCTCATTGAATGCAATCATGGGAGTACCTTCTTATTCTACCATGAGAGTCATTGGGGCTATTGGTACAAAACCTTTGCAAATTTTAGTAGATTCTGGATCCACTCATAATTTCTTGAATTTGGATTTGGCCTTAAGAATGAGGTGTCCTATTAAAGAAGTGGCTGAGTTGAATATCACTGTGGCAGATGGCAACAAGATGTCTTGTACTCAATTGTGTGAGAACTTTAAGTGGATGATGCAGGGAAATTGGTTTAGTGCAGATGTCATGCTTGTTCCTTTAAGCAACTATGACATGGTTTTAGGAGTTCAATGGCTACAAACCTTGAATGATATAAACTGGAATTTTAAGCAACTTACCATGAAGTTCAAGGTGGGTGATCAGTTGTTTGAATTAAAAGGTATTGGGTCAAATATAATGACATTATGCACTGCTGAAAAGATGAATGTGCTGTTGAGTGACCCTAAAGGCATAGCAAGTACACAGCTGTATAGTTTACAAGCTTTGGATGCTGAGATTTTTCAACATGAGACAAGGGTTGTTCGAAACAATGAAAATGAAGCATTGAATTCTTTATTGAAAAAGTATGATGATGTTTTTGCTGTACCTACTGTTTTGCCTCCAAAAAGGGATTGTGATCATAGAATTGTTCTCAAAGATGAGAATATTACCATCAATCAAAGGGCCTATAGATATCCTGCTCACCAAAAAGATGTGATTGAAAGTCTTACTCAAGAGTTGTTGGATGCTGGAACAGTAAGGAATAGTCAAAGTGCTTTTGCTTCTCCTGTAGTCCTGGTCAAAAAGAAGGATGGAACTTGGAGGTTTTGTGTGGATTATAGAAAACTGAATGAGGCAACTATAAAAGACAGGTTTCCTATTCCATTAATTGAAGAATTATTGGATGAATTGGGAGGGGCCACTGTATTTTCAAAATTGGATCTTAGGGCTGGGTATCATCAGGTGAGAATGAATGAAAAGGATATCCACATGACTGCTTTTTGAACACACCAAGGGCTCTTTGAGTTTGTGGTCATGCCATTTGGGCTGACCAATGCTCCTGCTACCATCCAATCTATGATGAATGCTACCTTTAAGTCATTAATGAGAAAAACTACACTAGTGTTCTTTGATGATATTCTAGTGTATAGTCCTGATATGCAACAGCATTTGATTGACTTGGAGCAGGTGTTACAACTACTGAGGAAGGATACACTGTTTGCAAAGAAATCAAAATGTTCTTTTGCAGGGGCAAATGTGGAATATTTGGCTCATATCATTTCTGGGGCAGGAGTACAAACTGATCCTAAGAAGATTGAGGCTATCCAACAGTGGCCAGTGCCTACTAGTCTTAAACAGTTGAGAGGCTTCCTTGGGCTAGCAGGTTATTACAGAAGGTTTATCAAGTCATTTGGAATTACAGCTAGACCTTTGAATGATCTTATGAATAAAGATGGGTTCAAGTGGAACAATGATGCATAATTGGCTTTTGATCAGTTGAAAATTGCCATAACCACTGCTCCTGTTTTGGCTCTACCTAAATTTTCTAAAGAATTCATAGTTGAAACTGATGCTTCAGCTAAAGGATTGGGGGCAGTGTTGATGCAGGAAGGCCACCCTATAGCCTTCATAAGCAAGGCTTTGTCTATCAAACAACAGTCTTTATCAGTATATGAAATGTGACAACCGTCACTTTCCCGTACATTCCGTACACTCAATGAACAGTAATTTGTGCTTAAATAACTGTGCATGATCTGGTTTACCAGACAATTAAATTTCTGAATTCCATGCAAGTGAATTCATGCATGATATATGCTACAAGAATTACTTTATGATAGCGTTGCGTCAAAAATATTAGTAAACTCACCGGTAAGACACATTGTGTCAACGATTCTGCAGAAAGCAGTTAGACAATAGTATTGGAGCCTACGTGTAGGTCCAACGTCAAGAATGCATTAAAACCCAAGAGAACATACAAGGGTTTACATATAGACATTACAAAAGCTAAAATACGCACTAAAAGCACCCGGAACGCACTTTAAGTGCAGAAATTTATAAAATTCAGCTATAAATCAGCTTTTAACACATAAACTTCATGCAGAATTTATGTTTCATCATTCAGAATACTTCCCTAAGTGTCGGGGATTGAAAGTGTCACAAAAGAATATTTGAAAGACACTAAACAATGCAATTTAGCACTTAAACGAAGCGGTATTTAACCGAACAACCAGGCGTTACCCGAAACACCAAAATATTGCTAGAAGCAATGTTTTTATTTTTTCTTAGCTAGTTAGGGTCCCCGAATACCCTAACACACTATATAATTAATAACACAAACACTAAATACATATAACACTAACTAATCACATTTCCTTTCAACCAAGATCTTTAACTTGCCAATACAACACAACCATGACACCCCCCCCCCATTAGGATGGTTCACAAGTGGGTCCCACATGGGATTTCTTTGATTATTTAATTGGATCATGTTGGGAAAGTAATGGACATATTAACCTAAAGATTAAAAGATGTTGGAACTTTTTCTATAAAAACCAAGGGTTAACCACATATCATTCTCATCACCTTCAACCTTCAAGAACCTCATCTCCTTCCTCCATTACCTACGGCCACCATACACCACCCACCACCACCATCACTTGATCATCTTCAATCATTCTAAGAGCATACATAGGTGTTAGGAGGCATACAACGAAGCTCGGTGCTCTCGGAAGTTGAAGGACCTCTTGCAAGTGCTATTAACCACCACATTTCTTCACTTGAACTTCCCTAGCCTTGAGCTAGTGGTAAGAACTTAGATCCTTCGATCTTTATCTTGTTTTTGGTGGTTAATGATGTTTAATGATCAAAATGATAAGAACACTAAAGAACTAGAAACTTGAACATAAAAGATTCAAACATAAAGCTTTATATGAAGATTTACATGATGTAATGTTGTAATAGGATGTTGTAATGAACATGTTGTTGATTACTTGATGATTTGCTTGTTAATATTGATGTTTGATGTTGTTGTGATCACTAAACATGTTAACGGAATTAATCGAACACGAGTTAGAAAGACTAAAAGCTGAAAACAGCTTCTGTCCGAGCTTTTACAGCCAACTTCAATTGGCTGTAACAGGACCTTAATAAAACGAAAAATGTATTTTCTAAAGTCTAGATTTATGTATTATGAAATACGGTTCTAATGGCACTGGAATCATAATTTTTAGACTTCGTTTACTATTTTTAAAGACCTTTTTTGTAACAGCAACTAAAGCTGAATTTTTACTGCTGAAAATATGCGTTCTGTTTTCTATCATAACTTGAACTCTGTCTAGAGTTAGATCATGATATTTGTACTATAGATGACCACCGATGTATTTGTAATTTTCTCAATGGAATTTCGTAAATCGGACTCCCGATGAATTTTAAATAAATTATTTCGTGGACTACAGTCAGAAAAAGATAAATCTGATTTCAGTCCGGAAAATGAATTTTTATAAAATATTGGTAATGAATTGGATCCCGAGATTTTTATACAATAATATTTGGATCGTTTAAGACATTCTGTAAAAATTTGGGAATTTTTGGGATAAGATAACTATTTTATTAAAATGCCCGAAAACAGCCCAGTTTTGTATATTAAAACTGATAGGATATAAGTATGTATATTTGTGAGAAAAATATATATATTTGATCACCAAAATTTTGTGCTAAGTGTGTGTAGTATGTATTATGCATACACTAAGTACTCTTAAGAAGTGAAAATACAAAAATACACAAATAGCATACTTAGACAAAATACATAATTCGGGTGCAAAGTGCAAAATACAAGAAACTTATAATTATTTTTGAGAAAATAATATAAGTAAGACACTTAGTTAAAAATATAAGTTATTTTTAACACAAGAAAACATATACAAATGATAGCGACTGTACTTGTGCGATACAAGTCTAGTGACTAACGTTAATAAAACACGTTTAGGTCACGACGCTAGATAAGCAAATCCGGTGAAGTTTACGACGCAGGAACGCAAAACTGTGAGTTCATGCTCCCCCTTTTCTTTAACTGTTTTTGGTTTTATAACTCTCGTGGGTGAAATACATGTTACAAATATTACAATTTTTACAAATGGTAAAAATACAAGAAGCACTCTTGGTGAGAACGAGTACCGAGTGCAATACGATTTGAGAATACAAAAATACGAGAAGCACACTTGGTGAGAACGAGAACCGAGTATGATGTGCTTTAAGAAATGCCTAGAAAATACTAGATCATGTGAGCATATACTAGATATTGAGATGTCATTAAAACTTAATTAGGGACGAGGGTTAGATCTAACGGGTACGGCCGAGCCCCACTCATGGTTCTTATGTGACCTCTTGAGTGCTTCGGTGTCCCAGTCGAGGGAAATCGACACAGTCAAGGTAAATTGACACAGTCGAGGTTAATCGACACAGTCGAGGGAAATCGACACAGTCGAGGGTAATCGACGCAGTAAAGGGGCCAACACTAATGCTCCCTATGTCCTCACATGCCTTAATGTCCTTGTACAAACATTCATTTAGTACGTGGTGTACACAAGAAAACTTGATTTATACAAGAATACTTGATTTGTAAAAGTTACAAACTATGTTTTCATACAAGATATACAAAACGCATGAACTCGCTCAACTTTATGTTGATGTTTTCCAAAATTACATGTATTTCAGGTGACAGGATGGATCTTGGGCGCAAGTGTCGTAACTAGAAGTAGACTACAAGCATAGATGTCATCCACTTTTGTCAAATTGTAACCTAGATGAAGGTTGTGTTTTAAAACTTAAGTAATTAAGTGTTTGTAATAATCAAAATCTTCTGAATGGATGAACATCGTTTTAATCATGTAGTTGTTTATTATGATTGAATGCAATGATAACAAGCTAGTCACACATCATACGCTTCCGCAAAAGACAGGGTGTGACAGTTTGGTATCAGAGCTTCGATTGTAGTGAACTAGGATTCTTTCTCGAGTCTAGACTACAATCACTAGAGTTCTCTCACGAAAACATTTTACAAAAAGGTTTTCATTGCATTCACGAAAGCGCCAAGATCCACGAGTTAAACACTTTTCAAAGAAAAGACAAGGCAAGGACATTAGTAGGGAATACCCTCAAGATAAGGTGCCAATTAAGGCATAGTCTACGCGAGTTAGACTTGCCAAAGACAAAATGACCCCCCAAAAAAACGAGAGTTATACATGATATGATACATTAAATTGCTTGATTATGCTAAGTAGCATATGTGTTATTGATATATATACATACGAATAAGTGTACGAAATGATTATTGACGTGAATAAGATGTTTTCGACTCCGACTCCTATTACTGTACGTGACTCGCACGATGAAGCTACCGACCTCGCGTCCTTTGCAAAGCTCATGGCTGGGAGTGATTACCAAACAAGATTCTGAGCTTGCTTCCGTAGGAAATGGCTGCTCTTCTCTCTCGATCGCAAAGGTGCCTGACTACGATAGTGACGACGAGGCAGAGGCGGCAACCTTGAACGAATCCTTAATCAACGGGACGAGATCCCTGCGGCTTATGTGAAGCAAGATTGACGACATACTTGACCAGAAAAGGAAGATGAAGTATTCATCTCGAAGGTGCCCCTCCAACTACTAGGAATTCTCTCTATTCCTATTCCATCTAATCATCGTGCCTATACGCGCGTAACGATAACGAATGTTAACGCATGGACCATCGCAAAGGTCCTTTCCATGACAAGAGGTATAAGGACAGTAGTGTCCCCTCTTTGATTGATCATCTGCTTGGACGAGAGAAAATTTAGGGTAACTGTGCAAGACAATTTATTATTACGGGGGCCCACGTAATAATGACTTGTAGTGCACAGAAATACTGGTGGACTCTGCGAGTCGAGCTAATGAAAACCACACAAAATTTATCTATAGGTGTCCTCACCTTCATCTGGTAGAACAACACATAGATCAGTGCTTTAGCACTTTTGAAAGTAGGAGGCATGTCTTAGCCTACACCGTGGCTGACACTTCTACCTGCATACGAGGCGTTTGAGGAAATGACATTTAAGCAAGTGAAGGGGAATGACATTCAGAAAGAATCAGTGTCACGGCCCCCGACCCAGTTTGACCCGTTTCAGGAGCCGCGGGATAGAAATCCCGTGGTATTTATTTAACAGCGGAAGTTTCTTCAGGATCTTTTTAAAATTTGAAATATTTCCCGATTATTTTATTTCACAACTCGGGATAAAACCCGGTAATTTACAATCATAAAATTTCACGGAGAAATCTTTATTTTACAAAACATGTTTCTTTATTTTATATTGAGCCACTTCCTTAAGCTTGTAGTGCTTCACGGCACTTTTCTTGGATCACAACAGATCACCTGAAACATGTTTGAAAAAGGTTTTGTCAGCGGGAAACACTGAGTGAATCATTCTTTTTACTAAAACGACTCGTTTGTTATAATTTACAGTATTAAGAGCGATTACAATGTTTCTGATATCAAACCAACTACCCACGGTATTTGTCACTCGACCGGATCTGTGACTATGGTCATATCCCCCATTGGCTGCCCCAATGGTGACGATTATCAAGTAATGTATACAAAACCCCACATACCGGCTGTACGTTTGGTGATTACAAAGACTTAATCCCTGTAATTATAACTTTGAAAATAAACATGCTTTTGTAAATAGATTTGATAAAAAGAGAATGACTCACATTGCAGATTTAACTTGAGAAGAGCCTAGCCTACTGATTAGTCTTTTAACCTAAATTAATATCATGCACACAACTCGGTTAGTAACTTAATACAGCTTTTACGATAACTCACGAGATTAAACCCTCACATCGAATGACAAAGTGCGATACTTAAACATGCATCGAATTAACGACGAATGACAAAGCATAAACCCTAATGTGGGCAGCACTTAAACATCCATTGGATAGTTTAATCGATCGGACATTGAATCGTAGCAGCGATCTAGTTATTACCCTGGATTGTGGCAGCACTTCGTGATTCGTGTGTGTTTTTAGAACTGTTTCTACTATAACTAGGAGTATAATTTGAATTTGATTGTCGAATGAACGCACAATTGCATGTAACAGACTGTTCTATTTATACCCAAAATTCGTCCCCCCCCCGCGCCACGCGAAAGGTCTCCTTGTGCGCGTCGCGTGGCGCGAGAGACCCTAGTCTACCATAGGGTTGCTTTGTGTCCCAGTAGCTCAGCTGAGTTGGTCGCTTGATCAATTTCGCAATACACGTAAAACTGTTTAGATATTACCGACTAGGGTTTACCCCTCCTGAGTTTTAGGGGCCCTGATCCTGATTACGATTATTCTGAAAATTTTAGGGTTTGTACAGAATCACTTGGGTGTCTCAATTAGGGTTTCCTATTGGATAAAATAATAAAATAAATAGGACTTTTAATGAGAGTTGTTACATTCTCCCCACCTAAATAAAAATCTCGTCCTTGAGATTTACTGGAATAATTGAGGATACTTTCGCTTCATTTCTGACTCCAGTTCCCAAGTGTATTCGGGTCCTCTCTTTGAATTCCACTTTACTTTAGCTAGCACTAGTCGTTTGTGCTTGAGAAACTTCACTTTTCTGTCTTCTATTTGAAGAGGTTTCTCTACAAATTTTAATTTTTCGTTT
Organism: Helianthus tuberosus; assembly: GCA_030545235.1. Classification (NCBI taxonomy): domain Eukaryota; kingdom Viridiplantae; phylum Streptophyta; class Magnoliopsida; order Asterales; family Asteraceae; genus Helianthus; species Helianthus tuberosus. The sequence goes on along the minus strand of CM060385.1, from coordinate 69,037,435 downwards.
ACCTCTATATCTTGGAGAGGTACTACCAAAGATTCGTCTGATAGACATTTCTTAAGGTTGGATACATGAAATACATCATGTACTCCAGCTAACTCCTCTGGTAGTTGTAAATGATAAGCAACTGGTCCTATACGTTGGATCACTGGAAATGGTCCTACGTATCTTGGACTTAGTTTTCCTTTCTCACCGAATCTAACAACTCCTTTCCAAGGAGAAACTTTTAACAGTACTCTGTCTCCAACTTGGAATTCTAACGGCTTACATCTATTGTCTGCATAACTCTTTTGACGATCCCGAGCAGTCTTCAGCCTTTCCTTGATTTGAGTAATCTTGTCGGTTGTCTCTTGCACTATTTCAGGACCTTACAATTGACTTTCTCCTATTTCTGCCCAACAAACTGGAGTTCTGCACTTTCTGCCATACAGTGCCTCGAATGGGGCAGTTTCAATACTTGAATGATAACTATTGTTATAGGAGAATTCAATTAAAGGTAAGTGATTATCCCAGTTTCCACCAAAATCTATTACACATTCTCGGAGCATGTCTTCTAGAGTTTGGATCGTCCTTTCACTTTGCCCATCTGTTTGTGGATGATATGCAGTGCTTAGGTTTAGTCGAGTTCCCATTGCTTCTTGGAAACTAGTCCAGAAATGAGAAGTAAAACGACTATCCCTATCCGAAACAATGGAGAGTGGAACTCCATGTAAGGATACGACTTCATCTACATACAACTTTGCCAATCTTTCCATGCTAAAGGTTTCTGTAGGACCGGTTTTGACACCGTTCGATTGCGTAACGAACGTTCGACGTGCGGAATCCGTGAACGTGCGTGACCGAACACACAATAACGTACTAGAACCGTGAATCTATTGAAATATATGACGTGTACGATACAAGAATCACGTAGAGAGTACTTTCTCTCTCTAGACTTGAATCTCCTAAATCACAAAATGAGCAAAAAGTCTTACACTTTACAACTAAAGCTCCTATTTATAGGCCTTGGAATTAATGAGATTTCTCATTAATTACCAAAATGCCACCTTGCTAATTCTATCTAAATATTACAATAAAATCCTAGATTTCTACAGTTTCAGCTACGGTTTGAATTGACGGAGGCGATAGACATTAATGCATCAACAAACTCCCCCTTGGATATTGCCGCAGTCAATCCGTAGTTAAACTCGTAGCGACTTGTCTTTCTCTCTCTCTTGAGTCTTCTTTAAGATTTAACGTCTTCAGCAAACACAGACTCCCTCTTGCTCGAACAGAATCCCGGTGGATCTGTCTTCAGCTTCAGTTGCTCCCCCTTTCGGTAGTCTCTTTCTTCAGGCTCCCCCTTTCATCAAGCTTCTGTGCTTTTAGGATCGACGCCTGACTTTCAGTAGCAACAGATTCAGAAACCTACACATCTCAACCTCTCGTAAGACAAAATAATTTTGACTCTAAAAGAATTCACTCAAAATTCTCAAACATATAACACACAATATTGTGATTCAAATTAATGAATCATCTAAACATTTGAGGATTATCTTTCAACTTCTCATCATCTTAACCAAACCAATTGTTCATCTTGTTTAGCCTTTGAAATTTTGAGTATCAGCTTTCCAACATCAGTTGTCGAAAATCTTTTTGGATTTTTCAAAAACATAAATGCAATAACAGAAATTAAATGCAGAAATAACATATGTACAAACACTATTTCTGTGAGTTTGTGTAAGAGGATCATATCAGTTTATGAGACAAATCACCAACACCATTAAGCTTCATTTCATTTTAAGCTCTAAACGATTCACATCGATTGACGATATTGTTGTCCACTTAAACTCAATCTAAAAACTTTCGAAATGCTTACCGATACGTTAAGGTATATTAATTTTGCACTAAGTACTTATGGACCCCACGATCTCAGCATATCCCCTCATCATGCAATACACTGACTCAAGTAATGCCTTTAAACTTTTATCAACTGTGATTTGTGCGAAAAACAAAGCAGAATGTTTAAACATTAACAATCAGGTCGATACTTCCGTATACACAGAGAAAGTCCAATGTTTAAACAAAATAAGAAAAATAAAACAAGTTGAAGTTGTTTAGGCTTTAACCACCAGGTTGATACTCCCGTATACGCAGAGGTGATCCAAAGCTTAAACGAAACACCAAAGAAAATAAAGCAGAATGTTTAGGCAACAACATCCAGGTCGATACTCACGTATACGCAGAGGATGTCCGATGCTTAAACAAAATAAAGAAATAAAACAAGTTTAAATCTTTGCAAAATGAAATGCACAATCACAGCGACTTTTTAGCAAAGTTGTGAAAGTTCACAAACTTAACCAGTTTTATGTCTTTCGACAATCAGCGATTACTGAGTAGGCACACAGTCAAGAAGGACAAACTAAGTACTATGCTTTCGACCATGTTTCCCACTAGAGCTAGGCTTTTTCATTTAAATTTGTATCGTTATTGCAAATCTACTAGTCTAGCTGAGCCTATCGTCACATCTTTAGTAAGACCGTTTATCACTTTTAGACTTTACATTTCTTTAGCATGCTGTGATAGTCCAACTGATTTACTATCATTTCCTCTTTTTCACAACAAAACTCATTTTCATTTTTCAATGTTTTTGACATTTTCAAATTTTCAAATGTTTTTGGATTTTCTGAAAATTTCTTACTCCCCCTAAAATGCAAACACATTTTAGGAAATTTGAAAACAAACTGTACAAACTTGACAACTTGATGAGAATCACTTCAATTCTCTATCCACCTGGCATAAACAATCAGAACTCCCCCTAACAACAAACTATTTTCCCATTATGATTTCAAAACATTTAAGTTTGTTTTAATCAAAATGGTTTTTCCAGAAAAATTAGTTTGATTACCACACAATTGTAGGTTCGGGGTCACTTCATCACATTGTTTTCTACACATACATGACAGATTTTACAATTTCAGTTTTAGATCTCAAACATCACTTGTAGAAAATCAAGTACAACTTAATGTCCCTGATTTACCACTTGTAAATCGAAATATCACTTTAGTGAATTTCTCAAGAAGTATGCCGATTCCTGCTCCACGATTACCAACTTGGGAGCTCCGGCAAGTCAGGTTTTTTCAGTTAAAGAGATTCACCCAAGCCTGACTGTCCTTGGGTGTTTTGAACATACCTTTTTAATTCATAAAATTTTTTAACCCCTTTTACCTTTCCCTCAACCCTTTTTTCAAAAATATTTTTTACTTTGTCATTAAAAGCCTTTTCGACATCAAATTCTTTCTTTTCAGAATAGAATTGATTCGAACTTTTCACTTTACCAACTTTTTGTTTAAAATTTTCAGTCTGCAATGGTGGAAAGTTGATATCATCCATTGGCGGAACTGAATTTTCACTTTTGAGCTCAACATGTGGCTCCTCTGATTTTGACGAATCAGAATCATCGCCAGAACGTGGCTCCTTTGTTTCCGAAGAAACAAATTCATCGCCAGTAACTTTCTTCTTCTTCTTTCTCTCTTCTGTCCTCAGATTTGTATCTGATGAATTCATCTTGCTTGACTTTGCAATCGAGGAAAGTGATTCATCAGAACTCTTATTTTTACCAACGGATGAACTTGAGGACAAGATCTTCTCGAGATACTCACTCGCCTTCTTCCTCTTTTTTCGCAGTCTGTCTTTCTGCCCTTGAGAAAGCTTCACTTTCGTTTCTTGAACTTTAGGTTTTTGAACCTTATGTTCTTTGGGCTTGACATTGACTGGTTTCTTTGCCAATTTCTGAGAATTAACCCTCAATCTTTCATTTGATCTCCTTGGGCAATCCCTGGCAATGTGACCTCTGATTTGACAATTATAGCATCTTCTCGTCTCAAACCTCCAATTTTGGCAATTAACAGCAATGTGTCCTCTAAAACCACAGTTGTAACACACCCTGTTATCGTACCAATCTCCACTATCAAACCAGACACTCAAATCATAACACTGATTTGATTTGTAGTACTCATGACTTCTCCTATAATCTTGATTTGACGCTTGAGCACTGTGGTCAAACCTGCACCACATATCACCAACTTTTTGTGAATTTTTATTTTCAGATTTTTGTGGTTTTTTATAATGATTGGATGACTGAACTGATGAGCTTTTATTTTCATTTTTAAAATTTTTAAAATTTTTAACTTTTTGTTTCTGTTCTACAATCTTCTTAACAGGTTTTTGCTTTGAGCATTCACCTATTTCCGTAGACTGCAAAACAGTATTTTGAAATTTTTCTTGTAATTCAAAAAATATTTTTCTTTTCTTTTTCTTTTTCATCATCAGCTTTGTCATCGCAATCTACAATTTTGACTTTGTCAAAATTTGTGACATTGTCACTTATTGGAACAGAATTGATCGGTTTTGGACAGATATAATCTGGTACTGATGAATTCACAAAACCTTTCAATTTTTCTTCTAACTCTTTGATTTTGTTTCGAGCACATTCAGCTTCTTTTTCAAGTCGAATAATTGTCTGAAGATGAGAATTGATTATTTTTTGTTTTTCAATATTATTTTTGCTAAAAACTGATCTCCCATCTTCAAGAATCTTTAATTGACTTTGAAATTCTTTCTCAATTTTCACTTTTTCATTTTCAAAATCCTTTTCCTTTTCTTTCAAAATTTTGTTTTCTAATGTCAAACTGTTCAAACCACTCAACAGTTTGACATTTTCAGATTTCAATTTCTCATAATTTTCCTGCAGTTCAAGAATCTGTTTATCATCAGATCTTTTCTCATCCTTCACACGATTGATTTCCAATGTTAAACTCTCCACATCTTTCAAGAGTTTGGCATTGTCTGATTCAGATTTTCCGCAGTTTAAGCATTTCTCGGACATCATTTCAGCTTCAGCTTTCTTCTCAACCTTGATAGCTGAAATTTCTTTAACCTGCTCCTCTTCCACTTGAACATTTTTCTCAGGTTCGATTTTTTTATCAATAGACTTCATTTTTCTAATCTTTTGGGATTCAAGTTCTTGAGCTTCGATCTTCTCGATAAACAAGCTCAAATTCACGTCTAAATATATCTTCCTCAAAGCTAACAAATACGTTCCCCACATATCACCCAGTAAAACATTTGCCAACTTGTCAACCCACTCCTCATTAGTCTTGGTTATCTTCAATCTTCCCATCTCCAAAACTAGATGGCAATATCGGTCAATCAATTCTTTTGTAGACTCTCCCTTGATACCCGTAAAACTATCAAATTTCTTCTGTGCAATATCTGCTGGACTCTGAACACGATACGACTCACAATCCATGTTTCGTTATTGAAAGATTTTCAAATACAGATTTTCAAACAATACAAAATTTCACATAATCAAATGACTATCCGATTGAATATAAAAAATTAGGCGACAACGGATTGAGTGGGGATTTGCTCGTGCGAGTATCCGATATTTGACAAATTACCTCGGATTACTATGCAATTAATTCACAACTCATGCAATCTGATTTGGCAGTTGATCTTTCACTAAGCCGACAATGATTTTTACACCTCAAATATAATTGGGTCTCTCAAATATAATTGTGATTGGGCCGAATATTATAGTGAACCACTTTGAACGGTTTGAATATTATAACCAACTGATTGGGCCGATGTTTCTTTTAATCTGATTAGACCTCAACTTTGCCGACAAACTGAAATCTCAAACACTAGTTCCGACAACATCACATGCAATTCATTGATTATCTCAAATGTATTAAATGACCTACACTTAAATCTGAATTTGTGATTGGGCCTTCACTTGATTGTGGCCGACAATGTATTAAATGCACTTCAATGTTATTGGACCATTATACTTGATCACAAATTTAAATGGCCGACAACTAATTCATCACACAACAGCGATACCCCTTGATATGATGTCACAAAAGTGAAACCTGTCACAGACCAAATGAGCGAACCTAATGTGACACCTATGAGCGGACCTGCACAATGAGCGGACCTCTTAATGTCACTATGAGCAAACCACTGAATGTACTTATGAGCGAACCACAAAAACGAACCACTTAAAATGTCACAATAAGCGAACCACACGAGCGGAACGTAACTACAAGCGGACCTCTTGAGCGAACCTACAACAAATATGTTCCTAAAAGCAAACCACTAGAACAGATCTACAACAAACATGACCTAATAAGCGGACCTAAAAAGCGAACCTCCACTAAATGTCACAATGAGCGAACCTTACAAGCGAAACATCAAGGTTCGTATGAGCGGACCTGAATTTTGACGCAAAAACGAACCAAAAATCTTCGATTACTCCTAAACGGCTAGGAATTTGGATCTGAAACTTGGTAGGGTTATAGATCAGGTGTTTTCGCACAACATATCAAAAAATCATCCGATTCGGACCGTAAAATCCCGTTCAATTTGATGAAAAACAGTGAAAAACGTGAAAATGAGTATAAGATGAAGAAATGATGAAATTCGGATCAGAAATCGCTGAAATCTGGTACGAATCAATGTGTTTGATCAGCGCAATCGAGCTCCTAGCTCTGATACCACTTGTAGGACCCGGTTTTGACACCGTTCGATTGCGTAACGAACGTTCGACGTGCGGAATCCGTGAACGTGCGTGACCGAACACACAATAACGTACTAGAACCGTGAATCTATTGAAATATATGACGTGTACGATACAAGAATCACGTAGAGAGTACTTTCTCTCTCTAGACTTTCTCTCTAGACTTGAATCTCCTAAATCACAAAATGAGCAAAAAGTCTTACACTTTACAACTAAAGCTCCTATTTATAGGCCTTGGAATTAATGAGATTTCTCATTAATTACCAAAATGTCACCTTGCTAATTCTATCTAAATATTACAATAAAATCCTAGATTTCTACAGTTTCAGCTACGGTTTGAATTGACGGAGGCGATAGACATTAATGCATCAACAGTTTCTTTCATGGGTAGAAAGTGAGCAGATTTGGTTAATCGATCCACATTTACCCAAATTGCATCATTACCTTTTCTGGTTTTGGGTAACTTAGTAACAAAATCCATTGTTATGCGTTCCCATTTCCATACAGGCATTTCCAGTTGTTGTAGTAGACCTGAATGTTTCTGATGTTCTGCCTTAACTTGTGAACAAGTAAGACACTTAGAAACATATCGAGCTATATCCTTTTTCATTCCTATCCACCAAAAGTTATTTCTTAAATGTACATCTTATTGTTTCCTGGGTGTATGGTATACCTAGATTTATGAGCTTCTTCTAAAATTTTATTTCTTAATTCTCCTTGTTTAGGTACCCATATTCTTCTTTTGTGGAATCTCCAAATTCCATCAGCTCCTTGCTCTAATTCTTTTATTTGTCCTTTCATTCCTTCAGCATCATCCTTGATTGCTGTTTCCTGAATACTCTTCAATTGTTCCATTAAATCTAACTGTAGATTTAACCTAAGAGCACGAACTCGTCGTTGTTTCTCATGGTACTTACGACTTAGGGCATCTGCAACTACATTTGCCTTTACTTCATGATATTGAATATCACAGTCGTAGTCGCTTAGGATTTCCATCCATCTCCTTTGCCTCATATTTAACTCTTTTTGCCCAAATATATATCTTAGACTTTTATGATCTGTATAGACAGTAAACTTACTTCCGTACAGATAATGTCTCCAAATTTTTAGGGCAAAAATTACAGCTCCTAATTCTAAATGATGAGTCGTATAGTTTTCTTCGTGCTTTTTCAATTGCCTTGAGGCATACGCAATTACTTTCTTGCGTTGCATCAACACACATCCAAATCCTAGTTTAGAAGCATCACAATATACTTCAAAATCTTCAGTTCCTTCTGGTAAGGCTAAAATTGGAGCATTGGTTAATTTCTGTTTCAAGATTCTAAAGGCTTCTTCTTGTTTAGGTCCCCATTCAAACTTAACTGCTTTACAGGTTAGCTTAGTTAATGGTACAGCTATCATGGGAAAATCCTTAATAAACCGTCTATAGTATCCAGCTAAACCTATAAAACTTCTAATTTCCATTGCAGATTGTGGAACCTTCCATTTGGTAATTGCCTCTATCTTAGCAGGATCTACATGAATGCCTTCGTGATTCACCATGTGACCTAAGAATTGCACTTCTTGCAACCAAAATTCACACTTTGAGAATTTGGCGTACAACTTTTCTTTTCTTAACAAAGTTAAGAGTGCATGCAAGTGCTGGCAATGTTCTTCCTGATTTTTGGAATAAATAAGTATATCGTCGATAAAGACAATTACAAATTTATCCAAATACGGTTTACAGATTCTATTCATCATGTCCATGAATACTACAGGTGCATTCGTTAACCCAAAGGGCATTACTGTAAACTCGTAATGACCATACCTAGTTCTGAAAGCAGTTTTAGGTATGTCTTCTTCTTGTACCTTTAATTGATGATATCCGGAACGTAAGTCGATCTTAGAAAAATATCTAGCTCCTTGAAGTTGATCGAAAAGATCATCAATCCTAGGTAATGGATATCGATTCTTAATTGTAACTTTATTCAATTCTCTATAATCGATACACATTCTCATTGAACCATCCTTCTTCTTTACAAACAACACTGGTGCTCCCCACGGGGATGAACTAGGTTGTATGAAACCTTTACTTAGTAATTCATCTAATTGCTTTTTCAATTCTAACATTTCTGTGGGTGCTAACCGATAAGGTGCCTTGGCTATCGGTATAGTTCCTGGAATTAAATGAATTCTAAATTCTACCTCCCTATCTGGTGGTAATCCTGGTAATTCTTCTGGGAATACATCTGGGTATTCTGAGACTACAGAAATCTCCTTAAGTTCTTTACCATTAGTACTAATGATTACCGAAATCATATACACTATTCCTTGCTTTCGTTCATAACTAGCAACTTTCATTACTGATATGAACTTCATGGCCTTACGTGGTTTATCTCCTGTAATTAAGATTATTTCTCCGGTGGGTGTTTGAATTTCTATGGAATTCTGATCACAAAGAATTCGAGCATGGTTGGCTACTAACCAATCCATTCCTAACACAACATCAAATTCGGCTAATTTCATAGGTAATAGGTTTGCAAAGAATTTATGACCTGAGAGTTCTATATTTTCCTTTTGCAAAACTTTATCTATGCTAACAGAATTTTCGTCTGCGGTTTCAACTGTAAAAATTTGCCTAAGGTTGGTCAAAGGTAAGTTAAGAGCTTGGCAGAATGAAGTATTGATAAAACTTTGGTTTGCACTAGAGTCAAATAATACTTTTGCATACACGTTGTGGACTAAAAACGTACCCGCTATCACATCTGGAATGAGTTCTGCTTCTTGAGTGGTTAGCTGGAATGCTCGAACATTCTTCTTAGTAGCTCCGTCGGCTGTCTTGGCTTTGTTGTCTGCTGGTTTGACCAATTTAGGACATTCTGTTTTGAAATGCCCTGCTTCTCCACAATTGTAACAAATTATGGATTTCTTCCAGCAGTTTTCTTCACGATGTCCTACAGTTTTGCAAAAATTGCAGGTTATATCGCATCTTCCATAATGTTTCTTATTGCATTTCCTGCAGAATGACGGAGTTGAAGATTGCCCTGTTCCTCTTCTCTTAAAGCTGTTATTATTACCCGTACGAAAGCCTTGGGTAATTTTCTGAGCCAGTTCCTTCTTCTTATTTTCATCTCTTGTGCGTACCAATTCGTCGGTTAAGGTATTAGCTAATTCTACCGCATCGTCAATAGTATTAGGTCTCGCAGCTTTAACGATATTGTGGATTTCACTAATTAATCCCCAGATATAACATAACGAGAAATGAGTACCGATGCTGGCGAAGCCAGTGTTGGTACCACTCTAGCATATTCAAAGAATGTCGAAGTATAACCGCGACAATCTACACCCATCATTCTATGGTTTAAGAACTTATTTGCCATTTGATCTTTTTCATATTCGGGACAGAATTTTCTTTCTACAAGACTCTTAAATTCTTCCCAGTTCATTGCATATGCCATCATCCTTCCTTTTGCTTGTAATACCGTGTTCCACCATTCTAGCGCCCCTTCTTTAAAAAGATTTGACGCGTACATGACCTAATCGTCCTTGGCACATTTACTTATTGTAATCACTGCCTCGGTTTTCTCTAACCAACGCAGTGCCGCAGTCGCTCCTTCATTGCCTGCAAATTCAGAGGGTTTGCAAGCAAGAAATTCTTTGTAAGTGCAACCAGGCGTTGCAGCTTTCATTTTCTTAGGGAGCGGAGCCTGCCTTGGATTATTATCGTGATTAGTATGATTACCGCCTCCATTTACGCTATTGCTGAAGTTATCTTCAGAAATACGTTTGCTAGGAATGATTTGTTGAGGTTCGATTGGATTTCTAACAGCAACAACAATTGCTGGAATAGCATTGGCTATCCCTTGAGCAACTATATTTTCTATATCCTGCCTAGTCATATATTGATCCCCCGGTTGTTGCTCAGATTGATTAATCTCATTAACTGGTTCGTTATTAGCGTTTTCCATCTGCTAATATATATAATTTATTAGTATCTATTAAATAACAATTATACACAAAACAATCATACAAATTTCAAATATACACATATAGCCAAAACTATTGATTTCTCGATTTCCATTTTTATATTTAATAGTATGAATCAATACACACCATTATCTTACAAAGTTTTATTTTAGATTATTTCACAAGATTAGATTATTATTGCTATTATACAACCACAGTCTCATAACCCCTTATCCCTCGTCAGCTGCTATTTTTATAACGGCGTTCCCTCTCATCGTACTTCCAGGAGATCTGCTCTCCTACCTCCCTGATTCTATTTCCTGCATCTATTAGCTCCTCGCCAAAGTGGCGGAGTTCGGCTAAATTTTCGTTACTCATAGGTGGATTAGGTATAGGTTCTGGATCAAATTGAGGAAGAAAGGAATAAGGACTGTTGAGCAGATTTTGGAACTGCCAATCATTCGTCCACCATTCGTCCATTCCCAAAGGTTGGGTGTGGATTATAGGTTCTGGGATTGCTGGTTCTAAGTTTATAGGGAGTTGAGATTCAATAGGACGAGTAAAAACATTTGTATTGACAGGCTGAATAGTATCACAGCTTGCCAATATAAAATCTAGCTCTTCCTGTAATGTCATTTCCTGAGTTTGTTTAGAACTTTCTCCAACTTCTACCTGAGAACCTCCTCCAATCTCAATTTCTATTTGCTTAGAATATTCATCAAACTGTAATCTCATCTGTCTAGACTCTTCCCCGGCTTCAATTCCCTTCCCTTTATCTAAGGGATTTTCTATTTTGGGGAATCTTTCTAGTGATAGGTTTCCTTCTACGCACACGCCTCCATCCCACAAATCTACTTCTTTTCTTGGATTTGGGTTTCTCCGGAGGTGGAGCATTAAATTCAATAGGTTCTTCTATATCTGGTATATACCTATTGAAATCTCTGGAAACCTCTATTTTTACTAGATAGAGATTTAAGTTCTGAAGGGCATCAGACAAGTCATTCATGCTGTTTAACAAAATACACACAAATACCAAGTTAAAATTTCATAGATAACTTTTAAATATTATTTCATACCGTGCGACTACAAAGTAATTGAAATTTTAAAATACACTAGGGTTTACTGTAAACTTATTTATTTACGAAATAAGGTTTCTAGATTGTGGGTGATAAAACTGCTAAAACGTGAGTTAAAATATTTAAAGAGTTGCATTTACTGCTAAAGTAGCTAGCATATACAGGTCTGCCCATTTTTCATCTAACTTGTCCTCCCAAGGTGATTTACTGGTTAATTCCTGGGTTTCCTGTTTAATCTTCTTTTCTCGAAATTTCTTTATTTTCTCCTGACTCTTCTTAAAAATCAAACTTCTTTTATTAGCAGAAAGTGGTTCCTCATATTGTGCCTTTCGCACAAATATTCCTTCTTCAGGAATTACGGAGTGATTTGAGGATTTGGTTTAGGATGAACTTCCCTTCTCGTTGGATGACCTATCTAATTTAAGATAGATGTTTGACAGCTTTTGTTTACCCATACTGTACACAATTATTCAAATAAGAAAACACATAATCACATAATGACAAGTAGAAGAATTTAAGTATTTTCTAAATACTTAATTGGCTTAAATCAGTGGCTCTGATACCACCTTTTTCTGTCACGGTCCCCGACCCGGTTTGACCCGTTTCAGGAGCCGCGGGACAGAAATCCCGTGGTATTTATTTAACAGCGGAAGTTTCTTCAGGATCTTTTTAAAATTTGAAATATTTCCCGATTATTTTATTTCACAACTCGGGATAAAACCCGGTAATTTACAATCATAAGATTACACGGAGAAATCTTTATTTTACAAAACATGTTTCTTTATTTTATATTGAGCCACTTCCTTAAGCTTGTAGTGCTTCACGGCACTTTTCTTGGATCACAACAGATCACCTGAAACATGTTTGAAAAAGGTTTTGTCAGCGGGAAATACTGAGTGAATCATTCTTTTTACTAAAACGACTTGTTTGTTATAATTTACAGTATTAAGAGCGATTACAATATTTCTGATATCAAACCAACTACCCACGGTATTTGTCACTCGACCGGATCTGTGACTATGGTCATATCCCCCATTGGCTGCCCCAATGGTGACGATTATCAAGTAATGTATACAAAACCCCACATACCGGCTGTACGTTTGGTGATTACAAAGACTTAATCCCTGTAATTATAACTTTGAAAATAAACATGCTTTTGTAAATAGATTTGATAAAAAGAGAATGACTCACATTGCAGATTTAACTTGAGCAGAGCCTAGCCTACTGATTAGTCTTTTAACCTAAATTAATATCATGCACACAACTCGGTTAGTAATTTAATACAGCTTTTACGATAACTTACGAGATTAAACCCTCACATCGAATGACAAAGTGCGATACTTAAACATCCATCGAATTAACGACGAATGACAAAGCATAAACCCTAATGTGGGCAGCACTTAAACATCCATTGGATAGTTTAATCGATCGGACATTGAATCGTAGCAGCGATCTAGTTATTACCCTGGATTGTGGCTGCACTTCGTGATTCGTGTGTGTTTTTAGAACTGTTTCTACTATAACTTGGAGTATAATTTGAATTTGATTGTCGAATGAACGCACAATTGCATGTAACAGACTGTTCTATTTATACCCAAAATTCGTCCCCCTCGCGCCACGCGAAAGGTCTCCTTGTGCGCGTCGCGTGGCGCGAGAGACCCTAGTCTACCATAGGGTTGCTTTGTGTCCCAGTAGCTCAGCTGTGTTGGTCGCTTGATCAATTTCGCAATACACGTAAAACTGTTTAGATATTACCGACTAGGGTTTACCCCCCTGAGTTTTAGGGGCCCTGATCCTGATTACGATTATTCTGAAAATTTTAGGGTTTGTACAGAATCACTTGGGTGTCTCAATTAGGGTTTCCTATTGGATAAAATAATAAAATAAATAGGACTTTTAATGAGAGTTGTTACAATCAGTGACGATACGCTTTCTACCACCTCTACACGAACAACCCCATCTAAGGGAAAATATACGCACCAGTAAAGCTAAAGACCTAAGAAAGCCAATGTAGCAGGAAATAACTAAAACTTGAATGACCAAGGCGATGTAGCCTCGAGTTCATTCTATTACAAACAATAAGCCAAGTTGGCAAGCCTATGTGAAGGCTCAGAAATTATTTCCTCGCTCATACATTGAGTATATATACGTGTGAAATTGGGTGATTACATGATGGCTTATGGTGCTATGTATTTCATAGACAATTGAAATGTTGTCTAACCCACTTCATACCATTTTGGCAAAAGAGAATGCCACCCAGACGTGACACAAACACCAGTACGTTGCCAAGGACAGAAGCCGAGCTGCAAGAACGCATCTCACAGGCAATTGCACGACATGAAGCCCTCCGCTCTAAGCACAGCGATGGCACTACTGGAAATGACCTTCCGACTGACTGCACCTTTAAGCAGTGAACAGGAGGCGTCGTTGCATTTGTTCGTTGGACAGAAAAGACTGACTCAGTTCTAAGAATGAGTAATTGTTCACCCCAACAAAGTGTTACCTATATCTCAGGGTTATTCCTAGATGGCGCACTCTCCTGGTGGAACCTTCAGGTTCAGACCCTTGGTACAGATGCTGCTTATGCACTGAGCTGGGACGAGCTCAAAGAAATGATGGAGAAGAAATATTGTTCTAGGGCTGAAATCCAGGAGCTTGAGGTGGAGTTCTGGAACTTGAAAATGGACGGACCGAATATTCCTGAATACGTCCAGCGATTTCACGACTTGTCTAGAGTCGTCCCCTACTTAGTCAAACTGGAATTCAAATGGATTAAACGATTCATTTGGGGACTTGCACCTCAAATTAGGAGCCCGGTTACTACCTCAAGGCCTCCAACTATCGCAGAGGTTATCGATTTAAGCGTTATGCTTACTGAAGAAGCGCTACGTGCGGGAAAATTTTCAGAATCTGAGGATAACAAGAAAGAGACTCATGTGGAGTCGTCAAGCAGCAAGAAGAGGAAGTCCTCAAACCTAAAGATGAGCACCCAAGTCAACTATGGAAGCTCTAAAGCAGGCAAAAGAAAGAAAGTGAACCCGCCGCCTGGAAGGAAAACTGTTGGAGCCACTAATAAGGCTGGTGATAAGATTTACTCGGGAACTAAGCCGAGGTGTGAGGATTGCAATTTTCACCATAACGGTCGATGTCTGAGGCCTAAGTGCGGAAAGTGTGGAAAAGAAGGACACAGCAAGGACGCCTGTTGGGCGAAGTACCCACATGGAAGAAGCAGGAGAATACCAGGTTGCTACAGATGTGGTGAAACAGGGCATTTTAGGAAAGATTGCCCTGGGAAGAAACAAGCAAGGAAGGGTTTTCACGATCAAACTCGTGAAGCAAGCGAGGATCCAGATGCGGTTACGGGTACGTTCCCTATTAACCAACCTAATGCATCTACTCTTAATTAATACTGGCACCAACTTTAACCTTGCATGCTTAGAACTTAAGAAACTGCTTGGCCTAGTTTCAAGTAAAATAGACGTCCCGTATTCTTTAGAAATGGGCATATAGAAGGCTAGTTTAAACAGTCAAAGCGATTAAGGATTGTATCTAGGGACTCAGAAGGCCGGAACCTTCTGTTACCATTGACTCGCGAAGTCATAATATGATAGTCAGCATGGATCAGAAATCCAAGTATACAGCTGAAGTCGTTCGATATGAGAAAATCAGTCGCATCCCTCTTGCGAATGATGAAACCCAACCATCCTGCAATGGGTGCAAGGATGCTAGACCCCACAAGGCGGCAGATCTACGACATCCTTCATTGGTCGAAGAGGCTTAGAAACGCCTCCGAATAGACTACAGAGCCTGAGAACATTCCCGTGATGGAAGAAGTTCCGGAAGTATTTTCTGAAGACTTGCCAGGAACGCCCCTCCGCAGCGACAAGAGATGTTTAAGATGAGCCTCGTGCCAGAAGCGGCACCAGGGCCGAATGACGCCTTACCGACTAGCTTCGTCCGCGAAGCATGAGCCTCCGATATAACTGCAAGAGCTGCTAGACAGAGGAAATTAAGGATATAACACCCTTAGTGAAGGACACAAGGAGAAAGTGGTAGACTCCACTTTGCATAAATTCCAGAGAATTGAGAACCAGAATCCTTTGCCAAGGACTGAAGACATGAACAGACAAATCGTAAGATCCTAGTTGCCACTCAAGGATCAACTTGAGGACAGGATGTCCTCCGCTGTGAATACAAGAAGGAAATATCCCTAAAACGACCTTTAGGACTCGCTTCGAACATTACGAGTTCCTTGTCGTACCATTTGGCTTAACACATGCATCGACAATATTCATGGACCTCATGAATCGAACGTGTAAGCCATACCTGGGAAAATCACGATTATACTTATTGACTACATTCTTATATGGCCAACAACCAAGGAAGGTCGTGAGCAACAGCTGCAACTTATCTTGCAACTCCTAGAGAAAAGAACAGTTATGTGCTGTGATGACGAAAAACGAATTTCGAATTCGCAAAGTGAGAACTTCCAGATCCATGATGGATAAGAACAGTTGCCAACCCTGCAACCAAGAGCTAAAGAGCTAGAGTTGCAATTATGTGACGCCTCTCGACAAAGTCTCGATCGTACGTCGACGCAACGAGACCACGACATTGCATACGCGACACATTGATTAAGGAATCATGAGAAGAGACCTTGAGATAGATACAGTAATTGCGCGCCGCAAACTGGACATCATTACCTGAAAGAAAACGTTGCACGATCTTTACTGATCACAAGGGTTGCAGCACACCGATGATCGTAAGAACTCGAATATGAATGATGCAAACTGTATGAACACAATACGTGCTTGTGTGATAAACTTTAATGAAAAGTCGGAACACTCACTTGCCCTTAGTGGAGTTTTCCTACAACGGTATCTATCACACCGCCGTCTAAACCGCTTCGTGTAAAGCTTTAGACGGAACATAATGAGTCAATTCCCGTCATGTTGAACGGAGACCAGAAATAAACAATCAACTGGCCCGAGATGGCCCAGGAAAACTAGAGGCAAGATCGTTCAGATATGTGATCATATCAGGACAGCCCGCAGAATACAGAAATATTACGCCGATGAGTTGCAGAAATCGTAAGAAATTGAGACAAGAAGTATGACTAAAATGAGAGCCTTGCCTAGAGAAGGCGTAGTGTGATTTGGAAAACGAAAAGGTTGAATCCCCGGTGTAGGGATCAGAACCATTGCTCACAAGATGAAACTCCCAGAAAAAGATCAGTAGTGATCGCTGCACATTCATGTGTCTAGTCTTTAGAGGAGTCTGACTCAAGGAATAGTCGTTGTTCCCACGAATAAGATTCACGTCAATGACAAACGATAAAAACCTGTTGAGTTTTTGGACCAAAAGTCCACAATACTATAGAAAACTGTTGAGGTTATGGACCAAGAGTCCACAATACTATAGAAACCTGTTGAGGTTTTGGACCAAGAGTCCGCAATACTATAGAAACCTGTTGAGGTTATGGACCAAGAGTCCACAATACTATAGAAACCTGTTGAGGTTTTAGACCAAGAGTCCGCAATACTATAGAAACCTGTTGAGGTTTTGGACCAAGAGTCCGCAATACTATAGAAACCTGTTGAGGTTATGGACCAAGAGTCCACAAGACACAGAAAAGACATGATCGATTTACTTGAGTACCATAGAATTCATGACATGACCCAGAGATTTCATGGGAACATAAAGACAAATCATGAATCTAAGTGACCATATTGGTTTCACAACTCCCCTGCGACCGATGGTATCGCTTGAATTTCGGGACGAAATTCTTTTAACGGAGGTAGACTGTGACAACCGTCACTTTCCCGTACATTCCGTACACTCAATGAACAGTAATTTGTGCTTAAATGACTGTGCATGATCTGGTTTACCAGACAAATAAATTTCTGAATTCCATGCAAGTGAATTCATGCATGATATATGCTACAAGAATTACTTTATGATAGTGTTGCGTCAAAAATATTAGTAAACTCACCGGTAAGACACATTGTGTCAACGATTCTGCAGAAAGCAGTTAGACAATAGTATTGGAGCCTACGTGTAGGTCCAACGTCAAGAATGCATTAAAACCCAAGAGAACATACAAGGGTTTACATATAGACATTACAAAAGCTAAAATACGCACTAAAAGCACCCGGAACACACTTTAAGTGCAGAAATTTATAAAATTCAGCTATAAATCAGCTTTTAACACATAAACTTCATGCAGAATTTATGTTTCATCATTCAAAATACTTCCCTAAGTGTCGGGGATTGAAAGTGTCACAAAATAATATTTGAAGGACACTAAACGGTGCAATTTAGCACTTAAACGAACCGGTATTTAACCGAACAACTGGACGTTACCCGAAACACCAAAATATTGCTAGAAGCAATGTTTTTATTTTTTCTAAGCTAGTTAGGGTCCCCGAATACCCTAACACACTATATAATTAATAACACAAACACTAAATACATATAACACAAACTAATCACATTTCATTTCAACCAAGATCTTTAACTTGCCATTACAACACAACCATGGCACCCCCCCCCCCCATTAGAACGGTTCACAAGTGGGTCCCACATGGGATTTCTTTGATTATTTAATTAGATCATGTTGGGAAAGTAATGGACATATTAACCTAAAGATTAAAAGATGTTGGAACTTTTTCTATAAAAACCAAGGGTTAACCACATATCATTCTCATCACCTTCGACCTTCAAGAACCTCCTCTCCTTCTTCCATTACCTACGGCCACCATACACCACCCACCACCACCATCACTTGATCATCTTCAAGCATTCCAAGAGCATACATAGGTGTTAGGAGGCATACAACGAAGCTAGGTGCTCTCGGAAGTTGAAGGACCTCTTGCAAGTGCTATTAACCACCACATTTCTTCACTTGAACTTCCCTAGCCTTGAGCTAGTGGTAAGAACTTAGATCCTTCGATCTTCATCTTGTTTTTGGTGGTTAATGATGTTTAATGATCAAAATGATAAGAACACTAAAGAACTAGAAACTTGAACATAAAAGATTCAAACATAAAGCTTTATATGAAGATTTACATGATGTAATGTTGTAATAGCATGTTGTAATGAACATGTTGTTGATTACTTGATGATTTGCTTGTTAATATTGATGTTTGATGTTGTTCTGATCACTAAACATGTTAACGGAATCAATCGAACACGAGTTAGAAAGACTAAAAGCTGAAAACAGCTTCTGTCCGAGCTTTTACAGCCAACTTCAGTTGGCTGTAACAGGACCTTAATAAAACGAAAAATGTATTTTCTAAAGTCTAGATTTATGTATTATGAAATACGGTTCTAATGGCACTGGAATCATAATTTTTGGACTTCGTTTACTATTTTTGAAGACCTTTTTTGTAACAGTAACTAAAGCTGAATTTTTACTGCTGAAAATATGCGTTCTGTTTTCTGTCATAACTTGAACTCTGTGTAGAGTTAGATCATGATATTTGTACTATAGATGACCACCGATGTATTTGTAATTTTCTCACTGGAATTTTGTAAATCAGACTCCCGATGAATTTTAAATAAATTATTTCTTGGAGTGCAGTCAGAAAAAGATAAATCTAATTTCCGTCCGGAAAATGAATTTTTATAAAATATTGGTAGTGAATTGGATCCCGAGATTTTTACACAATAATATTTGGATCGTTTAAGACATTTTGTAAAAATTTGGGAATTTTTGGGATAAGATAACTATTTTATTAAAATGCCCGAAAATAGCCCAGTTTTGTATATTAAAACTGATAGGATATAAGTATGTATATTTGTGAGAAAAATATATATATTTGATCACCAAAATTTTGTGCTAAGTGTGTGTAGTATGTATTATGCATGATAGTGTATTAGGACTTGAAAATACACTAAGTACTCTTAAGAAGTGAAAATACAAAAATACACAAACAGCATACTTAGACAAAATACATAATTCGGGTACAAAGTGCAAAATACAAGAAACTTATAATTATTTTTGAGAAAATAATATAAGTAAGACACTTAGTTAAAAATATAAGTTATTTTTAACACAAGAAAACATATACAAAAGATAGTGACTGTACTTGTGCGATACAAGTCTAGTGACTAACGTTAATAAAACACGTTTAGGTCACGACGCTAGATAAGCAAATCCGGTGAAGTTTACGACGCAGGAACGCAAAACTGTGAGTTCATGCTCCCCCTTTTCTTTAACTGTTTTTGGTTTTATAACTCTCGGGGGTGAAATACATGTTACAAATATTACAATTTTTACAAATGGTAAAAATACAAGAAGCACTCTTGGTGAGAACGAGTACCGAGTGCAATACGATTTGAGAATACAAAAATACGAGAAGCACACTTGGTGAGAACGAGAACCGAGTATGATGTGCTTTAAGAAATGCCTAGAAAATACTAGATCATGTGAGCATATACTAGATATTGAGATGTCATTAAAACTTAATTAGGGACGAGGGTTAGATCTAACGGGTACGGCCGAGCCCCACTCATGGTTCTTATGTGACCTCTTGAGTGCTTCGGTGTCCCAGTCGAGGGAAATCGACACAGTCGAGGGTAATCGACACAGTCAAGGTAAATTGACACAGTCAAGGTTAATTGACACAGTCGAGGTTAATCGACACAGTCGAGGGAAATCAACACAGTCGAGGGTAATCGACGCAGTAAAGGGGCCAACACTAATGCTCCCTATGTCCTCACATGCCTTAATGTCCTTGTACAAACATTCATTTAGTACGTGCTGTACACAAGAAAACTTGATTTATACAAGATTACTTGATTTGTAAAAGTTACAAACTATGTTTTCATACAAGATATACAAAACGCATGAACTCGCTCAACTTTATGTTTATGTTTTCCAAAATTACATGTATTTCAGGTGACAGGATGGATCTTGGGCGCAAGTGTCGTAACTAGAAGTAGACTACAAGCATAGATGTCATCCACTTTTGTCAAATTGTAACCTAGATGAAGGTTGTGTTTTAAAACTTAAGTAATTAAGTGTTTGTAATAATCAAAATTTTCTGAATGGATGAACATCGTTTTAATCATGTAGTTGTTTATTATGATTGAATGTAATGATAACAAGCTAGTCACACATCATACGCTTCCGCAAAAGACAGGGTGTGACATGAAAAAGAGCTGTTAGCAATTCTTATGGCAGTGAAAACTTGGCATCATTATTTGATAACCAATAAATTTCTCATAAAGACTGATCAGAAGAGTTTGAAGTATTTGCTTGATCAAAAGATCACTAATCCTCTACAGCAAACATGGTTAGCAAAGTTGATGGGGTATGAATATGAGATAGTTTATAAGAAGGGGTCTGAAAATGTGGTAGCTGATGGTCTTTCTAGAGTACATGGTTTGGCACTATTTGAATTGGGAATGAGTTCAGTCAATCCACTGTTGTTGGACAGGATCAAGGGTACTTAGCAGACTGATGAGAGGTTACAACTCATCATTCAACAAATTAATCAAGGCAAAGTAATTCCTCATGTCACTTGGGATGGTCAGTTGTTAAAAAGGAAGAATAAGTTGTGGGTAGGTAATGATGTGCAATTGCAGAATGACATAATTCAACTGTTCCATTCATCTCCTATAGGGGGCATTCTGGGTATTATCCTACTTTGCAAAAGATAAAAGCTTTTTGTTATTGGAAGGGATGTTACAAACAGGTGTTTCAATGGGTCAAAGAATGTTCTCAATGCCAGCAGGCCAAGTATGAACCAGTGGCTAGCCCTGGCCATTTGCAACCACTGCCAGTTCCAACACATGTCTTTACAGATGTGTCTATGGATTTTGTGTCTGGACTTCATAAAGTTCAGGGAAAAGATACAATTTTAGTGGTGGTGGATCGCCTAACTAAGTATGCTCACTTCATGCCTATATCTCATCCCTATACAGCTTCTCAAGTGGCCCAGATTTTTACAGATAACATTCTTAAACTGCATGGTTATCCTATGACCATAGTATCAGATAGGGATCCAGTTTTTCTAAGCAGTTTTTGGAAAGAGTTTATGAGATTGCAAGGCGTTCAGTTGGCCTATTCCACTGCTTATCACCCTCAAAGTGATGGTCAAACAGAGGTACTGAACAGATGTTTGGAGACTTATCTGAGGTGTATGTGTATGCATTCTACCAAACAGTGGTTGAAATGGCTTAGCTTGGCTGAATGGTGGTATAATACTACCTATCACTCGACAATAAAAATGAGCCCTTTTGAGGCCTTGTATGGATTCCCACCTCCCACTCACATTCCCTATATTCCTTATGATACAACAGTGGAAGCTGTGGAATTTGTATATAGGGACAGGGAGGCCATGATTAATCTTTTGAAGGAGACATTAAGTCAAACAAGAAACAGAATGAAGCAATACGCTGATGCTAATAAGAGTGAGAGAACATTTCAAAATGGAGATTGGGTGTATCTTAAATTGCATCCTTTTGTGCAGAATTCACTACGAAATCAGAAACATTCAAAGCTTGGACCTAAATATTTTGGGCCATTTTTGATGATTGAAAAGATTGGAAAAGTTGCTTACAAATTAGACTTACCAAGTGATGCACAGCTTCATCGTGTGTTCCATGTTTCCTTGTTGAAGAAAGCTTTTGGTCAACATGCCCCAATTGTTCCTCTGCCAACTAATTCTCGCTTCTTGTTACAACCCAGATCAATTGTGGATCGGCGTTTGGTTCGAAAGGATAATCGTATGGTTAATCAGGTGTTGGTCCACTGGCAAGGCTTACCGTTGGAGGACTCGTCATGGGAGGATTTAGCTGAATTTGAATTGAGATTTCCAGGCTTTAATTCTTGAGGTCAAGAATTCAAAATAGGGGGAGAGTATTGTTAGGTTAATAATGAGTCAGGGACTGGAAATGTAATAATGTGTTAGTAAAGGGTCTTAGTGTTAAATAGTTGTTAGAAGTTAGTTAGTAACAGTTAGTGTTGGTTAGCTGCCTATAACTACTTGTAATCATTGTTAAGAGAAGTTAGCTATGATATTGTTGATTCTTCCCTCTCTTTTGCTTCTTCTTCAATTTGTAGCTAACACAACCCGTGTTGCCTTGCCAAGATACGGGCCCAATTTCACACAATGACCGCTAACTTATCATGCTCGAAATATTATACGCAGAACAACATCTTCATCGCCAACACAGATGCAGAGGCATAGATAAAGATAAAGTATAGTTAAACCTTTCTATCTGTTGGACTCTGTATGCCCAAGACACATATTAAATTGATGTGGCTAGTACGTTATGATCCAAGTCGAGTCATACCCAATAACAAGCTAGACAAACACTTATATTATTTATTTGTGATATGATCAAACAAATAAATATTAACACTTACAATATTTAGAAATTGGTTTTCTAAATAATTACACTTGATAAACTAATAAATCATATGGATAATTTATTTTGAGAGAATATTTTATTTTATTATTTAATGGGTTAAATAACATTTTAAAAGATTATATAAAGTCTTGTAAATATGTAATGTTGTATTTATAAATGTTATAAATATAGACCAAGACATAAAATTTTATAAAAAGAAATTTATATTTTTTTTATAAAAACCCTAAGTAGGCTGCCCCCCCCCCCCTTTTTGTCTTACCAAGATATGATCTTGGTCCAATCACATTTTATGCATTTGCATGTAAGCTAATTGGGTGGTCTTCCCTAAGTGGTTTGGTCCAATGGAATGGCTTGCATGTTGTCATAACTTGCATGTGTTTTGATTGGAAGGACCAATGAAATGGCTTGCATGTTGTCATAACTTGCATGTGTTTTGATTGGGAGTTGGTGGTGGCAATATTCTCTCTTAGACTATAAATACATTGGATGACCAAATGAGCCATGGAAGACTTGTGTTCTTGCTCTCTAAAAATCGGTCATAAGAGGGTGTTTTCAAGTGTTCGGTTTTTTATTTTGGTGTTAAAAATCCTAGCTAATCTCGTGGTGTTTGTTGGAAGCTTGGGGTATACAAGCTTGAGGCCTTCTACTCTTGAAGGCAACCATTCTTGAAGCATCATCCGTTTCATTATCCTTGTACTCCAAGAAGGTAGTTTTCTAAACATCCTATGGTTATGTTTGATAGTATGCATTTTCATATATGGATCCGGGTTTTGGGATTTTGCATATAAATGGTTTTATATCTTATAAAAGTAACATGTTTTAAACATTATTTCCGCTGCGTTTTTATTTCATATGGATGAAATTGCTTTGATAAACATGTTAAAATCCCATCACTATCATCATAGATTCATTGCCACTTGCATTCACCATAGAAAATATTATCAAAATTTAAACCAAATGGCTGTTAGACATCTGAAAAACAAAGGCCTAAAAGTACCTTTGTTTGACTAAATAAAGTAAAAAAACGGACTTAAGGGTCATAGATATTGCATCATTTCATGACATCTGACTAAAGTTGTTTGAAAACAATAACTCAGGTTCAGATCATAGTTGTGAAAGGCACAAGGCACTTAAAAAGTGAGGACCCAAGATACACAAGGCGCATAGCATAAACATGCCATTTTTTTGGGGGTTTTAGACTTCTTTTGGGATAGTTTAGACCAGTTTGCCAGCCAAAATTCTCAGAATTTGGCTGGGTCGGGGCTGGAATATGCCTGGATGGCAGTGAGGCCTGAGCCTTTAAGTTTTGACTAATCTTTAAGTTTTCCTCTATTGTTGAGATTATAGCAAAACGGTAGTGTGGTTGCAGAATAGCTGTTAAATTTGATCAAAATTCAGTAAAAAACAAGTGACTAAAAATCGAGATAAAACAATTTGAGGCTCAGATATGTGAACAATAGAACAAAGAGGATAAATCTGCCATGGCTGCATACTACCCGTTGCCATTTGAAAGCACATGACCATCCGGGTTGCCCCGCCAAGATGCAGATAATCTCATCTTTAACACATTAAAAATCATCATCACAGCCTCTCAAAACTCATCAAATCAATATATCACCGATATAACCGATATCACTGAATTGTTAGTGTTAAATTGCTATATATATGAATTCTGCATGATATTAAAATTACCGATATCTCACCGAGATAACCTATATCTCAGATATCGGTCTGATATTTTAGCGCATTAACTGCATAGATCACAGCCTCTTAAAAAATCATCATCCTCACCTTCAACAGACAAACTTAATCCAACGCGCGGGGAATTTCCACTAGTTACAACACAACTGATTACAAACACTGTGTTCCCAAGTTTAATAATAATAATAAGAGTACACTTCCGTTTTGCTCCCTGTGGTTTGGTCGTTTTAATGGTTTTGCCCCGATCCTCTAAAAATAGCCATTTTACTCCCTGATGTTTCGGTTTTGTCGCCAGTTTGCTCCACGGCCATAACTCCATCCATATTGTATGTTAACTAAAATAATAATAATAATAATAACAACAACAACAACAATAATATTATTATCTATAGTTTGGAAAGATGAAGGGTTGTTGATTTATGAAGAAAATCATTGGCTTCAAAGAACGATGTTTGACTGAAATAAAGTCAAAATCGGACCAAGTAGAGGAGGTCAACAACCCTTAAAAAACCTTCCCCTCTGAAATAGCCTCATTTCGTTTGAGTGAAAATAAAACTTTGTGTGTGTTTTTTGGCTCAGATCTGCAAATATGAAAGCGGACAAAGTGGATCGGACACTGGCATGCTGCATCACAACCCGTGTTGCCCCGCCAAGATACGGGCCCACTTTCACACAATGTCCGCTAACTTATTATTATGCTCGAAATAAAAATATACTATATGCAGAATGAAATCTTCATCACCAACACAGATGCAGACGTATAGATATGTAGATAGGGACAAAAAACATCAGCTCAACATGATCCAATACAGTCATTACGAGGCTCAAATTTGTAAACAACGGAACAAAACAGATACACCACCATGGCTGCAGACTTAGTAGATGCAATGCAAAACAGAGAAATATAGAACCTTGTTTCACATCACCATCCGAGTTACCCTGCCAAGATGCACATAATCTCAAATGTGTTCGAATCACCAGAACCGAGGCGCCAAGCATGTTGTGACTGGTTATTTCACAACTCAACAGGAAATACAAATAGGTATAAAATCTATAGATTTCTATTAAGTTTCTGAACTAGTACAAATAAGAACAGAATGTAATGCAAGATAACTGAAGAATAAGGGGATGGGAAGCTTAGGGTTTACAGAGTAAGAGGTGGGAAGGAGCCAATAACCTTCTAAAAATATTCATTCCTCCCCTGTTCCATACTCTCGGTGTGCTTATATCACCTCTTTCCACATAATCGTTTAGTTTATTGGGCCAATGGACTGTGCTGGTTAGGTCATCTCTGGGCCAGGTCCGGTTCATAACATTACCCCCCTCTTTCAAATACACCTTGTCCTCAAGGTGTAAGGGTGTAAAGAAATGGATTAAACTAGTAAAAGCTGCCCAAGTAGTTACCAGCTTTGCAATCATTCGGGCATGTACAAGTGTGAAATAGTTGAGACGAGTGAACATAGGAGCCCATTTCCGCGGTTGAATTTGAAATAAGGCAATGTAAGAGTAGTCAAAACTGTAATAAGCAAGCTCTAATGGCATATGTCCATAAAGGGCTGCAAATAGTGGTATTGCCCGAACCAATTGTGCGATGTGGAGAATCATTGGCCATGCTATATCCAAGAAGTTGTAGGGTTGTAACAGTGAGGCAGATTGCCACCCAGGATTACGTTCAAAAGCCATGTAAATTGGCAGTGCTACATTCAGACGATAAAATTTTGTATGCTGCGGAATAGGTAGCAAGCTCACGTCATTGATTTGAAGGAACATTTGCAGACCGAGACTATCACATTCAGCAGGCACAACCCAAAATGAGACATCCAATGCCGCATCATATCTTGCAGTTAAGTCATCCACAAACGAAAACACCGTGCACACGTTGTGTACTATGCTACCAGTGGTGTGGAAACACGTTACTTCTGTAGGAGCAATGCCACATAATATAGGTAGGAGAGAAGTATGTGGTGTAGTTGTGTTAGCATTAAGAAGTAAACTATCAAGATAGCTTTCAGCAATGTCTATATTAAAAACATTTTTCAATAAATCTATACGGATTGCATAGGCTGAATTAGATAAGTCTACCTCCCCATGTGCAAACCTCCACTCAGATAACTCAAGAACATATGTGAAATGGTGGAATATGAACTCGACATGTTGACTGACACTAATATCACCCTTTTGGGACTGGTCACCAAGAATATATTCGTTTGCATAATGCTGAGTTTTCCTCAAACCTTGAGCTGGATAAGGAGTTGTAACAATGATGTGTGTTCCCAATGCCATTAAAATAACCATAGGTGCACACGTGTAACTGATGCCATTAAAAGTAGGCACATCCATCAATAGGTATAGAACTCTTTCGAATATTAATTGGTCAATTCCAAGAGATTCCAAATCAGAATTCACAACTGTGAAAGCTTGACTACCAAACTGTCTAGAAGACAAATGATTACCAGGACTAGGATTAGGTATATTATGTGTCAAACGCGTATCCTTAGCTGCAACAAAAAGGTAACGGTTTGGTTTAAAAGACCTAGCAGGTATCCCAAAGGATTGTAGACGTATCTCAGCAATTATAAACTTGGTCTTGATATCTCTAGAGCCTCCATTAACGTATTTTGGCATCATGTTTGGAGAACCAGAACTCCATGACAATAAGGCAACATGTGGTATATTATTGATATTAGCATCACAATAGAGGACATGGCTGTTTGGGGAATGAACAGTTACAACACTATCAAGACACAAGTTTGAAATACAGGAAGTAAGTAGAAAAGGACTATCACCAGGATCAATATAGTATGATGTTGTATTCGCGAACGTAATAGCTGAACCATGATCGTCTACAACACCAAAGCTTGCAGATGCAAATCCTCTTTGGAGATGTGTGCTATTATGCGATCGTATCCCATACACAGTAGGGGTGACAATTGGAGCCAACAATCGAGAATCCACACTCAAAAATGCAGCAGAAGGTTCATTTTTTACCAGACCCGTAAAATCAAAACTCATGTTGGTTGAGGTGTCACCAACCAGTGATGCAGATATTTTATTTGGACCAGCGGAGGGTAGGAAAGCCTTTCGTGGTTGCTTTGTAACACATGATTTTGCCTTGTACCTCTTTTCTAGACCCCTTTTGTTTTGTCCATCTCCAGTTGTAATATGAACAGGATCACACAGTTTTGATTTACCATTGTACACACATTGCATATTGTCAGCAAAAACAATATCAACACCCACAACATAAAATAACGGCTCCATTGCTTTCATCATCATGTCACCTTCACCTTGATGTGCATGAATACTGTTATACCATGGCACATAAAACAGTGCAAGTAACCATGGTGTTTTTTTTTGTGATCTACTGATGAAATATCAGCTTTCAACCAGTTATATTTATATCGGTCAGAATTTACATCATAAACTTGATTGCTTAACTTGGAATCTAAAGTGATTTGATATGCATCTGGTAATTCATGCATGAGTTCTCGAGCTAGTGGATTAATTATATACCTGGTGTCCATGCAAATGAGTGAATAACTCATGATGCAGTCACAACCATTTCGGTAGATATGGGTTGAATTACCATTGAATCCATACAGAGCCACCTAACTTTATGATGTGTGATCACAAAAGAGGCAACAACATCACAATCGTTGGTATCTACCATGTCCTTCGTTGTCGAATCATTTGCCAAGACTACATCATCTAAAATATCCATTTGAGCATCCTTTACTTCGAGTGACTCATTAGCATCATCTTGTGAGTCAATTTGCGGAGAACCCAATGGGCCATCAACTACCACATCATGAATTCTAGTCGTTGCGTATTCAATTCCACCACAATACCAACCTGGTTTCCATTCAAAATTGTGAACAACAAGCAAAACACTACTAAATTTCCCTGGTCTCATCGTTTGGATTCCCAAACAATGCCAAGTAGATGTGTTGATGGGAGTGTGATTTGGTTGTGGTGAATCCGATGAGCTAGTAGGATAATGTGGACTAGATTTAACATCTTGAAGCACAAAATTAGAATCTAATAGATCCGGTTCAGTGTCAGTTACTTCGAATGATTCGTGAACATCAACCATTGAGTCAGTATGAACTTTTAATACCTCATCATTCATGGTTTCATGATCAACGCTGAAAATTTCATGTTTAACACGATCATGCATTTCATCAAACACCTGGAGGGCAGATAATGGTGGGGACAAATTGACAACAGTATCAATAGTAGGTTTTAAGGATGAAGAACTGAATCGATGAATCATTGCAGTAGTGAAATCGTTCCATGTAAGGTCATCGCTCCGAAATCGATGAACCATTCGTGTTGCCCGCCAAGTTACGGTCCGAGTTTTATCTAGTGCCCCAGTAACCTCCAACTTTATGTAACATTTCTCATTAAATATATAAACAAAAATACCATATGTTTGCCATCTAAGAGTGCTGTTGCTGATTACCGGGGAGCAAATAGAGACAACTCATCAGTTCAACGTTCAACATGATCCAATACAGTCCTTACGAGGCTCAACTTTGTAAATGGAACATAATGGATAGACTGCCATGGCTGCAAACTTACTAGATGCAATGCATAACAGAGAGATATAGAACCTTGTTTCACATCACCATCCCAGTTGCCCCGCCAAGATACACATAATCTCAAATGTGTTCAAATCACCAGAACAGAGGCGCCAAGCATGATTTACCCAATATTCGGAGACAAGTAAGCTTTATATATTTTTTAATTGGAAATTACATACATATACAACCTAAAAAGCATGTTGTACAACAACCTGCTGCACAAAAATATGAGAAATACATGAGGCGCGCGCCTCATGTACAACTTTTTGCAAAGAAATCACGCCTCGGGAGCGCCTTTTGAAAAACATGTTGCGCTTTGCGCATAGGCGCCCCTTTTTAAACCAAGATCCCGCTAATATTAGGGCTGTAAACGAGCCGAACTGCTCATGAGCTACTCGATTAGAGTCAAGCTTAAACTAGTGATTAAAATTTGGGATAAAACAATTTGAGGCTCAGATCTGTAAACAATTGAACAGAGAGGATAAATCCGCCATGGCTGCATACTTACCGGTTGCCATGTTAAACCACATGACCATCCGGGTTGCCCCGCCAAGATGCGGATAATCTCATCTTAGCTCGATTTCACTCAGACGCATTGAAATTCATCATCACAGCCTCTTAAAACTAATCAAATCATCAGTGGCGGAGCTGGAACGAAAACTCTGTTGGGGCCAGACTCTCAAAATCCAAATCAGTGGTGGCCGAACTATTAAAAATCCAATATTTTACGCTACAAAAAAATTTGGAAATTTTCAGTAAAATTAAGAACAAAAAAATCGATGGGGACAGGGCCACCCGGATCACCATTATCCTCCGCCCCTGATCATCATCAACAGACAAACTTAATCCAACACACGAGGAATTCCACTAGTTACAACACAAGTAAACAGATTACTAACGCTGTGTTCCCGATTTTTTTTTTTTTTTTTTTTTTGAGCGGCAAATTTGGATCAAAACCCAATGAGCATGGGAAAACCCCTTTGGGAAATCGAACCCAGAACCTATTGGTCCCAAAGTTTATCCCACCCCAAGATGCTTTGGAAAGATGAAGGGTTGTTGACTTATTAAGAAAATCATTGGCTTCAATGAACGATGTTTGACTTGAATAAAGTCAAAATCGGAGTTTGATGGAGGAGGTCAACAACCCTTAGAAACCTTCTCCTCTGAAATAGCCTCATTTTGGCGGAGTGAAAATAAAACTTTGTGTGTGTTTTTGGCTCAGATCTGCAAATATGTTTGCCATCAAACAGTGAAAGAAAGAACAAGAGTAAATTACTTTTTGAGTCCTTGTATTTTAGTGGTTTTAACCATTTTAGTCCAAAATCAAAATGTTTAACGCCCTGAGTTTCTAGACACTTTTTTTATAACCAATTGAGTCCTTTTCAGTCCAAATTTTAACCTTTTGAGTCCAATTTTTTGGACTCAAATCGTTATAAAATGAACAAAATTGGACTCAAAACGTTATAAAATAAATGACTAGGGACTCAGGGCGTTGAACTTTTTGATTTTGGACTCAAGTGGTTAAAACCACTAAAATACAGAGACTCAAAAAGTAATTTACTCAAACAACAATAGGGACAAAAATCATCAGCTTAATTAACCTTTTGGTTTCCGTCCCTCGAGGGCTGTTTATTAACGCTGAACAATAGGGACAAAAATCATCAGCTCAATGAGATCCAATAACAAATTAAGTGTTTTAAGTCTTATATATAGCAATTTAACACTAACAATTCAGTCTACTCTCCTACGATTCAGCAGGGAAGGTAAGGTTCGATCAGCAGGTAAGCTTCGATTCAGCAACTTCGATTAGCCACCATTTCTTCTCTATTATGATTGAATTGTTTTTTCGGAACGCCAATATGGTCATCGGAAACGCGATCCCAAGCGAACCCGGATCGTTTTCGTACCGCGAATTGGATCGGACGAACCAAAACGAAAATCGTGCCATGACGAGCGAATTATGTGACTATGGATACACCACCATGGCTGCAAACTCACTAGATGCAGTGTAAAATAGTGATATATAGATCTGTGTTTCACATAACCATCCAAGTTGCCACGCCAAGATGTAGATAATCTCAAATTTGGTTTAATCACTAGATAAATCATTACAACTTATCATCATAGCCTTTTAAATCACCAAATATTGAGAATAACACAAACAAACAAACAAACCAACCAGCCCAGTAAGATCCCACCTGTGTTCATAAAAAGCGACAAGCGCACAAAAGCACCAAGGTCTAAAACCGAGGTGCCAACGCAAAAGCTTTATATATACATGTACAACCTGTTGCATGAAAAACAGGGGAAATGCATGGGGCACACACCTTAGGGTCAATTTTTTTCCAAGAAATCATGCCTCTGAGGCGCTTTTTGAAAAATGTGTCTTATGCTATCAAAACCGCAGGGGCTTGAAATAAGGCTCTGCATACAAATTGTTATCTGTATCACGATCACCACCATCGTCATAATGCCATGGATTCATAGCTAGGGCTGTAAACGAGCCGAACCGCTCATGAGCTATTTAAATCGAGTCGAGCTTAAATGAGTGATTAAAAATTAGGATAAAACAATTTTTGCTCAGATCTGCAAATATGAAAGCGGACAAAGTGGATTGGACTCCAGTATGGCTGCATCACAACCTGTGTTGCCTTGCCAAGATACGACCCGCTTTCATAGTTGCCAAAGGCACAAGGCGCTTAAAAAGCGAGGACCCGAGATAAGCAAGGCGCATAGCATAAACATGCCATTTTTTTTTTGTGGGGGGGGGGGGGGGTGGGGGGGGGGTGTTTAGACTTCTTTTGGGATAGTTTGACCAGTTTGCCAGCCAAAATTCTCAGAATTTGGCTGGGTCGAGGCTGGAATATGCCTGGATGGCAGTGAGGCCAGAGCCTTTAAGTTTTGACTAATCTTTGATCCAATATGTGTTTAGTTTTTCTTTTCCTCTATTGTTGAGATCATTGTTTAAAAAGGCGTTTTGAGGCGCGCCTCGAGGCGTACGCCTCAGGTGAGGCGGTGAAAAAACGCAATTAAGGCTTAGCCTCACAGGGGGGAACTGAAACCTAAGCCTCAGTCATACGAGGCGGTTTGAGGCGGTGAGGCGAGGCGGTGAGGCTTAAGCCTCACCAGACTTGTGCAAATTGATCAATTTTATGTTTTCTGGACTTTTTTTTTCGGCCCATTTAGTTTTTATTGGGCCTAATTGGTGGTCGAGTCCAATAGTTAACTTAAAAAAACATCTACGAGTCCAATAGTTAACTTAAAAAAACATCTTAGGTTATAAAAAAACCTAATCGAAGAACAGAATCACAAACGCAGTCAACCATCTTCTCTAGGCAGTCACGCATGCACTCAACCATCTTCTGATTCTTCTCTAGCATCGCGATTAAGAAAATTTCATTCCGATTTCAGGTTTTTCTCGCTAACACATTACACAGAAGCTCCTTTGTTGTTTTAATTAGGTTTTTCTTAGTTTTTTTTGTTATGTTTTGTTGCTGAAGCCTGCCTTGTTTTTTTTTTTTTTTAATTCCAATTTCTAGTATGGCTGGTAAGGGATCACGAAAAGATCCAGCTTGGAAATATGGTGAGGAACAAGTTCCACCAGAAGGAACAAGTTCCATCAGTTTAAGCTATTTGAACTATTTTATGGTGTTTGTTTTATGTTAAACCTTGTTTGTTGAACTATTTTATGGTGTTTGTTTTATGTTAAACCTTGTTCGTTGAACTATTTTCTATTTATGATGTTTGTTTTATGTTAATTTGTGATTTTTATGAGAGATATCTATATTTTTTTAACTTTTTTTAACAATGTTTCGAGGCTTACGCCTCGACCTGCCTCGAGGCTTACGCCTCAATACCCGTTTTAGCCTTTTTAAACCTTGGTTGAGATTATAGCAAACGGTAGTGTGGTTGCAGAATAGTTGTTAAATACGATCAAAATTCAGTAAAAACAAGTGACTAAAAATCGAGATAAAACAATTTGAGGCTCAGATATGTAAACGATAGAACAAAGAGGATAAATCTGCCATGGCTGCATACTTACCCGTTGCCATGTGAAACCACATGACCATCCGGGTTGCCCCGCCAAGATGCGGATAATCTCATATTTACTCAAAATCACTCAGACGCATTAAAAATCATCATCACAGCCTCTCAAAACTCATCAAATCATCATCATCATCAACATCAAGAGACAACCAATATATCACCGATATAACCAATATATCAGATATATCACTGAATTATTAGTGTTAAATTGCTATATATATGAATTCTACATGATATTAAAATCATCGATATCTCACCGAGATATCATCATCATCATACTTAGGAAATCCCACCAATAGCAAAGCTAAGGTAGGATCGGAAGAGGGTACGATGTAGACAGCCTTACCTCTACCCCGTAGGAATAAAGAGGCCGCTTCAGTGAGACCCCCGGCTCGATAGTAATTATGCATCAAGCTTTGGACATAAGGCACATAACATAACACTCAACAATCGGGACAAAGGCCGATTAGTGCATGTACCCTTTTGTCTTTCGGTTATCAACGCCACCACCTGATGCATGATTAATCGTCCGCCCCTTTTAACGTTATTTTCACGAAATTAGTAAAATAACATTAAAATTAGTGCACTTTCATTTTTGCCCCCAAGCGCCCACATATATATACATTATATGCGCATACCGCAAGCGGGACGTGCCAAGTTTACAAATAATATTAATATTAATAATAATAATAACAATAATATTATCTATAGTTTGCAAAGATAAAGGGTTGTTGATTTATGAAGAAAATCATTGGCTTCAAAGAACGATGTTTGACTGAAATAAAGTCAAAATCGGACCAAGTAGAGGAGGTCAACAACCCTTAAAAAACCTTCTCCTCTGAAATAGCCTCATTTCGTTTGAGTGAAAATAAAACTTTGTGTGGCTTTTTGGCTCAGATCTGCAAATATGAAAGCGGACAAAGTGGATCGGACACTGGCATGGCTGCATCACAACCCGTGTTACCCGGCCAAGATACTGGCCCACTTTCACACAATGTCCGCTAACTTATTATTATGCTCAAAATAATAATATACAATATGCAGAATGAAATCTTCATCACCAACACAGATGCAGACGTATAGATATGTAGATAGGGACAAAAAACATCATCTCAACATGATCCAATACAGTCATTAAGAGGCTTAAATTTGTAAACAACGGAACAAAACAGATACACCGCCATGGCTGCAGACTTAGTAGATGCGATGCAATGCAAAACAGAGAGATATAGAACCTTGTTTCGCATCACCATCCGAGTTACCCTGCCAAGATGCAGATAATCTCAAATGTGTTCGAATCACCAGAACCGAGGCGCCAAGCATCATTTACCCAATATTCGGAGACAAGTAAGCTTTATATATTTTTAAAATGGAAATTACATACATGTACAACCTAAAAAGCATGAGGCGCGCGCCTCATGGTCAACTTTTTGCAAAGAAATCGCGCCTCGGGTGCACCTTTTGAAAAACATGTTGCACTTTGCACATAGGCGCACTTTTTTAAACCAAGATCCCGCTAATACTAGGGCTGTAAACGAGTAGAACTGCTCATGAGCTACTCGATTAGAGTCAAGCTTAAACTAGTGATTAAAATTTGGGATAAAACAATTTGAGGCTCAGATATGTAAACAATTGAACAGAGAGGATAAATCCGCCATGGCTGCATACTTACCGGTTGCCATGTTAAACCACATGACCATCCGGGTTGCCCCGCCAAGATGCGGATAATCTCATCTTTGCTCGATTTCACTCAGACGCATTGAAATTCATCATCACTGTTAGGGGAGGATTTTCCAATGATCAGTGATCCTCATTTACTGTTGGGTTTAGTGATCCTCAATTCTGTCTGAATTAGTGATCCTCAGAAAGTATTGTAGGATCAGGATCATGGATCATCATCAGGATCCTTATACTAACGATTGTCTGCTTTGAATATGAAGTTGTTTTGCAGGAGTACGAGCTTGGACTTGGTCTTGGCGATATTCCTGGAGCATATTCCATATTTATTCCGCATGTGCATGGCTGAAATGGACGTTATGGAGGTCGTGGAGGACTTGCACAAAATGCGGACAGTTTGTTAGCTTAGATATTTTCCATTTTTAAAAGGGGATAGCGAGCTAAATAGAAACACTTGGCTATTTTTA
The DNA here is from genome assembly GCA_030545235.1 of Helianthus tuberosus. NCBI lineage: Eukaryota > Viridiplantae > Streptophyta > Magnoliopsida > Asterales > Asteraceae > Helianthus > Helianthus tuberosus. The sequence goes on along the minus strand of CM060385.1, from coordinate 69,002,004 downwards.
GCTTAACACACACACTCGCAACTGCTCTCACCAGCTCTCGACAATTCACTTGGCGATTACACACTTTTTTGCACATTACACTATAGTGATCCTTGTAACTAGCTCGCTATCATCCGAAGTTGTAATACATTTCTTGTTTAATCTGAGTTGGTGATCGGTAGTTTCCATCACCCGAGGTTTTTTATGCCGGAGATCATTCATTGATCAAGGGCTTTTTCCTCGTATAAATCTTTGTGTCACTTGTTCATTACATTTCTGAGTGATCCTTCGCATTGTTCATTGATTCAAGCATCACACCTCACAATAGAAAGTTTGGTTGCATTATCATTGCTTGATTTTTGACCAAAACAGTTTGGCGCCCACCGTGGGCCAATTGGTGCTTCGTTCTTGAGAAATTATTATTCTGGTGATCATTTCGGTTCGTTACAATCAAGCAAATGGCTTCCTCAGCAAAGAACACATCAAGCTCTATGTCGGCGATCAGTTCTTCACAAGGCTTTCCTCCTTTGCCTCCACCACCTTCTGGATCCCAGAAGAATGCTGAAAATATTGCGAAGAGATAAACCCCCATTTTCCAAAAACCACCAACTTCTTCTGTTTCCACTAATCCTACTACTAATGATCTTTTTAATCTGATTTTGCAGATGAGGGATCGCATGCAAGAGCAGGACAAAACCGATGAACGGATCCTCCAAGAGATTGGTGATATCAAGAAACAGAAGAAATCAGTGGAGGATCACTCTCCTCTGATGCCAAGGTCATTGAATTTTGACACTCCAGTTGTAACTACCCTACAATCGGCAGTTCCGGGCATCCAGTATCAAAGTGGTCCATCAGAAAGGCGTTATGGAACAACAACTATGAGTCAGGCATTTGGCTCTCACTTCCAACCTCAAGGATCCTGCTCTCAGCCATCGGGATCCTCTTTTCCGCATCAGGGATCCTTCATCAGCTCAGGAGGATATTTAGGAATGCACCCGGTCCAAGGATCCTCCCAGGTCCAAGGATCCTCCCAGGTCCAAGGATCCTTTATGAATCCAGGGTCCTTTCAGGTTCAAGGATCATCTCAGCCTCAAGGATCCAACATCTTTCAGGATCAAGGATTCCCAAGAAGTATGCAGCCCCCGAGCTCGGATGTTCATCAAGGAGACTTCATACCAATGTAAACCATTGCTTCCTCCGGTCCTTCAATCATACCAGAGTCTCGTCAATATGGATTCACATCTGGAATTCCAAACACGAATCCTGTGGGAGGTAACACTTTTAATAATTCATATAACATTAACCATGGCTCTATGCAGGATACCGGTATCAATCACGCTATGGCCAGGGAGTTACAGAAGCTCAAGGACATGATATCCAGTGTACCAGGAGTGGTTAAACCCATTCCTGAAATTGCAGATGGTAGCCATAGGATATCTCGCTTTGCACCACCTATTTGTGATGCTGAGATACCCAAAAGATTCCAGATACCATCCATGAAGCTGTATGATGGTTCAACGGATCCAGAGGAGCATGTAGCTCAATACAGGGAGAGGATGGAGATCAATCCAATTCCTGAGAGGTTAAAAGAAGCATGTCTATGCAAGGGATTTGGATCCACACTCACAGGATCTGCTCTTAAATGGCTGCTAAGTCTTCCCCCTTACTCTATTACTTCATTTGCTAATCTAGTTAATTTGTTTAATAGTCAATTCTCTTGTAGTAGAAAGTTTGAACGATTAACTAGTGATCTATATAGGGTAACACAAGGTCAAAATGAATCACTTAGAGATTACATCACTAAGTTTAGTAAAGAATCCTTAGATATCCCTAACCTAGATATAGCTACGGCTGTAGAAGCCTTCAAAATGGGATTGCTTAGGGATTCATTGTTCTATGATGATCTTGTTATGACCCCATGCAGGAATCTTGATGAAGTAAGAACCAGGGCCCTTAGGTTCATCCGTCTAGAGGATGACAAAAGGATCCAGGGGAGATTGACAGGATCCTCAAAACAGGAAAAGCAAGGATCCTACTTCAGGAACAACAAATCAAAATCCTATAACAAATCTGATAACCAGAACGTGCATGCAGTGGAACAAGAAGAGGATGATGAGGATTATCCTCCTATTTCTGAATACTGTTTTTCTGTTGATAACAATGAACTAATCCTTGCAATGCAGAATCTAGGTGAGAAAGCTAGGTGGCCGAGAAAAAGTGATAAACCAGCTGCTACAAAGGATAAGTCCAAGTGGTGTGCATATCATGAGGATTTCGGGCATCTCACTGAAGAGTGTATTGCACTAAGAAAGGAAATTGGTTACTTGTTGAGTAAGGGGTATTTGAAGGAACTTTTGGGACGAAAAAAGTCAAGGATCTAGGATCCTGAAAGGATCCCGGAAAGGGCTCCTGCTCCCCCAGCAGATGCACAAGTTATAAACTTCATATCCGGTGGATCAGACATTTGTGGTACCACCTTTTCAGCAGCAAAAAGACATGCTAAGGAAACCAAGATGGATAATGGAGACAGACCCGTCCGGACCTCCGTTGTTACCCAAGATAAAGTCATAACCTTTGATGAGGATGATCGTGTTGATGTCCAGGATCCTCATCATGATGGTCTTGTAATTACATTGTTTATTTCTAACCACTTTGTTCGCAGGATCCTTATAGATGGAGGAAGCTCTGTGAACATCATTCAGCTTGATGTCCTCAAGAAGATGAATATCCCGGAGTCTGATATTGTCCCAAGATCCTCAGTACTTGAGGGATTCGGTGGAGAAACTAAGAATACATTGGGGGACATCAAACTCCCAATCTATATTGAAGGATTGCATTCTTATAAAAAAATTTGTGTTATAGATTGGTTATCTTGTTGCAATGTTATCCTTGGTAGGCCATGGATACATGATATGAAGGCAGTTCCATCCACCTATCATCAGTGTGTAAAGCTTCCAAGTCCATGGGGAGTGGTGAAAATTGAGAGTGATTAACAAGAGGCTAAGAATTGTTATACGTCATCAATGAAGCCAACCTCAAGACCAAGGGAGCAATAGCAATTAAAGTATCCTTCAAGAGATATCTTGGAGGCAAGAGAGCAGGATGTAAAAGAAATCCTCGTGGATCCTCATGATCCTGAATCTATAGTCTTCATAGGATCAGGGATCCTTAGCAACATTGAGCAGGATCTAGTATCCTTCCTTAAGAGGAGGAAATCCACCTTTGCCTGGAAACATGAAGACATGACAGGTATATCTAAGGATATAATTACTCATAAGCTTGGCATTGACAGGTCATTCAAGCCTATACATCAAAAGAGGAGGAAGTTTGCACCTGAAAGGAATGCTATTATCCAGGAAGAAGTAGATAAACTACTTCGGGCAGGTATGATAAGAGAGGTTAAGTATCCAAGATGGTTAGCCAATGTGGTTGTTGTTCAAAAGAAAAATGGAAAGTGGAGGGTATGTGTCGATTTTACTGATTTAAACAAGGCATGTCCCAAGGATCCTTTCCCATTACCCCACATTGACTCCATGGTGGATGCTACCGCGGGTCATGAGTTGTTGACTTTTATGGATGCTTCATCTGGATTTCAGCAAATTCAGATGGAACCATTCGATCAAGAGGATACAACCTTTATGACCCCAACTGGTATATATTGTTATATTGCTATGCCGTTTGGACTAAGGAATGCAGGTGCTACTTATCAAAGGCTAGTCAATATGATGTTCAAGGAACAAATTGGACACACTATGGAAGTCTATATTGATGACATGGTGGTTAAGTCCAAGAAAGCTGAGGATCACCTTAAAGACTTGGAGGAAGCATTCAATATCCTTGATAAATTTAATATGAAACTAAATCCTTCCCAGTGTCATTTTGGTGTTAAGGCAGGTAAATTCTTGGGCTATATGGTGACAAAGAGGGGCATTGAAGTAAGTCCAGAGCAAATCAAGGCTATTGTGAACATCAAATCTCCTACCAATGCTAAGGATGTGCAAAGATTGACAGGCAGAATCGCAGCCTTGAACAGGTTCATATCCAAATCCTCAGAAAAGTGCAAGGAATTCTATGACATCCTGAGGAAGAACAAGAAATTTGAATGGAATGAGAAGCATGAAAGTGCCCTCAAAGCTCTTAAGGATTACCTATCCTCAGCCCCCGCCTTGATGAAACCAGAAAAGGGGGATATATTATCCTTATACCTAGCAGTATCCTCAAAAGCAGTAAGTGCGGTCCTTGTTAAGGATCACCAAGGTACACAACATCCTATTTATTATGTAAGCAAGAGTTTACTTGATGCTGAATCCAGGTATTCACACTTAGAGAAACTTATCCTTGCATTAATTATGGCATCTACTAAATTAAGACATTATTTTGAGACTCATGCCATTATTGTTAAGACTAATTTTCCAATTAAGAATGTTCTCAGGAAACCTGAAATGTCAGGAATGATGGCTAAGTGGGCAGTGAAGCTTAGTGCATATGATATAAGATATGAACCGAGGACTGCCATCAAATCCCAAGCCTTAGCTGACTTTGTGGCAGATTTTAGTAGTGATTTGCAAAAGGAAGCTGAGTTAGAAGTCCAACAGCTTGAAGAAACTAAGGATCCTTGGATACTCTTCACTTATGGAGCCTCTAATGTAAAAGGAACAGGGCTTGGAATACTACTAAAATCGCCACAGGGGGACATAATACCCCACTCCATAGCTTGTGAATTTCAAACTACCAACAATGAGGCTGAGTATGAAGCCTTTATAGCTGGTTTGCAAATTGCTAAGCATATGAGGATCAGGTATCATGAGGTACATGTATATTCATTATTAATCACTAATCACTTTAATGGATCATAAGCTGTTAAAGGTGAAAAGCTAATCAAATATTTAGAGATAGTCAAAGAATTGGCACTCTCTTTTGTTTTCTTTAGTTTGACACAGGTACCAAGGGAAGAGAATGCAGAGGCTGATGCATTAGCCAATTTAGGATCATCCTTGAAGATCCCGGAGGATATCAAGATCCCTATTATCCATATCCTGACCCCTGCTATCGAGGACCATATAGCTATGGAGATAGGAGAAGATTCTGCAATCATCCCTAGTGATGATACTCAATCTCATGCAGGATCATGGATCCTTCCAATCATGAGATACATACAACATGGAGAGATTCCTACAGGAGAAAACCCTAGGGCTTTCAAAATCAAGGTATCTCAATTTACAATATTGAATAATATGTTGTATAAGCGATCTCTTGCAGGACCATATCTAAGGTGCATTGAGGATCCTGAAATCCAAGAAGTCCTAAAGGATTTCCATGAAGGAGATTGTGGAAACCACACTAGGGGCAGAGCATTGTTCTCAAGGATCCTGAGGACAGGATACTATTGGCCTACTATAAAGAAGGATGCTGTGGAATATGCCAAGAAATGAGATCCTTGTCAGAGACATAGTAATATCCTTCATCAACCAGCAGAGCTTTTACATCCTATATCCTCTTCATGGACCTTTATGAGATGGGGAATGGATATAGTTGGTAAGCTTCCTAAGGCACCTGGTGGAAAAGTATTTATGCTTGCTATGACTTATTACTTCTCCAAGTGGATAGAGGCTGAAGCCTTTGCTCAAGTCAGAGAAAAGGAAGTTATATCCTTTATTAAAAGAAACATTATTACTAGATTTGGTATCCCTTCTGAAATTGTTTGTGATAATGGATCCCAATTTATTAGGAGTAGAACTACTAACTTTTGTGACAGCTGGGGGATTAAGATGATAACATCAACACCAGTCCACCCACAAGCTAATGGTCAGGCAGAATCATCCAACAAGATCATCATCAACAATTTGAAGAAAAAGCTTGGATCCAAGAAAGGAAAGTGGGCAGAAGAACTACCTTATGTACTATGGGCTGATAGGACAACTCCCAAGAATGCCACTGGCCAAACTCCATTCTCTTTGGTATTTGGGACAGAATCAGTGATCCCTACAGAGATGGTGGTTCCTACTGCAAGAACAAGCATCCGTGATCCTGAAGAAAATGCTGAAAACTTGGTTCAAGACTTGGATACTATAGAAGAACTCAGGGATTTGGCAAGGATAAGGATGGCCAGTTATCAACAAAGGATGGCTGGAGCCTACAACAAAAATGTCAGGATCAGGAAATTCCAAGTTGGAGATATGGTGTTAAGGAAAGCATTTCAGAATACCACCAATCCTGCTGATGGAAAGTTGGCACCAAAGTGGGAAGGCCCTTACTTGATCGAAGCTGAGGCAGGAAAGGGGGCATATCGATTGCTAACAATGGAAGGTGACTTGCTACCAAGAGCTTGGAATGTTGTCCACTTAAAGAAATACTTCATGTAACGAGGATCCATGATCCTTATCTGACAAGTATCCTTGAAGGATTCTTACAGGACCGATGATCCTCATTTTGGTAATGATCTAATCTCAAACTATTTCATTCATTAATTATCTTATATAAGGATAAGGATCCTGCATCCTTTATCCTCCTTTCACTTGATTCTGAGTTTTGAAGGTTCAGGTACCCTTAACAAAGGATTGAGTATCCACAGAAGTATCCAGTTATTTGGGCTTGACCCCAGTTATTTGGGCTTGTCCCCAGTTATTTGGGCCTGTCCCCAGTTTGGGCCTGTCCCCAGTTTCGCCAGTAGCGCACGATGATCCTGGTATAGTTCATGGCAATGGGACCAGTACTCGCTTTAGGGGCTGACAATTTCATTGTACTGGCTATATTCAGGATCCTACGTATAATGGTAGACGTACCATACATCCGTTCCTAAGGTTTCTAATGTTTTCACGTTAGCTAAGGTTTTGGCATTTTCATGTCACTAAGTTTGGATAGTCGCCAGTGAGGGCCATACTCCAGTTTACACACGTTCCTTTGGGCTTGTCCCCAGTTATCCTTTGGGCTTGTCCCCAGTTATCCTTTGGGCTTGTCTCCAGTATATTGGGCTTGTCCCCAGAATTGTTGGGCTTGTCCCCAGTTACTAACTTTCATCTTATATTGGCTTAGTCCCAAGTTGTATCCTATTTCAGGTTTTTGAAGCTAAATGACCAAGGATCCTTGATCCTTACCTTCTACTAAGGTTTGTCTTTTGGTTATCCTAATTATAAGTGTTAAAGGATAGGATCCTAACTTGGATTCTCAGGTATGATCCTTAATTACTTTGATTTTATTTATTATTTACATAAGTGGCCCTTATCCTTTGACAACTGAACTTATGATCCTTAAACTACACTACTTTTCAGAACTTGTCGACTATAGGATATGTGATCCTTGATCATATCCTAAACTTTTTGAGGATATTTATTAATTTTTTTTCTTTACTTGATGAGTTTAGACAAAATGAATATCACAACAATTGAAAAGTAAAGTACTAACAGGGATAGCAACACGGGAGATAGCCAAAAAGTTAAAGTTATTTTATTCACAAAACGTTAAACCCTTTAAGGTTGTCAAAATTGCCAACCCACGTTTCTACCAGCAAAACGTGGCCCGTCCACATGGGTTGGCAAAGGGTGTCCATTGTTTACGGGCCTTTGTAGTGCAGGAAATAAAAGACGGAAGGATAACGAGTGGCTTCATCCCCCAAACAGAGGATCCGTCCACCACCCATTATCCTGCCTATTGTTCAAGGATCCATGATCCTTCACCCTAGAAACTATTATCTAAAGTTATTACAACCCCAAGATTGTTTCAAAACACCATAACCAAAATAAAACTACCAAATTCTAAAAAAATGGGCTCCGGCTACGTCTAGAAGTGTCCTTCATCGCCTATTCCTGCAGCTTACACCTTTGCTGCATCACCATCTCCTCCAGCTCCAGCATCATCCACCTGATCCTTGACTCCACTGCTGCCAGCCTCTATTGCTATGACCTCTTCTTCATCATCCAGCTCAGCCAATCTAGCCTTCCAGCCCTCTACGTCCCAGCTGCTCTTGTCAAAGTAAGGATCCAGAGCTTCTTGGGCCATCTGCAACTGGGTTTTGTACATAGCAATGGCAGCGGAGATTTTAGCATCATTGGTGATCTCATTTTTCTCCTGATCAACAGTAATGTGAGCCAAGACAAGTTCCCTCTTCACCAGATTTACATCATTTTCAAGGGAGGCAATCTTCTTATCCTTGGCCAGCATCATCTTTTGGAGATCCACGCACTTTTGCTCAACTTCTTCAACACTGCCTACGTAATCCTCGATTTCAGCGAATTTCTGCAAAAAGACAATATAAAGCTTAGGATAACATGATCCTCAAGTGGGCAGGATAACTAAGTTAAGTTAGTGATCCTTACATCAGCAAAGTACTCAAGGAACTGGTGGCGAATTAGAGGCAGGCCTTATAGATTGTCAGCCTCAGAGGCTTTCCTCTTCTTTCCTTTGGAAGCAGTAGGCTTGGGGATGGCAGTACTTGGGCTAGCAGCAGCTTTTTTCTTCCCGGACCTGGGACCAACAGTGGTGAGATCGGTGACACTGAAACGGGTAGCAGACTTCGATGATTTTCCAGCACCTACACATTCAAAAACAGATAAGTATCCTTATTTCATTTTAATTTAAGCATTTAATTACATATAAACATGGATACTTACTTGACATTGTGACAGAACCTGAGGATACCTCTTGAGAATCCTGGGTATTTGCTTTAAATGATCTTATTTCAGGATCAATCCTCCGAAAAGCAGCAAGCCTTTCCTTCGTTGCAGGTGTTGAAATAAGGTGTGCGACAGTGATAGCTGCAAAATAGAAACAAAAGGATGTTAGTGATCCTCAGCAGAAACAAGGTCATCTGGTGATCCTTCTAAGGATCCTCTATCCTACCATGGGTGGTCCATTTTCTAGGCAGATCCTTTCCATCAGGGAGAGAATCCCTTCTGACAAAGGAGAATCGCCGTTTCCAGTTGGTGTCATTCTTAGTGGCTTTGAAGATGGGGTGTTCTTCACCAGGTTTATGTTTGAGTAGATATCGGTGGGATCCATGGCTAACAAGGTCATACATCTCTGCAAACTCCGACATTCCCAGATCAATTCCTTCATGTTCAATGATCCTTTCAAGGGTATATAAGACCCTCCAGATCATTGGCATCGCTTGAATGTAGGAGATGTCGGTAAGAGAGAAGAAGGATTGGGTGAAATCTGGAAAAGGATACGAGTATCCTATTGTAAATGGTGTGACCAGAAAAGCCACCCAGGTTTCAGAAACATAGTCACTCAGGATGGTGGGATCAAAAGTTTTGAAAACGGTGTTCGCCGGGAAACAATGGCGGATTCTGTCTATCTGTGGATCGGTGAAGCAGCATCTTTCTTTCGCAGAATCTTTGATGATCCCTTGGGACTTCAAGGGACTGTCCTTACGGTGATCCTTAGCCGGCGAAGATCTCAACATCATCTTGATCGCAGATAAAGATGAGGAAAGAAGGAACAGAGAAAGAAGATGAAGAGAGAAAGGAAAGAGAAATACCTGATCAAGTCTTCGGATGAAGATTTAAAGGAGGAAACGCACGAATTTAAATGCTCTCTAACCCTTATCTCTAACTTCAATTTATAATGATGATCTTGCAGGGTAGTCACTTCAGTGACATCAGGATGGCAACGGATAGTTCGATTACAACGGCTATATATCCGTTAGTTGGTTACGGATAAGAACAAGAAAATACAACTCGTTTATTTACAAATTACTCCTTATATTTTGGGGGCAATTGTTAGGGGAGGATTTTCCAATGATCAGTGATCCTCATTTACTGTTGGGTTTAGTGATCCTCAATTCTGTCTGAATTAGTGATCCTCAGAAAGTATTGTAGGATCAGGATCATGGATCATCATCAGGATCCTTATACTAACGATTGTCTGCTTTGAATATGAAGATGTTTTGCAGGAGTACGAGCTTGGACTTGGTCTTGGCGATATTCCTGGAGCATTTTCCATATTTATTCCGCACGTGCATGGCTGAAATGGACGTTATGGAGGTCGTGGAGGACTTGCACAAAATGCGGACAGTTTGTTAGCTTAGATATTTTCCATTTTTAAAAGGGGATAGCGAGCTAAATAGAAACACTTGGCTATTTTTAGCTTAACACACACACTCGTAACTGCTCTCACCAGCTCTCGACAATTCACTTGGCGATTACACACTTTTTTGCACATTACACTATAGTGATCCTTGTAACTAGCTCGCTATCATCCGAAGTTGTAATACATTTCTTGTTTAATCTGAGTTTGTGATCGGTAGTTTCCATCACCCGAGGTTTTTTATGCCGGAGATCATTCATTGATCAAGGGCTTTTTCCTCGTATAAATCTTTGTGTCACTTGTTCATTACATTTCTGAGTGATCCTTCGCATTGTTCATTGATTCAAGCATCACACCTCACAACAGAAAGTTTGGTTGCATTATCATTGCTTGATTTTTGACCAAAACAATCACAGCCTCTTAAAACTAATCAAATCATCATCATCAGTGGTGGAGCTGGAACGAAAACTCAGTTGGGGCCAGACTCTCAAAATCCAAATCAGTGGTGGCCGAACTATTAAAAAACCAATATTTTACGCTACAAAAAAAATCAAAAATTTTCAGTAAAATTAAGAGCGAAAAATCGATGGGGACAGGGCCACCCGGGTCACCATTATCCTCCGCCCCTGATCATCATCAACCGACAAACTTAATCCAACACACGAGGAATTCCACTAGTTACAATACATGTAAACAGATAACTACCGCTGTGTTCCCGAGTTTTTTTTTAACGGCAAATTTGGATCACCGAAGGACCACCGGAGTATCATCGTGCAACCATCGGAACCACCCGATCATATCCATCTCCGGTAGGCATAATGCTTATACACCGATTCAGGAGAAACCCACTGAATATGGGAAAACCCCCTTGGGAATCGAACCCGGAACCTATTCTTAACCCACCCAAGATGCCACTAGGCTATAATAATATCTCTAGTTTGGAAAGATGAAGGGTTGTTGACTTATGAAGAAAATCATTGGCTTGAAAGAACGATGTTTGACTTGAATGAAGTCAACAACCCTTAAAAACCTTCTCCTCTGAAATAGCCTCATTTTGACTGAATCTTTTGTTTAGTTAATAAATTACAACTCGTGACTGAGTGAAAATAAAACTTTGTGTGTGTTTTAGGCTCAGATCTACAAATATGAAAGCGGACAAAGTGGGTGGGGCTTCGCCATGGCTGCTTCACAACCCGTTATGCCCCGCCAAGATATAGGCCCACTTTCACACAATGTCCGCTAACTTATTGTTATTATGCTCGGAATAATGATATATCATATACAGAAAGAAATCTTCATCACCAACACAGATGCAGAGGTATAGATATACATACATATAGAGAGAGAGGAAGGGGGTGTTGGTATTGGCATTGCTGTTGAAGGGCTGTTGATTAATGGGGGACGAAATCATTGGCTCAAACATGGATGATGATCTTGTGGCAAGAGAGGTGGCAACCACCCTTTTGAAACCTACCGACCCTCTCGCCGGAGCCTCATTCGATTTTTCCGAGCATATTTTCCCCAAACATGGATGATGCGTAGGGTTTGTTTCAGGTGACATAATTCCCAGCTACAACAGGATTTGATTCTCAGATCTAAAGTTTTTTGGGGAAGAAGAACTGCTGTTTGGGTTTTTGGGTTTTTTTTGGGGATAGGATGGCTAAATGGGGGGTATAAAGGAATCAAGGGCATGTTTGGGTAAACTTTTTAAAACAACTTATTGACGCTTTTTGAAAAAGTTAGTATAGAGTAACTTATTGATTTATTGGTTTTTCCCCTTCACATAAACCCCAAACATCATTTTAGAGCTTATGACTTTTCAAAAAGCTAATAAGTCAATAAGTTGTTTCAAAAAGCTTAGCCAAACATGCCCTAAATGAGTATAATTAATTTAAGAGTAAACTGTCATTTTGGTCCCTGTGGTTTGGTCATTTTTGCCATTTTAGTCCAAATCTCAAACTTTTTAAATCTGGGTTCCTGTGATTTCAGTTTTATTGCCATTTTGGTCCAAATCTCAAATCAGGTCAGATTTCTAAAAAAAAAACCTGGTTTTGTCCTATTCCTTAGGGGTAATTTGGTCATTTCTTTTATTATTTTAACAAATCAGACCTGTTTATTATAACATCCCTAAACCCAACATCATCTTCTCCAACCCTGATCTTCCCCAAATTAAAATCAGACCTGTTCATCGCCATCCCCAAATTAAAATCAGACATGTGCAACATACACCCCACCACCACCACACCTCCACCAACGCTGCACAACCCCCACGAACGCACCTCCAGCCCTGCTGCAAAATCCCCACCACCGCACCTCCAACCCCGTTGCAAAACCCCCCATCACCGCACCTACTCCCCCAAAATCCACCCAAAATCAAAACCCTAAATTCATCCCTCAAAAAACTCCAACCACCACCGCCTCCAATCAGAACCGCCACATAACCACAACGTCACCGTCTTCGTCACTCTCTCTCTCTTCCGATCACTCTCTCTCTCTCTCTCTCTCTCTCTCTCTCTCTCTCTTTGAAGCCACAGCCACCAGTTGCTATGTGACGATGGAGGTGCAATGGTGGAGGTGGAGGAACAATGATAGAGGTCCGATGGTGGAGGTGGAGGTGGACCTGATTGGAGAAGATCAGGGTTGGAGAAGATGATGTTGGGTTGGGGATGGTATCTGCTGCTGGATTTTGTGCTCTGAAGAGAGGAGAGAGAGAGAGACAGGGGTGGTGGTGTAGTGGTGGTGCGGTGGGTTTGGGAGGGTTTGGGTTTGAAGAAGATGATGGTCTGCAGATGTTGAAGCTTGTCATATTTTGTTTGGGTAAGTAAGTTGGGGATGATGGTTTGGTCTGCAGATGTTATATGCAAGATTATATATAACAGTTTAATATGTTATAATAAAATTCAAATGACCAAAATGCCCCTGAACAAAAAGACAAAATAGGCAGGTTGCAACAGTAAAAAAAAGGGTTTTTGAATTTTGGACTAAAATGGCAATAAAAGTGAAACCACAGGGACCCAGATTTAAAAAGTTTGAGATTTGGACTAAAATGGCAAAAGTGCCCAAACCACAAGGACCAAAACCACTGGGACCAAAATGGCAGTTTACTCTTAATTTAATGATTTAACTGTTATAAAAAACTGGACGATTATACCCCTGAACAAAAAGACAAAACTACCGGCTTTTAATAGTGAAATAGGAGGTAATTTGAATTTTGGACTAAAATGGCAACAAAAGTGAAACCACAGGGACCCAAATTTAAAAAGTTTGAGATTTGGACTAAAATGACAAAAGTGCCCAAACTATAGGAACCAAAATGGCAGTTTACTCTAAAGAGAAATATAAAATTTAGAATATAGTTTATTTAGTTATAATTTTTAGGTATTGGAAAAACGCTAACGTGCGCGTTGCGGATGGCCCATAATGACATATTATTACCTAAATTAGGTATATAGTTATGGCTTATCCGCAATGCGTAGATTCTCAATACTAGTTATTGAAAAGTTGTATATTACTATTTCTAATAGATTAAGGTTAAATTAAAAATCTAGTTTTTTCACTTATTTATGAAATGTATTCTCTTATCCAAATACACCAATCATTTTTTGGTTTAACGCGATTTAGGAAAGAGTACCTAGTGATTTAATGTGTGATTATGTGACAGGAATAATCATATTTTGGGTTGCCTAATATAACCTCTTTTTATAAATGAGTCATATAAGGCTTAACCCTTGTAATAAACGATTGATTTATAACATGTTTCTCTTCATCAGGATGAAGACTTCCCAACTTCCGATCATTTTTGTCTACCTCCCTATATTGCAATTCGTCTCTACATATAAAACTTTTTTTAAGAGTTAAATTGTTAGAAAAAGACACATGAGTATCACCCTCCCTCTCCATCTAGGTATCAACGTCTCTTTGGTGAACATTTTAGGGGGCTTAAAATGGATTTCAAAATCAAAACCCTTTTCGAAGAAGAAAAAAGATATTGTTTACACTCCTGAAACATGGGAATAAGGTAACACACATTTTTGCTTAGGTTAGAGTTAGCGTATTACACAAATAACTATACGTGTTGTGTGCGGGTTCACCAATTCAACCCGTTAACCCAAAACTCATGTTTAGCTTGTTGATACTAATCATATTATGAACTTTCATATAGAGAATTAGTCAAATAAAATAAGTCGGTTCTTTCTAATCATATCATGAACTTTATCTTTATTCTAGTTCTTGTCATATAATACAAGACATATATTCATCATTTTTTATCACCTGGTATGTATCTTTATCTTTATTCTTATCTTAATGTCTTAATCCGAACATCATTTATCATTGTCTAAACCACACATGAGATAGCATACTAATTGTAACTTTCACATAGGTGTTACCAAGATACGTTAAAGGATAATCACGGAAATCCCCACTAGCATGGACCTGGTGAAGAAGTACGTAAGTAGTACACCTTCATCGCAACATGAAAGGACAAATCATAAGGCAATCAGCAAGCCAGTATATTATATTAGGCCTATCCTTGACAAATATGATGGATAAACAAGATTCATATCGACAATTTAAGAGTCCGATAATGCTAATAAAAGAAACTAACTCCCCAGTTTAGTAAAATCTAAGCCTTCTACAACACTTAATAAGTTGTTGGGTGGGGTGACAATGACATCATAAAGGCATTAGATTTTCATAAACAATTGCTTGTATGTGAACCAAAAAGAAAAAAAAAACGTAGATTGTAGTTGGTCTGTTCAAGTTCTAGAGTTGTTATAGGGTGGTGGCGGTGGTGCTCCCCTGTCGCGTTGAGGGGGTCTAGTCCAGGGTATAGGGGACCATTTGAGAGGATTACATGCGAGACAATTTTTTTGCACAATTTTCATTCATGAATGTAACATTGCAGGAAAAAAACTATAAAACGAAATCATTTTCAGAATGTGAATACATTATTACTGAACTGATGAAACACTGGTTAACACAAGGTTATCCAGCAGGGTTGTCTCATGTATTATGGTTCAATCTCTTCCTCCACTCGCCAATCGCTGGATTCCTGCAAAACAGAACACCGGCGACTCGCCACAAGGAGGGGAATAGGGGGTTCTCCTTGTGACCACCCTCCGACATGAGAATAAGTACTGTTTTGAGGAGAATAGCGTGTGTTGTAGGTGAAATAGAGAGACAAATGTTAAACCTGAAGAAGGAGTCCTCTATTTATAGCCGAAGGATGAAGTAGGGAAGAGGCGACCTGCCAGCTGCCATCGAGCGCCAGCTGTCCGACCAAGAGGAATATCCTCTTGGTCTCCTCTGCAGTTACCAGAGTAGTGGATGACCAAGAGAGCACCTAAATTAACCTTAACGCGCATTGCGGATGGCCCATAATAACATATAATTACCTAAATTATGTATATATTTATGGTCCATCCATACCTTGGGGATTCTCAATACCAATTATTTAGAAGTTGTATATTACTATTTATAATAGATTAACATTAAGTTAAAAATCTAGTTTTTTCACTTATTTATGAAATGTATTCTCTTATCCAAATACACCAGTTTAACACAATTTAAGAAAAAGTACCTAGTGATTTATAGTATGATTATGTGGCAGAAATAATCATATTTTGGGTTGCCCAATATAACCTCTTTTTATAAATGATTCGTGTGAGGCTTAACCCTTTTAATAAACGATTGATCAATAACATGTTTCTCTTCGTCAGGATGAAGACTTCCCAACTTCTGATCATTTTTGTCTACCTCTCTCTCTTGCAATCCGTCTCTACATATAAACCTTTTTTAACAGACAAATTGTTAGAAAAAGACACAGCTAGAAGGTACCATGAGTATCACCCTCCCTCTCCCTCTAGGTATCAACGTCTCATCTTTGGTGAACATTTTAGGGGGCTTAAAATGAATTTCAAAATCAGAACCCTTTTCGAAGAAGAAAAAAGATATTGTTTGCACTCCTAAAACATGGGAATACGGTAACACACATTTTTGCTCAGGTTAGAGTTAGTGTATTACACAAATAACTACATGTGTTATGTTCGGCTTCACCAATTCAACCCGTTAACCCAAAACTCATGTTTAGCTTGTTGATACTAATCATATTATGAACTTTCATATAGCGGATTAGCCAAATAAAATAAGTCAGTTCTTTCTAATCATATCATGAACTTTATCTTTATTCTAATTCTTATCATGTAGTACAAGAAATATATTCATCATTTTTTATCATCTGGTATGTATCTTTATCTTTATTTTTATCTTAATGTCTTAATCCGAACATCATTTATCATTGTCTAAACCACACATGAGATTGCATACTAATTGTAATTTTCACATAGGTGTTACCAAGATACGTTAAAGGATAATCACAGAAATTCCCATTAGCATGGACCTGGTGAAGGAGTACGTAACCTTCATCGCTACATGAAAGAACAAATCATAAGGCAATCAGCAAGCCAGTATATTATATTAGGCCTATCCTTGACAAATATGATGGATAAACAAGATTCATATCGACAATTTAAGAGTCCGATAATGCTAATAAAAGAAACTAACTCCCCAGTTTAGTAAAATCTAAGCCTTCTACAACACTTAATAAGTTGTTAGTGGGGTGACAATGACATCATAAAGGCATTACATTTTCATGCATAATCGCATGTATGTGAACCAAAAAGAAAAAAAAATCCTAGATTGTAGTTGGTCTGTTCAAGTTCTAGAGTTGTTATAGGGTGGCGGTGGTGCTCCTCTGTCATGTGGAGGGGGGGCTAGTCCAGGGTGGCCATAGGGGACCATTTGAGAGGATTACATGCGAGACAATTTTTTTGCACAATTTTCATTCATGAATGTAACATTGCAGGAAAAAAAAACTATAAAACGAAATCTTTTTTTGAACGTGAATACATTATTACTGAACATACCAACATCACTCTTTTAAAATAAAATTACTTCAACGTTAATAAGAAAACTAGGTTTGCTGAAGTCGTGCGTTGTGGCGAAATAATTAGGAGGTGCCCTTTTAAGGGTTAATTACCTACCTAATTATGGTCACATAACCACATTCATCTCGAACAGTGGCTGGACCATTTGAGTTTAAACCGAAGGTTAAAGTTAGATTACGATAACTTTGACTTTTCGGTTTTTAAATTAAAAACTGAACTAAAGACGGGGCTAAGACACTTACAAAAGGTCCTAACAATCTTTTCTACAAGAAAAAGCTCCCTTTTTTTATCAGAAACCACCAGATGAGAGAGTAGGATGATTTCAAGTGAAGTGAGCAATGAACTAGTGCACCATATGTGCCTATTTATAGTTGAATGCCATGCTCAAGGATCATCACAGGTGTTATGGGGTGTTTAGGATCACCCCAGGTGTCCTAGTGGTATAATAAAACTGACAACATTCTCCTGGTTTCGATTTGGAAGGGTTTAAGGCGGTGGAATAGCAGAAACCTGCAGCTGCCAACATTTTGCTGAACTGTGCATCTCTCGCGGGCCGCATAAGAATCAAAGGGGGTCTACGCGCCCCGCGACGACCTTGTTTTCAGGTTAAAAATGTTTCCGCTTTGGAAGTTCCAGACCCTGGTCCTTCATAACTTTATTTAACTTCATTTTTGGCATAAGAGGCCCTTGTAGTTAGTTTGTAGAGGATCATGGGAGTATAACCAAACTCCGTTAGGCCTGGTTTCGTTAAACGATCACCGAATTCATAAGTTTCTAAACTTTGACGCTTTTAACCCAAAATCTTGAAAACTTGCATAACGATCTCGAAACCACGTGAAACTGATATCACTTATTCTTGAGAGTATATTTGAATATTACGAAGCTTCGGGTTCATTAAAAGGTCACTCAGAGGTAAGAATTAACATGTTGACACGTTTAACCCTTGTAGTTTATAATCTTCCGATTATTTTCACAAACGGCTCCTTATATTCAAATAATTACTCTTTTAAGAATATATTCTTCGTGTATGGTCATTCAGAGGCACAAGTTTGGCATGTTGACACTTTTAGTCCCTTCGGACACATATTTTCATCGTTCGTCAACTTTATTCCTTTAAACTCAAACTTTCACATATTTAGAGTTTAGGACACGTGTCTTTACATAATTGGACACGTTTTTACGTGGTGTTACATCCTCACCCCTTAAAAGAAATCTCTACCCCGAGATTTACTGAAACAAGTGAGGGTACTTCTGTTGCATAGTGGACTCAACTTCCCACGTATATTCAGGGCCTCTACAGGCATCCCATTTAACTTTCACTATAGGCACGTGCTTACTTCGGAGCTTTTTAACCTGTCGATCCTCGATCAATATAGGTCTTTCAACAAACCTCAGGCTTTCATCAATCTGTACATCTTTATGAGACATTGCTAGCGATTCATCAGCTAGACATTTCTTTAAGTTACAGATGTGGAACACATTGTGAATCCCACTAAGCTCCTCAGGCAAGTTTAGCTTATAAGCTACACTTCCGACACATTCGATGATCTCGAATGGTCCAATATACCTCGGGCTAAGCTTGCCCTTCTTACCAAAACGCATCACACCTTTCCAGGGTGATACTTTTAGTAAGACTTTGTCACCTACCTCAAACTTTAGAGGTTTTCGCCTCTTATCACCATAACTTTTCTGCCTATCCCTTGCAGCCTTTAGGCGATCACAAATTTGGACAATCTTGTCCATTGTTTCAAGGACTATATCAGGTCCTGATAACTGAGCTTCTCCTACTTCCGCCCAACAAATAGGCGTTCTACATTTCCTTCCATACAATGCTTCAAACGGCGCAGCCTGTATGCTGGTATGGTAGCTATTATTATAGGAGAACTCGATCAAAGGTAGGTGGTCATCCCAGCTACCACCCAAATCAATAATGCATGCACGAAGCATGTCTTCCAAAGTTTGAATTGTACGCTCACTTTGTCCATCTGTCTGAGGATGGTAAGCAATACTAAAATTCAAACGAGTGCCTAATGATTGTTGGAAACTTTTCCAAAAGTGAAAGGTGTATCTAGTATCTCTATCGGATATAATAGACACTAGTACTCCGTGGAGAGATACAATCTTATCCACGTACAACTGAGCTAGTTTGTCGGAGCTATGAGTCTCCTTGATGGGTAAGAAATGTGCTGACTTAGTCAGTCTGTCAACTATGACCCATATAGTATCATTTCAATGCCTTGTTTTAGGTAACTTGGTTATAAAATCCATGGTTACCATCTCCCACTTCCATGTGGTAAGTTTTGGCTGTTGTAGCAGACCTGATGGCTTTTGATGTTCTGCTTTAATCTGAGTGCAAGTCAGACATTTTAATACATGTGTGGCAATGGACTTTTTCAAGCCTATCCACCAATAATTAGCTTTCAAATCTTGATACATTTTGTCACTTACAGGGTGAACTGAGTATATGGAATTGTGAGCTTCCTGGAGGATTATATCTCTAAGTCCTCCATGAATAGGAACCCAGATTCTTCCATTTAATCTAAGGATTCCATCTTTTCCAGGTGCTAACTGTTCAGCAGTTACACCTAACTTTTCACTTGGAAGGTTAGCTTCCAAAACAGCTTCCTTCTAAGCAGCTAACAACCTTTCATTCAAACTGTTCTTAAGTTTAATGCTCTTGGCATTAATCCTTATAGGTTTGATCCTTTCTTTTCTGCTCAATGCATCTGCGACTACATTCGCTTTGCCAGGATGGTAGCGAATTTCACAATCGTAGTCATTTAGAGTCTCCATCCAACAACGTTATCTCATATTAAGTTCCTTTTGATTAAATAAGTGTTGGAGACTTTTGTAATCTGAATATATCACACATTTTGTTCCATATAATTAATGTCTCCACAACTTTGATGCAAATACAACGGCACCCAACTCCAAATCGTGGGTGGTGTAATTCTTTTCATGCACCTTTAGTTGTCGTGATGCATAGGCAATCACCTTGCCTCTCTGCATAAGTACACATCCCATACCGGTGTGTGAAGCATCACAGTACACGACAAACTCTTCAATTCCTTCGGGCAATGTCAACACCGGAGCATTTCTCAATTTCTGTTTAAGAATCTCAAAAGACTCTTGTTGTTTAGGACCCCAGTTAAACTTCACATTCTTGCGGGTCAGAGTAGTCAATGGTGCAGCTATCCTTGAGAAGTTCTCAATGAATCTTCTATAATAACCAGCTAATCCCAGAAAGCTGTGAATCTCCGTAGGTGTTTTAGGTGCCTCCCAGTTCATGATTGCTTCTATTTTGGCGGGATCCACTTGGATACCACGCTCACTCACAACATGTCCAAGGAATTGGACTTCGCAAAGCCAGAACTCACACTTGGAGAATTTAGCATACAGCTTCTCCTGCCGTAGCAACCCTAAGATACATCGAAGATGTTTCTCATGATCAACCTGACTACGAGAATAAATAAGTATGTCGTCTATAAAGACAATGACAAATTTGTCTAAGTATGGCTTGCAGACTCGATTCATGAGATCCATGAATGCTGCAGGTGCATTAGTGAGCCCGAAAGGCATCACTAAAAACTCGTAGTGGCCATACCTCGTTCTAAACACTGTCTTGGGTACATCTTCAGTTCTAACTTTAAGTTGATGATACCCTGATCTCAGATCGATCTTCGAGAAGAAGCTTGCCCCTTGGAGTTGGTCAAATAAGTCGTCGATCCTGGGCAAAGGATAACGATTATTGATCGTTACCTTATTTAATTCACGATAATCAATGCACAAACACATTGATCCATCCTTCTTCTTCACAAACAATATAGGAGCTCCCCAAGGCGAAGAGCTGGGTTGTATGAAACCCTTTTCTAGTAAATCATCCAATTGAGTCCTGAGCTCTTTCATTTCAGTAGGCGCTAGACGGTAAGGAGCTCGTGCAATTGGTGCAGATCCTGGCAAAATGTCTATCCTGAATTCAACTTGCCTCTCAGGAGGTAATCCAGGTAGTTCATCAGGGTATTCTGAAATGATTGGAATATCTTCAATCTTGGGTTTTGATTCATCAACCGTCACTTGTGCCATGTAGATGACACATCCGCTCTTCAAACACTTCGATGCTTTGAGTATAGAAACATTGCTGGGCAAACCATATTGGGTATCTCCTTAAATGGTGACTGACTCACCAGATGGGGTTTTGATGTTTACTAGCTTCTTATCGCAGGCTATTTGGGCTTGGTTATGCGATAACCAATCCATGCCTAGAACTACATCAAACCCAGCCAATTTCATTGGCAAAAGGGACAGCGGGATAGAATGATTTTTAATGGATATAAAGCATCCATCAAGAAGAGTTGAAGCGGTTTCTAAGGTACCATCTGCTAGCTCTACCTCATATTTTATGTCTAGAGTTTTAATAGGCAGATTCAGTAATGTAAGGACCGGATTGTCGACCTAAACGAGTCGGTTCAGAGGAATTCTATCAAATACAGGTGCGGAAAACAAGTATTTGACTATAAAACAGCTGAATCTTTACTTTAACACTGATTTGTATTGATATGAAAACAATTACAATCAGTTCTCACACCGGCAGCACTTCGGTATGGAAATCACACAAAAACAACTTATGATTTCGCTTGACCTAGACATCCTATATATAGAGATTGAGATTTCGCTTCAGCATGACTCAAGTGAAATCTTAACATGTTGATTTCGCTTGATCTGCTTCAAGCGAAATCTCATATACATTAAATCCTTCAAGCGAAATCTTTCTAACTCTATCACATTTTCTCGTTTTACGTGCCCTGATCTATTCTAGCTAGTCTAAGACTCGATACAAGACGAAGTCGACAGATGTAGTGCACCAACAGACTCCCCCTCAGATGTTGACGAGTCGACTATCGAGTCACACCAATGCTGTGTCTTCACATCTTCATTCTTGATCAGTCTCTGGGCTTTTCTCTCTCTATCTTCTTCTCCAGAATCTCCTGGCTCTATCAGACTCTCCCTCACTATTTGCTGGTATTCATTTGTTCTTCAGCAACATCTGCTTTAGGATGAATGTTGTTTACAAGATCATTGCCTGGCTTTTATCTAATTCTCTTGATCAGATCTCTTGATTCCTTAAGTTCATCAGCATCAGCAGCTAGCAAACTTTTAGATTCATGATCAGAGTCTAACTTTTGTAAGCTTTGAATGAATTAACCTGGCTCACCTGTAACAATCTTAACCCAGAAATAAATTTTCTAAATTTAACAATTTAAATGCACCAACAATCTGATATAATCAGATAATTCTCTCTCATATCACAAACCGATGATGAACCAAATGTAGGTTTTAAAATACAAATTGTAAGAATTTTAACAAACCTTTTGACATTTTTAAGATTCACTCCCCCTCACAACCAAGTCATCATGTTTAGCACTTGAAATTTTGACAATCAGCTTTCCAATACCAGTTATCGAAAATCTTTTTGAATTTTTGATAAAAATTTATGCTAAAACACACTAAAATCTTTTTGTAATTTTTGATTGTAAAGGAATGCAATAAAGAAATATTTACAAACAATATTTTTGTGAGTTTGTGCAAGAGGATCATATCAGTTTCTGAGACCAATCACCAACACCGTTAAGCTTCATTTCATTTTAAGTTCTAAACAATTCACCTAGATTGCCAGTATATTGATCCACTTAAATTTTCACACAAAGTTCAACTGATCCGAGATACAAGGTTAATGTTTTAAGCTCTTGAACTTATTCGTGTGTCCCACTACTTGAATATACTCCCGTATCCAGATCCCAATATTCAGTCTTACAGGTGAGTATACCACAGATGATATCTGTCAGGGAATAAATTATAGTACGAGGGTCGTGAGAGCTCAGGTCGATACTCCCGTATACGCAGAGAGATGACGGCTTCGACTTTTGGTGTGTCCCCTTTAGAGGATCTTTTGCATTACAACAGCAGCGACTATCAATTTTATTCTTTCATCAGCTTGCTGAGGGCGATGCTATGTTTCAAGCATTTGCAGAAAGCATTATCCGGGGACTAGGTCAGAAATTTCTTTCAGCAGAAGTCCCGGGATAATACCCCAGATATCACTGAGCATAAAGACCTAGTATCTCAGAATAAGGGACCTTTCAAACAAGATTTCAGGGGTTACCTATATATCCAAGTTTGTGTTAACCCACAGAACAAGCAAGTTTGAAATTTAGATTTATATCTCGTCACAATCTACTAAATGTGTAAAAACCTACTGACACATCCACAGTAAGATTGTTTATCACATTTTTATCTTTACATTTCTTTAGCATGTTGTGATAGTCCACTGATGTACTATCATTTCCTCTATATGCAACCAAAAACTCATTTTTGAATTTTATCATGTTTTTGTCTTTTTCAAATTTTCTAATGTTTTTGGATTTTCAGAAATTTTCTACTCCCCCTAAAATGCAAACATATTAAAGAAAATTTGAAAACAAACTGTACAATAAAGTGACAACTGATATCGAATCGCATCAAATCGCCATTCACTTGGCATAAACAATCAGAACTCCCCCTATCACAAAACTATTTTCTCATTTAGATTTCAAAACACTTAAGTTTGTTTTAATCAAAATGATTTTTCCGGAAAATAAGTTTTGATGATATAATCATTTGAAAATTCGGGGTGTGGTTCATCACATTGTCTTTCAAAATACCAATTGTAAGTATGGTCCAATCAAGTTCAACTTAATGACCTTGATTAACCTTTTTTCATGTATGCACTTACTATACCAAATGTAAGAATTACCACATGTAGGAATGTTACGTCTACATCACCATTTTACCAATCATAATGCCGATTCCTGCTTCGCACTTATCAACCTGGAAGCTCCGGCGTAGTCATACAACCTGTAAACATCCAAACACTATCAAAAATTTTTATCCAAAAACTTCAAACATTAGAAAAATGCCGATTCCTGATCCACGATATAAACTTGGGATCTCCGGCAAGTCCTAAGACTTTAAGGAAAGCAAACTTCCACCCAAGTCTTATTTGACTTGGTGGCTTCCAATTCCTGAGCAGTAGGGTTATAAGTTGCCTTTTTAGTTGCATAAAAATCTTTAACCCCCTTTACTTTCCCATCAAGCATTTTCTTGAAAATTTTCTTAACATTTTCATTAAATGTTTTTTCAATATCAAAATCTGAATTTTCTACTTTACCAACCATTTGTTTAATCTCTTCCACACTCAATGATTTAATGTCAGCATCATTCATCAAATCTTTGATCTCATCTTGTGACTCCTCTGATTTTGTGGAATCAGAATCATCGCCAGATTGTACATCTGATTTTTTAACAATCCATTTTTGATTGTCTTTTGCACTCTTTTTGTACAATCTTTTAGAATTTTCACCAACTTCATTTTTTGAATTTTCAAAATTTTTGAAGTTTGTAGTTGGTGATTCATTCTTTTCAACCACTTTTTCTTTAAGTTTTTCAGATACTCCCTGTTTTCTATTGACTTTGTTTGGACAATTGTGAGCGATGTGTCCAACCACTTGGCATTGAAAACATGTTCTTGTATCTCTGGTTTGAAAAACTCCAGTTGGATGAAAAACTCCAGTTCCTGTCCTTTTCCTTTCAGCAAGGAACTCTTGATTTGATTTTTTCAAAGATAAGCTATTTGACTCCTCTTCATAGCTTTTTCCTGCAACATATGTCATTTTTGATTTAAAATCTCTAACATATTTTTCATTTTTATGATTTTCAGGTGGAGTAAAACCTAATCCTTTCTTTTTGTAGCTACGATTTTGATTTGTTTTCTTTTGAAAACTAGAATCAGAATTGTAATTTTTTTTTCCTTTTTTCTTGTTTAATCTTTGTTGAACTCTAGAAGTGTATTTTTTAGGTTTTTCAATAGATTTTAGATCCTTAATTTCAGAAAAATTAATTTCCGTCATTTTGAAAACCTTTTTAATCATGTCAAAACGAACACTTCTAATCGGAAACTCTTTGTCAGAGTATAATTTGTCCGAATCATTTAAAGTATATGCAACTTCAAATGTTTCATCATCCAAATTTCCCTTTGATAACAAAAATTCTTTACTGTAAGATCGTTTTTTCGACAACTTTGAACTGTTGACTGACGAGTTTGAACCCCCAGACTCAAACTTTGACTCAGACACCTCCTCAGTATCCAACACCTGATCGACCACCTTTTTGATTAACTCAGACTCATGATCAGTATCAGACGAGGTAAACGTGATATCAATGTTTTCTGGTAAAACGTCAGTTGTCTCGGATTTTAACTTTATATTGACTGCTTTTTCGACTTGCTCCTCATTTGGTTTTCTAGGAGAATAACCTTCCCAGATAGGAGGTGGACACTTGTTGTATTTAACAGTCGATTTCTTACCAGTCTCATTCTTTTGCTTCTCATCCTGAAATGCTTCAAAACCTGCAACAGTAGGATAAACTCGATCAATAACATAATCAGAACAAGAATAACTCAATAATAACCTTCTGATCCTTTCATTCTCAATCTTTTCTTTTTCCAACTCTTGCTTTAGATTAGCATTTTCTTCAATGTAATGATTAATTGCCTTTTGCTTTGCCATCAACGTAGAATTCGTCATCGTTAAAGCTTTTTCTCTTTCAGAGTTTGTTGTTTGAAGATCTGTCACAGTTCTGTTCAACACGCTATACGATTCTTTCACATAGCTGATGTCAGATAGTAGCTTTTCTATCAATTTTTCTCTATCAAATAGAATCACATCTTTTTCTTCGCAATTTTTGCAAGCTTCCAAACACTTCTTGCAAGGCTTTTCAATTTCAACAATCTTTTCAATCTCGATTGTTTTTACCACTTCAATCACCTTTTCTACTCCAGTTACTTTCTCAATTTCAATCACCTTTTCTTCATCCACACTTTTAATTTCTTCAGTTTGAACAACAGTTTCAATCTTTTCATCTTGTTGTTTTTCTTTTGCAGCTTGTTTCTCTTTTAGTTTCTCCATGCGATCTACAAAATAAAAATGAAAACTTTCAGGAGAAAGATGATTTTTAGCAATATTAATATGTTTCTCTTCCTCATCATCACTGCTACTCTCCATCGGTGTTTGATCAAACTCTACAGATTTTTCAGACTCAGCATCTGAAATACCAGAATCAGATGGTGTTTGATCAAAAACAACTTCTTTTTCTGAAGTATCTTCATTTTGCACACTCTCATCTGTACTTAATGATTCAGAATCAGCACTTTCTGAACTTTCTTCAGATGTAATCAATTGATCTTTCACTTTTTCACCAATTGATCTCATCCAATTTGCAAACAAGTCTGGTTCTCTAACAATCTTTGCAATAAAAGCTTTGAAATCTCCTTTTTCATCAACAAACATATCCCAGCTGAATCCTTCAGGTAGTTGTTCATCATTTTGATTCACTATACATGTTGTGCTGTTCGAAGAAATGTAGTTGCTCCAGTTGAAGTCTACCAAACATCCTTTCTTTGAATCTTCAATCTTTCTACCATGAGCCGTTTGTAATTCTTGTGTCTGACCAACTTGCTGATAAATGGCTTTCCGGTAGTAGTCATCTTTTCCAAATGGATTTTGAACACCACTAACTTCTCTGTTCTTGCACTCCCGTTTAAAATGACCTTTTTCCCTGCACCTGAAACAAGTAACTTTAGATTTATCAAAACCTAAAGTAGAAACACAAGCATCAAGAAAATCATTTCTCCCAGTAATTGTTTTGAACTTTTCAGCACGTCTAAGAACACTTGCAAGACACCATTTGATATCCATTAGTTCCATCTCTTCAGCATCAATTTGGTCGTAATCCTCTTTGGTAAGCATAGGATTTCCAATTCGACCAGCCACTAAACCTTCATATGATATAAGCACGGAACCAAGTAATGCCATATGATCTTTTGCAATGTCTTCAGAAAAACTTTGACCTTCTGGAAGATTTAAAGCTATGTTGCATTGAATCACACAACCGTTTCCCATCTTTGTGCTTTGAGACTGAAAACTTTCTGATGAAGTCTTTGGATTGACACTTGGATATGATGAGAATCCACTGCTTTTGTTTAAGCTTTGATCAATTTTTTCTGTAGTATCCCCAACACTGTATGCAGTCTGAATTTTCGGACTTCTTTCAGCTTCTGAATTCGGAACACTACCCTTGTAATACATCTTTACATCTTGTTGACCACTTGGATTATTCATCCTAGCAATCTTCTGCTGTTCCAAATCCTGACTTTCAATTTTTTCAATGAACTGAGAAATTGATAACCTATCATAAACTCCAGTATTTTTCAGTATCATCAAATAAGTTCCCCACTCTTTCTGAGGTAATGCATCAGCAAGTTTATCCACCCATTCTTCATTTTCCTTTTTAATATTCATCATTGACATTGTTCTCACTAAGTGACAATATCGTTCAATGAGTTTCTTCGTATCTTCTCCGGGCAAACTTGTGAACAAATCAAATTCCTTTTTAAGCAATGCCTTCTTGCTTTTAATCATACTCGTACTGCCTTCAACCTTGATTTTTAGAGCATCCCATATTGATTGTGATGTTTTGTCATGTTGAAGTAGTATGAAGATGTCTTCTTTGATGGCCTGTTGAAGTAAACTGATCATCATCTTTTCAGCTCGGTATATTTCTCGTTCTTCTTTACTAAAATCTGAAAGCTGTTTTTCAGTCTGCATTTCAGTTAGTGGTGGAGCATACTTTGTTAAAATACATTCCCATGATCTCAAATGATTTGCCTGCACCCAGTTTTCGAATCTATCTTTCCATCCGTAGTATTCTTCAATTCCCATTAGCTTCGGGGGTTTCTGAGTCGTCCCCGTTTCGTTTTCTGAATTCATGTTCTGAGCAATGGAAGATGAACTAGGCGATGTTGCAAAAGCGTTGTGGAAATCGTTGTCCATGTTTCAGACACTTTCAAGCAAAATACTATCTTTCAAGCGGTACCCTTCAAGCGAAACAATTAAACTGAACAACTCTCAAGCGAAGTTCTTGAAGCGAAATACTTTGAAGCGATCCTGAATGAAGCGAACACCTTGAAGCGAAAATCTTGAAGCGAAAACGAACTCTGTTTGAAGCGAAATGTTAAGTGTCGCTTGAAGTTTCAAGCGAAATCGTCCAATAATACTGAACTGTTCAAGCGAACTCCATTCAAATGTCGATTTTGATCACTTTTAGGTCGAATTTTGCTGTGAAACTTTCAAGGGTTTGTTATCTAGTACTTTTAAACTATCCTTGAGAAATTGAATAGTTTTTGACCCTGAAATATTTCTGAACTAAGAAAAGAAGGTGTAGAAGTAAGAAATTTTGATCGATTTCGGCTGAATTTTGCAGAAATCCTCCTCCTGAGCTCTGATACCAATTGTAAGGACCGGATTGTCGACCTAAACGAGTCGGTTCAGAGGAATTCTATCAAATACAGGTGCGGAAAACAAGTATTTGACTATAAAACAGCTGAATCTTTACTTTAACACTGATTTGTATTGATATGAAAACAATTACAATCAGTTCTCACACCGGCAGCACTTCGGTATGGAAATCACACAAAAACAACTTATGATTTCGCTTGACCTAGACATCCTATATATAGAGATTGAGATTTCGCTTCAGCATGACTCAAGCGAAATCTTAACATGTTGATTTCGCTTGATCTGCTTCAAGCGAAATCTCATATACATTAAATCCTTCAAGCGAAATCTTTCTAACTCTATCACATTTTCTCGTTTTACGTGCCCTGATCTATTCTAGCTAGTCTAAGACTCGATACAAGACGAAGTCGACAGATGTAGTGCACCAACAAGTAACTTACTAAACTTATGGTCTACAAACGACTTATCAGCTCTTGAAACAAATAAAACTCTAGCATAAATATCATTAATGAGGAAGGTACCTGTTATAACGTTGTCATCATTCACCGCCTCCCTTGCATTCATCTGAAAAACCATAGCATTGGTTTTCTTTGCCTCATCAAGCTTCTTAGCATTTTTAGGGCAATTGGTCTTGATGTGCCCCTTTTCGTTGCAACCGTAGTAGGTCGCATCCTTGATGTTTTGGCACTCCACATTCTTGTGCCCTTTCTTCTTGCAGATCCCACAAGGTTTAGCTTGTGGGTCCTGATTTCACTTTCCAAAGTGCCTCTTGTTACATGTTTTACATATGGGCTTGTCATCCGACTGCCCCTTTTTGAAACCAGAGTTTCCTTTCTTCTTTTTGTTTGAGTGATGGGACTGTTCATCCTCTCTCTTTCTTTTCCCCTCCTCGGTGGCTTTCTTTGCCTTACTCCTTACAACATCGAGAGTAAGTGACAAAGATAGATCTACAGCAGATCTATAAGTAGCAGGCTTAGAAGCCTTAACATTTCCTTTAACCTCTAGGGCTAATCCACCGATAAAATGCGCAATGCGTTTGGGTTCTGGGGTGACCAGATACGGTACAAGTCTCGACATTGAGTTAAAACTGGTCACATAAGACCTGCAATCCAAATCCTTCATCACCAGAGTGATGAAGTCAGTCTCAATCCTTTCCACTTCATGCTGAGGACAGTAGGTGTCCTTCATAAGATCAACAAATTGATTCCAGGAAAGGTTATATAGAGGAACCTTTCCCGTGGACTGTACCAAAGCTTTCCACCAAGTTAAGGCATCACCTTTGAAGGACTGTGACACAAACTTAATGACGTCCTCCTTCGCACACCCACTAATATCGATAACAATTTCCATTTCATCCAACCACTTCATGCAATCGATGGCTCCCCTTTCTACCGTGAAATCTCTTGGTTTACAAGAGACAAAATATTTGTAAGTACAACTCTTGTTGTACTTGGGAGCCTGATTAATGACTACTTGTCTTTGGGGTTCACTCTTTTGATTGGATGAGTGTCGAGACTCATCCTTTTTCAATGTAAGTGAATGCGATAGAGATTTTGTATGAGTTTTAGACCGAACATTGGTCGGTTCCTTGAATATTTTGTCCACAGCTTGAGCAACTGCTGTGTTAATCATTGCTTGCAATTCAGCACCAGTAACATTTATCCTGGTATTATTGTTTCCTTCCACAGGATGACTGCTAACTTCGTCTTAGCCAGCCATGATTTGATTACTTAAATCAAAAAATAATGATTTATTTAGATTATATAATAAATCTTCGTATCTGATAATTATATGGTCATGGTATTTAATAAACCATATAGACCATAAGTCAGACCGATTTGCCTAGGTTATAAATGAACCATTATTGGCAATCAAGTAGGATATAATCCTTTACATTTATCAGACAGGGAACATAAGTCACAACTGTCAATGTCTTAAAGACATTTTCATATAGCACAAAGGCTCGTCTCGAAGGACATTTAGATGGCACAAAAGGCCTTGTCACAAGGACAATTAAAACAACATCAACGATCTCTTGGATCAGAGATTTTAAGGGTCGAATATAGTTCATCGCCTTTTTGACAAGAAGTTTATAAAATAAAACTATCATTGTCATAATTACACCTTCGCCCAAAGGCATACATCTTAATTGAATGTTTTGATGTATACATCATATTTGATGCTTAATAGCCATGATTCACATTGATCACATAGGCCATGAGGATGGCTTGGAAAGATCCAAGTACTTTTGGAAGCTAGTGTGGTCTCTCAAGTCACACAGCCAGGAATGTCAACATGTTTTCAGATGTTAACATGGAATTATTGTCTTAAAAAGGTTATACCATCATAGCCATTAGTATTTTGGCTAGGTTATACCTCTAAGAACTTCTTTTGAAATTTCATTGGCATATCAATTTAAAATTGAAATGATATTTGCAAAATGATGTAATAAAATACATATATAAAAATTCCAAAAGAAACTTCATTAAAATACTAAAAGATTACAAGAAATGCCCTAAACGGGTCTTGAAATAAACAAACTGTCCACGTAGGGACTAAAGAAAAGAAATAAGTCCACGCAGGGACTAAAGAAAAGAAATAAGTCCACGCAGGGACTAAGTACAGAAATAACATGTCTACGCAGGGACTTGATTGAAATTACAATACAGAATAAAATAAAACAAACTTCTACGTCTTCTTGCCCTTTATGAAGTTCGCAAGACCTTTGAGAAATTTGTTATGCTTCTTATCGCGTTCCTCCGCTTTCTGTTCAACCTGATCCAAGCTCTGTAGAATTTGTTGTGTTTGCAGTTGTTGAGGAGGAGGAGGAGGTTGTTGTTGATAAGGTGGGTATTGATACCCTTGCACTGGATACCCAGTTGGGTATACTGGAGGAAATGGTGAAGGATAAAATGCATTAAATTGAGCTGCCTCAAGATATGGATCTTGGGCAAGGGCTTGATATCCATAATCTGTAGGAGTTGGATATTCAAATGGGTTATACCCAGATGAAGCTGGGTAGGTCGGTATTGGGTTTTCGTAACCCACTGGCGGTGGCGGTGGTGCAAAAGTAACTGGCGGGGGATCATCTTCCGGCACCGCATGTGAAGGTCCACCCATATGTGGGTCTTCGGGAATAGGAGGGTAAGTACTTGAAGCTTGTGGGGAACTAAATCTTGGTCCCCTCGCACGGACATCCGTGCATTCCTCCGTCGCCTTGGTGGCTCAGGAGGTGGTTGTGGTGGTTGTTGAGGTGGTTACTCAACGGGCAATGGTGGTGGAGTAACCGCTTGAAGATACGGTTCCTCCAATGGAGGTTGTGGAGGAGAGTTATGAAAAGAAGGGGTAAATTCCCATTCGTACTTGTTCCACCTTTCGGCCCATGAGTTGGGGCCTTGATATGGCGATCCTTCATAAGGAGAACCGCTGGAGATGCTGATGGGATGAGTTGGTGTTCCAGTTGGTGGCATCTATGGGTCGGGGTCATCATCCATTTTTATATCTTGGGAGAAATGGTCATCGGGTCCTAATGGGTTGTAACCTTGTGGTTCGTTAATATAATCGTTGGGGTTAAATTGACCCGGTGAATAAGGACAAGAGAAACAGAATGGTGAAAAGAATGAGCGTGTAGAGAGTAGTATGAATGATGTGAGTGGTGTGAATGGTGAGAATGTTGGGGCTCGTCTTGAATAGGCGGCCCGAAAGAAGGGTGATATTATGGCGATGTACTTAGCGAGACGGATCACCTTGCAGGTTGTAAGGATTGCCTCCAATCATCGTTCGAATCAGAGGTACTAAATGACGCCGAAGGTGTGCGTCGGTGTGAGGGTTCAACTTATCCCGATGGTCCTCCCCTCATAGGACCTTTTCCTTTTCCTACACGGCCTCTAATTTTGGACGGCATTTTAAATTAATAAAATGTCAAAACAAGTAAAACAAATATAAATGACAAAAGGAAAATTAAGAATAATCCTAGGTCATTTGCCTAGACTCGGAAGTCTAAGGAATGTGCTTATTGTGTCATTGAGATTAAACATAAAAGGCTAGTGTTTAATTCACTCAATGTTGGCTCTGATACCAACCTGTCACACCCTGATATTTCCACATATTACCGGTGGGCCGGCGGGGAGTATCGTGACGTAGTTGATATCATCATAGTCAACACAAACAATATAATAGCACAGCGGAAGGCTTGGTGAATAATTACTTTTACAAACCATAGTGTCCGAGTGTCCAAATAAAAGAATATACAGACTTGGTTGTAATAGAGATCCACAGGCGGATCATAAAACAAAATACAAGAAACTGAAATAACAGACTTCAGGCATATAAGGATTTGCAAGATCCTCTTATTTGACACCGAATAGCTCCAGCCTAATTTCGTGAGGTACCTGTCACTTAGTCTTTGGAAAATACGTCAGTTTACACTGGTAAATACTTTTAACTTATTTTCCGTTATATGGGCTTAGGATACGGTATTATAATAATACCGCTTGGTCGGGTATGAAATCATTTAATCGGATTGTGATTAATAAATTTACATAACCCGCTTTAATCTGTTTTGTTTGATAACATAAACATTGGGGGTTAATACGACCGTGTCCTGGATATCCTTGGCTCATTTCATTTGTAAATGACTACGACCTATGCACGGGGTTCGAACTAAAAGTGTCAACATGCCAAACTTGTGCCTCTGAATGACCATACACGAAGAATATATTCCTAAAAAAGTAATTATTTGGAGATAAGGAGCCGTTTATGAAAATAATCAGAAGATTATAAACTACAGGGGTTAAACGTGTCAACATGTTAATTCTTACCTCTGAGTGACCTTTTAACGAACCCGAGGCTTCGTAACATTCAAATATACTCTCAAGAATAAGTGATATCAATTTCACGTGGTTTCGAGATCGTTATGCAAGTTTTCAATATTTTGGGTTAAAAGCATCAAAGTTTAGAAACTTATGAATTCGGTGATCGTTTAACGAAACGAGGCCTAACGGAGTTTGGTTATACTCCCATGATCCTCTAAAAACTAACTACAAGGGCCTCTTATGCCAAAAATGAAGTTAAATAAAGTTATGAAGGACCAGAGACTGAAACTGCCAAAGCTGAAACATTTTTAACCTGAAAACAAGGTCGTCGCGGGGCGCGTAGACCCCCTTTGATTCTTACACGGCCCGCGAGAGATGCCCAGTTCAGCAAAATGTTGCCAGCTGCATGTTTCTGCTGTTCCACTGCCTTAAACCCTTCCAAATCGAAACAAGGAGTATGTTGTCGGTTTTATTATACCACTAGGACACCTGGGGTGATCCTAAACACCCCCATAACACCTGTGATGATCCTTGAGCACGGTATTCAACTATAAATAGGCACTTATGTTGCACTACTTCATTGCTCACTTCACTTGAAATCATCCTACTCTCTCATCTAGTGGTTCCTGATCAAAAAAGGGAGCTTTTTCTTGTAGAAAAGATTGCTAGGACCCTTTGTAAGTGTCTTAGCCCCCTCTTTAGTTCAGTTTTTAATTTGAAAACCGAACAGTCAAAGTTATCGTAATCTAACTTTGACCTTCGGTTTAAACTCAAATGGTCCAGCCACTGTTCGAGATGAATGTGGTTATGTGACCATAATTAGGTAGGTAATTAACCCTTAAAAGGGCACCTCCTAATTATTTCATTTGCTTAGTTAATTGTCGGGTCAAACTAATTAGTTAAAAAGTCAAACTGGACAGAATTATAAATAATAATTAAAACTAATAATTCAGAGGTTATAAATTATAATTTAACACTCTAATAACTTAGTAATTATTATTAGAACATGTTCAAACAGGTTCAACCCGACAATTCTAAGTTTAAGGTCGGTTTGCAACCGAAAGTCGCAACAGCTTGACTTTTGCTTTGACTTTCAGTTCTGACCCGATTGAGCTTAATTCTTCCATGTTTTAAGCTTCCATTAGGAGCACATTATGTTGTAGTATAACCCTCTGAGGTTATATTACCTGGTCATTTGTACCCTTGCACTGGATACCCAGTTGGGTATACTGTAGGAAATGGTGAAGGATAAAGTGCATTAAATTGAGCTGCCTCAAGATATGGATCTTGGGCAGGGGCTTGATATCCATAATCCGTAAGAGTTGGATATTCAAATGGGTTATACCCAGATGAAGCTGGGTAGGTCGGTATTGGATTTTCGAAACCCACTGGCGGGGGATCATCTTCCGGCATCGCATGTGAAGGTCCATCCATATGTGGATCTTCGGGAATAGGAGGGTAAGTACTCGAAGCTTGTGGGGAATTAAATCTTGGTCCCCCTCGTACGGATTATGGATATCAAGCCCCTTCCCAAGATCCATATCTTGAGGCAGCTCAATTTAATTCACTTTATCCTTCAGTATTTCCTCCAGTATACCCAACTGGGTATCCAGTGCAAGGGTATCAATACCCACCTTATCAACAACAACCTCCTCCTCCTCCTCCTCCTCAACAACTGCAAATACAACAAATTCTACAGAGGTTGGATCAGGTTGAACAGAAAGCGGAGGAACACGATAAGAAACATAACAAATTTCTCAAAGGTCTTGCGAACTTCATAAAGGGCAAGAAGAAGTAGAAGTTTGTTTTATTTTATTTTATTTTGTATTGCAATTTCAATCAAGTCCATGCGTGGACATGTTATTCCTGTACTTAGTCCCTGCGTGGACTTATTTCTTTTTTGTAGTACCTACGTGGACGGTTTGTTTATTTCAAAACCCGTTTAGGGCATTTCTTGTAATCGCGTAGTATTTAAGTGAAGTTTCTTTTGGAATTTTTATATATGTATTTTATTACATCATTTTGCAAATATCATTTCAATTTTAAATTGATCTGCCAATGAAATTTCAAAAGAAGTTCTTAGAATTATAACGTAGCCAAAATATTAATGGCTATGATGGTATAAACTTTTTAATACGATAATTCCATGTTAACATCTGAAAACATGTTGACATTCCTGGCTGTGTAACTTGAGAATAATGTGAATAATGTGAATCATGGCTATTAAGCATCAAATATGATCTATATAAATCAAAGCCATCTTCATGGCCTATATGAATAATGTGAATCATGGCTATTAAGCATCAAATATGATCTATATAAATCAAAACATCCAATTGAGATGTATGCCTTTGGGCGAAGGTGTAATTATGATAATGATAGTTTTATTTTATAAACTTCTTGTCGATAAGGCGATGAACTATGTTTGACCCTTAAAATCTCTGATCCAAGAGATCGTTGATTCTGTTTTAATTGTCCTTTTGACAAGGCCTTTTGTGCCATCTAAATGTCCTTCGAGACGAGCCTTTGTGCTATATGAAAATGTCTTTAAGACATTGACAGTTGTGACTTATGTTCCCTGTCTGATAAATGTAAAGGATTATATCCTAATTGATTGCCAATAATTGTTCATTTATAGCCTAGGCAAATCGTTCTGACTTATGGTCTATATGGTCTATTAAATACCATGACCATATAATTATCAGATACAAAGATTTATTATATAATCTAAATAAATCATTATTGTTTGATTTTAGTAATCAAATCATGGCTGGCTCAGACGAAGTTAACAGTCATCCTGTGGAAGGAAACAATACCCCGATATTTCCACATATTACCGGTGGGCCCGGCGGGGAGTATCGTGACGTAGTTGATATCATCATAGTCAATACACACAATATAATAGCACAGCAGAAGGCTTGGTGAATAATTACTATTACAAACCATAGTGTCCGAGTGTCCAAATAAAAGAATATACAGACTTGGTTGTAATAGAGATCCACAGGCGGATCATAAAACAAAATACAAGAAACTGAAATAACAGACTTCAGGCATCTAAGGATTTGCAAGATCCTCTTATTTGACACCGAATAGCTTCAGCTTAATTTCGTGAGGTACCTGTCACTTAGTCTTTGGAAAATACGTCAGTTTACACTGGTAAATACAATTAACGGGTAACCAAATGAATTATATACAGGTCTCATATGTTATTATGCTTAAAATATGTTAATACATCAGTAGGATGTTAACATGTTTGCCCAAAAAGTATTTAGAACCAATTTAAGTCCCGTAGGGGCATTTTGGTCATTTTAATGTTTATAAAAGAGATTTAATAGTAAACTGAGGTTCTGATCTAAAACATTCAGTAAAAATATTTATTTTATCACATTACATTAGTAAGATATCATACATATGTGAGGTTTACCATTTATGGCCAAACTATGCCCCGAAAGGGTATTTTAGTCATTTCACATATGCTTTTAAGGACATTTTTGGAAGTCTGAGTTCATGAGTTATACCTACTGTAATAATATTAAAATTTATTAAAAAATTTCAGTAGGTAACAAGTCTTAGGTGTTAAATATTGTTTTAAACCATACTATGCACCTAATTAGCGTAAAAATCGCTAATTGACGATAATTAAGATGTTTATGAAAATCTAAGATTTTGATCAGTCTCAAGTGCTCAAAATATTTTATTTAATGTATAATATCAGTAGGAAAAGGTTCGGCATTCAAATCATATGTTAATCTCATTTTCTGCATGAAAAGGGTATTATCGTCATTTACCGAATTATACAAGAACTCATTGATATGGTCAGTTTATAACCTGACCAAAAATCCTAAAAATCCCTAAAAATAATATCTTAACAGTAGGTAATGAGTTTTGGATCAAAATCCATGTTTAAACATGCCTTATGCAAGATAGCGTAATTTAATTAATAAAAAGTTTAAATTTACGAAATCTTGCATAACTTTAGTTTGAAACCAGAAACTGATATCAAATTTTTTGGGACATACTTATATATCAGTAATAAAGGTTTTTGTCCTTTCACATTTTCAAAAATCTCGTTTATATGACAAAAGGGCAAAATGGGCATTTATAAGCATAATAACGAAACTTAGCATATAATTCAAAATACAAATGACCAGGTAATATAACCTTGGAGGGTTATACTACAACATAATGTGATCCTAATGGAAGCTTAAAACATGGAAGAATTAAGCTCAATCAGGTCAGAACTGAAAGTCAAAGCAAAAGTCAAGCTTTTGCGACTTTCGGTTGCGAACCGACCTTAAACTTAGAAATGTCAGGTTGAACCTGTTTGAACATGTTCTAATAATAATTACTAAGTTATTAGAGTGTTAAAATATAATTTATAACCTCTGAATTATTAGTTTTAATTATCATTTATAATTCTGTTCAGTTTGAGTTTTTAACTAATTAGTTTGACCCGACAATTAACTAAGCAAACGAAATAATTAGGAGGTGCCATTTTAAGGGTTAATTACCTACCTAATTATGGTCAAATAACCACATTCATCTCGAACAGTGGCTGGACCATTTGAGTTTAAACCGAAGGTCAAAGTTAGATTACGATAACTTTGACTTTTCGGTTTTTAAATTAAAAACTGAACTAAAGAGGGGGCTAAGACACTTACAAAGGGTCCTAGCAATCTTTTCTACAAGAAAAAGCTCCCTTTTTTATCAGAAACCACCAGATGAGAGAGTAGGATGATTTCAAGTAAAGTGAGCAATGAACTAGTGCACCATAAGTGCCTATTTATAGTTGAATGCCATGCTCAAGGATCATCACAGGTGTTATGGGGGTGTTTAGGATCACCCCAGGTGTCCTAGTGGAATAATAAAACCGACAACATACTCCTGGTTTCGATTTGGGAGGGTTTAAGGCGGTGGATGTAACAACTCGCATCAAAAGTCCTAATTATTAATTTATTTTGTCCAATAGGAAACCCTAATTGAGATCCCCAAGTGATTCTGCACAAACCCTAAAATTTCCAGAACAATCAGAATCAGGATCAGGGCCCCTAAAACTCAGGGGGGGGGTATTCCCTAGTTCCGATTATCCTAAAAATTCGTTGTCATAATTGAATTTCGAAAATCCGCTGACTTAGCTAAGCTAGTTAGACACGTGGCAACCCTATGAGATGATGTGGCCCTTCGCGTCACGCGACGCCCGTAGGTGACCCCTCGCGTCACGCGAGGAGGTCAAATTTTCAGTATAAATAGAGGACATTGGGACTTAGAATTCTGCGTTGGTTCGACGAGAAATTCGTTATATATACTGAGTTATGGTCCGATTACTACAAAACACACACATAAGCCCGAATTCTGCTACGATACAGGGTATTAACTCGATCGCTGCTACGATTCAATGTCCGATCGATTGAAACTATCCAATGGATGTTTAAGTGCTGCTCAAACTTGGGTTATGCTTTGTCATTCGTCGTTAAATCGATGGATGTTTAAGTATTGCACTTTGTCATTCGTTGTGAGGGTTTGATCTCGTGAGTTATCGTAAATGTGGTATTAAGTTACTTACCTAGTGTCACACCCTGGCTTTGCGGAAGCGTGGTCAATTTTGGTGTGACTTCTTAATACCATAGCTTAATCATAACAAAGCTATATGAAATAAAATCATGCAAGATCATTCGTTTGATTAAGTTTTAAAACCAGAGTAACATACCATTGTCTTAAAGACTTACAACACCATAACGTAAAACATTGTCTTGAACAACATAAACATGAAATAAACGCAGTTTAAGAGTTGTGACTTGTCCAGGAAAAAGTCACATTTCCTAAACTGGGATGACCTTGGAACCCTTATGCAGCGGGAAAACATAACATACCGTGCCAGATCTTTAATTTCCTGAAATACATGTAAGTTGAAAAATCAACAATAATGTTGAGCGAGTTCATGTGTAAGTGAGTATGTAAAACACTTGTAAGTATAAAAGTTCCCTGGTATGTAGCAGTGTAAGGAAAAAGAGATCACCAATGGTTTGCAAGGCCATTAGTATGTGTGAAGTGCAAGTAGGAAGACTCAACCTAGCAGATTTTTGCGTCGGGTACAAAGTCACTCAAGGTCCGTTCTGCTGGGCCTCTTAGAGGTCCGTTCTGTTGGGCCTAGAGTTGGGCTCGCTACACCCAGATAGATCTACCGCTTACGTCCCTCGGTGTTTCTGCCTACCCACTCACATGATCTAAGTAGTAAACCTCCTTACGCTAACCATACCGTGTATAAAGTACTTGTAAACAAAGTAACATGTATTTCACCCCCGCAGTTAAGAAAACTGAAAACAGTTAGAGAAAAGGGGGACATGAACTCACAGTGAAGCGTCTCTACCAAGTATCTCCTGCTCACGCAGCTGTGCGACGACCTACAGGTGCTAATTTCTATTAGACGGACGGCCGTGCCTTAGCTTTATAGTTTAAGTCTTTGGGAAATAGTTAGACAACTATTTCGTGTTTACATTCTGTATATACTTGGTAGTTAATCTCCTTCCCAAGGATGGGGGATATTCAATACATGTGCGTTCAAATGATATCATTAAGTCTCACTTAATATATACATATTTCCAATTCCAAAATATAAGTATTTTTCTCAAAAATATTATATTTTCATTTCACATAATTTTTCTCCAATAATACGTTGTTAAAATACGCGTTCATAAATATTTCCGTAAGTGCGTAAGTTACGTTTTAACAATCGAGTGGTAATATAATTACCGGTGTAACTTATATATTTATGGTGAAAGCGTTCGTATTATTTTGGATTCGTTAACGTTCGTAAATATTATTTTTACTCTAAAAATAATATTTATGTATTTCACAAAATAATCATAAACAGTGTGTGAAAAATATATATATTTATCACGTTAAATTTTGTGAAAATCCCACCTCCGAATATTTAGTAAATAAAGTCATGGCGAAATTTATGTTTCGAAAACATGTCAAAAATAATTCTAACACTTGTAGTGCAAATAGTTCTAAGTGTTAGGTTTTTAGAAAAATTTCGCCAGAGTTTCCTCTGTAACTGGAGGTGGCCACGCTTTCAAGCGTATCATTTTCTTTAACAAATCAACTCAACAATTTTCTTTATTTGATCAGAACAACTTTTATCACAACAACAAATCAACATATGTGTAAATTGCCAAAAATTACATGAACTTGTAGTTTTCCTAAAACTATGGTGTAAACCCCTTAAATTTAGTAGATCTTCATATAAGGTAATTTGATCTTGTAAAAACCTCGTTTTTAGAGAAAATCCGTCTTTACAACTTCCCGTCATCTTTTACAAAAACTGTTATTTTGTCGGATCTTTTTACTTCACAAGTGTTTACACACTTGTGGTTTATAAAAATCATGCTTGTTAGTATGAAATCTATCTTTTAAAATACATGATTTCTTTGATACGTGGTTCTTTGAAAATACCACTTGCAGATGCGTAGATCTGCTAGTTTTAAACATAACTTTAACAAGTAAAACTCTTTTACACAAGTTCATGATTCGCGTGTGGTAGAGTTTCACCTTTTAACCCTTGTATTATTCAAAACAAGCTTATGTTAAGATCCATGATCTTACCAAACCGGGTTAAACGATGATCCGAGCTACCACATCATAGATCGGGCCTAAATAATCATACATCCAAAATACTACAACATTTACACAACTTATGAGCTATTAACCACCATTTATAGTGTTTTAAGTAGACTTTAATGCTTCAAAATGCAAGATTCCGAGTTTTAACCGATAAAAATCCTTTTAACCACTTTAGATTAGTTCAAATATGAGTTTTAAGCATTATACCTCTAGCTCGAGGCTAGGGAAGAATCTATGCGCAAAAGAGGTGGATAAAAGCAAGATAAAGAGGTCCTTCGCGTTCCGCTTGCACCAAGCTTCCTAATACGAGACCCTTGATGCTTGTATGATGTTGGAATTGGTTGATCAAGACTCGAAGATGGATGGTTGAATGGTGGGGTGTTCGGCCGTAAGCCTTGAGAGAGAAAGAGAGAGTTTTGAGTTTGAGTTGTGATGTGTGGATGACCTTATGTTAATGCCTTGAACTTATAGATAATTATCAAGTGTATTACCCAATGGAAATTATGCCTACTAGATACTAAACATTAGGGATTTTAATAATCATATTAGTACAAGGTGTGTCCCCCATGGTTGGGGACGGTTAGGATGGGGGGGGGGTACTAGTTCAATCCCAAGTGTTAGTTACTTATTAGTTAGGTTAAACCAAGTTAGTTAAGTAGGTTAGGTTAAGTGTTTAACTTGGTTACTTGTGTATAGTGTGTTACAACGGGTGTTAGGGCATACGGGGACCCTAACTGGCTCAGAAAAAGATAAATAATGAAAATAACAATATTTTCATGTTTCGGGTAAAGTCCGGTTGTTTGGTTGGATAGTAATCCGTTAAAGCGCTTAACAAAGCTTTAAAGTGTCGTTATAATTATATTAGTGACACGACTTATTTCTGACACTTTGGAAAGTGTCTAGTAATATTTTTTTTTTCTCATGTTCTGGCACTTTACTAGTTAGCTTAACGCTGGATTATTTATTAAAGTGCTGAGTTTTGTACTTAGAGTACGTTTTAGGCACATCCAGTCATTGTGACTTATTCCTAGAGACGCAGTTCCACAACCCTTATATCCCTACACTCACTACTAGTGTAGCAAAACATTTCAGGCTCTTACAGGCCTTAGAGGCAGTGTTTGCCTGATGCTGGCTTTATCAGCATGTTCAGTAGGTTATCCGTTATAGTGCTACTGTGCTTTTTGTGCATCATGGTTGTCACTAGGGTTCAGCATGTAAATAATGTAGTGACGATAAGTAAAGTATGATGCAAGTAAGTACATGTATCAGATATCAAGTAGCAGTTCATCAGCTAGTTCAAACAAGCACAGTAATTAAGCAGTAATTAATCATTAGTTAAGTCGTACGGATACCTGGTTTAGTGCGGGTTGTCACATTCTCCCCCCGTTAAATAAATTTCGTCCCGAAATTTAAGTTCTGCTTGTAGATGCAGGGTTCTTAGGAAAAAGGTGGGGGTATTTCTCTTTCATCCGGTCCTCACGTCCCCAGGCGTATTCAGGACCATGTCTGGCATTCCAACGAACTTTGACGAGCTTGACACTGCTCCGGCGGGTCTTGTTAACTTTCCAATCTGTGACCTCAACAGGTTCTTCAACGAAGTGGAGCGTGTCGTCAACATGAATCTCGTCGGTGGGAATGGCAACGGTGACTTGAGTTGGACTTTTCTTTAGATTGGATACATGAAATGTATCGTGAACACTATTTAGTTCAGCAGGTAGGTCCAACTTGTATGCTACTAGTCCTATTCTTTCCAGAATTTTGAAGGGACCAATGTAGCGCGGATTTAACTTCCCACGCTTTCCGAAGCGTGCCACCCCTTTCCAGGGTGAAACTTTCAATAACACCATTTCTCCAACTTGGAAATCCACATGTTTCCGGTTTGGATCCGCATAGGCCTTCTGTCTGTGGCGAGCTGCTTCGATGCGTTTAAGAATCTGCGCGATCTTGTCTGTCGTCTCTTGGACGATTTCGGGACCAGCAAGCTGCCTGTCACCTGCGTCAGCCCAACATAAGGGTGATCGGCACTTGCGTCCGTAAAGGGCTTCGAATGGCGCGACACCAATACTGGTGTGGTAGCTGTTGTTGTATGAAAATTCGACCAAAGGTAAATGTTTATCCCAGCTACCGCCCAAATCCATAACACATGCCCTCAGCATGTCTTCCAAAGTCTGTATCGTTCGCTCGCTCTGGCCGTCAGTTTGCGGATGAAACGCAGTGCTCAGATTCAATTGTGAGCCAAAGGCTTCTTGGAAGGATTGCCACATTCTTGACACCAACCTTCCGTCTCTATCAGAGATGATTGAGAGAGGTACTCCATGGCGCGTAACGATCTCTCTCATGTAAATTTCAGCCAATTTGCTCATATTATCCTTCTCCCTGATAGGTAAGAAGTGTGCTGACTTCGTTAATCGATCCACTATCACCCAGATAGTGTCATGGCCTCTTGGCGTTCTTGGCAATTTCGTAATAAAATCCATGGAGATTTGTTCCCATTTCCACTTGGGAATCTCAGGTTGTTGTAGAAGTCCTGAAGGCTTCTGGTATTCCGCTTTAACCTTAGTACACGTTAAACATTTGCTTACGTAAACAGCAACATCGCCTTTCATCCTAGGCCACCAATAATAATCTTTGAGATCTTGGTACATCTTATCCGCTCCAGGATGGATAGAGTACCGTGATTTGTGAGCTTCAGCAAAAATAACTTTCCTTAAACCACCAAACAGAGGAACCCAAATCCTTTTCTCGAAGCATAACGTTCCTTCCTCGTTTGGTACCAGTAGCTTCTCCATTCCACGGAGATATTCTTCTTCAAGGTTTCCTTCTTTGAGAGCTTCCTTTTGCGCGGCACGAATGCGCAAGGAAAGATCGGTTTGGATAATCATTTCCAAAGCTCTAACCCTTATGGGTTTGATTCTCTCTTTACGACTTAGGGCATCGGCGACCACGTTCGCCTTCCCTGGATGATACTTTATCTCGCAGTCGTAGTCGTTCAACAACTCAACCCATCGTCTTTGCCTCATATTCAACTCCTTCTGGTTGAATATATGCTGTAGGCTCTTGTGATCTGTAGAGATTGTACACTTCGTACCATAAAGGTAGTGTCTCCAGATCTTTAGTGCAAAAACCACTGCGCCAAGTTCCAAACCATGTGTGGTATAGTTCTTTTCGTGCACTTTCAGTTGACGCGATGCGTAAGCAATAACCTTTTGGCGTTGCATCAACACGCAACCCAATCCTTGACGCGATGCGTCGCAGTATACCGCAAAATCATCAGTACCTTCCGGTAGTGCTAAGATTGGCGCATTGCAGAGCTTATCTTTCAGTATCTGGAACGCTTCTTCCTGTTTGATTCCCCAATCAAACTTCTTATCCTTCTGCGTGAGGAGCGTCAATGGTTGAGCGATCTTTGAAAAATTCTTAATGAATCTTCGATAGTAGCCAGCCAAACCCAAGAATTGTCGAATCTCGGTTGGCGTCTTTGGCGTTTCCCAATCCTTGATCGCCTAGATCTTGGCTGGATCCACGTGGATTCCATCTCCATTTACCACATGTCCAAGAAATTGGACCTCATGTGGCCAAAATTCGCACTTAGAGGGTTTGGCATACAGCTGTTCTTTCTTTAGCAGCTCCAAAATAGCTATTAGATGCGGCTTGTGCTCAGCCTTTGTTCTTGAATAAATCAAGATGTCGTCGATAAACACAATCACGAACTTGTCCAAGTGCGACTTGCAAACTCTATTCATCAAGTCCATAAAGACTGCAGGTGCGTTTGTCAAACCATACGTCATAACAAGGAACTCGTAGTGTCCATAACGAGTTCTGAAGGCTGTCTTTGGGATACTCTCCCCTTGTATCTTTAACTGAGGGTATCCAGATCGAAGGTCGATCTTTGAATAAAAGCTTGAACCTTGCAGTTGGTCGAATAGATCATCAATCCTTGGCAGAGGATATCTATTCTTGATTGTCAGCTTGTTCAGCTCCCGGTAGTTGATGTTTATTTGAAAATCATCATCCTTCTTTTTGACGAGTAGAAATGGGGTTACCCCAAAAGGAAATTTTGGTCTGTTATCTTCCTTCTCTACCCATTTCTAAAACTTCTCTGTCAATCCTTGCATCTCCGAAAATGTAAGTCGCTACGATGCAACAACT
Organism: Helianthus tuberosus; assembly: GCA_030545235.1. Taxonomy (NCBI): domain Eukaryota; kingdom Viridiplantae; phylum Streptophyta; class Magnoliopsida; order Asterales; family Asteraceae; genus Helianthus; species Helianthus tuberosus. The sequence goes on along the minus strand of CM060385.1, from coordinate 68,957,079 downwards.
ACGGGTGCAGTGCCTGGGATTAGATCGACGCGGGATTCGACTAATCGTTGAGGAGACGACTCCGGCAAGTCTTCGAAGAAGACTTCGGGGTATCTTCCAATCACAGGGATATCTTCGAGTTTTCGGTTCTTCGGCTTCTTTTTCCACGACATGAGCCAAGAATGCAACACATCCTGTGTTCAAAAATTTTCGTGTCTTCTTTGTCTGATAATCCGTAGGAGCGTATCCTGCTCCATGAATCACAATCATTTCTCCGTTCGTCGTCGGGGCGTGGAAGACAATCTCTGCCGGGTTGTTCGACAACCAGTCCATCCCAATTATCACATCGAAGCTTTCGTTAGGCTTGTTCTATCGAGAACTGGGTATCTAGGTTACTTACTACTAAAACAACTATATTTTCTGAAGCTAAAATTTGACAATACTGTCAAATAGAGCATAACATTGACTATTATGAGACGTACCGATATTCACGCTTGGATTCTATCCCCGCTGTTGAGCTTTCATCCACGTGCCTGAGTGTTCTTAGGGCAATACTTCCTGAAATGCCCCATATCACCGCAATTAAAACATGCTTGGCCACAGTCTTGATTGTCAGCTTCCCTGCCTTGATAGTTGTTGTCGTCGTTATTTCCTCCGCGATTTCCGTTACCATCTTGACCTCTATTTCCATGTTTAGTACCTTGCCGACACGTTTCCTTGACATGTCCCACTTTGCCACAGTTACCACATTTTCCATATCTACATCGCCCGTTATGGGGTCGTCGACAGTTGTCGCACTTTGGTAGGATACCCGTGTACTCTTTTCTCTTTTTGGCCTTGTCGTTGCTACTCGACTGGGTACCCTGTTTGAAATTCGCCAACTTCCTCTTGTTGTCCCCAGATGACTCTACATGAGTCTCCTTCTTCTCCTCAGAGGTTGAAAATTTGTTCATCCTGACTGCCTCTTCCGTCAAGGCTATACTTAGATTGATGGCCTCAGTGATTGTCGCAGGCTTGGAGGAAGTTACCATACTTATGATTTGAGGAGCTAAACCCCAAATGAAGCGCTCGATTCGCTTGTATTCTGGTGTAACCATGTAAGGAACGATACGCGATAGAACTTGGAACTTCTCCACATACTCAGCTATTTTTGGACCTTCCATCTTCAAGTTCCAGAACTCAGTTTCTACCTTCTGGCTTTCTGTTCTCGAACAGTACTTTTTATGCATTAGCTCTTTCAGCTCGTCCCATGATAGAGCATACGCAGCAGCCTCGCCCATTGTCTGAACCTGAAGTTTCCACCATGACAGAGCCCCATCTCAGAACAGCCCGGAAATGTACGTGACCTGATCTCTTGGGGCGCATTTGCTCGCACGCAAAACAGTGTCAGTCTTCTCAATCCAGCGTACGAAGACTACGGAACCCCCAGTGCCGTCGAAATGTAGGGGCTGGCAGCCTAAGAACTGCTTGTAGGTGCAGCCGTTGGGTGGGTTACTTCCTGAGGTACCTCCGTTGCGCTCGGAGTGATGGGCCTCGTATTGTGCGATGACTACAGCAATGATTCCCTGAAGTTCCGCTTCATTGGTGGGTATGCGTACATCCCGTCTTGGAGGCATCTTCTAAATAATGATTGTATGGGTCAGTTCATAGTAGGTAAAGTGTACGTAAGTATACAACAATATCAACACATAACATTTCATGTTATAAACAAATCAATCACATAACATCTCATGTTATAAATCAATCACCCATATTGATAGCCTCCGCAATGGTTGAGGGCTTCGAGGTAGTAACCATACCCCTGATCTGGGGTGCAAGTGTCCAAATGAATCGTTCAATCCTTTTGAACTCTGGTTTGACTAAGTAGGGGGGTGACCCTAGATAAGTCGTGCGATCGCTGGACAAGTTCAGGAATTTCTGGTTCGTCCATTTTCAAATTCCTGAACTCCACCTCAAGCTTCTCAATTCCAGTCTTAAAGCAACATTTCTTCTCAATTGTTTCCTTGAGCTCGTCCCAGCTCAGTGCATAAGCAGCGTCTCTACCAAGGGTCTGAACCTGGAGGTTCCATTAAGAGAGTGTGCCATCTAGAAATATCCCCGAGATATAGGTAACACTCTGTTGGGGCAAACAGTTACTCATTCTTAGAATGGAGTCGGTCTTTTCGGACCAACGAACAAATGCAACGGCGCCTCCTGTTCCGTCAAAGTTCAAAGGCTTACAGTTCAGGAACTGTTTATAGGTGCAGCCAGTTGGAGGGTTATTTCCAGTAATGCCATCGTTGTACTTAGAGCGGAGGGCTTCATGTCGTGCATTTATCTGTGAGATGCGTTCTTGCAGCTCGGCTTCTGTCCTTGGCAACGTACTGGTGTTTGTGTCACGTCTGGGTGACATTCCCCTTTGTCGAAGTGGTGTGAAGCGGGTTAGACAACGTTTCAATTGTCTATGAGGTGTATATAGCAACATAAGCCATCATGTAATCACCCAATTTCACACGCAAATATACTCACTGTATGAGTGGGGAAGTAAATTTCTGAGCCTTCACATAGGCTTGCCAATTTGGCTTGTTGCTCGTAATAGAATGAACTCGAGGCTACATCGCCCTGGGTCATTCGTGTTTAAGTTATTTCCTGCTGCATTGGTTATCATTAGCTTGACCCGCAGAGTCCACCAGGATTCCTGTGCACTACAAATCGTTATTACGTGGGCCCCCGTAATAATAATTTGTCTTGCACAGTTACCCCAAATTTTCTTTCGTCCAAGCAGATGATCAATCAAGGAGCAACAGTAGGTGCATTGGTATGAACAGGGTCATGCTCCAATGCGGGGTCAGGAGCAGCGCCTGGCTCAGGGGCCACGGCCGGCTCCGGATAAAAAACTCCACCTCAAGATCAGCTGGATCAACAAACACAGGGGGTTACAGGATCCTCTAAGGGCTGGTCTAAGTGTATGAACTCAAGGTCATGGTCTGGATCAAAACCAGGTGGAAAAACAGAATCGTCCTCAATATCGCGATCAAACTCAAATCTGTGTGTGAGAACTGGGGCAGCTGTTGACGCCATATCAGGGTCGGCGTCGTGTGAGTGGTGCTGCACTCCCTGTATGTGCGAAGATGCGGATGTCAGAAACTCAAATGAGCCTGGGATAGGGGAATGGACATGAGTTTCCCCTACAGAAGCGTCCGCCTGCAGTAGTCTAATACCAGCAGCAATAGGGCCCTGCCCTCGAATGGGTCCTCCTCCAGTAGATTGTTATCGTCGTCAGAGGCCACGTCGGGAGGGGGGGCATATCAACAACAGGATAAGCGGCAAGGGGGCAAATTCCCAACAAGATGGCCATCAGTAGGCTCTGCTACGACTTCAGGCAGCGCAAAAGGGCTGAAAGTCGTCATTGTCTGTACCGGTAGTATCGGAAATGTACACCTCGTGCTTCAATGAAACTATGTCGTCTGACACTATGGCCATGGGATTCGTAGTGTCCATCTTTCTGGTATATGATGAAAGCATGATGTTTGTAACACAAACGCATATACGTATAATAATCAATCATATAATCATATAATCACATAAGTCACCAAGTAAGCATTCAAATCATTCTCCTAGTCCCACTAGCCAATTTCTCCCAGTCTCTAAGACTGCTCTATCATTCACCTCGACCTCTTAGATCGAGCCTCGGTCCCCTTGACCGAGCCTCAGCCTTCATGACTGAGCCTACTCTTCCTAGCCTCACTAGCCAACTACCTCGGTCACCTAGACCGAGCCTCGATCCTCCAGACCGAGCCTCAGCCCTCCAGGCTGAGCCTATAATAAATCAACGTGCTCAACTACCTCGGTCACCTAGACCGAGCCTCGATCCTCCAGACCGAGCCTCAGCCCTCCAGGCTGAGCCTATAAATAATAAAATGTGCTCAACATTTGTTTGTAAAAAGTTTTGGATCTGGACTTAAGTGGTATGCAGTAAAATGTTTTCGTGAGAGCCCTAGTGATCATAGTCTAGACTCGAGAAAGAATCCTAGTTCGCTATGATCAGAGCTCTGATACCAAGCTGTCACACCCTGGCTTTGCGGAAGCGTGGTCAATTTTGGTGTGACTTCTTAATACCATAGCTTAATCATAACAAAGCTATATGAAATAAAATCATGCAAGATCATTCGTTTGATTAAGTTTTAAAACCAGAGTAACATACCATTGTCTTAAAGACTTACAACACCATAACGTAAAACATTGTCTTGAACAACATAAACATGAAATAAACGCAGTTTAAGAGTTGTGACTTGTCCAGGAAAAAGTCACATTTCCTAAACTGGGATGACCTTGGAACCCTTATGCAGCGGGAAAACATAACATACCGTGCCAGATCTTTAATTTCCTGAAATACATGTAAGTTGAAAAATCAACAATAATGTTGAGCGAGTTCATGTGTAAGTGAGTATGTAAAACACTTGTAAGTATAAAAGTTCCCTGGTATGTAGCAGTGTAAGGAAAAAGAGATCACCAATGGTTTGCAAGGCCATTAGTATGTGTGAAGTGCAAGTAGGAAGACTCAACCTAGCAGATTTTTGCGTCGGGTACAAAGTCACTCAAGGTCCGTTCTGCTGGGCCTCTTAGAGGTCCGTTCTGTTGGGCCTAGAGTTGGGCTCGCTACACCCAGATAGATCTACCGCTTACGTCCCTCGGTGTTTCTGCCTACCCACTCACATGATCTAAGTAGTAAACCTCCTTACGCTAACCATACCGTGTATAAAGTACTTGTAAACAAAGTAACATGTATTTCACCCCCGCAGTTAAGAAAACTGAAAACAGTTAGAGAAAAGGGGGACATGAACTCACAGTGAAGCGTCTCTACCAAGTATCTCCTGCTCACGCAGCTGTGCGACGACCTACAGGTGCTAATTTCTATTAGACGGACGGCCGTGCCTTAGCTTTATAGTTTAAGTCTTTGGGAAATAGTTAGACAACTATTTCGTGTTTACATTCTGTATATACTTGGTAGTTAATCTCCTTCCCAAGGATGGGGGATTCAATACATGTGCGTTCAAATGATATCATTAAGTCTCACTTAATATATACATATTTCCAATTCCAAAATATAAGTATTTTTCTCAAAAATATTATATTTTCATTTCACATAATTTTTCTCCAATAATACGTTGTTAAAATACGCGTTCATAAATATTTCCGTAAGTGCGTAAGTTACGTTTTAACAATCGAGTGGTAATATAATTACCGGTGTAACTTATATATTTATGGTGAAAGCGTTCGTATTATTTTGGATTCGTTAACGTTCGTAAATATTATTTTTACTCTAAAAATAATATTTATGTATTTCACAAAATAATCATAAACAGTGTGTGAAAAATATATATATTTATCACGTTAAATTTTGTGAAAATCCCACCTCCGAATATTTAGTAAATAAAGTCATGGCGAAATTTATGTTTCGAAAACATGTCAAAAATAATTCTAACACTTGTAGTGCAAATAGTTCTAAGTGTTAGGTTTTTAGAAAAATTTCGCCAGAGTTTCCTCTGTAACTGGAGGTGGCCACGCTTTCAAGCGTATCATTTTCTTTAACAAATCAACTCAACAATTTTCTTTATTTGATCAGAACAACTTTTATCACAACAACAAATCAACATATGTGTAAATTGCCAAAAATTACATGAACTTGTAGTTTTCCCAAAACTATGGTGTAAACCCCTTAAATTTAGTAGATCTTCATATAAGGTAATTTGATCTTGTAAAAACCTCGTTTTTAGAGAAAATCCGTCTTTACAACTTCCCGTCATCTTTTACAAAAACTGTTATTTTGTCGGATCTTTTTACTTCACAAGTGTTTACACACTTGTGGTTTATAAAAATCATGCTTGTTAGTATGAAATCTATCTTTTAAAATACATGATTTCTTTGATACGTGGTTCTTTGAAAATACCACTTGCAGATGCGTAGATCTGCTAGTTTTAAACATAACTTTAACAAGTAAAACTCTTTTACACAAGTTCATGATTCGCGTGTGGTAGAGTTTCACCTTTTAACCCTTGTATTATTCAAAACAAGCTTATGTTAAGATCCATGATCTTACCAAACCGGGTTAAACGATGATCCGAGCTACCACATCATAGATCGGGCCTAAATAATCATACATCCAAAATACTACAACATTTACACAACTTATGAGCTATTAACCACCATTTATAGTGTTTTAAGTAGACTTTAATGCTTCAAAATGCAAGATTCCGAGTTTTAACCGATAAAAATCCTTTTAACCACTTTAGATTAGTTCAAATATGAGTTTTAAGCATTATACCTCTAGCTCGAGGCTAGGGAAGAATCTATGCGCAAAAGAGGTGGATAAAAGCAAGATAAAGAGGTCCTTCGCGTTCCGCTTGCACCAAGCTTCCTAATACGAGACCCTTGATGCTTGTATGATGTTGGAATTGGTTGATCAAGACTCGAAGATGGATGGTTGAATGGTGGGGTGTTCGGCCGTAAGCCTTGAGAGAGAAAGAGAGAGTTTTGAGTTTGAGTTGTGATGTGTGGATGACCTTATGTTAATGCCTTGAACTTATAGATAATTATCAAGTGTATTACCCAATGGAAATTATGCCTACTAGATACTAAACATTAGGGATTTTAATAATCATATTAGTACAAGGTGTGTCCCCCATGGTTGGGGACGGTTAGGATGGGGGGGGGGGGGGTACTAGTTCAATCCCAAGTGTTAGTTACTTATTAGTTAGGTTAAACCAAGTTAGTTAAGTAGGTTAGGTTAAGTGTTTAACTTGGTTACTTGTGTATAGTGTGTTACAACGGGTGTTAGGGCATACGGGGACCCTAACTGGCTCAGAAAAAGATAAATAATGAAAATAACAATATTTTCATGTTTCGGGTAAAGTCCGGTTGTTTGGTTGGATAGTAATCCGTTAAAGCGCTTAACAAAGCTTTAAAGTGTCGTTATAATTATATTAGTGACACGACTTATTTCTGACACTTTGGAAAGTGTCTAGTAATATTTTTTTTTTCTCATGTTCTGGCACTTTACTAGTTAGCTTAACGCTGGATTATTTATTAAAGTGCTGAGTTTTGTACTTAGAGTACGTTTTAGGCACATCCAGTCATTGTGACTTATTCCTAGAGACGCAGTTCCACAACCCTTATATCCCTACACTCACTACTAGTGTAGCAAAACATTTCAGGCTCTTACAGGCCTTAGAGGCAGTGTTTGCCTGATGCTGGCTTTATCAGCATGTTCAGTAGGTTATCCGTTATAGTGCTACTGTGCTTTTTGTGCATCATGGTTGTCACTAGGGTTCAGCATGTAAATAATGTAGTGACGATAAGTAAAGTATGATGTAAGTAAGTACATGTATCAGATATCAAGTAGCAGTTCATCAGCTAGTTCAAACAAGCACAGTAATTAAGCAGTAATTAATCATTAGTTAAGTCGTACGGATACCTGGTTTAGTGCTGAAAACTGGTTAAGTCTGTTAGCTTTCACAACTTTGCTGAAAAATCACTGTGATTGTGCATTTTATTTTGCAAAGATTTAAACTTGTTTTATTTCTTTATTTTTGTTTAAGCATTGGACATCCTCTGCGTATACGTGAGTATCGACCTGGATGTTATTGCCTAAACGTTCTGCTTAATTTTCTTGGTGTTTCGTTTAAGCTTTGGATCACCTCTGCGTATACGGAAGTATCGACCTGGTGGTTAAAGCCTAAACAATTTAAATTTGTTTTTTATTTCTTATTTTGTTTAAACATTGGACTTTCTCTGCGTATACGGAAGTATCGACCTGATTGTTAATGTTTAAGCATTCTGTGTTGTTTTCGCACAAATCACAGTTGATGAAAGTTTAAAGGCATTACTTGAGTTAGTGTATTGCATGATGAGGGGATATGCTGAGATCGTGGGGTCCATAAGAATTTAGTGCAAAATTTAATATACCTTAACGTATCGGTAAGCTTGTCGAAAGTTTTTAGATTGAATTTTAAGAGGACAAATATATCGTCAATCTATGTGAACTGGTAAGAACTTAAAATGTTTAAAGCTTAATGGAGTTGGTGATTTGTCTCAAAAACTGATATGATCCTCTTACACAAACTAACAAAAAATATTGTTTGTAAATATTTCTTTATTGCATTTTCATTCAAAAATCCAAAAAGATTTTAGTGTGTTTTAGCATAAAATTTTGAAAAATTCAAAAATATTTTCGACAACTGGTGTTGGAGAGCTGATTTTCAAAATTCCGAGTGCTAAACATGATGAACAAAAGGTTTGGGAGACTGTGTTTGAAATGAGAAAAGTTTTTTTTTAAATAAAAATGGTATTTCTTCAAGTAGTTCATAAGAGATTAATATTGTAAGATCATTCATTGATTGAATAATATCTGCAAGTGGTTCTTCAGAAATTTTAAATGTTAAATCATTTTGAGATTGATTCTGCAAGTGATATATAAATTTGTTACATTGTAAATTTGTGAAATTTATTTAGAGTTATGTGCAGGATTAAGTAGAGCCGGGAATTGGTCCTGATCCTGTAAGAAGATAATGATAAGAGCCAGTTACAGATCTTGGGATAAAAATTTAAAAGCCAGGTTTCTAATCCTGAACAGGATGTGAGCCAGGTCTTGATCTTGAATCTGTGGAAGCCAGACTGCAATTCCAGCTCATGAAGAGGGGGAGTCTGTTAAAGCATAGAGTCAGCGTTCGATCCTGAAAATCACGCTAACTGCTGATGCTGATGAACTTAAGGAATCAAGAGATCTGATCAAGAGAATTTATAATGCTCAAGAGACAGGTTGTGTTTCTGGAATTGAAGATTAGATCAACATCCGAGGGGAGGTTATCTGTTAGTGCTGAGAAAGAAGAGAGAGATTGAGGATACTTTACATTGTTAGATACTTCGGAAGAGGTCGAGAAGACTGATAAAGACTGAAGATCCGAAGACTCGACACTGAAGACTCGTCAACATTCGAGGGGGAGTCTGTTGGTGCATGCGTCTGTCGACTTCGTCTTGTATCGAGTCTTGTATTGTAATAGATAGATCAGGGCACGGAATTCGAGAAAGTGTGATTATAGGTAATTTCGCTTGAAATGACACTGAGTCATTTCAAACGAAATTAACATGCTTGATTTCGCTTGAAGTAATTCCGGGCGGAATTAGATTTCGCTTGAGACAGTTTCAAGCGGAATTAGAAGCTTATAAATAGGTGTCTTGATGTGCCATTTGAAACGGTATTAGCTGGTGGGTTTCCGACGGCGAAGCTCTGTCGAAGTGTCTACAGAATCGTAATTGATCCGTAATCAATATATAGACAGTTTAAAGTGAATTGCTAGCTGAATTGAACTCAATACATTTGTTTCCGCCACTCGTATTGTTGAGAACACTTCTGATCGACTCATTTCGGGTCTGAAAACGATCCTACAACCTACACCTACCAACGCAGACCAAAACCTCCTGCACATCAGCCTACTGCGCATCAGCCCCATGCTAACCGCAGGTCCTTCACATCAGCCCCTTACAGGTTCTTCAACCACCACTTCAACCCCCTCCTACCACCAGTTCAATAAGCCTTATAACCGCACTACTCCACCCAGCCCCACCTATACCACCGATGCACCTGATGGTCACCCGCTCTAGAGATGATTCCATCAAAAAGCCCCCTTCTTACACCTTAAACACTGTCTCTTCTCCATTCATCTCACCATTGCCTAAATCACACGTTGATGCCCAACTTGATCCAAATTGGCTCGATGCCATGAACACCGAATACAATGCTTTATTGGATAAATAGGACTTGGGAATTAGTTAGTGGACCTTCGGATGTACATGTCATTCATTGTATGTGGCTGTTTTGCCACAAGTTCCACGCAGATGGAACTTTACAACGCTATAAGGCCCAATAGTTGTCAATGGAAAATCTCAACAGGTCAGCGTTGATTGTGATGATACCTTTAGCCCCGTGGTTAAACCAACCACCATTCGTACTGTTCTTAGTCTAGCAGTTTCTTGGAATTAGAAGATTCATCAGCTAGACGTTAAGAACGCATTTTTGCATGGGGATTTAAACGAGACTGTCTACATGTTCCAACGTCCTGGTTTCAAGGATTCAACTAAACCAAATCATGTTTGCAGGTTGCGAAAGTCTCTTTACGGCCTGAAACAGGACCCTAGGGCATGGTACCAACGGTTTGCAACTTTTATTACAAAGTGTGGCTTCGTCACATCATACACTCCTTGTCACGGGAATTTGCTATGACGGATCTTGGTTCCCTACATCAGTTTCTCGGTATTACAGTTAAACATCAACAGGGTGGTCTTTTTTCTTTCACAGGAACATTATACTAATGATATTATTGCCCGTGCCAACATGACAAATTGCAAGCCGTGTGCTACACCTGTTGATACGACCTCTAAATTAAGTGCCACATCTGGACCGCCTCTTTCAGACGGGTCTTTATACCGCAGCCTTGTTGGTGCTCTTCAATACCTTACCTTGTTGCTCTTTCATAGGCAAACCTGCTGAACCGCATAGGCAATGTCTCAAATTTATACTTTAAAGGAAAATCCCAGGTAAAATTTGTGTAATCATCGATCATTACCATATAATATATATATATCCAGATTTGCTAAGAATCGGCGAGGTCCATAAATCACAATGCACGATGTCAAAGGGCAATAAAGTAGATGAAGTAGAATTATAAAACGGTAAACGTTTATGTTTAGACAACTGGCAAGAATGACAAACTGACGATCGAGATCGTTTATTACATGAAATTAAATGACTGGAATGAAAAAAAATCCATAATATGAAGTCCTGGATGTCCAAGACGATCTTGCCAAAAATCAGTTGAGGAAGATGGAGCAGCAAATGCAGAAGCAGTGTTGTTGGTAAGTGGATAAAGAGAGCTGGAGCTATCATGCCTGGTCAGGATCTTCCTACTCATGTAGTCCTTCACAGAAAACCATAAGGATCAAATTACACAGAGACATGATTATCTTTAGTGAATTGCAGAGTTATCAAAAGCGAGCGCTTTTGGCGCCTAGGCGCTTTTTCTGGGCGACTCGCATTAAATGCGCTTTTGGTTCCTAGGTAATCATAGCGCAGACATTTCATCCCATGCGTATTTATTGTTTCATGCTTTTTATTTTTTTAATTGGTAATTTCCACTTTTTCTGCAGTATTTGTAGGGCTGTAAGTTTAAGTTCGTATATCACATTATCACCAAGATTATTCAGTTCTTAATATCAGGACTGTTCAGTTCGTGTTATCAATATTCCAGATTATCTCAGTTTCTTGTCTTACGATTATGTATTTCTTACTAACGAGATATATGAATATTGTTGTAACAAAATATAGAAAATGGCTGAGGCTGGACCCTCAGAATACAGGAAGACTGATCCTGGTTGGAAGTATAATTTTGTGGTAAATTCCAACGACAAGAATGCCATCACATGTAAATTCTGCCAAAAAGTGACAAAATGTGGGATTTTTAAAGCCAAACTTCATCAAATCGGAGGTAATAGAAACGTGAAAGATTGTTCTAAATGCCCTCAAGAAGTTAAAGATGAGTTAAAGGCTTATATTATAAGCCAAAAAGCAAAGAAAACCAATGAGGGCTTGCGTGACATGGATGACGAACCAGAAGATGATGGGGGTAATGGAGATGCCTAACCTCCAAAACAAGAGGATGAAGACTAATGATGTATACCACACAAGGTAATGAATTTCGGATGTTTATCTCTTTCTTTTTTCTATTTTGTTGTGATGTGTTTGTATTATTGTAATTTACTGTTATTCCTTATAGGTAAAGGCAAAACTGTTAAAAAAAACCCCATAAAAGATGCATTTGATAAAGAGATCAGAGGCAGAACCATACAAACCATTGCTGCATTTTTCTACCAGGCAGGAATAGCTTTCAATGTTGCTAACATGGACAGCTTCAAGGACATGATTGCTGCTGTTGGAAACTACGGGCCGCATCTAAAGCCTCCTAGTTACCATGAATTACGTGTTCCTCTCCTAAAGAATGAGGTACAGAAGGTGGAAGAGTGGGTTGAAGGACATCAATCTGAGTGGTCCAACTTTGGCTGTTCTATCATGTCGGATGGATGGACGGATAGAAAACAAAGAACATTGATTAATTTTCTGGTGAATGGTGCTAAGGGAACAATCTTTATGGAGTCGGTTGATGCTTCTTCGTATATAAAGACGGGAGAAAAAGTGTTCGAGCTTTTAGATAAATTTGTGGAAAGATGTTGGTGCATACGTCTGTCGACTTCGTCTTGTATCGAGTCTTGTATTAGAAATGTTAGATCAGGGCACGTTGTACGAGAAAATTAGGGCTTAGATGTGTTTGTGCTATTTCGTAAGAAATTACCAACTGGCTATTTCGCACGAAATAGGAGATTGTGATTTCGTGCAAAATCACTCCTCTATAAATACCCTTCATGTCAAGTCATTTGTAACGAAATTAGATTCCGGTACCGAACTGCTGCCGACGTGTCGTCTGATTGTAATCGTTGTTAGATCAATATACAAGACAGATTTAAGTGAATCAAGATATTTCCAAGTCTATTTCATTGTTTCTGCCTTTGAAATGGATTAGAACTCTTCTGAACGACTCGTTTGGGTCACAAAACGATCCTACAAGTGGTATCAGAGCTCAGGAGGAAGAGTTCTTACTGATTCAGCTGCAATTTCTGATTTCTACACCTTCTTTTTTCAAAATTAACAACGTTTCACGATTAAAATGGCTTAATTTTTACACATCATACGCGCAATAGTGTTTTAACAAACCCTTGAAAGTTTCAGATCTTAAAAGGCTTAAAACTTGATCAATTTTGACAAAAACAGCTCGAGATGATGACATCAGCAGTATTTCGTACGAAATAGCAGTGTAATTTCGCACGAAATAGTGTTTTCAGAGTGTTTTCGCACGAAATCTGTAAGGTTCTTTAATTTCGCATGAAATCAAGCGGGTATTTCGTACGAAATTAGTTTATTTCGCACCAAGTGGGTATTTCGTTTGGCAGTTTCGCACGAAATTACCTATTTCGTTTGAAAGTGTGGTATTTCGCGCGAAATCAGTATTTCGTTTGAAGTTGTTCTCCAGGTGTTTTCGTTTGAACAAGGTAATTTCGCACCAAAAGGTTATTCCGTGTGAAGTGGTATTTCGTTTGAAAGAACAAGTTTGTGAAATTTTGAAACCGAATCATGGAAGAGGAATTCTACAACACGTTTGCTACTCCGATTACCATTACTCAGCAAGCAATGTTGGAAAATGAAACGGGCACTATGCAAAAACCGCCTAAACTCATGAATATTGAGGAGTATAAAGGATGGGAAGGACGTTTTGAGAACTGGGTTCAAGCAAATTACTTGGATGCTTGGGAGTGTGTTGAAACAAAATATGTTAGACCGTTGAATGATGATGAAGAGGAGATTGCTATTAAAGATCTAAGTGCTGATGAGAAAAAGAAATACAAAAGTGAAAAAATGATGATCAGTTTATTACAACAAGCTGTTAAAGAAGATATCTTGGTTTTATTGCAACACAATGGAAGTGCATATTCAATTTGGAAAGCGTTAAAATCAAAGTTTGTTGGAAGTCAAGAGATGATTAAGAACAAAAAATCACTTTTAAAAAAGGAGTTTGATCTATTTCGTGGTTTGAAAAATGAAAGCATCAAACAGATCATAGAAAGATACTGCAATTTGTTAATGAACATGAAGAGATTGAGTATCACAAAAGATAATGAAGAATTGATTGAAAAGCTGGCTGATGCACTGCCACATGAGACTTGGGGTACATATCTCATGATGTTAAGGAATAAGAAAGGTTTTAGCACTCTAACACTGAGCAAGTTTATTGAAAAAATTGAAGCTCAAGAGATGGAACAACGGAAAATCTCAAGAATGAAAGATTTTGATGGTGAACAAGATATTGGTCTTTACTACAAAGGAGGTATCAGTGATAAAACAAACATGTCACCAAAGTTTGAGACTGCTTTCAATGCTATGAGTTCATCCGGAGGGTCATCTAAAGGATCTAACAGCAAAACAAGTTTTTCGTCATATCCGTCATTTGATCCAAACTTGTCAGCAACCAAGAATGGCAAGAAATTACAATGCAACATTGTATTGAATCTTGAGAATGATCAAGATTACCCAGAAGAAGTTGCAAAAAGTCATATGTCTTTGTTGGGAACTATGTTAGAATCATATGGGAGCTTAGTAGCAGGTAGAATCGGGAATCCAATGTTGACTAAAGAGGATTACGATCAGATTGATGTTGAGGAGATGGAATCGATGGATATAAAATGGTGTTTAGCAAGTGTGTTAAGAAGAGCAGAGAAGTTTAAACAAATTACGGGAAGAGATGATTTCCGTGATGTAAATGTTTCCACTTTAGGTTTTGATAAATCTAAAGTTACTTGTTTTCGTTGCAGGGAAAAAGGGCACTTCAAAAGAGAGTGCACAAAGTGTGAAGCAAGTGGAGCTCAAAACCCGTTCAACAACAATGATTACTATCGAAAGGCGATCTATCATCAAGTTGCTTAACAACCATATCAACAACAACAGCCACAAACTGCACATGCTAGAAAAGTGATTGAAGAGGAGTCATCAAAGAAAGCATGTTTTGGAAGTTCGTCAAAAGGATCTAGCTGGGATAAATGTGTTTCAGCTGATATTAAAGCAAAACTGATAGATCAAGATGATGAAAAACTTCCTGAAGGTTTTACTTGGGAAAATTTCAGTTGGGATGATTATGTACCCAACAAATCTTCAGATTATAAAGCTTTTGTTGCTCGAGTTGCTGAAGATAGTGATAACGATGATGAGTATTATGCAAAAAGAATGGAAAAACATTTAAGAATGATGGAGGAGAGTGACAGTGATGATGGAAAAGTTCGGATGAAAAAGAAGAAAGTTAAAAAACCAGTTAGTAGTGATGATGAAGAAGTTCCTGTGATAAAGAGAAAAGTAAAAGAAGTTCCAGGTTTCAAAGTTGAAGCAGAAGTTGATGCAAGAAAAATTCCAGTGAAATGTGAAAATTGTGAAGCTGTGAAGAAGCAAAACAGCATATTGATTCATAACATGAACCGATTAAAAGAATCCTATGATGTTCTGAACAAAGCAATGAATCAGTACAATGAATCCAGCAGTGAACAAGCAATAGCTATGAAAACACTTCAAGGAGCATTCATGACAAAGCAAAAAGTTATTAACAATTACATTGAGAAGTGTGCTGTGCTGGAACAGAAACTGGAAACCCAGAGGATTGAAACAGAAAGAGTTAATAGGTTGTTAAAAAGTTACTCATGTACTTCTTATGTCATTGACATGATATATCCAACCGTGGAAGGCATGAAGGCATTTGAAGAGGAAGTGACTGAAGAAAAAATCTCTGAAACAAAAGAAGAAGTTATTAAAGTGAAAGATTCTGGTAAGAGACAAAGTGTTAGCTATAACAAGTGTCCACCCCCACTTGAAAATGGATATTCTCCATGAAATCCAAATTCTGAAAGAGTCGAAAAGGCAACCAACTTAGTGTGGGAGTCTGAACCATCAGTTAATCTGCCAGAAAACATTGATGTTACTTTTACTGCATCTGACACTGATCAACAATCTCAATTGATGAAGAAAGTGGTGGATCATGTGTTAGATAAAGATGACACAGAGGAATCAAAGTCTGAGTCCGACGCTTCTAGTCCAGTTGACAAAAAGGGAAAAAGGGTTTATAATAAAGAATTCCTGTTATCAAAAAATAATTTGAATGATGAATCAATTAAAGTGGCATATACTTTGAGTGATTCAGACAAATTATATTCTGATGAGGAATTCCCAATAAGAAGTGTCAAAGCTGAAATGATTAACAAGGTTTTCAAATTAACAGAAATTAATATTTCTGAAATAAAAAATTTAAATCTTTCTGAAAAACCTAAAAAGTACACTTCAAGAGTTCAACAAAGATTAAATAAGAAAAAAGGTTATGGTTCAGGTTCAGGTTCAGGTTTTCAAAAGAAACCAAATCATAATGGTAACTTCAAAAAGAAAGGTTTGGGTTTTAATGCACCAGAAAATGATAAAAATGAGAAATTTTTTAAACTAAAAACTGTATTTGTTTCAGGAGCAAGCTCAGAAGATGAAGAAAAAAGTTCATTCTGGAAACAATCAAACAGAGAGTTCCTTGCTCAGAAGGAAAAAGGAATGAAGAATGAAGTTGTTCAGATGAAAGAAACAAGAACATGTTTTCAATGCAAAACTGTGGGTCATATTGCCAGGAATTGTCCAACGGCAACCAACACAAAATAGGGAGTTTTTGAAAAACTTAAACTCAAAGAAGAAGTTGTTGATAGTGAATCACCAACTGATAAAATCAAAATGTTAAAAAATTCTACTTTCAAAGTTGGTGAAAGTTCAAACCGGTTTTACAAGAAAAAAGCAAATCTTAGTAATCAAAGATGGATTGTTAAGAAAACAAAAGATGGTTCTGGCTATGATTCTGACTCGTCAAAGTTAGAGGAGTCACAAGTTGAATTGAAAAATGATGAGAATTTGTCATCATTGAAGATTGGAAATTTGAAATCAAATGTTGGTAAAGTTGAAATTTCAAATCAATTTTTCTCTAAAAAGAAAGAATTTGATATTGAAAAGGCTTTTAACCCCAAAGTGCAACATATTTTTGGAAAAATGATTGATCATAAGGTCAAAGGGGTAAAGGAATTTTATGAGAAGAAGATGAAAGGAAAGAAACCGAGTGTTGATGACTCGGAATCTCCCAAGGTCTGTCAGGCTTGGGAGGATCTCTTTAACTGAAAAACCTGACTTGCCGGAACTCCCAGGTTGGTAATTGGGGAGTAGGAATCGGCATCTTTCTTGAGAAATTCACAGGTTGGTAACTGTGATATTTCGACCTACAAGTGGTTATTGGTTGACCTACAAGTGGTAAATCAGGGACATTAAGTTGTACTTGATTTTCTACAAGTGGTAATTGTTGGTTAAATCTAAAATTGTTAATTTTTCAAGTGGTTAAAAATGAACAATGTGATGAATTTTTCCCCAGCCTACAAGTGGTAAAATCAACAAAACTTATTTTTCGGAAAAACCATTTTGATTAAAACAAACTTAGGTGTTTTGAAATCATAATGGGAAAATAGTTTGTTGTAAGGTGGAGTTCTGATTGTTTATGCCAAGTGGATGGCGAATTGAAGCTTGAAAATCTGTTGTCACTTTACTTGTACAGTTTGTTTTAAAAAATTGTTTCTACAAAGTGGGTCAAGAGCTCAGTTTGTTTTCAGAAAATCCAAAAACATTAGAAAATTTGAAAAAGCCAAAAATATGATAAAAACCTACTGGCAAAAAGACAAAAACATGATAAAATGAAAATGAGTTTTGTTGTATAAAAGAGGAAATGATAGTACATCAGTGGACTATCACAGCACGCTAAAGATTTGGAAAGTAAAATGTGATAAATGATCTCACTGCGGATGTGTCGGTAGATTTTTGCACATTCAGTAGATTGTGTTCGAGATATAAACCTAAATTTCAATCTTACTTATCTCGTGGGGAACATTTTCTTGGATATATGGGTAACCCCCGAAATCTTGTTTGAAAGGTCCCTCTTTCTGAGATACTAGGTCTTTATACTCAGTGATATCTGGAGTATTATCCCGGGACTTCTGATTTTGCGGAAGCAATGGCCTAGTCCCCGTATAATACTTTTCGCTTGCTTGAAATATAGCATCACCCTCAGTACAAAAAATGATGAAACATTGAAAAATGCTAATCATGTGCTGTTGAAGAAAAGATTCTCTGATTTTGCGGAAGCAATAGCCTGAGCTCTCATGGTTTCGCATTTAACCCTTTAACAGATATCATCTAGGTATACTCACCTGTAATACTGAATATTGGGATCTGGATACGGGAGTATATTCAAGTGGTGGGACACACGAATAAGTTTAAGTGTTTAAAACACTAATCTCGTATCTCGAAATAGTTGAACTTTGTGTGAAAATTTAAGTGGACCAGTATACTGACAATCGAAGTGAATTGTTTAGAACTTAAAATGTTTAAATCTTAACGGTGTTGGTGATTTGTCTCAGAAACTGATATGATCCTCTTACACAAACTCACAAAAATATTGTCTGTAAATATTTCATTTTACTGCATTTCATCTATAAACTCTGAACAATACAATATTAATAAAACAATGATTTTTTATTCCCAATGTTTGTCATTTATGTTTGATTTTATGCACGTGTTGGTTTTTGATTGATTTTAAACTCTATATCGCTTTCTGGGAAGTTATACGCGAACTGGTGCGTAAACGCGATCAGTTAAATGTGACAAACACTCCGGAACAGCAAAATAATCTTAACATACCTTAAATAACCTTTACATAACTTAGAAATAAGTTTTGAAGGATTTGGTATGGCAAAAACAAGTTTATTCGCTCTCAGGGACTATTTGCGTCAAACTGCAAAAGTCTGCCTTTTCGTAAGGCAACGTACAGTCCAGAACATGATCATAAGTTAAACATACCATATATAACCTAAACATGGCTTAGAAATAAGCTTTGATAGGTTCGATGTGCGAAAACATGCTTATATGACCTTACAGGGGCTAAAAGTGTCAAAAACGGCGTAAGTTTGCATTTTCTCGCATATCTTACGTTCTGACCACATCTGGACACCCAAAAATTTATGTAATCATTAAAATATTTTATTTTAGTGATTGGCATGATAAAATTCCATTCGTCGCTCAATTTGGATCGATTTTGCGTTGTTACGACTTCCGTCGTAATTAACCGAACAACGCGATCGTACGACCAAACGAACCGACATCCGAGATATTTTTGAGCATGTTTTGAGTTACCAATAATTTAACTTCATTTTAGAGCCATGAAATGAGGTTAACGGGACTTAAACGTGTCAAAAATGAGCCGAAATGCAAGTTTTACAAGTTCAGGGGCTAAAACTGATAATATACCAAAGTGGCCCAAGCGGCCCGCGTAAGCCTGGCCTTATCCTTACGCGGCCCGCATCAGTGTTACAGATCAGAAACATTGAATCTGGTCATTTGGATCGATTTTGATGGTTTTGATCTCTAGTTTTACATGCTATGGGCTGATTTGTGTGGAGAACAAGTCCCCCAATCAGTCTTTAACATTTGTATGGCCTAGATCATTCCCTCCTTACCAAGAAATGATCCTAACGGTTTGCGAAAAACTATATAAGGCCATGTCCCTCATTCATTTTCCTCACATTTGGTCTGAGATTTCTCTAAGTGGTTGTGATTATTCACTACCTACCTGAGAATACTTAGAACCAAATTTATTTGGACCCTTTGTAAGTCCTCTTTCGTTCTTTTATCGCTTTCTAGCTTAAAAGTCAAACTCTGTTTGACTTTCAGCTTTGAGCACGAGATGGTCAATGAGAAGTTCGTTTGAACTTCGCAACGTGAGCGTAATCACGATGGTTATAGTCCCTTGTGACTATACCTATTGATTACCACGTTGACTAGGTGTAGTGACGAGTCAAAGTTTCGGTCAAAATGCGTTTTAGCATGCATTTTGCTACGGAACTACTTTTAGGTATCAAAACATTTTGTTTTGATACCAAATCAGTTTTCTAAGTAGGTTAAACATGTTTGACATGTTTAACTCATCACTATTAGTTTCGTGCTTGTTTAGGGTCGTAAGTTAAGTGGTCTAAACAACCGCTTACACTTTCGAACCCGGCCCGTTTGGTCGATCATTAGGATCCGACCAAGCTTGATTAGTGATCATAGTTGTATAGGGAATAACCTCATGATCACATAGGATTGGTTAGTCATTTGCTAGTTAGCTTGTATGCCCATAGGAAATGACCATAATGCCCTTTTTGAAGCATAAATCCGTATTTTGCTTATATGAACATATTTTTGACATATAATCTGATTTAGTAACATGTTTAGGCATAATTGGGCATGTAAGACTTGGCATAGCACATTGTTAACCATCCGAACATAGTTTTACGCAAACGACGCATTCTAGTAGCTTAAACTACCATAATGGGTCGAAATGGGTCAAAAGCACTTAGGTAGACTTTCAAATCAGAATGTAAGGTCTATTAAATCATACCATATGAGTTCAAATACTCATTTGATTTATAGAACCTCATTCTATCATATCTCCCGATTTAGGATCCGTTTATTAACATAGTTACCTATATTAGGTGCCGGTTGATTCGTGATCTTTGAAGCCTTATTTGGTCTTATTCTCAAGACTATTAGGCAATCCCAAGTGAGTACATAGTTCCCCTCTTTTACCGCTTTCAAATATTTTGGGGTGATACACATGTACATACGTGTTACTTTCGTGCTTTTCATTCTTTTATGACATAAACATGTTAGTTTCACCTAGTACACTTATAGTACATTCTTTCAATTATGTTTTGCTTTGTATGTTAAGCATGCTAGCACATTGATTTATTACACACTTGTTGCATATGTTTACTTAGCATATGGAACACATTGTTTTACTTGACATTTCTGCTATGTAGGTTTACTGAGCATGCTAGCACATTGTTTTACATGAACATTTCTACTAGGCATGTTTACTTAGCATTCCTAGTACATGGTTTTCATAGCATGCTTACACTGGTTATGACATTTGGTGTGTTTAATCGGGACAATAATACATTCATTAACATTGATCACGCCGCTCGGTAGTATGTAATGGTACCATAGGAATTGACAACTCCCGTTTCCGACTTCCTAGGTTTGTTTGGAAGTTGGGAATGACAGAATCCGACTACATAACTTAGATAAACCTTTAATTTGTTTAAAGGTTTGTCGCCACAGTCGCAAGGCTTAAATGTATGCGATTAACATTACTGCATAAATGTTTGTAATCATAAAGCATTATTTTCTGCAAAACATAACATTTGATTTAAACTTAGGTTTATTCAAAAACCTTGTTTTGTACATTTTTCCTATGGTTGAGTAATTACTTGTTATTCACCATACATGACATTTGTTTCACATTGACATCATCACATAGTTTAAGTAGGTACTTGCTACTTGCTATGCATTTCATTTTGTTATACATGATACATGTTACACATGACATTGGACATGGTTTATACATAAACATTTTTGACATTAAACAAGACATTTTGGTTAGTTATTGATAAGTGACTTATGTAACGGGGCTATGTGTTATATGATAAAAGCATGGTGGATACGCCGCTGGTACTTCCTATATATAAGTGCTTTTATTATATTATACATTGTTGCGTTATCTAAACCACTTGGGCAAGACATGAAAACATTTTATACAAGAACATGACATTGTTTTACAAATTACATATTTTATACAAATTCACTTTTACTTGGTTATTCATTTAACCATGCATTGTTCTTTCATCATCATTGATTTTCATATCGATTTTCATATGATTTCATAAAACATTTTACAAGGTTCATGACTACATTTTGTTAAACACCTTTTAAACCACAAGTCATGAATCCTACATAAACAAAACCTATGTATCTCGCAGACATTTTTATGCTGACGTACCTATGTTTTTTACATGTGTTTCAGGTGCTAATGCATGATGATGTTTGTGCTTCACTTAGGCGGACTCGGGCCTTAGTGACTTAAAAGACAGTTATTATGTTGTTTTAGCTTAAACTCAAAGAAAATGTAAACTTTAATCTTAATAATACATAACTTTAATTACCATGGTTGTTGAAACAATAATTCTGTCGGATCACTCCCCGACGTTTCCGCCGCGGTTTGTTGTTTTACGCGGTCGGTGAGAGAAGAGTTGGTATCAGAGCCAATGGTTGTAGGGAATTAGGTTATTAGTAATGCTTTGACCTAGACTATAACTTTCTAGGACCCTAACACAAGTTTACTTGTGTTTAGATCTTAAAACAATACACGTCACCTATCCTTAGGTGATTACCAAAACTTGTACACAACTTTCCAAAATGATTTTGAAATCAATCATCTATCCTTAGAGGATTTCTTTTGGCTTAACGCCTTCCAAATTTTCAAAATCTCGTCAAGGTTTGGGTCTAAATAATGTGAACACGTGCAAACTGGAAGGGTGAATGCCTGTACCCTGAGTTTTTTGTCTAAGGCTAGAGTGTTCGTACAAATCTGCAGTATCAGACCAGTCACTCTTACCTGGGAACTCTTGGGGTGAGTGTTCACTTATAGGCGAGCATGTCTTCGGTGATACATTATTATGACTCATTTACTTTGATTTGTCACTGTGTGTTGTTTGTTTGCTTTGTGGTAACAAACAAATGACCACCATCCATGCATTTTGTCAATTTTATTGATATCTCATTTTCATCACATCATCTCACTCGTTTTCTCTAATGTTTCCTCTTTTAGAATGCCTCCTCGACGTAACGTTCAGCAACCTGATGCCGAACTGGCAGCTATTATAGCACAGCAGATGGCTGCTATGCTACGTGGTCTCATAACTCAAATAAACCAAGCCACCAATAACAATAATGCACCTGCTCCGTGCAATTTCAAAAGTTTTAACTCGGCTAAACCGCTTAAGTTCAGTGGTTCTGAAGGAGCAACTGGGCTCCTACGGTGGTTTGAGAGTCTTGAGAGCACTTTTCGCCATGTTCAGTGTCCGAACAATCGTAAGGTCGAGTTCGCTTCAAGTGTATTTCAAAAGAGGGCTCTTACCTGGTGGAATGGGGTAATGAGAGACCGAGGTGCTGATGTTGCTTTGGGTCAGACTTGGGAGGAACTTAGAGCTCTCATGATGAGAGAATTTTGTCCTCATCACGAGCAGAAGGCACTCGAAGATGAGTTCCATGACTTGAAGCAAGACAGTGGTGAACACCAGGCTTATACAGACAGATATGAGGAGTTAAGCTTGCTCTGCCCTGTAATGGTCACGCCTTTGGATAAGGCAATTGAGAAATACATAGACGGTTTGCCAGATCCTGTTCAGGATATTGTCACTGGCAGCAACCCTACTACCTTCCGACAGGCCATTGAGCTAGCTGCAACCCTTACTGAATCGCAAGTCAAAAAGGGTAAACTCCACATAAAAGGCGACAAAATGCATGTAGGATCGTTTTCAGACCCGAACGAGTCGATCAGAGGTGTTCTACTCAAAATGAAAGGCGGAAACAGACATGATGAGTTGAATTTAGCAAGATATCACTTTTAACTGTCGTTTATATTGATCTGGAACAGTTTTACAGCAAGACGACACTTCGACAGAGCTTCGCTGTCGGAAAACCTCTAAGTATTTTCGTACCAAATGACATGAGATCACATCTGTATATAGTGTCTCTAATTCCGCATGAAACATACTTCAAACGAAACATTTCAAACGATATTAGAATTCAAACGGAATTACCATGTAATTCCGTATGGAATTACAAGTCCTTTCTTCAAACGAAATTAGGGTCTTTCATGCGAAATTAACTTTAGTCTTGATTTCTCGATCTTCGTGTCATCATCAATGCAAGACTCGATACAAGACGAAGTCGACAGACGCATGCACCAACAGACCCCCCCTCGAATGTTGACGAGTCTTAAAGTGTCGAGTCTTCGCATCTTCAGTCTTTATCAGTCCTCTCAAACTCTTTGAAGTATCTGACACTATAAGCATCCTCAAATCTTCTCTCTTCACTTTTCATCACCAACAGACTCTCCTTGAACAAATAATATTTCAGATCTCTTGATTCCTTAAGTTCATCAGCATCAGCAAACTTAGGATCAGAACCCGGCTCTTTGTCATTCAGACTCCCCCTCTCAGTAAGCTGGGATCGCAGTCTGGCTTTCACAGGTTCAAATTTTGCTCAGGATCGAAAGCTGGCTCACATTCTTTCATAGGTACAGGATCAATTCCTGGCTTTCAATCTTTTATCCCAAGATCACCTAGCTTTTATCATGTTTCCTGCACAAATTCTCTACCCAAAAATAAATTTTCTGATGACCACTTGTGGATAAGATATTCAAACAATGATTTTACAATGTTAATCTTTTGATGAACTACTTACAGAAATTATCTTTCTTTTCAACACACTCTCCCAAACCAAATTGTCATCATGTCTAGCACTTGGAATTTTGAAAATCAGCTCTCCAACATCTGTTGTCGAAAATCTTTTTGGTTTTTCAAAATTTTACTAAAACACACTGAAAATCTTTTTGGATTTTTGAATATAATGAAATGCAGTAAAGAAATATTTACAAACAATATTTTCGTGAGTTTGTGTAAGAAGATCATATCAGTTTTTGACAAGTCACAAGTACCGTTGAGCTTAGTTACACATTAAGAATTAAACAATTCACTTAGATTGTCAATATACTGATCCACTTAAATTTTCACACAAATTTCAACTGATTCAGGATACGAATTAGGTGTATTAAGAACTTAAACTCGTTCATGTGTCCCACCTCTTGAATATACTTCCGTATCCAGATCCCAATATTCAGTCTTACAGGTGAGTATACCACAGATGATATCTGTAATGGGTTAAATGCGATACCGTGAGAGCTCAGGTCAGAACTTCCGTTCAGCAGAGAGATGACGGCTCGACTTTTGGTGTGTCCCCTTTAGAGGATCTTTTTTACAACAGCAATGATTATCAATTTTATTGTTTCATCATTTTTGCTGAGGGCGGTGCTATATTTCAAGCAAGCAGTAAAGTATTCTCCGGGGAATAGGCCATTGCTTCCGCAAAATCAGAAGTCCCGGGATAATACCCCAGATATCACTGAGTATAAAGACCTAGTATCTCAGAAAGAGGGATCCTTCAAACGAAATTTCAGGGGTTACCTATATATCCAAGTAGTATTCCCCACGAAATAAGTAAGTTTGAATTTATGTTTATATCCCGAAAAAAGCTTACTAAATGTGTAAAAACCTATTGGCATATCATCAGTGAGACTGTTTAACGCTATTTAATCATTACATTTCTTTAGCATACTGTAACTGTCTACTGATGTACTATCATTTCCTCTTCTATAACACAAAAACTCAATTTTGAATTTTATCATGTTTTTGTCTTTTTCAAATTTTCAAATGTTTTTGGATTTTCATAACTTTTTCTTACTCCCCCTAAAATGCAAACACATTTAAAAGAAATTTGAAAACAAACTATACAAGTAAATTTGACAACCGATATCAAATCGCTTCAATTCGCCATCCACTTGGCATAAACAATCAGAACTTCCCCTTACAACAAACTATTTTCCCATTGTGATTTCAAAACATTTAAGTTTGTTTTAATCAAATGGTTTTTCCGGAAAATAAGTTTTGTTGATTGATTTTACCACTTATAGGTATTAAAACTTGTAGATTAGGGGTTCATCATATTGTTTCCAAAACACTTGTAAGAATGGTCCAATCAAGTTCAACCTAATGACCTTGATTTTACCACTTGTAAGTATGCATAATCAAACCAAATATAAAGAATGATGCCGATTCATGCTCCACGATTACCAACTTGGGAGCTCCGGCAAGTCCAGGATTTTACTGTTCGTAATAGGTACCATCCCAGTCACAAACCAGGGATGGCTCAACTTTACCTTGCTTCTTTGTTTTCTTCTCGTAAAATTCCTTGACCCCTTTTACCTTCCTGTCAACCATTTTTCCAAAAATGTTATGTACTTTGGAATTAAAAGCTTTTTCAACATCAAAATCTTTCTTTTCAGGAAAGAATTGATTTGAAATCTCAACTTTTCCAACTTTTTGTTTAAAATTTTCAGCCTTCAATGGTGGAAAATTTGCATCATCCATTGGAGGAACTGAATTTTCACCTTTTGATTCAATCAGTGGCTCCTCTGACTTTGTGGAATCAGATTCATCGCCAGAAGATAGCTCCTCTGATTTTGACGAATCAGAATCATTGCTAGAACTATCCTCAGATTTCTTAACAACCCATTTTTGGTTGTCAAGATTTGCCCTTTTCTTGTAAAATCTGTTTGAACATTCACCAATCTCAAAAATTGAATTTTTAAAAAATTTAGTTCTATCAATTGGTGGTTCAAACACAACTTCTTTATCTTTCAGTTTACGAGAAACTCCCTGTTTTGATTGTATTGCTTTGGAACAATTCTTGGTAATATGACCAACAGGGTTGCATTGGAAACAGGTTCTCGTTTCTTTCATCTGGTCAGCAGTCTTCATCTCTTCTTGCTTCTTCGCAAGGAATTCTCTGTTTGATTGTCTCCAGAATTCTTTCTTTTCTTCTTCTTCTGCTGATGTTCCTGAAACAAATGTCATTTTTGATTTAAAATCTCTAACATATTTTTCATTTTTATAATTTTCTAGTGGAATAAAACCAAGACCTTTCTTTTTGAAATTACCGTTATGGTTTGGTTTCTTTTGATAACCAGAACCAGAACCGTAACCTTTTTTCTTGTTCAATCTTTGTTGTACTCTTGAGGTGTATTTTTTAGGTTTTTCAGTAAGATTTACATCTTTTATTTCATAAATATTAATTTCTGTTAGTTTGAAAACCTTTTTGATCATTTCAGGTTTGACATCTCTTATTGGAAATTCCTCATCAGAATATAATTTGTCCGAATCATTCAAAGTATATGCCACTTTAAATGTTTCATCATTCAAATTAGATTTTGATAACATGAATTCTTTGTTGTAAATTCTTTTGCCCTGTTTGTCGGTTTGACTCGGAGTGCTGGACTCAAACTTTGACTCCGACATAGACTCTGACTTTGACTCCTCAGTTTCATCGTTATCTAACACATGATCCACCACTTTCTTCATCAATTGAGATTGTTGATCAGTGTCAGACGATGTGAACATGACATCAATATTTTCTGGCAAATTAACTGATGGTTCAGACTCAGACTCCCACTGTAAGTTTGTTGCCTTTTTTACTCTTTCTGAATTTGGATTTCTCGGAGAATATCCATTTTCAAGCGGGGGTGGACACTTGTTGTAACTGACACCTTGTTTCTTACCAGATGTCTTTTCTTTAGTATCCTTCTTCTTTTCCTTTTTCTTTTCAGGAGTCTTTTCTTCATAAGTCTTTTGTTCTTTAATTACTTAATCATCCTCAAATACCTTCATGCCTTTAACAGTTGGATAAATCATGTCAATGACATAAGAAGTACATGAGTAACTTTTCAACAAACGATTAACTCTTTCTGTTTCAATTCTTTGTGTCTCCAGTTTCTGTTCAAGCACAACACACTTTTCAATGTAATTGTTCACCACTTTTTGCTTTATCATGAAAGCTCCTTGAAGTGTCTTCATGGCTGTTGCTTGTTCTTCACTTGATTGATTATACTGATTCATGGCCTTGTTCAGAACATCATAAGATTCCTTCAACCTGTTTATGTTGTTAATCAATTCGCTGTTTTTCTTTTTCATGATCTCACAGGTTTCAAATTTTGATGGAATCTCTTTTACATTAGCTTTTGTGTCAACTTTAAAAACTGGAATATCTTTCAATTTCTTCCTGATCACTGGGACTCCTTCATCATCACTGCTGCCTGGTGTTTTGATTTTTTTTTTCTTTTTCTTTTTAGCTTTCTCATCTTCACTGTCACTTTCCTCCATCATTTTAAAATGAGCTGCCAATCTTCTTGCATGATACTCTCTATCACCATCACTATCTTCTTCAACTCGAGCGACAAAAGCTTTTTGATGTGAAGTTTTGTTTGGATCATAATCATTCCAACTGAAATTTGCCCAGCTAAAGCCTTCTGGCAATTTTTCATCATCTTGATTAATCAAGCATGCTTTGTTGTCGGCTGAAACATATTTGTCCCAACTAAAATCTTCTTGATTCACCAAACATGCTCTCTTTGAAGATTCTTCAATCACTTTCCTTCCATGTGCCACTTGTGGTTCTTGTTGTTGTTGAGTAACTTGATGATAGATGGCTTTCCGATAGTAATCATTGTTGTTAAACAGATTTTGAGCTCCACTTGCTTCGCGATTAGTGCACTCCCTCTTGAAATGTCCTTTTTCCCTGCAACGAAAACAAGTAACTTTAGATTTATCAAAACCTAAAGTAGAAACATTAGCATCACGTAAATCATCTCTTCCTGTGATCTGCTTAAATTTCTCAGCTCGTCTCAACGCACTTGCCAAACACCATTTAATATCCATTAATTCCATTTCCTCAGCATCGATCTGATCGTAATCCTCTTTTGTAAGCATTGGATTCCCGATTCGACCTGCAACAAAACTACCATATGATTCCAACACGGTTCCCAACAAAGACATGTGACTCTTAGCAACTTCGGCTGAATAATCCTCATCATTCTCCAGATTCAGTACAATGTTGCATTGTAGCTTCTTGCCATTCTTTGTTGCTGAAATGTTCTGATCAAATGATGGAAATGATGAAAAACTTGTGTTGCTATTTGATCCTTTTGATGTGTGACAACCCTCACCAAACCAGGTATTCGTACGAATTAATTAATATTTAATTACTGCTTAATTACTGTGCTTGCTTACAACTGTGATTAAACTGCTTACTGATTTCTGATACATACATGCTCATGCATCACATTTTATACTGTCACTCTTTTATTTACACGCAAACATCAGTGACAACCTTGATGCACCAAAAGCACAGTGAGCACACTATACGGATAACCCAGTAAACATGCTGACATAACCAGCATCAGGCAGTTACTGTCTCTGAGGCCATTACGAGCCGGGAATAGTATACTACACTAGTATGGAGTGTAGGGAAGTGAGGACCATAAAACGGCGTCACTAGGTGATAGTTACAGTGCCGGGAAGTGCCTAAAACATACTTTAAATGCAGAATCCTGCATCGTTTAATAAAATTCAGCATTGTAAAATATATATAGTGCAGAAACATGACAGAATAGTCCTGTATACTTTCCTAAGGGCCGGGAATAAATTGTGTTACAAAAATATATATAAAAGACCCTATGTGGAATAATTAAACGCTTTAACGGAACAGTGTCCGACAGGATAACCGGACATTACCTGAAACACTAAATTTTTGTCATGGACATAGTTTTTATTATTTTTGGCTAGTCATTGTTCCCGTATACCATAACACCCCCCTAAATATCAACATACTAGCATATGGAATTATGTATTTGGGATTTAACTAGTACTTACTTATTAGTTGCAAATATTTACAATTAGCCCCCTTTCATAACCAAAAATCGGTCCCAAGGACCCACAAATATCCACCAACATATCTTCCTAGATTTGTTCTTTATATTTTATTTGATTTGTTTCTTGTTATCTTGAACAAAATATAGTGAATATCATTATAAGTATGACAAACATCCTATCATATCTTTCACTAAGATCACACCCTCATTCCTTACATCTCTCTCTCTCTTCGGTTCCACCCCATAACCGAAACCCATCACCACCACTTCCATCATCCACCTCTTCCATTGTCAAGTTCATTCCAAGCTTTGAAGGTGAATCTATGGAAGTTGCATCTTGAAGGGTTTCAAAGGAGCTTGTTTCAAGACTTTTCACCATCTTTTTCTTACCAACTTTGCACTAGATTCATCCCTAGCTATAAGCTAGTAGTAAGTCCTTTGTTACCCTCTTGTTAATTTTGTTTCATCTCGTTTCTATGATCAAAAGGTGTAGTATGTTTAAAATCACTAAAGTGTCAAGAACTAGTAGATGAACATAAAAGTTTATATGAAATTTGCATATAAAAAGTTTACTTATGATTGATACATAAAGATGAAAACTTGATGGTTTAAGGTTGGTTAATACATATATGATGTTTGATAGTCAAACTTTGATAAACCCGTTGTTCGAACACTTGTTAATACGATTTAGTAATATTTAAACCACAAAACAACATGCTGAGTTACTTTTTCAGCCGTCTTCAACAGGCTGTAAACAGACTTTAATAAATCGAAAAACGGAATTTCTGAAGCCTAAATTGTGTATTTTTGAAAAACTGATCAAATGGAATTGGAATCGTAATTTTTCGAGGTGGTTTACTATTTTTAAAGCGTCGTTTTCTAACAGCAGCTCAAGCTGTATTTTTCCTGCTGAAAAAGTGTGTTGTTTTCGGAGACATAACTTGAAAACTGAGTAGAGTTAGATCATGAAATTTTTACCAAAGATGGTCACTGATGTATTTGTGACCCCCAACAGGAATTTCGTTAAAAGGACTTACGATAAATTTTAGATGATTTATCTCGTAGACTGCGATCAGAATGTAACAAATCTAATTATAGTTCGGTAGACCATTTTCTATAAATTACTGATAATGAACTGGACCCCGATATTTTTACACAATAATTTTTGGGTCGATTAGGACGTTCTGTAAAAATTTGGGAATTTTTGGAATAAGTTAAGTATTTTATTTAATCATCCGAAAACAGTCCAGTTTTTCATATATTGAAACTGAAACGACAAAGGTAGTATTTTGCGTGTCAGAATGTAAGGGTTGATTGTTGATGATCATGGTTTGATTTCAAAAAGAAAACGATGTGCGTATTAGCACGGGCACCCCCATTTTTAGGGGAAACTCTGGCAAATTTTTCTAAAAATCCCAAGACTTAGAAAAATTATTTTTTCTAACGAGTATGTCTAACTTTATTTCTCGGAAGTAAACCTCGCCATGAGTTTTGATACAAAACTTCAAAGTGTCGGAAATGAGACTTAAAAATATATATATATATATATATATTGTCAATACTCTAAGTCACCGAATACATAATACTTGAAAAGTGTGGATACGGAATAGTTACCTAACTATTCTTCTTTGAGTTAAAATAATTATTATTATTTTGACAAAGTATAACATCATGAAACGTAACTCAAAACCCTAATTACTAAGCTAAGGCACGGCCCGTTCGTCTAATAGATATTAGTACGTGTAGGTGTCGTGTTGCAGACCAAGTTTTGAGATTGCTGTTATCGAGGACGCACTACAGTGAGTTCATGCTCCCCTTTTTTCTCTTAACTGTTTTCAGTTTTACAACTTCGGGGGTGAAATACATGTTACATACTGATTACAAACGTTTTATACACGGTATGATTAGCTAAGGAACTTACTACTAGATCACGTGAATGGATAGGCTATTATCGTAAGACCATTAATCCTTGTATAAGGACCAAGAGGCATGAGTGACAGATCTATCGGGTGTTGCGAGCCCCACACATGGGCCAGCGTGTGGCTGCATGTGGTGACTATGTCGTTCCGCCGGAAGGACCGGTATGAAATCCGCGTTACAGGTTTGAGTGCTTCCTAGGCCATGTCACATATTAATGTATTAGCTACACATTAATCGATCTCTTTTTCCTTACTGCTACATACCAAGAACATACATTTATACGGGTACATTTTTAACGATTTATACATACCCACTTACACATGAACTCGCTCAACTTTATGTTGATTTTTCAAACTACATGTATTTCAGGAAACTAATGGATCTGGCACGGTATGCACGTATTTTCAAGCTGCGTTTGAATAAAGAAGACACCCAGGGTTTAGAAGGTGTAACCTCTTCCTGGACGGGTTACATACCCCTAAACCTAGTTTTGTTTAAAGTCTTTTGCTAAGTCTTTATGAACTCAATTAAACCAAGTTAAGGTTTGTAAACTTATTTTGTGATTGTTGAAAATGGGATTTTTCTAACTTTATTAATGGATGATTAACTCATGTTTTTATCATATAGCATTGTTATGATTGTTGCTATGGTATTAAGAAGTCACACCAAATAAACCCACTCTTCTGCAAAGCCAGGGTGTGACATGATGATCCACCAGATGAACTTTTAGCATTGAATGCTGTCTCAACCTTCGGTGACATGTTGGTGGATTTATCACTGACACCACCTTTGAAGTAAAGTCCAATGTCTTGTTCACCGTCGAAATCTTTCATTCTTGAAATCTTTCTCTGTTCCATCTCCTGAGCCTCAATCTTTTCAATGAATTTGCTCAATGTTAGATTGCTAAAACCTTTCTTGTTCCTCAACATCATAAGATATGTGCCCCAAGTCTCATATGGCAACGCATCAGCCAATTTTTCGATCAACTCTTCATTATCTTTGTCGATGCTTAACCTCTTCATGTTTGCTAACAAGTTGCAGTATCTTTCAATAATCTTTTTGTGCTTTCATTCTTCAAACCACGAAACAAGTCAAATTCTTTCTTCAAAAGTGACTTTTTGTTTTTAACCATTTCTTGACTTCCAACAAACTTTGATCTCAATGCTTTCCAAATAGAATATGCACTCCCACTGTGTTGCAATAGCACCAAGATATCTTCCTTAATAGCTTGTTGTTGTAGTAGATTGAGCATCATCTTTTCATTTTTGTATTTCTTTCTATCATCTGCACTCATATCTTTGATAGCAACCACTTCTTCGTCAACATCCGTCGGTCTAATGTATTTTGTTTCAATACATTCCCAAGCATCCAAATAATTTGCTTGAACCCAGTTTTCAAACCGTCCTTCCCAACCTTTATACTCCTCGATGTTCATGAGTTTAGGCGGTTTTTGCATCGTCCACGTTTCATTTTCCAGCATTGTGTTCTGTGCAAGAGTAATCGGGGTAACCGGAGTAGCAAATGCGTTGAAAAATTCTTCGTCAGACATTTTCAAATGAGATTAGATCCAAGCGATATTAGGTCCAAGCGAAATTAACCTGCACTCAACCTTCAAACGAGATTAGATAAACTTCAAACAGAATCAGGTAATTCTGTGCGGAATTACTCAGATTTCAAACGAAATTATCCAAAACTAGTAAATCTGTGTGAAATTAGTGTACAATTTCAAACGAAATTAGGTGATGTCATCATTTTCGAATATAATTTCAAACGAAATTACCAATATTTTCAGTTTTAGATTGAATTATGGTCTACTTCTCTCAAGGATTCTTTAAAACACTGTTTTGCTTGTAATATATGAAATTCAGATTATTTTAATTGTGAAATCTTTTTCAAATGATAAAAGAAGGTGTAGAAGTAAGAAAACAAGGTGAAATCAGGCTGATATCTACAGAACTCCTCCTCCTGAGCTCTGATACCACATGTAGGATCGTTTTCAGACCCGAACGAGTCGATCAGAGGTGTTCTACTCAAAATGAAAGGCGGAAAGAGACATGATGAGTTGAATTTAGCAAGATATCACTTTTAGCTGTCGTTTATATTGATCTGGAACAGTTTTACAGCAAGACGACACTTCGACAGAGCTTCGCTGTCGGAAAACCTCTAAGTATTTTCGTACCAAATGACATGAGATCACATCTATATATAGTATCTCTAATTCCGCATGAAACATACTTCAAACGGAAACATTTCAAACGATATTAGAATTCAAACGGAATTACCATGTAATTCCGTACGGAATTACAAGTCCTCTCTTCAAACGAAATTAGGGTCTTTCATGCGAAATTAACTTTAGACTTGATTTCTCGATCTTCATGTCATCATCAATGCAAGACTCGATACAAGACGAAGTCGACAGACGCATGCACCAACAAAGCAGAAACAGTCTGATAGCACCACTGAGAAAAAGGGCAAGAAGGCTGCTGAGTCTTCTAAGAAATCAAAGAAGCGCAAGGCTTCCAAAAATTTCAGCGTTACTGCTCAGACTAACCAGGCTGCTCCTAATCAGGCAACACAGAATCAGGCTGCACAACCAGCTGCCAAGAGGCAGTATGCTGGGAATGCACCTCTGTGCAACAGATGTAACAGCCATCACCAGCCACAGTTGCAATGCCACATCTGCACGAATTGTGGCAAGTCTGGTCATCTTGCAAACACCTGCCGTTTTGCTCCAAACCAAAATCAGGCAGCTCAAAACCAAGTTGTGCAAAACCCTGCCCAGAATCCTGCACGACCTCACTTTCCGCCTGGTTCGTGTTACAATTGTGGGGATCTGACCCACTACAGGAACAACTGCCCGAGGTTGGCAAACGCAAATTAGGCACCAGCTCGTGGTAGAGCTTTTAATCTGAATGCAAATGAGGCGCATGCGGATAACGAAGTGGTGAACGGTACGTTCCTTGTTAACAACCATCCTGCTTCTGTTCTATTTGATTCGGGTGCCGATAAGAGTTTTGTGTCCTTTGCATTTGATCCTTTGCTTGCGATGACTAGAACAAAACTAGGAAAGCCCTTGACAGTAGAAGTAGCTAGTGGTGAACCTGTTGTACTCGACTCGGTTCTTCGAAATTGCCAGTTGAATCTCAATAACCATCTTTTCCCTATTGACCTCACACCGATGCAACTCGGGAGCTTTGATGTAATAGTAGGAATGGATTGGTTATCCAAATACCATGCTGAGGTGGTATGTTTTGAGAAGTTGGTCCGTATACCGCTATCGACTGGTGAGATCTTAGAAGTTCGTGGGGAGAAACCTGCTAGTAGCCTTAAGCTTATGTCTTGTACCCAAGCCCGCAAATATCTACGAAAGAAATATGTTTCTTTCTTGGCACATGTTGTAGAGGAGAAAGGCAAGGGTAAGGCTATCCAAGATATCCCTGTTGTGCGGGATTATCCTGAGGTATTTCCTGAAGAATTACCTGGTTTACCCCCTGTACGCCAAGTTGAGTTCCGCATTGATCTTGTACCTGGTGCAAATCCTATTGCTAAGTCACCTTATCGTCTTGCACCGTCTGAGATGCAAGAGTTATCTAAGCAGCTTCAGGAGCTATCTGACAAAGGATTCATTCGTCCAAACTTTTCCCCTTGGGGCGCTCCTGTCCTATTTGTGAAAAAGAAAAATGGATCATTCAGGATGTGTATCGATTACCGTGAGCTTAACAAGCTTACCATCAAGAATCGATATCCCCTACCTCGCATTGACGATCTCTTTGATCAGCTACAGGGCACTACTTGCTTTTCGAAGATTGATCTATGTTCTGGGTATCATCAACTTCGAGTTCTCGAAGAAGATATTCCCAAGACAGCTTTTCGTACGCGTTATGGTCATTATGAGTTTACAGTTATGCCTTTTGGTTTAACAAATGCTCCTGCTGTTTTCATGGACTTGACTAATAGGGTTTGTAAGCCTTATTTGGACAAGTTCATCATTGTTTTCATTGATGACATTTTGATCTATTCTAAGACTCGAGCTGATCATGAGCAGCATCTTCATATTACAATGGAGCTCCTAAAGAAAGAACAACTTTTCGCCAAATTCTCCAAGTGCGAATTCTAGCTTATGGAAGTTCAATTTTTGGGGCACATCGTCAACGAACAAGGTATTCATGTAGATCCCGCCAAAATCAGTGCAATTAAGGATTGGGATACTCCTACTACTCCTACTGAGGTTCGTTCATTTCTTGGTCTAGCGGGTTATTACCGCCGTTTCATTGAAAACTTCTCCAAGATTGTGGTTCCTCTCACTGCATTAACTCAGAAGAATAAACCTTTTGAGTGGGGATCCAAATAGGAAGAAGCTTTCCAGACCTTGAAACAGAAACTCTGTGATGCACCTATTATATCTTTGCCCGAGGGTAACGACGATTTTGTCGTGTATTGTGATGCATCTAATTTAGGCCTTGGCTGCGTTCTTATGCAAAGAAACAAAGTTATAGCCTATGCATCAAGACAGCTGAAGGTACACGAGAAGAACTACACCACTCATGATCTTGAGTTAGGTGCAGTAGTCTTTGCTCTCAAAATCTGGAGACACTACCTTTACGGTACAAAGTGTGTAGTGTTCACTGACCACAAGAGTCTCCAGCATATCTTCAATCAGAAAGAACTAAACATGAGGGAACGACGTTGGGTTGAACTCCTAAACGACTACGACTGCGAAATTCGCTACCATCCTGGTAAGGAGAATGTCGTGGCTGATGCATTAAGTAGTAAGGAACATGTCAAGCTTCACTGTGTTCAGGTTTGGTCTGACATTCAAACCCGCATAATTCAGGCTCAACATACTTGTGTTACACAAGACTTGATGGGTAAAGAGTTACCATGTCACACTAAGCCTGAGCTTGAACTAAAAGACTTTGGGATATTCTATTTCATGGGCCGTTTGTGGGTCCCAAGTATAGACGATCTTCGCACCTTGCTTATGGATGAAGCTCATAAGTCTCGTTATTCTATTCATCCTGGTGCAGAAAAGATGTATAAGGATCTTCGAACCCAGTATTGGTGGTCGGGTATGAAGAAAGACATTGCCTTATATGTTTCCAAATGCCTTACTTGTCTTAAAGTTAAGGCAGAACATCAACATCCCTCTGGATTATTGGAGCAACCAGAGATTCCGGTTTGGAAATGGGAAAACATTTCTATGGATCTCATTACCAAGTTACCGCGCACTAAAGAGGTCACGACGCCATTTGGGTTGTTGATCGTCTTACAAAGTCAGCACATTTCTTGCCGATTCGTGAGGATCTATTTGCTGACAAGCTTGCCAAGATATATGTAGATGAGATTGTATCTCGACATGGTGTTCCGTTGAACATTATATCTGACAGAGATGCTCGATTCTCGTCTCGCTTTTGGAGAACCGTGCAATCTGCCATGGGTACCCAGCTCCATTTAAGCACAGCATACCATCCGCAGACAGATGGTCAATCTGAGAGAACAATCCAGACACTGGAGGATATGCTTAGAGCATGTGTGATTGACTTTGGTGATAGTTGGGATTCGCATCTACCTTTGATCGAATTCTCCTTCAACAATAGTTATCACTCTAGCATCAATATGGCTCCATTTGAAGCTTTATACGGTGGAAAATGTCGTTCACCAGTCCGCTGGAATGAGATAGGTGAAGCTCAGCTTACTGGACCTGAACTCATTCTAGAGACTACAGATAAGGTCAAGAAGATTCGTGATAACCTACAGACAGCTAGCTAGAAGCAGTCAAAAGAATTACGCGGATCGACGACGCAAGCCCTTAGAATTTCAAGTCGGTGATCACGTCCTACTCAAGGTATCTCCTTGGAAAGGTGTGATTAGATTTGGAAAGAAAGGAAAACTTGCACCACGCTATGTTGGACCATTCAAGATCGTTGAAAGAATCGAAAAAGTAGCCTACAGACTTGAGCTACCTCCTGAACTTGGAAATGTTCATCCAACATTCCACGTGTCCAATCTTAAAAAGTGTTTAGCTGATGAGAACCTCCACATACCACTTGATGAAATTCGTGTTGATAACACGATGCACTTCGTTGAGAAACCTTTGGAAATAATGGACCGTGAAGTCAAAAAGCTCAAACACAAGCGCATTCCAATTGTCAAAGTTCACTGGGAATCTAAACGGGGCCCAAAGTTTACTTGGGAACGTGAAGATCAGATGAAAGCGAAATATCCACATCTATTCTCACAAGTTTCCTCTAAATAAAATTCGGGACGAAATTTCCGGAAGTAGGGGAGACTGTGACATCTGTGCTTGTAATATCATTGTACAAACTCTGAACAATACAATATTAATAAAACAATGAGTTTTGATTCCCAATGTTTGTCATTTATGTTTGATTTTATGCACGTGTTGGTTTTTTATTGATTTTAAACTCTATATCGCTTTCTGGGAAGTTATACGCGAACTGGTGCGTAAACGCGATCAGTTAAAGGTGACAAACACTCCGGAACAACAACATAAGCTTAAAATACCTTAAATAACCTTTACATAACTTAGAAATAAGTTTTGAAGGCTTTGGTATGGCAAAAACAAGTTTATTCGCTCTCAGGGACTATTTGCGTCAAACTGCAAAAGTCGGCCTTTTCGTAAGGCAACGTACAGTCCAGAACATGATCATAAGTTAAACATACCATATATAACCTAAACATGGCTTAGAAATAAGCTTTGATAGGTTCGATGTGCGAAAACATGCTTATATGACCTTACAGGGGCTAAAAGTGTCAAAAACGGTGTAAGTTTGCATTTTCGCGCATATCTTATGTTCTGACCACATCTGGACACCCAAAAATTTATGTAATCATTAAAATATTTTATTTTAGTGATTGGCATGATAAAATTCCATTCGTCGCTCAATTTGGATCGATTTTGCGTTCGTTACGTCTTCCGTCGTAATTAACCGAACAACGCGATCGTACGACCAAACGAACCGACATCCGAGATATTTTTGAGCATTTTTTGAGTTCCCAATACTTTAACTTCATTTGAGAGCCTTGATATGAGGTTAACGGGACTTAAACGTGTCAAAAATGAGTCGAAATGCAAGTTTTACAAGTTCAGGGGCTAAAACTGACAATATGCCAAAGTGGCCCAAGCGGCCCGTGTAAGCCTGGCCTTATCCTTACGCGGCCCGCGTCAGTGTTACAGATCAGAAAAATTGAATCTGGTCATTTGGATCGATTTTGATGGTTTTGATCTCTAGTTTTACATGCTATGGGCTGGTTTGTGTGGAGAACAAGTCCCCCAATCAGTCTTTAACATTTGTATGGCCTAGATCATTCCCTCCTTGCCAAGAAATGATCCTAACGGTTTGCGAAAAACTATATAAGGCCATGTCCCTCATTTATTTTCCTCACATTTGGTCTGAGATTTCTCGAAGTGGTTGTGATTATTCACTACCTACCTGAGAATACTTAAAACCAAATCTATTTGGACCCTTTGTAAGTCCTCTTTCGTTCTTTTATCGCTTTCTAGCTTAAAAGTCAAACTCTGTTTGACTTTCAGCTTTGACCACGAGATGGTCAACGAGAAGTTCGTTTGAACTTCGCAACGTGAGCGTAATCACGATGGTTATAGTCCCCTGTGACTATCCCTACTGATTACCACGTTGACTAGGTGTAGTGACGAGTCAAAGTTTCGGTCAAAATGCGTTTTAGCACGCATTTTGCAACGAAACTACTTTTAGGTATCAAAACATTTTGTTTTGATACCAAATCAGTTTTCTAAGTAGGTTAAACATGTTTGGCATGTTTAACTCGTCACTATTAGTTTCGTGCTTGTTTAGGGTCGTAAGTTAAGTGGTCTAAACAACCACTTACACTTTCGAACCCGGCCCGTTTGGTCGATCATTAGGATCCGACCAAGCTTGATTAGTGATCATAGTTGTATAGGGAATAACCTCAGAGGTTATACCTTATGATCACATAGGATTGGTTAGTCATTTGCTAGTTAGCTTGTATGCCCATAGGAAATGACCAAAATGCCCTTTTTGAAGCATAAATCCGTATTTTGCTTATATGAACATATTTTTGACATATAATCTGATTTAGTAACATGTTTAGGCATAATTGGGCAAGTAAGACTTTTCATAGCACATTGTTAACCATCCGAACATAGTTTTACGCAAACGACGCATTCTAGTCGCTTAAACTACCATAATGGGTCGAAACGGGTCAAAAGCACTTAGGTAGACTTTCAAATCAGAATGTAAGGTCTATTAAATCATACCATATGAGTTCAAATACTCATTTGATTTATAGAACCTCATTCTATCCTATCTCCCGATTTAGGATACGTTTATTAACATAGTTACCTATATTAGGTGCCGGTTGATTCGTGATCTTTGAAGCCTTATTTGGTCTTATTCTCAAGACAATTAGGCAATCCCAAGTGAGTACATAGTTCCCCTCTTTTACCGCTTTCAAATATTTTGGGGTGATACACATGCACATACGTGTTACTTTCGTGCTTTTCATGCTTTTATGACATAAACATGTTAGTTTCACCTAGAACACTTATAGTACATGCTTTCAATTATGTTTTGCTATGTATGTTAAGCATGCTAGCACATTGATTTATTACACACTTGTTGCATATGTTTACTTAGCATATGGAACACATTGTTTTACATGACATTTCTGCTATGTAGGTTTACTGAGCATGCTAGCACATTGGTTTACATGAACATTTCTACTAGGCATGTTTACTTAGCATTCCTAGTACATGGTTTTCATAGCATGCTTACACTGGTTATGACATTTGGTGTGTTTAATCGGGACAATAATACATTCATTAACATTGATCACGCCGCTCGGTAGTATGTAATGGTACCATAGGAATTGACAACTCCCATTTCCGACTTCCTAGGTTTGTTTGGAAGTTGGGAATGACAGAATCCGACTACATAACTTAGATAAACCTTTAATTTGTTTAAAGGTTTGTCGCCACAGTCGCAAGGCTTAAATGTATGCGATTAACATTACTGCATAAATGTTTGTAATCATAAAGCATTGTTTTCTGCAAAACATAACATTTGATTTAAACTTAGGTTTATTCAAAAACCTTGTTTTGTACATTTTTCCTATGGTTGAGTAATTACTTGTTATTCACCATACATGACATTTGTTTCACATTGACATTATCACATAGTTTAAGTAGGTACTTGCTACTTGCTATGCATTTCATTTTGTTATACATGATACATGTTACACATGACATTGGACATGGTTTATACATAAACATTTTTGACATTAAACAAGACATTTTGGTTAGTTATTGATAAGTGACTTATGTAACGGGGCTATGTGTTATATGATAAAAGCATGGTGGATACGCCGCTGGTACTTCCTATATATAAGTGCTTTTATTATATTATACATTGTTGCGTTATCTAAACCACTTGGGCAAGACATGAAACATTTTATACAAGAACATGACATTGTTTTACAAATTACATATTTTATACAAATTCACTTTTACTTGGTTATTCATTTAACCATGCATTGTTCTTTCATCATCATTGATTTTCATATCGATTTTCATATGATTTCATAAAACAATTTACAAGGTTCATGACTACATTTTGTTAAACACTTTTTAAACCACAAGTCATGAATCCTGCATAAACAAAACCTATGTATCTCGCAGGCATTTTTATGCTGACGTACCTATGTTTTTTACATGTGTTTCAGGTGCTAATGCATGATGATGTTTGTGCTTCACTTAGGCGGACTCGGGCCTTAGTGACTTAAAAGACAGTTATTATGTTGTTTTAGCTTAAACTCAAAGATAATGTAAACTTTAATCTTAATAATACATAACTTTAATTACCATGGTTGCTGAAACAATAATTCTGTCGCATCACTCCCCGACGTTTCCGCCGCGGTTTGTTGTTTTACGCGGTCGGGGTGTGACACAGAAACTGATATGATCCTCTTATACAAACTCACAAAAATATTGTCTGTAAATATTTCATTTTACTGCATTTCATCTATAATCAAAAATCCAAAAAGATTTTCAGTGTGTTTTAGCATAAAATTTTGAAAAATACAAAAAGATTTTCGATAACTGATAGTGAAAAGCTGATTTTCAAAATTCCGAGTGCTAAACATGATGAGCAATTTTGGGTTGGGAGATGTTTGAAAAAATTTAAATGTTTTTGCTTACAAGTGGTCATCAGAAATTTTAAGTGACAAAATCAGTATAAGTGTGTATCTACAAGTGGTAAGCAGAGAATAAATTTGTCAAATTTTAAAATTTGTGAAATTTATTTTGAGGTAGAGAATGTGCAGGTAAGCCAGGTTTCGATTCCTGAAGAGTCTATGAGTAGAGAGAGCCAGGTTTCGATCCTGAGCAGGTTGTGAGCCAGGACACGTTCTTGAACCTGTGAAAGCCAGACTACGATCCCAAGTACAAGTTAAGGGGAAGTCTGTTAACAAAGGAGAGTTTGAAGATTGTAGAGCCAAGTTCAGATCCTGACGTTCACGCAAATTGATGATGCTGATGAACTTAAGGAATCAAGAGATCTGATCAAAAGAATTAAAGTGAGGAAAGGCCAGGTCGAGATTCTAGAGTTAGAAAGAAGATAGAGCTAGGATCACGATTCTGGGAATGACAGAGAAGTTAAAGAGAATAGAGCCACGAGCTTGATCTTGGATACTACAAGAAAGTGTTAAATCAACATCCGAGGGGAGGTTAGTCGATGAAAGAGCCCAAAGACTGATAAAGACTGGAGACTGTGAAGACTCGACACTGAAGACTTCGTCAACATCCGAGGGGGAGTCTGTTGTTGCATACGTCTGTCGACTTCGTCTTGTATCGAGTCTTGTATTAGAAATGTTAGATCAGGGCACGTTGTACAGAAAAATTAGGGTTTAGATGTGTTTGTGCTATTTCGCACGAAATAGCAAAGTGCTATTTCGTACGAAATTACCAACTACGAAATAGCAGATTGTGATTTCGTGCGAAATCACACCTCTATAAATACCCTTCATGTCAAGTCATTTGTAACGAAATTAGATTCCGGTACCGAACTGCTGCCGAAGTGTCGTCTGATTGTAATCATTGTTAGATCAATATACAAGACAGATTTAAGTGAATCAAGCTGTTTCCAAGTCTATTTCATTGTTTCCGCCTTTGAAATGGATTAGAACTCTTCTGAACGACTCGTTTGGGTCACAAAACGATCCTACAAAAGAATTGCTGAAAAGAATGTGGTTCAGATTATAACTGACAATGGAAGTAACTTCAAGTCAGCAGGTTAGTTTAAATGTTCATGTTTTCTATACTTTTTAGCATAGTATAATCATCATTTATTTTTCATCACATTCCTTAGGCATAATGTTAATGGCGAAGAGGAAAAGTCTTTTTTGGACACCTTGTTCTGTCCACTGTCTGGATTTAATGCTTGAAGATATTGGTAAGATTGAGAAGGTGAAAAAAACAATTGAAAAGGGTATTTTTTTGGTTGGTTATATATATAACCACAGTATTGTTCTAAACATGATGAGAGAATATACAAAAAATGCTGAGTTAGCAAGATGTGGAGTAACCAGGTTTGCAACAACGTTTCTCACCTTACAAAGCTTGCAAAAGCAAAAACCGGCGTTGAGAAACATGTTCGCAAGTGAACAATGGACCAGCGGAAAATGGGCTAAAGAACGAAAAGGACAAAGAGCTAATGACATAGTTTTTACTCCAACATTCTGGAGCAATGTCCTTTTTACTCTCAAAATCATGGGCCCTCTTGTGAAAGTGCTTCAGCTTGTGGACAATGAGAAGAAACCCGCGATGGGATATGTGTATGAAGCCATGGAAAGGGCCAAACTTGCAATTGCAGCAGCTTTGGGAAATATAGCAATGAATACATTCTTGTGTCCGAGATAATTGACAAAAGGTGGAATTGTACATTTCATCATCCCTTGCACGCATCGGGTTACTACTTGAACCCGGAGTTTTATTGCTACAATGAGACGATTGAGAGTGACAAGGAAGTAACAGTTGGATTGCACGATTGCATTAACAGACTTGTCCCTGAGAAGGCCAAGCAAGATTTGATCATGGCTGAATTAATTCAGTGGATTAACCAGGAGGGCTTTTTTGGTTTAGAAAGTGCAAAAAGACAACATGGTAAAATAGCTCCTGGTATG
Source organism: Helianthus tuberosus (assembly GCA_030545235.1). Classification (NCBI taxonomy): domain Eukaryota; kingdom Viridiplantae; phylum Streptophyta; class Magnoliopsida; order Asterales; family Asteraceae; genus Helianthus; species Helianthus tuberosus. Next base: position 68,913,871 of record CM060385.1, on the reverse strand, counting down.
TTATCTTGCTTTTATTTATTTATGTATTATATTTTAAAAAATAATATACGTAATGAATTTCATTATATGTTACAGCTGAGTGGTGGAAATTGTATGGCAAAGGAACCCCCAATTTGCAGCAGTTGGCTATCAGGGTGCTCAGCCTAACATGTAGTGCATCCGGGTGTGATCGGAACTGGAGCACCTTTGAGCATGTAAAAGATCAAACCTTTAAAATTTATTTATGAAGTTTCATTGTTATCATCTAATATTTTTCATTCTTATCAGATTCATTCAAAGAAAAGGAATGCTAGAACACAAAAAACTGCATGATCTTGTGTATGTTAAGTACAACAACATGCTTAAGAATCGAAGTGATTCGAATGCAGCCTATGATCCGATATCCTTGGAAGAAATTGATGATAGTAACCAATGGTTAACCGGGCAGATGGCTGACGAACTGGTTTTTGATGATGATGTAAACCTGACTTGGAATGTTGTAGCAGAGGCAAGTGGTGCTGAAGAGGTTAGGCGAACAAGATCTTCTCAGCCTTCATCTTCAAAACCAGCATCTTCAAAGCGTACTTTAATTGATGAAAGATAGTGAAGAAGAAGACCAAGTGGAGGAGGCTGAACCGTATGTAATTGAAGTTGATGACACATCTGATGGTTTTCGTTATTGATGAAGATGATACTTTTGATGATTTATGAAGATCTTTTGGATTTCAAGTAACTTTTTGTTTTTGAGTTTGAACATTTTAATTTTAAGTGTTTTGTTATCTGAGACTTTTGAAGTGCTAGTATTAATGGTATTGTTTTTGTTTTGAGTGCTTTATTCCCTTAATGAACTTTTATTTTTATATTTAAGTGCGTTCTTTTTTTCTCGGGCCCACGCTTTTTTTGCGCCTGTCGCCTAGGCCCTAATCGGTGCCTATGCGCCTAGAGTGCGCTTCGCGCCTTTGATAACTATGGTTGTACTATGTATATATACTCGTTATTGTAAATCAATAGAGGCATCTTGCATACCAATCTAACAAATTCATTAGAAACAATTTAACAAATGACCCTTTACGGCTTTACCCTTATTTTTCTAAAGCTTTGAAATCTCATATATGACCTCTAACTTCAAAAATTATAGTTACTCATTTCTAGCTTAATTTATTTAGCTAAAATATTATATATGAAGAATACTATTGTTTATAAAAAAATTAAAAATAATAAATATAAATATGGGCAAAAGTAAAATTAAGCTTAAAATGTGTTATATAAAAATATGAAGTTAAAAGATGAGCATATATTATAGAACAAAGGAGATCAGACACCGCCATTTGTGTTTATCGTCTCTGTTCGTTCGATTGTCTACAGATCTGGACTTCATAGTTGTTTATCCCTATGCAGTTAATATCAGTGATATATCGGTAATATATCGGTTATCGGTCCCCATGTAAAATATCGGTGTCAATTATGGGTCAGAATATCGGTACCGATATTATCGTCGATATTATCCCTTAAAAAACTGTTTCTTCCATCTCCTCTGAATCGCCTCATATCGTCCGAGTGAAAATAAAGCTAAAGAACAAAACGTGTTGTTTTGGCTCAGGTCTGCAAATATGAAAAAAGACAAAGTGGATGGGACTCCGGCATGGCTGCATCACAACCTGTTAGGTTAATAATGAGTCAGGGACTGGAAATGTAATAATGTGTTAGTAAAGGGTCTTAGTGTTAAATAGTTGTTAGAAGTTAGTTAGTAACAGTTAGTGTTGGTTAGCTGCCTATAACTACTTGTAATCATTGTTAAGAGAAGTTAGCTATGATATTGTTGATTCTTCCCTCTCTTTTGCTTCTTCTTCAATTTGTAGCTAACAAATTGGTATCAGAGCTACTGATTCTCGGAGCTTCTGTGTATCAATCACGATCATAATTCGTCCGATTCATTCGATTCTTTGAAATTGATCATTGTTCGATCAATTTCTGTTGGTGATTTCGTTCAAAAACCTTGAATTTGATTCCTTGTTCGATCAAATTCTGTGCGATTCTTTCAATTCTCAAATTGATCTTTGTTCGATCAATTGAAATTCAATTCAAAGAAGATGGCAACAACTCGTAATCAATCAATGGAACAGAGGATGCAAGATTATGATGTAGCTTTGGTTCGTTTGGAATCAGTAGTTACCAAAAAATACGGAGAATATAGCATCCATGAAAACCCAAATGGAAAATCAAATGAATGAAATCATTCGAAGTATTCAAGCCCTGAGTAACAATCAAGGTCCACAGGCACAAGTTCAGCAGATTGTTGGTCCTTATCATAACAGCAACAATAGGCTCACAAAGATGGAATTTCCAAAGTTTAATGGGGAAAACATTGAGGGATGGATGTGCAGGGTGGAACACTTCTTTGATATTGATGATACCCCTGAAAATCTTAAGGTAAAGTTTGTAATAGTTCATTTGGAAGATATAGCTTTACTTTGGCATCAATCGTTTGTGAAATCTAGAGGGGGTAGTATTGAGGGAATGTTGTGGAATGAATACAAGGGGTTTATAGTTGCAAGATTTGGGTCAAGTCTTAATCAATATGCTATGGGTGCATTGGTTGATTTGAGAGCCATTAAACCTGAAATTGGCAATCCAGTTAAGTTGATTAGACCAAGGAATTTGCCTGAGGCATACATGTTGGCCAGAATTCAAGAAGATAATAATGCATCTTTAAGTCGATATAGTAATCCCTTCAAAACTTCATTCTCTCCGATTAATAAGCCGGTAGGAGGAACCAATATTCCATTGTTACCTGCACCATTACCTAAACCTAAGCCTATGAATGCTAGAAGATTGTCTCATAAGGAAATTGAAGAAAAGAGGGCTAAGGGGGAGTGTTTTGGGTGTAATGAGAAATATACACCTAATCACATTTGCAAGAACAAGCAGATATTCTCTATTGAAATTGTTGATATAGAAGAGGACAGTAATGACGAAAATACCCTTCATGAAATGGTGATGAATCATGTTCAGGATCCTGAACCATGCATCTCATTGAATGCAATCATGGGAGTACCTTCTTATTCTACCATGAGAGTCATTGGGGCTATTGGTACAAAACCTTTGCAAATTTTAGTAGATTCTGGATCCACTCATAATTTCTTGAATTTGGATTTGGCCTTAAGAATGAGGTGTCCTATTAAAGAAGTGGCTGAGTTGAATATCACTGTGGCAGATGGCAACAAGATGTCTTGTACTCAATTGTGTGAGAACTTTAAGTGGATGATGCAGGGAAATTGGTTTAGTGCAGATGTCATGCTTGTTCCTTTAAGCAACTATGACATGGTTTTAGGAGTTCAATGGCCACAAACCTTGAATGATATAAACTGGAATTTTAAGCAACTTACCATGAAGTTCAAGGTAGGTGATCAGTTGTTTGAATTAAAAGGTATTGGGTCAAATATAATGACATTATGCACTGCTGAAAAGATGAATGTGCTGTTGAGTGACCCTAAAGGCATAGCAAGTACACAGCTGTATAGTTTACAAGCTTTGGATGCTGAGATTTTTCAGCATGAGACAAGGGTTGTTCAAAACAATGAAAATGAAGCATTGAATTCTTTATTGAAAAATTATGATGATGTTTTTGCTGTACCTACTATTTTGCCTCCTAAAAGGGATTGTGATCACAGAATTGTTCTCAAAGATGAGAATATTACCATCAATCAAAGGGCCTATAGATATCCTGCTCACCAAAAATATGTGATTGAAAGTCTTACTCAAGAGTTGTTGGATGCTGGAACAGTAAGGAATAGTCAAAGTGCTTTTGCTTCTCCTGTAGTCCTGGTCAAAAAGAAGGATGGAACTTGGAGGTTTTGTGTGGATTATAGAAAACTGAATGAGGCAACTATAAAAGACAGGTTTCCTATTCCATTAATTGAAGAATTATTGGATGAATTGGGAGGGGCCACTGTATTTTCAAAATTGGATCTTAGGGCTGGGTATCATCAGGTGAGAATGAATGAAAAGGATATCCACAAGACTGCTTTTCGAACACACCAAAGGCTCTTTGAGTTTGTGGTCATGCCATTTGGGCTGACCAATGCTCATGCTACCTTCCAATCTATGCTACCTTTAAGTCATTAATGAGAAAAACTACACTAGTATTCTTTGATGATATTCTAGTGTATAGTCCTGATATGCAACAGCATTTGATTGACTTGGAGCAGGTGTTACAACTACTGAGGAAGGATACACTGTTTGCAAAGAAATCAAAATGTTCTTTTGCAGGGGCAAATGTGGAATATTTGGGTCATATCATTTCTGGGGCAGGAGTACAAACTGATCCTAAGAAGATTGAGGCTATCCAACAGTGGCCAGTGCCTACTAGTCTTAAACAGTTAAGAGGCTTCCTTGGGCTAGCAGGTTATTACAGAAGGTTTATCAAGTCATTTGGAATTACAACTAGACCTTTGAATGATCTTATGAAGAAAGATGGGTTCAAGTGGAACAATGATGCACAATTGGCTTTTGATCAGTTGAAAATTGCCCTAACCACTGCTCCTGTTTTGGCTCTACCTAAATTTTCTAAAGAATTCATAGTTGAAACTGATGCTTCAGCTAAAGGATTGAGGGCAGTGTTGATGCAGGAAGGCCACCCTATAGCCTTCATAAGCAAGGCTTTGTCTATCAAACAACAGTCTTTATCAGTATATGAAAAAGAGCTGTTAGCAATTCTTATGGCAGTGAAAACTTGGCATCATTATTTGATAACCAAGAAATTTCTCATAAAGACTTATCAGAAGAGTTTGAAGTATTTGCTTGATCAAAAGATCACTACTCCTCTACAGCAAACATGGTTAGCAAAGTTGATGGGGTATGAATATGAGATAGTTTATAAGAAGGGGTCTGAAAATGTGGTAGCTGATGGTCTTTCTAGAGTACATGGTTTGGCACTATTTGAATTGGGAATGAGTTCAGTCAATCCACTGTTGTTGGACAGGATCAAGGGTACTTGGCAGACTGATGAGAGCCGGATGGAAAGTTTGGTACGAAAGCTATCGAGGGTTTCTTCCTTGGATATGCTACTCTGAATTTTCGCGTATGGAATCTGGCAACCAAAAAGATTGAGCTATGGAGTGAAGTAAGGGTTCAAAGGTATACTAATCCTGTTAGAGCTCCGGGTGATCCTTGGATGTTCGATTATGATGGGCTATTCGACTCCTTTAATCTGTCAACCTTTGACGAAGCATCTGCAGCTGCTCAAATGCTATTTGATAGTGACAACACTGCTGGCTCGCCATTGGTAAGACACGTTATTGTTAACCCCCAAGCTTCTAATTCGGTTAACAACACGGTACAAAATGAGGAATTTGAAGATGCTGCTGAATACAATGAGTCATCGGAAGATGATGAATACCATGATGCGAATGAAGGCACTTCAGCTCCAGTTGCTCCTTTTCAAGGTGCTTCTGAATCAACTCCTCATGAGCAGATTGTAGATACTGCTGAAGGGAATGCATCCACTTCTACGTCGATACCTGGTGTAGAGTTGGTTGTTGATCTTAATCTTAACAATTTGGGTATCAATACTCGTGTTCCTAATGTTCCTGAATCGAGAATTCACGATACTCATCCGCAGCAGAATATTATTGGAGATTAAAGGAGTCGAATAGCCCATCATAATCGAACATCCAAGGATCACCCAGAGCTCTAACAGGATTAGTATACCTTTGAACCCTTCACTCTATAGCTCAATCTTTTTGGTTGCCAGATTCCATACGCGAAAATTCATAGTAGCATATCCAAGGAAGAAACCCTCGATAGCTTTCGCACCAAACTTTGATCCAATATGTGTTTAGTTTTCCTTTTCCTCTATTGTTGAGATTATAGCAAAACGGTAGTGTGGTTGCAGAATAGCTGTTAAATTTGATCAAAATTCAGTAAAAACAAGTGACTAAAAATCGAGATAAAACAATTTGAGGCTCAGATATGTGAACAATAGAACAAAGAGGATAAATCTGCCATGGCTGCATACTACCCATTGCCATTTGAAAGCACATGACCATCCGGGTTGCCCCGCCAAGATGCAGATAATCTCATCTTTAACACATTAAAAATCATCATCACAGCCTCTCAAAACTCATCAAATCAATATATCACCGATATAACCGATATCACTGAATTGTTAGTGTTAAATTGCTATATATATGAATTCTGCATGATATTAAAATTACCGATATCTCACCGAGATAACCTATATCTCAGATATCGGTCTGATATTTTAGCGCATTAACTGCATAGATCACAGCCTCTTAAAAAATCATCATCCTCACCTTCAACAGACAAACTTAATCCAACGCGCGGGGAATTTCCACTAGTTACAACACAACTGATTACAAACACTGTGTTCCCAAGTTTAATAATAATAATAAGAGTACACTTCCGTTTTGCTCCCTGTGGTTTGGTCGTTTTAATGGTTTTGCCCCGATCCTCTAAAAATAGCCATTTTACTCCCTGATGTTTCGGTTTTGTCGCCAGATTGCTCCACGGCCATAACTCCATCCATATTGTATGTTAACTAAAAGAATAATAATAATAACAACAACAACAACAATAATATTATCTATAGTTTGGAAAGATGAAGGGTTGTTGATTTATGAAGAAAATCATTGGCTTCAAAGAACGATGTTTGACTGAAATAAAGTCAAAATCGGACCAAGTAGAGGAGGTCAACAACCCTTAAAAAACCTTCTCCTCTGAAATAGCCTCATTTCGTTTGAGTGAAAATAAACCTTTGTGTGTGTTTTTTGGCTTAGATCTGCAAATATGAAAGCGGACAAAGTGGATCGGACACTGGCATGCTGCATCACAACCCGTGTTGCCCCGCCAAGATACGGGCCCACTTTCACACAATGTCCGCTAACTTATTATTATGCTCGGAATAAAAAAATACTATATGCAGAACGAAATCTTCATCACCAACACAGATGCAGACGTATAGATATGTAGATAGGGACAAAAAACATCAGCTCAACATGATCCAATACAGTCATTACGAGGCTCAAATTTGTAAACAACGGAACAAAACAGATACACCGCCATGGCTGCAGACTTAGTAGATGCAACGCAAAATAGAGAAATATAGAACCTTGTTTCACATCACCATCCGAGTTACCCTGCCAAGATGCACATAATCTCAAATGTGTTCAAATCACCAGAACCGAGGCGCCAAGCATGTTTTTTTTTTTGGGTAAAGGGTTACCCCGGTTAAATTTTATTACCATCCAAACAAATAAACCAAGTGAAGACTAACCGCCTCCAGTTCTCATGAATGACATGCCATTCAAGAGTAAACAAGCGTAAAACAAACAGAAAACGCTAAAACAAACACACCATTAACTCGAACACTAACGAACTCAAAACAAAACACTAAACTTAGCCACAATCATCATCCGCCACTAAAAGACCTCTCGGAAGACTCCACTCCTGCATGACTCTTGTCGTGTGGATGGAATTCTTGAACCTCATCGTGTGAAGTTTCATTCTAACCGTGGATAACACAATCTCTACCAGCTGGTCTTTATTTCTTCGCTTGTCGGTGAAAAGCCTTCGATTATGCTCCTCCCAAACAAAATAAGCTGTTGCACAAACTACAAGTTTCGCAATAATGTGTTCAGCCATGTTAGACTTTGCTATGCCCACCAAATATTCAAAGATATCGGTCCATGTATGCTGAATCCTATCCATACCCGCTTTCCCACGAACTTCATACCAAACCTGCTTAGCGACGTCACATTCAAAAAACAGATGCTCGTGCGAGTCAGGACCCCTTGTACATAGAGAGCAACATAACAAGTTGAAATTAGCATTGCCCGGATTCCATCTACTCATCACATCTTGAGTCCTCAACTTTTTAAGCACAAGGAGCCACACAAGAAAAGCATGCCGAGGAATAGCCTGAGGGAACCAAACCACACCCGACCATTGCACCCCTTGTTGAGAATTCCGCAACTCCTCCCAAACCGTCGATGTACAAAACTCCATGTCTCGACCACTAGAAGTAAACCATACCAGCTTATCTTGTTTAAACGGCTCTAAAACCGGGTTTTGTATATTACCCAGCATCGGAAAACGAGTAACCCAAGACCCTGGCCAAATCCATTCTCCATTTATAAATACATCAGCAACTCGAGCATTCATGCTAAAACCTGCATTCGCTATGCTTCTTGGCGTAATGATACTACTAATCGGGCAAACCGGATCCCATTTATCAAACCAAACACTAGTACTCATACCATCGCCCAACTTAACCCACATATGACCCCGAATACTAGGTCTCAGCTTTAACATCTTTCTCCAACACCAAGTTATATTATTCTTAATCGGCACATCCCAAAAATTCCTACCTCGTATACGATAAGAATGTATCCACTTCACCCATAACGACTCTCGGTTAGTAAGCAGACTCCATATATGTGTTACCATAAGGGCCTTATTCATATCACCAACCCTACGGATACCCAACCCACCTTCATCTTTTGGTAAACAAACAGCTTTCCAATTTACCTTCGCCTTACCTTTGATTCTATTCCCTTGAGTCCATAAAAACATACGCATTCTTTCCTCCAATTCGTGTATAATACGTTTTGGAAGAATAAAAACCGATGCCCAATAAACATGCAAAGAAGACAAAACCGACCTGATCAATTGCAATCTACCAGGGAACGATAAACACTTAGCTTTCCAGTCAGTAATTCGAGCTTCCATTTTCTCCACCAGACATTTACAATCTTTGTAATTAAGCCGAGTAGATATAAGCGGAACCCCTAGATACTTGACAGGCAAAACCCCTTCCTCAAACGGCATAATCTCTAGAATCCGAGCTTTAGCTGAGTTCACCACATTGCCAAAAAAGACGGTACTCTTCAACAGACTTGGCACGAGCCCTGACATGTTTTTAAAACTGTTAAGAGAATCCATAATAACTTTTGCCGATTTCGGATCCCCCCTAGCAAACAGAAACAGATCATCTGCAAAGCATAGATTGATAATTCTTTGGCTTTCACATTTATTATGAAATCGAAACTCCGAAGAGATCGACACCTGCTTCTGTAAAATCAAAGTCAAAATCTCCATCACCAATATAAAGAGATAAGGGGACATTGGGTCCCCCTGTCTGAGCCCACGCTTACCTTTAAAGTAGCCATAGAGGTTCCCATTCATCGCAATCGAAAACGTTGTAGAAGTGACACAAGCCATGATCCACATAACCATTTTCGGGTGAAAACCAAAGCCCACTAAGACAGTCTCTAGGAATTTCCATTCAACCGTATCATAGGCTTTCTGAATATCCACCTTAAACGCGCATCTAGGAGGACCAATATTCCGATGATAATTATGCATAAGTTCCTGAGTTAACAGGATATTATCTGAAATTTTTCTACCCGGTACAAAAGCAGACTGGTTAATGCTCACAATATCACCTAATCCTTCTTTAATACGGTTAGAGATGATCTTACTTATGCATTTATAGAGCGTATTGCAACAAGAGATCGGTCTATAATCCGTAATTAAAGTAGGCGTAGATACCTTAGGGATTAAAGAAATCACAGTATGGTTCAGTTGCTGAAGTAATTTCCCATTTTGAAAGAAATCCCGAATCGCTTTGCAAACCTCCTGACCTACAATATCCCAAGATTTTTTAAAGAAAATAGACGTGTACCCATCGGGCCCCGGAGCTTTGTTCCCCGAAATCGAGAACATTGCATCTTTAATCTCCTCATCCGAAACTTGACGAGCCATATTTTGAGCTTTAACAACCGACAGCCTCTGAACAAATAAATCATGAGTAGGCTGTGCCAAAGTCTCCACATCAGTACCGAAGAACCTCGTATAATGGTCCACCAAAATCGGAGGTACATCATTACCTTCAAACATCTTACCGGTCGAGTCCCGAATGGAAAAAATACGACTCCTATGATTCTTTGCTTTCAACACATTGTGAAAGTACCTAGTATTCGAATCTCCCAAAGATAGCCAGTCTACCTTGGACTTCTGTTGAAGAAATAACGCTTCATCCCGAACAGCCTCTTTATATATACAAAGCGCACTATCAATTTTAGTCATCAACTCGCCATTACCCGGGCTCCTATCCAACTCGACCTGATACTCCTCCAGAATCTTCCTCGTATTTTTAACCTTGTCATGCAAATTTCCTTGATCAAACAGGAGTTTACGAAGAGGCCCATTCAAGAGCCTAAGTTTCTTTACCACCTTAAACATAGCATAACCCGAAAAATCTGTTTCCCAAACCCGAGTAACCTCCTCTCGAAACCGACTCTTCTCCGCAATTAAGTTTACAAACTTAAATGGCTTAGGTTTATTCCTTTCCACATTCGGAAGAACAAGAATGCAAGGCGTATGGTCAGAAACCCGATACGGCAAAAAACGGCCCACCGCATCTTTGAAGACATCAATAAGACACACATTCCCTAAAATCCGATCTATCTTTTTAAAGATTGCATTCCCATTTTTTTGTTTGTTCGTCCAAGTGTAATGAAAACCGGAGCTATTGACATCAAACACATCAATAGCATTCACACATTCCTTGAATTCCCTTGTACTAATACTGCTCGTAGAGGTTCCCGTTAGAGTATCGTCCAATTCCAACGTAGCATTAAAATCACCCATAATGGCCCACGGTTTATTCCGCATAAACGAGTGGTGTTGACAAAGGTCCTTCCATAAATCCCTTCTATCCTTGTAATGATTTTCCGCATAAACGAAAGAGCAAAACAACGACTTTTTATCAAGCTTGAACACAATCTGCGTATGAACCACCTGATTCGTTTGAGCAAGAATCATAACATCCACAATATTATCATCCCAACCCACCATTATTCGCGTCCCTCTTGAACAACAACTAGCATTAGTGGCCCATTTCCAGTTACTACAAACTTTTTTGCAAACATCCGACACATTCGAAGCCTCCACATGAGTTTCCATAATAGCACATACATGTACATGATTATCAGAAATTACCTGACGAACCTCCTTTTGCTTAAGGGAGCGGTTCAACCCCCTAATATTCCAAGCGGCGATGCTACCCATTAGAAACCCCGTTACCGGGTGTGCTTGCACCCTCAGATTTATTACCATCAATCTTCCTATCCATAAACTTTGGAATCTCATCTAACAGGTCATCCACTCCAATATCATCTATAATAATCTGATCCGTAGAACCCTTACTTCCATTATTGATAGACTTCCCTTGTTTCACCGGAATAGCACTAGACTCATTCATTCTATTGACCATCTCCTCGTCTTGTAACACATCAAACGGATTCGACACCTTAACCTGATTAGCGGACGAAGAAGCTTTATCCGATTGAGTATTGGCTTTAATAATCGGCCTATAAACCTTCTTATGCTTCCTGTTATACACCTGAAATCCTTGCTGTCCCCCTTTTTTTATTTTTGCCTTTAAACTCCTTAAAATTATCCGCATCACTCTTGGTTCCATCATCCACAACTCTTTTCAAATTTTTCGGGCATTGGTTGCTCTCATGCCCAAAAACACAACACGTAGCACACCTAAGCGGCTCCCAATCATATTCTACTTTCACCTCAGCTATCGAAAATCCACTACCACCCAGCCCTGGGACCGCCACTTTCACTGTTCTTTTTAACTCGGATCCAGCATGCACCTCAATGAGAGCTCTAGCAAAACTGCTTCTACCCCAAGATTCAGCACACATCGAAGCCGTGTAGGAATCTAACATTTTCGGTTCCCCTATATTAGACGCTAATAAACTCAATCCATCCTCAGTAAACGCCCCCAAAGGCACATCATGCATCTTTACCCACACCGGAATTGCCGTGATATCTTCTTTAACAAGGTTAACCGAAGGTGACCACTCATTCAAAATAATCGGTACATTCCTAATCATCCACGGTCCATCCTCCAGCAATTTTTCCATCCCCGTCTTCGAGTTAAACTTAAAAAAGAAAAATCCCTTTGCGTTCATCATTAATCTTTATAACCCATATTTTCCCCACTGATTTTTAGCAAAGTATTCGACAACTGGAAACGCCAATCGCTTACCCAAGAAATACCCATATAACGTATTTGCAAATCGATCATTAACTTGTTTCACCGATTCCACAGGAATCACAACGTCCACCCCGTCCATCTTCTCCACCGTTTCCAGCTTCCTGAAGTTTACTTTCACGTGTTCCTTCTGGGTTTGAACAGCCTTCGCATACGAGATAGGTTTGTTAATGGTATTTTCCAAATTATCCTCTTTACTTGTATTACTTTTCTCAGCAAACGTTTGACTTTTAGAACCCATATTATCAATCGGACCAGAACTTGACACAGTCTCCACATGCAGATCATGTATATGAGAAACATTACCTGAATAACTACCATCCATACCCTTCTGATCAAACTTGTTCAGATTGAGACTATCAAATGTCATTGGCTTAACAGGTGGATCACCAACCGGTTTGGAGATCTTTGACAACCCATCCAGAACAGAAGTACCCGATGTAGAATACAATCCCCTTCTCGGCATCTTTGGATTACCTTCAATATTCGTTACTCGTAAACTGATGCCACGCACAGGAGCTGTTCCAGGGGTGACATCTGAATCATCATTCACGTTGCCACCAGCCTTAGGCAAAAACGGATATCCATCCTCATCAAACAGGAAATACAAATAGGTATAAAATCTATAGATTTCTATTAAGTTTCTGAACTAGTACAAATAAGAACAGAATGTAATGCAAGATAACTGAAGAAGAAGGGGATGGGAAGCTTAGGGTTTACAGAGTAAGAGGTGGGAAGGAGCCAATAACCTTCTAACAATATTCATTCCTCCCCTGTTCCATACTCTCGGTGTGCTTATATCACCTCTTTCCACATAATCGTTTAGTTTATTGGGCCAATGGACTGGGCTGGTTAGGTCGTCTCTGGGCCAGGTCCGGTTCATAACATTACCCCCCTCTTTCAAATACACCTTGTCCTCAAGGTGTAAGGGTGTAAAGAAATGGATTAAACTAGTAAAAGCTGCCCAAGTAGTTACCAGCTTTGCAATCATTCGGGCATGTACAAGTGTGAAATAGTTGAGACGAGTGAACATAGGAGCCCATTTCCGCGGTTGAATTTGAAATAAGGCAATGAAAGAGTAGTCAAAACTGTAATAAGCAAGCTCTAATGGCATAGTCCATAAAGGGCTGCAAATAGTGGTATTGCCCGAACCAATTGTGCGATGTGGAGAATCATTGGCCATGCTATATCCAAGAAGTTGTAGGGTTGTAACAGTGAGGCAGATTGCCACCCAGGATTACGTTCAAAAGCCATGTAAATTGGCAGTGCTACATTCAGACGATAAAATTTTGTATGCTGCGGAATAGGTAGCAAGCTCACGTCATTGATTTGAAGGAACATTTGCAGACCGAGACTATCACATTCAGCAGGCACAACCCAAAATGAGACATCCAATGCCACATCATATCTTGCAGTTAAGTCATCCACAAACGAAAACACCGTGCACACGTGGTGTACTATGCTACCAGTGGTGTGGAAACACGTTACTTCTGTAGGAGCAATGCCACATAATATAGGTAGGAGAGAAGTATGTGGTGTAGTTGTGTTAGCATTAAGAAGTAAACTATCAAGATAGCTTTCAGCAATGTCTATATCAAAAACATTTTTCAATAAATCTATACGGATTGCATAGGCTGAATTAGATAAGTCTACCTCCCCATGTGCAAACCTCCACTCAGACAACTCAAGAACATATGTGAAATGGTGGAATATGAACTCGACATGTTGACTGACACTAATATCACCCTTTTGGGACTGGTCGCCAAGAATATATTCGTTTGCATAATGCTGAGTTTTCCTCAAACCTTGAGCTAGATAAGGAGTTGTAACAATGATGTGTGTTCCCAATGCCATTAAAATAACCATAGGTGCACACGTGTAACTGATGCCATTAAAAGTAGGCACATCCATCAATAGGTATAGAACTCTTTCGAATATTAATTGGTCAATTCCAAGAGATTCCAAATCAGAATTCACAACTGTGAAAGCTTGACTACCAAACTGTCTAGAAGACAAATGATTACCAGGACTAGGATTAGGTATATTATGTGTCAAAAGGGTATCCTTAGCTGCAACAAAAAGGTAATGGTTTGGTTTAAAAGACCTAGCAGGTATCCCAAAGGATTGTAGACGTATCTCAGCAATTATAAACTTGGTCTTGATATCTCTAGAGCCTCCATTAACGTATTTTGGCATCATGTTTGGAGAACCAGAACTCCATGACAATAAGGCAACATGTGGTATATTATTGATATTAGCATCACAATAGAGGACATGGCTGTTTGGGGAATGAACAGTTACAACACTATCAAGACACAAGTTTGAAATACAGGAAGTAGAAAAGGACTATCACCAGGATCAATATAGTATGATGTTGTATTCGCGAACGTAATAGCTGAACCATGATCGTCTACAACACCAAAGCTTGCAGATGCAAATCCTCTTTGGAGATGTGTGCTATTATGCGATCGTATCCCATACACAGTAGGGGTGACAATTGGAGCCAACAATCGAGAATCCACACTCAAAAATGCAGCAGAAGGTTCATTTTTTACCAGACCCGTAAAATCAAAACTCATGTTGGTTGAGGTGTCACCAACCAGTGATGCAGATATTTTATTTGGACCAGCGGAGGGTAGGAAAGCCTTTCGTGGTTGCTTTGTAACACATGATTTTGCCTTGTACCTCTTTTCTAGACCCCTTTTGTTTTGTCCATCTCCAGTTGTAATATGAACAGGATCACACAGTTTTGATTTACCATTGTACACACATTGCATATTGTCAGCAAAAACAATATCAACACCCACAACATAAAATAACAGCTCCATTGCTTTCATCATCATGTCACCTTCACCTTGATGTGCATGAATACTGTTATACCATGGCACATAAAACAGTGCAAGTAACCATGGTGTTTTTTTTGTGATCTACTGATGAAATATCAGCTTTCAACCAGTTATATTTATATCGGTCAGAATTTACATCATAAACTTGATTGCTTAACTTGGAATCTAAAGTGATTTGATATGCATCTGGTAATTCATGCATGAGTTCTCGAGCTAGTGGATTAATTATATACCTGGTGTCCATGCAAATGAGTGAATAACTCATGATGCAGTCACAACCATTTCGGTAGATATGGGTTGAATTACCATTGAATCCATACGGAGCCACCTAACTTTATGATGTGTGATCACAAAAGAGGCAACAACATCACAATCGTTGGTATCTACCATGTCCTTCGTTGTCGAATCATTTGCCAAGACTACATCATCTAAAATATCCATTTGAGCATCCTTTACTTCGAGTGACTCATTAGCATCATCTTGTGAGTCAATTTGCGGAGAACCCAATGGGCCATCAACTACCACATCATGAATTCTAGTCGTTGCGTATTCAATTCCACCACAATACCAACCTGGTTTCCATTCAAAATTGTGAACAACAAGCAAAACACTACTAAATTTCCCTGGTCTCATCGTTTGGATTCCCAAACAATGCCAAGTAGATGTGTTGATGGGAGTGTGATTTGGTTGTGGTGAATCCGATGAGCTAGTAGGATAATGTGGACTAGATTTAACATCTTGAAGCACAAAATTAGAATCTAATAGATCCGGTTCAGTGTCAGCTACTTCGAATGATTCGTGAACATCAACCATTGAGTCAGTATGAACTTTTAATACCTCATCATTCATGGTTTCATGATCAACGCTGAAAATTTCATGTTTAACACGATCATGCATTTCATCAAACACCTGGAGGGCAGATAATGGTGGGGACAAATTGACAACAGTATCAATAGTAGGTTTTAAGGATGAAGAACTGAATCGATGAATCATTGCAGTAGTGAAATCGTTCCATGTAAGGTCATCGCTCCGAAACCAGGAATTGAACCAGTAGAATGGTCCATCCTCAAACACTTCAATAACGTATGAGAATCGTTCATCAGCAAAGATTGAGTAAAATCGAAAGTATAGCTCAGATTGAGAGATCCACGAGTTAGGATCAGAGCCGGTGAAACGAGGTAACCGTGGTTTGAGATCTTCCAAAGCCATCGATGCTAAGGATCAATGAAAGCACCAATGTTGTGACTGGTTATTTCACAACTCAACAGGAAATACAAATAGGTATAAAATCTATAGATTTCTATTAAGTTTCTGAACTAGTACAAATAAGAACAGAATGTAATGCAAGATAACTGAAGAAGAAGGGGATGGGAAGCTTAGGGTTTACAGAGTAAGAAGAAGGAGCCAATAACCTTCTAACAATATTCATTCCTCCCCTGTTCCATACTCTCGGTGTGCTTATATCACCTCTTTCCACATAATCGTTTAGTTTATTGGGCCAATGGACTGGGCTGGTTAGGTCGTCCATTACATACATGTACAACCTAAAAAGCATGTTGTACAACAACCTGCTGCACAAAAATATGAGAAATACATGAGGCGCGCGCCTCATGGTCAACTTTTTGCAAAGAAATCGTGCCTCAGGTGCGCCTTTTGAAAAACATGTTGCGCTTTGCGCATAGGCGAAGGCACCCCTTTTTAAACCAAGATCCCGCTAATATTAGGGCTGTAAACGAGACGAACTGCTCATGAGCTACTCGATTAGAGTCAAGCTTAAACTAGTGATTAAAATTTGGGATAAAACAATTTGAGGCTCAGATCTGTGAACAATTGAACAGAGAGGATAAATCCGCCATGGCTGCATAACTTACGCGGGTTGCCCCGCCAAGATGCGGATAATCTCATCTTCGCTTGATTTCACTCAAAAGCATTGAAAATTCATCATGACAGGAACTTAAAACTCATCAAATCATCATCATCAGTGGCAGAGCTGGAACAAAAACTCAGTTGGGGCCAGACTTCAAAATCCAGATCAGTGGTGGCCGAACTATTAAAAATCCAATATGTTACGCTACAAAAAAAATTCGGAAATTTTCAGTAAACTCAGTTGGGGCCACACTCGCAAAATCCAAATCAGTGGTGGTGGAACTATTCATAAGTAAATTGGTAGAGATTACCCATTGCAATGTGAAATAGGGTTCTGCATAGATAATGTTATCTGTATCATTGTCACAACCACCGCCACCAAGATACACAAGGCGCATAGCATAAACATGCCTATTTTTGGGGGGTTTTAGACTTCTTTTGGGATACTTTAGACCAGTTTGCCAGCCAATATTCTCAGAATTTGGCTGGGTCAGGGCTGCATAGATAATGTTATCTGTATCATTGTCATAACCACCGCCACCATTGGCATCATCATAGATTCATAACCAGAGGTGTAGTGTAAACTAGCCAAGCGAGCTTGCTAAAAACTCAAATCAAGCCGAGGGTTTTTTTGTTTATATAATTTTTATTTAATATTTAATTTGAATTGAGGCTCAGATGTTGTAAACAATCAAACAAAGAGGATTCATCCGCCATGGCTGCATACTTACCGGTTGCCATGTGAAACCACATGACCATCTGGGTCGCCCCGCCAAGATGCGGATAATCTCATCTTCTAAACCTAAAAAACAAACAGCCGACAGACAGATCTTCTTTCATTCTACGATTCAGCAGGGAAGGTAAGGTTCGATCAGCAGGAAAGCTTCGATTCAACAACTTCAATTAGCCACCATTTCTTCTCTATCACGGTTGAATTCTCTATCACCAGCGAATTATGTGACTACAGTTGGGCCTGTCGATATTATCGGTGAGATGACCGATATCAGAAATACAAAATATCGGCGATATATCGGTATATATCACCGATATTATCGCCACCGATATTATTACCGATTTTTCAAACCGATATGCCAGCCAAGGTCCGATAACCGATATATTGGTGAGATATCACCGACATATCGCCGAGATTGACTGCATAGGTCCCTATGTAAATATCGGTGTCGAATATCGGTACCTATATTCTCGGCGATATTTGACCGATATAACCAATATATCACTGAATTGTTAGTGTTAAATTGCTATATATATAAATTCTGAATGATATTAAAATTACAGATATCTCACCGAAGAAACCTATATCTCAAATATCGGTCCTTGACCGATATCCGATAATTTACCGCATTAGCTGCATAGATCACAGCCTCTTAAAACTCATCAAATCATCATCCTCACCTTCAACAGACAAACTTAATCTAACGCGCGGGGAATTTCCACTAGTTACAACACAAAATAAAAGGATTACAAATGCTGTGTTCCCGGAGTTTAATAATAATAATAACAACAATATTATTATCTGTAGTTAGGAAACATGAAGGGTTGTTGCTTTATAAAGAAAATCATTGGCTTGAAAGAACAATGTTTCACTTAAATAAAGTCAAAATTTGACTTGGTAGAGTAGGTCAACAACCCTTAAAAACCTTCTCCTCTGAAATAGCCTCATTTCGTCTGAGTGAAAAAAAAAAAAAAAAAAAAACTTAATGTGTGTTTTTAGGCTCTGATCTGCAAATATGAAAGCGGACAAAGTTGGTGGGGATCCGACATGGCTGCATCACAACCCATGTTGCCCCGCCAAGATACGGGCCCACTTTCACAGAATGTCCGCTATGTTACTAACTTATTATTATGCAGAACGAAATCTTCATCGCCAACACAGATGTAGAGGTATAGATATACAGATAGATAGACATGTATATGTATAGAAAGAGAGAAAGAAGGTGTTGGTATAACATAGAAGTACATTAAACTTATAGTACGTAGAGCAACACCTTCTATATGTGAGGTTCTCGCCTCAGAATTCGGAACCTAAACACCGGCTCAAAGCGTCTCGTGCCATTTCGAACCAAGATTGAAGGAAGGGGATCAGACACCGCCATGGCTGCACCACCATTCGTGTTGCCCGCCAAGTTACGGTCCGAGTTTTATCTAGTGCCCCAGTAACCTCCAACTTTATGTAACATTTCTCATTAAATATATAAACAAAAATACCATATGTTTGCCATCTAAGAGTGCTGTTGTTGATTACCGGGGAGCAAATAGAGACAACTCATCAGTTCAACGTTCAACATGATCCAATACAGTCCTTACGAGGCTCAACTTTGTAAATGGAACATAATGGATAGACTGCCATGGCTGCAAACTTACTAGATGCAATGCATAACAGAGAGATATAGAACCTTGTTCCACATCACCATCCCAGTTGCCCCGCCAAGATACACATAATCTCAAATGTGTTCAAATCACCAGAACAGAGGCGCCAAGCATGATTTACCCAATATTCGGAGACAAGTAAGCTTTATATATTTTTTAATTGGAAATTACATACATATACAACCTAAAAAGCATGTTGTACAACAACCTGCTGCACAAAAATATGAGAAATACATGAGGCGCGCGCCTCATGTACAACTTTTTGCAAAGAAATCACGCCTCGGGAGCGCCTTTTGAAAAACATGTTGCGCTTTGCGCATAGGCGCCCCTTTTTAAACCAAGATCCCGCTAATATTAGGGCTGTAAACGAGCCGAACTGCTCATGAGCTACTCGATTAGAGTCAAGCTTAAACTAGTGATTAAAATTTGGGATAAAACAATTTGAGGCTCAGATCTGTAAACAATTGAACAGAGAGGATAAATCCGCCATGGCTGCATACTTACCGGTTGCCATGTTAAACCACATGACCATCCGGGTTGCCCCGCCAAGATGCGGATAATCTCATCTTAGCTCGATTTCACTCAGACGCATTGAAATTCATCATCACAGCCTCTTAAAACTAATCAAATCATCAGTGGCGGAGCTGGAACGAAAACTCTGTTGGGGCCAGACTCTCAAAATCCAAATCAGTGGTGGCCGAACTATTAAAAATCCAATATTTTACGCTACAAAAAAATTTGGAAATTTTCAGTAAAATTAAGAACAAAAAAATCGATGGGGACAGGGCCACCCGGATCACCATTATCCTCCGCCCCTGATCATCATCAACAGACAAACTTAATCCAACACACGAGGAATTCCACTAGTTACAACACAAGTAAACAGATTACTAACGCTGTGTTCCCGATTTTTTTTTTTTTTTTTTTTTTGAGCGGCAAATTTGGATCAAAACCCAATGAGCATGGGAAAACCCCTTTGGGAAATCGAACCCAGAACCTATTGGTCCCAAAGTTTATCCCACCCCAAGATGCCACTAGGCTATAATAATATCTGTAGTTTGGAATAGCCTCATTTTGGCGGAGTGAAAATAAAACTTTGTGTGTGTTTTTGGCTCAGATCTGCAAATATGTTTGCCATCAAACAGTGAAAGAAAGAACAAGAGTAAATTACTTTTTGAGTCCTTGTATTTTAGTGGTTTTAACCATTTGAGTCCAAAATCAAAATGTTTAACGCCCTGAGTCTCTAGACACTTTTTTTTATAACCAATTGAGTCCTTTTGAGTCCAAATTTTAACCTTTTGAGTCCAATTTTTTGGACTCAAATCGTTATAAAATGAACAAAATTGGACTCAAAACGTTATAAAATAAATGACTAGGGACTCAGGGCGTTAAACTTTTTGATTTTGGACTCAAGTGGTTAAAACCACTAAAATACAGAGACTCAAAAAGTAATTTACTCAAACAACAATAGGGACAAAAATCATCAGCTTAATTAACCTTTTGGTTTCCGTCCCTCGAAGGGCTGTTTATTAACGCTGAACAATAGGGACAAAAATCATCAGCTCAATGAGATCCAATAACAAATTAAGTGTTTAAGTCTTATATATAGCAATTTAACACTAACAATTCAGTCTACTCTCCTACGATTCAGCAGGGAAGGTAAGGTTCGATCAGCAGGTAAGCTTCGATTCAGCAACTCCGATTAGCCACCATTTCTTCTCTATTACGATTGAATTGTTTTTTCGGAACGCCAATATGGTCATCGGAAACGCGATCCCAAGCGAACCCGGATCGTTTTCGTACCGCGAATTGGATCGGACGAACCAAAACGAAAATCGTGCCATGACGAGCGAATTATGTGACAATGGATACACCACCATGGCTGCAAACTCACTAGATGCAGTGTAAAACAGTGAGATATAGATCTGTGTTTCACATAACCATCCAAGTTGCCACGCCAAGATGTAGATAATCTCAAATTTGGTTGAATCACTAGATAAATCATTACAACTTATCATCATAGCCTTTTAAATCACCAAATATTGAGAATAACACAAACAAACAAACCAACCAGCCCAGTAAGATCCCACCTGTGTTCATAAAAAGCGACAAGCGCACAAAAGCACCAAGGTCTAAAACCGAGGTGCCAACGCAAAAGCTTTATATATACATGTACAACCTGTTGCATGAAAAACAGGGGAAATGCATGGGGCACACGCCTTAGGGTCAATTTTTTTCCAAGAAATCATGCCTCTGAGGCGCTTTTTGAATCGAGTCGAGCTTAAATGAGTGATTAAAAATTAGGATAAAACAATTTTTGCTCAGATCTGCAAATATGAAAGCGGACAAAGTGGATTGGACTCCAGTATGGCTGCATCACAACCTGTGTTGCCTTGCCAAGATACGACCCGCTTTCATAGTTGTCAAAGGCACAAGGCGCTTAAAACGAGGACCCGAGACAAGCAAGGCGCATAGCATAAACATGCCATTTTTTTTGTGGGGGGGGGGGGGGGGGGGGGGGGGGGGGGTGTTTAGACTTCTTTTGGGATAGTTAAGACCAGTTTGCCAGCCAAAATTCTCAGAATTTGGCTGGGTCGGGGCTGGAATATGCCTGGATGGCAGTGAGGCCCGAGCCTTTAAGTTTTGACTAATCTTTGATCCAATCTGTGTTTAGTTTTTCTTTTCCTCTATTGTTGAGATTATAGCAAAAGGTAGTGTGGTTGCAGAATAGTTGTTAAATATGATCAAAATTCAGTAAAAACAAGTGACTAAAAATCGAGATAAAACAATTTGAGGCTCAGATATGTAAACAATAGAACAAAGAGGATAAATCTGCCATGGCTGCATACTTACCCGTTGCCATGTGAAACCACATGACCATCCGGGTTGCCCCGCCAAGATGCGGATAATCTCATCTTTACTCAAAATCACTCAGACGCATTAAAAATCATCATCACAGCCTCTCAAAACTCATCAAATCATCATCATCATCATCAACATCAAGAGACAACCAATATATCACCGATATAACCAATATATCAAATATATCACTGAATTATTAGTGTTAAATTGCTATATATATGAATTCTGCATGATATTAAAATCATCGATATCTCACCGAGATATCATCATCATCATACTCAGGAAATCCCACCAATAGCAAAGCTAAGGTAGGATCGGAGGAGGGTACGATGTAGACAGCCTTACCTCTACCCCGTAGGAATAAAGAGGCCGCTTCAGTGAGACCCCCGGCCCGATAGTAATTATGCATCAAGCTTTGGACATAAGGCACATAACACTCAACAATCGGGACAAAGGCCGATTAGTGCATGTACCCTTTTGTCTTTCGGCTATCAACGCCACCACCTGATGCATGATTAATCGTCCGTCCCTTTTAACGTTATTTTCACGAAATTAGTAAAATAACATTAAAATTAGTGCACTTTCATTTTTGCCCCCAAGCGCCCACATATATATACATTATATGCGCATACCGCAAGCGGGGCGTGCCAAGTTTAATAATAATATTAATATAAATAATAATAATAACAACAATAATATTATCTATAGTTTGCAAAGATAAAGGGTTGTTGATTTATGAAGAAAATCATTGGCTTCAAAGAACGATGTTTGACTGAAATAAAGTCAAAATCGGACCAATACAGTCATTACGAGGCTCAAATTTGTAAACAACGGAACAAAACAGATACACCGCCATGGCTGCATACTTAGTAGATGCACTGCAAAACAGAGAGATATAGAACCTTGTTTCGCATCACCATCCGAGTTACCCTGCCAAGCTTGGTTTTAAAAAGCGAGAGGCGCACAAAAGCGACGAGGTCTAAAATTGAGGCGCGAAGCGCAAAGCGCAAAAGCGGTGGGCTTTTCGTACCCGAAGCGCAAGGTGTTTATATAATTTTTTATATATATCCCATACACATCCCATAGGTTTTTAGCTTCCTTTAACCAAAATAGCTTCCTTTAACCAAAATATAGCTATAAATAAGGCTTTTATACCATTTTACTTACATGTACAAGTCAAAAAATCCAAGGTACAACATTTTTATGCAGGAAAAACGCCTCAGGTACATGAGGCGCGCGCCTCAGGCCTAAAAGCCCCATGACCTGCGCCTCAGTGCGCCTCGCGCCTAGGCGCGCCTCAGGCGCGCTTTTTAAAACCAAGCTGCCAAGATGCAGATAATCTCAAATGTGTTCGAATCACCAGAACCGAGGCGCCAAGCATCATTTACCCAATATTCGGAGACAAGTAAGCTTTATATATTTTTAAAATGGAAATTACATGCAAAGAAATCGCGCCTCGGGTGCGCCTTTTGAAAAACATGTTCCACTTTGCACATAGGCGCACTTTTTTAAACCAAGATCCCGCTAATACTAGGGCTGTAAACGAGCAGAACTGCTCATGAGCTACTCGATTAGAGTCAAGCTTAAACTAGTGATTAAAATTTGGGATAAAACAATTTGAGGCTCAGATCTGTAAACAATTGAACAGAGAGGATAAATCCGCCATGGCTGCATACTTACCGGTTGCCATGTTAAACCACATGACCATCCGGGTTGCCCCGCCAAGATGCGGATAATCTCATCTTTGCTCGATTTCACTCAGACGCATTGAAATTCATCATCACAGCCTCTTAAAACTAATCAAATCATCATCATCAGTGGCGGAGCTGGAACGAAAACTCAGTTGGGGCCAGACTCTCAAAATCCAAATCAGTGGTGGCCGAACTATTAAAAATCCAATATTTTACGCTACAAAAAAATCGGAAATTTTCAGTAAGATTAAGAGCGAAAAATCGATGGGGACAGGGCCACCCGGGTCACAATTATCCTCCGCCCCTGATCATCATCAACCGACAAACTTAATCCAACACACGAGGGATTCCACTAGTTACAACACATGTAAACAGATAACTACCGCTGTGTTCCCGAGTTTTTTTTTTTTTTTTTTGAACGGCAAATTTGGATCACCGAAGGACCACCGGAGTATCATCGTGCAACCAGCAGAACCACCCGATCATATCCATCTCCGGTAGGCATAATGCTTATACACCGATTCAGGAGAAACCCAATGAATATGGGAAAACCCCCCTTGGGAATCGAACCCAGAACCTATTCTTAACCCACCCAACATGCCACTAGGCTATAATAATATCTCTAGTTTGGAAAGATGAAGGGTTGTTGACTTATGAAGAAAATCATTGGCTTGAAAGAACGATGTTTGACTTGAATGAAGTCAACAACCCTTAAAAACCTTCTCCTCTGAAATAGCCTCATTTTGACTGAATCTTTTGTTTAGTTAATAAATTACAACTCGTGACTGAGTGAAAATAAAACTTTGTGTGTGTTTTAGGCTCAGATCTGCAAATATGAAAGCGGACAAAGTGGGTGGGGCTCCGCCATGGCTGCTTCACAACCCGTGTTGCCCCGCCAAGATACAGGCCCACTTTCACACAATGTCCGCTAACTTATTGTTATTATGCTCGGAATAATGACATATCATATACAGAAAGAAAGAAATCTTCATCACCAACACAGATGTAGAGGTATAGATATACATACATATAGAGAGAGAGAAAGGGGGTGTTGGTATTGGCATTGCTGTTGCTGTTGCTGTTGCTGTTGATTAATGGGGGACGAAATCATTGGCTCAAACATGGATGATGATGATGTTGTGGCAAGAGAGGTGGCAACCACCCTTTTGAAACCTACCGACCCTCTCGCCGGAGCCTCATTCGATTTTTCCGAGCATATTTTCCCCAAACATGGATGATGCGTAGGGTTTGTTTCATGTGACATAATTCCCAGCTACAACAGGATTTGATTCTCAGATCTAAAGTTTTTTGGGGAAGAAGAGCTGCTGTTTGGGTTTTTTTTGGGAAAAGTATGGCTAAGGGCATGTTTGGCTAAGCTTATTATATTTAAAAAGGACTTTTGGAAAAAGGGCTTTTGGGAAAATAACTTTTTGAAAAGGAGTTTTAAAAAAAAGTGTTTGGATTAGCTTATTGATGTAAAATGACTAAAATTTGCATTATTTTAGATATAAGGGGGTAAAGAAGGGGTATATTGGTAATTTGTAGTTTGAAAAGTTAAAAGCTGGCCAAGAAGTCACAATATTGTGACTTCTTGAAACCTCATTTTTCTTCTTTGCAAAAAGCCATTTCTAAAAGGACTTTTGACTTAGCCAAACACAAAAACAACTTATTGGCTTTTTGATAAGTCAATAAGCCAATAAGTTGTTTTGAAAAGCTTAGCCAAACATGCCCAAATGGGGGTATAAAGGAATCAAGGGCATGTTTGGGTAAGCTTTTTAAAACTATATTATTGACGTTTTTTGGAAAAGTTAATATAGAGTGACTTATTGACTTATTGGTTTTTCCCCCTCACATACACCCCAAACATCATTTTAGAGCTTATGACTTTTAAAAAAGCTAATAAGTCAATAAGTTGTTTCAAAAAGCTTAGCCAAACATGCCCTAAATGAGTATAATTAATTTAAGAGTAAACTGCCATTTTGGTCCCTGTGGTTTGGTCATTTTTGCCATTTTAGTCCAAATCTCAAACTTTTTAAATCTGGGTTCCTGTGGTTTCACTTTTATTGCCATTTTAGTCCAAATCTCAAATCAGGTCAGATTTCTAAAAAAACAGGTTTTGTCCTATTCCTTAGGGGTAATTTGGTCATTTCTTTTATTATTTTAACAAATCAGACATGTTTATTATAACATCCCCCAACCCAACATCATCTTCTCCAACCCTGATCTTCCCCAAATTAAAATCAGACATGTTCATCGCCATCCCCAAATTAAAATCAGACATGTGCAACGTACACCCCACCACCACACCTCCACCAACGCTGCACAACCCCCACGAACGCACCTCCAGCCCCACTGCAAAATCCCCACCACCGCACCTCCAACCCCTCTGCAAAACCCCCATCACCGCACCTACTCCCCCAAAATCCACCCAAAATCAAAACCCTAAATTCAACCCTCTAACAACTCCAAGCACCACCGCCTCCAATCAGAACCGCCACATAACCACAACGTCACCGTTTTCGTCACTCTCTCTCTTTCTCTCTTCCGATCACTCTCTTTCTCTCTCTCTCTCTTTGAAGCCACAGCCACCAGTTGCTATGTGACGATGGAGGTGCAACGGTGGAGGTGGGGGAACGATGATAGAGGTCCGACGGTGGAGGTGGACCTGATTGGAGAAGATCAGGGTTGGAGAAGATGATGTTGGGTTGGGGGATGGTATCTGCTGCTGGATTTTGTGCTCTGAAAAGAGGAGAGATAGAGACAGGGGTGGTGGTGTAGTGGTGGTGCGGTGGGTTTGGGAGGGTTTGGGTTTGAAGAAGATGATGGTCTGCAGATGTTGAAGCTTGTCATATTTTGTTTGGTGAAGTAAGTTGGGGATGATGGTTTGGTCTGCAGATGTTATATGCAAGCTTATATATAACAGTTTAATATGTTATAATAAAATTCAAATGACCAAAATGCCTCTGAACAAAAAGACAAAATAGGCAGGTTGCAACAGTAAAAAAAAAGGTTTTTGAATTTTGGACTAAAATGGCAATAAAAGTGAAACCACAGGGACCCAGATTTAAAAAGTTTGAGATTTGGATTAAAATGGCAAAAGTGCCCAAACCACAAGGACCAAAACCACAGGGACCAAAAAGGCAGTTTACTCTTAATTTAATGGTTTAACTGTTATAAAAAACTGGACGATTATACCCTTGAACAAAAAGACAAAACTATCAGCTTTTAATAGTGAAATAGGAGGTAATTTGAATTTTGGACTAAAATGGCAACAAAAGTGAAACCACAGGGACCCAAATTTAAAAAGTTTGAGATTTGGACTAAAATGGAAAAAAGTGCCCAAACCATAGGAACCAAAATGGCAGTTTACTCTAAAGAGAAATATAAAATTTAGAAGATAGTTTATTTAGTTATAATTTTTAGGTATTGGAAAAACGCTAACGTACGCGTTGCGGATGGCCCATAATGACATATTATTACCTAAATTAGGTATATAGTTATGGCTTATCCGCAATGCGTAGATTCTCAATACTAGTTATTGAAAAGTTGTATATTACTATTTCTAATAGATTAAGGTTAAATTAAAAATCTAGTTTTTTCACTTATTTATGAAATGTATTCTCTTATCCAAATACACCAATCATTTTTTGGTTTAACGCGATTTAGGAAAGAGTACCTAGTGATTTATAGTGTGATTATGTGACAGGAATAATCATATTTTGGGTTGCCTAATATAACCTCTTTTTATAAATGAGTCATGTAAGGCTTAACCCTTGTAATAAACGATTGATCTATAACATGTTTCTCTTCATCAGGATGAAGACTTCCCAACTTCCGATCATTTTTGTCTACCTCCCTATATTGCAATTCGTCTCTACATATAAACCTTTTTTTAAGAGTCAAATTGTTAGAAAAAGACACATGAGTATCACCCTCCCTCTCCATCTAGGTATCAACGTCTCTCTGGTGAACATTTTAGGGGGCTTAAAATGGATTTCAAAATCAGAACCCTTTTCGAAGAAGAAAAAAGATATTGTTTACACTCCTGAAACATGGGAATACGGTAACACACATTTTTGCTTAGGTTAGAGTTAGCGTATTACACAAATAACTATACGTGTTGTGTGCGGGTTCACCAATTCAACCCGTTAACCCAAAACTCATGTTTAGCTTGTTGATACTAATCATATTATGAACTTTCATATAGAGAATTAGTCAAATAAAAAAAAGTCGGTTCTTTCTAATCATATCATGAACTTTATCTTTATTCTAGTTCTTGTCATATAATACAAGACATATATTCATCATTTTTTATCACCTGGTATGTATCTTTATCTTTATTTTTATCTTAATGTCTTAATCCGAACATCATTTATCATTGTCTAAACCACACATGAGATAGCATACTAATTGTAACTTTCACATAGGTGTTACCAAGATACGTTAAAGGATAATCACGGAAATCCCCACTAACATGGACCTGGTGAAGAAGTACGTAAGTAGTACACCTTCATCGCAATATGAAAGGACAAATCATAAGGCAATCAGCAAGCCAGTATATTATATTAGGCCTATCCTTGACAAATATGATGGATAAACAAGATTCATATCTACAATTTAAGAGTCTGATAATGCCAAAAAAAACTAACTCCCCAGTAAAATCTAAGCCTTCTACAACACTTAATAAGTTGTTAGGTGGGGTGACAATGACATCATAAAGGCATTAGATTTTCATAAACAATTGCTTGTATGTGAACCAAAAAGAAAAAAACGTAGATTGTAGTTGGTCTGTTCAAGTTCTAGAGTTGTTATAGGGTGGTGGCGGTGGTGCTCCCCTGTCGCGTGAAGGGGGTCTAGTCCAGGGTATAGGGGACCATTTGAGAGGATTACATGCGAGACAATTTTTTTGCACAATTTTCATTCATGAATGTAACATTGCAGGAAAAAAACTATAAAACGAAATCATTTTCAAAATGTGAATACATTATTACTGAACTGATGAAAAACTGGTTAACACAAGGTTAACACAAGGTTATCCAGCAGGGTTGTCTCATGTATTATGGTTCAATCTCTTCCTCCACTCGCCAATCGTTGGATTCCTGCAAAACAGAACACCGGTGACTCGCCACAAGGAGGGGAATAGGGGGTTCTCCTTGTGACCACCCTCCGACGTGAGAATAAGTATTGTTTTGAGGAGAATAGTGTGTGTTGTAGGTGAAATAGAGAGACAAATGTTAAACCTGAAGAAGGAGTCCTCTATTTATAGCCGAAGGATGAAGTAGGGAAGAGGCGACCTGCCAGCTGCCATCGAGCACCAGCTGTCCGACCAAGAGGAATATCCTCTTGGTCTCCTCCGCAGTTACCAGGGTAGTGGATGACCAAGAGAGCACCTAAATTAACCTTAACGCGCATTGCGAATGGCCCATAATAACATATAATTACCTAAATTATGTATATATTTATGGTCCATCCATACCTTGCGGATTCTCAATACCAATTATTTAGAAGTTGTATATTACTATTTATAATAGATTAATATTAAGTTAAAAATCTAGTTTTTTCACTTATTTATGAAATGTATTCTCTTATCCAAATACACCACTTTAACACAATTTAAGAAAAAGTACCTAGTGATTTATAGTATGATTATGTGGCAGAAATAATCATATTTTGGGTTGCCCAATATAACCTCTTTTTATAAACGAGTCGTGTGAGGCTTAACCCTTTTAGTAAACGATTGATAGATAACATGTTTCTCTTCGTCAGGATGAAGACTTCCCAACTTCTGATCATTTTTGTCTACCTCTCTCTCTTGCAATCCGTCTCTACATATAAACCTTTTTTTAACAGACAAATTGTTAGAAAAAGACACAGCTAGAAGGTACCATGAGTATCACCCTCCCTCTCCCTCTAGGTATCAACGTCTCATCTTTGGTGAACATTTTAGGGGGCTTAAAATGAATTTCAAAATCAGAACCCTTTTCGAAGAAGAAAAAGATATTGTTTACACTCCTAAAACATGGGAATACGGTAACACACATTTTTGCTCAGGTTAGAGTTAGTGTGTTACACAAATAACTACATGTGTTATGTTCGGGTTCACCAATTCAACCCGTTAACCCAAAACTCATGTTTAGCTTGTTGATACTAATCATCTTATGAACTTTCATATAACGGATTAGCCAAATAAAATAAGTCAGTTCTTTCTAATTATATCATGAACTTTATCTTTATTCTAATTCTTATCATGTAGTACAAGAAATATATTCATCATTTTTTATCATCTGGTATGTATCTTTATCTTTATTTTTATCTTAATGTCTTAATCCGAACATCATTTATCATTGTCTAAACCACACATGAGATTGCATACTAATTGTAATTTTCACATAGGTGTTACCAAGATACGTTAAAGGATAATCACAGAAATCCCCATTAGCATGGACCTGGTGAAGGAGTACGTAAGTAGTACACCTTCATCGCTACATGAAAGAACAAATCATAAGGCAATCAGCAAGCCAGTATATTATATTAGGCCTATCCTTGACAAATATGATGGATAAACAAGATTCATATCGACAATTTAAGAGTCCGATAATGCCAATAAAAGAAACTAACTCCCCAGTTTAGTAAAATCTAAGCCTTCTACAACACTTAATAAGTTGTTGGGTGGGGTGACAATGACATCATAAAGGCATTACATTTTCATGCATAATCGCATGTATGTGAACCAAAAAGAAAAAAAAACCTAGATTGTAGTTGGTCTGTTCAAGTTCTAGAGTTGTTATAGGGTGGCGGCGGTGCTCCTCTGTCATGTGGAGGGGGGGCTAGTCCAGGGTGGCCATAGGGGACCATTTGAGAGGATTATATGTGAGACAATTTTTTTGCACAATTTTCATTCATGAATGTAACATTGCAGGAAAAAAACTATAAAACGAAATCTTTTTCTGAACGTGAATACATTATTACTGAACATACCAACATCACTCTTTTAAAATAAAATTACTTCAACATTAATAAGAAAACTAGGTTTGCTGAAGTCGTGCGTTGTGGCGAAACAGAGCAAATGATAATGGAAAACAAACGTTATTTAAAAATGAATGTTGTTGTTTAGAAAGACAAACCATCATAATTGCTTCGGTTCATCATCATACATGATAACAAATATATATTCTAATTTGAATACAAAATCACTTTTAATAAAATTTATACTAGAATGTAAAAAAAAACTAAGCAAAACTACATATTAATTAACGAATGTAACTTATTGAAAAAACATCAAATTAAATATTAAATGATAAAGGAAATATGAAACAATAAAGGAAAAAAACCGATTTAAAAAAGGAAAAAGACGATTTAATAAAGGAAAAATAATCATTATAAAAAATATGATTCGGAAAGGGAAAAAATGATTTGAGATATAAAACATGGATTAAACTCAAAAGAGTGGCAAAACCGTGAAGAAAGTGTTGGAACCAACATAGGAAGTGTAGGAAATAATACTAGCCATCACCACAACCTCTAATATATATATAAAATGTGATTTTTTTTCGTGGGGCTTTCACTTTAGGGATCAATGTGTAAAATGACGAATTACATCCCTAACTTATCCTCCCCGAATCATGGAATTTGGTCATCATCTCCAAAAAGCGACCAACACACACCAAAACTTTTTAATAAATTTAAACGTAAATTCGTCTGGGCCGGGGGCTTTATCCCCGCCACATCCACAAACCACTTCTTTAATCTCTTGTTCAGAAAATCTCGCCGTGAACAAATCTTACGTATTACGACCTTTGTCATTAAGATAGTTTATTTCAAAAGTTAACTGAGATGGAAAATCATTCTTACTTTTATATGTATATATACTTTCTATAAAAGGAGAAATCTCAATGACATAAGAAAAGTTGATGTGTCAGCAGGAGAGGCTGTCCAACAAGGCTTTTCTTATGTTATCAACAATGAGGTAGAAGCCATGGAGAGAGCATAGTGACATCATAAATTCAAACCACTGCTTTAAAATTTCAAAGGTCTGACCCACATTCTTTCTTCAAAGATCTGCCCACATTCTTTCTTCAAAGGTCTGCCCTTCATTCATAATTGAAACCACTGATGTTCATTCAAAATTCAAACCACTTTCAAACCACTGATGATTCAAAATTATGGCTCCAGATTCAAAATTCAAAATTATGGCTCCAGATATATAAGATACCATCTTCTTCAATCAATTACTCTCTTTAATCCATTTCTCTCTCATCTCTCTCTCTCTAAATGCAGGTTTCGATTTCCATTTGCTGCTGACAGGTTTCGATTTCCATCCTCTAATTTAATCGATCTTTAATTTCATCTCTTTAATTTCATCAGGTTTACACCAGGCTCAATCCACTAAAGTCTGATCCAAGCATTTCGTCGAGCATTACTACTCCACCTTAGACACCAATCGATCCGGTCTACTTGACGATTTAAATCATAGCCTCACCGACTTACTGTCAATCTTTTTCAGGAACACAACCCTTAGCAATTTCGACGAGTTTCAGCCACGAGCCCCGAGCATGTCTCCGTTGCCGCCTCATCAAAACCTACGATCAGGTTCACACTATTTTCACCTATATTAACCGATCTATTATACCTAAAGTTGCAATTAGGGTTTCATAGAATGCGTGTAATATACGATGATCTGTTGACTGAGTGCAGATGGAGGGATCGGATGGTGTGCCGATAGATCTGTTTGTGTCGAAGATGAACCTACCTCGCTTTGATTGATTAGTTTATTGTAATCATGTTTGATTTTAGTTCATGTTAAACCTTAATATTTGTCTTCGATTTCACATCACAACTGGTATGCTTACACAGGAAATAGCATTCCAATCTCTAGGGCTTAATCGCCTAAAGTCTTGAACAACAAATCTTGAAAAAGATGGATGGTTCATCCCAAAGTCCATGCTGACCAGGTTTGACTTAATCGATCTACCCAATCCCCTCAAATTCATCTTCTTAATAATATTATTTATGGTAGTCTAACACACTATGTTTGTCTAATTGTTGTGCACACCAACTGTTTGTAGAAACTATAGATTCTATCACGAAGAGAAGGAGCAGTGGTTATCTTGAAAAATTCATATGAAGATTCTTCCGTAATAAGTGGGGTTGCTTATAAGCTACCACCAAGCCACAACCTCAACTCACACACTCTCTTTCTAAATTCCATATGAAGATGAGAACTAACAGCAGCTGAATTTTACAGTAAGTGATGTCTTCATCTCCATATATCTCTGATTTACTCAACAGGTTTGTGTACGTGTGTGTGTAATTTCTGTAACAAGAGATTGTTCGTATTCTGTCATGTGATAGCGAGAGCATAATTATTGTGCATTGTACTGTGTGTGTTGATGAAAGTGTGATGAGTTTATGAAACAATTCAGTTTGCTGCTGGAATAATTGTTGATTATGCAATTTGTGATCCTGTGTGTTTATTTAATACTGGAGATCTCTCTGTAAAAGTTTTCTAGGGCTCCAAATTGACAGTGAGACTATGGTTCTGTTATTGATGATTGAGTTTTAATTTGTTAGGTTTAGAAGATGAAAGGATGTATATAATCTGAGTTCACTTGTGTAGCTGTGTCTCTGTTCTTTTATTAGAAGATATATTGTTTTTGTTTAGAGGCTAAAGTTGTTGATTTGTTAGGGGATACTATAATACATATGTCATATGTGGAACTGCAATAAACGTAAGGATCGCTGCTACGTAGATCTCGAATTTCTAGGGCTCCAAATTGACAGTGAGACTGTGGTTCTGTTATTGATTATTGAGTTTTAATTTGTTAGGTTAAGAAGATGAAAGGATGTATATAATCTGAGTTCACTTGTGTAGCTGTGTCTTTGTTCTTGATTACAAGTAATTTATTGATTATTGAGTTTTTCTTTAAAGAACTTATGCATCGCCTGTATTTGATGAGGGCTCAGGTCAATGGGTAATGAAGCTGTTGATAAATACTGCTGGGTAATGGAGCTTACTTAATTCAAAGATGAAACAGAAAGCTTCAGAAGTAAAAAAAAAAAAAAAAACCTGAGACGCATACAAAGAAAAACTTAGAACTTAATAGTTTGTTAATGATTTATAGAAGAATCGCTAAAGTGACTTAAAATTCACAACCTTTTATAAAAAAAATGTTTTAAATATAATTAAATCTGTTTGCAAAATTTAGAACTTAATAGTTTGTTAATGATTTATAACAGAATCGCTGAAGTGACTTAAAATTGGTCGAGTGGTTTATATCTAAAAGTAATTATGTGTTCGCATGATCTTTCAGATATATTTAGAACTTTTATTATATATAGCAAACATACCCATATATTAAAACTATTTGTTAGCTATATAAAGTAGCGAACATGCTTGTATGAATTGAATGGTCTTTGCTACAAAGTGAAATCTATGTAAGAAGCTCATGATCAGTTAGTTATAAGCATCGTTTTTTTAATATAAATAGGTATAATTATGTTATTATCATAATTGAATTGAAGGGCAGGCTAAACTATGGACCAACCTCATATCTATATATATTCCAGGTCATAAAAATCTCACCCACTCACCGTGTTTTAACCTATTGCTTTTTTAATCAAGCCGAGAAGTCATGTCATCAGTTGACCGATGTCTCTTTTCTAAAGGCGAGCAATCAACCACGTATCGAAAAACAATTTTCTTTGTATATGTCTCTTGATTTCAAATTTTGTAGGCGACGATTAGGGCTTCGACAACTTTTCCGATCAGATTTCAGTTGCTCTCACCACCAATCCGCAATCTCAAAGTTATCTCACCAGGTAAACCTCTCAACCTTTTATAAAAAATGTTTTAAATATAATTAAATATGTTTTCAAAATTTAGAACTTAATAGTTTGTTAATGATTTATAACAGAATCGCTGAAGTGACTTAAAATTGGTCGAGTGGTTTATATGTAAAAGTAATTATGTGTTCGCATGATCATTCAGATATATTTAGAACTTTTATTATGTATAGCAAACATACCAATATATTAAACTATTTGTTAGCTATATAAAGTAGCGAACATGCTTGTATGAATTGAATGGTCTTTGCTACAGAGTGAAATCTGTGTAACAAGCTCATGATCAGTTAGTTATAAGCATCATTTTTTTAATATAAATATGTATAATTATGTTATTATTATAACTGAATTGAAGGGCAGGCTAAAGTATTGACCAACCTCATATCTATATATATTCCAGGACATCTCATCCACTCACCGTGTTTTAACGTATTGCTTTTTGAATCAGGCTGAGAAGTCATGTTATCAGTTGACTGATGTCGCTTTGCTAAAGGTGAGCAATCAACCACGTATCGAAAAACTTTTCCGATCAGATTTCAGTTGCTCTCACCACCAATCCGCAATCTCAAAGTTATCTCACCAGGTAAAACTCTCAACCTTTTATAAAAAAAAATGTTTTAAATATAATTAAATCTGTTTGCAAAATTTAGAACTTAATAGTTTGTTAATGATTTATAACAGAATCGCTGAAGGGAAATATAACAACAACAGAACGTAGTAGTAAACAGGGATGGCATGCTCCAATCAAAATGAATATTAGAAAACTGTTATGTGATGGCCAACATCGTAAGCGGTAACATATTCATATTGAATTTTGATCTGTTTAAATCTGCTGTAATTGCTGTATTTATCGTATTTGAAGTGGGAATCTCCTCCATAGACTGTTCTCATCCTGACAAAACCAAATTCGACTTCTGTTAAAGTTATTTTTGCAGAAATGGTTAGGTAAGATCCGATATTATAAATATGATATTGCTTCCTTTTTAGCTATTTTTCTTATTTGACTCATTTGATCCATTAGAGATATTAAAATTCAAATCGACTCATTAACAATAAGTAAACACATAGAAATCTAACAACCATGTTTGTTTTAGGTGGTTGAAGGAGAAGTTAAATATTTATGTTGAGTAGTTGGGACTCACAAGGTGATGCAAGTTATATACCAATTTCATCTATTACTTTTGGATGTAGGCTCAACAAAACAGTTTTTTTGAAACCACTTTTGGGTTAAAACAGTGTTTGAAACCACTTTTGAGTTAAGACATTGTTTGAAACCACTGTTTTAGGTTAAAACTGTGTTTTGAAACCAATGTTAGGTTAAACAGTGTTCGAAACCACTGTTGGGTTAATGGGTTAAAACAGTGTTTGAAACCACTGTTAGGTTAATCAGTGTTTGAAACCATTGTTGGGTTAAAACAGTGTTTTGAAACTACTGTTGGGTTAAAACAGTGGTTTGAAACTATTGTTATCTATATTTATGTATTCCCAGTCTTTTTCTTTACAACATCGAGTCTTTTATGAGTTATTCCAATGGTTTGGGTTCTTGGTTTAGGTTGGAGAAATAAAGTGAGTAGGCTGTCAAATTCATATGTTGATGGAGGATGGTGGTGGCAAATGGATTTATATCATTATTGTTAGCGTTGCGAACAACTCCAATTACACAAATACGTTATCCTAAAGTGCAACGTCGACATGCCATCCATACAACAACCAGTATGAGCAGACAGAGTAAGATGAAACAAAGAGATGCCGGAGACTCCTAAGTTGATCAGATACCGGTGATGGCAGTCGTCGGCACGTCGCTTTTTGTTAGGAAGCCCCTACAACAAATGCGCACAAAAGGTAATATGTCAATCATTTAAATTTATAGAGATTAATAAAGTAAAATATCGACACACTATATGTGGTACCCGCGGAAAATCAACAATCATCCTGATTTAACATCATGCCGCTTTGGAGTACTTGTCAAATTTCGGGACGAAATTTCTTTCAAGTTGGGGATGACGTGACAACGCGAACTTTCAAGGTTTGTGCCGTTTAATCTCGTGATCCTAACTTCTCATTTTTCCTCTTCAATGTTCTTTGTTTAAATGAAACTTGTTAAATGTTATGTGCTATTATAACCTTGTTAAACCTAAACGTAATCGAGTATGATTGATTGTGTTTTTGGGTCGCGCACTTGTAACAGGGCCGCACACACACTTATGTTTTATCTCGGCCCACTTCTATTCTATCCCGGCCCACACTTATGTCAAGCCCACAACGCACAAGCCCAACCCTTCATGGGTTGCATATACTAGTAGAAATAGGAGTACGTAATTATGAGTTTTGGAAAACAATTACGAACCCTAGCACTCCCACCTTCTCTCTTCTCTTGGAAATCGACGGTGAAACCCCTCTCCCTCTCGAAGACTTCCTCAATTCCATCTTGATTCCTTCGGTTAGTATAATCTCACTATGTTTCGAATCAAATCCTCTCGTCATGCATAGTTGTATCGATACATGATTGTTATTATTGATTATGCTCGTACATGAAGACATGTGTGTTAGTGTTTGCATGATGGTAGAATTCTTAATGAACCCATAGTAATTACCAACTATTAAGTCTAAGAGCATGATTGATGTTGACGATCAATGATCTAGGGTTTGTGCATGTTAGAATTCGATGAATTCATCATTATCAGTATTCTAGGTGATTTAATTAGTAGTGGTATAATATTAGTGGCTGATGTAATTGAACAAGGTAAGGGTTGCAAATATAAAATCATAATAGGTATCCACTAGAAGGATTGTGTGTGATTAGGAATTAAAGTCAATCTTGATGTTCTGTGAGT
This sequence comes from Helianthus tuberosus, assembly GCA_030545235.1. Classification (NCBI taxonomy): domain Eukaryota; kingdom Viridiplantae; phylum Streptophyta; class Magnoliopsida; order Asterales; family Asteraceae; genus Helianthus; species Helianthus tuberosus. The sequence continues at coordinate 68,876,472 of CM060385.1, read as the reverse complement.
AGTTCGATGTGCATGTGGGACGATCATAATAATTATTTTGTATGGAATAATACTTGTTTTGTATTGAATGATAATTGTTTTGTAATACATGGTGACAATAACTGCCATAGATAATTAGTAAAGTATGGGTGGAGTTATGTGTTGGTGCATTTATGTCTATCGCCTCCATCAATACGAACCGTAGCTGAAAATGATTGTTTCTAGCTTTATATTGTAATATTAGATAGAAAAGGGAAGGTGGCAATATTGTAAATAAGAGGAAAGCTCTTATACGCCTAGGCCTATAAATAGAAGAGTTAGGGTTAGAGTTAGAAACTTTTGGAGACTTTTGCACATTTTGGAGCTTTGGAGATCTAGACCTAGAGAGAGAAAGTCTAGAGAGAGAAAGTTCCGTGTACGTGATTCAGGTGCTGTACGTTATCAGATCTTTCTATAAAATCACAGATTATATTACGTTCTCGTGTGTTCAGTCACGTTCGTGTATGGATTCCGCACGTCACACGTTCGGTTCGCAATCGTTTTGGAGTCAAAACCGGTCCTAACAAGTGGTATCAGAGCAGGAGCTCGATTGCACGGATCAATCACACGATTTTGGACGGAAATTCATCAGAATCAGATAAAAAATCGGATCAGATTTGCACAATTTCCTCATCTTTTCATATCTTCACTTTTCAACAGAAAATTACAAAATTAAACGACTTTTTACGGTTAAAATCGGCTAATTTTTGAATATGTTGTGCGAAAACATTTGATCTACAAGCCTACAAATTTTCAGGTTAAAATTCCAAGCCGATTGGGAGAAATCTAAAATTTTTTGATCGAAAAAGTTAAGAACATGTTGACTGTTGCTGTTGATGTTATGAATGTTATCTGATCGGACAGTTGTCCGAACCAAGGTTCTATTATTTCATTACATTTCACTAAATTTGTTGACTTGTTGACTAGTAGTCCGAACGGACAGTTGTCTGATCCAAAGCACATCACTGTAATTCATTAAAGTCTTTGACTTTGTTGACCCAACCGCACGGACAACAGTCCGATCCATTGTCCCACATATTCACTGCATATCATTAAATAGGTTGACTTTGTTGACTTGCCAACCGATCGGGCAGCATCCTCACTTGATCGAACAACTGTTCAATCGTTCAGTAGTTCGTTTCAAAGAAACTTCATTCTTTTCACTGCAATTCATTAAAATCATTGACTTAGTTGACCTACTCAATCGAGTCACATGTTAGTATATGGTTAAATGCTTTTGACAGTCAACAAGTGTATGCTTTGTTGATACATATTTGTGGATACGGCTCGGCTCGGTTCGACTCGGCTACGAAGTGAAGGCCGTAGTCAAGACAACCTCATGTCTTGACTCAGTATGCGATTTACTTTGTAACAAATCATGTACGTGCAACTGCGTGTGTGCAGTATGCATTATTGTTTATGTTTATGTGTTGTTTGTTTGTTCAAAGCCCAACATAACAAGGCCTAACATGAAGACAGAAGCCCAAGTTTCAGGCCCATCATGTCACAAAATCCCTTTTGGTGAAAACACCTTGTGATGAAAACACCTTATTGGTGAAATCACTTTGGACGAAATCCCTGTTATGGCGAAATCCCCATATGGGACGAAATCAAGTGATTTCGTCTGAACCTTTGGATTTCGTCAATGGATTTTCGTGGGCCTCTTGATTTCGTCAGTCATGTTACTATATAAACACATACATCAGACATAAACACTAAGAACACAGAGAGGCAAGTCTGAATAGATTTGAGAGCGAACACATTGTAACACACACACACTGAGAGTTTACAGAGACCATTTGTAAACACCGCATTGTAACCGTTTCATAGCATTAATACATTGAGTGTTAATTGTTGAATCTTGTGTCTTACGTGTTCGTAACTTGGTTTAACTTACCCGTTTGGATTTCGCACTCTCGGGTTTGTCGGAAAACAGGGAATAGAGGTTACTCGATCCTCCGGGTGGACCTACAATTGGTATCAGAGCATTGGCTCGATTCCTTGTAAAAACCAAGTTTGTGTTCTTGATTTTTCTTAAGTTTTTAATGTGTTTTTCCAGATTTTGAGTTTAAAGTTCATGCATTTCTGAAAAACTGTTTAAAACCTTTGAAAAACTTGATGTTTTGCTTTTAGTTTTTACAAAACCTTGGTTGAAATACATGTATACATGTGGAAATTTGGTTTTTACTAAACTTTAGTGCAAAAATTGTTGTTCGGAAAGTTTATCGGGTGCCGGAATCATCATAATTTCGCCGGTATATTCATCGAGTTCTTCAGGATCTTCAAGTTGTTCATAATTGTTCTTCATGTTCTTCATAAATTCTGGGTTTATAAAGTTAAAATTGCTTTATTGATTTGTACAAATTATTGAAGTTGATATAATATTACTTGTTTGAATATCTTGTACAAGTCATGATGTGTTTTGAAATAGAAGTCTGATAAGGTACGGTTACTTTGAAAAAGGAGTTTTTTTTGTTGTCAGAAGATAAGGATAAGGTTTGGAAAAATATCTTGTTGTAAATCATTCTGCACGAAATCACCAGGTGTGTAGCTGGACGAAATCCCTATACAAACATCCAGTCAACGAAATCTCTTTGGTCAACATAATCAAGCTGGATGAAAACAGATCTGGGCTAAAACACTATTCCAGACGAAATCACTCCTGATTGGACGAAATCACACTTATTTTCATCAAACATATCTTGGATGAAAACTCAGTTGTCTTCGTCAACATCAACCATTATTTTGTCTTCTTGTGGTCCACGAAAACCCAACTTCATCATCCTTTGTCAACGAAATCACCTGGGCCGACATTTTTTTTATTAATCAGATTGCATGTGCTGGGCCGACACCTTTTTAACAGCTGGGCTGACATTTTTTTTAATCAAATCGGTCCAATCAAGTTTAAGTACATCAGCAAAGATTAATTAAGAGTTTTCGCCATATGTCACATTAATTAATAAAGGTTTCGTCGATCAGATCTTCATCATATAAGAGTTTCACCAAACTTTATTTAATCAAGTGTTGTCGTAGCTAATAAGTTTCGTCGAGTACAGTGTTATCAAAGAAGAGATTCGTCAAAACTTGTATTTCTCTCATAGGCTTTGCAAAACTAAATTAACAGTGTGTTTTCAAGTGTGTAACCAGGTTGTTTCACTTTCATAGATCTGGTCGCAGCAAGAGAAGAAAGGAAGCTGATGTTTTAGCGGCTGTTACTTTGAATCCCTTAAAGTAAAAAATTTAGGGATTGACATAAGTGGGCCTCTTTGAAAGACATTAACTAATTCATTTGGGCCTTTGAAAGTTACTTAGTAAGGTTTGGCCTGTTTCTATTATTTGTAAACAACAATCCAATGTCGAACACAGATCCTTATGGAAGACCATTCGATCCAAGTACCTACTTCGGTATTCCACCACCCAAACCGACACAACCCCCTGGTCCTCCCACATATCCTTATGGAAGACCATTCGATCCAAGTACCTACTTCGGTACTCCACCACCCAAACCAACACAACCCCCTGGTCCTCCCACAGATCCTTATGGAAGACCATTCGATCCGAACGCCTATCTTCCTTTTCCACAAGCTGTTCCACAACAAACCCAACAACAAGCTTCTCAACCAACCTCTCAACTGGGAAATGGAAGAACTGCGTTTTATGCTGAAATTGTCAAGAATGTCAATGACGGTGAATCTTCAGGAAAAGATACGAGTTTAGGATATAGTGGCACTGGTGAAGATAGCTCAGGTGTGAGTGATTACAATTCAGAATCGGACGTGAAAGAGGGAATGGATTCTGAAGCTGATAGTTTGTCGAATGGTGCTAAGGAGAAATCTGACTTGATCAAGAAAGCTGCTGCTGCTTCAAAAGAAATGGAGAAGATTCTCACTGAAGATGGATCTTTCTCTTCTCAGACTGCCTTTATGGCTAATGTCACAGCTTCTACAAGTCAGGTAAAATCTGAAACTCCTAGCATATGTAGTGATTGTGCTGAATTGAAACAAGAATCTGAAAAGATTTACAGTCACAATCAGAGTTTGGTTATTGAACTGTCAAAGTGCAAAGAGGCAAACATGGCCTTAGCTCGCAACGAAAAAGATTTTAAATCGGTAATTGAAACACTCAAGAAAAGCGTTTCTGAGTTATCAAAAATTGTTTTTAATAAACAAATTGGTATTAATAACTATATTAATATCATTGAAGAAACAAAGAAAGAGTTGGCCATGGCTAAATGTGAATATGAGGCTATCAAGCTCAAATTGGAGAGTTACTCAAACTCCCGATATGTGCTTGATCACATCATTGACGTTCAACAACTGAAAGGAAACGTTAAAGGCGTTGGGTATAAGTCATGTCCGCCTCCTTTGAGACACAACTATACCAAGATGCCCGATGAGGAGGAAATGCCGCGTTTTGAGCCAATTGTACCTCTTGATTATGAGGAAGTTGCAACTGGCTTAGGGTTCAAAACGGACAGTTCCTCGGAGGGCTCATCTGGAACAACCGAAAATTCAGCATCTGTTGGTACGAAACAAAGTCCTCCCATAGTTGAGGACTATGATTCGTCAGATGATGAACCAGATGTGAGTGATGAGGATAAATCTCTTGAGAAGAACAAAGGAGTCGAAGTGCCTTTTGAGAATCACATTCTGTGTGATCCTCCTACTCTTGTTGTGCAATCAACTGGTGCTAAACAAGAGATAGATCCTATCACTGAGACAATATCTACCATTAAAAGTGATAACGTGTTGTATACTTTGGTCGGTGATAGTAAAATTTATTCAAACAAAGATTTTCCAATAAAAAACGTCAATCAATCCTTGATTGATAAAGTGTTTGAAGATAATACAACTAAGTTTTTGGGAAAAGCAATCCCGAGAGTTTCAGTAACTCAGTGTGATCCTATTCCAAAAGCAGAAGTGAGGAAACAATTTGGAAACCAAAAATTACCGACTAAGCAACAACTTGTCGCTTTTAAGGGTAAACAACAACAACGAGCTCAAAAGCCTAAGGTTATACAACCAAAGGCTGAAACAAAAGGAGCTCGTTATAAGAAGAAATGCAAAGACATTAAATTTGTGGCCTCCAAAGGTACTGATAGAGTGGAGACTTTTGAAAATAAGTCAAATACCGATTTTGTTCAAAAAGTCAACATTTTGAAACGTAATAGTGATAACAATTACACCCAACACACAAATGGGTGTGAAGCTAGTACCTCGGGGTCTACAAATTCAACGTCAGGTCATCGAACAGAATCTCCTAATTTTGTTGAAAGGAGATCTTGTTTTAAATGTGGGGAGTTTGGACACGTTATCAAAAACTGCACAAACTCTCCAAAACCAAATTTTGTTGAAAGAGCCCCTTCTGAACAAGGTCACCAACAACGTCATCCTGTTTCTCCAAAACATGATAAACACACTATTAAAGAACAGGAAACAAAACAACGACGTCAAAATGTGAAGGTGATCGAAAAGGCTTTAAAACCAGAAACTGTTAACAGGAAACCTAGTTTGTCACAACCATTAAAACCAGAAAGTGTAAATAATACACAATCCGGTAAACAAAAACAGGCTTAGAAACCGAAAACAGGTAAGGATTTAGGGGGAGGCTTGCAATTTAAGGACCTTCAAGAAATTGAAATTACATTTCTTGATTCTCAGGGGCAACCCAAGTCTATGAAGGCTTGGGTCCCCCTCTCCAACTAATCTCTGAGTGAGTGTGCAGGATGTTCCAGGAGGAACTATCGATAGTCATCGGATTGTTGATAGTGGAGTGTCCATGCACAAGATCGGCGACAAAAGAAATTGTTGCCTTTGATGGAGAGAAAAAGAAAAGAAGGCAGAATTGTCTGTCGAAAGAAATTGAAAGCTTCGACAAAATGAAAATCATTACAAATTTTGATTGTTAAAGGCTTTAATCGGGTCCCCAGGATAGATTCAATCAAAATGTACGCACCTGCAGCACGTCTGAAAGTTCACAAGATGAACGTGCAGTGTACATTTCTCCACGGTGTGATTGAAGAAAATGTGTTTGTTGAACAAACCAACTGGGTGTGCGGATGCCCTGGTGTGGATTGAACAACCGCACACTACTTCTCAAAGAGAAAGACAAAGACCTTCGCTGGTGCAATGTGGAAGTCCAGCCGGACCCAAAGGTTTATGATCTTGTTGCTGTGAAGAGATTTCTCAGTAGCTACAAAATCGACTTTGAAATCCACCCCGGGTGGATATCCAGTTTAGGAGAGCACTCAGATTCCTTGCAATGCATGAAACAGTTGCAGGAAACGGTTTTAAATTTCTAATCTCTCCTATACTTGTCGATATTTAAGCTGCTTTATGAATAATTATCATCTCGTACAGCACTCTTTGACCTGACACGTTGAACTCGAATATTACCTCACATGTGATTGTTTCAATATGAAACTCGTCAATGTTGTCATGGTCCACACCGATTACCAACGTGCCAACTCATTTTTCCAAAATTTGATAAATCATTTCTGATTAAATTAATTTTGGTAAACGACATTGAGGTAAAACATGAGTTAACCAGCATCGGAAAATCGTTTTTGTAAATACCTTTGTGTTTTTATCATAGTTTGTTGATTTTAGGGGGAGTAAATCCGAATTTGAAAAATTCAAAAACATCGAAAAATTTCAAAACTCAAAAACAATAGAAAAACAAAAATGAGTTTCCTGGCGAGAAAAAGAGAAAATGATAGTAAATCAGTTGTCTGTCGAAACCTCTTCGAACTGAAATGCAAAATGAAAAATGTTAAGCAGCTCTATATAAGATGTATCGGTAGGCTTACAATCATTTTAAAGTGTGCAAGGTGATATAAACCTTAAATCGACTGAAGACCAGGTGGGAACCGCACATTGGCATATGGTCTTAGTACCGAAATTTTGTTTGAGAGATTGCCGAGGTTCTGATATATGTGGTCTTTATGCTGTTTATCATCTGGGTATCATGGTTGTTTCTTTTACCGAAAAATAACGGAGACGAAGTCTAGATCTTCCATGATATCATACATACGTGTACATACTGCATACGACCTCAATAAGTGATCAACAATCACATGTCCAAACAAAATAAGTGATAATATATCACTTTTATCCGGGAGTCAAGTTCGTCTCTTTGCTGTACGAAAGTACTGACCTATTCACGGACTTGCTCCTGTGCCCTCATGCATATGAAAATCAAGTTCCTCATCAATAAGTGATTCTATCACGTAGGGCTTGTTTTCAATCAAAATAAATGAGTTTCTCACATCTTTTATATGGTCAAACAGATGATAAATGGTATACTCACCGGTAAGATGAACTCTCGTGCATACCTTGATACGGGAATGTGTCGTGTGTGGATGAACATCGGTCGGTAAGTATAAATCATACCTTAACGTATCCCCTCGCCATGATTACATCTGATAAGTTGAGCTTATGTGGACAACAATACCGATAATTGTTATAGGATGCTTATCTAAATGTTAACTAATTGAACAAAAAGAGCGTTTTGACGTGACCGTACACTGATATGATTCTCTTACCCTCGAAACTCGCAAAAAGAATGCCTATAAATATTTGTTTACTGCTTTCGTTTGTGCATCTTTGTATATATTTATTTATTGCTTTCCGTCTTTACTTTTGAAAAATGAAAAATTCCAAAAAGATTTTAGGTGTGTTTTAATATAAACTTTATAAAAGCCAAAAAGATTTTGCTTCTAGTTTATTTTTGATTGACCGATGTTGGAAGTCGAGTCTATCATACCCAAAATCCTGATTGTAAGCCGGAAAACAATTGCATCTTCATAAACTGTCGAAGTTAACAAGTTTTGAAAGTTAAAGGGTTAAAATTGATCAATTTTTAAACTTTCAAACTATTGTCAGTCGGTGTTTAAATGAGATTTGATCTCATATGTGTCTTTTGTTTAATTTGTCTAAATTCCAAGCGGTTGTTCTCATTACGTTTTTAGCTCTGTTGTATGTGCACATGGTGCATTTGAACCAGCTAAAAGCAAAGAGAACGTGTCAGATGACAAGCCGTAAAGTGAAGACACGACAGTGATGCAATCTGAAGATCAAGATGATCAAATTGCAACTGACCACTTTTCAACACCACAAGGATCTAAAGTTTTGAAGTTCAAAAGATTCACGAGTATCGTTCAAGGGGGAGTTTGTTGATACACTCCCTGATTGTGTCACGTGAAGACTTTGAAGATCCTTTCCTGACTCGGTATACATATTTGTGGATACGACTCGGCTCGGTTCGACTCGGCTACGAAGTGAAGGCCATAGTCAAGACAACCTCCTGTCTTGACTCGGTATGCGATTTACTTTGTAACAAATCATGTACGTGCAACTGCGTGTGTGCAGTATGCATTATTGTTTATGTTTATGTGTTGTTTGTTTGTTCAAAGCCCAACATGACAAGGCCTAACATGAAGACAGAAGCCCAAGTTTCAGGCCCATCAGGTCACGAAATCCCTTTTGGTGAAAACACCTTGTGGTGAAAACACCTTATTGGTGAAATCACTTTGGACGAAATCCCTGTTATGGTGAAATCCCCATATGGGACGAAATCAAGTGATTTCGTCTGAACCTTTGGATTTCGTCAATGGGTTTTCGTGGGCCTCTTGATTTCGTCAGTCTTGTTACTATATAAACACAGACATCAGACAGAAGCACTAAGGTGTTGTTTGTTTTTCTGCGGGAAAAGGTCTGCAGTCTGCGGACCACATCTGCAGGCATCTGCAGGAGAAGAGGTGGACCAAATGTCTGCAGTCTGCAAGGAGAAGAGGGTTTGTTTTTTTTTATATATAAAAACATCTTCTCACACTAAACACACACACAACACACACCCAACACACACCATCTCTCTGATCTCTCTCTCCCTCAGCCTCCCTCTACCAGCACAACCACCGTCCACCTCCACCACAACCAACCATCACCACTTCAGCCACCACCCCATCGCAACCACCACCACCCGTCGCAACCACCACCACCACCTAACACTCACCACCACCATCTCCTCCTTCCTCCCCCACCAACCCCGTCGCAACCACCAAGCACCACCGCCACCACGAAGCCAAACACCACCACTTCAGCCGCCGTCAAACAACATAAAAACGAAACCCTAATTTCACCATGGCTTCGATTTGGGGGTTTCTGAAGAGAGAGAGAGAGTTCGAGGGAGAAGAGAACGGTGGTGGTTATGATTGACGGCCATGGCTTCGATTTGGGGGTTTCTGAAGAGAGAGAGAGAGAGATTGACGGTGGTGGTTATGATTTCAGATGTGGAGGTGGTGATTGTTGAAGGTGGAGGTGGAGGTGATGGGTGTCGGAGGTGATGGGTGTCGGAGGTGTGATGGTGGCAGCGGATGGAGGTGTCGGAGGAGGTGGAGGTGTCGGAGGAGGTGGAGGTTGTGGTGGTGCAGGTGGTGGCGGATGGAGGTGTCTGGCGGGAGAAGAGGAGAAGGTGAGAAGAGGGAGAAGAGGTGTGCAGACCTTAGAAGATAAGGTTCAATGTCTGTTTGAAGCAGAGGTCTCGCAGACCTTTTTTAATGAAAGATCTGCGAGAAAACAAACAAGCTGCAGACCCTTATGTCTGCGCATGGTCTGCGCGACGCAGACATAAGAGGTTCTGAAGTGCTTGTAGCAAAAAACAAACACCACCTAAGAACACAGAGAGGCAAGTCTGAATAGATTTGAGAGCGAACACATTGTAACACACACACACTGAGAGTTTACAGAGACCATTTGTAAACACCGCATTGTAACCGTTTCATAGCATTAATACATTGAGTGTTAATCGTTGAATCTTGTGTCTTACGTGTTCGTAACTTGGTTTAACTTACCCGTTTGGATTCCGCACTCTCGGGTTTGTCGGAAAACAGGGAATAGAGGTTACTCGATCCTCCGGGTGGACCTACAGTATGCTTCATTAATAAGTCTCATCAGATATCATGTGTTTCACTGTGCACAATCCATGTGATTCACTTGATTATATGTGATCAATATTGTTTGTCGGCCATTTTAAATAAAGAATCAATTTGTCACGTGATATTTCAGTCCATCTATTGTCTTCGGCCCATGTGATTGGGTTATGTAGAGGCCCAATAGGAGAATTATATGAACAGACCTTGTCGGCCATTGTTTACATTTGCTTTGATTCTTGCATGAGACATTTAATTGTGTGTTTTGTCTACATGATTTGATAAAGCTATTGTCAGCACATTAATAATTGAGATCCATGAGATGTTGTCAGCCACATGATATCTTGTTACAAGTGAAATTGTAATTCATTGTTGAGGTGATACAAGTCAAACCGCCACTCGTTCGAACAACATTACACTTTGTCTTTTTGTGCCATCAAACGAACAAGTGGGTCGAACGAACTGTCATCCGTTCCAAAGTTTAAAAGATTCATTTGTTATTAATTTGTGACACTTGATCTAGCCATAAGGTCATCCGTTCGGACGACACATTTGTCGTTTAGTGACATTCAAATGAACAACAGCTCGAACGGACAGTATTGTCACCCGATCGGACAGCATACCCACCCGGTCGGACAATATTTCCATCCGGTTGAACAGCTTCTGTCAATCCGCTCGGATCACAAAAACTCATCCGAACGAAGTTTATTTTTTGCCCATCCGATCCAAGTGTTTGATATTTTTGTTGTAACTAATCATTGTTATTTGATTGTTTCTTGTGTTGTGATTTACGAGGTGTGAATATCGAGGAAATAAAATCATGGCTGAAATAAAGGAGAAAACTAGAGAAGAGATTCTGAGTGAGAAAACTGAAAGAGAAAGTTTCTTTGCAGGCAGCAGAATTGAGAAAATGCAGGAAGAATACGAAGGTGTAAAGTACTGTGGAAGATACGACAAGAAGAGATATTGCTATGTCAACAGAAATGGTGATCCTGTCGTTCACAGGAGAGAAGTGGTTTTCAATGATGTTCTTGCAGTAATTCCTCTGTCCGGCGAATACTATTCGAATATTGAGAAAGATAAAACAGCTTATCTGAAAAGGCTGGACAAGATAATTCGTGACGTGATGACCGCGAGTTTGAAAAAGAGGGATGAAGAGAGGATGAAAAAGAATGTTGAAAATTTGGTTGATGATCTGAAGAAAGTTGCTGAAGAATTTAAAGTCGAAGCTGTGAAAGAGGAAGATGAGAAGGTAGAAGAGGAAGAGAAAGTGAAAGAAAAAGTTGAAGAAGCTGTTATCGAAAAACAGCAGAATGAAGAAGTTTTGAAGAAAGAAGAAGAAAAAGAAGTGAAGGTTGAAAGTTCAGCTGATGATGGTGGTGATGCTGGTACTGGTGAAGAAAAGAAGGAAGATGCTGATCAAACAAAGATAGCAGAGAAAGCCGAAGTGCCAATAACTGAGGTAAAATCTGATTCTGAGATCATAAACAAAAATGTTGAACAGTGCAAGAAATGCATGGAAACATGCAGAGCTTGTACTAAAAAAGATGAAAAATTCAGAACAAGAGATCTTGAATTTAATAAAATCGAAAAAGTTTTCAAAAATAAATGCAAAGAAATGTTAGAAAATGAAAAAGTTTTGAAAGATAATGATGAAAAGCTCACACAAAAAATGCAAGATTTTAGAAAAAGAAAATGAAAGTTTGAAAGAAAAAGTTTCAAAAATGACAGATGAGTGTTTACAAAAAGAAAATGCTTTTCAAGAAATGAAAAAGGAGTATGATTCAATAAAATTGGCTTATCAAATTACAAAAGAGTCATATGAAAACGTGAAGAGTCAAACGAAACTTGTTCAATCTAGATTGAGATACTGTTCTGAAACAACTGATACGCTTAAGCGACAGTATTCAATAAAGCAACAAGTTGTCAATTCGTACATTGAGTATGTTGCTAAGCTAAAGCGTCAAATAACCGATTTAGAACAGGATAACAACAAGTTACATAGTTATCATGCATCATCATATGTGGTTGAAAGAATTTTCAATCTACAACCGGATGGTAAAGTTTCTGAGCAAAACAAGAAAGGTATTGGCTCAGAGTTTCATCAAGTCCCTCCACCGGAAAAGTTTGCATTTTATGATGATGAGAAAGTCGAAAAAGCTTTCAACATGGTCGATCAGGTGCCAGATAATATTGACGTAACCTATTCCAAATCTGATGATTCAAGTGATTCAGAGGTGGTAGGTAAGGTCGTTGAAAGTGTGTTGAAAGAAGAGTCGGTTGAAACAGTAAATCTGAATCACAGGATGGAAATGAAGGTAGTTTTCATGAAGAATATCTGAAAAACTCAAAATCTGAGAAAGATTTGAATGATGATTCAAAAGGATTGGTTTATACCATGATTGGAACAGACAAATTATTCTTAGATATTGTATTCCCGATTCAGAATGTGATTTCAGAAAAGATTGATAAAGTTTTCAAAATGGTTGAGATTGAAAAGTGTCACACCCCTTTCTGCGGCGGAAGCACGAGGTGTGATCATGAAAGGTTCTCATTGCATACGAAGAGTAAACATACTACATGCTCATGAAAATAACTTCAAATACCATAATTTGATAACATAAGTTCAGCGTTTACATCGCTAAGTCGCATAAAATATTGTCTTAAAAGTTTACAACTTTATTTAAAGATTAACATAAGCGACATCCACGAGCATGAGTAGGACCACGCGCACATCCATCTTAGTTACCTGAAATACATGTGAGTTTTGGAAAAACGTCAACATAAAGTTGGTGTGAATTCATGCAGTTTTAGTTTTTCACGTTTGTATACTTTGTATGAAAACATAGATTACGTCATGTAAAAATCAAGTTTTCATATATAAATCAAGTATTCATGTGTACACCAAGTACTTATGTATAATTCAAGTTTTCTCGAGTACCCCACGTACTCAAGTATAATTCAAGTTTTTCTTGAGTACCCCACGTACTCAAGTATAATTCCCGTTTTCTTGAGTACCCCACGTACTCAAGTATAAATCAAGTTTTAGTATGGTATGAATTTTATGTAAGTAAAGTGTTCCTGTAAGTATCAGGATTGTTAATGGGTTGCAAAGCCATTAACATGTGACACGACATAGGAAGTGACCAAACCTTAGGCATTTAATTGGTATATTCTGAGACACAAAAGCACTACTCGATACTCGCCCTCACCGAGAGTGTGGCTGCCCGACACCCGTTAGATCTAACCTTTTGTTATGCGGTCTAGGTATATTGTTGATTAATGGTGCTTATGTACCCTATTCGTGACACGATTTCTCGTATCATTTCTCATAACACATCCTACTTGGTTCTCGTCCTCACCAAGTGCGTTTCTTGTTATCATTTCTCATAACGCATCCTACTTGGTTCTCGTCCTCACCAAGTGCGTTTCTTGTTATCATACCATTTATAAACATTATAACATGTATTTCACCCCCGAAGTTATAAAACTGAAAACAGTTAAGAGAAAAGGGGGAGCATGAACTCACAACTTTGCGTTCCTTTGCGTCGTAAACTTCACCGGATTCGCTTAATTAACGTCGTAACCTATACGCGTTTTCTTAACGTTAGTCACTAGACTTGCGTCGCACAAGCACAGTCACTCTCTTTTGTGTATGTATTCTTGTGTTAAAAATATTTTATATTTTTAACTAAGCATCTTACTTATATTATTTTCTCAAAAATTAATATAAGTATCTCGTGTTTTGCACTTTGCACCCGAATTATGTATCTTGTATGTTGTATGTGTATTTTGTGATTATACTTTTCATGAGTATTTAGTGTATTTTTAGTTCTTAATACACTAGCACGTATGACACATACTATATACACTTAGCACAAAAGTTGGTGATCAAATAATATATATTTCTCTCTCAAAAATATATATACTTAATATCCATTTTTATTTTTGAAGAAATCCTTATTTCTTATCACCAAAAATTAGGGAAACCTTGGTAATACTTTTAAATACATTTTTAGGGAATAAGTTTCTCAAAAACTTATATTTTTCTAACTGTCAGAATTTATAAAAATTTTGACAGAGTTTCCCCTAAAAATGGAGGTTTCCCATGTTTTCAAAACATGTGTTTATTTTCTTTTAAATCATCAACAATATCAACAATAATCATCAATTTCTCCACTTCATGAACTTGAGAATTTACAAAAATGTGTAGTAACTTACTAGCACATTTAGTAAGTTTTGTCATCTTTAAAAATAATTTTAGTTTCTTAAAAACTTTATTTTTAAAGAATATGAAGTTTCACAACTTCTAGTCGAGATTCGTAAAAATATTTCTTTGTTAAATTTTTCTTGTGACACAAGTGTCTACACACTTGTTTATTTACTAAAAATGCTTTTAGTTCGGATAAGATCTGGATTTTAACAAAACTAATATTTTTGCTTGGTTCTTCCGAAAAACCACTTGTAGATCTTTAGATCCACAAGTTTACAACTTCATTTTACAAGAAAAAAAACTATTTTTTTACAAGTTCATGTTTATGTGTGAAAGGGTTCATCATCTAGTAACTTTCCTACTTAACATAATGCTAGTTCATGTTCCATGAACATGATCTAGCGTGGTTGGATGACGATGCGTTCCACTACTAGCAATCAACAACATAAAATAATCATAACAAAACAAGTTTCATAGGTTTTACACTATTAGTTTCTTTTTATCCACCAAGTTCATCTTCTTAGCAAGACTTTAAACTTTGATCTCTAGTGTTTATGATTTTTACCCGTTAAATTTCTTATTAACCACTTTAAACATGAACAAGAAGATGTTTAGAATCACTTACAACTAGCACAAGGCTAGGGAAGAATCTAGGCGAAAACAAGGTGGATAAAAGCAAATGGTGAAGGTCCTTCAAGATCCGCTTGCACCGAGCTTCGTTAGTGACCTTCTTACACCTCAATATCACCTTGGAATACTTGGAAGGTTGCTAGAAAAATTGATGATGTTCTTAGGGGTGTTGGCTGTAGCTTTAAAGGAGGGAGGAGAAGAATTTTGTTGAATGTTGAAGGTGATGGGTAGTGTGAAGGTCTAGTGGGTTCTTATAATAAAAAATTAGGCCATTATCCAAAGGACCACATGTTCCCTCAAGTACTAACATGATCAAGTCATATCCCAAGGAGATATTTTGGGAAGATTTAACAAAATTTTGGTGGGGTTACTACTTGTAACCGTCCACAAGTATGGGGGGGGGGGGGGGTATTAGATTAGTTTCAAGTCTTGGTTACTAAATCTAGTTACACCTTAGGTGATATGTTTAGGGGTTTTAAGTGTTTAAGTAATATATAGTGTGTTAGGGTGTTCGGGGACCCTAACTAGCTTAGAAAAATAAAAACAATGCTTCTAGCATTATTTTGGTGTTCCGGGCATTATCCGGTTGTTCGGTTAGACACTGGTTCGTTAAAGTGCTAAATTACACTTTTTAGTGTCTTTTAAGTACCTTTCTTGTACTCTTTCAATTCCCAACACTTAGGGAAATATTCTGGACGATAAATTATATTTTCTGCATAACATTCGAGTGCTAAAAGCTGAATTATTGCTGAATTATACAAAATTCTGCACTTAAAGTGCGTTTCGGGTGCTTTTTAGTGCTTATTTTTTCTTCCGGAGAGTATATATATTAAACCCTTGTATGCAATCTTGGGTTTTAGTGTATTCTTGTTGTTGGACCTACATCTAGGCTCAAATTTTATTGTCTGACTGCTTTCTGCAGTTCTGTTGACACAGTGTGTCTTACCGGTGAGTTTACTAGTATTTCTGACGCAACGCAGTTCATTATTGCCTAAAGCATTAATTTGTAGTATACAACGTGCATGAATTCACTCGTTTAGCATGTGTTCAGACATTGCTGACAATTAAGCACATAATTGCAGTCATTAAATTATAATTAAAGTGTACGGAAATTACCGGTTTGTGCCAGTTGTCACAGTCTCCCCCCGTTAAAAGAATTTCGTCCCGAAATTCAAACTGACCCATCTCTCGCAGGAGTCTTCTTGAATAGGTGGGGATACTTTTCTTTGAACTGGTCTTCACATTCCCATGTGTACTCGGGTCCGTGCTTAGAGCTCCAACGTACTTTGACAAGTTTCACACTGCTCCTCCTGGTCTTGTTGACTTTCCAGTCGGTAACCTCAACGGGTTGTTCTGTAAATCGGAGGGCGTCATCAATATGCACTTCATCCATCGGGATGATCACGTTCTCTTGTGTTGGACTCTTCTTCAGGTTGGATACATGAAACGTATCATGTACTCCATTAAGTTCTTCCGGTAACTCCAACTTGTATGCCACGGTACCAATTCTTTTCAATATTCTGAATGGTCCGATGTATCGTGGATTCAGTTTTCCACGCTTTCCAAATCTGACTACGCCCTTCCAAGGTGAGACTTTTAACAACACTTTGTCTCCCACCTCGAATTCTACTGATTTTCTTTTCGGATCAGCGTAGCTCTTTTGTCGATCTCGAGCCGCCTTAATGCGCTCTCGGATCTGCGCAATCTTGTCGGTTGTTTCTTGTACAAGTTCAGGACCAACCATACGTTTATCTCCAGCGTCTGCCCAACATAAGGGCGATCGGCATTTGCGGCCATACAGAACTTCGAACGGCGCGGCTTTTATGCTCGTATGATAACTGTTATTGTAGGAAAACTCAACTAAAGGTAGATGAGTATCCTAGCTGCCGCCTAGATCCATGACACATGCGCGAAGCATATCTTCTAACGTTTGTATAGTCCGTTCGCTCTGGCCGTCTGTTTGCGGATGGAATGCCGTGCTTAGATCTAACTGAGATCCAAAGGCTTCCTGAAATGATTGCCAGATTCTTGAGACAAAGCGTCCATCTCTGTCTGAAATGATTGAGATTGGCACTCCATGACGTGCCACAATTTCTCTTAAGTATATCCCTGCAAGCTTTCCAGTGCTATCTTTCTCTCGGATCGGTAGGAAATGCACAGATTTCGTTAATCGATCAACTATTACCCATATCATATCGTGCCCTCTTGGGGTCTTGGGTAATTTCGTTATGAAGTCCATCGAGATTTGTTCCCACTTCCACATGGGAATTTCTGGTTGTTGTAGGAGGCCGGACGGCTTCTGATATTCGGCCTTAACCTTAGCACAGGTTAGGCATTTTCCAACATAAACAACAACATCGCTTTTAAGTCTCGGCCACCAATAATATTCTTTTAAGTCTTGATACATCTTGTCCGATCCTGGATGGATCGAATATCTCGATTTGTGTGCTTCATCAAGGATGACTTCTCGTAGGCCACCATAGAGTGGAACCCAAATAAGCTTCTTAAAGTATAAGGCTCCCTCTTCATTTGGCACCATGTATTTCAACATACCCCGGAGGTATTCAGCTTTACGGTTCTCTCCTTTGAGAGCTTCTTGTTGTGCATCACGAATGCGTGTAGTGAGGTTCGTTCGAATAGTCATTTCCAATGCTCGAACCCTTAGGGTCTTAACCCTTTCTTTTCGGCTCAACGCGTCCGCTACAACGTTTGCCTTTCCAGGATGGTACTTAATTTCACAGTCATAGTCATTCAGCAGCTCGACCCATCACCGCTGGCGCATATTCAATTCCTTTTGATCAAATATGTGTTGTAAGCTTTTGTGATCTGTGAAAATTGTACATCGAGTACCATATAAATAGTGTCGCCAGATCTTCTAGGCGAATACCACCGCACCTAGTTCCAAGTCGTGCGTGGTGTAGTTTCTTTCATGAACCTTCAGTTGTCTTGAAGCGTAAGCGATGACTTTTTGGCGTTGCATGAGCACGCAACCCAAGCCTTGTCATGAGGCGTCGCAGTATACCACGAAGTCTTCAGTGCCTTCGGGTAATGATAGTATCGGTGCATCGCATAGCTTGTTTTTAAGTAACTGGAAGGCTTCTTCTTGTTTGTGACCCCAGTCGTATTTCTTGTCTTTCTGAGTAAGGGTCGTTAGCGGTTGAGCTATCTTTGAGAAATTCTCGATGAATCGCCGATAATAGCCAGCTAAGCCCAAAAATTGTCGAACTTCGGTTGGGGTCTTGGGAGCTTCCCAATTCTTTATTGCTTCTATCTTGTACGGGTCTACATGAATGCCCTTCTCATTCACAACGTGACCAAGAAATTGTACTTCGCGAATCCAGAATTCGCATTTCGAGAACTTTGCATAAAGCTTCTCTTTCTTCAGTAGTTCCAAGATGGTTCTGAGATGTTGCTCATGTGCTTCTTTCGTTTGCGAGTAAATCAGGATATCATCGATAAATACAATCACGAATTTATCGAGATATGGTTTGCATACGTGGTTCATCAGATCCATAAAGACCGCTGGTGTGTTCGTCAGTCCGAATGGCATCACAAGAAATTCGTAATGCCCATAGCGTGTTCTGAATGCAGTCTTTGGTACGCTTTCCTCTTGGATTCTCAGCTGATGGTATCCAGATCGAAGGTCGATCTTGGAATAGCAGCTTGATCCTTGCAGTTGATCAAATAAGTCATCAATCCTCGGTAGCGGGTACCGATTCTTGATAGTGAGCTTGTTCAGTTCCCTGTAACCGATACACATCCGCAGTGTTCCATCCTTCTTCTTCACGAACAATACCGGAGCTCCCCAGGGCGAGAAGCTTGGCCTTATCTTTAAATGGTTTCGAATTTTAGGGGGAGTAAAAATTTCAGAAAATACAAAAACATTAGACAATTTGAAAAAGCCAAAAACATGATAAAATACAAAAAAAAGAGTTTTTGTGTAAAAAGAGGAAATGATAGTACATCAGTAGACAATCACAGTACGCTAAAGAAATGGAAAGTTAAATGTGATAAACGGTCTCACTGATGATATGCCAGTAGGTTTTTACACGCTTAGTAGATTGTTTTTGAGATATAAACCTAAATATCAATACTTACTTATCTCGTGGGGAACATCTCTTGGATATATGGGTAACCCCCGAAATCTTGTTTGAAGGGCTTTCTATTTCTGACATACTAGGTCTTTGTACGTGATGATATCTGGGGTATTATACCAGGGACTTCTGATTTTGCGGGAGCAATAGCCTAGTCCTCGTATAATACTATGCACTGCTTTAATCATAAAGCCCACCCTCAGCATAAAAAATGATGAAACATTGAAAAATGCTAATCATGTGCTGTTGAAGAAAAGATCCCAAAACGGAACACTTTGAATTCCAAACTTAAATCCTCCGGGAGGTAACACTTTGAATAATTCATATACTGCTAACCATGGCTTTATGCAGGATACAAGTATCAACCAGGCTATGCCTAGGGAATTACAGAAATTGAAGGATATGATATCCAGCGTGCCAGGAGTGGTTAAACCCATTCCTGAAATCCCAGACGGAAACCATAGGATATCTCGTTTTGCACCACCTCTCTGTGATGCAGAAATCCCAAAAAGGTTCCAGATACCAACCATGAAGCTATATGATGGTTCAACTGATCTAGAAGAGCATGTGGCTCAATACAGAGAAAGGATGGAGATCAATCCAATTCCTGAGAGGTTAAAAGAAGCATGTCTATGCAAGGGTTTCAGATCCACACTCACAGGATCAGCTCTTAAATGGCTGCTAAGTCTCCCCCTTACTCTATTACTTCATTTGCTAATCTAGTTAACCTGTTTAATAGTCAATTCTCATGTAGTAGAAAGTTTGAACGATTAACTAGTGATCTATATAGAGTAACACAAGGTCAAAATGAATCACTTAGAGATTATATCACTAAGTTTAGTAAAGAATCCTTGGATATTCTTAATTTGGATATTGCTACGGCTGTAGAAGCCTTCAAAATGGGTTTACTTAGGGATTCATTGTTCTATGATGATCTTGTCATGACCCCTTGCAGGAACCTTGATTAAGTGAGAATCAGGGCCCTTAGATTCATCCGATTAGAGGATGATAAAAGGACCCAAGAAAGGCTGGTAGGATCCTCGAAGCAGGAAAAGCAAGGATCCTACTTCAGGAACAACAAGTCCAAGTCTTACAACAAGTCTGATAACCAGAATGTGCATGTAGTAGAACATGAAGAGGATGATGAGGATTATCCTCCAATTTCTGAATATTGTTTTTCTGTTGATAACAATGAACTAATCCTTGCAATGCAGAACCTAGGTGAAAAAGCAAGATGGCCTAGAAAAAGTGATAAACCAGCTGCAACAAAAGACAAATCCAAATGGTGTACATATCATGAAGATTTTGGTCATCTCACTGAAGAATGTATTGCACTAAGAAAATAGATTGGTTACTTGCTGAGCAAAGGGCACTTGAAGGAGCTGTTGGGAAGAAAAAAAGTCAAAGATCCAGGATCCTGAAAAAGTTCCAGAAAGAGCTCCTGCTCCTCCTGCTGATGCACAAATTATCAACTTCATATCTGGAGGATCAGATATATGTGGCACTTCTTTTTCAGCAGCTAAAAGACATGCAAAAGAAACCAAGATGGATAATGGGGATAGACCCATTTGAACCTCTATAGTTACACAGGAAAAAGTTATAACTTTTGATGAGGATGATCGAGTTGATGTCCAGGATCCTCATCATGATGGTCTTGTTATTACCCTATTTATATCTAACCATTTTGTTCGCAGGATCTTGATAGATGGCGGAAGCTCAGTAAACATCATTTAGCTTGATGTCCTCAAGAAAATGAACATCCCTGAATCGGATATTGTGCCAAGATCCTCAGTTCTTGTGGGATTCAGTGGAGAAACCAAGAACACATTGGGTGACATTAAACTTCCCATCTACATAGAGGGTCTTCATTCTTATCAAAAATTTTGTGTTATAGATTGCTTATCCTGTTGCAATGTTATCCTTGGCAGGCCATGGATACATGACATGAAGGCAGTCGCATCTACGTACCATCAATGTGTGAAGCTTCCTAGTCCATGGGGAGTGGTGAAGATTGAGAGTGATCAACAAGAAGCAAAGAATTGCTATAACTCATCAATGAAGCCAGCCTCAAGACCAAGGGAGCAATAGCAACTAAAATATCCTCCAAGAGACGTCTTGGAGGCAAGAGAACAGGATGTGAAAGACATCCTTATGGATCCCCATGATCCTGAATCCAAGATCTTCATAGGATCAGGGATCCTCAGCAACATTGAACAGGATTTGGTATCCTTCCTTAAGAGGAGAAAAACTACCTTTGCCTGGAAGCATGAAGACATGACAGGTATCTCTAAAGATATAATTACTCATAAACTTGGCATTGACAGGTCATTCAAACCAATACATCAAAAAAGGAGGAAGTTTGCACCTGAGAGAAATGCCATTATCCAGGAGGAGGTAGATAAACTGCTCTGAGCAGGTATGATAAGAGAGGTCAAGTATCCAAGGTGGTTAGTCAATGTGGTTGTTGTTCAAAAGAAAAATGGAAAGTGGAGGGTATGTGTCGATTTTACTGATTTAAACAAGGCATGTCCCAAGGATCCTTTCCCATTACCCCACATTGACTCCATGGTGGATGCTACCGCGGGTCATGAGTTGTTGACTTTTATGGATGCTTCATCTGGATTTCAGCAAATTCAGATGGAACCATCTGATCAAGAGGATACAGCCTTTATGACCCCAACTGGTATATATTGTTATATTGCTATGCCATTTGGATTAAGAAATGCAGGTGCTACTTATCAAAGGCTAGTCAATATGATGTTTAAGGAACAAATTGGACACACTATGGAAGTCTACATAGATGACATGGTGGTTAAATCCAAGAAAGCTGTGGATCACCTTAGAGACTTGGAGGAAGCATTCAATATCCTTGATAAATTTAATATGAAACTAAATCCTTCCAAGTGTCACTTTGGTGTTAAAGCAGGTAAATTCCTAGGCTATATGGTAACAAAAAGAGGCATTGAGGCAAGTCCAGAGCAAATCAAGGCAATTGTGAACATAAAATCTCCTGCCAATGCAAAGGATGTGCAAAGATTGACAGGGAGGATCGCAGCCTTGAACAGGTTCATATCCAAGTCATCAGAAAAGTGCAAGGAATTCTATGACATTTTGAGAAAGAACAAGAAATTTGAGTGGACTGAAAAGCATGAAAATGCTCTCAAAGCCCTTAAGGATTACCTATCCTCAGCTCTTGCCTTGATGAAACCAGAAAAAAGAGATATATTATCCTTATATCTAGCGGTATCCTCTAAAGCAATAAGTGCAGTCCTTGTTAAGGATCACGAAGGTACACAACATCCTGTCTATTATGTAAGTAAGAGTTTGCTTGATGCTGAATCCAGGTATTCACATTTAGAAAAACTTATCATTGCCTTGATTATGGCATCTACTAAATTAAGACATTATTTTGAAACTCATGCCATTATTGTTAAGACTAACTTTCCAATTAAGAATGTTCTCAGGAAACCTGAAATGTCAGGGAGGATGGCTAAATGGACTGTGAAGCTCAGTGCTTATGATATAAGATATGAGCCTAGAACTGCCATTAAATCCCAAGCCTTAGCTGACTTTGTGGCAGATTTCAGTAGTGACTTGCAAAGGGAAGCTGAGTTAGAAGTCCAACAGCTTGAAGAAACTAAGGATCCTTGGATACTCTTCACTGATGGAGCCTCTAATGTCAAAGGAACTGGACTTGGAATACTATTAAAATCACCACAGGGGGACATAATACCCCACTCCATAGCTTGTGAGTTTCAAACTACTAATAATGAGGCTGAATATGAAGCCTTGATAGCTGGTTTGCAAATTGCCAAGCATATGAGGATCAGGTATCTTGAGTTACATGTAGATTCATTGTTAATTACTAATCACTTTAATGGATCCTATGCTGTTAAAGGTGAAAAGCTAATCAAATATCTAGAGATAGTCAAGGAATTGGCACTCTCTTTTGTTTCTTTTAGTTTGACACAGGTACCCAGAGAAGAAAATGCAGAAGCTGATGCATTGGCCAACTTAGGATCATCCTTGAAGATCCCAGAGGATATCAAAATCCCTATTATTCATATCCTAACTCCTGCTATTGAGGATCATATAGCTATGGAGATAGGAGAGGATTCTGCAATCATCCCTAGTAATGATACACAATCTCATTCAGGATCATGGATCCTTCCAATCATGAGATATATACAGCATGGAGAGATCCCTACAGGAGAAAACTCCAGGGCTTTCAAAATCAAGGTATCTCAATTTACAATATTGAATAACATGTTATATAAACGATCTCTTGCAGGACCTTATCTAAGATGCATTGAGGATCCTGAAATCCAAGAAGTCCTAAAGGATTTTCATGAAGGAGATTGTGGAAACCACACTAGGGGCAGGGCACTATTCTCAAGGATCCTGAGGACAGGATACTATTGGCCTACCATGAAGAAGGATGTTGTTGATTATGCCAAGAGATGTGATCCTTGTCAGAGACATAGTAACATCATTCACCAACCAGCAGAGCTCTTGCATCCTATATCCTCTTCTTGGCCATTCATGAGATGGGGAATGGATATAGTTGGTAAACTTCCCAAGGCACCTGGTGGAAAAGTGTTCATGCTTGCTATGACTGATTACTTTTCCAAGTGGATAGAAGCTGAAGCTTTTGCTCAAGTTAGAGAGAAAGAAGTGATATCCTTAATTAAAAGAAACATTATTACCAGATTTGGTATTCCTTCTGAAATTGTTTGTGATAATGGATCCCAATTTATTGGGAGTAGAACTACTAACTTTTGTGACAACTGGGGGATTAAGATGATAACATCAACACCAGTCCACCCATAAGGTAATAGTCAAGCAGAATCATCCAACAAGATCATCATCAATAATTTGAAGAAGAAGCTTGGATCCAAGAAAGGAAAGTGGGCAGAAGAACTACCTTATGTACTATGGGCTGATAGGACAACTCCCAAGAATGCTACTGGTCAAACTCCATTTTCTTTAGTGTTTGGAGCAGAATCAGTGATCCCTACAGAGATGGTGGATCCTACTGCAAGAACAAACATCCGTGATCCTGAAGGAAATACTGAAAACTTGGTTCAAGACCTAGATACTATAGAAGAACTCAGGGATTTGGCAAGAATAAGAATGACTAGTTATCAACAAAGGATGGCTGGAGCCTATAACAAGAATGCCAGGATCAGGAAATTTCAAGTTGGTGATATGGTGTTGAGGAAAGCATTCCAAAATACCACCAATCCTGCGGATGGCAAGTTAGCACCTAAGTGGGAAGGTCCCTATCTTATTGAAGCAGAGGCAGGAAAGGGGGCATACCGGTTATTAACAATGGAAGGAGATTTGCTACCAAGGGCTTGGAATGCTGTCCATTTGAAAAGATACTTCATGTAATAAGGATCCAGGATCCTCAATTGTTTCTGTGTCTGATGTCCATGAAGGATCCTCAGAGGATAGATGATCCTCACTCTGGTAATGATCTAACTTCAATTTATCCACTTCCTTATTAAATTTGATTACAAGGAGAAGGATCCTGTATCCTTTATCCTTCCTTCACTTAATTCTGAGTTTTGCAGTAGATTGATATATCCTTGATGAAGGATCAAGTATCCACAGAAGTCTCCAAAGTGTTATGGGTTTGACCCCAGTTTTTTGGGCTTGTCCCAAGTTTTTAGGACTGTCCCCAGTTTCGCCAGTAGCGCACGGTGATCCTGGTGCAGTTCAAGGCAATGGGACCGGTACCCGCTTGAGGGGCTGACAATTTCATTGTACTGGCTGTATTCGGGATCCTACGTATAATGGTAGACGTACCATATATCCGTTCCTAAGGTTTCTAACGTTTTCACGTTATCTAAGGTTTTGACATCCTCATGTCAGTAAGTTTGGATAGTCGCCAGTGAGGGTCATACTCCAGTCTACACAAGTTCCTTTGGGCTTGTCCCTAGTTTTTTGGGCTTGCCCCCTGTTTTTTGGGCTTGTCCCCAGTTTTTTTGGGCTTGTCCCCAGTATATTGGGCTTGTCCCCAGAATTGTTGGGCTTGTCCCCAGTTGCTAACTCTTCTCTTATATTGGCTTAGTCCCAAGTTATGTTCTATTTCAGGTTTTTAAAGCTAAACAGCTAAGGATCCTTGATCCTAACCTTTTAATAAGGTTTATCTTTTGGTTATCCTGGTTATAAATGTTAAAGGTTTAGGATCCTCACTTGGATTCTTAGGTATGATCCTCAATTACTTTGATTTATACTTTATTTATTTAAGTAACCCTTATTCTTTGACAACAGGATACATGATCCTTAAGTTACATCACTTTTTGAATTTTTCGATTATAGGATATTTGATCCTTGATCATATCCTAAATTTTTTGACATGATTTATTAAACTTTTGTTCTCAACTTATGAATTCAAACAAAATATATCATAACAATTGAAAAGTAAAGTATTCACAAATACAACAAGACATGAAATAGCCAAAAGATTAAGGTTTTATTTATTTATCAAAGGTTAAACCCTTAAAAGGTCTACCATGAAGAAGGATGCTGTTTATTTATTAACAAGGTCTAAGTGCAGGAATAAAAAGATGGCAGGATCACAATGGCTTCATCCCCCAAACAGAGGATCCCTCCACCATTTGTAATCCTACCTATTGTCTGAAGGATCAGTGATCCTTAAACCTAATTACTATTGTTTGAGTACATACCAACTATTGTTCAAGAAAAACACCAACAAACAAATACCATAAACCATAAAAAATGGGCTCCGGCCGCGTCTAGATAAATCCATCATCGCCCATTGTTGCAGCCTACACCTTCGCTGCATCACCATCACCTCCAGCTTCTGCATCACCAGCCTGATTCTTAGCCCCGCTGCCGCTTGCCTCGATTGCCAGAACCCCCTCAGTCTCATCCTCATCCTCCAGCGAAGCCAGCTTGGCCTTCCAACCTTCCTGGTCCCAGGTAGCCTTGTCAAAGCTAGGATCCTCAACCTCTTTTGCCATCTGCAGTTTGATCTTGAGCATAGCAATGACGGCAGAAAGCTTAGCATCCTCCATCACTTCGGCCTTCTCATGATCAGCATTGATGTGGGCCATGACCACCTGCTTCTTTGCCAAGTTAAGCTCCTTCTCAAGGGAAGAGATGGTCTCATCCTTTGCCAGGAAGATCTTCTGAAACTCCAAGTGCTTCTGCTCAGCTTCTTCAACATACGCATCAAAGAGCATCTGGATCTCGGCAAATTTCTGCAAAAAAGGAAAGATACAATTCAGGACCCGCTATCCTCAAATGGACAGGATAATCAGTCAGGATCAGGGATCCTTACCTCAGAAAAGTATTCTTCAAACTGGTGCCGGATGAGGGGTAGGCCTTCAAGATCATCAGCAGTCTTCCTCTTCTTTCCTCCCTTGCCCTTGGAGGTGGTAGGCTTGGGAATCGGGACAATAGGGCTGGTAGCAGCTCGTTTCTTGCCGGACCGGGCAGTAACAACATCAAGATCACTAACGCTGAAGCGGGAGGCTGAATTTGAAGATTTTCCAGCACCTACAAACGGCAAACAACAGATAAGTATCCTTAATCTAAATTTATTTACTTACATATAAGTATAAACACTTACTTGACATGGTCACTGAACCAGAGGATACTTCTTGAGAGTCCTTTGTGTTTGCCTGGAACGTTCTAACAGCTGGATCAAGGCTCTAAAAGATCGCGATCCTTTCTTTTGTTGCAGGTGATTGAATGAGATGAGAAACTGAAATAGCTGCATAAAAAGACAGAAAAGGATCAGTTATCCTCAACAAAAACAGAGTTATCCTATGATCCTTCTATAAGGATCCTATATCCTACCATGGGTGGTCCACTCTTTGGGGAGATCTTTCCCATCTGGGAGAGAATCCCTCTTAACAAAGAAGAAATGGTTTCTCCAGTGGGTATCATTCTTTGTGGTCTTGAGAATTGGGTGAGGATCACCGGGTTTGTGTTTGAACAAGTAACGGTGTGATCCATGGCTTACAAGGTTATACAGCTCAGCCAGTTCTGACATTCCTATCTCTATACCTTCCTGCTCTATGATGTTCTCTAAGGTATACAATACCCTCTACATCATCGGCATGGCCTGGATATAGCACATACCGGTGAGTGCAAAGAAGGATTGGATCAAGGCAGGGAAAGGATAGGAGAATCCTATCAGGAATGGGGTGGCCGAAAAAGCAACCCAGGTGTCAGAGACGGAGTCGCTTTTTGCAGAGGAATCAAAGGGCTTGAAAACGGTATCTGCCGGAAAACAATGGCGAATCCGGTCAATCTCCGGGTCGGTGAAGCGACAGAGTTCCTTCGAAGGATTTTGGATAACGCCTTGGCTCTTCAAGGGGCTATCCTTCTTTGGGTCCTTAGCCGGTGAGGATCTTAGAACCATCTTTGCCATGGGTGATGATAAAAAAGAAGAACAGAGTAAGAAGATGAAGAGAGAAGGAGAAGAGAGATACCTGATCGACCTTTGAATGAGGATTTAAAGGGGAGTATCGCTCGAATTTAAATGCAAATCAATCCTTATCTCTAACCTATTTATAATGATGATTCTGCAGGTTGTCACTTCGGTGACGCATGAAGTGTAACGGCTAGTTCTATTATAACGGCTATATTTCCGTTGTTTAGTTTGTTGCAGAAAAGATCAAAAAATATGACTCATATAGTTATATTTTATTCCTCATATTTTAGGGGCAATTGTTAGGGGTAGATTTTCTAAGCCCAAGGATTACAGATCCTCAAATACTGTCAGGATCACGGATCCTCAATTCTGCTTGAATTAAGGATCCTCAGAAGGTGTTGCAGGATCAGGATCCAGGATCCTCGTTGTTATCCTTATACTAATAGTTTCTCTCACTATGTTTAAGCTTGTTTTGCAGGAGTATACGCATTGGACCAAGTCTTGCCGATATTCTTGGGGAATATGCTCTCAATATTCTGCACGTGCATAGCTTAATGACCGTTATGGAAGTCGTGGGTAGCTAGCACCATTTGCGGGATGTTAGTTATTTAGATTATTTCTATTTTTAAAGGGGATAACAAGCTTGAGTTAGAACAGTTTTTAGCAAACACACACACTCGAAACAACTCTCAACAGTTCATTGGAGATTTCATACACATTGCACACTAGTGATCCTTGTAACAAGCTTGTTATCATCCCGAGTTGTAAAGATCATTTGTTTAATTGTAGTTGGTGATCGGTAGTTTCCATCACCCGAGGTTTTTTATGTCGGAGATCATCTCTTGATCAAGGGCTTTTTCCTCGTACAAATCCTTGTGTCACTTATTCATTTTATTTGCAAGTTATTCATACATTTGTTCATTGATTTAAGCATCATTCCTCACAACAGAAGATTTGGTTGTATTATCCTAGCTTGATTTTTGACCAAAACAATGATGCTACGAATCAGAGTCACAGTTACACACCGATGCAACACGAGAGAGTGATGATTTACGTAATGGAGTTACAGAGAGGAACTGCATGACACATAACCTGCGGTGGAAACTGTGGTCTTTGAAGTTAAGTTGAAGGTATCACTTGGACGGTACCGAATGCACTACTTAGACCGATCACAAGGGCCTCCCGTGTACCGTGGTTTCGAAGGAGCTAAAACATGTAATGACATCGCTGGATAGAACCTTTGAATTATTTCAACTGTGAACCTAGACGTGCATGAACCTCGCAGCACACCATCGACCTTAACTTACCTGATCAGATTTGCCCTGCTCAAACCGAAGCATTAAAGGAAGAGAAATTTCAAGTTGGGTCCATGCGGGGCATGGAAGAGCAACCTTTGGGGCAAGATTGAATGATATTCACTACTTCATGGAACGAAGGTGGACCTCGCTATACATCAATCTTAGGGAACTTGTGTTGAGTGAAGCGCACCAGCCTTGACATTCTAGTCGCTTGGATTTTGATAAGAGGTATTGGGATCTACAAACCTGGTACTAGTAACTGGGCATGAAAACCCACCTAACAATGTATGAGTATGACGTTTGACTTGTGGGGAACGTCAAGGGGAAGAATCAGCAACCAGAAACACGCATATGGAAATGAGAACAGACAGCAATGGATTATGTCACTAGTCTACTCGCAACTCAAAAAGGAAACAATATCACGTGGATGATCGTTGATTGTCTCACATTACCAGCACACTACCTCGCAATCAAGGAAACTGATGAGTCTTCATGGCTGTGAATGTTCCTCTGAGAGAGGAGGTTTTAGGCACGAGGTGCCAACTTCTGCTACCTTTGATTTTGAGCTATACCTGATTTACGACAAGCAATACACAGCACACTTGGCTTACATCTAGACATGAGCATTACTTATCAATGTAGGACAACCGAGCAGAGTAACGAACCATCCGGACACATGAAGACATGCTGTGAGCATGTGCGTGATCGACTTTAGTAAACATTTGGGAAGGACACTTATCTTTGGGAGAGCTCTACTGCAGCTGTTACCGTATTAGTATGCATACAGCTCTGTTTGAGGCATCGCATGGACAGTAACGCTAATCTCCTTGTTGGATTAAGGTGGGTGACAACCTAATCACAGATCCAGGACTTGTGCTCGAAACTCTTAAAGATTGCTTAGATCGGAAATTGTTCGATGGCAACGCATGACTATCAAAAAAGCTGATAAGCTTAGGAAACATTGGGAGTTCGCTCTAAGCGAAAGTGTCATAATCGAAACTCTCACCCTGGGAGGGTGCGGTACGCTATGGAAAACGTGGCAAGCTTAGTTTATGACGCATTGGGACATTTAGATTTCTGGAACGAATCGGTGACATGGTTCACAAACTCGAGTTAACTGACGAATTGGATAACGTTCGCAATGATATTTATGCCTTGAATCTAAGGCAGTGTTTGTCCGATGAAACGCTTGTGATACCTTTACCAGAGTCTAAGGTTATCGGACCAGCTGTAATTATCAAGGGATCTATCGAAAACATGGACCAAGAAGTCAAGGTTCGTTAGCATAAGTTGTATGACAATCGTGAGAGTTCGTTGAATCTCAAGACGTGGACCGGAGTTCACGTGGGAACGTAAGGACCTGATAAAACTCTAATATCCTCAATTGTTCAGGTGGTTGAACCAACTGTTGCTATCATTGGCGAATTTCGGGACGAAATTCCCTTTCAAGTTGGGGATGATGTGGTACCTGAGGAAAATCCACAGTCATCCTAGTCTAGCACTTTGCCACTTTGTGTTACCTTTGAGTTACCGTGTCACTTTTGGTTTACTTATCAAATTTCGGGATGAAATTTCTTTCAAGTTGGGGATGATGTGACAACCTGAACTTCCGAGGCCAGTAACGTTTTATCTTGCGATCTTAACTTCTCGTTATCTCTCTCTTATGTGTTAAAACGTTCTATTCAGTTATAACTCCGTTAAACAAAGAACGTTTGATAACTAGGTTACATAACGTATTGGCATTTGTTTGGGCCGCCCATGTTTTGGGCCATATGGTCATACTTTACAGCTACACACTGTATCGGCCCAAATGGAACACCCGAACCCAACTCATTCTTTGTATATGTTGATCAATTCGGCCCAAGTGTGAGTAGCCCAATGAAGCCTTATTATCGGCCCACTTGTGAGGTGTTGACACTATAATTGGAATGCACGTAACCTCCCTATGCCTCTCATTATCACAATATAACAAACCAAACCCTACTCCTCTTTTGCTTCGCGACGGCAGACCTCGAGACTTTCCCTTCTAGTCGAGCTCTCGGTTAGTGTACAATTTATGTTACTTGATCTCATTCTTTGATAACATGTATCACATGATATTGTAACTGTTTGGTTAATTGTTTAGTGATAGGGTTTGATTGATTTCATATGATAATAGATGATATTGTTAGTATTAGTATATGTATTCGGCATGATGTAACGTGATTTGATTTAGCATGAATTAGATCTAATATGAAGTAATAAGAGATCACGTGAATTCATTGTCAGATCCACTAATTTGAAGGCCTCATAATCTTTAAATAGAATAACTATTGTCGGCCATTAAAAATCGAAAATTGGTGTTATCAAAATGTGTCACGTGAATAAATTGACAAGCCCAAGATTCGGTTGTGAAGTTCAACATTTTGGCAGGCCATCACATGATTTAGTGGGATTCATTAATCAACATATAGTTTAGAGGCCCAATAGATTGTCAGCCTACTAAATAAATCGGTCCAATTATAACTTAAATGCTTTAACAGTTGTCGGCCATTGTGTTTGTTTTGATAAGGATGGATCTTGTAAATGGATTAGGGTTTCTGTGTGCAAGATGATCTGTTGGTTGTGATGAAACTACATGAACAACGAAACATATATGAGTTTCGCCACCCTCATTATGACGAAACATATAGATGTTTCGTCACCTCTTTTAGCCGACGAAACATAAGTTTCGCCACCCCTTAACTCGACGAAACTTAGTCCTTCGTCATGATCAGTTGACTTTCGTTAGAATGCCATCTTAACAGAACTATATATATAGCATGTACTGTGTGTGAATGTTGAAGAAATGATTGTGTGCATATGGTATTTGAGACGTGTACATGTAAATGGTGGTGCTTATGATTTCAATCAGACTTGTTAGTGATAGGCTAATATTATTCGATAAACTGATGGATTGTTTGTAGAAATTCATCGGGTTGTTTGTTAAAATCAAGCATTGCTGGTTAATGAATGATTTGCTGTTATGCATGTTTGCATTATTGGATAACTCTTACGTGATATGAAACCAAACACTTGCTATGAGACTTTACGATAAATGCTATGAACAGTGTGTTGCATGATTAACGATTACAAATTGTATAAGTGTTGTACTTGTATGTTACTTATATGACGTGTACGTAAAATACGTGACGAACGTGAATATTAAACTGACTGTCTTTGGTAACCACAGTAGGGTATGGTTGATCACTGTGAAACAAAGTAATAAAACATACCGAGCAAATCTAAGGTGAGTTCCCTGCTCTTTTTCCAAGCATGCATCCCGGGGAGGGATATCGGGTGACGTTTCGGGGAGGAATGTCAGGTTATTGGGATGTTTGTTGTTATTACTCAGTTTCTATCATATAAGACCCCTTACATCTACCGATAGTTGCCAGGGAGGCAACGAGGTTATTAGTTGATAGCGCTATTAGGTTTGGCACCCTCACACCGTACCGAGGAGGACGGGCGTGAACTAATTACCTTGACCACTTGACCAATGCTTTGATAGAGGCATTGGGGTTGGGCAAACACATCTTGTATCCATTTGCAGTAATCGAGTTAATAACAACATCAAGTCAAATCATCAAATCAAATCTGTGAAACGTTTTAAATCTGGTAACTGGTATCTAAACACGTTAACAAACTTTGAACTCACCAGCGTCGTCTGACACACTTGTCTGCATGCTTGCAGGTCTTTAGGCTTATATCATTTGGAACTTGCTGTCTGGGAGGCTGGAGTGGTCATGGGTTGAGTTACATAGAATCTCAATACAAGCCTAATGGTTTACGTACACATGGATTACGAAACACTTAACAAATGAGTTATGCTTCTGTTGTTTTCAATAAATGATATGTAACGTTGTAATACTTTACGTTAATGAATGAAAGTTTTATTTAATTATATGTATGAGTTCAACGTGATTGGTGGCTTGGATCCTGGTACGTCACACGCCTTGCGGGGGTTTCCGCATGTGGTGTTTTGGGGGTGTGACAGCTCCGTCCAAAAATAATCCAGAAATATACGTAACCCTCTGTTCAGGAGCACACTTGCTCATCCTCAGCACGGAGTCGGTTTTCTCTACCCAGCGAACAAACGCGACAACACCTCCAGTGCCATCGAAGTTGAGAGGCTTGCAATCCAAGAATTGCTTGTAAGTACAGCCGGTTGGGGGGTTATTTCCAGAGGTACCACCGCTGTGCTCTGAGCGAATGGCCTCGTGCTGGGCAATAGCTTGTGAGATGCGTTCTTGCAGTTCGGCTTCAGTCCTTGGCAGCGTGTTAGTGTCTGTGTCACGTCTGGGCAGCATTTTCTTCTGGCTAAAGGTATTGAGTAGGTTAGAGAACATTCACCAATAATTGTCTATGAGGTATATATCACCACAAGCAAACATGTAATCACCAAACTTCAAATGCATATATAATCAACAATGTATAAGTAAGAAAACAACCACTGAGCTTTCATATATGTTTGACAACTTGGCACATTGTTTTTAACAGAGGAAAACAAAATGGACTCGAGGTTACATCACCTCGGTGATACAAGTCCCATAATATGAAAGTAGTAGTTATTTTCCTTCTACTTGGTCTTCTTAGATCTTTAGTTTCACAAAGACGGGTATACTTCCCAAGGGGTGGGGGTTGTGCATTTCTACCACGTATAAGGGGTGATAGTGAAAATGCAGAGATAAGGTCGTGAGGGTACTTGACTTCTTCCTCGGGACCCAATTGTGTCTGGTAGCAACCGCAGGGGTTTTCAGGACGTGAATGCACTACCCAAATGATGGGGTGCATTACAGAATAGAGGGCGTAGAGTTGCTGATAGGGGTATAGGTGAAGGATGAGAAGAATCCCTTCTGGGTGTTAGCCATCTTCACTAGCTTAGATATTGGTTCCCAGACGACTTGTATTACGGGTAGAAGTGTTAGACACGAAGTAGGCAAAGACGGACTTCCTACTTTATAGAGTGTTATACCAACTATCTCGGTATTGTTCCGTTGGATGGGGGTTTGAACACCTAGAAATTTTTAATGGGTGGTGATCATTAGCTTGACCCGTAGAGTCCACCAGGATTTCCATGCACTACAAGTCGTTATTACGTGGGCCCCCGTAATAATAAATTGTCTTGCATGGTTACCCTAATTTTCCCTCGTTTAAAGCAGATGGTCAACCAGAGAGGGGACACTACTGTCCTCATACCTTCAACATGGAAAGGACCATTATGGTGGTCCACGCGCTATCATTCATTATCGTTACGCGCGAATAGGCACAATGCTTAGACGTAATAGGAATAAGGAGAATTCCTAGTAGTTGGAGGGGCACCTTCAAGATGAGTACCTCATCTTCCTTGTCTGGACAAGAGTGTCGTCAATCTTGTTTCGCAAAAGCCACAGGGACCTCGTCCCACTGATAAGGTTGTTGTCCAAGGTTGTTGTGACATTTGTGCCCTGTAAACGATGTACGATGTAAAACAATATCAATTATCAATGAAACGATGTGTTTTGGTGTTAATATTTGTGTAATTATGTTTTACGATTTTACGTATTGATTCTAGTTCGATTTCAAGCTTTAAATCGCTTTCTAGAAAGTTATACGCAAACTGATGTGTAAACGTAATCAGTTTAACGTAACAAACACTCCGGAACAGTGACATAGGCTTAACATACCTTAAGTAACCTCTACATAACTTAGAAATAAGTTCTGAAGGGTTTGGTGTGTCGAAAACAAGTTTATTCGATCGCAGGGACTATTCACGACAAACTATGAAAGTATGCCGATTCGTATGATAACGAACACTCTGGAACTTGATCATAAGCTAAAAATACCCTAAATATCCTTTACATATCTTAGAAATAGGCTTTGAGGGGTTCGGTCTGCGAAAAAGTGCTTAATTGATCAACAGGGACTAAAAGCATCAAAAAGTGCATAAGTTTGCATTTACACGCATATCTTACGTTCTGAACATATCCGGACATCCAAAAATCTTTTTAATCATTAAAATATTTTATTTTAGTGATTGGAATGCAAAAATACCATTCGTCATGTAATTTGGATCGTTTTCGCTTCCGTTCGAGTTTTCGTCGTAATTAACCGAATAACGTGACTGTACGACCAAACGAACCGACATCTGAGATGTTTTCAAGCATATTTCATGTTCCCTATGCTTTAACTTCGTTATAGAGCCTTGAAATGGGGTTAACAGGGCTTAAAACATCAAAATCTAAGTTTTAAGCATGCAGGGGTCAAAACTATCAATTTCTGAAAGTTCTTAGGCGGGCCGCGAAAGATCATGTGTGAGTCTACGTGGGGCGCGACCAACCTGCAGAACAGAAACATTGAATCTGGCTTCAGTAGCTGATTTCAGTGATTTTTACCATGGTTTTGGGATACCATTTGCTTGTTTTTGTGCTCCCCTTGTATTGTAAACTATGGGTAACATGTGTATGGTTGAGATCAAGCCTTGATCCTTGCAAAAACACATGTAATGATCTTGTGAATTCAAGCTTCCTATAAATACCCACCAAGTTTCATTCTTGTTCCTTGCTCAAATCGATCTAATCTGCTCTAAGTTGAAGCTAAGGCTTCATACCTGAGTGTTTTAGTTCAATTCTTCCTAGCTTGGACCCTTTGTAAGCTTTTTTCATGCTTGTTTATGCTTTTTAAGCATGAAAGTCAAACAGTGTTTGACTTTCTGCTTTGACCATGATTTGGTCAAGTTAAAGTTCATTCGAACTTTGCAACGTGAGCGTAATCACGATGGTTATACCTACTGATTACCACGTTGATTAGTCGAAGTGACGAGTCAAAATTTCGGTCAAAATGGCAATTATGCGCATTTTGCGACGAAGCTATTTTCGGGTATCAAATATTCAAAACACTTTGTTTTCATATCAAACTTGTTTTCTAACTTAGTTAAACATGTTTAACTCGTCACTTTTTGTATAGTGCTTGTATAGGGTCGTAAGTCAAGCGGTCTTG
This sequence comes from Helianthus tuberosus, assembly GCA_030545235.1. Classification (NCBI taxonomy): domain Eukaryota; kingdom Viridiplantae; phylum Streptophyta; class Magnoliopsida; order Asterales; family Asteraceae; genus Helianthus; species Helianthus tuberosus. Next base: position 68,840,882 of record CM060385.1, on the reverse strand, counting down.
ACAACCGCTTTGACTTTTGAACCCGACCCGTTTGGTCGATCGTTAGGATCCGACCAAACATATTTTGTGACAATAGTTGTATAGCGAATAAACTTCCAAGGTTATACCGTATGGTCACTTAGTTTAATTAGTTGTATGATAGGTAGTTTATATGCCTTAGGAAAATGACCAAAATGCCCTTTTCATTCATAATTGATTTTAAACATATGTAACTTAATTTTTGTCACTTAAACTAATTATGCAACATATTTAAACATGTTAGGGCATATAATACTTGTCATAGGACTAGTTAGGCGTCTCGAACGCGCATTCGCGCGAACGACGCGTTAAAGTAGCGTAGACTACCTTAATGGGTCGTAACGGGTCGTAAGCACTTAGGATAGGTTTCGATTTAGGATGTAGGCTTTGTTAAACCATATCACATGAGTTCCAATACTCATTTGGTTTACGAGACCTCATTCTACCCGATCTTCCGATTTTGGTGTCGATTTATTAACATAGCGATCCGATTACTAGGTGCTACTTGATATCCTTGGTTTACCTGAGCTTTGTTAAGTTCATTAGATCGAGGATAATTTCCAAATCAAAGTGAGTACATAGTTCCCTTATTTTACTATTTTCAATTGTTTTGGGGTGATTCATATGTGTTAAACGATTTCGATGATTTCAAAAACGAATACTATGGTTTATATTAAACACAACGATTCGATAATGTGAACGAACTTGTTTGGGACGTATTTACATAACGAATGACATTCATTAGCTTTGACCGAGCCGACTAGTAGTATGTTATGGTACCATAGGATCAGACAAATCCCGTTATCGGACTGCCGCCATGGTTATGTATGGGGGTTATGTGGGTAACGACTGAACCTGATGATTGTTAACTTACCCTTTGGTGGTTTGTTAATACGAGTTGAATGATAGACGAGTTACGAAGGTTTGAATGTATTCAACGAGATGACCAAAAGTAGTTTTCAGAATTAAAACATGAACGATTTGAACGATTGTAACGATTTAGAATGATTTGAACGATTTAAACAAACGAACGATGGTCTATAAACCGAACGAGTTAAACGAATTGAACGATTGGTTTTTGGTATGTGTTTAGATAACGGGGCGGTGTAATATAATAAAAGCATGGTAGATACGCCGCTGGTACTTCTTATATATAAGTGCATTTATCACATTACATTCCGTGGCGTTATTTAGTTCACTTGGACGAACGATTTTAAACAATGTCACGCAACGATGTTTACTAAACGATATAAACCATACGACTTTTATTACGAGAACGATTTACAATTTGGTTTACATAAACAAATGTTTTGGGTTAAAGATTCATGGCATCGAGGTTTTATAAACCATAACTAACATGTTTGAGTTGGTTATTTATATTACAAAACAAACATTTGACGAAACAAGGTCTTCTAATATCGATTTTTGTAGTTGCACGAGTTATTACAACATGTATACGAGCCATGAATCTGATACTCTCACAAAACCTATGTGCTCGCCGACATTTCTTTGCTGACTCTATTTTCATATATGCTTCAGGTGGTGTTGTTTGATGATGTTGATTGCTACTAGGATGCATGCTCACTTTGGATCGGATGAAGCCTTAGTGATTTAATAATAATGATAGACGATGTGGTTGTGTTTTAACTTTAAATTTCAAGACAATGTTTAATGTTTAAATAACTAAATAAAATGAAACTTTTTTAATCCATGGTTGTGAAATAATAATTCTGTCGCTCCATTCCTCGACGTTTCCGCCACGGTTTCGTTGTTTAACCGTGGTCGGGGTGTAACAGAAGAGTTGGTATCAGAGCTCATGGTTATAGGGAATTAGGTTATTAGTAATGCTTTGACCTAGACTATAACCTTTTCTAGGACCCTAACGCGAGTTTCTTGCTTTTATATTTTAAAACAATACCGTCACCTATCTTTAGGTGATAACCACAATAAGAACACAAATAACAAATCCGCTATAAAAATCAATCATCTATTCCTAGATGATTTATTATAAGGTTTTGAACCTTCAAAGTTTTCAAAATCTCGTCAAAGTTTAGGTCTTATAATGTGAACACGTGCAATCTGGAAGGGTGGGTGCCTGTATCCAGAGTTTTCTGTCTAAGGCTAGAGTGTTCGTACAAATCCACATAATCGGACCAGTCACTCTTACCTGGGAACTCTTGGGATGAGTGTCCACTTATAGGCTAAAGCATGTCTTTGCGATACATTGTATTGACCCATTTACTTTGATTAGTCAATGTGTGTCGTTTGTTTGTTCGAGGTAACGAACGAATGATCGCCTTCTTTATGTTTTGTTGATGTTTTCAATACCTCTTTTGTTTATCCAATTGTCAATCTCACTCGTTTCTCATGTTTCCTTGTTCTTTTTAGAATATGCCACCTAGACGTGATCCAGCACAGGATGCTGCACTCGTAGCCCTTGTCGCTCAGCAGATCACTGCTGTGATTCCGAACCTAATAACTCAGATTAATCAAGCGAACAACAACAATAACAACAATGCTCAGTGTAGTTTCAAAACGTTTAATTCGGCTAAACCACCAAAATTTTCTGGGTCTCAAGGAGCAACTGCGTCCTACAATGGTTCGAGAGTATGGAAAGCACTTTTAGACATGTCTAGTGTCCTAACGAGCAAAAGGTCGAGTTCGCATCCAGTGTTTTTGAGAAACGTGCTCTTACATGGTGGAACTGTGTGATGAGGGATAGGGGTGCCGATGTGGCTTTGGCACAAACTTGGGAAGAGCTTCGGGCTCTCATGATGAGCGAGTTCTGCCCCCGACATGAAATAAGGGCTTTGGAACGAGAGTTCGATGATTTGAAACAAGATGGGGGAGAACACCGTGCTTACACGGATCGTTATGAGGAGTTAAGTTTGCTGTGTCCTACTATGGTTACCCCGTTGGAGAAAGCGATCGAGAGGTATATTGATGGTTTGCCTGACTCTGTGCAAGACATAGTTACTGGTAGTAACCCTACCACCGTTCGTCAGGCTATCGAATTGGCTGCAACTCTGACTGAGTCACAAGTCAGGAATGGTAAACTGACCTACAAGGGTGACAAAAAGCAGTCAGCCGACACCGCTCAAGACAAAGACAAGGGTAAGGGTAAGAAAAAGGGGGAATCTTCGAGGAGGTGGAGGAAGTGTAAGGCTTCTCAAAATTTTGCTGTTACCGCACAAAACGCTCAGAACCCACCAGCATAACCTCCTGCCAAGAAACCATATGCTGGTACTGCACCTCACTGTACTCGGTGCAATGGTCATCATGCTGCTCAACAAGCTTGTAAACAATGTACCTCTTATGGTAAACTTGGCCACACGGCCAACATTTGTCGACTGGGTCTGAATCAAGCTGCTCAGAATCCAGTACAGGTTCAGGGAAACGCTGCTAGACCATTCCCACCTGGCTCATGTTATAATTGCGGAGGGATGGGTCACTTTCGAAACAATTGCTCAAAATTGGTGAACGTGAATGCAAATGCAAATCCCGCTCGTGGAAGAGCATACAACTTGAACACTAACGAGGCTCGTGCTAACAACAAGGTTGTTAATGGTATGTTCCTTGATAACCATCAACCTGTATCTGTTCTTTTTGATTCTGGTACCAATAGAAGTTTTGTGTCGTTATCGTTTGAGCCTTTACTTGCGATACCTAGAACTAAACTGAGGAAAACCTTATCTGTTGAAGTTGCTACTGGTGAACCTCTTATACTCGACTCAGTCATTCGTAATTGTTAATTGAACCTCGATAACCATCTTTTTCCTATTAACCTCACACCGATGCAACTTGGGAGTTTCGATATTATCGTAGGGATGGACTGGTTAACTAAGTATCATGCTGAGGTGGTTTTTTTGACAAGATTGTTTGTATTCCTCTATCGTCTGGTGAAGTTCTAGAAGTTCGTGGCGAGAAACCATCGGGAGGTTTGAAACTCATGTCGTGTACTAAAGCCCAAGGTTACTTTTTTTTTGGGTAAAGGGTTACCCCGGTGATTCTATATATTCACAAACCAAACAAAACAAGTAGTGTAGATAGTCTACACTAGTTCAATCACAGGACATGCCCCATGAAAGTAAACAAAGATCCAAAACAAGAAACTACCAACAGGAATAAAAACAACTAGACTACCCTCTAGAAAAAACAAGACAAACTACCAAAATTACTCAATTAGCCACCACCATCTTGGATTTCAGACCCATAAATTTTCCATTCGCCTAGAAGCCTTCTCACATTTACACAATCCTTCAGCTTCGCCCCCATTAGCTTGTATCGGACCTGTTGGAAAATAAGTTCTCTTATAGTTTCAGGAGGTCTCAACTGGTTCTTGAATAATCTCTCATTACGTTCTTGCCAAATGAAATACGCACTGGCCGCTACTAATAACCTTGCAACATAATTGAGCGCTGATTTGGATTTAGACCGCACTAGAAGCCATTCAACAATATCCTCCCACTTCGCTTGAACCGATTCCATTCCCACTTTATGCCTAACCATACACCAAACTTTAGTCGAAAACTTACACTCGAAAAACAAGTGATTATGAGAGTCATGATTGGCATAGCATAGCAGACAGCACATCATATTCATATTCTTCCTAGGCGAGAATTCCCACTTCAATATTTTATCCTGAGTAAGTAACTTGCGCCTCATAATAAGCCACATTAAGAAAGCATGACGCGGGATGCATTGAGCAAACCAAACAATAGGACACCAATCTACCTCCGGCTCACGGTTTCTAACTGAGTCCCACGCAGAAGCCGAAGAAAAATCATGGAGGTGATCCCCTTGACGCCACAAAAGTCTATCTTCCTTATTCGGATCAAATCTCAACTGATCAAGATGTATAAGAACCGGAAAAGTATCTCTCCAAGCGACCGGCCAGTTCCAATTAAAGTTCGAATAAATGTCAGAAAATTTGGACTCCATATTGAAACCTGCGTTAGCAATAATTCTAGGCGAAATTATCTGATTTAGCGGACCTAAATCACTCCATGTATCAAACCAAGCTGAGGTGTTCAAACCGTTCCCAACATCGGTCCAAACGAACCTCCTCATATCCTGCCGAATCTGAAGAATCTTCCTCCACGACCAGCAACAAGAAGCAGGAACATTACAAGCCCAAAAATTTTTACCTCTCAACCTGTAAGAATAAATCCATTCAACCCACAAAGAATCGCGCCTAGAAAGAATACTCCAGATATGTGACGACATAAGAGCTTTATTAACATCCCCAATACGTCGAATACCTAACCCACCCTCATATTTAGGAACACATACCGCTTTCCATGAAACTTTTGACCGTCCCTTTTGAAAAGCACTATCTTGGGACCATAAAAAATTTCGCATCATCGCTTCCAATTTAAGAGTCACCCACGAAAAGGATATGTGGCTTTTCTCGCACATGTCACCGAGGAGAAAGACAAGAACAAGTGTATTCAAGATATTCTGATTGTTCGAGATTATCCAGAGGTGTTTCCTGATGAACTGCCTGGTTTGCCTCCAGTTCGTCAAGTAGAGTTTCATATTAATCTCGTACCTAATGCCAACCCGATTGCTAAAGCACCTTATCGTCTTGCCCCGTCTGAGATGCAAGAGTTATCGAAACAGCTTCAAGAGTTATCTTACAAAGGATTCATCCGTCTGAGTTATTCACCTTGGGGCGCTCAAAGAAAGATGGATCTTTCCGTATGTGTATCGATTATCGTGAGCTCAACAAGCTTACCATCAAGAATCGATATCCCCTACCACAAATTGATGATCTTTTTGATCAACTACAAGGTGCTACATGTTTTTCCAAGATCGATCTGCGTTCTGGGTATCATCAGCTTCGTGTACTCGAAGAAGATATTCCCAAAACTGCTTTCCGCACGAGATATGGTCACTACGAGTTCACTGTCATGCCTTTTGGTTTGACGAATACCCCAGTTGTTTTCATGGACTTAATGAATAGGGTTTGTAAACCTTATCTAGACAAGTTCATCATTGTATTCATTGACGATATTCTTATTTATTCAAAGTCACGAGCCGAGCACCAACAACACCTTCGTCTGACAATGGAACTCTTCAAGAAGGAGCAACTCTTTGCCAAATTCTCTAAGTGTGAATTTTGGCTTAAAGAAGTTTAATTTTTGGGCCATATAGTCAACGAGCAGGGTATTCATGTGGATCCTTCCAAAATAGCTGCTATTAAGGATTGGAACACACCTACTACTCCTACAGAAGTTCGTTCTTTTCTGGGTCTTGCTGGATACTATCGACGATTTATTTCGAATTTCTCAAAGATCGTGGTTCCTCTCACTGCTTTGACTCAGAAGAATAAGCCTTTTGAGTGGGGACCTAAACAAGAGGAAGCTTTTCAAACGCTAAAATGAAAACTCTGTGATGCTCCTGTCTTATCTCTGCCCGATGGAAACGATGATTTTGTTGTCTATTGTAACGCATAAAATCTTGGCCTTGGTTGTGTTCTCATGCAACGAGGTAAAGTCATAGCTTATGCGTCAAGACAATTGAAAATACACGAGAAGAACTACACCACTCATGATCTTGAGTTAGGTGCAGTGGTTTTTGCTCTCAATATCTGGAGACACTATCTTTATGGCACGAAATGTGTGGTTTTCACAGATCACAAAAGTCTTTCACAATCAAAAGGAGCTAAACAAGAGACAACGACGCTGGGTTGAGCTATTGAACGATTACGATTGCGAAATTCGCTACCATCCTGGTAAGGCGAATGTTGTAGCCGATGCGCTAAGTCGAAAGGAACGTGTCATGCTTCATCGTGTTCGAATTCTGCCCGATATCCAAACACGTGTCTCTTAAGCTCAACATACTTGTGTTACACAAGATTTGATGGGTAAGGAATTACCACGTCAACTAGAGCTTAAACTCGAAACGAAAGACAATGGGTTACTCTATTTCAAGAAGCGTTTGTGGATTCCGAAACAAGACGATCTTCGCACATTAGTGATGGACGAATCTCATTAGTCTCGTTATTCTATCCATCCTGGTGCTGACAAAATGTACAAGGATCTTCGTACTCAGTACTGGTGGTCTGGTATGAAAAAGTATGTTGCCTTGTATGTATCAAAATGCCTAACTTGTCTCAAAGTCAAGGCTGAACACCAACGACCATCTGGTTTGCTTGTACAACCAGAGATACCGGTATGGAAGTGGGAGAATATTGCGATGGATCTCATCACTAAGTTACCGCGCACATCTAGAGGTCATGATACCATTTGGGTAGTTATTGACCGATTGACGAAACATCACACTTTTTACCGATTCGCGAGGATCTATCTGCTGATAAACTTGCCAAGATTTATGTTGATGAGATTGTATCTCGACATGGTGTTCCTTTGGATATTATATCTGACCGTGATGCTCGATTTTCATCTCACTTTTGGAAGACCATGCAATCTGCTATGGGAACCCAATTAAATCTGAGCATTGCTTATCATCCCCAAAGGGATGGACAATCCGAGAGGATGATACAAACATTGGAGGATATGCTTAGAGCGTGTGTGATAGACTTTAGTGGTAATTGGGATTCGCATCTACCGTTGATCGAGTTCTCTTACAACAATAGTTATCATGCTAGCATCAATATGGCACAATTCGAAGCTTTATACGGTCGAAAATGTCATTCACCTGTCTGTTGGAATGAGATCGGTGAAGCTCAGCTTACTGGACCTGAGCTCATTCTGGAAACGACAGATAAATTCAAGAGAATTCATGACAATCTTCTGACAGCTAGAAGCCGTCAAAAGAGTCATGTGGATATGCAACGCAAGCCCTTGGAATTTCAAGTCGGAGATCATGTCCTACTCAAGGTATCTCCTTGGAATGGAGTGGTGAGATTTGGAAAGAAAGGAAAACTTGCACCACGATACGTTGGACCATTTAAGATTGTTGAAAGAATTAGAAAGGTTACCTATCGACTTGAGCTACCTCAAGAACTTGGGAATATTCATCCAACATTGAAAGAATTAGAAAGGTTACCCACGTGTCCAATTTACGAAAGTGTTTAGCCGATACTGATCTTCGTATTCCACTCGGCGAAATTCAAGTTGATGAAACGATGCACTTTGTCGAGAAACCTGTGGAGATAGTGGACCGTGAGATCAAACAACTGAAGAACAAGCGAATACGATTAGTCAAAGTTCGCTAGGAGTCCAAAAGTGGCCCAGAATTTACTTGGGAACATGAGGACCAAATAAAGGAGAAATATCCACATTTTTTTCACAAGTTTCCTCTAGTTAAAATTTCGGGACGAAATTTCTGAAAGTAGGGGAGACTGTGACATTTGTGCCCTGTAAACGATGTACGATGTAAAACAATATCAATTATCAATGAAACGATGTGTTTTGGTGTTAATATTTGTGTAATTATGTTTGACGATTTTACGTATTGATTCTAGTTCGATTTCAAGCTTTAAATCGCTTTCTGGAAAGTTATACGCAAACTAATGTGTAAACGTAATCAGTTTAATGCGACAAATACTCCGGAATAGTGACATAGGCTTAACATACCTTAAGTAACCTCTACATAACTTAGAAATAAGTTCTGAAGGGTTTGGTGTGTCGAAAACAAGTTTATTCGATCGCATGGACTATTTACGACAAACTGCGAAAGTATGCTGATTCGTACCCTAAATATACCCTAAATATCCTTTACATAGCTTAGAAATAGGCTTTGAGGGGTTCGGTTTGCGAAAAAGTGCTTAATTGATCAACAGGGACTAAAAGCATCAAAAAGTGCATAATTTTGCATTTATGCGCATATCTTACGTTCTGAACATATCCGGATATCCAAAAATTTTTGTAATCACTAAAATATTTTATTTTAGTCATTGGAATGCAAAAATACCATTCGTCGTGTAATTTGGATCGTTTTCGCGTCCGTTCGAGTTTTCGTTGTAATTAACCGAATAACGTGATCGTACGACCAAATGAACAGACATCCGAGATGTTTTCAAGCATATTTCATGTTCCCTATGCTTTAACTTCATTATAGAGCCTTGAAATGGGGTTAACGGGGCTTAAAAACATCAAAATCTAAGTTTTAAGCATGCAGGGGTCAAAACTATCAATTTCTGAAAGTTCTTAGGCGGGCCGCGAAAGATCATGTGTGAGTGTACGCGGGGCGCGACCAACCTGCAGATCAGAAACATTGAATCTGGCTTCAGCAGCCGATTTCAGTGATTTTTACCATGCTCCCCTTGTATTGTAATCTATGGGTAACATGTGTATTCTTGAGATCAAGTCTTGATCCTTGCAAAAACACATGTAATGATCTTGTGAATTCAAGCTTCCTATAAATACCCACCAAGTTTCATTCTTGTTCCATGCTCAAATTGATCTAACCTGATCTAAGTTGAAGCTAAGGCTTCATACCTGAGTGTTTTAGTTCAATTCTTCCTAGCTTGGACCCTTTGTAAGCTTCTTTCATGCTTGTTTATGCTTTTTAAGCATGAAAGTCAAACAGTGTTTGACTTTCAGCTTTGATCATGATTTGGCCAAGTCAAAGTTTGTTTGAAATTTGCAACGTGAGCGTAATCATGATGGTTATAGTCCCTTGTGACTATACCTACTGATTACCACGTTGATTAGTCGAAGTGACGAGTCAAACTTTCGGTCAAAATGCCGATTATGCGCATCTTGACAACCGCTTAGACATTCGAACCTGACCCGTTTGGTCGATCGTTAGGATCCGACCAAACATATTTTGTGACCATAGTTGTATAGGGAATAACCTTCCGAGGTTATACCTTATGGTCACTTAGTTTAATTAGTTGTATGATAGGTAGTTTATATGCCTTAGGAAAATGACCAAAATGCCCTTTTCATGCATAATTTGATTTTAAACATATGTAACTTTATTTTTGTCACTTAAATTGATTATGCAACATATTTAAACATGTTTGGGCATATAATACTTATCATAGGATTAGTTAGGTGTCTCGAATGCGCATTCGCGCGAACGACGCGTTAAAGTAGCGTAGACTACCTTAACGGGTTGTAAGCACTTAGGATAGGTTTTGATTTAGGATATAGGCTTTGTTAAACCATATCACATGAGTTCCAATACTCATTTGGTTTACGAGACCTCATTCTACCCGATCTTCCAATTTAGGTGTCGATTTATTAACATAGCGATCTGATTACTAGGTTCTACTTGATTTCCTTAGTTTGCCTCAGCTTTGTTAAGTTCATTAGATCGAGGATACTTTCCAAATCAAAGTGAGTACATAGTTCCCCTATTTTACTATTTTCAACTATTTTGGGGTGATTCATATGTGTTAAACGATTTCGATGATTTCAAAAACGAATACTATGGTTTATATTAAACACAACGATTTCGATAATGTGAACGAACTTGTTTGGGACGTATTTACATTACGAATGACATTCATTAGCTTTGGCCGAGCCGACCAGTAGTATATTATGGTACCATAGGATCTGACAAATCCCGTTATTGGACTGCCGCCATGGTTATGTTTGGGGGTTATGTCGGTAACGACTGAACCTGATGATTGTTAACTTACCCTTTGGTGGTTTGTTAATACGAGTTGAATGATGGACGAGTTATGAAGGTTTGAATGTATTCAACGAGATGACCAAAAGTAGTTTTCACAATTAAAACATGAACGATTTGAACGATTGTAACGATTTGAACGACTTAAACGATTTGAACGATTGTAATGATTTGAACGACTTGAACGATTTAGAACGATTTGAATGATTTAAACAAATGAACGATGGTCTATAACAAGAACGAGTTAAATGAATTGAACGATTGGTTTTTGGTACGTGTTTAGATAACGGGACGGGTGTAATATGATAAAAGCATGGTGGATACGTCACTGGTACTTCTTATATATAAGTGCGTTTATCACATTACATTTCGTGGCGTTATTTAGTTCACTTGGATGAACGATTTTAAACAATGTCACGCAACGATGTTTACTAAATGATATAAATCATTCGAGCTTTATTACGAGAACGATTTACAATTTGGTTTACATAAACAAATGTTTTGGGTTAAAGATTCATGGCATCGAGGTTTTATAAACCATAACTAACATGTTTTGAGTTGGTTATTTATATTACAAAACAAACATTTTACGAAACAAGGTTTTCTAATATCGACTTATGTAGTTGCACGAGTTATTACAACATGTATACGAGCCATGAATCTGATACTCTCACAAAACCTATGTGCTCGTTGGCATTTCTTTGCTGACTCTATTTTGACATATGTTTCAGGTGGTGTTGTTTGATGATGTTGATTGCTACTAGGATGCATGCTCACTTAGGATCGGACGAGGCCTTAGTGATTTAATAATAATGATAGACGATGTGGTTGTGTTTTAACTTTAAATTTCAAGACAATGTTTAATGTTTAAATAACTAAATAAAACAAAACTTTTTAATCCATGGTTGTGAAACAATAATTCTGTCGCTCCACTCCCCGACGTTTCCGCCACGGTTTCGTTGTTTTAACGCGATCGGGGTATGACAGTTGCCTCCTCCGCCTTGTCGTCACTACCGTATTCAGGAACCTTCGCATTCGAGAGGGAAGAACAACCATCTTCTACGGAAACAAGCTCAGGATCTCATTTGGTAATCACTTCAGCCATGAGCTCCGCAATAAACGCGAGGTAGATAGTCTCATTGTGCGAGTCAAGAACAATAATGGAATTCGAAGTCGAAGGTATCTCGTTCCCGTCAAAATTTTTTCCGTACACATATATGCATATATATATATATATATATTAATGAATAAATATGTTACTTAGTATACAGAGGCAAGTAAATGCATCATGTCACATATAACTCTCGTTTGTTCTTTCGGGGGTCATTTCGTCTTTGGCAAGTCTATCTCACGTAGACTATGCCTCAATTGGAACTGTAATTGGGGTATTCTCCTCCCTACTAATGTCCTTGCTTTGTCTTTCCTTTGAAAAAATGTTTGGTTCATGGATCTTGGCGCTTCGTAAATGCAATGAAAAAAAATCCTTTTTGTAAAAATGTTTTCGTGAGAGAGTCCTAGTGATTGTAGTCTAGACTCGAGAAGGAATCCTAGTTCACTACAATCGAAGCTCTGATACCAAACTGTCACACCCTGACTTTACAGAAGCGTATACATGTGACTTGTTCAGTTTTCATTGCATTCGATTATAATAAACAACTATATGATTAAAATGATGTTCATCCATTCATAAAGTTTAAAACATTACAAACACCAGTCATTTAAGTTTCAAACAACACAACCTCTGTTTAAGTTACAAACCAACAAAAGTGGATGACATCTAAACTTGAAATTTATATCCTGAAAACAACACCAGCGCCCAAGATCCATCTTGTTTCCTGAAATACATGTAATTTTGAAAACATCAACAAAAGTTGAGCGAGTTCATGTGTCTTGTATGAGTTCCAATAAACTTGTAAACATTTGAGAGAATCCTTTGAAAACAGGTATGTAAAGCGTCTATGAACAGATCAATTAATGCTTTGCAAGGACATTAATGTATGTGAAGACATAGGGAGTACTCAACCCGAGTAGACAATTATTAGTGTCGAATCCCCTCGAATGTGTCGAATCCCCTCGACTGTGTCAAATCACCTTGACTGTGTCAAATCCCCTTGACAATATCAAATCACCTTAACCGTGTCAAATCGCCTTGACCGTTGTCGAATCACCTCGACTGGGACTCAACAGCACTCTAAGTGGTCACACAAGGACCATGAGTGGGGCTCGGCCGTACCCGTTAGTTCTAACCCTTGTCCATGATTCTTATGAGAGTTAATGGCATTTTGGTTTCAACCTATGCTCACATGATCTAATAGTTCATTTCATAGCCAAATCATACCCATGTTGACATTTATTTCACCCCCGAGAGTTATAAATCCAAAAACTGTTAAGAGAAAAGGGGGACATGAACTCAAAATTTTGCGTCCTGCTGTCTCGTATACTCAAAGGTCCTTCTACGTGTCGTACAACTACCTACACATGTGCCACGTTTTATTAGACGTTTAGGTCGTGTAACGACTCTTAGTTGTCACACCCCGACCACGTGTAACATACAAAACGTGGCGGAAACGTCGGGGAGTGTTGTAACAGAATTAATGTTTCATAACCATGGATACCAAAAAGTGTTTCGTTTTATTAAACATTGAATAATTACATTGTCTGGAATTCTAAATACACAATTTAAACATAGTCTATCATTGTTATTGAGTCACTAAGGCCTTGTCCAGTCCTATGTGAGCATGCATCTTATCAATCGATATCTTTCAACAATACCTGAAACATATGTGAAAACGAGGTCAGCAAAGAAATGCTGGCGAGTACATAGGTTTTGTGAAAATAAGATTCATGACTTCTGTTTAAGAAAATGTTTAGTCATGAACCTTGTAATTTGCTTTGTCTTTGTAAATCATTTGAAAAATAATAAGTTCAGATGATATGTATAAATAAGAGAATAATGCATGATTAAATGAATAACCATGTAAAATGAGTTTGTATAAGATATGTTGTTTGTAAAACAATGTCTTGTGAAAAGTATGTTACTTGTATAAAATGTTCTATGTCTCAAACTTAAATGATTCAAGTAACGCTACAATATGTAATACCATACAAACACTTATATATAGGAAGTACCAGCGGCGTATCCACCATGCTTGTATCATATTCCACACGCATTGTTACTTAATCACTTAATCAAACCAAACCACCAAAGTAATGTTCATGTCCAATGTAAATCATGTAATATGTATAACCAATGATATGTATGGCTAGTGAAATGCATCAACTAAACCATAGGTGAAACGCACAAAACAAAGTATTGAAGTAAAACTTGGTTTAAATCAATACTATGTTTCGTGGAAATGCATGATCAAATGTAAATCATGTCCAAATGTTTACCTAATCGTTAAAACCTTTTGTGAAATCGTTCAAATCGTTCTTGTTGTTTTAATCGTTCAAATCGTTCTTGTTTTAATTGTGAAACTACTTTATGGTCGATTTTCTAATAACATTCAAACCTTCTTGACTCGTTCATCGTTCCAACTCGTTCTCGTTCTCGTTCTTAACAAACCCTTACCAAAGGGTAAATTAATAATTACAGATTCAGTCGCTACCCACCATACCCACACATAACCATGGGTGTAGTAAATAACGGGATTTGTCAGATCCTATGGTACCATAACCTAATACTGGTCGGCTTGATCATTGCTAATGAATGTCATTGGTTATGTAACTACAACCAACAAGTTTGTTCACTTTATTGAAATCGTTCTTGAAACCATTGTAATTGTTTTTGAAATCATTGTAATCGTTCTTGAAACCATTGTTATCGTTCTTGAAACCACATTGTAATTGTTTTTGAAACCATTGTAATCGTTCTTAAAATCATTGTTATCGTTCTTGAAACCATTGTTATCGTTCTTGAAACCACATTGTAATTGTTTTTGAAACCATTGTAATCGTTCTTGAAATCATCGTTAAGACAATTAGCACATATGAGTCACCCCAAAACAGTTTGGAAAACAGTAAAAGAGGGGAATAATGTACTCGCCTGAGAATGCTTAGAGGTCTTGAACAACAACCAAACAAAGCTTGAGGGAGCACGGAATCAGTCGGCAATCTAAAACTATATAAATAAACCGGACTTAAATCGGGAGATCGGATAGGATGAGGCTTGGTAAACCAAATGAGTATTGGAACTCATATGATATGGTTTAACAAGGCCTACATACTACATTGAGACTAACCTAAGTGCTTTCGACCCATCGCGACCCATTAAGGTAACATACGCTACTTTAACGCGTCGTGCGCGCAAAGTGCGTTCGAGACGTCTAACTAGTCCTATGACAAGTATTATATGCCTAAACGTGTTTAATCATGTTGTATAATCAGTTATGTACAAAAGTTGAGGTTACATAAGCTTAATTACCAATTATACATGAAAAGGGTATTCTGGTAATTTACCTAAGGCATATAAACTACCTATCATACAACTACTTAAACGAAGCGACCATAAGGTATAACCTCGGAAGGTTATTCCCTACCTACTATGGTCACCTAATGTATTTGGTCGGATCCTAATGATCGA
Organism: Helianthus tuberosus; assembly: GCA_030545235.1. Taxonomy (NCBI): domain Eukaryota; kingdom Viridiplantae; phylum Streptophyta; class Magnoliopsida; order Asterales; family Asteraceae; genus Helianthus; species Helianthus tuberosus. The sequence goes on along the minus strand of CM060385.1, from coordinate 68,825,734 downwards.
CCAAATGGGTCGGGTTCGAAGGTATAAGCGATTTATTAGATCGCTTACCCTACGACCCTAGACAACGTGGTAATCAGTAGGCATAGTCCCAAGGGACTATAACCAACGTGATTACAATCACGTTGCGAAGTTCAAACGAACTTCGCATTGACCATAAGCTGGTCAACGCTGAAAGTCAAACAAAGTTTGACTTTCTGACTCTAAAAGCAATAAAATAAAGAAAAGAACGAAAGAATACTTACGAAGGGTCCCCGAATGCTAATCCCGATTCAAGTAGCTCAGGTATGAAACAATGGTTTCAACTTAGAGCTCCTCAAATCAGAATTCTTGTAAGTTTTGCAATGGGGTGGATGGGTATTTATAGGAATACCCGAACCGTTAGGATCGTTTCATGGAAACCGTGCTTTAATCGCATCCGTACAAGTGTCAGAACCTTATGGTAGCTAAAATTGATCCTTATCATCTGACTAAGCAATTGAGAATGTGTGGTTGTGGATCAATCAGCTGCAAACAGGCTGTTAAATACTCTGCATCTGGTCTGGAGACCCCCTACGCATCGTAGGGAAAAAGTGCATGCGCATCGTAGGCATACAAGTTTGGCAGAATTACCATTTTAGTCCCTGTCATGCATTCAGCCCATTTTCGACACATTTAAGGCCCGTTAACCCCATTTCAAAGCTCTAAAATGAAGTTAAAGTATAGGGAACTTAAAACATGCTCAAAAATATCTCGGATGTCGGTTCGTTTGGTCGTACGATCGCGATGTTCGCTTAATTACGACGGAATGCGCATAAGCGCGAAAAACGATCCAAATGACGCGACGAATGGATTTTTGGCAAGCCAAACACTAAAGCATAATATAGTCATGCTTACATAAATTTTTAGATGTCCGGATGTATTCAGAACGTAAGTTATGCGCGAAAATGCAAACTTATGCACTTTTTGACACTTTTAGTCCCTGAATGACCCAAAAGTTTATTTTAGCACACCGAACACCTCAAAGCCTATTTCTAAGCTATGTAAAGGATATTTATGGTATGTTTAACTTATGGTCATGTTCCGGAATGTCCGTTACAGTTCAAATTGGCATACTTTCGCAGTTTGTCAACTTTAGTCCCTGTAAGCGATTTAACTTGATTTTGCCATACCAAAGCCTTCGAAAGTTATTTATAAGTTATGTAAAGGTTATTTAAGGTATGTTAAGCCAATGTCACTATTCCGGAGTGTTTTTTGCATTAAACTGGTTATATTTACGCATTGGTGCGCGTATAACCTTCCAGAAAGCGATTTAGAGTTTGGAATTGAACAAAAATTGATATGTGCAAATGATACACATATTTATACAAATCCAAAGTATGAAATACAATATTTCATTGGTTTGGTATTTGTTTGATGGCCGTGGAGGCACAGGTGTTACATTAGTCTTATTCATTTATTAAGACTTATTTTGGAATTCTTGGTATACTTTGAGTTCCGTCTTTGATGTACATTATATAATTGCAAACTATATAATTATTAGTTAAAATAATAATATTTTAACTTAAATTATATTTATTCAATTATTTGGAATGTTGTTAAAATAATATACTTCCAACTTGGTTTATTATGCATTTTCACATATGTATTTTCCCAAGTATGGGTATGCTTGTACTTGTGTATTTTCATACTTGTGTATTTTGCCAAGTATTGGTGGTGTATTCCGGAGTGTATTTATACGTATGAGGATACATATTTTCTTCTATTTATTAAGTATTTTATACTTAACTTGTATTTAGTATTCCGGAATATTATTTTTAGACAACTAAAAATCACCAACTTTATATTCTTAAAATATTCATATTTTAAGAGAATTTTTATAGAAAAATATCTATAACTTAACTTGGCAAACATAAATATACTTTCATATATATCTCAAAAATGATATATTTTTTTTAAGATTAACTTTAGAAAATATATATTTCTATCTTTCACCCAAAATAATATATTTTCAACTTGTTTAAGAAAATATATATTTTTCACCATTCAAAAATAATATGTTTTATATTTGACAAAATATGATGTATTTTGTAATACTTGTAAAAATTCATATCTCGCCATTTCTTTGGTTTCAAAAATACTGTTCGTCATACTTTTCGAGTTACGAATTTATTTCCAGGCATATTTCAAGTCCCTTATACTTTAACTTCATTATTGAGCCTTGAAAATGGGTTAACGGGGCTTAAACGCGTTGAAAATGGCTTAAACATGCTGTAGGGACCATTCTTGCCAAGTTTCGAAAGTTTCTGGCTCAAGTAGGGTGTGGCGTCGCGCCACAGCAAGGGGGGGGTACCCGTGGCGGCATGCGACTGCCTACTTTTGACAGATATGTTTGTTTTCAGCAACCAGCTTGAATTTGTGATTGTTTTGAGCAACTACTGTGAAGTTTTGTGAAGCCTTACGCTTCTTCGACTTCTTGGAGGACTCAGTCTGTTTATCCTTTGGTTTTTTCTTGTGCAGACTTGTCAGATGGTTTCTAGTCGCCTATTTTGAAAAGTTTACCCTTTCTGATTTGAGATTCAGTCAGGGTAGCAGATAGTTTAATGGCCTGTCTAATGGTAGTAGGGTTGCTACCAGTAACAATGTCCTGAACTGGGTCAGGGAGGCCATCGATGTACTTCTCAATCGCCTTATCCAAAGGCGTAACCATGGTAGGACATAACAGACTTAACTCCTCATAACGATCAGTGTAGGCTCGATGTTCACCGCTGTCTTCTTTAAGATCGTCAAATTTCCTTTCTAAGGCCCTGAGCTCATGACGAGGACAAAATTCCTTCATCATTAGAGCTCGAAGCTCTTCCCAGGTTTGTGCCATTGCCACATCGGCACCCCTATCTCTCATTACACCGTTCCACCATGTGAGTGGTCTTTTCTGGAATACACTCGATGCAAACTCAACCTTTCGCTCGGTTGGGCATTGTACATGACGAAACGTGCTTTCAAGACTCTCAAACCACTGTAGGAGCCCAATGGCTCCTTCAGACCCAGTATATGTAAGTGGCTTAGCTGAGTTGAATGTCTTATAGTTGCACTGAACATTGTTATTGTTCGCTTGATTTATCTGGGTAATAAGGTTCGGGAGTACAGCAGCGATTTGCTGAGTGATTAAGGCTGCCATGGCGGCATCCTGAGTTTAATCACGTCGAGGAGGCATTCTAAAAGAGCAAAGAAGCAGGAGGGAAAACGAGTGAGATGTTATTGGATATTCAAAACTGGATGTTAAGAATATCGACAAAGCATAAGGATTGTGATCATTCGTTTGTTACTTCAAACAAACAAACAACACATAGTGACTAATCAAAGTAAGTGGGTCATAATAATGTATCGCGAAGACATGCTTTAGCCTATAAGTGGACACTCACCCCAAGAGTTCCCAGGTAAGAGTGACTGGTCCGATACTGCAGATTTGTACGAACACTCTAGCCTTAGACAGAAAACTCGAGGTACAGGCACCCACCCTTCTGGATTGCATGTGTTCACATTATAAAGACCCAAACTTTGACGAGATTTTGAAAACACCAAAGGATTAAAAGCCTAAAAACAAATCATCTAAGGATAGATGACTTCCTGTGATGTTTTGAAAAATTTTAACTCGGGAGAATGAATTGTGTTTTGTTTTTGTTAGTCACCTAAGGATAGGTGATTGGTATTGTATTAAGAATCTAAACGCAAATTTCTTGCGTTAGGGTCCTAGGAAGGTTATAGTCTAGGTCAAAGCATTACTAATAACCTAATTCCCTATAACCATGAGCTCTGATACCAACTTTTCTGTCACACCCCAACCGCGTAAAACAACAAACCGCGACGGAAATGTCAGGGAGTGTCCTAACAGAATCATTGTTTCACAACACATGGTGATTTAAGATTTGTTTTGTTTCATTAATGAACTCATTGTCTTAATACAAACCAGATAAATACAAATAATTATCTTTCAAATTTTAAAGTCACTAAGGCACAGGTCCATCCTATGTGTAGCATGCATCAACAATCATCACATAGTAGTAGTACCTGAAACATATGTGAAAATAAAATGTCAGCATAAAAATGCCTGTGCGTAACATAGGTTTTGTGAATTAGATTCATGGCTTTGGATAGTACAAGAAAAGGTTTTGCGTTTATAAAAATAGCCATGAATCCTTGTAAAAAGTTTGGTTTCGAAAACACATTGCTTTGATAAAAAGGTTTGTAGTATATGCAGAAATATACTTTGGTTTTGAAAAGATCGGATAAATAGTATATCAAAGTATACTTTAGTTTTGAAATAGTTAAATAGATAGTATATCAAAATATACTTTGGTTAATGAAATAATAGTTTTGGTAGTATATCTCAAGTATACTTTGGTTTAAGAATGAAAGCATCGGTAGTATATCAAATTATACTTTGGTTTGAAAATGGCATATTAAACTATGCTTTGGTTTGAAAATAACATATCAACTATGTTTTGGTTTGAAAATAGCATATCAACTATGCTTTGGTAGTATATCAAAATATACTTTAGTTTGTGAAATAACAGAGTCTGTAGTATATCAAAACTATACTTTGGTAAAACAGTATTACGTTGGTAGTATATCGAAATATACCTAGACCGTGATTTGGTAGTATATCAAACTATACTTTAGTAAAACAGTATCATGTTGGTAGTATATCGAAATATACCTAATTCATGATTTGGTAGTATATTAAACTATACTTTGGTAAACAATAGCATATCAAACTATGCTTTAGAAAAATAGTATCACGTTGGTAGCATATCAAAATATGCCATAATAGTATACCGAAATATACCATATATCGGGATTTGGTAATACATTCAAACCTTAGTGCATCAAACTATACTTTGGAGACTATAGAAATACCACAAAGGCAATTCTGTTTGGTTAAAACATTGGTATCCGACATTCCATACAACAGGAATGGGGTGTCTAGTCCTATAGCGCTATATCGTACTACCAATCGGCTTGATCATTGTTAATGAATGTATAAATAATAATATGAACCAACAAATAGTTTAACAACTTTGAAAATCAGTGTTTAAGCCATGGATAATAGTTCAATTTGTCAAAAGATAAGTACTATGCATGTGTAATCATATAGTTGAAATCATGAAAATAGTGAATAGGCACATATGTTTCACCCCAAAACATTTGAAAGTGGTAAAAGAGGGGACTATGTACTCACTTGAGGGTGCAAGTATCCTTGATTAAGTGTCCTAACAAAGCTCGAGAAATCAAGGAATCAAGTGGTACCTAGTATGGAATCACTATGTTAAATAATCGGTACCTAAATCGGGAGATAGGATATAATGTAGTTCTATAAATCAAATGAGTATTGGAACTCATATGGCATGATTTAATAGAGCTAACATTCTGATTGGAAAGTTTACCTAAGTGCTTTTGACCTGATTCACCTGTTACGGTAGTTTAAGCTACTATAACGCGTCGTTTGCGTAAATCTAAGGTTGGACGGTTATCTATGTCCTATGTCAAGTCTTACATGCCCAATTATGCCTAAATATGTTACTAAATCAGTTTATATGTCAAAAACTTGATTACATATGCAAAATATGAATTTAAGCTTCAAAAGGGCATTTTGGTCATTTTCTATGGGCATATAAACTACTTAACAAATAACTAACCAACCTAAGTGATCATAAGGTATAACCTCAGTAGGTTATTCCCTATGCAACTATGATCACTAAATAAGCTTGGTCGGATCCTAATGATTGACCAAACGGGTCGGGTTCGAAAGTCTAAGCGGTTGTCAAGACCGCTTGACCTACGAACCTAAACAAGCACTAAACTAGTAGTGACGAGTTAAACATGTCAAAACATGTTTAACAAAGTTAGAAAACTAATTTGGTATCAAAACAAAGGGTCTTGATACCCGAAAATAGTTCCGTCACAAAATGCGCATAAATACGCATTTTGACCGAAACTTTGACTCGTCACTATACCTAGTCAACGTGGTAATCAGTAGGTATAATCGTTAAGGATTATAACCATCATGATTACAATCACGTTGCAAAGTTCAATTGAACTTTGACTTGAACAATTGATGGTCAAAACCGAAAGTTAAACTGTTGGTCAAACTGTTTGACTTTCAGCTCTAATGGCTGAAAAATAAGAACTAAGCCATGAAAGAACACTTACAAGGTGTTCAAAGGCTGGAAAGGATGTACTAGAACTCAGGTAGGTGGCTCCCAAAGCAGGAATTCCTCCACTTAGAGTTCAAAGTATGAAATGAGCAAAGAATGAGGAAGAATGGAGGGGTATTTATACTTGTGGAGATATTCTAAGATCATTATAAGTGTTTGTGTAGCCCCCAAGCATTAAATCCTAGCCATACAAGTGTTTTAGGACAGCTAGCATTGCTTGGAGAGGTGTTTACTTGGTGCCCACACCAAGAATTTGCATAAAAGTCCCTCAAGAAACATGCTGCAACTCAAAAACACACTCGCTGTAAAAAATAAGGCGTCATATCGTGCCACAGCAAAGGCCTTTTGCTGTCGCCGGACGCCACGTCATAGGCTAAAGTTTCAGAATTGGCATAACAGGCCCCTGCACACTTCTAAGTGCATTTTCGACGCGTTTAAACCCCGTTAACCCATTTTGAAGGCTCTATAATGATGTCAAAGCATAGGGGACTTGAAATATTCTTGAAAATATCTCGGGTGTCGGTTCGTTTGGTCCTACGGTCGCGTTATTCGGTTAATTACGACGAAACTCAAACGGACGCGAAAACGATCCAAATTAAGCGACGAATGGTATTTTTACATTCCGATCACTAAAGTAAAATATTTTAGTGACTACAAAAATTTTTTGGATGTCCGGATGTGGTCAGAACGTAAGATATGCGCGTAAATGCAAACTTACGCCGTTTTTTATGCTTTTAGTCCCTGTTGACCAAATAAGCGCATTTTCGCATACCGAACCACTCAAAGCTTATTTCTAAGCTATGTTAAGGTTATTTATGGTATGTTTAGCTTATGATCATGTTCCGGAATGTATGTTACCATACGAAACGGCAGACTTTTGCAGTTTGACGCAAATAGTCCCAGTGATCGAATAAACTTGTTTTTGCCATACCAAACCCTCCAAAACTTATTTCTAAGTTACATAAAGGTTATTTAAGGTATGTTAAGCTTATGTCACTATTCCGGAGTGTTTGTTGCATTAAACTGATTACGTTTGCATAACAGTTTGCGTTTAACTTTCTAGAAAGCGATTTAGAGGTCGAAATCGAACAAGAATTGATATGTATAAATGTCATATGCATTTGTACAAATCCCAAGAATGAAACACAAGATTTCATTGGATTTGTATTTGTATGATGGTTGTAGAGGCACATGTGTGACACAATCCCTCCTGAAATATCCCTATTCACCGCACTGGAAACACCCCTCTAGCTTTGCTCCCTCCGAAGTATTTTTAGCATGACACTCGTGGGTAACATGCCCAGTTTGACCACATCTGGCGCACTTTCTCTGCTCATTCCCATGAGTCTTTTTCTCAGAACCACTCCTGCTATCCCTGGCATTGTCCTTTCTAGAACTGCTAGAATTTTCTATATACACCTCCCCGAACTGCGTTTCCTCTCATGCTTCTCATCGGAATCCTTTTTCAAGCTCTCCGAATTTTGCTTCCGCGAATCCCCAGATCTAGGCCCGGGATGCTGAATTACTTGGATAGTTGACCTATTGTGATGGCCCAACATCACGTATACTGTTGTCACATCATTGCATAGGGCACCAGTAAATGATCTTGGGTTACAACCCTAGATTGTTTTATGTGTACATCTATGTACTGTTCACAAGGTTAATGAAAAATCAGAATTACGCTCCGATTATATCATAACACAGGAACTACTAAAACTATCCGATCATTATATTACCTGAAGGCTTTGCGATCCGTGTCCCACCAAGACCATGCCCATGAGCACCACGTCCACGTTCCTGGCCATTATTCTTGTTAGCATCGCGCCGTTCCATGGCAGTATTAACATGTTGGGCTATGAGTTGTGCCAACTCTTATGGGGTATTAGATAGTCCAGAACCCTGCCTCGCTTTTGGCAGCATTTCGTCATTTTTATTATTACAACATAATATTAACATAAGACGATATCCAAAATAATTTAATCATCAAATGCTAGTGGACCAAACATTGCGCATGTATAATATCCACATATTAATGAGAATAATTTTTAAACCAAAAGAAACCCATTTGATATTTATACCAGAAATTACAAAGCTTGTTTTTAGTACAAAGACTAATCAAAATTTAGCGTGTCTACATCAACACCCGCAACAAGTCTGTATGAAATTTCCTCCTAAATATCTGAAAATTTGGCATGCGAGCCAAAAATAGGGTTCATCAAATGAGACATATAAAACAAACAAAAGAAACAACCAACAACTAACGCTTCAATCCCTGGAAGTCCAACATCTTCCTAACAAGCTCTTCTAGCTCAGCTATCCTCCAGTGCATCTAATCCCTAGCACTGTCATCCAAATCCTTAAGCTCATCATACCAGTCCATCTGTCCCTCTAAGTCTTTCATCTTGCCCTTCGTCATCTCCAAGTCTTCGCGTAACGTGGCAAACTGACGATCGCAGTGAGAGCGATTGACCCAAATCTCTTTCTGTTTCTTCAAAGCGGATGCTTTCTCAGCTCTCGAAGTCGGTGCGATCTCTCCAATGGATCGAGTCTTCTTCCTATGACAAGTGTAGACTAAAAGAGGTGTAGTAAAACACGTGACTCGAATAGCGGAATAGACGATTCTGTAATGACGGGCGGAGGAATCTCGAGTATAGGCTCGATAGTATCAGTAAACAGCACTACCAATGGCTCTATAGGCCGAGCGTGACATATCGTAACCGTACAAAGTAAGTGTGTGTTCAAATGAAAAATAACACATAAGGCCCAAATAAACAGATAATCACGTATACACATAAACACACAATGGTTTTCATACGTGATAAAATTTTCTATGTTTATTCAAAAATTTTGGCTTCGAGAATTTTAGACTTAAATCTCAAAATTCTTCGGTTGAAGTCTAGAGTTTTCTCCGAAAATATCTTGTTCGCTAACAACCATTGGCTCTGATACCAACTTCTGTCACACCCCAAAAACGTCGCAGCGGAATATAAAACGTAGTGGTGACAGAAGCTGGTGCCCATTTATATCTTGCTGAACGATGCATCGTAATGTTGGACATTTCAACTTAATTAGAACATAGATTTTAAGTCATAAAGTCTTAAAGTTCGTCACAACCACACCATAGTTAAATGAAGAAGAAAGATCAATTGGAGTATAGATTCATTGATTTATAAGTTTATAGTACAATTACAAACTAATGGCAGGTAGACGATCAACAAGCTGCTCCACTACTCCTTTCTGAATAGCAAACCCTACCCTGCTAAACACAAAATTCTGCCCCTTAACATGTGCGGTGTTACTGCTTACCACCTGTTGAACCCGCTTTAGGAACCGCACCGCGTCAGGGGCGAGAGCGCCAAATGTATCGAAAGCGAACGGGACGAACACGTGCTGATTCTCGATGCAAGCTTTTTCGTGTTTAGCTAATTTGCCCGCCTCTGCCTTGGTTATCGCCTGTCCCGCCACAAACCCGTGGTCCCTTAGCCCAACGAGGGGGGACACACCTGTCAAATCGACACACGCGTGTTTCCCTCCTTCCCATCCAAAAACAAGATTGTTAGCGGGCCGTAGCGTAGATCTCCCTTCTAATGGACCAGTCAAGAAGTTCACCGGAGCTTCCTTTTTGCCGAGATCCCTGCTCGCTTAAGGACATCATACATCACATCTCGAACTAAATTATGTCGATATTTAAAGCCCGATTATTCTTTGCAATGGACTGCATGCTCCCCAAAAGATTCCAAGCAACACTTCCGACATACAGGACACGGGTCATCAACCGGGAAAAGGGGTATCATTAAACGGTACTTGAGGATAGCCCGGTATTCCACAGCCGACATACATTGCCCTAAACCTTCGACGGGAACAACAGACAGGAAATCCTGAGCATGGGGGGCTCGCAAACACTCAAACACGGCTCGCTGGCGAGGGGAAAAGGCAAACTTCTCTTCAACTGTCTTGACAATTTCGCCATATAAGGCATTCGCCATAATTTTCTGGGCTTTAATAGGGGCGGTGTCTTTAATGTAGAAACCGCCAAGATCAAGATCGGGAAGAGAACTATGCAGATTGTCCAACGCACCCTTGTAATCAGAGTCCAACAGCTCACCCCCACATTCGCGAAGGATGTGGTCTTGAAGAACCCAAGATTGGGCCCTTGAAGCCACAAAAGCGTAGGAAGAGGCATCCTCAGCTGAGAAAATCCCAAGCCCCCCAAAACGTGTCGGGAGGGAAGCTAACCTCCATTGTAGGTCCCCGAAAAAGGCACCCCCACAAACAACAATGTCCTTGATCGCATTCCGAAGCCCCTTGTCAAAAACAGAGACGGCTTCCCCGACATAAGAAGGCTGACCCGTTCTGAGCCCAAACAGCAGTTTAGCAACCCCCATACACGAACGAAGCAGGAGGAGTTCGCTCTGAGGGTCCTGAAGGCGTTTGAGGCATCCCATCAGCTCAACCGCACATTTGGCTCTTTTGAGGGCCAAACCACTAATAAACTGCACATCTCTACTGACAGCACCACCCAAGAGTTTCACACCATGCACCGGCCTACCAATCTCTCGCGGAAATAAACCCTCCTGAGTCTTCACCCCGTCGCATGTAGGCCAAAAAACTTTAGTTTTTTTTAATGTTGAGAAGGAGGCCCAAGGAGGTACCAGGCATGAAAAAGAAGCTTACAACGATCTCTGATTCGGAGAACAAGAGGGTGTAAAACAAGGGCAAAAAGAAGAGGCCCTAAAGGATCCCCCTGCTGAACCCCCATGGAAGACCAAATATAATCATTCCCCACATAAAGCCTAGCTGGTTGCCCGTATAAAAAATCAACCCAAGCAGAGACGGATGGACATATTTTCCTTACCTCATTTAAAAGAGCAGTTCTATCCACAAGGTTAAAGGCATTCGAGAAATCGACGGTAAGCATAGCCAACGACCCATCACGGTGGTGCGCATTTAAGAGCCTGTTCGCACTATGAAGAACCGCCTCAGCCCCGTTTGGAACCCCGACCCCAAACTGAAAGTCGGCAAGATATTTGACCATATCCTTCCCCACCCCCTTCATTGCTACCTTGGAGACCACTCTCCTCCAGATCGAACCCACTGCAATAGGTCTACTCCCATTATCGGGCTTGAGAAGGGGCGTAAGAGGAGCAGATGCAACAAACTCCGCCAAACTCCTCGGACACCCCCTCGCAAAAATAGGTTAACCACAACTGAAATCGCCCTGAGTAGGCTAACCGCAATCACGGACCCTTCACCACAAAGGGCGTCCAAAAGATGTTGAGCCCTCAAACCATCTCTCCCACATGACGTCCCTTTCGGGAAGGATTTGATACACCCAAGCACACTGTCGGTCTCCGCTACAAGGTGAGGTTCTGACGGAAGGAAAGTGGGCATGGTCGGAGGGGGCATGCACGAGTGTTTATCCACGAGAGCCTTCATACTTTTCTTATCATGTGGCGCGACCCCAGAAGAACAAAGGACCTTAACTACAACAGTAAAATGACCATCGACAACCTTACGTAAACACTGCTTGACATTAGAACTCACATACTCGCTTTTTTTTTCTAGACATTTTCTTAAAATCCTCCGGACCCTCCTTCACAGGTTGAGCAAACAAAGACTGAATGAGAATGCCAAACCCCTCACGGTCACCCCATTGGGACAACGCCCGCTGTATACTGAGACGTTGACCATTTTTCCTGTTGCCCGACCTCTTATCCTGGCGGCTAACCGCCGTAAATACACGCAAGGTACACCGAGGTAATAGCAGAAGTCGAATCCATGCATCAACCGAATCAGGCATAGCCACCACATTATCCAAAGCTGTGGTTAAGGCTTGGGCAAATGCCATGCGACAACTAAAGGGGATGCTCTTAACAGTTTTAAGAGGAAGAGAGAAAACTCGGTCAAGTAGAACAACATCAACACATACCTCTCCAGATGGGGAAACCTCCGATACGGTACACAGTCTAGGGACACCCACAATAAAACCATTTCACCCACTTTCGTTGGCACAAACCGAACAACCCGATCTTCATGGTGACACCCCCGCCGGAAAGAATGAAGGCACATGCACTCCCAACATAACCATTGTTCAGACAACCTAAGGGCTTCACAAACAGAGGTAAAAAGATTAGGGTCTTCAGCAATGGCACACCCACAATAGTTAAATTGTTTTGATCCTTATGGATCTTATTACATTCGTCCCAGAAAGTTTTAAAAGATAGTCCAACATTATTAAGTAACAAAACATGCATCAACAACCACAAGATACTTCATAATTCCCGAATTCGAACCCAAGTACCTGAAGAACACGTTTAAATCAAGTGTCAACACAAAGGAAGGTGAGTTCACATATTCAAATTAAACAATTTGATTCTAAGGAAAAGCTTTCTAATTATGTGTTTATAATGAAACATCCATATAATTTTAGAATGTCCATTTATTTCCTTAATAAAATCCATGGGTCATCCGTCGTAAATTGAAAACTCGACATCAGAGCATTTTGCCAAGTTTTGTATATTAAATTTATAGCGTCAACGTTCAAACTCGCATGTTAGCTAGACAATACGAACTATATATTTACCATGTAGGGATAATCAAGGCTAGACTATAAACACAATTTCAATTCGTCGTTTGACTTGACACGGGGCGACCAGTCACGACGGGGTTGTCAACCCGATAGATCTACCAACAATTCATCGCGTGCAATACTTAAATGGTTAAACGACATCATTGGCCCATGGTCCATATCGAGACCATCTATGATGTCTGTCTCACGTATAATATATATATCCTACTAATATGACAAATTTAGTATAATGGTTGTACGGAATTTAATGAAATTCCCGTGGACCAAGCAAACCTGTCCCAACCACACGGTCGGTTTTTCCTTGGAAATACCGTACCATCCCAATTTCTTCTCGAAACATATATTTATCAAAAACGTTTTATCTCGAAAACGTATAATTTATCAAAACTCCATGATTTGTATTAAAAGGTATGTTTTAATTCAAAAACATTATTAAACCCTTTTAGGCGTGTTCTACCCCCAAAACATATACAAAACAGTAAAAAGAGGGGTTTAATGACACTCACCTTTGGGTGCGTATTTTAAATAGCGCAATCTCACAAATTGATTTTCTACATGTCCTATTATACGTAGGAACGATTTTATCAATCAATATGTCACAAGAATCCTAAGTTTCTCCGTTTCTTAGAAACTTCACATAACTTTGAGGTTTTCTCGAAAAGTTATCGTTTTTTTATTATGTTGGCACGTTAATATATATATATATATATAGGGTAAGGTTCTTGCGAGAACCACCTTTATTGCGAGAAACGCGAGAACCAATGTGAACACAACCTAAAATAGCTAAAAAACCTAAAAAAAAAAAACTAAAAAAACCTAACCCCCACCCCCCCCCAAAAAAAAAACCTACCCCCCAAGCTAAATGCTAAAAACTAAAACCCCCAAAAAACCTAAAAAACCTAACCCCCCCCCCCCACCAAAAAAAAACCTAAACCCCCCTCCCCCACCCCCCCAAAAAAAACCTAACCCCCCCCCCCCCAAAGCTAAAATGCTAAAAACTAAACCCACAAAAAACCTAAAAAAATCAAAAAAAAATAAAAAAAACACACAATTTTTTTTTAAATATTTTTAAGTTAAAATCGCTACTTTTAATAGCCAAAATTTTTTTTTTTAAATTAAAAAAAAATATTTTTTTGGCTACTAAAAGTAGCGATTTTTTTATAAAAAATACTAAAAAAAATTTGTGTGTTTTTTAGCTATTTTTAGGTATTTTTGGTTGTGTTCACATTGGTTCTCGCAATAAAGGGTGGTTCCTAATGGATCGAGAACCACTCTTATTGCGAGAACCTTGAGAACAATGTGAAGAGGGGGTATTATTGTAATTAAATAGTGAATGTTAAAAAACACACGGACTTCAACAATTCAACAAAAAAGCGGACTTCAACAAAATACTATTTCAAATTTAATTGTTCACAATCACGTCCGAGCATTTGATTTCCATCTCTGCAATATCTGCACACTCTCTACAATCTCTGCACTTCGATTTCCATTAACAACATCACCATATCATCGTACAATTTAGGGCACAAATTTAACAAAATCATTCATACTCGGTTACCGATTGCTATTACATTCAATAACCGATTACAAAATCATCGATTACCATTGATCGACATGACCTAGAAATCAGAAATCGTGTTCGTCTGAGTATTAATTGATGATCGTCTATATCTGCCAGATTTCAACTAGTCGCTAATCACGTCATCTAACACTTGGTAAGGCTCCGATTATTACCAGTAGATATGTATATTATAGTTTAAGTATTTGTTGTTATGGTAATTAATTTTGATTTCTATGAATGTGATTCAAGTCGTTGATCCGTTAAATGTGCTTATTATGATATTGCACGGACTTATACAGTGCCATAGCCTACCTAGTATGTATATGTGAACCAAATAAAGTTAGTAATATCATTTAAGTGAATAGTGAATTTGAGTAATTTTTAGGATACGTGTAGATGATTCTGTGCAATTAGAATATGTTGGTGTTGTTTTAGGTAATGCACACGTGCATAGTGAAATTGAACAGTTTTGTGTGAGATACGTGATTTTGTGTAATTAGGATATGATGGTGTTATTGTTTCATATGATACACATGTGCATAGCTGTGACACCTGTGTCATTGCGACCATCAAACAAATACCAAACCAATGAAATATTGTATTTCATACTTGGGATTTGTACAAATATGTGTATCATTTGCACATATCAATTCTTGTTCGATTTCAAACTCTATATCACTTTCTTGAGAGTTATACGCAAACTGGTGCGTAAACGTAATCAGTTTAATGCGAAAAATACTCCGAAACATCAACATATACTTAACATACCTTAAATAACCTTTACATAACTTAGAAATAAGTTTTGAAGGCTTTGGTATGGCAAAAACAAGTTAATTCGCCTACAGGGACTAAATTCGACAAACTGCGAAAGTATGACGATTCGTACTGTAACAGACATTCCAGAACATGACCATAAGTTAAACACACCTTAAATATCCTTTACATAGCTTAGAAATAGGCTTTGAGGGGTTCGGTGTGCTAAAATAAACTTTTGGGTCATTCAGGGACTAAAAGCGTCAAAAAGTGCACAAGTTTGCACTTTCGCGCATAACATACGTTCTGAATACATCCGGACATCCAAAAATTTATGTAAGCACTAAAATATTTTATTTTAGTGTTTGGCATAAGAAAAATCCATTCGTCGCGCAATTTGGATCGTTTTTCGCGCTTATGCGCATTCCGTCGTAATTAACCGAACATCGCGATCGTACGACCAAACGAACGTTGGTGACCGACCGGATAATATTTAAATCCCACAAATATTCTGTTATGATTAAAATCTTATTTTAATCAGGCCCGTGTTGAAAAATAAATTAAAACGCCTAAAAACGTTATTTTTTCAAAGTTTAAGCGCGTACCATGTGTTTCTGCGCAACACAGTGCTTCTACTGCAAAACGCAGACAATGCAGCCAGTCCTGGCAACTGAAATTTATTTCAGTAATATCTTGGCGAGATTATTTTTATAAAGTAATAAAAATAATTTAGAACGCCATAAACCGGGATTTAAACGCTAGATAAAATACCCGGTACCCAGTTAAATACCCGTTTTAGCCATATGCCAGGAATATGCTAAGGTATATGCTAAGGAATATGCCAGGAATATACTTAGAATATGCTAGGAATATTCTAGGAATATGCTTGGAATATGCTAGGAATATGCTAGGAATATGCTTGGAATATGCTAGGAATATGCTTGGAATATGCTTGGAATATGCTAGGAATATTCTATATGGAAAATCCTATAAATACCCAACCCTTTCAACCCCAAAAACCGACACCTTTGAAATCTGAATTTGCTCTCTAAGTTGTTGTGTTTAACACTTCATACCAGAGAGTATTCGGATTCAAACCTTCCATTCTTGGACCCTTTGTGCCGTTTGATATCCGTGATCTCTAGCATTGTTTGGTTGTTACTCAAGGACTACTAAGCAATCTCAAGTGAGTACATAGACCCCTCTTTTACTGTTTTCCAAACATTTTGGGTGGAACACATGTGCCTACTTGTTACTTTCGTGCCTTTCATGTTTTCATATCATATGCTTGTTATGTTCAATAGTACACTTATAGTACATGATTTCATTGTGTTTTTGCTATGTATGTCCTTTGTTGCATACTTAGTACATTGTTTTACATTACATTTCATGCTATGTATGTCCATTGTGTGCATACTTAGTACATCATTTTACATTATATTTTATGCTATGTATGTCCATTGTGTGCATACTTAGTACATTGTTTTACATTACATTTCATGCTATGTATGTCCATTGTGTGCATAGTTAGTACATTGTTTTACATTACATTTCATGCTATGTATGTCCATTGTGTGCATACTTAGTACATTGTTTTACATTATATTTTATGCTATGTATGTCCATTGTGTGCATGCTTAGTACATTGTTTTACATTACATTTCATGCTATGTATGTCCATTGTGTGCATACTTAGTACATTACTTTACATTACATTTCACGCTATGTATGTTCTTTAGCATACTTTGTGCATTGTCTTATATTACATTTCACGCTATGTATGTTCTTTAGCATACTTTGTGCATTGTCTTATATTACATTTCATGCTATGTATGTTTTACATTTGACAATAGACATTCGACTATACATAAACATTTCTACAATTTTTAAACATTACATTTTGGTGGTTTGGTTTGAGTAAGTGATTTAAGTAACGAGGCGTGTGTAACATGATACAAGCATGGTGGATACGCCGCTGGTACTTCCTATATATAAGTGCTTGTATAGTATTACATATCGTGGCGTTATTTGAATTATTTCAATTTAGACATATAACATTTTATACAAATAACATACTTTTCACAATACATTGTTTTACAAACAACTTATCTTATACAAACTCATTTTACATGGTTATTCACTTAACCATACATTATTCTTTTAAACATATATATATCATTTGGTTTATTTATCACTTTTCAAATGATTTACAAGACAAAGCAAATTACAAGGTTCATGACTAAACATTTTCTTAAACATAAGTCATGAACTCTATTTTCACAAAACCTATGTATCTCACAGGCATTTTTATGCTGACGTACCTATTTTCACATGTGTTTCAGGAATTGATGCGTAGGATTGATCAAGATTTACTTAGGCAGACTTGGGCCTTAGTGACAATAAAAGATGCAAGACTAGTTAATTATGTTGTACTTCTTGTTTGTTAAGACATTGTAACACTTTTAAATCAATAAAACAATATTACAATTTCCATGTGTTATGAAACAATGATTCTGTTACAACACTCCCCGATGTTTCCGCCACGTTTCGTTGTCTTATTTGGTCGGGGTGAGACAGAAAAGTTGGTATCAGAGCCCATGGTTATAGGGAATTAGGTTATTAGTAATGCTTTGACCTAGTCTATAACCTTCCTAGGACCCTAACGCGAGTTTATTTGCGTTTAGTCATAAAACAATACCGTCACTTGTCCTTAAGTGACAACCACAATAAGAACACAAATTTTAATCCTGCTTTGAAAACTAATCATTTGTTCTAGGATGATTGATTGTAAGGTTTTGAACCTTCAAAGTTTTCAAAATCTCGTCAAAGTTTGGGTCTAAATAATGTGAACATGTGCAAACTGGAAGGGTGGGTGCCTGTACCCTGAGTTTTCTGTCTAAGGCTAGAGTGTTCATACAAGTCCGCAGTATCGGACCAGTCACTCTTACCTGGGAACTCTTGGGGTGAGTATCCACTTATAGGCGAGCATGTCTTCGCGATACATCATGAAGACCCATTTACTTTAATTCAGCCTTCGTGTGTCGTTTGTTTGCTTCGTGGTTCAAACAAATGACCATCACCCATGCTTTTGGTCTGTAATTTTCTATTCCTACCCAATGCCATTTCACTTGTTTCCTCACTTGTTTCCCCTTTTAGAATGCATCCACGACGCGAAAATCAGGTATCTATTGAAGAGCTGGCAGCTGTCCTTACACAGCAAATGACTGCTGCAATCCCGAACATCGTTGCTCAATGTAACCAAGCCCTCAACAACAATAATGCCCCCTGCAACTTCAAGACGTTCAACTCGGCTAACCCATCAAAGTTTTATGGGTCTCAAGGAGCGACTGCACTTCTGCAATGGTTCGAGAGCTTAGAGAGCACCTTCAGACATGTTCAATGTCCAAACGAGCGAAAGGTAGATTTCGCATCTAGTGTCTTTGAGAAACGAGCTTTGACATGGTGGAACGGTGTGATGAGAGATAGGGGTGCCGAAGTGGCACTGGCTCAAACATGGGAAGAACTTTGAGCTCTGATGATGAAGGAATTCTGTCCTCGTCATGAGATCAGGGCCTTGGAAAGGGAATTCGATGATCTTAAGCAAGACAGCGGTGAGCATCGAGCATACACTGATCGTTATGAGGAGCTGAGCCTGTTGTGTCCTACCATGGTTACGCCTTTGGATAAGGCGATCGAAAAATACATTGATGGTCTCCCTGACTCAATTCAGGACATTGTTACTGGTAGTAATCCTACCACAGTTAGACAGGCCATTGAATTATCTGCTACCCTAACCGAATCTCAGATCAGAAAGGGCAAACTTTCCCGAAAAGGTGATAAGAAACCAATTGAGGAATCAAAGATCATGGATGAACAGACTGGATCCCCTAAGGAGTCAAAGAAGCGTAAGGCTTCGCAAAATTTTGCGATTGCTGCACAACCCAACCAAAACACCCACAACCAACCAACTCAACCTCCTGCAAGGAAACCTTATGCCGGTACTGCACCGATATGCAACAAATGTAATGCACATCACTTAGCTCACCTACAGTGTCGTTTGTGTGCATCATGTGGACGACTCGGTCACTTGGCAAATGCTTGTCGATTTACCCCAAACCAAGGTGGTCCAAACCAACCTCAAGTAAATCCTGCTCAAGCTCGTTTCCCACCAGGTTCTTGCTTCAACTGTGGCGAGATGGGCCATTTCCGAAGAAATTGCCCAAAGCTTGCTAATGCGAATCCAGCGCAGGGATGAGCATCGGACCAACTAGAAGACAATTTTGTTTAGAAATAATCAAGACTTATGTATTATTTTCTTTTGTTGTCAAGGTCCATGAAACAGTTGATGTTGTTTATAAATGAATCTTTTTATTTTACATTGCAATGTACAAATGTGATGGCATGTATAAACAACGTATCCCCTACAAAACCAACAATCAAGGCGCCGTATTCCTTGAAGAACATACTACCCCCAAAATTCTTCCAATTTATAATCTCTTGCGTGTTCCACAAAAATCCTAAGTACCCGTTTCTTCCAAGGAAAACGAAGTACAAGGCGCAAGTTACAACTCTGTACGAATACCCAGAGTATCACTATAAATTCTTAATATGGTACCCAAGGGTATTTCTGTATGTCCTAAATTATTATGTACCTTAATTCGAGTATTGCGTTTCTTGAAAACGAAATCGAATTTTTGGAAGATCATCCTATCTTCATAAGATAGATTTCTTGAAATGATGAAAGTACCAAATAAAATCCACGGATTGGATTACTGGTGTGCTTTAAATATCCGTGTCCAAAGATAACAAATTAAAGGTCAAGTTAAACAATTATGTGATTATGTGCTTATGTGTTCCCTTTTATGTTTTTATGTAATCTATGTGTTGTTATCCAAATCCTCGTAGAATCTTCCATATCTTCGTATAAGGGATTCATAGTAGGATATCCAAAGGTACTATCTTAAATCCTTAATAGACTGCTACGTTGTAGTTAAGTCCCTTGGATTATAAAGTACTATTCCAAAGTTTAAAGACATCCTCCGTTGATGTAGTTAAAGATTTCCTCTTGGGTAGTTTAGTTGAAGAGATTGGTTCGTCAATCTAGTTAAAGATATCATGTATAGTTGAAGAGATCATTCGTGGATCTAGTTGAAGAGATTGATTCGTCAATCTAGTTAAAGATATCATGTGATTGATGAAGAGATTGATTCGTCAATCTAGTTAAAGATATCATGTGATTGATATATAGTCAAAGAGATCATTCGTATATCTAGTTGAAGAGATTGATTCGTCAATCTAGTTAAAGATATAATATGATTGATATAGTTAAAGAGGCCCTCTGGTGGTCTAGTTCAAGAGATTGTTCGTAGATCTAGTTAAAAGCTCCTTTGGTGATCTAGTTGAAGAGACTCTATTGTAGTCTAGTTAAATCACCACAGGATTATTCGTTTGATTTTCTTCCCCTACACCTTATGAAATGCACTGTGCGGACTGTGCAAGGAATTACGTAATTATGGACGCGTACATAATTATGGAATTTAGTGCACAGAAACCACAACTAGTTTTGTCATGTGTTAGGACCTTTAGTGACAAGAGTAATGATACGGGAAAAGTCTTGAACCTTGACCGATGTCATTTTATCTTACACTCCCCAATTCTGATTTCAAGCACACACCAAGTTTCCTATAATGAGTTTTCATAAGAAACTCCATGTTTTGTTACTACATGGACTTTACTTTGATAGTCGACAATTTCGCTAAGAATCCTAACATGGCCCAGAGTTTTACTTAAGGGTTCAATGGATTTATTTGATGGCGAAACCGTCACAGCTGTCTTTACAAGTTTCCTCTAGAATTAAATTTCGGGACGAAATTTCCTAAAGTAGGGGAGACTGTGACACCTGTGTCATTGCGACCATCAAACAAATACCAAACCAATGAAATATTGTATTTCATACTTGGGATTTGTACAAATATGCGTATCATTTGCACATATCAATTCTTGTTCGATTTCAAACTCTATATCACTTTCTGGAGAGTTATACGCAAACTGGTGCGTAAACATAATCAGTTTAATGCGACAAATACTCCGGAACATCAACATATACTTAACATACCTTAAATAACCTTTACATAACTTAGAAATAAGTTTTGAAGGCTTTGGTATGGCAAAAACAAGTTAATTCGCCTACAGGGACTAAATTCGATAAACTGCGAAAGTATGACGATTCGTACTGTAACAGACATTCCGGAACATGACCATAAGTTAAACACACCTTAAATATCCTTTACATAGCTTAGAAATAGGCTTTGAGGGGTTCGGTGTGCTCAAATAAACTTTTGGGTCATTCAGGGACTAAAAGCGTCAAAAAGTGCACAAGTTTGCACTTTCGCGCATAACATACGTTCTGAATACATCCGGACATCCAAAAATTTATGTAAGCACTAAAATATTTTATTTTAGTGTTTGGCATAAGAAAAATCCATTCGTCGCGCAATTTGGATCGTTTTTCGCGCTTATGCGCATTCCGTCGTAATTAACCGAACATCGCGATCGTACGACCAAACGAACGTTGGTGACCGACCAGATAATATTTAAATCCTACAAATATTCTGTTATGATTAAAATCTTATTTTAATCAGGTCTGTGTTGAAAAATAAATTAAAACACCTAAAAACGTTATTTTTCAAAGTTTAAGCGCGTACCGTGTGTTTCTGCGCAACACAGTGCTTCTACTGCAAAACGCAGACAACGCAGCCAGTCCTGGCAACTGAAATTTATTTCAGTAATATCTTGGCGAGTTTATTTTTATAGAGTAATAAAAATAATTTAGAACGCCATAAACCGGGATTTAAACGCTAGATAAAATACCCGGTACCCAATTAAATACCCGTTTTAGCCATATGCCAGGAATATGCTAAGGAATATGCCAGGAATATGCTTGGAATATACTAGGAATATGCTAGGAATATGCTTGGAATATGCTAGGAATATGCTTGGAATATGCTAGGAATATGCTTGGAATATGCTAGGAATATTCTATATGGAAAATCCTATAAATACCCAACCCTTTCAACCCCAAAAACCGACACCTTTGAAATCTGAATTTGCTCTCTAAGTTGTTGTGTTTAACACTTCATACCTGAGAGTATTTGAATTCAAACCTTCCATTCTTGGACCCTTTGTGCCGTTTGATATCCGTGATCTCTAGCATTGTTTGGTTGTTACTCAAGGACTACTAAGCAATCTCAAGTGAGTACATAGACCCCTCTTTTACTGTTTTCCAAACATTTTGGGGTGGAACACATGTGCCTACTTGTTACTTTCGTGCCTTTCATGTTTTCATATCATATGCTTGTTATGTTCAATAGTACACTTATAGTACATGATTTCATTTTGTTTTTGCTATGTATGTCCTTTGTTGCATACTTAGTACATTGTTTTACATTACATTTCATGCTATGTATGTCCATTGTGTGCATACTTAGTACATCGTTTTACATTATATTTTATGCTATGTATGTCCATTGTGTGCATACTTAGTACATTGTTTTACATTACATTTCATGCTATGTATGTCCATTGTGTGCATACTTAGTACATTGTTTTACATTACATTTTATGCTATGTATGTCCATTGTGTGCATACTTAGTACATTGTTTTACATTACATTTCATGCTATGTATGTCCATTGTGTGCATACTTAGTACATTACTTTACATTACATTACATTTCACGCTATGTATGTTCTTTAGCATACTTTGTGCATTGTCTTATATTACATTTCACGCTATGTATGTTTTACATTTGATAATAGACATTCGACTATACATAAGCATTTCTACAATTTTTAAACATTACATTTTGGTGGTTTGGTTTGAGTAAGTGATTTAAGTAACGAGACGTGTGTAACATGATACAAGCATGGTGGATACGCCGCTGGTACTTCCTATATATAAGTGCTTGTATAGTATTACATATCGTGGCGTTATTTGAATTATTTCAATTTAGACATATAACATTTTATACAAATAGCATACTTTTCACAATACATTGTTTTACAAACAGCTTATCTTATACAAACTCATTTTACATGGTTATTCACTTAACCATACATTATTCTTTTAAACATATATATATCATTTGGTTTATTTATCACTTTTCAAATGATTTACAAGACAAAGCAAATTACAAGGTTAATGACTAAACATTTTCTTAAACATAAGTCATGAACTCTATTTTCACAAAACCTATGTATCTCACAGGCATTTTTATGCTGACGTACCTATTTTCACATGTGTTTCAGGAATTGATGCGTAGGATTGATCAAGATTTACTTAGGCGGACTTGGGCCTTAGTAACAATAAAAGATGCAAGACTAGTTAATTATGTTGTACTTCTTGTTTGTTAAGACATTGTAACACTTTTAAATCAATAAAACAATATTACAATTTCCATGTGTTATGAAACAATGATTCTGTTACAACACTCCCCGATGTTTCCGCCACGTTTCGTTGTCTTACGTGGTCGGGGTGTGACAATAGCGAACATTAGCAGCTTTGTTTAATATACGTGTATATGATTTTGTGTAAATAGAATCTATTGATGTTGTTGTTTAAAGTGATGCATATGTGCATTTTGAATTTGAGCACATAACATTGAACTTTACATACTGATTGATTTTAAATATCATTATAATAATATGTGATGCACATGTGCATATCATTTACTGTGATGAAAAAAGTTGTTTAATGCACAAAAATTGAATTTGCGTTTTGATTATATTATGTTTCAATTATTATTGTAGACAAAAAAATGAAAAAAAAAAGCGAGGAAAGTAACATTTGTGTTGAGATCGAGTGACGAAGGGGCAACAAAACTGCCAGATGATAAGGAAGGTAAATACAAAAGAGTTAAGCGAAAAGCTAGAAAAGCTAAAAAAGGTTGGTTATTAGTCGATGATGCAGTTGGTAGTATATGCACATGTGCATCCAGTTGTTACTTTCATGTTAAACGATGTTGTTTGATGTCATGTGCAGTTACGGCAGGAGCAAAAAATACAAGGAATAGGACAAGTAAACGAAAGCACGATGTGATGGATGATAAGGGCGATGAGACGGTGGAAAACATTAATGAAAGACAGTTGGATAGAACGATGTTATATTGATAATTATGGTTGTTTTTTGTATGGTGGTTTATATGTTAGTTATTTTTTAATGATAAGTTATATTTGTTTATTGGAACAACTATCTGATCGTTAATTCGGTAATTTGATGTAATATGGTATCATATATGTTGGGAATCCACATGTGCATAAGGTGAATTAGTATACACAATGGATAAGGTGAATTAGTTTGCATAGTGGTGATATCTGATGTGTTCCAGGATGGTTGTATTCAGTTTACAATGTGTTAAAATGTTATATGGTGGTTGGTATAGTATATGTTAGAAATGCACAACTTTCTATTGATGTGACGTAAATGTTTATGTTGCCAATGCACGTGTGCATATTTATATATTATTATGTATAGTGGTAATGTATGATAGTGTTTGGCATAGGACATGTAGTTTACACTGTTATATGGTGTTTGGTATAGTATATGTTGGAAATGCACAGGTACCTATTGATGTGATTTAATGTGTGGCATAGTTTATGTTGGCAATGCACATGTGCATAACGTAGAGGTAGTAATGTATAATGTTGTTTGACATAGTATATGTTGGCAATGCAACTGTGCATGATGTATACGTTACAATGTACAATAGGTGGGTTGAAAATGGAGTACATGTAGTTAAAACATAATGACATTAAAAACTATGCATCGATAAGTTTAGATGGTATAGTTTCAATGTTGAAAATGCACGCGTTGGGTAATGCACATGTGCATGATGTTGAAACAGTGGATACGTTGCAATGTATAATAGGTGGGTTGAAAATGGAGTACATGTAGTTAAAACATAATGACATTAAAAACCGTGCATCGATAAGTTTAGATGGTATGGTTTCAATGTTGAAAATGCACGCGTTGGGTAATGCACATGCGCATGATGTTAGTTTCAATGTTGAAAATGCACGCGTTGGGTAATGCACCGGTGCATGATGTTGAAACAGTGGATACGTTGCAATGTATAATAGGTGGGTTGAAAATGGAGTACATGTAGTTAAAACATAATGGCATTAAAAAACGTGCATCGATAAGTTTAGATGGTATGGTTTCAATGTTGAAAATGCACGCGTTGGGTAATGCACATGTGCATGATGTTGAAACAGTGGACATGTAGGTAATTTATGTTAATTCCTCATGAATAAAACAGTGAATATTACACCGCTAAGTAGATAAAAAATAAGTCTAAACAAGTAATAATCAATTTATAAGTAGTTCAAGTATTTTTTTGGTTGTCCTTTTGAGCATAATATGTGCCGATGTGTACAATGCTCAATGTAGGATTGTTCCTATATATAAACAAAAAATAAAAAAAAGGATATAAATATCATAATTAATAAAACATATGGAATGTGTACGCACAATGTTCAAACGGTTAACGGTGTATACATGGTCAACAGTTTATCGGTGATGATTATAGTGGGTCAACAGTTTATCGGTGATGATTATAGGGGGTCAACAGTTTATCAATGATAATTATAGGGTGTTAGCGATATGATGCACATGTGCATGGGAATGTGTTGATGGTTAACATATGATTATAGGGAGATGATTAAAGGGTGTTGGCAATGTGATGCGCATGTGCACGATTATGTATTAATGGTTAACAGTAAGATTAGTTATGATTATGGGGTGTTGTTAACGTGATGCACATGTGCATGTTCATGTTAATGATGGTTAACGGTTTACGGATGACGAGTATGGGTGTTATCAACATAATGCACATGTGCACGATAGGTGACGAGTATGGGTGTTATCAACATAATGCACATGTGCATGATCGTTGTATTGATCAATCAGATAAACAAAAAAAAATGTACAATGTTAAATAAACAATGATACAGGAACATAAAGTAATCAAGAAAATGTTAATTTTTTTTGAATAGCAACAAAACTTCTCATACCACAAAAGAAATACCAGCGCTGGTAAAAAAGCAACAAAGGGTAAAAATCTAAACAAGAAAAAAAGTGCAGAACAAGAACATACTCTGCACATACACATCCATACAAAACATAAAATAACCAAAAAAACAAATTACCAAGGTTTGCTAACCCAGCCTTCCCAGCTATCAACACAGAACTTCGAACGATATTTTACCCATCCGAACGAGAGGTTAATAACATCCTCGGAAACCGACTCCAAAGAACGCTTGACTCCCTTAAAGAGCCTGTTATTCCTCTCCTTCCAGATTACCCATAAAGTGGAGTTAGTTATACCCAAAAGCAATGTGCTATTGACATAAGAATCCACTCGCGTATACTCCTGAACAAGCTGCTCCAGGGATGAGAGGCCTGTAAGGTCCCAGTTACACCAATCAGAAATCTTCCTCCACACCGCCTTGGCAATCGAGCACTCAAGAAAAACATGCATGACCGACTCCGAAACCCCCGCACACTCTCTGCAGCAACCAGCAATGGTACTAACCCCTCTCGCACGCAGATTTTCCCCAACCAGAACCCGACTCTGCAGCAACCTCCATATGAAACCATTAACTTTAATAGGGACCCAGTTAAGCCACTCAGACACCTTAAAATCCGACCCGAAGCAATCTTTCGCCACATTACCCCACTTCCACCCATCTAGGCCATCACTAAAACGGAACATTGACACCATCTCCTACAAATCCGAGACATCTATTAACTCTTCGCTGGAAAGCTTCTTCCTTCACCATTTCCACGCCCACAAAGACACCACATTCATGTCCAACCCAACTCTATCTTGAATGAGACAAGACTTTTTAGAGTCTAACTCGAAGAGTTCTGGGAACAAGTCTTTAAGCGGAAGTTTCCCTAGCTAGGAATCATACCAGAACCTAGTGTTGTTTCCAGAACCCACTACCCTCTTCATAAAATCTTTAGAGCAAACCCCATATTCCAGCAAGTCCAGATTTGTGGGTGCTGTAGCAATCGGGGTTAAAGTAGTGTCACCGGAAATTAAGTGTTTACCGGAAACTGAGTGTTCAGCTACAACGACATTTTCTGATGTAGACATAGATTCAAGGGTATGGATATCAAAAATAGGTCTTTTATCTGCTGAAGTTGACCTAACTTTGTTAATGTCATCATCAGATTGACGAGGAGGGTATATATGTGATGAATCAGTAGATGCCATCTGTATCACAAAGGGGTTACAAGTGAAATTATGTTTATTTGTAAGTAGATGACAAACAGCAATATAATCGGACTGAGTAATCGTATAAGGACACATACAATAGGAACTGGTAACAAAATAGGAATTGGTAACATAATAGGTGTAATAAAAAGGATGTAATTTGTTGTAATCACCGGATAAATGATGTATTCGACTTTGTAATCGAATAAGGACGAGCCGGATTAGTTATCGCAGTGATTACTTATGAGCAGATGTATGAATGTCACCGGATGAGTTGTCGTCGAAGGAGTTGTCGGCGAAGGAGTTGTCACGGTGGTGGAGCAGTGGTGGCAGAGGTGATGTGTTAACTCTGATCAGCGACGGTGGCGGCGGCAATGGTGGTTGTCATGGGGGTGGTAGCAGGTAATGATTTGATGAACATATAAAGGCTCTTAGATGGAATTTCACTTTAATTACAAAAATGCCAGGTGTTCACACTGGTTCTCGCGGTTCTCGCAATAAAGGGTGGTTCCTAACGGATCCTTCTCCTATATATATATATATGTTTTTAAGATTTTGCGACTTGAACGATTTTATTGGTGACCGTTATCATATAAATCTGTTAACACACCTGTTTATATGTAATATATCTACGATTGGCGCGTCGTAATATATATATATACATAAACGTACACATAAATTAATATCGTAACACGCGTAATCTCGTTAACTTATCTATTTTGTCATTTTTAAGGTAAGCATACATAAAATATCTCATATGTATTCAAATTCCATGCTCGACAAACAAGTTACACGTTTAACGCGATTTTACCGTTTCTACTACATAAAACGCACAAGTGTACATGCATAGTCTAAATTTCCCACTATCATGTTAAAACTTAACATATTTTCACATTCACATGTTCAAATCACATAACACATCTTAACACATAAGGTTTACCCAAAATACTTACCCATACTAGTGTTCATTGAAAAACGCGTATTTTAGCGATTCGGTAACGTTTTCGGGTGTTGGAAGTCACGTATGACCAACCAAACACCAAGTAAACTTAAAATTAGTTAAAATAGTTATTATTTAATAAAAAGGAATAAAGAACGTTTTTGGGAAATAAAGTTTATAGAAAGCCCGAGTTAACAAGACTTAAAATAAACTGTCATGAATTCCTCGAATTCCCTAAATTAACTAGGAATGTTTAACCTAGTTAATGAATGGAAATATTGTTAGAAATAAGTAGGTTGTAGCCTACTAACTAACCAAGCATGAGGGGCCAAATCTGGATAATTGTAAACTTAAATTATAAATAGAAAATCAAAACAAAACACACACTCAGTGTGTGTGTTCTGTTTGACCAGGATAGCTCCCCGGGAGCCAAAAACCATAGTTTCATAAGAACCATCAAATTGAAGGCTCAAACGAAGTCTAAATTTAAATTGAACGTGAATTATTGATCACCCAAGCTAGGGGATCATAAGGTATGTCAAATTTTGATGATTTGTGAAGTTTGAATAATCATCATAATCACGAATTATGAATAAATTATTGTAGGTTTGATTGAATTAGTAATGTATACTTGCTTAGGAACAAAACCCTAAGTGAAAATTATACATATGATGCTAAGAATTGATTGATTTTATGATTTACCACACTAGGATAAGTGGGTTTTAATCATATGAGGAATATGATGATATAATTATGATTAGAATCATCATACAAGATAGTAATCAAGAAATACTTGAACAAATTGTATGTTTGAGTATATAATCATACTTACTATGAAATGAGTTTAATATGATGTGATAAAAAGTTATGATATATTCATGTTAAATGATGTTTAATAGCATCAAGTATTAATTCGGTAACTTATGGTTACAAGAACTTGTTAAATAGGTGATTAAAACGGTAACATAAGAATGATGCTTACCGGATAATTGACCAAGTAATTAAACGAGTAGTTAAGCTACCTCGTGTAATTATTTATGTCAATAGGTAGTTGACTTTAAAAGGTCAAACTGACCAATGATATGATCGAATGATAAATTCAACCTGAGAAGCGTAGGATGGAATAGT
The DNA here is from genome assembly GCA_030545235.1 of Helianthus tuberosus. Lineage (NCBI taxonomy): Eukaryota > Viridiplantae > Streptophyta > Magnoliopsida > Asterales > Asteraceae > Helianthus > Helianthus tuberosus. The sequence continues at coordinate 68,796,295 of CM060385.1, read as the reverse complement.
CATAAATGATTATGACTAATCTAAGCATCTTACAAAATTTCAATGATAGTTTGACGCTTAACAAGCTAGGTGGAAGCTTGGGAATGAAGCGGGACAAACGAAGCAAGTACGAAGAAAAGCATAATCATGATGCAAGGTAAGTAAAGCTTACACTCTTTTATTTAATACCTATTGATTTTATAGGTTATGAATAATATAAAGTCTTGTTTGAATTATGATATTCCCACGCGACACGATATGGGTTGGAACAAAAGACAATAAAGAGAAACCATGTGTAATGGTTAAAAAGAGCTAATACGATTATTTAGTCCCTGGTTGTTGTTTTGGTTGCGGTTTCCATTACCGGTTTGGTTTCCAGAACCACCACGATTACCATTACCTCCCTGGTTACGGTTCCCAGTCGGGTTCCCATTACCGTTTCCACCATGGTTTCCACTGTCGTTTCCATTACCTCTCTGACCACCGTTTCCACGACCAGTACCAGCCCAGCATGTCTCTTTCGAATGACAATTCTTTCCACAGTTTTCACACTTCCTAAACCTACACTGGCCGGCATGATGGAACTGGCATACATCACATTTGGGCAAGGTGCCCATGTATCCTTTCCCCTTATTCTCCGAACTTGTTGTACCAGTTCTGACATCGGCTGGTGGGTTCGCATCTCTTTTCTTGTTGCTACCGTTGTTTCCTTGGGTACCCTTCTTGAAATTCGAGAACTTCCTCTTGTTCTCTCCTGATGACTCGACATGAGTCTCCTTCTTCTTGTTATCAGAAATTGAAAACTTGTTCAATCTAATCGCTTCTTCTGTCAGTGCTACGCTTAAATCAATGGCCTCAGTGATGGTCGGAGGCTTCGAAGTAGTCACCATGCTCATAATTTGGGGTGCCAATCCCCAGATGAAGCGTTCGATTCTCTTGAACTCTGGTTCTACCATGTAGGGGACAACGCGAGACAGGTCATGGAATCTCTGTACATACTCAGCAATCTTCGGACCATCCATCTTTAGATTCCAGAACTCAGTTTCCAACTTCTGAATCTCAGCTCTCGAGTAGTACTTCTTGCGCATCAGTTCTTTCATCTCATCCCAAGCCATAGCATATGCAGCCTCCTCTCCCAGAGTCTGAACCTGAAGGTTCCACCAGGATAGAGCTCCGTCTAGGAATAGTCTAGAAATGTAGGTGACCTGGTGCTCTAGCGCACACTTGCTCATCCGCAGCACAGAATCGGTTTTCTCAGCCCATCTTACGAAAGCTACAGCACCTCCAGTGCCGTCAAAGTTCAGAGGCTTGCAGTCAAGGAACTGCTTTTAAGTACAACCTGTACAAGTAACATCATTCACAGAAAGCTAGCAAACGCACATGGAACGTCCAAACGTATTGTAATGTGTCTTAAATGACTTAAACATTATCGTGAGGTGGGTTATTTCCTGAGGTACCTCCACTGTGTTCAGAGCGTAAGGCCTCATGTTGTGCGATTGCTTGTGAAATCCGTTCATGCAGTTCTGCCTCTGTTGTGGGCAACTGATTGTTCCTTCGAGGAGGCATCTTCTAAAAGAAGATTGTATAGGTCAGGTCTTATGTATATAATAAGTAGTATGTATATAATAGCGTTTGTTATAACAAGTAAGCATGCAATAATAGCATAAACAAGTAAATTAACAATGTATTTAATGAGAACATTATGATTGAGCTTTCCATTAATCATCGACCACAATTACCGTTACATGTTTTACAAATGTATCGTATCAAAAGGGAACACAGGGTCACACTACCCTTGTCCAAATGTCTATCAATCTATCATAAGTCATATAGCCAAAAGGTGGTCTCCAAAAGGCTTCACTAGCTAGGCTCAATAGCGGTGCTCTCATCAAAAGCAAGCTACCTACATAAAACCAAAAACCGTCTATGCTGATGGTGGTGGAGGAGGAGGTGGAGGAACAAAAAGCAAGTTGCGCACATGCGCAAGCTCCTCCTTAAGATCATAAACATGACGCAACAGATAACTGATCCGCTGCTCAACGGTAAGAAATCGAGTATCAAACTCGGGAAATGGAGTAAGTGGTGCAGGAGGATGTTGAAATGGGGACGGTGATGAACGAGGAACAAATGCGGGCTGACACGGACATGGCAAAGATCGCGCTATCATCTCAAGCTCTAAAATCCTGTGACTCATAATCTCATACTTGAGCTGCAATGATAGAAGTAACTCATCTCGGGTATAACCAGTAAAATGTGAGGGATGGTAGGGATCAGAAATCAGCATGGTGTAAGGTGGGAACCATCTAAGTGGCTCGTCAAGTGGTGAAGAAGTAAAATGAGCAGTAGGTGTAGACTAAGGCATGTGAGGGAAAGCTGCTGACACATGTGGGTCACGGCTAGGCTGTTGGCTAGAAGTGCCTTCCCCTGGACGGGGTGCGGGTATATCCAGCAAGAAAACAATAGGCAGGTTGACACGGTGCACATCTGACTCTACTGGATGAAAAGGAGCATCGTCAATAGGTGAAGGTGCTAGTGGGGGAGTGACTGGCTCATTGACAGGAGGGTCAGCGGGTGCAGGAATCAGATCCGGTATAAGTGGTGCAATGTCAGGTAAGCCAAAAGGAATAGGATCATGGTCAGGTAAAGGCTCAGGTGCAGGTATCGTGTCACACCGCCAAAAATACCACAAGCGGAAACCCCCGCGAGGCGTGTGACGTACTAGGATCTAGCCACCAATCACATTGAACCGTAACATAGTATTAAATAAAAGTTTCCATTTATTTCATAAAGTAAATCCAAACACAAACTAAAACAAATATGTTCAGCGGAAGCATAATGTAAATAGTTATTTCAAGTGTTTCAAAACAAGTGTGCAATAATCATTAAACTTGTATCCAAGAGCCGCGACCCATGACCACTGCAGCACTCCCAGATAGCAAGTTCCAATCCATGAACCTAAGGACCTGCAAGCATGCAGAAAAGTGTATCAGACAACGCTGGTGAGTTCACAGTTTGTTTTAAGCATTTAATACCAAGTAGTGACTTATGATATGTTACGTTGATAATAACTCGATACCACAGACGACCCTTTTTGCCCTTCTCCAATGCTCTATCAAACATTGGTCATGATTTAAAGTTATTAGTTCACGCCCGTCCTATCCAGGTACGTCGTGAGGGTGCCAAACCTAATAGCGCTATCAACTAATAACCCCGTTGCCCTACAAGCAACCAACCTGGTAGTATGATGGGACTTAAGTGATAGAATGTGAGTGTATTATCCAACATTAACGTTTACTGGAAACCGTTGCAAGGATATGCGTTTGTGAAATCCGCCTCACATCCCCTACAAGGATGTGGGTATTTTGAAAACTGCCTCATATCCCCTACGAGGATATGGGTTTACGAAAATCCGTTTACAAGTTTTGTCAGTTTGATTGTTTCCACCGGACGCATGCTTGTTTTGAGAGAAGTGAACTCACCTTGGTTTGCTCGGTATGACTAGCTACTCGTACACACTTAATCAGTCAAGTCCTATGGTGTTCATGTACACGTAATCAGTTCTCATTCACGTTATTCACATACGTTCATAGTGTGCATTCATAGTAAAAACTATCGCATAATAGATAACAATCACCCAAAACCCGTAACACACTTAACAGTTAAGTTTACTACTTACACGAGTCAAATCGGATTACTCGTTCTTGATTAATGTTATACAATTTTACTACCACAATTAATCACCCACTTTCACATCATAGCCTACTGTTCATGTGAGGTTTCTCGGTGAAAGATATACTCGACGAACCTCTATTCTTCGTCGTGAGTATATGTGACGAAACACTCCCACTGTTCACCATAATCCTGTCGACGAAGAACCCATCCTTCGTCGACAAGGAAGTTCCGTCGACTTGGGAGTTTCATTGACGTGGGAGTTTCGTCGGGGCCTTACTGATTCATTCTTTGCTTTTAACTGTTCACCTGAAATTCCCGTAAACACATCCCATATTCCGGGACCGATCAAACCATCATAAACCATCATATTCGATAAGTTATCAATCGTGATCATACCATACTCATAGCAACAGTTTCCCTAAATTCTCATGAATCAATTGTAAGCAATTCTGAACATCATCATGCTTAATGACACAAACTCAATTATCTACTAACCATATACAACAGTTACCACAATATAAATTTAGCAAACAGAATCATTGAATCGCGCAGTGAACATGAACAAGTGCAATCATCAAATCCTTACCATGTATGTTCTAATTTCCCAGGTTTAACCATGAAACATCAAAACCCTAGTTTACAAAATATGAAAGTATTATTTCTAGCAAACCCTATATCCAAAGTAGTTCTGAATCATCACACAACAATCATTAAACAACGTAAAGGGTGATGGAGTGCTAACCGAATGAGGAGATGTTCACGAAAATGCAAAAGAACTTCGAGGAGGATGATGGGTGCTACCGACGGTTTGATGAGAGAGAGTGAGAGAGCTAGGGTTTTGTTAACTTTCACGTTACGCATAGATTTACGAATACAATGTAATTATAATTGAGTCATATTTGGGCCACACTTGGGCCACAAGCCCATACGGCGAATAAAGGTCTCGACGAAGAACCATTCTTTGTCGTGATGTTGATGACGAAAGTCCAGTACTTCGTCGAGTACGGGTGATGACGAAAGTCTAATGTTTCGTCGAGTAAGGATTGTGACGAAAGTCCTATTCTTCGTCGATTATGAGAATGCATGTGTTAAGTTTGTAAACTTTAAAAGTTCATAAGTTTTCATCAATTAACCAAACAATATAACAATTCATTAATCATAAAACAAAGGTGCACGTATTACAACGCAACGAATTATGAAAACACAGTTGTGAAACAAGCAACGTGTTGAGGAAAGATCTTGAAAGCTCGGGTTGTCACATCATCCCCAACTTGAAAGAAATTTAATCTCGAAATTTGATAAGTAATCCAAAATCGGCGAAGTGTCAAATCAGGATGACCATGGATTTTCCTCTGGTACCACATCATCCCCAACTTGAAAGGGAATGTCATCCCGAAATTCATTGGTTGCACCAGGATTAGATTGTTTCTTTGGGAAAAGGTGAGGATACTTGAGCTTCATCTGATCCTCGCGTTCCCACGTGAATTCCGGTCCACGTCTTGAGTTCCAACGAATTCTCACGATTGGAATTCGGCTATGCTTACGAACTTTGACTTCCCAGTCCATAATTTCGATTGGTTCTTCGACAAACTGCAACCTGTCGTCAATTTTGAGCTCTTGAAACCGTACTACAAGTGTTTCATCGGACAAACACTATTTCAATTGTGAAACATGGAAAACATAGTGAACGTTACCCAACTCAGCAGGTAACTCGAGCTTGTACGCCACCTTACCAATTCGTTCTAGAATTTTGAATGGCCCGACGTAACGCGGATTAAGCTTGCCGCGTTTCCCAAAACGCACCACGCACTTCCAGGGTGAGACTTTTAACATAACGCGATCGCCTTCGGAAAACTCCAATGGTTTCCTATGCTTGTCAGTGTAGCTTTTCTAACGGTCGCGCGCCGCCTCCATACGATTTCTGATTTGTACAATCTTCTCAGAAGTTTCGAGCACAAGTTCCGGACCCGTGATTTAGCTGTCACCCACTTCAGCCCAGCAGAGAGGAGATCGACATTTCCGTCCGTATAGAGCCTCGAACGGAGCTGCCTGGATACTGCTATGGTAACTGTTATTGTAAGAAAACTCCACCAAGGGTAAGTGTCTCTCCCAACCTTTACCAAAGTCGATAACACATGCTCGCAGCATGTCTTCCAATGTCTGGATAGTTCGCTCACTCCGGCCATCCGTTTGAGGGTGATAGGCAGTGCTCATGTCGAGATAATGGAGGTTGGCACCCCGTGCCTGGATCCAAATGATTTCTGCATCGCTTGCCACAAATCGGATATGAAACGCAGGTCACGATCGGAGATAATGGAGGTTGGCACCCCGTGCCTGGAAACCACTTCCTTTAGATAGACAGCAGCCAGCTGCGAGAACTTGTCAGTTTCTTTGATTGCGAGGAAGTGCGCAGATTTGGTGAGACGGTTGTTTTGGTAAAAAATCAGGCTAAGATAATGCAACCAAATCTTTGTTGTGAGGAATGATGCTTGAACAAATGTATGAATAACTTGCAAATGAAATGAACAATTGACACAAGGATTTATACGAGGAAAAAGCCCTTGATCAAGAGTTGATCTCCGGCATAAAAAACCTCGGGTGATGGAAACTACCGATCACCAACTCAAATTAAACAAAAGATTGTTACAACTCGGGATGATAACAAGCTTGTTACAAGGATCACTAAAGCGTAAAAGGGCAAAAATGTGTGAAATCGCCAAGTAAACGGTTGAGAGCTATTGCGAGCTGTTTCGAGAGTGTATGTTTGCTCAAATTAGCCAAGTGTTCTAACTCAAGCTTGTTATCCCCTTTTTAAAATTAGAAATAACTAAAACAACTAACTATCCGCTAAATGTGCAAGCTTCCCACGATCTCCATAACGTTCACAAAGCCATGCACGTGCGGAATATTGAGGGAATATGCTCCAAGAATATCGGTAAGACTTGGTCCATGCATATATTCCTGAAAAACAAGCTCACATTCAAGGTAGACAATCGTTAGTGTAAGGATAACAATGAGGATCCTGGATCCTGATCCTGCGACACTCTCTGAGGATCCTTAATTCAAACAGAATTGAGGATCCCTGATCCTGACAGTACTTGAGGATCCATGATCCTTAGGATTGGAAAATCCTCCCCTAACAATTGCCCCCAAAATATAAGGAGTAAAATGTAAATTAGCGAGTTATATTTTTTGATCTTATCTGCAACTGACTAACGGATATATAGCTGTTACAATCTAACTAGCCGTTACAGATCATACGTCATTGAAGCGACAATCCTGTAGAATCATCATTATATATAGGTTAGAGATAAGGACTAATGTGCATTTAAATTCGAGCGATACTCCCTTTAAATCCTCATTCGAAGATCAACCAAGTACTTCTCTCTCCTTACTCTCTTCATCTTCTTTCGCTGTTCCTTCTTTCTTTAACATCACCCATGGCCAAGATGGTTTTAAGATCCTAACCGGCTAAGGATCACCAAAAAGTTAGTCCCCTAAAGAGCCAAGGAATCATCAAAGATTCTCCGAAGGAACGTTGCTGCTTTACTGATCCGGAGATAGACCGGATTCGTCACTGCTTTCCGGCAGACTCTGTCTTTAAACCTTTTGACCCTACCGCCCTGAGTGACTTTGTTTCTGAAACTTGGGTTGCTTTTCCGGCCACCCCATTTCTGATAGGATACTACTATCCTTTCCCTGCTTTTACCCAGTCTTTCTTCTCCCTTACCGGCAATTGCTATATCCAGGCCATGCCAATGATGTGGAGGGTTTTATATACCCTTAAGAGCATCATTGAGCAAGAAGGCTTTGAGCTGGGGATGTCGGAATTGGCTGAACTATACAATCTTGTGAGCCACGGATCTCACCGTTACTTGTTCAAACATAAACCCGGTGATGCACACCCAATCCTCAAGACCACCAAAAATGACACCAACTGGAAGAAGCGTTTTTTCTTCGTTAGGAGGGATTCTATCCTGGATGGGAAGGATCTCCCAAGAAATTGGGCCACCCATGGTAGGATAGAGGATCCTTATAGAAGGATCATAGGATAACCCTGTTCCTGTGAGGATAACTGATCCTTTCTTTTTATTTTGCAGCTATCTCTGTCTCTCATATTATTCCATCACCCGCAACAAAAGAGAGGATCACTGCTTTCTGGAGTCTTGATCCTGCAGCAAGATCATTCCAAGCAAACACCAAGGATTTTCAAGAAGTATCCTCCGGCTCAGTCACAATGTCAAGTAAGTATCCAAGTCTTTATATAATTAAATGTTTAAATGAAAATAAAACGAGAATACTTATCTGTTGTTTTGGATTGGTAGGCGCTGGAAAATCTTCAAGGTCGGTCACTCGCTTCAGTGTCAGTGATCTTGACACCGTCACTGCCCGTTCTGGGAAGAAGAAAACTGCTGCTAGCCCCATCGTTCTGATATCCAAGCCCACTACCTCCAAGGGCAAGGGAGGAAAGAAAAGGAAGGCCACCGAGGCTGATAATCTGGAAGGCTTGCCTCTCATCCGCCACCAGTTTGAGGAGTACTTTGCCCATGTAAGGATCACTGATCCTGATTGATTATCCTGCCCACTTGAGGATCATGAATCCTGAAATTTACCTTGTCCTTTTTTGCAGAAATTCGCCGAGATCCAGATGCTCTTTGACGCATATGTCGAAGAGGCTGAGCAGAAGCATCTGGAGTTCCAAAAGATCTTCCTGGCCAAGGATCAAACCATCTCCTTCCTCGAAAAAGATCTCAATTTGGCAAAGAAGCAGGTGGTCATGGCCTAGATAAATGCTGATCATGAGAAGCATGAGGTGCTGGAGGATGCTAAAGTCTCTGCTGCCATCACCATGTACAAGATCAAGCTGCAAATGGCTCAGGAGGCTGAGGATCCTGACTTTGACAGGACCATTTGGGACCAGGAGGGCTGGAAGGCTAAGCTAGCTGAGCTGGATGACGAGGAGGAGGCTACAGAGGTCTTGGCGATTGAGGTAAGTGGCAGCGGGGCTAAGGATCAGGCTGGAGGTGATGATGCTGGAGGTGATGGTGATGCAGCGAAGGTGTGAGCTGCAGAAATAGGCGATGATGGATTTATCTAGACACGGCCAGAGCCCATTTTTTAGTGTTCTGGTAGTGGTTTTTGTTTTCAAACAATGATGGTCTGTAATAACTAAACAATAGCTATTAGGGTTGAGGATCATGGATCCTTTGAACAATAGGTAGGATAATAGGTGGTGGAGGGATCCTCTGTTTGGGGGATGAAACCACTTGTTATCCTGCCATCTTTTATTTCCTACACTTTTAAGACCTGTTAACAATGGACACCCTTTGCCAACCCAAGTGGATGGGCCACGTTTTGCTGGTAGAAATTTGGGTTGGCAATTTTGACAACCTTTTAAGGGTTTAACTCTTGGTGAATAAATAAAACTTTAATCTTTTGGCTATTTCTTGTGTTGTTATTCTTGTGAATTCTTCATTTTTCAACTGTTGTTATATACTTTATTTGAATTCATAAGTAAAGAATAAAGGTTTAATAAATCATGTCAAAAAGTTTAGGATATGATGAAGGATCAAATATCCTATAATCGATCAATTCAAAAAGGTAATGTAACTTAAGGATCATGTGTCCTGTTGTCAAAGAATAAGGGTCACTTAGATAAATAAAGAATAAAATCAAAATAATCAAGGATCATACCTGAGAATCCAAGTTAGGATCCTAAACCTTTAACATTTACAATCAGGATAACTAAAAGACAAACCTTAGTAGAAGGTAAGGATCAAGGATCCTTGGCTATTTAACTTCAAAAACCTGAAATGGAACATAACTTGGGACTAAGTTAATATAAGAGAAGAGTTAGCAACTGGGGACAAGCCCAACAATTCTGGGGACAAGCCCAATATACTGGGGACAAGCCCCCCAAAAAAAAACTGGGGACAAGCCCAAAGGATCTTGTGTAAACTGGAGTATAGCCCTCACTGGCGACTATCCAAACTTAGTGACATGAAAATGCCAAAACCTTAGCTAACGTGAAAACGTTAGAAACCTTAGGAACAGATGTATGGTACGTCTACCATTATACGTAGGATCCTGAATACAGCCAGTACAATGAAATTGTTAGCCCCTAAAGCGGGTACTGGTCCCATTGCCATGAACTGCACCAGGAACATCGTGCGCTACTGGCGAAATTGGGGACAGGCCCAAAAACTGGGGACAAGCCCAAATAACTGGGGACAAGCCCGAATAACTGGGGTCAAGCCCAAATAACTAGGGTCAAGCCCAAATAACTGGAGACTTCTGTGGATAATCAATCCGTTGTTAAGGATACATGAACCTTCTGCAAAACTCAGAATCAAGTGAACGGAGGATAAAGGATCCAGGGTCCTTCTCCTTGTATATAGGATAATTAAAGAACAAAATAGTTTGGAATTAGATCATTACCAGAATGAGGATCATCTATCCTCTAAGGATCCTTCATGGATATTGGATGCTGATACAATTGAAGATCGTGGATCCTTATTACATAAAGTATCTTTTTAAATGCATAGCAATCCAAGCTCTTGGTAGTGAATCTCCTTCCATGGTTAACAACCGATATGCCCCCTTTCCTGCCTCAGCTTCAATAAGATAGGGACCTTCCCACTTAGGTGCCAACTTTCCATCAACAGGATTTGTGGTATTTTGGAATGCTTTCCTCAACACCATATCACCAACTTGGAACTTCCTGATCCTGACATTCTTGTTGTAGGCTCCAACCATCCTTTGTTGATAACTAGCCATCCTTATCCTTGCCAAATCCCTGAGTTCTTCTATAGTATCCAGGTCTTGAACCAAGTTTTCAGCATTTCCTTTAGGATCACGGATGCTTGTTCTTGCAGTAGGAACCACCATCTCTGTAGGGATCACTGATTATGCTCCAAATACTAAAGAAAATGGAGTTTGGCCAGTAGCATTCTTGGGGGTTGTCCTATCAGCCCATAGCACATAGTGTAGTTCTTCTACCCACTTTCCTTTCTTGGATCCAAGCTTCTTCTTCAAATTGTTGATGATGATCTTGTTGGATGATTCTGCTTGACCATTAGCTTGTGGGTGGACTGGTGTTGATGTTATCATCTTAATCCCCCAGCTGTCACAAAAGTTAGTGGTTCTACTCCCAATAAATTGGGATCCATTATCACAGACAATTTCAGAAGGGATACCAAATCTGGTAATAATGTTTCTTTTAATAAAGGATATCACTTCTTTTTCTCTTACTATCTCTAGGTATTTGATTAGCTTTTCACCTTTAACAACATAGGATCCATTAAAGTGATTAGTAATTAACAATGAATCTACATGTAACTCAAGATACCTGATCCTCATATGCTTGGCAATTTGCAAACCAGCTATCAAGGCTTCATACTCAGCCTCATTATTAGTAGTTTGAAACTCACAAGATATTGAGTGGGGTATTATGTCCCCCTGTGGTGATTTTAGTAGTATTCCAAGTCCTGTTCCTTTGACATTAGAGGCTCCATCAGTGAAGAGTATCCAAGGATCCTTAGTCTCTTCAAGCTGCTGAACTTATAACTCAGCTTCCCTTTGCAAGTCACTACTAAAATCTGCCACAAAGTCAGCTAAGGCTTGGGATTTGATGGTAGTCCTTGGTTCATATCTTATATCATAAGCACTAAGCTTCACTGTCCATTTAGCCATCCTTCCTGACATTTCAGGTTTCCTGAGAACATTCTTAATTGGAAAATTAGTCTTAACAATAATGGCATGAGTTTCAAAATAACGTCTTAATTTAGTAGATGCCATAATCAAAGCAAGAATAAGTTTTTCTAAATGTGAATACCTGGATTTAGCATCAAGCAAACTCTTACTTACATAATAGACAGGATGTTGTGTACCTTGGTGATCCTTAACAAGGACTGCACTTACTGCTTTAGAGGATACCGCTAGATATAAGGATAATATATCCCCTTTTTCTGGTTTCTCAAGGCATGAGCTGAGGATAGGTAATCCTTAAGGGCTTTGAGAGCACTTTCATGCTTTTCAGTCCACTCAAATTTCTTGTTCTTTCTCAAAATGTCATAGAATTCCATGCACTTTTCTAATGATTTTGATATGAACCTATTCAAGGCTGCGATCCTCCCTGTTAACCTTTGCACATCCTTGGCATTGGCAAGAGATTTGATATTCACAATAGCCTTAATTTGCTCTGGACTTGCTTCAATGCCTCTTTTTGTTACCATGTATCCTAGGAATTTTCCTGCTTTAACACCAAAGTGACACTTGGAAGGATTTAATTTCATATTAAATTTATCAAGGATATCGAATGCTTCCTCCAAGTCTCTAAGGTGATCCTCAGCTTTCTTGGACTTAACCACCATGTCATCTATATAGACTTCCATAGTGTGTCCAATTTACTTCTTAAACATCATATTGACTAGCCTTTGATAAGTAGCACCTGCATTCCTTAGTCCAAATGGCATAGCAATATAACAATATATACCAGTTGGGGTCATAAAGGTTGTATCCTCTTGATCAGATGGTTCCATCTGAATTTGTTGAAATCCAGATGAAGCATCCATAAAAGTCAACAACTCATGACCCGTGGTAGCATCCACCATGGAGTCAATGTGGGGTAATGGGAAAGGATCCTTGGGACATGCCTTGTTTAAATCAGTAAAATCGACACATACCCTCCACTTTCCATTTTTCTTTTGAACAACAACCACATTGGCTAACCACCTTGGATACTTAACCTCTCTAATCATACCTGCTCGGAGTAATTTATCTACCTCTTTCGGGATAATGGCATTCCTTTCAGGTGCAAACTTCCTCCTTTTTTGGTGTATCGGTTTGAATGACCTGTCAATGCCAAGTTTATGAGTAATTATATCTTTAGAGATACCTGTCATGTCTTCATGCTTCCAGGAAAAGGTAGTTTTTCTCCTCTTGAGGAATGATACCAAATCCTATTCAATATTACCAAGGATCCCTGATCCTATAAAGATCTTGGATTCAGGATCATGAGGATCCATAAGGATGTCTTTCACATCCTGTTCTCTTGCCTCCAAGACATCTCTTGAAGGATACTTTAATTACTATTGCTCCCTTGGTCTTGAGGCTGGCTTCATTGATGATGTGTAGCAATTCTTAGCTTCTTGTTGATCACTCTCAATCTTTACCACTCCCCATGGACTAGGAAGCTTCACACATTGATGGTAGGTAGATGGGACTGCCTTCATGTCATGTATCCATGGCCTACCAAGGATAACATTGCAATAGGATAAGCAATCTATAACACATAATTTTTTATAAGAATGAAGTCCTTCAATATAGATGGGGAGTTTGATGTCCCCCAATGTATTCTTGGTTTCTCCACTGAATCCCACAAGAACTGAGGATCTTGGTACAATATCTAATTCAGGGATATTCAACTTCTTGAGGACATCAAGCTGAATGATGTTTACTGAGCTTCCTCTATCTATCAGGATCCTGCAAACAAAGTGGTTAGATATAAATAAAGTAATAACAAGACCATCATGATGAGGATCCTGGATATCAACACGATCATCCTCATCAAAAGTTATAACTTTATCCTGGGTAATAGTGGAAATTCGAATGGGTCTATCCCCATTATCCATCTTGGTTTCCTTGGCATGTCTCTTGGCTGCTGAAAAGGATGTACCACAAATGTCTGATCCACCCGATATGAAGTTTATAACTTGTGCATCTGCCGGAGGGGCAGGAGCTCTTTCTGGGATCTTCTCAGGATCCTGGATCCTTGACTTTTTTCTTCCCAAAAGTTCCTTCAAGTGCCCATTGCTTAACAAGTAACCAATTTCTTTTCTAAGGGCAATACACTCTTCAGTGAGATGTCCAAAATCCTCATGATATGCACACCATTTGGACTTTTCTTTTGTTGCGGCTGGTTTATCACTTTTCCTTGGCTATCTTGCTTTCTCACCTAGATTCTACATTGCAAGACTTAGTTCATTGTTATCAACAGAAAAACGGTACTCAGAAATTGGAGGATAATCCTTATCATCCTCTTCTTGTTCTACTACATGCACGTTCTGGTTATCAGACTTGTTGTAGGACTTGAACTTGTTGTTCTTGAAGTAGGATCCTTGCTTTTCCTGCTTCGAGGATCCTACCAGTCTTTCCTGGATCCTTTTATCATCCTCTAATCGGATGAATCTAAGGGCCATGTGTCACACCCCCAAAATCCACCATGCGGCGTACCACCGCTTGGAGGCGTGACATGACCAGGATCGAGCCACCAATCATATTTGAACAATGTAAATAAGTAAATAAGACCAACTATAATACGATTGGTGACCAAAGCTAGTTAACCATGTTTAGTTTAAACAGCGGAAGCATAAGACGTGATACCAAAACATAAGTCCATAGTTTATAAGTTAAAGTTCAAAACGCAAGTTTAATAAGTTCATAAGGATTTAAATAATAAGCACGGAACAATACAGTCCGTATACCACAACGACTCCTTCCCCGTGAAAGCTCCAAGCGTTTAGCGACCTGTAAGGTATGTAACAACGAGTCAACAACAAAGTTGAGTGAGTTCACGTTTGGTTGTTTAGTTTTAAGTTGTTTCCGAAAAACGTGGTTTGACTTTCGTTGGCTAAATTGCCGTGGGGGTTACCCCGAAGTTGAAAGTATGTTTAACCAGTTCCTTTTACTTTACCCAAACCATATTCATAATCAGTGGGGGCTTTCCCCGTTTGAACTACTAGACGGTATGATATCGACTGCTACGCAAATAAGTTGTGCCCTATATCAGTGTCTATCATCACTGACAATCTGCCATAGTCCATTAGTACACGCCCGTCCGACTGGCACGATGTGAGGTTTGTTAAACCTAATAGCGCTATTAACTAATGACCCGCTCGCCATTGGCCTCGGCGATTAAGTCGATATAAATTGAGGGACTTCATGATAGAGTTTTGTCTAGCTAGTTTTAAGGTTGTTGTCCTGCACCAGGAGGACCACAACGTACGTATTCTGCACCAGGAGAATTCGTAGGATTAATAATGGCATCCAATCTATGGAGGATGGCCGTACATATCCTACCCAAGGAGGATATGTAGATTTAGTTTTAATTCTTTAACCCATTCCCAAACCACCGGGAATCCCATGCCTTAGAAAGTATGTGAACTCACATCGGTTTGCTCGGTTAGATTCTCAAATATAGCTAACAGTCAAGGTCGGTCAATCACGTCCTAGTATGATTTACCAGTTAGTCATTTAATGGCTTTCAAATAGAACACAAAGTTCCTACACGTATCTATCACACAACATGCATCACTTTAACGGTTTATGCCCATCTAAGTTTCCCATCCATTCCCCACTCAAAATCAAACATACGATAATGCACATAACACATATAGCACATATAACACGTTATATCATTCACAGATAACCTACCCGACACTTAGACATGAAATTTACAACTTATGTCTTTTCAGCATTAATATTCGAAACTGGGCTGTTTTTGGATATTTTAATAAAATAGTTAAATTATTCCAAAAATTCCCAAATTTTTACAGAATGTCAAAAACATTCCATATTTTATTGTGTAAAAATATCGGGGCCCAGTTCATTACCAATATTTTATAAAAATCCATTTTCCCGGACTGAACTCAGATTTATCTTTTTCTGACCACAGTCCACGGAACAATTTATTAAAAATTCATCGAGAGTTCGATTTACAAAATTCCAGTGGGATAATTACAAATACATTAGTTTTTATTTACAGTAAAAATATCATGATCCGACTCTACACAGAATACAAGTTATGACAGAGAATACAACACCCATCTATTGCTGTAAAAACTCAGCTTATGCTGCTGTTACAAATCGGTTCTTTAAAAATAGTAAACGAAGTCCAAAAATTACTATTCCGGTGCCATTAGAACCGTATTTTATAACACATAAATCTAGGATTCAGAAAACACATTTTTCGTTAAGTTATGGCCTGCTTACAGCCAACTGAAGTTGGCTGTAAAGTTTGGACAGATTTCTGTTTTTAGTCTCTAGCTTACTAGTTTGTGTTCGGTTGATCCCGTTAATCATGTTTAGTGATCGTAACAATATCAAACATCAATATTAACCAGCAACACATCAGATAATTAACCAAGAATCATAACAAAACAAGATCCAAGAGTTTTACACTAATATTCATTCTTTAACCAACATGTTCATCATTTTACTAGACTTTAAGTTTGTGATCTTATATGTTAGTGATTTTCAACCGACAAAATTCTTATTAACCACTTTAGACAAGCTTAAGAAGATGATTAGAATCACTTACTACTAGCTCGTGGCTAGGGAAGAAACTAGACGAAAAACGGGTGGTTAATAGCGTTGTGGTGAGGTCCTTGCGATTCCGTAAGCACTGGGCTTCCTTGTATGAGATCCTTCTCCTTTGTGTATGCTTGGAAAAGCAAGACTAAAATTGAAAGTGGGTGGAATGATGATGGTTGTGTTCAGCCGAGAATATCAAAGAAGGGAGGGAGAGTTGTGAATTTCTTTTAAGTGTTGAGTGAATGAAGTGATAATCCCCTAAGTCTTTTTATAAACCATCCATTTTTTTATTAACCATAGTGTAATGTGTGGGCTTGATACTAGACAAGATGGAATAAAATATTCAACAATTGGTGGAGGGTGTCTCCACAAGGGGAACCGATTGGGTGGGGGGTGGGGTTATATGGTTGAATTTGGATGAAATAGTTAGGTGATATTTAGTTTGTTAATTAGGACTTTAAATTAGTTACTAGAGTGTAGTATACTATAACGGGTGTTAGGGTGTCCGGGTACCCTAACTAGCTCAGAAAAAGAAAACAATGTCATAGACAATATTTTTATGTTTCGGGTAAAGTCCGGTTGTTCGGTTCGAAACTGTTCCGTTAAACTGCTTAATTAATCCGTAAGGCGTCCTATTTATATATTTTTGTAACGTTTTTACTTTTCAATATTCAGGAAGGCATACCGGACTATTTAGTAACTTTTCTGTATCCTACTAGTATGTTAACAAATACGTGTAAGCATAACACAGATATCAGAAAGCAGTTAAGTAATTCCACACAGTCGTCAAGCACATTAATTATTATTAATAAACTGTACGGTTACATGTAAATTTGAGGGTTGTCACATTCTCCCCCTGTTAAGAGAATTTCGTCCTGAAATTTAGCGCGTGGTTGCTGAGGAGGCTAGTTAAGTTTCGTTGTTTTCCTGATTTTCCTGGGGTGTCACATCATCCCCCCGTTGATTTGGAATT
Source organism: Helianthus tuberosus (assembly GCA_030545235.1). Taxonomy (NCBI): domain Eukaryota; kingdom Viridiplantae; phylum Streptophyta; class Magnoliopsida; order Asterales; family Asteraceae; genus Helianthus; species Helianthus tuberosus. The sequence continues at coordinate 68,779,359 of CM060385.1, read as the reverse complement.
TCGTCCCGAAATTCTGTTGTAGCTTCTGCCTCAGTAGTGGTTGCGTTTTTCTTAAACAGTTGGGGGTACTTGAGTTTCATTTGTTCTTCTCGTTCCCAGGTATACTCTGGGCCACGACGAGCATTCCAACGAACTCGGACCAGAGGTATCCTGGTACGCTTGAGGATCTTAACATCTCGATCCGTAATCTCTACTGTTTCCTCGACGAATCGCAGCTGGTCGTCGATTGTGAGTTCCTTAAGAGGAACTATGAGGGTCTCATCTGACAGACACTTCTTCAGATTCGACACATGGAAAACATTGTGAACTCCACTGAGTTCTTCAGGTAGATTCAACCTGTAGGCGACTTTGCCAATTTTCTCGGTGACTTCGAATGGTCCGACATAACGCGGATTGAGTTTGCCTCATTTGCCAAAGTGGACTACACCTTTCCAAGGTGAGACTTTGAGTAGCACTCGATCCCCAACCCGGAGCTCGAGTGGTTTTCTTCCCTTATCAGCATAGCTTTTCTGACGGTCACGAGCTGCCGCCATTCACTGACGTATCTGAGCAATTCTCTCGGTGGTATCTACCACAAGTTATGGGCCAGTGATTTGGCTATCACCAACTTCTGCCCAACAAAGAGGTGATCGGCATTTGCGTCCGTACAATGCCTCGAACAGAGCGGCTTGGATGCTGGTGTGGTAGCTGTTGTTATATGAAAACTCCACTAACGGGAGGTGTTTTTCCCAGCCATTACCAAAATCGATTACACATGCCCTAAGCATGTCTTCAAGGGTTTGGATGGTGCGTTCAGATTGCCCATCCGTCTGTGGGTGATAAGCGGTGCTCATATCTAAACGTGAGCCAAAAGACTTATGCATAGCTTGCCACAGTTCAGAGGTAAAGCGCGCGTCATGATCAGATATAATAGAGGTTGGCACTCCGTGCCTTGACACCACTTCTTTTAGATAGATGTCTGCTAAAGTAGAAAACTTATCCGTTTCCTTGATAGCCAGGAAATGTGCAGACTTGGTCAGTCGATCTACGATCACCCAAATGGTATCATTTCCGCGCTGAGATCTAGGCAGACCAGTAACGAAATCCATGGAAATTTGCTCCCATTCCCATTTCGGGATCTCCGGTTGTTGAAGTAGGCCTGATGGTTTCTGATATTTAGTCTTGACTCTCGCACAAGTCAAGCACTTACTGACGTAGGTTGCTATGTGGGCTTTCATGCCAGGCCACCAATACGTAGTCTTAAGATCGTGGTACATTTTATCCGAACCAGGATGTACCGAATAACGAGACTTATGTGCTTCATCCATCACAAGCTCGCGTAAGTTGCCATAAAGTGGAACCCAAATGCGCCCGTTAACATAGTAGGCGCCGTCTTCCTTTCGTTCTAGCCGCTGCCTCGATCCTCGTAGCGATTCAGCCCTGATGTTCTCTGCTTTCAATGCTTCAACCTGAGCATCACGAATCTGAGCGGGAAGGTTGGATTGGATGGTAAGCTGTAACGCACGTACACGCTTAGGTAGAGTATCCTTTCGACTGAGAGCGTCGGCCACAACATTGGCCTTGCCCGGGTGGTATTTGATCGCGCATTCGTAATCATTCAAGAGTTCGACCCATCGGCGTTGTCGCATGTTTAACTCATTTTGCTTGAAGATATGCTCGAGACTCCTGTGATCGGTGTAAATTGTGCACTTGGTACCGTACAGGTAATGTCTCTGTATCTTAAGCGCGAAAACAATTGCTCCCAGCTCCAGATCGTGAGTAGTGTAATTTCTTTCGTGAACTTTAAGTTGGCGCAATGCGTAGGCAATGACCTTGTCACGTTGCATCAATACGCAACCAAGTCCTTGGATGGAAGCATCACAGTAAACCACAAAATCATCTGTACCTTCAGGCAATGAGAGGATAGGCGCGCTACAAAGTCTATCTTTCAAGTGCTGAAACGCAAATTCCTGTGCATCACCCCAGCGATAGGTGACACCCTTCTGAGTCAGTGAAGTGAGGGGTTGCGCAATCTTGGAGAAATCCTTTATAAACCTTCTGTAATATCCAGCCAAACCCAAGAATTGGCGGATTTCTGTTGGTGTACGGGGTGCAGGCCAGTTCTTGATCGATTCAACCTTAGATGGATCCACATGAATCCCATCCTTATTTACCACATGGCTGAGAAAGTGGACTTCGCGAAGCCAGAAGTCACATTTAGGAAACTTGGCATACAGTTGCTCTGCTCGAAGAAGTTCCAGCATAAGTCGTAGATGCTGCTCGTGTTCCTCTTGACTCTTAGAATAGATCAGGATATCGTCGATGAATACAATGACAAACTTATCCAGGTAAGGCTTGCACACTCGGTTCATGAGATCCATGAAGACCGCTGGTGCATTCGTCAATCCGAAAGGCATAACCAGAAACTCGTAATGGCCGTAGCGAGTTCTGAATGCTGTTTTGGAGACGTCCTCATCTCGGACTCTCAGCTGATGGTATCCCGATCTCAACTCAATCTTAGAGTAATAGCTCGACCCTTGCAACTGGTCGAATAAGTCGTCAATACGTGGAAGAGGATAACGATTCTTCACGGTCACCTTGTTGAGTTCGCGGTAGTCAATACACATTCTGAAAGTACCATCTTTCTTCTTCACAAACAAGACTGGAGCTCCTCAGGGCAAAGAGCTAGGACGTATGAAACCCTTTTCCAAAATTTCTTGTAATTACGTGGACAGTTCTTCAAGTCCTGGTGGAGCTAGACGATAGGGTGTTCGAGCTATGGGCATTGCTCCAGGAGCTAGCTCAATTTGAAACTCAACTTGGCGATGAGGCGGAAGACCAGGTAATTCCTCAGGAAAAACCTCAGGAAAATCGCGCACAATAGGAATGTCTTCAATTCTCTTCTCTTCCGTTGACGTGTCAGTAACGAGTGATAAAATGGCAGTGTGGCCCTTTCACAAACACTTCTAGGCCTTAAGGAAAGAGATGATGCCTTCGACAGCACCACTCTTGTCGCCATGAATCATAAGGGGTTCTTCACCTGAACGAGGAATGCGGATGGTTTTCTCCTTGCAAACAATCTTCACTTGATGATGAGATAGTCAATCCATCCCAATAATGACGTCGTTCACCGATAGGAGTGTTACATCGATATGGTTGGCACAACCAGAACTAGCTGAAGGAGGATGACCATCGTACAGGTTTGTAGTGTTAAGTTCACTGAAATTTCCATCAAAGTTGTTGGGCTCCCCTCATGCGAAGGGAGAATAATTCACCTTGATCGATGAACTTAGATGAGTTTGTAGTTTATCGAGTCGGTAAGCAACCAAATTTAGAAGAGTTTCCTTAGGTCGTGCGAATGAATCCAAAATACATCTGCGTAGTCGTGAGGTTCCGAAGAAAAGACTCGAAAACGTGTTCAAGAGATTATGATCGTATCAACAATACATCACCATTCTCAAGGTTTCGAGGAGGGGTCACCAATGATCGGGAGTCGAGCCTTCCAACTTTTCAGAGGGTGTTCGTTTCGGTGCCTCAGCATGGAGAAGCGAGAACGTAATGTCACTGTGGTAAGAGAGTGATGGTTTGGTCTAAGCCAATGGTAGAAACTGGACATATCATAATCAACAATCATGTGTCGGTGCAAAAGCTAGCGCAAGGATTCTGCCATTTAAAGAAGGCTATCATGGAATTTAAAATACGACTCTTGTAGTGTAGGAGGGGTAAGGTAGACGTATAGATCATCGTGTTCGCCTGTAGGTTTTGTGATCCATAACTCCGTCCTCGAATGTCCTGAAGACAATCCCATCAGTAAAGGTATCCATTCGTTAAGTGGGGTATACGAGAGAGCTAATCAAGTAGAATAAGAATAAACCATTCGACTGGGTAATAAGGTAGTCTTGTGATTGGTGAAAATCGTGGTATGGTTGTTGGCGTTTCATTAAATCGGTTGTCAATCGAAGCGATAGGGAATTAATGAGGTTCATGCGAAGAATCGAGTGAAAACAAGGGTTCACCAATAACAGAAGAATTCAACCAAGTAATATGTCGCTTAGAAGCAATTCTAGTAGTGAGGTGTGGCGGCATGACACAAAAAGGGAAGTTCATTGCATCACGATCACGGAAGTATATCACTTGTCCAAAATAGAGTTTGGTTGGTAGGGTTGCGAGTTGCAAAGCGATGAACGCGCGTAACTGTGGCTGCTTCGTTTCTGGTAACGACGACCAGTGGAGATGATGAGGTCCGTCAACGGGGACGCGTGGGTATGGTTCTCCAAAACCCGAGTTCGTTTGGGCCAGGTCGGGTCTTCGTGAATGTTGACGTACAAGCCGAATGTACGGAGGGTCAGATGGTGATGTCATGTCGAGTTAAGCGTGTAAATAGTTAGAATGCATAAACAGTTGTCGTAGCGGGGTGACGAGAAATTAGAAAAGAATTTGACCACCATTTGTCAAATTTCAAGTAAACAATTGTGTGTCATAAAGAACACAATAGGGCTAATAGACAACATGTTGCTTTCCTAATTAAGCATACCATAACATCACACCATGCAAAAGTAATCTAGCAAGTAGGTAATATAAACTTAAATCATACCACCTAGTGTGTTGAGCCTTGCACGTGGAGTGAAGCGTCGTTGTGGATCGTTGAGCACTGTACCGGTTATAGTCTGGTTAAAAACTTTTTCCTCGTTTTAAAACCAAGTTCACTATAACCAATGGCTCTGATACCAATCTGTCACACCCCCAAAATCCACCATGCGGCGTACCACCACTTGGAGGCGTGACATGACCAGGATCGAGCCACCAATCATATTTGAACAACGTAAATAAGTAAATAAGACCAACTATAATACGATTGGTGACCAAAGCTAGTTAACCATGTTTAGTTTAAACAGCGGAAGCATAAGACGTGATACCAAAACATAAGTCCATAGTTTATAAGTTAAAGTTCAAAACGCAAGTTTAATAAGTTCATAAGGATTTAAATAATAAGCACGGAACATAACAGTCCGTACACCACAACGACTCCTTCCCCGTGCAAGCTCCAAGCGTTTAGCGACCTGTAAGGCATGTAACAACGAGTCAACAACAAAGTTGAGTGAGTTCACATTTGGTTGTTTAGTTTTAAGTTGTTTCCGAAAAACGTGGTTTGACTTTCGTTGGCTAAATTGCCGTGGGGGTTACCCCGAAGTTGAAAGTATGGTTAACCAGTTCCTTTTACTTTACCCAAAACCATATTCATAATCAGTGGGGGCTTTCCCCGTTTGAACTACTAGACGGTATGATATCGACTGCTACGAAAATAAGTTGTGCCCTATATCAGTGTCTATCATCACTGACAATCTGCCATAGTCCATTAGTACACGCCCGTCCGACTGGCACGGTGTGAGGTTTATTAAACCTAATAGCGCTATTAACTAATGACCCGCTCGCCATTGGCCTCGGCGATTAAGTCGATATAAATTGAGGGACTTCATGATAGAGTTTTGTCTAGCTAGTTTTAAGGTTGTTGTCCTGCACCAGGAGGACCACAACGTACGTATTCTGCACCAGGAGAATTCGTAGGATTAATAATGGCATCCAATCTATGGAGGATGGCCGTACATATCCTACCCAAGGAGGATATGTAGATTTAGTTTTAATTCTTTAACCCATTCCCAAACCACCGGGAATCCCATGCCTTAGAAAGTGTGTGAGCTCACCTCGGTTTGCTCGGTTAGATTCTCAAATATAGCTAACAGTCAAGGTCGGTTAATCACGTCCTAGTATGATTTACCAGTTAGTCATTTAGTGTCTTTCAAATAGAACACAAAGTTCCTACACGTATCTATCACACAACATGCATCACTTTAATGGTTTATGCCCATCTAAGTTTCCCATCCATTCCCCACTCAAAATCAAACATACGATAATGCACATAACACGTATAGCACATATAACACGTTATATCATTCACAGATAACCTACCCGACACTTAGACATGAAATTTACAACTTATGTATTTTCAGCATTAATATTCGAAACTGGGCTGTTTTCGGATATTTTAATAAAAAAGTTAACTTATTCCAAAAATTCCCAATTTTTTACAAAATGTCATAAACATTCCATATTTTATTGTGTAAAAATATCGGGGCTCAATTCATTACCAATATTTTATAAAAATCCATTTTCCCGGACTGAACTCAGATTTATCTTTTTCTGACCACAGTCCACGGAACAATTTATTAAAAATTCATCGAGAGTCCGATTTACAAAATTCTAGTGGGATAATTACAAATACATCAGTTGTTATTTACAGTAAAAATTTCATGATCCGACTCTACACAGAATACAAGTTATGACAAAAAATACAACACCCATCTATTGCTGTAAAAACTCAGCTTATGCTGCTGTTACAAATCGGTTCTTTAAAAATAGTAAACGAAGTCCAAAAATTACGATTCCGGTGCCATTAGAACCGTATTTTATAACACATAAATCTAGGATTCAGAAAACACATTTTTCGTTAAGTTATGGCCTGCTTACAGCCAACTGAAGTTGGCTGTAAAGTTTGGACAAATTTCTGTTTTTAGTCTCTAGCTTACTAGTTTGTGTTCGGTTGATCCCGTTAATCATGTTTAGTGATCGTAACAATATCAAACATCAATATTAACCAGAAACACATCAGATAATCAACCAAGAATCATAACAAAACAAGATCCAAGAGTTTTACACTAATATTCATTCTTTAACCAACATGTTCATCATTTTACTAGACTTTAAGTTTGTGATCTTATATGTTAGTGATTTTCAACCGACAAAATTCTTATTAACCACTTTAGACAAGCTTAAGAAGATGATTAGAATCACTTACTACTAGCTCGTGGCTAGGGAAGAAACTAGACGAAAAACGGGTGGTTAATAGCGTTGTGGTGAGGTCCTTGCGATTCCGTAAGCACTGGGCTTCCTTGTATGAGATCCTTCTCCTTTGTGTATGCTTGGAAAAGCAAGACTAAAATTGAAAGTGGGTGGAATGATGATGGTTGTGTTCAGCCGAGAATATCAAAGAAGGGAGGGAGAGTTGTGAATTTCTTTTAAGTGTTGAGTGAATGAAGTGATAATCCCCTAAGTCTTTTTATAAACCATCCATTTTTTTATTAACCATAGTGTAATGTGTGGGCTTGATACTAGACAAGATGGAATAAAATATTCAACAATTGGTGGAGGGTGTCTCCACAAGGGGAACCGATTGGGTGGGGGGTGGGGTTATATGGTTGAATTTGGATGAAATAGTTAGGTGATATTTAGTTTGTTAATTAGGACTTTAAATTAGTTACTAGAGTGTAGTATACTATAACGGGTGTTAGGGTGTCCGGGTACCCTAACTAGCTCAGAAAAAGAAAACAATGTCATAGACAATATTTTTATGTTTCGGGTAAAGTCCGGTTGTTCGGTTCGAAACTGTTCCGTTAAACTGCTTAATTAATCCGTAAGGCGTCCTATTTATATATTTTTGTAACGTTTTTACTTTTCAATATTCAGGAAGGCATACCGGACTATTTAGTAACTTTTCTGTATCCTACTAGTATGTTAACAAATACGTGTAAGCATAACACAGATATCAAAAAGCAGTTAAGTAATTCCACACAGTCGTCAAGCACATTAATTATTATTAATAAACTGTACGGTTACATGTAAATTTGAGGGTTGTCACATTCTCCCCCTGTTAAGAGAATTTCGTCCCGAAATTTAGCGCGTGGTTGCTGAGGAGGCTAGTTAAGTTTCGTTGTTTTCCTGATTTTCCTGGGGTGTCACATCATCCCCCCGTTGATTTGGAATTTCGTCCCGAAATTCTGTAGTAGCTTCTGCCTCAGTAGTGGTTGCGTTTTTCTTAAACAGTTGGGGGTACTTGAGTTTCATTTGTTCTTCTCGTTCCCAGGTATACTCTGGGCCATCTGGAATTTCTGCATCACAACAAAGATTTGGTTGCATTATCTTAGCCTGAATTTCTGCATCACAAAGGGGTGGTGCAAAGCGGGATATCCTGTGGCTTCCATCTGGAATTTCAGGAATGGGTTTAACCACTCCTGGTACACTGGATATCATATCCTTCAGTTTCTGTAGTTCCCTAGTCATAGCCTGGTTGATACCTGTATCCTGCATATAGCCATGGTTAGTAGTATAAGAATTATTCAAAGTGTTACCTCCTGGAGGATTCAAGTTTGGAATTCCGGATGTGAATCCGTATTGGCGGGATTCTGGTATGACTGAAGGACCAGAAGAAGCAATGGTCTGCATCGGAATGAAGTCTCCTTGATGAACATCAGAACTTCCAGGTTGCAAACTTCTTAAGGATCCTTGATCCTGAATGATGTTGGATCCTTGATGTGTTGTAAATGGGGGTCTTGGAGGATAATCCATGGATCCAAAAACCTGCGATGAGGATCCTTGAGGCTGAAAGGAGGATCCTTGAACCTGAGAGAATCCTTGAACCTGAGAGGATCCATGAACCTGAGAGGATCCTTGAGCTGGATGTGTCCCCATGTACCCTCCTGAACTGGTGAAGGATCCCTGATGATGGAAGAAGGATCCTTGATGCTGAACAGAGGATCATGAAGGTTGAAAGTATGATCCTAGAGCCTGAGTCATTGCCGACGATCCAGAACGCATTCCTGTTAATCCACCCAGATATTGGACATCCGGAGCTGCAGAATGCTGGGAGGTTATGACTGGAGTGTCGAAATTCAGCGATCTAGGCATCAATGGAGAATGACCCTCCACTGATCTCTTCTGTTTCTTGATATCACCAATCTCCTTGAGGATCCTTTCATTGGTTTTATCCTGCTCTTGTATGTGGTCCTTCATCTGCAAAATCAAAGTAAAAAGATCACTAGTAGTAGGATTAGAAGAAACAGAAGAAGTTGGTGGTTTTGAAAAAATGGGGCTTGGTCTCTTTGCAGCGTTCTCAGCATTCTTCTGAGATCCAGAAGGTGGTGGAGGCAAAGGTGGAACGCCCTGTGAAGAACTGATTGCCGGCATTGAACTTGAAGTGCTCTTTGCTGAAGAAGCCATCTGCTTGGTTGTAATGAACCGAAATGATCACAAAGACAAAAATTTCTCAAGAATGAAGCACCAATTGCCCCACGGTGGGCGCCAAACTGTTTTGGTCAAAAATCAGGCTAAGATAATGCAACCAAATCTTTGTTGTGAGGAATGATGCTTGAACAAATGTATGAATAACTTGCAAATGAAATGAATAATTGACACAAGGATTTATACGAGGAAAAAGCCCTTGATCAAGAGTTGATCTCCGGCATAAAAAAACTCGGGTGATGGAAACTACTAATCACCAACTCAAATTAAACAAAAGATTGTTACAACTCGGGATGATAACAAGCATGTTACAAGGATCACTAAAGTGTAAAAGTGCAAAAATGTGTGAAATCGCCAAGTAAACGGTTGAGAGCTATTGCGAGCTGTTTCGAGAGTGTATGTTTGCTCAAATTAGCCAAGTGTTCTAACTCAAGCTTGTTATCCCCTTTTTAAAATTAGAAATAACTAAAACAACTAACTATCCGCTAAATGTGCAAGCTTCCCACGATCTCCATAACGTTCACAAAGCCATGAACGTGCGGAATATTGAAGGAATATGCTCCAAGAATATCGGTAAGACTTGGTCCATGCATATACTCCTGCAAAACAAGCTCACATTCAAGGTAGACAATCGTTAGTGTAAGGATAACAATGAGGATCCTGGATCCTGATCCTGCGACACTCTCTGAGGATCCTTAATTCAAACAGAATTGAGGATCCCTGATCCTGACAGTACTTGAGGATCCATGATCCTTAGGATTGGAAAATCCTCCCCTAACAACGGTCAACGATCACCCATATGGTATCATTTCCGTTTTGAGTTCTAGGCCGCCCAGTGACAAAATCCATGGCAATCTGCTCCCATTGCCACATGGGTATTTCTGGTTGTTGAAGCAATCCAAACGGTTTCTAATATTCCACTTTAACTTTAGCACAAGTCAGACACTTACTCACATAAGCTGCGATGTGAGCCTTCATCTTCGGCCACCAGTACAAAACCTTGAGGTCCTGATACATCTTATCCGAACCTGGATGAACAGAGTATCGAGACTTGTGCGCTTCGTCCATCACAAGTTCTTGAAGATTACCAAACGAAGGGACCCATACACGTTCCATGAAATAGAGAATACCATCAGATCTTTCTACAAGTCGTTTTTCCATGCCCCGTAAGTACTCTGCTTCAATGTTTTCCTCTTTCAAAGCTTCGGTTTGCGCAGAACAGATCTGGTCAGGTAGATTAGAATGAATAGTAAGCTGCAAGGCGCGTACACGTTTGGGTTTCGTTTCCTTCCGACTAAGGGCATCAGCTACAATGTTAGCCTTACCTGGATGATACTTGATTGCACAGTCGTAGTCGTTTAAGAGTTCTACCCAGCGACGCTGTCGCATGTTTAATTCCTTCTGGTCAAATATATGTTGAAGGCTTTTGTGGTCGGTATAAATAGTGCATTTAGTACCGTACAAGTAATGCCTCCAGATTTTGAGTGCAAACACCATGGCCCCCAACTCTAAGTCGTGAGTCGTGTAATTCTTCTCGTGAGTCTTCAATTGACGAGAGGCATAAGCTATAACTTTCTCGCGTTGCATCAGCACGCAACCAAGACCTTGAATAGAGGCGTCACAATACACTACAAAATCTTTGGTACCCTAAGGTAGAGACAGAATCAGTGCACTGCAAAGTTTTTACTTCAGAAGTTGGAAAGCGTCTTCCTATTTCGTTCCCCAGGAATACACTACACACTTCTGAGTCAGAGCAGTGAGGGGTTGAGCGATCTTTGAAAAACCCTCAATAAATCTTCGATAGTATCCAGCGAGACCAACAAATTGTCGCACCTCCGAAGGATTCTTTGGTGCGGCCCAATTCCTGATGGAGTCGATTTTTGTGGGATCCACATGTATTCCCAACTCGTTGACTATCTGACCAAGGAAGTGTACTTCTCGAATCCAGAAGTCACACTTAGAAAACTTCACGTAAAGCTGCTCCTTCCTCAAAAGCTCCAAGATAAGATGCAAATGTCGTTCGTGGTCTTCCTTGCTCTTAGAATAAATCAGAATGTCATCAATGAACACGATGACAAAATCATCAAGGTATGGTTTACATACGCGGTTCATGAGATCCATAAATACCGCTGGTGCGTTAGTTAACCCGAATGGCATGACCAAAAACTCGTAATGGCCATACCACGTGCGAAAAGCTGTTTTTGGAACATCCTCCTCTCGGACTCTCATCTGATGATAGCCCGATCTTAGATCAATCTTCGAGTAGAAGCTCGACCCTTGCAATTGGTCGAACAGGTCGTCGATGCGAGGTAAAGGATAACGATTCTTGACCGTCACCTTGTTGAGTTCTTAATAGTCAATACACATGCGAAAAGACCCGTCTTTCTTCTTCACAAACAAAACCTGGGATCCCCAAGGCGAAGAATTGGGTCGAATAAAACCCCTATCCAACAGTTCGTGAAGTTGATTAGATAATTCTTGCAACTCCCCAGGTGCAAGACGATATGGTGCGCGAGCAATCGGAGTTGCTCTTGGTGCGAGATCAATGTGGAACTCCACCTGATGTTTTGGAGGTAAACCTGGAAGTTCTTTGGGAAAAACTGTAACATTCCCATTTTTATCATATAAGAATTATAGGTTTGGTTAAATTTATTAACCACTAGTAACTAGTTTATTTTAATATAATTATTCAACCCAAATAGTTTTAAACACTATTTTATATAGTTGGTTGAAATAATATAATTAATTGGCCTGTATATGGGTGACCTTTCTAAATAAAATAAAAGTATATAAAAACTTATATTATTAGACGGGTAGATTACGGGTAAGTTGAAGATTAGAAATATGAAGTATTTAGACAGACCCATGAACCGTTTAATAATTAAATTATAAAAAATACATTATATTTGAACCTATTCTGTTTTTAATGAAACTTGGTTCAAAATGTAGATAAAAATATTCTCGTTCTAATGACATATTTATTGTTTTGTAAAACATCATATTTTAGAAGTTATATACGCCAAAAGAGTAAAGTAGTTAAATTAATAATAATAATAATAATAATGGCCATGTGTATACTAGTATACTAAATGAAATTCCATATTTTTGAAGAAGCTTACGTGTCCCATTCAAGTTTCGTGTCCCATCTTAAATTTATTTACGTGTCCCATAAAACTTTGGCAAGTTGTCATATACAAGACACTTTCCACGAGTGTATATATATATATATATATATATATATATATCAACTAGAGTATCCATTCTAATCTGCCATCTTTTCTTTCTTTGTGCTTATTCTTTAATATTCTATTATCTATTTTTTTTATTTATAATAATAATAATAATAAAGCCCTGCTTCGTTTTAAGTGTTTTAACTCCCGATCACCGCTACCCTTTCCGATTGATCTGAGCCCCATAACACATGTCAGGGCTCTGCCCGACTAAGTTCGTTGGGATTCGGTCTCGGGACATCGGGATAAGGTTGAATTAGGGGTACTATACTTAACACATTTACAAATATATAATAGAATATTATATATATATATATATATATATATATATATATATATATATATATATATATATATTTTACAATAGCTCAGAATTTATACCCAAGATTTATTCCAGGAGATTTTCTAGATGAACCATAAAGTCACAAAGTGGGTCCATTTTCTTTTCTCACCGTTTTATTCCCTTTTTGTCCCAAACCATAACAACTCTCACCAAAACTATTATTTATTATTTTATTTAGTCCAATAGGAAACCCTAATTAAAACCCCCAAGTGATTCTGCATAAACCCTAAAAATTTCCAGAACAATCAGAATCAGGATCAGGGCCCCTAAAACTCATGGGGGTATTCCCTATTGACGATTATCCGTATATTTTGCTGTCAAAATCGAATTCTATCATTTCGTCAACTCAGCTGAGCTACAAACACACGTGGCAACCCTATGATAGGATGTGACCCATCGCGTCACGCGACGCCCCCAGGGTGATCCCTCGCGTCACACGAGGGGGTCAAATCTTCAGTATAAATAAAGGGCATTGGCACTTAGATTTCTGCGTTGGAACGATGAACAAATTCGTTTTACACTTCGAGATATCCCTTGATTACTACCAAACACACACACAGCACTAAACGCTGTCACAAAACAGGGTAATAACTCGATCGCTGCTACGATTCAATGTCCGATAGATTGAAACTATCCGTTGAATGTTTAAGTGCTGCTCAAACTTGGGTTATGCTTTGTCATTCATCGTTAATTCGATGGATGTTTAAGTATTGCACTTTGTCATTCGTTGTGAAGGTTTTGATCTCGTGAGTTGTCGTAAAAGTTAGATTAAAGTTACTGACCTAGTTCGTGTGCTCTGTTATTTAGATTAGGTTACAAGACTAATCAATAGGCTAAGCTCTGCCTGTATAAATCTGCAATATATTAAGGCTAATCAGTAGGCTAAACTCTGCCCGTATAAATCTGCATGCTTATAATGTGAGTCATTCTCTTTTTATCAAATTTGATTTCAAAATCATGTTTATTTTCAAAGTTATAATTACAGGGATTAAGTCTTTGTAATCTCCAAATTATAGCCGGTATGTGGGGTTTTGTATACATTACTTGATAACCGTCACCATTGGACAACGGGTTAGCCAAGGGGTGATATGACCATAGTCACAGACACCATTGGACAACGAGGTAGCCAATGGATGGTTGAGTGACAAACACCGTCGGTAGTTGGTTGATATATGGAAACATTGTAATCGCTCTTAATACTGTAAATTATAACAAAGTATCGTTTTAAGCAAAATGAATGAACTCACCAGTATTTCCTGCTGACAAAACCTTTTTAAAACACGTTTCAGGTAATTTCAGTAAATTGAAGTAAGAGTTGGATACGGCACTGAAGGGCTTCAAGAAGTGGCTTATTTTATTAATTAAATCAAATTAAGAAATATTGTTTTATGTAATTGGGTTTATCCTTATTAAAGCTACCTTTGTAAAACTTGGGTTTTATCCCATCTATTTAATAAATAAAATCCGGTGTTTCTAAACTCTGATATTTTTCCTAACTCACGGTTCTGATGAAATTTCCGCTGCAATGCTTTTCAAAATAACCACCGGTACCACTGGGCTGTTCGCGGCTCCCGATTCCGTCCAGGGTGGGGTCGGGGGTCGTGACAGAAGGTGGTATCAGAGCCAAGCCACTTGTTTAAGCAATTAGGTGTTGTAATGAAATACCTAAGTTTAAACTAAGAGTTAGGAACTTGATATAGCTGGTAGCACACAGGATAACATTTAGACTTGAACTTAAGAAAAGATGCCTTAGTATAAGCTTCGAGATAAGCTAAGTACTTGTGTAAATAAAGTATGATGTATTTTGGTATGCCGTAAGAATGACAATTAGAACATTGCAGGCAATAACACTTAACTACTGTTAATTCTTGATTATTGATACTACTTGGACTAGAATAAGGTATGTTATGGGAATACAAATTTCCCTAATTCTGGATAAAAGCCTAATAAAATAGGCACTTTTAAAAATACTATTTATGGGAATATACAAATTTTCTCCGGCAAGACTGGGTATGGTGTAGCAGACTCTCCAGCTTGTCCGGATATACTGAGGTTACCTCTCCGGCGAGAACCGGATAAGACGGGGTATATAATATGTCAAACAAGTGACAAGATTTCCCTAAATAGTATTATGACCTAAACATCTGATTTGTTTTTGGAAATATGAATCTGGTAAATACATTAACCTTACTAAGGGTATGTATATTACAGCATGTGAAATATATGATTATATAGATATGTATATCTATAAGGAATTCCAAAGGTCAATTAAAGATAAAAGCACAAGAATATGTGTCAATAATAAATCTAGATTTCTTTATCAAGAATCTCTCGCATATATCTATAATTCCGATATCAAACATTATTTCGTTTGATCATCTGCCTCGTAACTCGTGCAACAATATAAAACAATGGAAAACTCTTTAAGTTGGGATGCCATCAAAAGTATAAGAATTTCCAATGCGTTATCATAAACTATTAACTCAAGTAAGAAACATGTAAAGCTGTGCTAATGCACAAGAAAACACTTGAAACTTAAATTATACGTCCACAGACGTCGAAGTATATCACACACGACTTTTGAGGCAAGACCTTTGGAAAATATGATTGGGCACGACAACAACAATGCTCATCCCAGCAGTGGGAGAACTACTGATCAAAAAGCGGCACTTTGCCACATGATCCTACAAACGACATGAATCTCACTGAGGTACGTTGGAACAAGGTTTTCACAACAATCGGTGCATAGTATAATCGGATTCATAAATTACTGGCGCTGAAAAAGGAGTCACATACCTTTGCAACTCCCCTAGTTCATTTTATTCAACATTCCCTGGTAATGTCACTTAACAACGGTTATCACACGAAATTCCAGATAAAGTTCTTATATTCCTTTCGTTGAAATTATGATTTCTGCGTATAATAAGTTGATTTTTGTGTTTCTACTTCCCCTAATGGTCATTATACCATGAGGATTTCTTTCATAGTAGCGAATATTGATCTATTTCATTGTTTGGTAAATCCACACGCTACACATGCACTGTTTGTTGCGCATGTGGTTCGTCTGATTTATGAAGACCACTGGAAGGCTTCATTCCAATTTGTTATTTTATCCAAACTCAAATACTTGATTTTTGGCACTGTGAACCGCATTATTGCAAAACGATGACTCTTTGATATCGAGTCAATGAAATTTTTGAAAAACTCAATTTTCTTTGGCTTACATGGGTTTTGTTGTGACCATGTCCGAACTTTCTTATTGATACATGAACTCATTTTATTTAAACCAAGTTCAAATTGTTTGAACTTGCTCGTGTTACGTATTCAATTCAAGGTCCCATATGATGGATTGCAGCTATCATATTCAAAATAATCCCAACAAGCACTTCGTTTGTTTTGAACCATAACAGGCTTGTTTGGTCTTCGACTTCATTGAATTGTTTCTTTGATCACGATCACCTTGTGGTGATGTTTTCCCAAATTTGAAGCTTGCGCTAATCTTGTTTGCACACATCACATACAGATTTAATTATTCATTTATATTGAATCCACTTTGTTGATTTATTCTATAAAAGCAATCTTAACACAAATCGTGTGCTAAGATAATGATACACAAATTCATTTTATATTTCAGTGTATCTCTTAATGATTCTTACATCATCAATCGAGCCTTTCATAATCTTTATTGCTTTATCATCTTTGATCGAAAAACATTATTCAATTGTTTCATTTTCAATAAAAAATCCTATTAGATTTGTTGAAACAAACATTCGGACTTAATTCATTTGATTTAAAAACACGGTAAACTTGTCCAGTCACCGCTATTATTATTTCGATCACTACGACACCTTGGGGTGGCGTTTTCTTTAGTTTGAAACTTGGGCTAATCTTCTTTTCACAACTGATGTACGGATTTATTTATTTAAAATTTTGTTAGTTCATTATCTTCAACAGTCTTAATACAATTATGTGTTAAGATAAGAGTACACAAATTCATATTATATTCCTGTGTACCTCTAAAGATTCTTTCATTTAAAAAAAATTCTATGATATTCGTTTAGTCTTATCATCATCAATTGAAAATCCTATTCGAAATGAATATCCAAATTTACTTCATTAAAAGCTTTCAGTTGATTACACGGTGAATTTGTTCGATCACCATAATTATTGAACTATTTCAATCATTACGACACCTTGCGGTGTCAGTATAAACTTGTAGCTTGGGCTAATCACAATCATTCGAATCATTAAAAACCACATCTGCCTTTCGCTCGACTCATCATTTAAAAATAGTCTTAATGCAATTATGTATTAAGACAATGATACACTAAACTCTATTGTAATTCGGTGTATCCTTGCGATTCAATAAATGTCAACACACTCATTTTTCTTTTGTTATAATAGTTGACAAATCATTTTCATACTTCTATTTTATTCAAGCTTGTTGATTCTGAAATTTCATCAATTGACAATCAAAATGAATTTTCTGTTGACAGTAAATTCTATTGTTTCTGAAAATCATTCACAAACTTGTAAAACATTCACCTCTATTGATCATATATCTCTTTTGGCTTGAACCTAGTCATTATATCATTTTATCTCGTTCTTTTGACATCGATTTCTGAAACTAATTCAGTTAAACTATTGAGTCCAATTTATTGTACCACTCATATTTACAAAATTTGATGTCTTGATTCTGTGCCATTTTCCCTAAAACTGTTCTTATTGACAAAGATGTGACATAACTCTAAAAGAAATATCGTAGCCCAAATCTCGAGGACGAGATTTAAAACAAGGTGGGGAGGATGTAACATTCCCATTTTTATCATATAAGAATTATAGGTTTGGTTAAATTTATTAACCACTAGTAACTAGTTTATTTTAATATAATTATTCAACCCAAATAGTTTTAAACACTATTTTATATAGTTGGTTGAAATAATATAATTAATTGGCCTGTATATGGGTGACCTTTCTAAATAAAATAAAAGTATATAAAAACTTATATTATTAGACGGGTAGATTACGGGTAAGTTGAAGATTAGAAATATGAAGTATTTAGACAGACCCATGAACCTTTTAATAATTAAATTATAAAAAATACATTATATTTGAACCTATTCTGTTTTTAATGAAACTCGGTTCAAAATGTAGATAAAAATATTCTCGTTCTAATGACATATTTATTGTTTTGTAAAACATCATATTTTAGAAGTCATACACGCCAAAAGAGTAAAGTAGTTAAATTAATAATAATAATAATAATAATAATAATAATAATAATGGCTACGTGTATACTAGTATACTAAATGAAATTCCATATTTTTGAAGAAATTTACGTGTCCCATTCAAGTTTCGTGTCCCATCTTAAATTTATTTACGTGTCCCATAAAACTTTGGCAAGTTGTCATATACAAGACACTTTCCACAAGTATATATATATATATATATATATATATATATCAACTAGAGTATCCATTCTAATCTGCCATCTTTTCTTTCTTTGTGCTTATTCTTTAATATTCTATTATCTATTTTTATTATTTATAATAATAATAAAGCCCTGCTTCGTTTTAAGTGTTTTAACTCCCGATCACCGCTACCCTTTCCGATTGATCTGAGCCCCATAACACATGTCAGGGCTCTGCCCGACTAAGTTCGTTGGGATTCGGTCTCGGGACATCGGGATAAGGTTGAATTAGGGGTATATACTTAACACATTTACAATATATATATATATATATATATATATATATATATATATATATATATATATTTACAATAGCTCAGAAGTTATACCCAAGATTTATACCATGAGATTTTCTAGATTAACCCTAAAGTCACAAAGTGGGTCCATTTTCTTTTCTCACCGTTTTATTCCCTTTTTGTCCCAAACTATAACAACTCTCACCAAAACTATTATTTATTATTTTATTTAGTCCAATAGGAAACCCTAATTAAAACCCCCAAGTGATTCTGCATAAACCCTAAAAATTTCCAGAACAAACAGAATCAGGATCAGGGCCCCTAAAACTCAGGGGGGTATTCCCTATTGACGATTATCCATATATTTTGCTGTCAAAATTGAATTCTATCATTTCGTCAACTCAGCTGAGCTACAAACACACGTGGCAACCTTATGATAGGATGTGACCCGTCGCGTCACGCGACGCCCCAGGGTGACCCCTCGCGTCACGCGAGGGGGTCAAATCTTCAGTATAAATAGAGGGCATTGGCACTTAGATTTCTGCGTTGGAACGACGAACAAATTCGTTTTACACTTCGAGAGATCCCTTGATTACTACCAAACACACACACAGCACTAAACGCTATCACAAAACAGGGTAATAACTCGATCGCTGCTACGATTCAATGTCCGATCGATTGAAACTATCCGATGAATGTTTAAGTGCTGCTCAAACTTGGGTTCTGCTTTGTCATTTGTCGTTAATTCGATGGATGTTTAAGTATTGCACTTTTTGTCACACCCCGACCACGTAAAACATCAAAACGTGGCGGAAAACGTCGGGGAGTGTTGTAACAGAATTAATTGTTTTATAACCATGGCATTCAAAGTTGTATTTTATTTATCAACATAAGAGTTTCATTGTCTTAAACAGGAAACAAAGAGTACATAGCATAATTAAACTAAGTCTATCTTCATTTTATATCTCTAAGGCCTGTCCGCCCTAGTGTCACGATCATTGTCCTAAGCAACAGCTCCTGAAAACATATGTGAAAATAGGTACGTCAGCATAAAAATGCCTGTGAGATACATAGGTTTTGTGAAAAATAGGATGTCCATGTCTAATGTAAATCACCAAATGTGTATATCAATGTCAAAATGTTTATGTTTAATGTAAATCATGAATTGTGTATCCAAAATATCATGTATGGCAAGTGAAATATATCAACTAAACCATAGGTAAAATGCACATAAACAAGGTATTGAATTAAACATAGTTTAAGTCAAAGTTATGTTTCGTGGAACAAATGCATGCTATACTGATACAAACATCTATGCGGTATTGTGAAAATGCATACATCCAAGCCTTGTGACTGTGGTGATAGACCTTTAAACAAATTAAAGGTTTATCTGTGTTATGTTTATCGAATTCGGTCATTTCTTCCAATCCAAACAAACCCGGGATTTCAGAAATGGGAGTTGTCAAGTCCTATGGTACCATTACCTACTAACGAGCGGCGTAGCTAATGTTAATGAATGTATATTGTCCCATTTGAACAAACCAAATGTCATACCAAAATGTAAGCATGTGAAAATAATGCACTAAGTATGTAATCAAATGAACATACATAGCGTGAAATGTAATGTAAAACAATGTACTAAGTATGCACACAATGGACATACATAGCATGAAATGTAATGTAAAACGATGTACTAAGTATGCACACAATGGACATACATAGCATAAAATGTAATGAAATCATGTACTATAATGTACTAATAAACAAAACAAACATATAATATGAAAACATGGAAAGCATGAAAGTAACAAGTAGGCACATGTGTTTCACCCCAAAACAGTTTGGAAAACAGTAAAAGAGACGGGTCTATGTACTCACTTGAGATTGCTTTGAAGTCCTTGAGTAACAACCAAACAATGCTAGAGATCACGGATATCAAACGGCACCTAATATAGGTAACTATGTTAATAAACCAGACCTATATCGGAGGAACGGGTAGCATGAGGGATTGTAAACCAAATGAGTGTAGGAACTCATGTAATATGGTTTAACAAAGTCTACATACTAAAATGAAACTTAACCTAAGTGCTTACGACCCATTACGACCCGTTTAGGTAGCTTATGCTACTTTAACGCGTCGTTCGCGTGAAACGCGTTCGGACCGCCTAACTAGTCCTATGACAAGTAAAATATGCCTTAACATGTCTAATATTGTTGCCAAATCAGTTTAGATGTCAAAAGTTATCTTAAAATGAATTTTGGCGTAAAAAGGGCATTTTGGTAATTTACCTAAGGCATATAAACTACCTATCATACAACTACTTAAACGTAGCGACCATAAGGTATAACCTCGGAAGGTTATTCCCTATATACTATGGTCACCTAATGTGTTTGGTCGGATCCTAATGATCGACCAAATGGGTCGGGTTCGAAAGTATAAGCGATTGTTTAGATCGCTTACCTTACGACCCTATATAAGCACAAAACTAAAAGTGACGAGCTAAGCATGTTAAAACATGCTTAACTAAGTTTAGAAAACAGGTTTGGTATCAAAACAAACTATTTTGATACCCAAGAGTAGTTTGGTTACAAAATACGCACGAACACGCATTTTGCCCGAAACTACGACTCGTCACTGAGCCTTGATAACGTGGTAATCAGTAGGTATAGTCACTAAGGACCATAACCATCGTGATTACGCTCACGTTATGAAGTTCAAACGAACTTCGCATTGACCATAAACTGGTCAACGCAGAAAGTCAAACTAAACAAAGTTTGACTTTAAAGCGAAAACGAATAAAAGAACTAAGGAACACTTACAAAGGGTCCCCGAAAGCTAAACTTGATCCAAGTAACTCAGGTATGAAGCATTGGCCTTAACTTAGAGCTTTTAGATCAGATTTGGTGGGTTTTGAGTTGAATGGAGTTGGGTATTTATAGTAATTGGACAACCGTTAGGATCGTTTATCGAATAACGTGATCGAATCTCATCCGTACATGTGTTGGAATGTTATGGTAACTCATTTTGCCCCCACTACCAGAGATTGACATGTGGCATTGGCCTTTGGGGGGTTGAAAGGCTGTTAACAGTAGCCAAAACGAGTTTCTGCATCTGGCCCCTGCTTACGGACCGTAAGGGTGATGGCTTACGGTTTGTAAGCCATCAACTTTGGCAGAATTACACTTTTGGTCCCTGCACCTTGTTTCGTTGCGTAACGGCATTTCTAACACCCGTCAAACCCAATTTCAAGCTCCACAATAATGTTAAGACACATGGAACATGAAATATGCTTGAAAACATCAAGGGTGTCAGTTCGTTTGGTCGTACGGTTGCGATGTTCGGTTAATTATGACGGAATGCGCATAAGCGCGAAAAACGATCCAAATGGCGTGACGAATGGATTTTTCTCATGCCAAACACTAAAATAAAATATTTTAGTGCTTAAATAAATTTTTGGATGTCCGGATGTATTCAGAACGTAAGTTATGCGCGAAAGCGCAAACTTGTGCACTTTTTGACGCTTTTAGTCCCTGAATGACCCAAAAGTTTATTTTAGCACACCGAACACCTCAAAGCCTATTTCTAAGCTATGTAGAGGATATTTATGGTATTTTTAACTTATGGTCATGTTCCGGAATGTCTGTTACAGTTCAAATTGGCATACTTTCGCAGTTTGTCAAATTTAGTCCCTGTAAGCGAATTAACTTGTTTTTGCCATACCAAAGCCTTCAAAACTTATTTCTAAGTTATGTAAGGGTTATTTAAGGTATGTTAAGTATATGTTGATGTTCCAGAGTATTTGTCGCATTAAACTGACTACGTTTACGAACCAGTTTGCGTATAATTCTCCAGAAAGCGATATAGAGTTTGAAATTGAATAAAAGTCAAAACATGAAAAATGTCAAACATAAACAAACAAACATTGGGATCAAATAACTTTGTTTTATTGATAATTGAACTGTTCACGATGATTACAAGCACAGGTGTTACACTTTGTCATTCGTTGTGAAGGTTTTGATCTCTTGAGTTGTCGTAAAAGTTAGATTAAAGTTACTGACCTAGTTCGTGTGCACTGTTATTTAGATTAGGTTACAAGACTAATCAATAGGCTAAGCTCTGCCTGTATAAATCTGCAATATATCAAGGCTAATCAGTAGGCTAAACTCTGCCCGTATAAATCTGCATGCTTATAATGTGAGTCATTCTCTTTTTATCAAATTTGATTTCAAAATCATGTTTATTTTCAAAGTTATAATTACATGGATTAAGTCTTTGTAATCTCCAAATTACAGCCGGTGTGTGGGGTATTGTATACATTACTTGATAACCGTCACCATTAGACAACAGGTTAGCCAAGGGGTGATATGACCATAGTCACAGACACCATTGGACAACGAGGTAGCCAATCGATGGTCGAGTGACAAATACCGTGGGTAGTTGGTTGATATATGGAAACATTGTAATCGCTCTTAATACTGTAAATTATAACAAAGTATCGTTTTAAGCAAAATGAATGAACTCACTAGTATTTCCTGCTGACAAAACCTTTTTAAAACGCGTTTAAGGTAATTACAGTAGATTGAAGTAAGAGTTGGATACGGCACTGAAGGGCTTCAAGAAGTGGCTTATTTTATTAATTAAATCAAATTAAGAAATATTGTTTTATGTAATTGGGTTTATCCTTATTAAAGCTACCTTTGTAAAACTTGGGTTTTATCCCATCTATTTAATAAATAAAATCCGGTGTTTCTAAACTCTGATATTTTTCCTAACTCACGGTTCTGATGAAATTTCCGCTGCAATGCTTTCAAAATAACCACCGGTACCACTGGCTGTTCGCGGCTCCCGATTCCGTCCAGGGTGGGGTCGGGGGTCGTGACAAAAACGTCAGGAAATTCACGTACAACAGGTAGATCTTCGATTCTCTTTTTCCCAGACAAGGTGTCGGTAACAAGTGCTAAAATAGCAGGGTAGCCCTTTCGTAAACATTTCTGGGCTTTCATGGATGAGATGATGTTGACGGTTGCACCGCTTTGTTGACCCTGGATAGATAATGATTCCCCGCTAGGGAGAGGTACACGCACGATCTTCTCCTTGCAAAGTATGTCTGCTCTGTGTTTGGACAACCAGTCCATACCAATGACTATATCAAAACTACCAAGAGTGATAGGGAAAAGGTCAATGTCAAACACTTGACCCATAAGGTCGAGTTTACACCCTAAAAGTACATGCGAGGCTTCAATGGACTTGCCATCAGCTAATTCCACTATGTGCTTGTTTATAAGAGGTGTTGGAGTTAACCCTAACTGACGACTGAACCCCAAAGACACATAACTCCAGTCGGCACCAGAATCGAATAATACAGTAGCTAAAATACCGTTAACAGAGAACGTACTGGTCACGACGTTGCCATCGTTCCTTGCATCGCCTGCCCCAATAGTGAACGCCCTACCACGAGCGCCATTCCCTCCGTTATTCCCATTGTTGTTGTTTCCCGCGTTGTTGTTGTTGTTCTGGCGATTACCCCCATTGTTATTGTTAGCATTCTGATTCAATTGCGGACAATCCTTCTTGAAATGCCCTTCACTGCTGCACTGGTAGCATCCCCTCTGATTACCCCGATTATGTTGGGGTTGTTGCCTCTGTTGTTGTTGCTGAGGTTATTGCTGCTGCTGCTTGGGATGTGGAGCTCTACAATACTTCGCCATGTGACCCACCTTGTCACACCTTTGACATGCTCGGCTACACTGGCCATAGTGGTGGAAACCACACTTATTGCATTTCGGCTGTTTTCCGGCGTAACCGGAAGTCTGGCTGTGGTTCTGATTCTGATTAACCAAAGATGTTTGACTAAAGCTGTGGCTGCTGTTGTTATCGGGCTTCTTTTGCGAGTGATTCGAGTTTGTTGCCTTATCTGCGTCGTTCCACTTACGCTTGTTATCTGTGGTGGTGGTAACCGTAGCAGCAGTGGTAGTAGCAGCAATACGGGGTGGCAGCGAGCCACGCTCCACCTCCTGATCAGTAATCTTGTGAGCCAATCTGATAATCCGGGGTAGGTCGTTGAGATTTGCTGCAGTGACTAACCCCTTAACTGATGGTGCCAATCCCTTAATGTAGAGCTCGATCCTGCGAGGTGGTGGTCGGGATAGGTTAGGACACATGTTTGCCAGCTCGTGAGACCGTTTCGTGTAAGCCTCGATCTCGGATCCCTCCATCTTCAAGTTATAATACTCGTTTTCCAACTTTTGCACTTCATCCCGAGGACAGTACTCCTCCCTCATCAGTTCCTTAAAATCATCCCAGGTAGTAGCGTTTGCCATCTCAATGCCCAGCATCTGCACCTGAGCATTCCACCAAGTCAAAGCACCATCCTCCAAGGTGCCAGAAGCAAACTTCACCCTGTCCCCCTCTGGACAGTTACACATAGCAAAAACGGATTCGGCCTTCTCGAACCAACGGAGCAGTCCCACAGGACCTTCAGCTCCACTGAAAGTTTGAGGCTTGCAATCCATGAACGTTTTGAACGTACACACAGGCGGATTGTTCTATTTTTGATTCGCTTGGGGACCTAAGGACGAAAGAAAATACAGCACACGGGCAAGAATTGGGTACGCGATACAAGAATAAAGAATATTTGGCACATATTGTACCAGCTTGGTAGGCTGCCAAGGCCTCAGCCACACGTGTGTTAATCAAGTTTGTCAACTCAGCCTGAGTCATCGCAATGTGACCACGTCCATGGCCTCGTCCGCTCATGATTCTATATAAGAAGAGGGAAAAAGTTTAAGAATCGAGATAAGGTAGGAGTCAAACCTCACGTTGACATCTACAAACTACAAAGTTTACACCAAACAACAGAGCGGAACCCTTTTCACACTCGTTAAGCCTCACTGGAACTCACATGCACCCCACGTTATTATTTTGTGTGCACCCATAATAATAAGGCAATTTGCATGCTTATCTCAGTGCCTCTTAACTCGTGCTAAAAGGTTCCCCACATTCAAATAGAAAAACGAAAGGCATTACAAGATTAAGAATCACAAGAGTCGAAGGGTAGTGCCACACTATCTTGCTTCACTAAAACATGCAGCACAAGTAATCACATCAGGGTATCTAATATGTAGTTTCATGCAAGTCGCGTGTGTGTAACTACTAAGCAAGTACTGCATAAAGGTAAACAGAGGACGAACCTTGCAATCTGGAGCTGAGTGTCATGGTCGCTTAGATACTGTTTGGTTATAGTCTGGTTTTATGAAAACGTTTTAAAACCTACTTCACTATAACCAGTGGCTCTGATACCAAACTGTCACATCCCCAAAAATACCACAAGCAGAAACCCCCGCGAGGTGTGTGACGTACCAGGATCTAGCCACCAATCACATTGAACCGTAACATAGTATTAAATAAAAGTTTCCATTTATTTCATAAAGTAAATCCAAACACAAACTAAAATAAATATGTTCAGCGGAAGCATAATGTAAATAGTTATTTCAAGTGTTTCAAAACAAGTGTGCAATAATCATTAAACTTGTATCCAAGAGCCGCGACCCATGACCACTCCAGCACTCCCAGATAGCAAGTTCCAATCCATGAACCTAAGGACCTGCAAGCATGCTGAAAAGTGTATCAGACAACGCTGGTGAGTTCACAGTTTGTTTTAACCGTTTAATACCAAGTAGTGACTTATGATATGTTACGTTGATAATAACTCGATACCGCAGACGACCCTTTTTGCCCTTCTCCAATGCTCTATCAAACATTGGTCATGATTTAAAGTTATTAGTTCACGCCCGTCCTATCCAGTTACGTCGTGAGGGTGCCAAACCTAATAGCGCTATCAACTAATAACCCTGTTGCCCTACAAGCAACCAACCCAGTAGTATGATGGGACTTAAGTGATAGAATGTGAGTGTATTATCCAACATTAACGTTTACTGGAAACCGTTGCATATCCCCTGCAAGGATATGCGTTTGTGAAATCCGCCTCACATCCCCTACAAGGATGTAGGTATTTGAAAACTGCCTCATATCCCCTACGAGGATATGGGTTTACGAAAATCCGTTTACAAGTTTTGTCAGTTTGATTATTTCCACCGGACGCATGCTTGTTTTGAGAGAAGTGAACTCACCTTGGTTTGCTCGGTATGACTAGCTACTCGTACACACTTAATCAGTCAAGTCCTATAGTGTTCATGTACACGTAATCAGTTCTCATTCATGTTATTCACATACGTTCATAGTGTGCATTCATAGTAAAAACTATCGCATAATAGATAACAATCACCCAAAACCCGTAACACACTTAACAGTTAAGTTTACTACTTACACGAGTCAAATCGGATTACTCGTTCTTGATTAATGTTATACAATTTTACTACCACAATTAATCACCCACTTTCACATCATAGCCTACTATTCATGTGAGGTTTCTCGGCGAAAGATACACTTGACGAACCTCTATTCTTCGTCGTGAGTATATGTGATGAAACAGTCCCACTGTTCACCATAATCCTGTCGACGAAGAACCCATCCTTTGTCGACATGGAAGTTTCTTCGACTTGGTAGTTTCGTCGACATGGGAGTTTCGTCGGGGCCTTACAGATTCATTCTTTGCATTTAACTGTTCACCCAAAATTCCCGTAAACACATCCCATATTCTGGGACCGATCAAACCATCATAAACCATCATATTCGATTAGTTATCAATCGTGATCATACCATACTCATAGCAACAGTTTCCCTAAATTCTCATGAATCATTCGTAAGCAATTTTGAACATCATCATGCTTAATGACACAAACTCAATTATCTACTAACCATATACAACAGTTACCACAATATAAATTTAGCAAGCAGAATCATTGAATCGCGCAGTGAACATGAACAAGTGCAATAATCAAATCCTTACCATGTATGTTCTAATTTCCCAGGTTTAACCATGAAACATCAAAACCCTAGTTTACAAAATATGAAAGTATTGTTTCTAGCAAACCCTATATCCAAAGTAGTTCTGAATCGTCACACAACAATCATTAAACAACGTTAAGGGTGATGGAGTGCTAACCGAATGAGGAGATGTTCACGAAAATGCAAAAGAACTTCGAGGAGGATGATGGGTGTTGGCGACGGTTTGATGAGAGAGAGAGAGCTAGGGTTTTGTTAACTTTCACGTTACGCACAGATTTACAAATACAATGTAATTATAATTGAGTCATATTTGGGCCACACTTGGGCCACAAGCCCATACGGCGAATAAAGGTCTCGACGAAGAACCATTCTTCGTCGTGATGTTGATGACGAAAGTCCAGTACTTCGTCGAGTACGGGTGATGACGAAAGTCCAATGTTTCATCGAGTAAGGATTGTGACAAAAGTCCCATTCTTCGTTGATTATGAGAATGCATGTGTTAAGTTTGTAAACTTTAAAAG
The DNA here is from genome assembly GCA_030545235.1 of Helianthus tuberosus. NCBI lineage: Eukaryota > Viridiplantae > Streptophyta > Magnoliopsida > Asterales > Asteraceae > Helianthus > Helianthus tuberosus. The sequence goes on along the minus strand of CM060385.1, from coordinate 68,751,600 downwards.
TTCATAAGTTATCATCAATTAACCAAACAATATAACAATTCGTTAATCATAAAACAAAGGTGCACGTATTATAACGCAACAAATTATGAAAACACAGCTGTGAAACAAGCAACGTGTTGAGGAAAGATCTTGAATGCTCGGGTTGTCACATATCGGCTCAGGATCAGCGGGTGCATCAACGGGCTGATCAACGGTGATAAAATCAAGCTCAAGTCCAGGCTCAATGTCAGGTGGAGGAATCGGTGCAGCTGCCATAGTTGTATCATCATCAGAATCTGTGGCATATCGTCACAAACCAACTGCCTGTAAGGCGGAAGAAGTCAAAGACGCAAAAGAGTCTGAGACAGAGTGTAAGCTAGAATCAGAAGAAAACTCGATGATAGGGATCTCAAGAAGTGGGGCAGCAATGTCATCTTCCGCTATCTCTCCATCACCCTGGGACTCATCAGGGGACCATCAACAAAGAGATCAAAATTGTCATAAAAAAGATCGTCAAAGGCCAATCCTCAGGAGGAATGACCATAAGAGGAACAGGAGCGAGGATCGGTGCCACAACATGCTCACCATCGGGGTGACCGATGATAAGATGATCGTGAACTGGAATAGGAATAACAAAAGGATCCTCGTCTGGGATACAATCAGCAATCGGTAAATCATCTCGGAAGTCGGGCTGCGCAAATGGCTGGAAATCGTCGTCATCGTCGGACATCATCTCCGGGTCACTCTCGATATCAGAAGTAAAGATCTCTGGCTCGGGGACGATCTCATCGTCAGAAACTACAGCCATAGGGTCATCGGTATCGGACAAACCACTCTCGGATGATGACATAGTGTTTGTAACAAAACAATCACAACATATGCACATATATCAACTACTAACATTAAACATGCAATCAATGTTAATGTAATCACGTATCCTTCCTAGTCTCCCAGACTAAACCACCCAGTCTCCCAGACTGAACTACCTAGTCTCCCAGACTAAACCACCTAGTCTCTCAGACTAAACCTCCCAGTTTCTCAAACTGAGCCACCCAGTCTCTCAGACTGAACCACCCAGTCTATCAGACTGAACCACCCTGTCTCTCAGACTAAACCATAAACATAAACCTTGAAAAGTGTTTTGTGTCTTTTGTTTGTAAAAATGTTTGTTTCCCTGGATCTGGGCGTTTCGTGTATGCAATGAAAACATGTTGTAAAAATATTTTCGCGAGAGCCCTAATGATTGTAGTCTAGACTCGAGAAGGAATCCTAGTTCGCTACAATCGAAGCTCTGACACCAAGCTGTCACACCCTGACTTTTGCGGAAGCGTGATTATGGTGTGACTTTCTTAATATCATTGCATTCAATCATAACAACAACTATATGATAAAAACCATAGATGGTCATCCATTAATTAAGTTTAAAAAAACATAATAACATCATTGTCTCAAAACATAGAAGTTCAAATTCGAGTACAAACCATGCAACTTGTTTAAGAGTTCACAAAGACTCGACATATGACATTAAATAAAACCAGGATTTGGAAGACGCGTCTCGTCCAGGAATAAGACACCCTGACCAAACCCGAAGACCATGGATGACATCTTTTATTCTTAAACCACACTTGGAACTTCCAAACGCCCGCCAGATCCACAACTAATTCCCTGAAATACATGTATTTTGAAAACATCAACAAAAGTTGAGCGAGTTCGTGTGTTTGTTTGTGTGTATGAGTAAACCTTTGAAATCATTGTAAGTATGTATATAACTTTGTAAATCCCGGTATGAAAGCAACAAGGAAAAACAAATCATTAATGGTTTGCAAGGCCATTAATATGTGTGACGTGATGTAGGAAGGCTCAAACCAAGCAGACTTTGCACCGGGCTTCCGGCTGTAAGACATAGTCAACCCATGGGCCAAACCCTGGTCCAACATGGGCGGGGCTCGCTACACCCAAATAGATCTATCACTCATGTCCCTCGGTCCTACAACGAGGATTAATGGTCTTAAGCGTCATACCCACCACTCACATGATCTAGCAGTACCCTTCCTTAGCTAACCATAGCAAATAATAACGTTTGTAAACAGTTGTAACATGTACTTCACCCCCGAAGTTATAAAACTGAAAATGATTAAAAGAAAAGGGGGTTACGAAACTCACAGTCTTGCGTCTTCATATCACTGTAACTCAAGCTTCTTCCGGTGTACACGACTACCTACAACGTACTATGATCTATTAGACGAACGGGTCGTGCCTTGACTTAGTATTATTGTCTTTGAGTTACGATTCTTTTGTGTCTTCGATATTATTCCAAGTTATGTAATTATTTGTTAAAATAATTAATATTTTAACTTAAATTATATTTATAAATTTTGGAATAATTGTTAAACGATACATTTTAACTTCATACTTCCCAAGTATTCATACTTGTATTTCCTTCCCAAGGATGGGTGTATTTGTATTTGTATTCTTGTACTTGTATATTTTTGCCATGTATTAGGGTCGTATTCTGATGTGTATTTATACGTATAAGAATACGTATTTTTATTGTATTCATTAGGTATTCTTTTACTTAATTTCGTATTAATCTTTCCGGAATATTATCTTTAATAAAAGTCCACTAATATATATTTCCAAAATATATATTGTAATGAATATTATTTAGAAAAATTATTTATAATTTTTCTTTTGGTAAAAATATTTGTATTCTCTTATAAGTTCCAAAAATTAATATATTTTCAAGTCCAACTTGGAAAATATATATAAACTCATTTTTCTCCAAAAATGACATACTTCATATTTATTTGAGAAAGTATATTTTTCACTCCATAAGTGTTGTATTTCATGTTTGAGTAAGAAAATAATATATTTTCTAAAATTTCCAAGAAAAATATATGTTTATTCTTGCCAAAAATAATATATTCTTCCTTTATCAAAAATATGACATCTTCTTGTAGTAATTGTGATAATCATATTTTCATTTCATTTGTGTCCAAAATATTATTTACCAAAATATACTTTGCGAATAAATTCCGGAATATTTTTGTAATTCTTATTCCATAGTTCGATTTTCACCAATATTTTTGTGTAAATGTGTATATTCATTCTTTGGAATTTTGGTAATATTTTGGATTGTGATTCTTGGTATTTTAATTAGTTATATTATTTTATGTCCTAAAATAATATAACTAATACATAAAATATACAAGTAATCACATACATGGTGTCTTCTAAATATCTATTTCCTAAATACATATTTAGCCACTTTTATTTATGAAAACCAACCTCCAATATTTGTATTTTTGTAACCAAAAATTATGGCAAAGTTTTTGTAACAATTTATGGCTTAAAATACACTTGTAAATACTTGTTTAGAAATATTTTTCGAAGTGTTTAGATTTCTAGAAAATTTTGCCATAGTTTCCCCTAAAAATGGAGGTTTCCATGCTTTCAAGCATATCATTTTCTTTTGTAAAAATCATCACAATCAACAATAAACAACCTTTACTTACCAATTTGCCAAAAACAAGTAATAATCAACCACTTCATGAACTTGAATATTTGTAAAAAATTGTAGGAACTTACTAGTGTTATTAGTAAGCCTTGTTATCCTTTAAAGTGTGACTAGTTCTTTAAAAACTTCATTTTTAAAGATTATAGATGTTTACAACTTCAAATCATATTTTCTAAAAATATTTCTTTATGCATTCTTTTTGTTACATAAGTGTTTCTACACTTGTTTAACCACTAAAAATAAGATTTGTTTATGTAATAACCAAGATTAAATGAAACTTATATTTTTAACTTGGTTTCTTTAGAAATCACCCATGAAATCTTTAGATCTACATGGTTAACAACTTACTTTGATCACTATTTTCTAAGAAAACATTATGTTCTTTCAAGTTCATGATCCTTGTGTGATCTATCATCCTACAATATTTCTTTTTTTTTGGGTAAAGGGTTACCCCGGTGATTCTATTAAAACAAACCGCAATTAAGTACTAGTGAGGATGTGTTCCACACTAGTTCATATACAGGACATGCCCCATATATGTAAAACAAACAAAACAAAACACCTATGACACCCCATAACCTAGCCTACTATACATCAGTAGACAAAACAAAACAAAACCAAAAAATAAACCCTCATCCGCCATCATCAAAAATGAAATTGCCACAAACCGGCAACCCCTTCACACGAACCAATAAGAGTCTATCCATTGGAGAACTTTGTGGAGGAGGTGCCTGCCTTTGCTCTCGAAGATAAAGAATGGGTACTCGAAGTCATAAATTCACTAGTTTCAGTATAGACTTCAACAACCTCCTCCTCATCCGAATCCTGCTTGTCACTAGTCGACTGCGTAGCCTTGTTTTCCACTCGACCCACAGTGATACCTCCTTGATTTCCATCATCGTCCTTGAGAATGTTAAACGGGTTAGACATTGAAACCTGGTTGTTCATCGGACTCCTCAAGGACGATTTTGGTTTAGGCTTGACAACTGGTCTGTAAACTAACTTAGGCTTCTGATTTTTCATATGGAGGCCTTGGTTATTAACTTTCGTCTTCTTGGCACCCACAACCTGAAAATCATCAATATTCTTTTCAGAATCCCCACTTGAAGTTACATGAGGGTTCTTTGGGCACGAGCTATCATCATGACCAAAGACACAGCAAGAGGAGCACCTTAAAGGCTCCCAATCATATTCAATTTTGACCTCCACCATTGAGTGACCATTCCCATCCAAAGATGGGATTGCAACATTAACACTCTTCTTTAACTCGGTCCCCGCCTGAACTTCAATAAGCGCTCTAGCATAGCTGCTTCTTCCCTAAGACTCAGCACACATCGTGGCAGTATACGAATCCAACATCTTAGGGATCCCAATCTTAGAAGCAATCAAGCTAAGACCATCCTCGGTAAATGCCGCTAACGGCACATCATGCAATTTGACCCAGACTGGCACAACTTTAAAATCCTCTTTTTCCATCTTGATAGAGGCCGACCACTCCTTCAAAATAATCGGTACACTTCTGATCATCCAAGGCCCATCCTCTAACATTTGATTCATCCCTTCCTTAGTTTTAAACTTAAAGAAAAAGATCCCGTTTGCATTCATCATTAGCCGTGAAAGACCATATTTAACCCAGTTGTTTTTTGCAAAATAATCGACTACAGGAAATGCCAGACGTTTACCCAGAAAATATCCATACAAAGTGTTAGCATACCTGTCCGTAACTTGTTTAACCGATGACAATGGAATAACAACATCTGCTCCATCAACAGCCTCATTAGATTCCATCGCCCTAAAGTTCACCTTAACATCCGCCTTAGTGTTCTTCACAACTTTAGCAAACGAAATAGGTTCCGCAGCCCCATACGATCCTGTTTTCCTTTGACCAGCCGACGTATTCTCTTGATCCAAACCTGAAGATGGTGTGAATCCCATACTCGGATAATCCCAGAAGTTTACCGATTGTTCTCCATCTAATTTCTCCAATCGGACTGGCATGGCAACCTTGGACAGTTCATCAAAGATGTTCATATGCTTAGGCTCGTCCTGATTTGTAATATTTGTTCCACGTCTAGGCTGAAACGTATTCCCCTCAACATCGATAACCCGATCTGCTATATCCTTGAATGACAGTGGAGGCATCCCACGAAAATCATGAGATTTACCATCAGACTTTATTCGATCTTCCATTCAGACTTACAAACTCTCTTTGTTTGAAACCTGATTTTGAAACCCTAATTCGTGAATTCAGGTTAATCAGCGTTCAACACCTTAAAATTGAAACCCTAATCAGCCGTCAAGCACCTTATTTGAACCTAGGTTATTCAGCCGTCAATCTTGAAACCCTAATGCTACTAAGAATCCTGAATTCAAGCAGAATATAACGAATGGAATCACTCTCTCTAGAAAACCCAAACAAAAAACGAACAAGAATCCCAATTAAAGAAGGCAGCCAAAGAAAAACGCAAATAGGATGAAGAAATTCGTAGCCCTAATGCGTAAAAACGGATCAATTGATGATATTACTGATTTGCGAGCATGAATAGAGAATCAAGAAACCCTAATCACATAAACAATCACCATAACCACCAAGAAATCACGAAATTAGGTCAAGAAAGGAAGGGGGCGCCGTTTTTCTCCATTCCTAGAGAGAGAATGTCTAGGATCTGTAGAAACAAAGCACAACCGTGAAACCCTAACCTCTCTCTCTAGTGCCTGGCGATCGTTCCTACCTCATGAAACCCTAGTTTCTTCACCGTAATTTACTGATTAACAGGTCTGTATTCTACTACGGATTCTGTTAACAGCATTGATCGGTTTATAATTAGGGTTTCTGTTCTTCTTTTCAATCGCCGCCTAGATTAGGGTTTTGTCCGGTTCTGATTGTTGCATTCGTAGTTTTCTGGTGTTCTTGATGCATGTTTTTGCTATTTAATTGATTACTGGAGAGAGTTATTTTGTCTGGAATGGAGGAACGTATAAAAGTTGGGGTTCCTCCTCATGATGATTGCGGCAAACCGAAATACTCCTTTGAGGGTTTGGCAAGCCGTGTTATGGATGTTGACGGATCTACGTGGTTACCGCGTCGGGGAACAGTTCAGATGCCTCTAACTGAACTCGGGAAATCTCTCTTTGTTGATGAATTATCAACGAGCACTGGTTCGGATCAGGGGGAGAAGGTGTGGCCGGCCTCTAGGGTTTCGGATATTGTTGAACCTTGTGAAGGGTCTCAGGTTAAACGATGTGATGAAGGTAAAAGCTCAGCTCCGAAGTCTTATGCGGACTCGGTTTTGCAAGCTAAGCCTGTCAAGGTAAATTTCAGAACTCTTGCTAGCCCTGTTTTGCATGAAGGTTGTGATGTGGTGCTTCCTCGAGACTCTGTTCGGGCTGTTCAGGACAAGTTAGCATATACTCTGTACGGATACTTCTTGGGGGATCGAGTTGCATACCCAGTAGTGGATTATTTTGTGCGGAATAATTGGAAAAAGTTTGGATTGCAAAAATCCATGATGAATGCTAATGGGTTTTTCTTCTTTAAGTTTACTGATGAAGCTGGAATGTTGAATGTGCTTAAGGAGGGTCCTTGGATTATCCGAGCTCAGCCTATTTTTCTTAACATTTGGTCTCCAACTTCAAAACTTGAAAAGAAGGAGGTAAAGAAGTTGCAAGTGTGGGTCAAAATCCATGATGTTCCGATTGCTGCGTATACGGAGGATGGATTGAGTATGATTGCTACGGCTATTGGTGAGCCGAAATTCTTGGACTCTTATACCTCGTCAATGTGTATGGATACGTGGGGAAGGAGTAGTTATGCTCGAGCTCTTTTAGAAATCTCAGCTGATAATGATTTTAAGGATGAGATAGTTATAGCGATTCCAGATCTGGAGGGTGATGGGTTTAGCAAACAGAAAATGTATGTGGAGTATGAATGGAGTCCTCATAGGTGTGCTCACTGTAAAATTTTTGGACATTCAGATGATACATGCCCGAGGCAGACTAGGAGGGCTCCAAAAGAGCCTGCAAAGATTGTGAAACAGCAGGTTGGGAACAATACTCGTCAACAAGTGAAATCGCCTGTTGTAGATAAGGATGGTTTCATGGATGTGGAACGTAAGAGAGTGGCTAGGAAAGCTGGATTTCCTGTTAATAAGCAGAAGCAGCAGTTTGAATATAGGCCGGTTGGATCTAAACCTAATGGGGGGCTCCTTCATTGGTTCCTTCATCTAAGGTTAAAATTCAAAATCGGTTCGGTGTGTTGCTGGATCAGGATCCGACTAGGGGTACAACAAATACCAAGCATCATGACCAGCAGGACTCGGATGATGAGGAGGTTCTTGAAGTTTATAACAAAACTAGTAATTTTATGAGTTCGGGTACATCTCCTTTGCCTTCCAAAGCAGTGGCAAGCTCCTCTTCCACGAAACTCTCCAATGGATAGGATGTCCTTGTTGCGTGCTAAGGGGCTGCTAGCGTGTAGCACCTTCGTATTTGATGATGGAGGTTGATTTTAGTTGTTTTTGGTTTGTTGGGTCTTGTCTACTATATATCTTTGCATGATGTACAGTAGGCTAGGTTTTGTGGTGTATTAGTTTCTCTTGTTTTGATTGGTCTACATATATGGGGCATGTCCTGTATATGAACTAGTGTGGAACTCATCCTCACTACTTGTACTTATTTGGGTTTGTTTTTAATAGAATCACCGGGGTAACCCTTTACCCAAAAAAAAAAAGAATGTCTAGGATCTGTTATTTTTTATCCTACAATATTTCTACTTTCTCATCTTGCTAGATTATGTTTTTAATCATGATCTAGCAAGATCACATGATGATCTACATCATATGCATGAACAAACAACAATCAACAAGCAAAACAACATAATAACCACTTAGTTTTTTCATAACCATGCTTATGTTCAAGTTTACATATTGTGATCTTTAGTGTTCTTCAAGATTATGGTTATGTTTCTTCTTTTAACCACTTAAAATAGAAGTAAACTAGCAAGATCAAGATTCTTACCACTAGCACAAGGCTAGGGATGATCAAGAGAAGTTATGAGATGGATAAAAGCAAATGAAAGATGTCCCTCCACTTCCACAAGCTCCTAGCTTCTTTGTATGGTCTCTAACACCTTTGTAAGTGTGTGAAATGAATGGAAGTGAAGTGATGGTTGTGGTAGGGTGGTGGTGGTCTTCGACCGAGAGCACAAGGGAGGGGAGGGAGGAAGTGTGAGTTTTTTGTGAGAATGAGAGTTATGAGGTTATGTTCTAGGGTATTATCTTATAAACCAATATCAAGACTTCATCCATTGTGTAATATGTTTAGGAAAGCAATTACAAGATCCAATATAATAATAAAACAAATCAATATGGTGGGCCATATGTTGGCCGATCCATTGGTGGGTGGGGGGGGGGGGGGGTAGTAGCATAGCTTTTAACTAAACTAGTTACATTAAGGTTAAAAATCAAGTGTTAGTTAGTTATATTAGTTACTAGATATTTATAGGGTGTTATGATGTTCAGGAACCATAACTTGCTTGGTAATGTTAAAACAGTGCTTCTAGTGTAAATTTGATGTTTCGGGTAGTGTCCGGTTGTTCGGTTGGTTACTGGTTTGTTAAGGTGCTAAACTTGCAGTTTAGTGTGCTTTATGTACCCTTTTGTGACACTTTTGATTCCCGACACTTAGGAAAGCATTCAGGACCATTTAGTCATATTTCTGCATAATATTAGATTGTTAAAATGTTGATTTTTGCTGAATTTTGCTGAATTCAGCACTTTGGGTAAGTTTTAGGCACTTTCCGACACTTAAACTATCACTAGAAAGGCAGTTTTGTAATCCTTACTTTCCTACACACTATACTAGTGCAATACTTGGTTTCTGGCTCATTCAGTGTCTCAATGCACTGTCTATCTATGTGCTGAGTTCTGTCAGCATTTTCTTGATTTATCAGATAACTGTGCTAACTGTACTTAATGCATCATTTGAGGCAATAAAGCTTTCATGCAATATTGGTATGGCATTAAACAATGTATGATGCACATGTATGTATATGGCAGTAATCAGAAAGCAGTTAATTGTAATTCAACACAGTCATTAAGCACTAATCATGGTTAATTAATTGTACGGATACCTGAATTTTTGACAGTTGTCACAGTTTCAAGCGTCAAAGATAACAAGGGAAAAATACAAAAGTCTAATTGTTTACTGTTGCATTGTCATTTGCGTTTGCCTCGTTTATGTTAAACACTCGTCCACGCGCTAAATTTGCGTTAACAAGTCTTGGGCAATTGTTCCGGTAGTGAGTAAGATCACGACAGTTATAGCACGATCCAGGTGGAAAGCGAGCTTGAGCAGGGTTGACTTGAGGTTGGTTTGGACCACCTTGGTTTGGGTTAAACCGACAAGCATTTGCCAGGTGACCGAGTCGCCCACATGATGCACACAGACGACACTGTAGGTGAGTTAGGTGGTGTGCATTACATTTGTTACATATCGGTGTAGTACTGGCATAAGGTTTCCTTGCAGGAGGTTGAGCTGGTTGGTTGAGAGTGTTTTGGTTGGGTTGAGCAACAATCGCACAGTTTTGTGAAGCCTTACGCTTCTTAGAAGGTTCGGTTTTGTTTTCCTTGTTTTCCTCTTGAGTATTAGCTGCTTGTTTCTTGTCGCCTTTTCGGAAAAGTTTATCCTTTTTGATCTGAGATTCAGTCAGGGTAGCAGATAGTTCAATGGCCTCTCTGACGGGTAGTAGGGTTGCTACCAGTAACGATGTCCTAAACTTGGTCAGGGAGGCCATCAATGTACTTTTCGATCGCCTTATCCAAAGGCGTAACCATAGTTGGACACAACAAGCTCAATTCTTCATACCGGTCAGTATAAGCACGGTGTTCGCCGCTGTCTTGTTTAAGATCATCAAATTCCCTTTCCAATGCCCTGAGTTCATGACGGGGACAAAACTCCTTCATCATTAGAGCTCGAAGCTCTTCCCAGGTTTGTGCCATTGCCACGTCGGCACCCCTATGTGACACCTGTGCCTCCATGGCCATCAAACAAATACCAAACCAATGAAATATTGTATTTCATACTTGGGAATTGTATAAATATGTACATCATTTGCACATATCAATTCTTGTTAGATTTTGAGCTCTAAATCGCTTTCTGGAAAGTTATACGCGCACTGATGCGTAAACGTAATCAGTTTAACGCAACAAACACTCTGGAACAGTGACATGGGCTTAACATACCTTAAATAACCTTTACATAACTTAGAAATAAGTTTTGGATGGTTTGGTGTGTCGAAATCAAGTTTATTCGCTTACAGGGACTAATTTCGACAAACTGTGAAAGTATGCCGATTCGTACTTTAACGAACATTCCGGAACTTGATCATAAGTTAAACATACCCTAAATATCATTTACATAGCTTAGAAATAGGCTTTGAGGGGTTCGGTATGCTAAAATAAACTTATTTGATCAATAGAGACTAAAAGCGTCGAAAGTGCATAAGTTTGCATTTTCGCGCATATCTTACGTCCTGGATATATTCGGACATCCAAAAATTTATGAAATCATTAAAATATTTTATTTTAGTGATTGGCATGATAAAATTCCATTCGTCGCGTAATTTGGATCGTTTTTGCGTTCATTACGATTTCCGTCGTAATTAACCGAACAACGCAACCGTACGACCAAACGAACCCACATCCGAGATGTTTTCGAGCATATTTTAAGTTCCCTATTCTTTATCTTTATTTTAGAGCCTTGAAATGGGGTTAACGGGGCTTAAAAGTGCAAAAAAAATCAAGTTTTACAAGTGCAGGGACCATTTTTGAAATTTCTGGCAGATACAATGAACTTGGTCCATTTTTGAGATTTTGATGGTTTTAACCCATGGTTTTGCACCCTATGGGCTGGTATTTAATGGTTTTTATAATACTATGGACTCATATTAGGGCTCCCATGGTTTTAGAAAACAATGGGTGCAAGTGTACGGCCTAGATCAAAGCTCGGGTTTCAAGAAACGATCTTAACGGTTCTATGAAATCTATAAATACCCCGACCCACTTCACTCTCAAACTCACACCTTTGATCTAAATTTGTTCTCTAAGTTGATGTGTCGTAGTTTCGGCCAAAATGCGTATTCTTACGTATTTTGTAACCAAACTACTCTTGGGTATCAAAACCGTTTGTTTTGATACCAAACCTGTTTTCTAACCTCGTTAAACATGTTTTAACATGTTTAAGTCGTCACTTTTAGATTTGTGCTTATATAGGGTCGTAAGTGTAGGATCGTTTTCTCGACCAGATGAGTCGTTCAGAAGAGTTTTTGTCCAATACGAAAGGCGAAAACAGATGTATCGGAGTAGAAACAGATTACAATTCACTTTAAATGTATTTTTGATTGATTTGACGAAGTTTACAATCAGACGACACTTCGACAGCACCTCGTTACCGGAATCTAATTTCGTTACAAATGAACTAGACATCATGGGTATTTATAGATGACTAATTTCGCATGAACTGCCAAACGAAATTACCTTTTCACACGAAATCAGATTTCGTGCGAAATTACTAAGTAATTTCGTGCGGAATTACTCAGTGGTAATTTCGTGCAAAATTAACCTTTTGCCATGTTTTCTCGTTTTGCGTGCCCTGATCTAACATATACAATACAAGACTCGATACAAGACGAAGTCGACAGACGTATGAACCAACAGACTCCCCCTCGGATGTTGACGAGTCTTCAGTACTATTCTTCAGCATGTCAAGTCTTCTGCCTTTATCAGTCTTTGGGCTCTTTCATTAAATAACCTCTTCCTTGAATGTTGATTTAACATTTTCTTGACAAATCCTAGAATCAAATTTCTGGCTCTATCTTTTTTCTATCTCCAGAATCTCGATCTGGCTCTTGTCTCACTCTAATTCTCTTGATCAGATCTCTTGATTCCTTAAGTTCATCAGCATCATCAGCTTGCAAGAACTTTCAGGATCTGACTTTAGCTCTACAATCTTCAAACTCCCCTTTGTTAACAGACTCCCCCTCAACTTGTACTCGGGATCGTAGTCTGACTTTTATAGATTCAAGATCGTGATCTGGCTTCCATCTTGCTCAGGATCGAAACCTGGCTCTCTTTGCTCATAAACTTCTCAGGAATCAAAACCTGGCTTACCTGCACATTCTCTACCTCACAATAAATTTCACAAATTTTAACATTTTACAAATTTATTCATTGTTCACCACTTGTAGAAGCACATTTGTACTGATTTTGACATAAAAATCTTTGATGACCACTTGTAAACATATCATTTAAATGTTTCAGAACAATTTTATTTCAACAGACTCCCCCTTACTGAAAAAACTTTTCAAACACACTCTCCCAAACCTGTTCGTCATGTTCAGCACTCGGAATTTTGAAAATCAGCTTTTCAACATCAGTTGTCGAAAATCTTTTTGAATTTTTCGAAAGTTTATGCTAAAACACACTGAAAATCTTTTTGGGTTTTCAAATGGAATGAAATGCATTAAAATGAAATATTTACAAGCAATATTTTTGTGAGTTTGTGTAAGAGGATCATATCAGTTTTTGAGACAAATCACCAACACCGTTAAGCTTTAACCATTTTAAGTTCTAAACAATTCACTTAGATTGTCAGTATACTGGTCCTCTTAAATTTCCACACAAAGTTCAACTGTTTCGACTTTCGAGATACGAGATTAATGTCTTAAGCACTTAAACTTATTCGCGTGTACCACCACTTGAATATACTCCTGTATCCAGATCCCAATATTCAGTCTTACAGGTGAGTATACCTAGATGATATCTGTAAAGGGTTAAATGTGAAACCGTGAGAGCTCAGGTCAGAACTTTCGTTCAGCAAAGAGATGACGGCTCAACTTTTGGTGTGTTCCCTTTAGAGAATCTTTTCTTCAACAGCACATGATTAGCATTTTTCAATGTTTCATCATTTTTTGTACTGAGGGCGATGCTATATTTCAAGCAATTGCAAAGTATATACGGGGACTAGGCCATTGCTTCCGCAAAATCAGAAGTCCCGGGATAATACCCCAGATATCACTGAGTATAAAGACCTAGTATCTCAGAAAGAGGGACCTTTCAAACAAGATTTTGGGGGTTACCCATATATTCGAGAAATGTTCCCCACGATATAAGTAAGTTTGAAATTTATGTTTATATCTCAAAAACAATTTACTGAATGTGCAAAAACCTACTGGCACATCCACAGTGAGATCGTTTATCACATTACTCTTTCCAATTCTTTAGCATGTTGTGATAGTCCACTGATGTACTATCATTTCCTCTTTTATACAACAAAACTCTTTTTACATTTTATCATGTTTTTGAATTTTTCAAATTTTCGAAATGTTTTTTTTTTGGATTTTCTGAAATTTCTTACTCTCCCTAAAATTCAAAATCGTTAAAAGAAATTTGAAAACAAACTGAGCTCTTGACCCATTTTGTAAAAACAACTTTGAAAAACAAACTGTACAAGTAAAATGACAACTTGATGAGAATCGCTTCAATTCTCCATCCACTTGGCGTAAACAATCAGAACTCCCCTCTTCGGTTTCCTTGAGTATGAAGGAATTTCAAGCGTGTGTTGATGAAATCGAGATGGTTGACTTAAATCGCTCTGGTATCCATTTCACTTGGAATCAGAAGCCCAAGAAGGGGATCAGGTTGATGAAAATAATAGATAGAGTTATGGGTAATTCTCAGTTCATAGCCAGGTTTCCGAGTGCGGTTGCGGTGTTTTATCCTGCTCGGTTATCGGATCATAGCCCATGTGTTCTCAAGATCCCGGAAGCTGAAAAATTAAAGCATCGGTCTTTCAAATTTGCTAATTTTCTGGTGCATAAACCTGAATTCATGCCGATTGTGAAGAAGGTTTGGGGTATGAATATTGATGGTGTGTATCAGTTTTCGGTTGTGAAGAAACTTCGGCATCTTAAATCTCCTTTACGAGTTTTGCTTTTTCAGCAAGGTAACTTGCATAAAAAAGTTCAAGACTTGAGAGACAAACTTGATATGATCTAGCGTGATATTGATAACAACCCTTCTAGTCAGACGCTTCGTGATGAGGAAGCTACTATTCGTTGTGATTTTCAGGCGGCGTTACTAGATGAAGAGCGTTTTTTAAAGCAAAAGTCTAAAGTGGACTGGTTAGCGGCTGGAGATATGAACACGGCTTACTTTCATTCGTCGCTTAAAAACAGAACTCACTATAGTCGTATTGATGTAATTCGAGATGTTAGAGGGAATGTGTTTTCGGATGATATGGTTCAGAAAGCGTTTGTTGAACATTATGAGAATTTTTTAGGATGCCCGAGTGATACGTCGATTAATCCGAGTCCTGATTTGTTTACTAAAACGTTAGATATGGATGTTGCGGCTCATATGGTTCGGCCGGTCACCCCTGAAGAGGTTAAGAAGGCGATGTTTTCGATTGGATCGGATAAGGCTCCAGGTCCAGATGGTTTTACAGCAGGATTCTTTAAAAATGCTTGGCCTGTTGTTGGTAATGATGTCTCCAAAGCGATTATTGATTTTTTTGCTACAGGGAAGCTCCTTAGGGAATTGAACCATACATGTTCTTATTCCTAAGATTCCATCCCCGTCTGTAGTTACGGACTACCGTCCAATCGCTTGTTGCAATGTTTTATACAAATGCATTAGTAAGATTGTTGCTGAAAGAATGAAGGTGGCGCTTAATGATATTGTTAGTATCAACCAATCAGCGTTCGTACCAGGTAGAAAAATCTCTGATAACATTTTCTTAACGCAAGAGTTGATGCACAATTATCATAGAAATATTGGTCCTCCTAAATGTGCATTTAAAGTTGATATTCAGAAGGCCTACGACACTGTTGATTGGACCTTTCTAAGGAATATTTTGGTGGGGTTCGGGTTTCATTCTAGCATGGTTCACTGGATCATGGTTTGTTTTTCTACGACCACATATTCAGTGTGTATTAATGGTGACATTCATGGTTTCTTCAAGGGTAACAGGGGGCTTCGACAGGGAGACCTATATCTTCGTATCTTTTCACTCTTGTGATGGAGATTCTTACGGCTATCTTACAACAAGCGGTAAGGATTGATTCGTCTTTTAAATTCCAAAACAAGTGTGAGCGCCAACAGATTATTAATCTCTGTTTTGCGGATGATTTGTTTATTTTTGCTCGAGGTGAGATTGCATCGGCCAGGTTCATCATGAAATCTCTCAATTCTTTTTCTAAGATGTCGGGTTTGTTGCCTAATGTTCAGAAAAGTACAGTATATTTCTCTAATGTGCCATCGTTTGTTAAAACAGCTATTTTGAACATTATGCCGTTTATGGAGGGTACTTTGCCAGTGAGATATTTGGGTGTGCCTCTTATATCTTCTCGCTTACTTTATAAAGATTGTTATGTGTTGGTAGAGAAGCTCGAAAAACGTATCATGCATTGGAGGAATAAGTTGCTATCTTTTGCAGGCAGGTTGCAACTTATTATTTCGGTCTTGTCCTCGATGCATATCTACTGGTCTTCTGTCTTTATTTTGCCTTCTCGGGTGATTCTTAATTTGGGGATGCTAATGAGGAATTTCTTATGGTCTCATGATAGTGCTTTTCAGAAAGGTCGGGCTAAGGTTTCTTGGAAAGCAGTCTGTGTTCCTAAATATGAGGGTGGGTTAGGGATTCGACGTATTGGTGATGTGAACAAAGCCCTTATGTCAGCGCATATCTGGAGTATTATTTCTAGGCGAGACTCTTTGTGGGTTAAGTGGGTTCATTCTTACAGGTTAAAAGGTAAAAGTTTCTGGGCTAGTAAAACGCCGTCTTCTTGTTGCTGGTCGTGGAGGAAGATTCTTCAGGTTCGCCCGTTCATGAGGAGTTTTGTTTGGTCCGAAATTGGGAATGGGTTAAATACTTCAGCTTGGTTTGATACGTGGAATGTCTTAGGGCCGATGATACAGTTTCTATCGCCGAGAGTTATTGCAAATGCAGGTTTCAATATAGAGTCAAAAGTTTCTGATATTTATTCGGAGTCTTCGTGGAGCTGGCCTAATGCTTGGAGGGATCTTTTCCCTGTTCTTATACAGCTCGATCATTTGTCTATTGATCCGAATAAAGCTGATAAACTGTTGTGGCGCCAAGGGGATCATCTACATGATTTTTCTACGGCTCGAGCATGGGATTCTTTTAGACATCGAGAAGTGGAGGTAGAGTGGTGTAGTATTGTTTGGTTCACTCAATGCATCCCTCGTCATGCTTTTTTAATGTGGCTTATTATGAGGCGTAAATTGCTTACTCAGGATAAGATTTTGAGTTGGGATATCTCGCGTAGAAAGAATATGAACATGATGTACTGTTTATTATGTTATGCTAACCATGATTCTCATAGTCATCTGTTTTTCGAGTGTAAGTTCTCGGAGCAAGTTTGGCATAAGGTTAGGCATAAAGTGGGTATGGAGTCGGTTCAATCGAAGTGGGAAGATATTGCCAAATGGCTTCTACTTCGGTCCAAGTCAAAATCGGCGGCTAATTATGTTGCAAGGTTGTTGGTGGCGGCTACGGCTTATTTCATATGGCATGAGCGTAATGCTAGATTATTTAAGAATGAGTTGCGTCCTCCGGAATCTATTGTAGACACTATTATCCAACAGGTGCGTTACAAATTGATGGGAGCGAAGCTGAAGAATTGTGACAATGTGCAAAGGCTTCTAGGGGATTGGGGGATTAATGGCGCTGATCTTCATGAAGACGGTGGCTGATTGAGTAGTTTTGATTTTATGTTCTAGAGACTAGTCTAGTTGTTTTTTTCCGTTTGGTGGTGTTTCTTTGTTTTTATAGTTGTTTTACTTTCATGGGGCATGTCCTGTGATTGAACTAGTGTAGACTATCTGCACTACTTGTGTTTTTTGGATGTGAATATATAGAATCACCGGGGTAACCCTTTACCTAAAAAAAAAAACAATCAGAACTCCCCCTTTTCAACAAACTATTTTCCCTATAAGATTTCAAAACACTTAAGTTTGTTTTAATCAAAATGGTTTTTCCGAAAAATAAGTTTTGTTAAAAACCACTTGCAGGTTCGGGGTTCATCATCTTGTTCTTTCAACCACTTGAAACAAATAACAATTTTAGGTTCAATCACCAATAATCACATGTAGAAAATCAGATACAAATTAATGTCCCTGATTTACCACTTGTAGGTGAAACCAACCATTACTAGAAGGTCTCTCACAAACATACCACTTGTAAGTCAAATCAAACACCACTCGTAGGTCGAAATACCACAGTTACCAACCTGTGAATTTCTAAAAAAAATGTCGATTCCTACTCCACACTTACCAACCTGGGAGTTCCGGCAAGTCAGGTTTTTCAGTTAAAGAGATTCTCCCAAGCCTGACAGACCTTGGGAGATTCCGAGTCATCAACACTCGGTTTCTTACCTTTCCTCTTCTTCTCATAGTATTCCTTTACTCCTTTTACTTTTCTATCAACCATTTTTTCCAAAAATATGTTTCACTTTTGAATTAAAAGCTTTTTCCACATCAAATTCTTTCTTTTCAGAGAAAAATTGATTTGAAATTTCGACTTTACCAACATTTGATTTCAAATTTTCAATTTTTGACAAATTCTCATCATTCTTCAATTCAACTTGTGACTCCTCTGATTTCGACGAATCAGAATCATAGCCAGAACCTTCCTTTGTTTTCTTAACAATCCACCTTTGATTGCTAAGATTCCCCTTTTCGTGTAAAACCGGTTTGAACTCTCACCAACTTCAAAAGTAGAATTTTTAAACATTTTGTTTTTATCAGTTGATGATTCACTATCAATAACCTTTTCTTTGAGTTTGAGTTTATCAAAAACTCCCTGTTTTGTGTTGGTTGCCTTTGGAAAATTCACTGAAATGTGACCAATATTGTTGCATTGAAAACAAATCCTCGTCTCCTTCTTCATCTGAGCAGCTTCCTTCTTGCTTCTTCGCAAGGAATTCTCTGTTTGATTGTTTCCAGAATGGGCTATTCTGTTCTTCTTCAGCACTTATCACTGAAACAAATTTTGTTTTTGTATTAGAAATTTTCTCATTTTTATTATTTTCTGGTGGAATAAAACCTAGACCTTTCTTTTTGAAATTACCGTTATGGTTTGGTTTCTTTTGAAAACCAGAACCAGAACCGTAACCTTTTTTCTTATTTAACCTTTGTTGAACTCTTGAAGTGTATTTTTTAGGTTTTTCAGAAAGATTTACATCTTTTATTTCAGAAATATTAATTTCTGTTAATTTGAAAACCTTGTTAATCATTTCAGATTTAACACTTCTTATTGGAAATTCCTCATCAGAATATAATTTGTCAGAATCACTCAAAGTATATGCCACTTTGAATGTTTCATCATTCAAATTAGATTTTGATAATAGGAATTCTTTATTGTAAACCCTTTTTTCCTTTTTGTCAACTGGACTTGAAATATCTGACTCAGATTTTGAATCCTCTGTGTCATCTTTATCTAACACATAATCCACCACTTTCTTCATCAATTGAGATTGTTGATCAGTGTCAGATGCAGTGAAAGTAACATCAATGTTTTCTGGCAGATTAACTGATGGTTCAGACTCCCACACTAAGTTAGTTGCCTTTTTGACTCTTTCAGAATTTGGATTTCTTGGCGAATATCCATTTTCAAGTGGAGGTGGACACTTGTTATTACTAACACTTTGTCTCTTACCAGAAACTTTCACTTTAGTAACTTCTTTTGTTTCACAAGTCTTTTCTTCAGTCACTTCCTCTTCAAATGCCTTCATGCCTTCTACAGTTGGATAAATCCTGTCAATGACATACGAAGTACATGAGTAACTTTTTAACGTGCTATTAACTCTTTCAGTTTCAATTCTTTGGGTTTCCAGTTTCTGTTCAAGAACAGCACACTTTTCAATGTAATTGTTCACAATTTTCTGCTTTGTCATGAAAGCTCCTTGAAGTGTTTTCATGGTTGTTGCTTGTTCTTCACTGGATTCATTGTATTGATTCATGGCTTTGTTCAGAACATCATAGGATTCTTTTAATCTGTTCAAGTTATGAATCAATATGCTGTTTTGCTTCTTCACAGCTTCACAATTCTCACATTTCACTAGAATATTTCTTGCATCAACTTCTGCTTCGACTTTGAAACCTGGAACTACTTTCACTTTTCGTTTTATCACAGGTACTTCTTCATCATCACTGCTAACAGGTTCTTTAACTTTCTTCTTTTTCATCCGAACTTTTTCATCCTCACTGCAACGAAAACAAGTAACTTTAGATTTATCAAAACCTAAAGTAGAAACATTTGCATCACGGAAATCATCTCTTCCCGTAATTTGTTTGAATTTCTCAGCTCTTCTCAAAACACTTGCTAAACACCACTTTATATCCATCAATTCCATCTCCTCAGCATCAATCTGATCGTAATCCTCTTTTGTCAACATTGGATTCCCGATCCTACCTGCTACTAAGCTCCCATATGATTCTAACACAGTCCCTAACAAAGACATGTGACTTTTTGCAACTTCTTCTGAGTAATCTTGATCATTCTCAAGATTCAATACAATGTTGCATTGTAATTTCTTGCCATTCTTTGTTGTTGACAAGTTTGGATCAAATGATGGATATGACAAAAAACTTGTTTTGCTGTTTGACCCTTTAGATGACCCTCCAGATGAACTCATAGCATTGAATGCAGTCTCAACTTTTGGTGACATGTTTGTTTTATAACTGAGACCACCTTTGTAGTAAAGACCAATGTCTTGTTCACCATCAAAATCTTTCATTCTTGAGATCTTCCGTTGCTCCATCTCTTGAGCTTCAATCTTTTCAATAAACTTGCTCAGGGTCAAAGTACTAAAACCTTTCTTGTTTCTTAGCATCATGAGATATGTGCCCCAAGTCTCATGTGGCAATGCATCAGCCAACTTTTCAATCAGTTCTTCATTTTCTTTTGTAATGCTCAATCTCTTCATGTTCATTAGCAAATTGCAGTATCTTTCTATGATCTGTTTAGTGCTTTCATTTTTCAATCCACGAAATAGATCAAATTCTTTTTTCAGAAGTGATTTTTTGTTCTTAATCATCTCTTGACTCCCAACAAACTTTGATCTCAATGCTTTCCAAATAGAGTATGCACTCCCATTGTGTAGCAATAAAACCAAGATCTCTTCTTTAACAGCTTGTTGTAGTAGACTTAGCATCATCTTTTCATTTTTGTATTTCTTTCTATCATCAACACTTAGGTCTTTGATGGCAATCTCCTCTTCATCGTCATTTAACGGTCTAACATATTTTGTTTCAATACATTCTCAAGCATCCAAATAATTTGCTTGAACCCAGTTTTCAAAACGTCCTTCCCAACCTTTATACTCTTCAATGTTCATGAGCTTAGGCCGTTTTTGCATGGTTCCCGTTTCGTATTCCAACATTGCTTGCTGAGTAACAGTCATTGGAGTAGCAAACGCGTTATAAAATTCCTCTTCCATGATTCGGTTTCAAAAATTTCTCAAAACTTGTTCTTCAAACGAAAATACTTTCAAACGAAATATCCTTTGATGCGAAATTAACCTGTTCAAACAAAATTAGTCTGCAAGACACACTTCAAACGAAATTAGTTCAAGCGAAATAAAAATTTCGTACGAAATTCCAACTATTCAAACGAAATAGTTAATTTCGAGCGAAATTATCAAACGAAATTGCAACTTGAAACGAAATTACTAATTTCGTGTGGACCTCCCAAACGAAATTATGATATGATGCGAAATAAGGTAATTTCGTGCGAAATTAAGTCCTAATTTCGTGCGAAATTATGATGATGTCATCATCTCCGATTCCAGTTTCAAGCAAAATTACAGATTTTATCAAATTTAGATTGAGTTTAGGTCCAATTCTTTCAAGGATTAGTTAAAACACTGTTTCGCTTATGATATATGAAATTCAAGTCATTTTAACCGTGAAAAGTTGTTCAATTTAGAAAAGAAGGTGTAGAAAACAGAAATTGCAACTGAATTGGTAAGAACTCTTCCTCCTGAGCTCTGATACCACTTGTAGGATCGTTTTCTCGAACAGATGAGTCGTTCAGAAGAGTTTTTGTCCAATACGAAAGGCGGAAACAGACGTATCGGAGTAGAAACAGATTGCAATTCACTTTAAATGTCTTTTTGATTGATTTGACGAAGTTTACAATCAGACGACACTTCGGCAGCACCTCGTTACCGGAATCTAATTTCGTTACAAATGAACCAGACATCATGGGTATTTATAGATGACTAATTTCGCATGAACTGCCAAACAAAGGCAAATTACCTTTTCACACGAAGGGGCTGTTTGGCTAAGCTTTTCAAACTTACTTATTTGCTTATTTGCTTTCTGAAAAGCAAATAAGCAAGTTTGAAAATCTCCATTTTAAAGCTTTTCAAAACAACTTATTTACTTATTTGCTTTTCAGAAAAGCAAATAAGCAAGTCTAGTGGTCGTGTTAGTTGGATTGGTGTTTTTCTGGTTTTTCTTGGTGTACAGTCATGGGGCATGTCTCATGATTGAACTAGTGTAGACTCTCTACGCTACTTGTTTTATTTGGTTGTGAATATATAGAATCACCGGGGTAACCCTTTACCCAAAAAAAAAAGCTCAGCCAAACAGCCCCGAAATCAGATTTCTTGCGAAATTACTTTCGCGGAATTACTCAGTGGTAATTTCGTGCGAAATTAACCTTTTGCCATGTTTTCTCGTTTTGTGTGCCCTGATCTAACATATACAATACAAGACTCGATACAAGACGAAGTCGACAGGCGTATGCACCAACAGTAAGGTAAGCGATCTAAACAATCGCTTATACTTTCGAACCCGACCCATTTGGTCGATCATTAGGATCCGACCAAACACATTAGGTGACTATAGTTGCATAGGGAATAACCTTCCGAGGTTATACCTTATGGTCACTTCGTTTAAGTAGTTGTATGATAGGTAGTTTATATGCCTTAGGTAAATGACCAAAATGCCCTTTTTGCGCCAAAATTCATTTTAAGCATATGTAACATAATTTTTGACATCTAAACTGATTAGGCAACATTATTAGACATGTTAAGGCATATATTACTTGTCATAGGACTAGTTAGGCGGTCCGAATGCGTTTTACGCGAACGACGCGTTAAAGTAGCGTAAGCTACCTAAACGAGTCGTAATGGGTCGTAAGCACTTAGGTTAGGTTTCATTTTAGTATGTAGGGTTTATTAAACCATATCATATGAGTTCCACTACTCATTTGGTTTACAAAACCTCATACTATCCGATCTTCCGAGTTAGGTCCGGATATTAATGTAGTTACCTATATTAGGTACCGTTTGATTTCCGTGATCCTTCTAGCTTTGCTTGGTTGTTGTTCAAGACTTCTAAGCACCCTCAAGTGAGTACATAGACCCCTCTTTTACTATTTTTCAAATGTTTTGGGGTGAAACACATGTGCCTACTTGTTACTTTCATGCTTTCCATGTTTTCATATCATATGCTTGCTATGTTCATTAGTACACTTATAGTACATGATTTCATTATGTTTTTGCTATGTATGACCATTTAGTGCATACTTAGTACATTTGATTTACATTACATTTCACGCTATGTATGTCCATTTAGTGCATACCTAGTGCATTGTTTTACATTACCTTTTTCATGCTATGTATGTTCATCATACTTAGTACATTTGTTTTACATCACATGCTATGTATGTTCATCATACTTGGTACATTTGTTTTACATCACATGCTATGTATGTCCATTTGTTGCATACTTAGTACATTTACATTTCATCACATGCTTACATTTTGGTATGACATTTGGTTTGTTTAAATGGGACCATATACATTCATTAACATTGATCACGCCGTTCGTTAGTAGGTAGTTGTGACAACTCGAACTTTCAAGGTCAGTATCACCTTCGTCACATGATCCTATTTCTTGGTATTCTCTTTCATATTCCTTACGACGATAAAAATTAGGAAACACTTGCAACTAATTGCTAAAGATATATGTGTTCGAGTAAACTAATTGCTAAATGTATATGTGTTCGAGTAAATGTGTATGAGTGTGTGTATTGGGCCCGAACCTTGTGTGCGTATAGGATTGGGCCACACCCCAAGCTATTGAAGCCAATATGTTTTGCCAATATGTTGCGTATATTATTGGGCCCCTTGATCATTATTATTGGCTGTTTTGTCAATATGTTTTGGAAGCCCATCTACTTGGGCTTAAGCCCATACTCACAGCCAGAAAGGGGACCGCCCCTAACCATTGGCATATATGGTACGTATCATATTATTGTTATCACAAAACTCAAACAAACCCTACCCCCACCCCCTCTATTTGTTGTGCGACAGTAGAAGTCCCCCCTCGAAGCATTATCTCAGTCGATCGAGCCTAGTGGGTTAGTGATTTCTTTCGTATGTTAATTCTTGTTAATGATCTTGTTTATGTATGAGTTTAAGTAACAAAGGTGTGTACGTATGTTACATGATGATTATGTTATGTGATTAAGGGTAGCGATTAGATTGTACATGGTTTATATGTGAAATAGGTTCATGAGGTAGGGTTGCATCTATGTGTTATATTGAATATGAAAAGCTGATTGTAGGAATGTTTAATGAATTATGGCAGATTAATGATGATGCGGATTGTTATGTTGTTGCATAGTTATTAAAGCTTGATGCATGATTAATAGACTCAAATTGAAAGTGAAATCATTACTTGTAAAATCATTCTGATCCCTTGCATGTGAGATGTTTGAAAGTGAAGTCAATTGGATAAGGATCACTTAATTATTGCCAGCCATTGTGTTTGTGATTGCATGCGATTGTTAGTAAACATGTGACCATTATATGTGCCTTTAGATTAAATATAGTAGGCAATTGCTTAATTTAATCTAAAGGAGTGGATGCTAGTCAATGATGGTGGCCTACTGGTAATCGTCTAAATACTAATAATAAACATATGAATCGATGATGATGGTATGAATGCCTTAAATTGATCCAATGTGGAACATGAAAACATTGGTGGTGATTATTTATGATTTTATTAGAAATAGGAATTCTCATGGATCAAAAGAAGTAACTGTTTGATCTCTTAAATGTTATGTTAAGCATGATTAGTATTAAATTATAAAGGCTTGCACATGACAAACTAAATTGATCCGATCCGATTGATTAGTTATAACATTAATGTTTAAAGGTTCGATAGCATGATGTTCTATTTGATCCGAGTTATGTGTAGAACATGTTATTTTGCTTCTATTATTGGCTCGAGGGCAATTAGGGTTCATACAAATAATCTTAGTGATTGACTTGGTTTGATCTATGTGGGGTGTTGTTAATTGCCGTTAATGATTTGATATTTATTAGGGTCCATATAAAGATAAACTGTTTGATTGTGCCATTAGGAAATACGAACTTGTGACGTGTGTGTGTGTGTTTATGGATCGTACACCTGCTGTGATAGTAGTAATGATATGTGATATACTTGTTTGCTACTTGTGTAATACGTGATAACCTACATGGTGCAATGTGAATATAAACTGATCGTTGTTGGTACACAATGGTAGGACATGTTTGATCGACTATTAAGCAAGTAACTAACCTTACCGAGCAAACCGAGGTGAGTTCACACTTTCTACAAGGCATGGGATTCCCAAGGGTTGGGAATGGCTTAAAGAACTAAAACGGAAACTACATATTCTCCTTGGGTAGGATATGTACGGCCATCCTCCATGGGTAGGATGCCAAGATTAAACCTCGCGTATTCTCCTTGGGTAGGATACGTACGTTCGTCCTCCTTGGGTAGGACAACAAGATTAAACATACTAGACCAAAACTCTATCATAAGTCCCTCATTTTATATCGACTTAATCGCCGAGGCCGATGGCGAGCAGGTCATTAGTTAATAGCGCTATTAGGTTTAACAAACCTCACACCGTGCCGGTAGGACAGGCGTGTACTAATGGACTAAGGCAAAAGGGTCAATGATGAAAGACATTGACTTAGGGCACAACTTACTTTCGTTAGTAGTCGATATGGTACGATCTGGTAATTCACATGGGAAGCCCCCACTAATTATTGAGAAGGTTTGGGAAACAGGGTAAACTGGTTAATCATATTTCCAACTATGGGGTAACCCCCACGGCAAGTAAGCCAGCTAAAGACAAACTGTGCTTTTCAGAAACAACTTAAAATGAACACCCAACTGTGAATTCATTCAACTTTGTTGTTGACTCGTTGTTACATGCCTTGCAGGCCTTTAGGTGCTTAACATTGGAACTTGCTGTCTGGGAAGCTGGAGTGGTCATGGGTCGAGTTACAAGGAAATACGATACAAGACTAATGGCTCTTTACATGTGGTTTATAAACACTTAACGAATGATTTATGCTTCCGCTGTAAACTAAGAATTAAAGTAACGTTGTAACCCTTACTGTTAATCAATGAAAGTTTTATTTACATGTAACTATGAGTTCAATGTGATTGATGGCTAAGATCCTGGTATGTCACACGCCTCGCGGGGGTTTTCCGCAAGTGGTATTTTGGGGGTGTGACAGATTGGTATCAGAGCCATTGGTTATAGTGAACTTGGTTTTTAAAGGGGAAAACGTTTTTGTAAAACCAGACTATAACCGAACAGTTCTGAAAACATGAATACGACCATGGCACTCAGCTCCAGATTGCAAGGTTCGTCTCTCGTATACTCATTGTACTGCATAACTATTGAACACTTACATATGATATTGCATGTGATTGCACGTTTAGCACAACAGTATGAATTCATGTATTACTTGCCTGTGTGATGTGACTGATAGGGTGGTAATTCCCTAAACCTTCATGACTTACGCTTCGTGATACTCTTCGTTTGCTACTCGAGTTGGAGGAACCATTTGACATGAGTTAAGGGGAGCTGAGATGGGCATGCAAATCACAATATTATTGTGGGTGCACACATAATAATACTGTGGGGTGCATGTGAATCCCAGTGAGATTTAACAAGTGGAAAAGGGGTTCCGTCCCGTTAATTGAACAACGTGAAACACAACAAACCTATAGGGGTCATAGCAGTAATTGTCCCCTACACAAACTCAAACGTGAACTTTTCATTTATCTCTGAATCCTCACGAACCTCGATGTTAATCGAGTATCACCTGAACACCCATCTGAACGCCTAGCGAACTGTATAGAATGTTAGGTGCTTGCATGAGCATCCCTGAGATGGAGATCTCCACGACAAATGATTGGTCTATACCTCCCTCACCCATCCATGTTTGTTAGAACTTAGCGCGATAACGTCTTAGACTCAGAAGTGCGATCACTTCTGTAACACTCTAGCAACATACCGTGTAATACCCCAGTCGACTTGCAAGAACAATGGACAAGAGGATAAGTGTAGTACTTCACTGACCTCAGTATTAGAACGACCCTGGTTACCAGCAACGAACACCAGCGAATTGGCTTCAATCGAATCCTTAACCCTTGTCAGCAACCCGTGAGAGTCAACTCCCACGAATCGACCAAGGCATAATTGGTGATATTTGACCTTAGTGTAGTATGCGTAATTGTCAGTACAATGAGTAGCGCTTTAGGATGCGGCTCGGGATTTGAAAGATGGACTAGGATGGTGAAGAATCGTAGGGCTCGTTTTGAGCAAAGACATTGGGGTCAGCAGTCGCAATGACAACAAGGTGCTCGTAACCCTAGCTTTCAGTAAGGAAATAAAGGTGCCTACATCTTGGATTGACCGTAGTTAAGTTAAGAGGTCAACGATCAAGGGAACAATGACAGTACTTGGAATTCTTGTAACGAAAACAGCAACATCAGGAATAATGTTCTTGGAAAGGCATTTAGAGTTGGCATGGGCAACGTCAGGACATTAACACCATGGTAGCTAGTATGTGTAGCAATACAATTCGTCTATGTTTCGTTTGACCTGGATGCTCCTAGGAGTTTGAACCTGTTGTGGAACCGACTGATGGCAAGATAACGGAAACCTCATATGATCATCGGGATGCGGACACGACCTTGTGGGACAAGTGTTCGACAACGACCTTCTTCTGTTATTCTTGATAGGTGTACCCTGTGAGGAAACAATTCTACGTAACCCTCTCCTTCGTGGAGGATTGTTATCTGTTCTAACGCGCCGAGTGGCACAACGGTTAGCGTCTTTTCAGCAAGAAAAGCCAGGAGTGTCTACGAAAGGATTGCTGTGACAACTCGTATTTCCAAACCGATCTTTGTACTTTGATGAAACGTATGTGTACGATATGTGATTTTTATGAAGGCGAATGTTTATGTGAACGTTATGTTAATACGTGCTTGTGTTGTTTAAAGGTATGTATGTATGTATGTATGTATGTATGTATGTATATAAACGGCTTAGGCTTGAGCGCACAACACTCACCCGATTGCACAAGCCCTTTTGGGCCACAACTTGTATTCGGACCAATGGGCAGCCCAAGTGAGGGTTCGGCCCACTCCCCCATATCGCATAACACTAAGGGGATAGGGTAAACTTCTCATTGTTGCTAAAACACCTCACACACAAACCCTAGTGCTCTCCTCTCTCTCTCTCTCTCACGAGACCGAAGGCAGCCAAACATCCTCTTCATCGGAGTTTATTCTCTTGTTCGGATCAATTCTTGTCCCTTTTCTATTCGGTTAGTATGTTAACAATTGTTTGATGATTTTATGATGGGTGTTATATATACTCGACATGATTGATGATGTATTGTTATGATTGTTTCGAATCTTATGTGATTAAGCATGGATGAATATAATCGGCTATATATGTATTCGACTCGAATCTTAAGGGTTTGATTTAATATTGATCGATGGTTGTATACTGGTATGATTTATGATGATGTAAAATATTAATCTTAATGTTCTTAAAAATCGGCTCACATGTATAGTACTATAGGTCAACATAGGGTTGTTAGTTAATTGATGTGGTTAATGATTGTTTTTGTTCTCATGTGCATATAATTGTTAAATAAACAGGTAAATTATTATGTGCCTATAGATTAGATGTAACATGCTATGGTGGCCATGTGATGTTATTAGAAAAACAATGATGATATGAAGTCAGTCATGTGCATGTTCTAAAGTCTTTGTGTTGATCGAGATCTTAGTTAGTGTATCAGAATGTTGACTACATGATTAATATGTTTTGTCAGAAGTGGTTGCTTGTTGACTTAAGAAATTGGTGTTAACTTTACTATTAATTCGATGAGGATGATGATGAGTTGTTATGCACTAGAGTTTTTATTAATTAAATAACAAATGGTTGGTTTAGTTTGATGGAAACTGTTAATTGGTTAATTGATAAAATAAAAGGAAACTTGTAATTGTTTGCAAGATAAGAGCTGGATAACTGATTTCCATAATATCCGATTAATAGAACTAGTCGCACAAGACATATTGGTTGTACAAGAGGTTCAATCGCACAAGTCTTGTCAGCCGCACATGTTTTGTCTGTTGCACAAGATATATCCAGTCGCACAAGGGTACCTGAGTCACACAAGATTGTTTGTTGTTTGTTGTTAATGGGCCGTAGGTTTATATGTATTGGGCTGGGTAATAGAGCTGGATCGCACAAGTTATATTGTTTATTTAACTATTGGGCCGGGTCTACTTGTTGGGCTGGACTAGCTTCAATCGTACAAGCTCATCCGGATCGCTCAAAGACCTTTGCATAATATTAGATTTGGGCCGTATATTTTATGGTTGGGTTTTTGATTATTGGGCCAAGTATGTTTGGGTTTTCTTTTGTATGTAAACAGTTACTGCTCAATGTGTTATTTAGATATGCCATGACTGTTACATGTGAATAACCTGTAAATTCTATGTACTCATGCGTGCACTACTTGACACCAAAACCTGACTTGTATGATAACCATGTTAGGACGTGGTTGACCACTAGCTGCTAGACTTGACCTTTCTGTGTAATCTGCCGAGCAAACCAAGGTGAGTTCACACTTCGTTACAAAGCATGGGATTCCCAGGGGTTGGGAATGGGTTAAGGAATAGGGATTCCTCATCCTGTTGAGACGTAATCAGGAACATAGATTCCTCGTCCTGTTGAGACGTATTCAGGAACATAGATTCCTCGTCCTGTTGAGACGTAATCAGGAACATAGATTCCTCGTCCGGTTGAGACGTATTTAACTATACCAGACTAGAACTCTATCAACGAAGTCCCTCCTTTTATATCGACTTAATCTCCGAGGCCAATGGCGAACGGGTCATTAGTTAAATAGCGCTATTAGGTTTAACAAACCTCACACCGTGCCGCAGAGGACGGGCGTGGACTAATGGACTATGGCACGTCAGTGATGATAGACACAGACGTTAGGGCACTTAAACATGACGAACGTTAGTAGTCGATATGGTAACGAGTCTGGTGAATTAAACATGGGGTAGCCCCCACGGCCATAGAGCCGGGCTGGAATAGCCAACGTAAGAACAGGTAACTAATAAATGTTTTTCGAACTATGGGGTAACCCCCACGGCTGGATAGCTGGTAAAGAACAAACTGTGTTTTCGGAATAACTATAAACTGGACAACCAAACGTGAACTCACTCAACTTGTTGTTGACTCGTTACTACATGCTTTGCAGGTTTATAGGTACTTAGCTGGAGCTTGCACAAGGAAGAGTCGTTGTGGGACATGGAGAGCTAGCTGTGTGCCATGTTAAACATTTGGATAATTAAACTTTGGATTTGGTTTTGAACTTTATGCTTCCGCTCATAACTTAACTATGTTTGTTTTGGACATTAATCGTGTTGGTTGGACTTTTACATTAAATATTTACTTGTTCAATATGATTAGTGGTTTGATCCTGGTCAGTCACACCTCCAAGCGGTGATACTCCGCATGTGGATTTTTTTGGGGTGTGACAGCTTGGTATCAGAGCCATTGGTTATAGAGAACTTGGTTTTAATAAGGGAAAACGTTTTTGTTAAAACCAGACTATAACCTGTACAGTGCTCTACGATCCACAACGACGCTTCACTCCACGTGCAAGACTCGACATTCTAGGTGATATGGTTTATGTTTTATTGCCTACTTGTTAGATTGCATAGAACTTTGCTCATGGTATGCTTAGATTAACGTAGCAACTATAGTTTGAAAACACATTTGTGCTTGCTCCCTACTGTCACTCTACACTTACACACATTCGCGACACCTTTCCTATTTGTGTTTCCTTCGATGTGAGATCATGAGGGAACGTGTGAACCTAACTCAAGCTAGCTGACGGCTCTTATCAACGAACAAGTTACGGCAGCACTCGCAGCCGCTCAGGCAGGAGGTATAACCTGCTATTCCGAACCTAACCTAGGATGATAGATCCTACTCTCCTGACCTAACTCTCGTGCTTAACCCTGTCTTTTCTTCCTCGCGCAACAAGGTCAGAACGCTCAGCCGCCTGTATGCACATTCAGGACGTTCATGGACTGTTGTCCTAGTACTTTCAGTGGCACTAAAGGAGCTGTAGGTCTCCTCCACTGGTTCGAAAAGCTCGAATCTGCTTTCGAGATGTGTGAATGCCCTGAGGCTCGCAGGGTGAAGTATGCTACCGGTACTCTCGAGAGTATAGCGCTCACGTGGTGGAACGCTCAAGTACAAATGCTGGGGTTGGTTGCTGCCAATGCCACCCCATGGAACAATTTCAAGGAACTGATCGAAGAGGAGTATTGCAATTGTGATGATATCTACAAGCTGGAAGTCGAGTTCTTCAACCTCAAGATGACGGGGTCAGAAATTGAAGCGTACACGAGAAGATCGAATGAGCTTGCTATTTTGTGTCCTACTATGGTGGACCCTCCCATTAAGCGTATCGAACTATACCTTAAGGGCTTAGTGCCAGAGATTCAAAGTCATGTAACTTCGGCTAACCTTGCTACCATCCAGGATGTTACTCGTCTTGCTCATCGTCTCACAGACCAAGAAGTGGAACAGAACAAGCTGCCTAAACGTATCGGTGCTACTACTACTACTACTTCTGCTACTTCCTATGACAACAAACGAAAATGGGAAGGAACCTCCAGCAAGGGTTCGACTACGGTTCAGTCCCAGGCATAACAGTGAAAAATCGATGACTACCAGAGACTTGGTCAACAATCTTCTGGTAGTTAAGGGCAGGATGGAATCTATGTAAATTGCACCACAGCGGGCCGTGCAACAAAGATCATTGTCAGAGATGCAACAAGCTTGGTCATGAAGCCAAAGATTGTAGAAGCTCACGTCCTGTAAACAAGAACCGACAACAGCAGCCACGGGCTCCATAGAAGCAGTAGCAACAACAGGGTAGCAAGGGACGCTACCAGTGGGGTGCTGAAGATCACTTCAAGAGACACCGCCCACAGTTGAACCAGAACCAGAATCAGAACCACAACCAAGGAAACAGGAACAATAATGGAGGCAACAATGGGGGTAATAACGACGGCAATGGTGCCAGGGGTCGAGTGTTCGTGATTGGTCAGGGTGATACTAGGAATGACCCCAACATTGTGATGGTTTCGACATCGTTATTGGTATGGACTGGCTACCACAACATCGATCAGGGATTCTTTGCAAAGAAAAGATCGTCCGCATTCCTCGTGTTGGTTAAGAATCTTTGGTAATTCATGGTGACAAGCTCCTGGAGCAGCACCCATAGCTCGAGCACCGTATCGTTTAGCTCCATCAGAGTTGAGAGAACTCTCTACGCAACTACAAGAACTATTGGATAAGGGTTTTATTCATCCTAGCTCATCGCCTTGGGGAGCTCCAGTACCATTTGTGAAGAAGAAAGACGGTACTTTCAGAATGTGCATCGACTACCGTGAACTTAACAAGGTGACTGTGAAGAATCGCTACTCTCTTCCACGCATTGACGACTTGTTCGACCTGCTGCAAGGGTCAAGCTACTATTCAGAGATTGATTTGAGAGCAGGATATCACCAGCTGAGAGTCCGAGAAGAGGACGTCTCTAAAACAGCCTTTAGAACCCGTTATGGACACTATGAGTTTTTGGTCATGCCTTTTGGGCTGACAAACGCACCTGCGGTCTTCATGGACTTGATGAATCAAGTGTGCAAGCCGTACCTAGACAAGTTCGTTATAGTTTTCATCGATGACATCCTGATCTATTCTAAGAGTCAGGAGGAACACGAGCAACATTTACGACTTATTTTGGAACTCCTTCGAAAGGAACAGTTGTACGCCAAGTTTTCAAAATGTGACTTCTGGCTTCGTGAAGTCCACTTTCTAGGCCACGTGGTAAATAAGGATGGGATTCATGTTGATCCATCCAAGGTTGATTCAATCAAGAACTGGCCTGCACCTCGTACGCCAACGGAAATTCGCCAATTCTTGGGATTGGCAGGTTACTACAGGAGATTTATCAAGGATTTTTTCAAAGATTGCTCAGCCTCTTACTTCACTAACGCAGAAAGGCGTTGTTTATCGATGGGGAAATGCACAGGAATTAGCGTTTCAACACTTAAAAGATAGATTGTGTAGTGCACCTATGCTCTCTTTGCCAGAGGCACAGACGACTTCGTGGTTTACTGCGACGCATCCATTCAGGGTCTTGGTTGTGTATTGATGCAGCGGGATAAAGTTATAGCCTACGCCTCACGCCAACTCAAAATTCATGAAAGAGACTACATTACGCACGATTTAGAGCGGGGAGTTGTGGATTTTGCACTTAAGATATGGAGACACTACCTGTATGGTACCAAATGTGCTATTTACACTGATCACAGAAGCCTCGAGCATATCTTCAAACAGAAGGAACTCAACATGCGACGACGACGATGGGTCGAGCTACTAGATGACTACGAATGCTCGATCAGGTACCACCCAGGCAAAGCCAATGTTGTGGCTGACGTCCTTAGTCAAAAGGACACTGCGCCTAAGCGCGTATGAGCTTTACAACTCACTATTCAAACTAGTCTTCCTGCACAGATACGAGATGCTCAGGTGGAAGCATTGAAACCAGAAAACATCAGGGCTAAAGCCCTACGCGGCTCAAGGCAACGATTGGAACAAAAGGAAGACGGTGCTTATTACGTAACAGGACAGATTTGGGTCCCACTCTATGACAATCTACGAGAGCTTGTGATGGACGAGACACACAAGTCTCGCTACTCAGTACATCCTGGTTCGGATAAGATGTACCACGATATCAAAACGACGTATTGGTGGCCTAGCATGAAAGCTCACATAGCAACGTACGTTAGCAAGTGCTTGACTTGTGCGAGAGTCAAGACGGAATATCACAAAAACCCTCAGGCCTACTACAATAGCCAGAGATAACCACAATGGAAATGGGAGCAAATTTCCATGAATTTTGTTAATGGCCTGCCTAGATCTCAACGTGGTAACGATACTACTTGGGTGATCGTGGATCGACTCACAAAGTCTGCTCACCTCTTGGCTATCAGGGAAACAGATAAGTTCTCCACACTAGCAGACGTATATCTTAAGAAAGTTGTCTCGAGGCACGGAGTGCCCACCTCTATTACCTCGGATCGAGATGCATGTTTTACTTCTGAGCTGTGGCAAGCAATGCACAAGTCCTTTGGCTCACGATTAGATATGAGCACAACTTATCACCCGCAAACGGATGGGCAGTCGGAACGTACCATCCAGACCCTCGAAGACATGCTTAGGGCATGCGTAATTGACTTTGGCAACGGCCGGGGAAAAGCATCTGCCACTTGTGGAATTTTCGTACAACAATAGCTACCACACCAGCATTAAAGCTGCTCCGTTTGAGGCATTGTACGGGCGTAAATGCCGGTCACCTCTTTGTTGGGCAGAGGTGGGGGATAGTCAGATTACTGGTCCAGAACTTGTGGTAGACACTACAGAGCGAATTGCTCAGATACGACGACGAATGGCGGCAGCTCGTGACCGTCAGAAAGTCTACGCCGATAAGGGCAGAAAACCACTAGAGCTCCAGGTTAGGGAGCGGGTACTACTCAAAGTTTCACCCTGGAGGGGTGTGGTTCGTTTTGGGAAACGGGGCAAACTTAACCCACGGTACGTTGGACCTTTCGAAGTCATTGAGAAAATAGGCAAGGTGGCCTACAGACTGAACTTACCAGCAGAACTCAGTGCAGTTCACGACGTTTTCCATATGTCAAATCTGAAGAAGTGTCTGTCAGATGAGACCCACGTAGTTCCTTTGAAGGAGCTCACGATCGACGAGCAGTTACGATTCGTCGAGGAACCTGTTGAAATCACGGACCGGGATGTTAAGGTCCTCAAGCATACCAGAATACCTCTCGTTCGAGTTCGTTGGAACTCACGTCACGGCCCAGAGTTCACCTGGGAACGCGAAGATCAGATGAAACAAAAGTATCCCCAACTGTTTGCAACCGGTACAACTACTACTGAGGCTGAAGCTACGGAATTTCGGGACGAAATTCCAGATCAACGGGGGGAGGATGTGACACCCCAGGAAAACCAGGAAAACCATGCAACTTAACTAGCTTCCTCAGTGAGTACGTGCTAAATTTCGGGACGAAATTTCTTTCAACTTCGGGATAATGTGACAACTCGTATTTCCAAACCGATCTTTGTACTTTGATGAAACGTATGTGTACGATATGTGATTTTTATGAAGGCGAATGTTTATGTGAACGTTATGTTAATACGTGCTTGTGTTGTTTAAAGGTATGTATGTATGTATGTATATAAACGGCTTAGGCTTGAGCGCACAACACTCACCCGATTGCACAAGCCCTTTTGGGCCACAACTTGTATTCGGACCAATGGGCAGCCCAAGTGAGGGTTCGGCCCACTCCCCCATATCGCATAACACTAAGGGGATAGGGTAAACTTCTCATTGTTGCTAAAACACCTCACACACAAACCCTAGTGCTCTCCTCTCTCTCTCTCTCTCACGAAACCGAAGGCAACCAAACATCCTCTTCATCGGAGTTTATTCTCTTGTTCGGATCAATCCTTGTCCCTTTTCTATTCGGTTAGTATGTTAACAATTGTTTGATGATTTTATGATGGGTGTTATATATACTCGACATGATTGATGATGTATTGTTATGATTGTTTCGAATCTTATGTGATTAAGCATGGATGAATATAATCGGCTATATATGTATTCGACTCGAATCTTAAGGGTTTGATTTAATATTGATCGATGGTTGTATACTGGTATGATTTATGATGATGTAAAATATTAATCTTAATGTTCTTAAAAATCGGCTCACATGTATAGTACTATAGGTCAACATAGGGTTGTTAGTTAATTGATGTGGTTAATGATTGTTTTTGTTCTCATGTGCATATAATTGTTAAATAAACAGGTAAATTATTATGTGCCTATAGATTAGATGTAACATGCTATGGTGGCCATGTGATGTTATTAGAAAAACAATGATGATATGAAGTCAGTCATGTGCATGTTCTAAAGTCTTTGTGTTGATCGAGATCTTAGTTAGTGTATCAGAATGTTGACTACATGATTAATATGTTTTGTCAGAAGTGGTTGCTTGTTGACTTAAGAAATTGGTGTTAACTTTACTATTAATTCGATGAGGATGATGATGAGTTGTTATGCACTAGAGTTTTTATTAATTAAATAACAAATGGTTGGTTTAGTTTGATGGAAACTGTTAATTGGTTAATTGATAAAATAAAAGGAAACTTGTAATTGTTTGCAAGATAAGAGCTGGATAACTGATTTCCATAATATCCGATTAATAGAACTAGTCGCACAAGACATATTGGTTGTACAAGAGGTTCAATCGCACAAGTCTTGTCAGCCGCACATGTTTTGTCTGTTGCACAAGATATGTCCAGTCGCACAAGGGTACCTGAGTCGCACAAGATTGTTTGTTGTTTGTTGTTAATGGGCCGTAGGTTTATATGTATTGGGCTGGGTAATAGAGCTGGATCGCACAAGTTATATTGTTTATTTAACTGTTGGGCCGGGTCTACTTGTTGGGCTGGACTAGCTTCAATCGTACAAGCTCATCCGGATCGCTCAAAGACCTTTGCATAATATTAGATTTGGGCCGTATATTTTATGGTTGGGTTTTTGATTATTGGGCCAAGTATGTTTGGGTTTTCTTTTGTATGTAAACAGTTACTGCTCAATGTGTTATTTAGATATGCCATGACTGTTACATGTGAATAACCTGTAAATTCTATGTACTCATGCGTGCACTACTTGACACCAAAACCTGACTTGTATGATAACCATGTTAGGACGTGGTTGACCACTAGCTGCTAGACTTGACCTTTCTGTGTAATCTGCCGAGCAAACCAAGGTGAGTTCACACTTCGTTACAAAGCATGGGATTCCCAGGGGTTGGGAATGGGTTAAGGAATAGGGATTCCTCGTCCTGTTGAGACGTAATCAGGAACATAGATTCCTCGTCCTGTTGAGACGTATTCAGGAACATAGATTCCTCGTCCTGTTGAGACGTAATCAGGAACATAGATTCCTCGTCCGGTTGAGACGTATTTAACTATACCAGACTAGAACTCTATCAACGAAGTCCCTCCTTTTATATCGACTTAATCGCCGAGGCCAATGGTGAACGGGTCATTAGTTAAATAGCGCTATTAGGTTTAACAAACCTCACACCGTGCCGCAGAGGACGGGCGTGGACTAATGGACTATGGCACGTCAGTGATGATAGACACAGACGTTAGGGCACTTAAACATGACGAACGTTAGTAGTCGCTATGGTAACGAGTCTGGTGAATTAAACATGGGGTAGCCCCCACGGCCATAGAGCCGGGCTGGAATAGCCAACGTAAGAACAGGTAACTAATAAATGTTTTTCGAACTATGGGGTAACCCCCACGGCTGGATAGCTGGTAAAGAACAAACTGTGTTTTCGGAATAACTATAAACTGGACAACCAAACGTGAACTCACTCAACTTGTTGTTGACTCGTTACTACATGCTTTGCAGGTTTATAGGTACTTAGCTGGAGCTTGCACAAGGAAGAGTCGTTGTGGGACATGGACAGCTGTGTGCCATGTTAAACATTTGGATAATTAAACTTTGGATTTGGTTTTGAACTTTATGCTTCCGCTCATAACTTAACTATGTTTGTTTTGGACATTAATCGTGTTGGTTGGACTTTTACATTAAATATTTACTTGTTCAATATGATTAGTGGTTTGATCCTGGTCAGTCACGCCTCCAAGCGGTGATACTCCGCATGTGGATATTTTTGGGGTGTGACAATTGCCCCGCAATGTTAACGCTCGATACTGATGTCAAGGCTAAGGAAAGGAGGATCGAGGATCCACCAATTATTCGTGATTTCTCCCTAAGTGTTACAAGAAGAACTGTCAGGTTTACCTTCACATCGTCAGGTGGAATATCAGATCCGTGTCATGCCAGAAGTAGCCCTTGTTACTAGTATGTCTTATTATCTTACACCAGGAAGGTTGCAGGAACTGCCTAATCAACTTCAGGAACTATTGGACATGAGTCTTATCATATCTAGTTTTTCGCTTTGGGGAGCCCAGTTATACCAGTGAAGATAAGCTTTTCCATATGTGTACCGATTATTGAGAACATAACAAGGTGACGGTTAGGAACCGCTTGTCTCGACCATGTATTGGCCACCTGTCGACCAGATGTGAAGATTAAGTTTCCATTCGAGTTGATCATCTCACCAACAGCTTCAGGGATCGCACGAATCGACCGTATTTGTTGACGAGGTTCTGAATCCTGACCAGGAGAACGGAACGCCATGGGTGGCATTTGTATCTTATTTTAGAACTTCTGAAGGAGGAGCCACTCTGCGTAAAGTCTTGATAAATGTAATTTCCGGGTTCGAGAGGTACCTTTGGGGCATATAATCAGCGAAGTGGGAATGTACGTGGATCTCGCTAAGATCCGTCTTGGTTGGAAACTGATCGACACCAAAGAGTCCTTCGAGGATACAGCAATTTCTTGGTCTCGCTAAATACTATCGCAGATAAATCGCAGGATTTTCGAAGGTCGCGCAGCTTAAATATCTCTAGCACAGCAGGGTGCTGTGTTCGTGAAAGACAGAACAGGAGGACGTCTTTTCAGCTTTCAAATCCCAACTCTACAATGCACTGAACATCGTCTTTACCAGAGGGTGTAGGTGATTCAGTGGTATATCCTTGTGGTTCGAATCAGAGTCCCAGTTACACGTCGACGCAACACAAGAGAGTGATGACTTACGTAATAGAGTTACCAGAGGAACTGCACTACACAACCGGTGGTGGAAACCGTGGTCTTTGGATTTTCTTGGAGGCATTACTTGGACGGTACCGAATGCGTTACCTAGACCGATCACAAGTGTCACACCCTGTCTTTTGCGGAAGCGTACGATGTGTGACAAGTTTGTTATCATTGCATTCAATCATAATAAACAACTACATGATTAAAACGATGTTCATCCATTCGGAAAATTTTGAGTATTACAAACACTTAATTACTTAAGTTTTAAAACACAACCTTCATCTAGGTTACAATTCAAAAGTGGATGACATCTAAAGCTTGTAGTCTACTTCTAGTTATGACACTTGCGCCCAAGATCCATCCTGTCACCTGAAATACATGTAATTTTGGAAAACATCAATATAAAGTTGAGCGAGTTCATGCGTTTTGTATATCTTGTATGAAAACATAGTTTGTAACTTTTACAAGTCAAGTGTTCATTGTATAAATCAAGTTTTCTTGTGTACCCCACGTATTAAATGATTGTTTATACAAGGACATTAAGGCACGTGAGGACATGTGGAGCATTAGCATTTTCTCCTTTAAGGCATGTGTGGACATAGGGAGCATTAGTATTTTCTCCCTCGAGGCATGTGAGGACATAGGGAGCATTAGTATTTTCTCCTTAAAGGCATGTGAGGACATAGGGAGCATTAGTATTTTCTCCCTCTAGGCATGTGAGGACATAGGGAGCATTAGTATTTTCTCTCTCAAGGCATGTGAGGACATAGGGAGCATTAGTATTTTCTCCTTTAACTGTGTCGATTACCCTCGACTGTGTCGATTTACCTCGACTGTGTCGATTTCCCTTGACTGGGTCGATTAACCTCGACTGTGTCGATTAACCTCGACTGGGACACCGAAGCACTCAAGAGGTCACATAAGGACCATGAGTGGGGCTCGGCCGTACCCGTTAGATCTAACCCTCGTCCCTAATTAAGTTTTAATGGCATCTCAATATCTAGTCTATGCTCACATGATCTAGTATTTTCTAGGCATTTCTTAAAGCACATCATACTCGGTTCTCATTCTCACCAAGTGTGCTTCTCGTATTTTTATATTCTCAATTCATATCACACTCGGTACTCGTCCTCACCAAGTGTGCTTCTTGTATTTTTACCATTTGTAAAAATTGTAATATCTGTACATGTATTTCACCCCCGAGAGTAATAAAACCAAAAAAACAGTTAAGAGAAAAGGGGGAGCATGAACTCACAACTTTGCGTTCCTGCGTCGTAAACTTCACCGGATTTGCTTATCTAGCGTCGTGACCTAAACGTGTTTATTGACGTTAGTCACTAGACTTGTATTGCACAAGTACAGTCACTATCTCTTGTGTACGTATTCTTGTGTTAAAAATAACTTATATTTTTAACTAAGTTTCTTACTTATATTATTTTCTCGAAAATAATTATAAGTTTCTTGTATTTTGCACTTTGCACCCGAATTATGTATTTTGTCTAAGTATGCTGTTTGTGTATTTTTGTATTTTTACTTCCTAAGAGCACCTAGTGTATTTTCAAGTCCTAATACACTATCAAGTATAGCACATACTTCATATACTTAGCACAAAATTTGGTGATCAAATAATATATATATTTTTCTCAAAAATATACATACTTAGTATCAATTTTATTCTTGAAGAAATCATCATTTCTTAGTAAAAAAATTGGGGAAACCTTGGTAAATGTTTTTAGACACATTTTTAGGGAATAAGTTCCTCAAAACTTATATTTTTCTAAGTGTCAAAATTTATAAAAATTTTGGCAGAGTTTCCCCTAAAAATGGAGGTTTCCCATGTTGTCAAAACATGTGTTTATTTTCTTTTAAAACAACATCAACAATAAATTTCAACAACAATCACCAACAATATACATTAATTTCTCCATTTCAGTTTTAATACAAAACTGGGCTGTTTTTGGGGATTTTGATAAAATAGTTAACTTATTCCAAAAATTCCCAATTTTTTACAGAATGTCTTAAACGATCCAAAAATTATTGTATAAAAATATCGGGAGTAAATTCATTACCAATATTTTATAAAAATTCATTTTCCGGACTGAAATCAGATTTATCCTTTTTCTGACCGCAGTCCACGAACTAATTTATTTAAAATTCATCGAGAGTCCGATTTATGAAATTCCAGTGAGAGAATTACAAATACATCGGTGGTCATCTACAGTACAAATATCATGATCTAACTCTACGCAGAGTTCAAGTTATGACAGAAAACAAAATGCATATTTTCTGTAGTCAAAATGCAGCTCTAGCTGCTGTTACAAAACGACACTTTAAAAATAGTAAACGAAGTACAAAAATTATGATTCCAGTGCCATTAGAACCGTATTTCATAATACATAAATCTAGACTTCAGAAAATACATTTTTTGTCTTATTAAAGTCCTGTTACAGAAGTTGGCTGTAATCACCAATCAGATTCCTGTTTTCAGCTTTTAGCTTTCTAATTCTTGTTCGATTGATTCCGTTAACATATTTAGTGATCACAACAACATCAAAAATCAATATTAACTAGCAAATCATCAGGAAATCAACAAGAATCATAACAACATCATATTATCATCACTTCATCACTAGACTAGTTTATGTTTTTTTTTTGGGTAAAGGGTTACCCCGGTAAATTTTATAAATCAACCAATAAAGTACAAGGGTGTGCCAAAGCGAACACACCTACTAGACATGGCATACCAAGACTAGGAAACCAAAAACACAAACTAAACATAACACACACATACGCAAAACAACCTCAACAAAACAGCCTAAATAAAACACAGGAACAACTACATAAAAATTCTAGCCCGTGTCTTCTTCCTCTTCATTAAAGTAAATCTTCCAATCCATTAACAATCTATTCCGGGTAGCCGTCCCACGGAACTTGAATCCCATAAGCTTTAACCGGACCGTGTTCTTGATCAACTCCATAACCGATTCAGCCGAGTTGTGCTTGTGAGAAAACAATCTATTATTTCTTTCCTTCCGTATAAAGTACGTCGTAGCCGCAATGAGAATCTTACCCACAATGACATCCATGTTCTTCGAAGAAGCCGTTTGTTCCATCCAAGCCAAAATGGAAACCCAAGAATCATCTACACTCTCCAACTTTACCATGGATTTGACATTCTTCCAGACTTTTGACGCAAAGCTACATTGGAAAAAAAGGTGATCATGCGAGTCACGATCAAAGCAACACAA
Organism: Helianthus tuberosus; assembly: GCA_030545235.1. Taxonomy (NCBI): domain Eukaryota; kingdom Viridiplantae; phylum Streptophyta; class Magnoliopsida; order Asterales; family Asteraceae; genus Helianthus; species Helianthus tuberosus. The sequence continues at coordinate 68,709,611 of CM060385.1, read as the reverse complement.
CGGACAACACATAAGTCTTAGATTCGTATGACTTCCTGCTTCCCAACTAGTAAGACTAGTTTATGTTCATGTTTTGTGCATATGATCTTTTAGTATTCTTAAGTTTTCATCATACAATAACTATTAACCACTTAAATAGAATGAAAAATGAAAGGATCTAAGTTCTTACCACTAGCTCAAGGCTAGGGAAGTTCAAGTGGAGAAATGTGGTGGTTAATAGCAAATAGAGAAGGTCCTTCAACTTCCGAACACACCAAGCTTCCTAACTTAGTTCCTTTCACCTCTAGATCACCATGGAATGCATGAAGGATGGTTGAAAATGGAGGTGATGTGGTGGGGTGCTGAGGCCGTAGCCATGGAGGAAGAGAAGAGGGTGTTTTGTGTTGATGAAGATGAATGATGATAATGCTTTAGTCTTGTGGTTTTTATAACAATCCTCCATCAATTTTTACACCATGGATATTGTGTCTAGAATATGGCATCTTGTTGGTATATTCCTAGACACAATCTAATAAAATATATCCAAGAAATCAAGTGTGGGAACTATGTCCCCTAACCGGTCATCAAGGTGGGGGGGTCTAGTTGGATCTTGATGGTTAGTTAGTGATTTAGTTAGGATATAAATGAAATAATTAGTGGTTTATAGTGTGTGTGAAATATATCATGTGTTAGGGTGTTTGGGGTCCCTAACTAGCTTAGAAAAATAAAAATAATGCTTCTTGCAATATTTTAGTGTTCCGGGTAACGTCCGGTTGTTCGGTTAAATACCGATTCGTTTAAGTGCTAAATTGCACGGTTTAGTGTCTTTCAAGTATCTTTTGTAACACTTTCAATCCCCGACACTTAGGGAAGTATTCTGGATCAATCTGCCATATTTTTGCATACTACAATTTTGTCATATTGCTGGATTTTTGCTGAATTGTAATAAATTCAGCTTTTAAGGTGTATTTCGGGTGCTTTTTAGTGCGTATTTTAGCTTCCGGAATGCCTATATTAAAACCCTTGTATGTACTCTTGGGTTTTAGTGCATTCTTGACGTTGGACCTACACCTAGGCTCCAATTCTAATGTCTGACTGCTTTCTGCAGGATTGTTGACACGAAGTGTCTTACCGGTGAGTTTACTAATATTTTTTTGACGCAACGCTCTCATAAGGTAATTCTTGTAGCATATATCATGCATGAATTCACTTGCATGGAATTCAGAAATTTATTTGTCTGGTAAACCAGATCATGCACAGTCATTAAAGCATAAATTACTGTTCATCTAGTGTACGGAATGTACGGAAAAGTGACGGTAGTCACAGTCTCCCCCCGTTAAAAGAATTTCGTCCCGAAATTCAAGCGATGCCATCGTCGCAGGGGAGTTGTGAAACGAATATGGTCACTTATATTCGAAACACGTCTTCGTGTTCTCATGTCATGTATTTTATCGTACTCAAGAAAATCAATCATGTCTTTTCTGTATTTCGTGGACTCTTGGTCCTGTAACCTTAACAGGTTTCTATAGTATTGTGGACTCTTGGTCCAAAACCTCAACAGGTTTCTATAGCATTGTGGACTCTTGGTCCAAAACCTTAACAGGTTTTTATAGTAATTCTTGTCGTTTGCCATTGACGTGAATCTTATTTGTGGGAACAACGACTGTCCCTTGAGTCAGACTCCTCTAACGATTAGACACATGAATGTGTCGCGATCACTACTGATCTTTTTCTGGGAGTTTCATTTTGTGAACAATGGTTCTGATCCCTACCCCGGGGATTCAACCTTTTCGTTTTCCAAATCACACTATGCCTTCTCTAGGCGAGGCTCTCATTAAAGCCATACTTCTTGTCTCAAATTCTTTCGACTTCTGCCGCTCATCGGCGCTATCTTTCTGTATTCTGCGGGATGTCCTGATATGATCACATATCTGAACGATCTTGCCTCTAGTTTTTCCTGGACCATCTCGGGCCAGTTGATTGTTTATTCCCGGTCTCTGTTCAATACGATGGGAATTGACTCATTATGTTCCATCTAAAGCTTCACACGAAGCGGTTTAGACGGCGGTGTGATAAATACTGTTGTAGGAAAACTCCACTAAGGGCAAGTGAGTGTTCCGACTTTTCATTAAAGTTTATCACACAAGCACGTATTGTGTTCATAACGTCTGCATCGTTCAGCAGCTCAGTTCATATTCAAGTTCTTACGATCATCGGTGTGCTGCAACCTTCGTGATCAGTAAAGATCGTGCAGCGTTTTCTTTCAGGTAATGACGTTCGGCTTGCGGCGCGCAATTACTGTATCCATCTCAAGGTCTCTTCTCATGATCCCTTAATCAATGTGCCGTGTATGCAATGTTGTGGTCTCGTTGCATCGACGTACAATCGAGACTTTGTCGAGGAGCGTCACTTAATTGCAACTCTGGCTCTTTAGCTCTTGGTTGCAGGGTAAATTACAGCTGTTGCTCACGACCTTCCTTGGTCGTTGGCCATAATGTAGCCAATAAGTATAATCATGATTTATCCAGGTGTGGCTTACACGTTCTATTCATGAGGTCTATGAATATTGTCGATGCATGTGTTAAGCCAAATGATACGACAAGGAACTCGTAATGCTCGAAGCGAGTCCTAAAGGTCGTTTTAGGGATATTTCCTTCTTGTATTCACAGTTGAGGACATCCTGTCCACAAGTTGATCCTTAAGTGGTAACTAGGATCTTGCGGTTTTGTCTGTTCATGTCATCAGTCCTTGACAAAGGATTCTGATTCTCAATTCTCTGGAATTTATGCAAGTGGAGTCTACCACCTTCTCCTTGTGTCCTTAACTAAGGGCATCATATCCTTAATTTCCTCTGTCTAGCAGCTCTTGCAGTTATATCGGAGGCTCATGCTTCGCGGACGAAGCTAGTTGGTAAGGCGTCATCTTGTCACTGGTGCCGCTTCTGGCACGAGGTTCATCTTAAACCTCTATTGTCGTTGTGGAGGGGCGTTCCTGACAAGTCTTTAGAAAATACTTCTGGAACTTCTTCCGTCACGGGGATGTTCTCAGGTTCTGCAGTCTACTCGGAGGCGTTTCTATGCCTCTTCAACCAATGAGGGATGTCGTAGATCTGCTGCCTTGTGGGGTCTAGTATCCTTGCACCTATTGCAGGAAAGTTGGGTTTCATCATTCGCAAGAGGGATGCGTCTGATTTTCTCATGTCGAACGACTTCAGCTGTATACTTGGATTTCTGATCCATGCCAACTATCATATTATGACTTTGCGAGTCAATGGTAACAGAAGGTTCCGGCCTTCTGAGTCCCTAAATACAATCCTTAATTGCTTCGACTGTTTAAACTAGCCTTCTAAATGCCCATTTCTAAAGAATACGGGACGTCTATTTTACTTGAAACTGGGCCATGCAGTTTCTTAAGTTCTAAGCATGCAAGGTTAAAGCTGATGCCAGTATTAATTAATAGTAGATGCATTAGGTTGGTTAATAGGGAACGTACCCGTAACCGCATCTGGATCCTGGCGTGCTTCACGAGTTTCAATCGTGAAAACCCTTCCTTGTTTGTTTCTTCTCAGGGCAATCTTTTCTAAAGTGCCCTGCTTTCCCACATTTGTAGCAACCTGGTATTCTCTTATTCCTTCCATCTGGGTCCTTCGCCCAACAGGCGTTCTTGCTGTGCCCTTCTTTTCCACACTTTCCACACTTAGGCCTCAGACATCGGCCTTTATGGTGAAAAGTGCATTCCTCGCACCTCGGCTTAGTCCCCGAGTAAATTTTACCACCAGCCTTAATAGTGGCTTCATCAGTTTTCCTGTCGGGCGGCGGGTTCACTTTCTTTCTTTTGTTTGCTTTAGAGCTTCCAGAGTTGACTTGGGTTCTCATCTTTAGGTTTGAGGACTTCCTCTTCTTGTTGCTTGGCGACTCCACATGAGTCTCTTTCTTGTTATCCTCAGATTCCGAAAATTTTCCCGCACGTAGGGCCTCTTCAGTAAGAGTGACACTCATATCGATAGCCTCTACAATGGATGAGGGCTTTGAGGTAGTAACCATGCTCCTGATCTGAGGTGCAAGTCCCCAAATGAATCGTTCAACCCTCTTGAATTCCAGTTTGACTAAGTAGGGGATGACCCTAGACAAGTCGTGAAATCATTGGACGTATTCAGGAATCTTCGGTCCGTCCATTTTCAAATTCCAGAACTCCACCCCAAGCTTCTGGATTTCAGCCCTAGAACAGTATTTCTTCTCCATCATTTCTTTGAGCTCGTCCCAGCTCAGTGCATAAGCAGCATCTGCACCAAGGGCCTGAACCTGAAGGTTCCACCAGGAGAGTGTGCCATCTAGAAATAACCCTGAGATATAGGTAACACTCTGTCGGGGTGAACAGCTACTCATTCTTAGAACTGAGTCAGTCTTTCTGCCCAATGAACAAATGCAACGGCACCTCCTGTGCCATCAAAATTCAAAGGCTTGCAGTCCAGGAACTGTTTATAGGTGCAGCCAGTTGGAGGGTTATTTCCAGTAGTGCCACTGCTGTGTTCGGAGCGGAGGGCTTCATGTCGTGCAATGGCCTGTGAGATGCGTTCTTGCAGCTCGGCTTCTGTTCTCGGCAGCGTACTGGTGTTTGTGTCTCGCCTGGGCGGCATTCTCTTCTGCCAAAATGGTATGAAGTAGGTTAGACAACATTTCAATTGTCTATGAGATACTTAGCACCATAAGCCATCATGTAATCACCCAATTTCACATGTATATATATACTCAATGTATGAGCGAGGAAACAATTATTGAGCCTTCACATAGGCTTGCCGACTTGGCTTATTGTTTGTAATAAAATGAACTCGAGGCTACATCGCCTTGGTCATTCAAGTTTTAGTTATTTCCTGCTACATTGGTCTTGGCTTTACTGGTGCGTATAAATTCCCTTAGATGGGGTTGTTCGTGTAGAGGTGATAGAGAGTGTAACATCTCTAATTCTTTCTGAATGTCATTCCACCTCTCTTGCTTAAATATCGTTTTCTCAAACATCTCGTATGCAGGTAGAAGTGTCAGTCACGAAGTAGGCTAAGACAGGCTCCCTACTTTCTATCGTGCTAAAGCACTGATCTATGTGTTGTTCTACCAGAGGAAGGTGAGGACACCTATAGATTAATTTTGTGTGGTTTTCATTAGCTCGACCCGCAGAGTCCACCAGGATTTCTGTGCACTACAAGTCGTTATTACGTGGGCCCCCGTAATAATAAATTGTCTTGCACAGTTACCCCAATTTCCTCTCGTCCAAGCAGATGATCAATCAAGGAGGGGACACTACTGTCCTTATACCTCTTGTCATGGAAGGGACCTTTGCGATGGTCCACGCGCTAACATTCGTTATCGTTACGCGCGTATAGGCACGATGATTAGATAGAATAGGAATGGAGAGAATTCCTAGTAGTTTGAGGGGCACCTTCGAGATGAATACTTCATCTTCCTTTTCTGGTCAAGTATGTCGTAAATCTTGCTTCACATAAGCCGCAGGGATCTCATCCCGTTGATTAAGAATTCGTTCAAGGTTGCCGCCTCTGTCTCGTCATCATTACCGTAGTCTGGCACCTTCACGATTGAGAGGGAAGAGCAGCCATCTTCTACGGAATCAAGCTCATAATCTTGTCTGGTAATCACTCCCAACCACGAGCTTTGCAAAGGACGCGAGGTCGATAGCTTCATCGTGCGAGTCACGTGCAGTAATAGGAGTCGGAGTCGAAAGTATCTTAATCACGTCAATAATCATTGCGTACACTTATTCGTATATATCAATAACAAATATGCTGCTTAGCATAATCAAGCAATTTAATGCATTATATCAGGTATAACTCTCGTTTTTGGGGGTCATTTTGTTTTTGGCAAGTCTAACTCGTGTAGACTATGCTTTGGTTGGCCCCTTATTTTAAGGGTATTCCTCACTAATGTCCTTGCCTTGTCACTTTTTGAAAAGTGTCTGACTTGTGGATCTTGGCGCTTTCGTGAATGCAATGAAAACCTTTTTGTAAAAATGTTTTCGTGAGAGAACTCTAGTGATTGTAGTCTAGACTCGAGAAAGAATCCTAGTTCACTACAATCGAAGCTCTGATACCAAACTGTCACACCCTGTCTTTTGCGAAAGCGTACGATGTGTGACAAGTTTGTTATCATTGCATTCAATCATAATAAACAACTACATGATTAAAACGATGTTCATCCATTCGGAAAATTTTGAGTATTACAAACACTTAATTACTTAAGTTTTAAAACACAACCTTCATCAAGGTTACAATTCAAAAGTGGATGACATCTAAGCTTGTAGTCTACTTCTAGTTATGACACTTGCGCCCAAGATCCATCCTGTCACCTGAAATACATGTAATTTTGGAAAACATCAACATAAAGTTGAGCGAGTTCATGCGTTTTGTATATCTTGTATGAAAACATAGTTTGTAACTTTTACAAGTCAAGTGTTCATTGTATAAATCAAGTTTTCTTGTGTACCCCACGTATTAAATGATTGTTTATACAAGGACATTAAGGCACGTGAGGACATGTGGAGCATTAGCATTTTCTCCTTCAAGGCATGTGTGGACATAGGGAGCATTAGTATTTTCTCCCTCGAGGCATGTGAAGACATAGGGAGCATTAGTATTTTCTCCCTCTAGGCATGTGAGGACATAGGGAGCATTAGTATTTTCTCCCTCAAGGCATGTGAGGACATAGGGAGCATTAGTATTTTCTCCTTTAACTGTGTCGATTACCCTCGACTGTGTCGATTTACTCGACTGTGTCAATTTCCCTTGACTGTGTCGATTAACCTCGACTGTGTCGATTAACCTTGACTGGGACACCGAAGCACTCAAGAGGTCACATAAGGACCATGAGTGGGGCTCGGCCGTACCCGTTAGATCTAACCCTCGTCCCTAATTAAGTTTTAATGGCATCTCAATATCTAGTCTATGCTCACATGATCTAGTATTTTCTAGGCATTTCTTAAAGCACATCATACTCGGTTCTCATTCTCACCAAGTGTGCTTCTCGTATTTTTATATTTTCAATTCATATCACACTCGGTACTCGTCCTCACCAAGTGTGCTTCTTGTATTTTTACCATTTGTAAAAATTGTAATATCTGTACATGTATTTCACCCCCGAGAGTTATAAAACCAAAAAAACAGTTAAGAGAAAAGGGGGAGCATGAACTCACAACTTTGCGTTCCTGCGTCGTAAACTTCACCGGATTTGCTTATCTAGCGTCGTGACCTAAACGTGTTTATTGACGTTAGTTACTAGACTTGTATTGCACAAGTACAGTCACTATCTCTTGTGTACGTATTCTTGTGTTAAAAATAACTTATATTTTTAACTAAGTGTCTTACTTATATTATTTTCTCGAAAATAATTATAAGTTTCTTGTATTTTGCACTTTGCACCCGAATTATGTATTTTGTCTAAGTATGCTGTTTGTGTATTTTTGTATTTTTACTTCCTAAGAGCACCTAGTGTATTTTCAAGTCCTAATACACTATCAAGTATAGCACATACTTCATATACTTAGCACAAAATTTAGTGATCAAATAATATATATATTTTTCTCAAAAATATACATACTTAGTATCAATTTTATTCTTGAAGAAATCATCATTTCTTAGTACAAAAATTGGGGAAACCTTGGTAAATGTTTTTAGACACATTTTTAGGGAATAAGTTCCTCAAAACTTATATTTTTCTAAGTGTCAAAATTTATAAAAATTTTGGCAGAGTTTTCCCTAAAAATGGAGGTTTCCCATGTTGTCAAAACATGTGTTTATTTTCTTTTAAAACAACATGAACAATCAATTTCAACAAAAATCACCAACAATATACATTAATTTCTCCATTTCAGTTTTAATACAAAACTGGGCTGTATTCGGGGTTTTTGATAAAATAGTTAACTTATTTCAAAAATTCACAAATTTTTACAGAATGTCTTAAACGATCCAAAAATTATTGTGTAAAAATCTCGGGAGTAAATTCATTACCAATATTTTATAAAAATTCATTTTCCGGACTGAAATCATATTTATCCTTTTTCTGACCGCAGTCCACGAACTAATTTATTTAAAATTCATCGAGAGTCCGATTTACGAAATTCCAGTGAGAGAATTACAAATACATCGGTGGTCATCTACAGTACAAATATCATGATCTAACTCTACGTAGAGTTCAAGTTATGACAGAAAATAAAATGCATATTTTCTGCAGTCAAAATGCAGCTCTAGCTGCTGTTACAAAACGACACTTTAAAAATAGTAAACGAAGTCCAAAAATTATGATTCCAGTGCCATTAGAACCGTATTTCATAATACATAAATCTAGACTTCAGAAAATACATTTTTCGTCTTGTTAAAGTCCTGTTACAGCCAACTGAAGTTGGTTGTAATCACCAATCAGATTCCTGTTTTCAGCTTTTAGCTTTCTAATTCGTGTTCGATTGATTCCGTTAACATATTTAGTGATCACAACAACATCAAACATCAATATTAACCAGCAAATCATCAGGAAATCAACAAGAATCATAACAACATCATATTATCATCACTTCATCACTAGACTAGTTTATGTTCATGTTTTGTGCATATGATCTTTTAGTATTCTTAAGTTTTCATCGTACAATAACTATTAACCACTTAAATAGAATGAAAAATGAAAGGATCTAAGTTCTTACCACTAGCTCAAGGCTAGGGAAGTTCAAGTGGAGAAATGTGGTGGTTAATAGCAAATAGAGAAGGTCCTTCAACTTCCGAACACACCAAGCTTCCTAACTTAGTTCCTTTCACCTCTAGATCACCATGGAATGCATGAAGGATGGTTGAAAATGGAGGTGATGTGGTGGGGTGTTGAGGCCATAGCCATGGAGGAAGAGAAGAGGGTGTTTTGTGTTGATGAAGATGAATGATGATAATGCTTTAGTCTTGTGGTTTTTATAACAATCCTCCATCAATTTTTACACCATTGATATTGTGTCTAGAATATGGCATCTTGTTGGTATATTCCTAGACACAATCTAATAAAATATATCCAAGAAATCAAGTGTGGGAACTATGTCCCCTAACCGGTCATCAAGGTGGGGGGGGGGGGGTCTAGTTGGATCTTGATGGTTAGTTAGTGATTTAGTTAGGATATAAATGAAATAATTAGTGGCTTATAGTGTGTGTGAAATATATCATGTGTTAGGGTGTTTGGGGTCCCTAACTAGCTTAGAAAAATAAAAATAATGCTTCTTGCAATATTTTAGTGTCCCGGGTAACGTCCAGTTGTTCGGTTAAATACCGATTCATTTAAGTGCTAAATTGCACGGTTTAGTGTCTTTCAAGTATCTTTTGTAACACTTTCAATCCCCGACACTTAGGGAAGTATTCTGGATCAATCTGCCATATTTTTGCATACTACAATTTTGTCATATTGCTGGATTTTTGCTGAATTATAATAAATTCAGCTTTTAAGGTGTATTTCGGGTGCTTTTTAGTGCGTATTTTAGCTTCCGGAATGCCTATATTAAAACCCTTGTATGTACTCTTGTGTTTTAGTGCATTCTTGACGTTGGACCTACACCTAGGCTCCAATTCTAATGTCTGACTGCTTTCTGCAGGATTGTTGACACGAAGTGTCTTACCGGTGAGTTTACTAATATTTTTTTGTCGCAATGCTATCATAAGGTAATTCTTGTAGCATATATCATGCATGAATTCACTTGCATGGAATTCAGAAATTTATTTGTCTGGTAAACCAGATCATGCACAGTCATTAAAGCATAAATTATTGTTCATCTAGTGTACGGAAAAGTGACGGTTGTCACAACAAGGGCCTCCCGTGAATCAATGTTCGAAAAAGCTAAAGCATGCAATGACATCGCTGGATGGAACTACTGAATGAGTACGACTGTGAAACCTAAACATACACGAGCTCTGCAGCTCGCTATTGACTCTAACTTACCAGTATCAGACTCGCTCTGTTCAAACTAGAGAACTGAAGGGAGAGGAATCTTCAAGTTGAACCCATGCGGGGCATGGAGAAGCAACCTTTGACTAGTCGGACGGTACTCGTTACGTCACGAAACGAATGTGGGTCTCATTACATGGAAACTGTAGGGAACTCGCGTTGAGCGAGCACACCAACTTCGACATTCTAGCCGCCTGGGTTTTGATGAGAGGCATTAGGATTTACAAACCTTGTACTGGTAATCGGACATGAAGGCTAATCTAGTTAAGTACGTGAATGATGGATCGACTTGTGGAAAGTCAAGGTGTAGTATCAGCAACCAGCAATACCCACATGGAAATAAAAACGGGCTGCCATGGATTTTGTCGATAGTCTACTTACAACTCGAGATGGAAACAACAACACCTGGATACTCATTGATTGCCTTGCGCAACCAGCACACTTACAAACCACCAAAGAAACGGATAAGTTTCTACACTTGCAGTCATCTATCTAATGGAAGCGGTTGCTAGGCATGGGGTGCCAACCTTCATTACCTCTAATCGCAACCCACGATTTGCATCTGATTTGTGGCAAGCAGTGCACAAATCCTTTGGCTCGCGTTTAGGCATGAGAACAGTATATCATCCACAGACGGATGGGCAGACTGAACGCACTATCCAAACTCTTGAAGACATGCTTCGAGCACATGAAATCGACTTTGGCAACGGTCAGAGAAGACACCTCCCTTTAGTGGAGCTTTCGTATAACAACAGTTACCACACCAGCATTCCGGCTGCTCCGTTCGAGGCATTGTACGGACGAAGGTGCCAATCATTCCTTTGTTGGGCAGAAGTCGGAAACGGCCAAATCACCGTCACAGAACTCGTCATACACACATTAGAGGAGATTGCTCAGATACAACAGCGAATGACGGCAGTTCGTGACTGCCAGAAGAGCTACGCTGTTAAGCGCAAGAAACCACTCGAGTTCCAAGTTGGGAATCGAGCACTACTTAAAGTCTCACCTTGGGAAGGTGTGCTTCGTTTTTGTAAACGAGATGAAACTCAAACCGTGATATGTTAAACCTTTCGAAATCATAGAGAAAATAGGCAAGGTGGCCTACCAACTAAACCTACCCGCAGAACTCAGTGGAGTTCACAACGTATTTCACGTGTCGAATCTGAAGAAGTGTCTGTCAGATGAAACCCTCATAGTTCCTTTTAAGGAGCTCACTATAGACGACCAGTTGCGATTCGTCGAAGAACCGGTAGAGATTACAGACCGAGACGTGAAGGTTCTCAAGCATACCAGAATACCTCTTGTTCGAGTTCGTTGGAACTCCCGTCGTGGCCCAGAGTTCACCTGGGAACGAGAAGATGAAATGAAACTTAAGTATCCCCAGTTGTTCGGGAACAATGCAACTACTACAAAGGCTGAAGCTACTGCGGAATTTCGGGATGAAATTCCAAATCAACTGGGGGATGATGTGACAACCCGAACTTTCAAGGTTAGTACTGGTTTGATTTAGTGATTTTAACTTCTCATAACTCTCTCTTTGCGCGCTCATGTTATATTAACTTGTTGAATGTAAATTTACTTGGTTATAACTTGGTGTGGTTGGATCCGTTTAAGCGTTGGGTTTATTTAAAGGAGCTACACATGAAACTAGGCCATCGTATACACATTGGGCCGCGAGTGTGTCGGGACACACTCACACACACCTTAGTCCTCTATGTATCTCGGCCCACACTAGAAGTTATAAGACCGAACCTCCTAAAACCCCGACCCACCTAGAAGCCCAATCAATTAGTAAAAACAAAAGTGGGTTCGGCAGCCCACTTGATCCGATTTAATATATGTATTTGACCTCACACACTTTTTATAAATTCAAGAAACAAAACCCTAGTGTGCCATCCCCTCTCAAAACGGCGGCAGTCCCTCTCATCGAAGCTTTCTTCACGGTTATGGCACATTATCCTCCACTACTCCAACTCGGTTAGTATATTACCATATGTTAATCTAATTGCTTTGGAATCATAATACATTAGTTTCCTTTATATGCATGAATATTAAACAAAGTGGCATAGGATTCTGTGTATGGTGATTTGAGTGTTGGAATGGATAAAGACTTATGATTCTAATCACGTGCAATCTTTAATGTTTAAAATAAATGCCTGACAAACTCTAAGTCTTCACATGCATATGAGATGTTAATTTGTTTACACGTTGATTAGTTGGGATATGTGATTTGATTCTATTCAAATGATTGTGTTTTTCTTTATATGATCTTGATCTAATGCGGTGTTGGTATGATTTCATATGTAAAGAACTTGTGCCATATTAATTAGATGTTGATATGATAGATTACGTTTTTGTTAGGGCCGTACATATTAGAACCCTGATGAACGTCCCGTAGATCGTTAATAAATCGGCCACAATAACTAGTGATGTTGTAAACTGAGTTAGCCGAGGCATGAATTATGAATGGGTATGATGTGCCAGTCGATTGATTATGGGTGAAAATGTTAGAGTTATTGATGTTTGTTGTTATTGTATGATTTAGTTTGTGATGTAATCAACAGACATAATATGATCTGATTCCTCTCGGATATGTATAAAGCATGGTCATGTGATTCTGGACAATGGATGCTATCATAGAATAAATTTAAGGGCATACTTGGTGATAAACGATCTGGAAATCGTATGTGCTATAGTTATTGATTGGTATGTATAATGTTAGAAGTTTAACAAATGACCTATTAAACTCCCTGTTACATGTAATTTAGGAGCAGAATGATGATTGTATGATAATGAAATATATGTTAGATAATGAGATTTATTGGGAGTGGTTAACATCCTGCTGTTTCGATAAGCTGATAATCCATTAAATGAGTAATTGTACAGTGGGCTGATACAAGTTAATGGGGTTACAAAAATTATAAGATTAAACTATTTATTGGTTGGGCCGGTTGTGATGTTGGGCCGCACACCGTTACTGAACACACACACACACATTATATTGATTTACTAATTTGGGCCAGCAAGGTTGGACCGCACATGATACAATTTGACCGGACCTAGAATGGTTGGATTTGCTATAATTGTGATACATACATGTTTTACCTTTGGGCCGTAAACGTTTAATGACTGAGTTAAAGTGTATGCTAGTCGATTTTGTAGAGATGTATAGGACATGTTGGTGTGATTACATGTTAAGCGATGTGTGCTGCTCTAGATGGATGAATAAATTGTCATGATTTGGGTTGCTTGTGTGCGATACGTGAGCAATGAAAATACTTGATATGTGTATCTTTGTAGGATATCCTAAAGATGGTATAGGATATTAATTCTACGATCCAACAAAGTAAAAGGTATTTGTTGCTCGAAAGGCTGAGTTCTTGGAAGCTAAGTTCCTTGTGGAAGGAATTAGTAGAACAGTGGATCTTGATGAGGATCAAAAACCATAAACCGATACACGTTTGGTTGATACTAGCACTCAACAAGAGATTGTTGAAAACGATCAAGTGGTTGATCATTACACACAAAACATTCGCATATCTGGTAGAATTAGTAGTCCACCTGAAAGATATGGATTTTTCATGGATGGATGCTACGTGGTAGATTCGGGTGAAACAACCACATACCATGATGCAATGTCAAAATCCGATTGTGACAAATGCCTTGAAGCCATGAACGTAGAGATGCAATCCATGTATGACAACCAAGTTTGGGAATTGGTTGTACTACCTCTTAACTCCAAAGTAGTTGGAAGTAAGTGGGGTTTTCAGGAAGAAAACCGATATGCATGGTAACTTGGATACTTATAAAGCGAGACTTATAGCAATAGGTTTCAATCAAACTCAAAGGGTTGGTTATGATGAGACCTTCTCGCCTGTGGCGATGCTAAAGTCAATTAGGATATTATTTGCCATACCTGCATAATATGATTATGAGATTTGGCAAATGGATGTCAAAAAGGCTTTCCTTAATGGATATCTTGAGGAAGATGTCTATATGGTTAACCCTAAAGGTTTTGTCGATCGAAAACATCCTAACAAAGTATGCAAGTTAAAGAAATCAATCTATGGATTGAAACAAGCATCTAGGAGTTGGAATCATCGTCTTGATGAAGAGATTAGGGAATATGGATTCATCAAGAACGTTAATGAAGCTTGTGTGTATAAGATGGCTAGTGGGAGCATTATTACTTTCTTAGTATGATATGTCGATGACATTCTATTATTTGGGAATGACATTCCAACCATGGAAGGTGTAAAAGCTTGGCTTGGAAGTTGTTTTTCCATTAAGGATCTTGGTGAAGTCGCCTATATTTTGGGAACAAAGAATCTATAAGGATAGATCAAGGCGCACGATAGGTTTAAACTAAAGTGCATACATTGAAAAACTCTTGAAAAGGTTCATGACGGAGAACTCTGTGAAAGGTTTGGTACCTATTCAAGAGAGGACAATATTGAGTGTGTCTCAATGTCCAAGCTCAAAGGATGAGTAAGAAAGAATGAAAGGAATCCCATATGCGCCAGCTATAGGATTCATTATGTATGTAATGATCTGCACTAGACTGGACAAGTCATGCACTTTAGTCATGACAAGAAGAAACCAGCGAGTAACGGTCATTGGGTGACTGTTAAAAATATATTGGAATACCTTAGAAGGACTAAGGATATATTTCTAATACATGGATCTGGTGAAGAAGAACTCGTTGTAAAGGGTTACAGGGATGCGAGTTTCGGAATTTGTGACAACTCGTATTTCAGAACATATCTTGTGTATGTAACGTATGTGAACCTTGTGTGATAATCTAATTTGTTGATTTAATGAATGTTATGAGACTTTATGTTGAATTATGTGTAATGTATGTATGTATGCAAACGAGCCCAAACGCACAACACAACCCGATCGTACAAGCCTTTGTTGGGCCACACACCTTGCACTCGAACCATAAAGGCAACCCGTAATGGGTTCGGCCCATTCTCTTATTTACGCATATCCTCATAGGAAGGGGGTATACTCTTCATTGTTTGTCAAACACCCTAAACACACAAACCCTAGCTCTCTTTCTTCCTCTCAAACCCGACGGCAACAAGGAGTGTCTCTCTCGAAGCCTTATCGTTCGGATCAACTCTCACCCCATTCTTTAACCGGTTAGTGTCTAACTATTAATTGTATGTTATGTGATGTTGTGATTATACATGTTTCATAATTTGTAAGTGATATGTAATTAATCATGAATGAATGTAATCTGTCACACCCCCAAAATACCACCCATGGTTATGCGTGTGACAAACCAATAGCGAGCCACTAATCATTTTGAACTAATCACAAGTTGTTAAATAAAATCATCAATTATTACTGAAAAGTACCGTCAATAAGTTTAAATGAAAACCAACATGTTCAGCGGAAGCAATAAAAGAAATCATAGTTTAACTGTTTCAATTTAAATGTATGTAATCAATAAACCCATCATTCGTATCCAATCAGCACGACCCATGACCACTCCAGCTACTCCAGACAGCAAGTTCCAAATCCATATAATCTAACGACCTACGAGCATGTAACAAGTGTATCAGACAAAGCTGGCGAGTTCACAGTTTTAGAAAACGTTTGTTACCAGTTGTATGTAAAATAGTTCAATAACCAATGCAGGTAATATTGTTAATATCTCAATTCCGAACAAGACGGCTCCTGATGTACATGACTGCCCTATCCCACGTACTCCTATCTAGTACTGGGCCCGACTGGGTCATTAGTTCACATCCGTCCTATCCAGGAGCGGTGTGAGGGTGCCAAACCTAAGTAGCGCTACCAACTAATACCCGAATAAGGGACTTACAAAAATGATAGGTGAGAATATTAACCAATATACCCGTTTTTACCCAAACCACTGACTGTCCCCAACCACTGGGACGCATGCTTGAATGTAGTGAACTCACCTTGGTTTTGCTCGGTAAGAATGTTTACTTGATTAACAGTTGATCAATCACGTCCTAAAAGAGTTACCGATAACGGTCAGTTTCTCATGCATTTTGTGTACAACTACTTAATGTATTCAAGGTTCACATTAAGCCTATGCATTGCTCACATAATACACACGTGTAATTCGACACTCAACAATTTACTCATGCACCTAAGGCACCAACCAAACACTTAGCATGTAATCAATCAAACATGTTGTGTGCGTACATACATAATTTTGCTAGTACACCTTTCAATTATGCTTTTAACCATGTATAACTCAATTAATCAAGGCATGTATGTAACATAGTCATTGACTCAATTATTCATTCGTTGACCCACAATTCATATTAACCGTAACCACTGCTCAAGCGGTCTTACTCGGCCCACATAGTTAGCCCAAACCAATTGCCCAACTTAAATGGGTGTGTGTACTCAGTAATATGCGCGGCCCAGTAAAGCAGCCCAGCTATAACGCAACTCAGCAAGGCTTTGGCCCAATTTCAACCTAATCCATCATGCGTTTCTTTAAGATTGTCAAAAACATGCATGGCCCAAATCGCTAAGTCCAAACAATTCCCTAAATCAATTTAATAACCCATCAATACATACATGTAGTTTGCTTAGGTGTTCATCCAAACAACAGCCCTAAATCATATACGTGAGGTTCTTGCTAGTGATCCAATAGTCGATTTATTTCGGTAATCTAGTGAACAATCGAGTCATACCAACTCTCTAAAACAACAACAATTCAGCCATGTATAACCAATAAAAGTTCTGTCCAAACATCCACTATCACATGTATATGTCAGACACATTTTGCATTCAATTTTTAATTGAATCTCAATTAATTAATAGGCTAGAATGATTGGACCAAATAGTTTGCAAATAACTCTTTTAATTGGACCTATTATGAACTATCACATGCATCATAATCATGGCCACATACCCTAACAATTTACAATAATAGTTCCTTATCGTTGGAATACATCAATTGATCTAACAATTCTTTATCATTAAAATTTGTTAATACCAACATACCTACTCCTAGTCTGACACAACCACTTGCATGTTTTCATATTTGTGTTAATGCTATCTCACCCCAGATCATGATTGAAACACATGCTAGTCGGTTACAATATAATAATGGACCAATCAGACTCAATTCAGTTTTGCAAACAAAATCCTAGTTCACGCTTTAGTCCAACACGTACACATCAACTCCACGTAAACGTATAACCAGAAATAATCAAAACGATAATTGACTAACCGATTCACTCGATCCAATGTGATGATGTCTCGAGGGGGGTGTCCACTGCCGTCACGAACTAAAGGGGGCGTAGGGTTTGAATATGTGTTTGCTAATCAGTTACGCAACCCCTTGTGTGTATATAACCCATAGTATCCGACCCCCAAACAACCAATTACTCACTTGGGCTTCACCCGGCCCAACCAATATTTCAGTGTGTGTAAAAAATATAGAATTCAATTAACCGGCCCACTATTGTACTTGTGCGACTTTGGGCTTAAATAACCCATATGCGTGGACCGAATACAGTTATAACCAGGAAGAGTGCGGCCCAAACATATGCATGACCCCGACCCACAATCGATCCAATTCGTTTACGCTATAGTTAACAAGTGCAAGTAACGGGCATTCAACGCAACGTGTGGTAAAACGTAGCGTGAAAAGAATAATAATACCGGATTAAAAGTTATGAGGCTAGGCGACACTAACCTTGAAAGTTCGGGTTGTCACATAATCGGCCATATATGTATTCTATTCGGATCCGAATGGTTTGGTTATGTTTAGGTTTGAATGATGAGGTTTAGTGTTCATGAAATCGGCTTACATATATGTATTAGATAATGTTCATGTTAATCGGATTGCATCTTATGGTTTTAAGAATCAAATGCTTGTTAATCGGCTGCATGTATGTTGAAATCGGATCAGTTGTATGGTCAAATAAGAAGTAGTATATGATGATTTGAAACCTCTAATGGAATAGTTTAATGTTGTGAATTGTTTGAATGTTTTGAACATGTCTAGGGTTCTTAAGAGATTTATGTTAAAAACCATTGTTTGATCGGATATGTTATGATTGGAAAATGATAGTGTTGTTGATTGATACCTACATACATGGAAACAA
This sequence comes from Helianthus tuberosus, assembly GCA_030545235.1. Taxonomy (NCBI): domain Eukaryota; kingdom Viridiplantae; phylum Streptophyta; class Magnoliopsida; order Asterales; family Asteraceae; genus Helianthus; species Helianthus tuberosus. Next base: position 68,691,556 of record CM060385.1, on the reverse strand, counting down.
TAAAACTGATTGCCATAATTTTCGGATATTAAAACAAATAGCACAAGACCAGATTTTATAAGATCTGACCGCACAAGACGACTGATCGCACAAGTGCCGGACGCACAAGCTCAGTCGCATAAGATATCAATAGTCGCACAAGACTATTGGATCGCACAAGATGTCGCTTTGTTAATTGTTTGGGCCGGGTACATGTTGGGCCGGGTTAGTTCCAATCGCACAAGAGATCCCGGATCGCACAAGAGATCCATATTTATTTATTTGGGCCGTTTACTTACTGAACTGTTATGTTTATTGGGCCGGGCTTTCTGGATCGCACAACCCATTGTGGATCGCACAAGTATGCTGATCGCACAATAGGTTGGGCCGTTGTTTTATTGGGCTTCATTCTTCGGGTCGCACAAGTTTGGGCATTTCGTGTTTAACTGTTTTGCTTGACATGTATTATGTGTTGCCATGATTAATGCATGTTTGTAACCTGTTAACTATGTGTAATCATACGTGCACCTAGACCTGACTTGTATGGTAACCATGTTAGGACGTGGTTGACCTCTAGCAGCTCGATTGACCTTTCATTTATCTGCCGAGCTAACCTAAGGTGAGTTCACACTTTCTACAAAGCATGGGATTCCCAGGGGTTGGGAATGGGGTTAAGGAGCATGGATTCCTCGTCCTTCTTGGGTAGGACAGTACGGTTTCAGGAATATAATTCCTCGTCCTCATGGACATATAACTTTTACTAGACCAAAACTCTATCACGAAGTCCCTCCTTTTTATATCGACTTAATCTTCGGGCCAATGGCGAGCGGGTCATTAGTTAGATAGCGCTATTTAGGTCTGACAAGCCTCACACCGTGCCGCAGAGGACGGGCGTGAACTAATGGATCTGGGCACGTCAATGATGATAGATATTGACAGTTCAGGGCACATAAACATGACTACAGTCAGCAGTCGATATGGTAACGAGTCTAGTAGTATATGCATGGGGTAGCCCCCACGGCCGAAAAGCCAGATAACTAAACATGGGGTAGCCCCCACGGCGGGATTGCCAGAGTAAATGGGTTAAACAAATCACGTTTTCAACTATGGGGTAACCCCCACGGCAGGGATGCCAGTTAAAGGAAACTGTTTTCGAAACAACTTAAAACGAACACCCAACTGTGAACTCGCTCAACATTATTGTTGACTCGTTACTACATGCTTTGCAGGTCAATAGGAACTTAGCTGGAGCTTGCAGGGAGAAGAGTCGTTGTGGGACATGGACAACTGTGTGCCATGTTAAACTTTGAAACATTTAAACTTATGCTTTGGTTTTAAACATTTTGCTTCCGCTTTGCAACTTAAACTATGCTTTGTTTGGGACACCAATTGTATTGTGTTGGTTTTTATTATTACTTACATGCTTGTTCAATATGATTGGTGGCTTGATCCTGGTCAGTCACGCCTCCAAGCGGTGATACTCCGCAGGTGGATTTTGGGGGTGTGACAGAATTCGTTGTAAAGGGTTACATGATACGAGTTTCCAAACTGATCGAAATGGTCCTCGATCACAATCAGGGTAGCATTGTCCACTACAGAATCAGAATACATCACCGCTTCATTGATTGAGATAATTCAAATGGATCTGCCACTTGAATTATTGCCGATCTAGGGGAAGTCCCTACCATTCAGGACCCTAGAGATCTTTGTGATAACGATGGTGCGATTGCTCAAATCAAGGAACCTCGTGTACATCAAAAGACTAGGCACATTGAGCAGAGTTTCAGCTACATAAGGGATGAAGTTGAAAAGGGGAAAGATATGTATTCACAAAGTTCACAATGATAAAAAATATTGCGGATCCACTCACGAAGCTCCCTGAACGGACAAAGCATGAAGGGTCATACTTGTGCCTTAGGACATTGATATTCTAGTGATTGGATTTGATCTATTTTATATTTGGATATTGGAACAACTGTTAGTATAACTCTTTATGGTATTTTGAGTTATGTTCCATTTTAGCATGTTTAAATCCGTGAATAAGTTACTTATTCTAAATGTCCGTAGTCGATCATACTTGTGGGAACAAATATGAATGTAAGACTATTATGCACTTGGATTGGTGGATATTCATTAGGTATGAATATAGAGCAAAGTGTTGCTGCCAAAGTTCATAGATATTTGTGGGATACAAATATTGGACAGACTCGCCCTCAAATCTTACTGCATGGAATCATCTGTGATTGATCATAAGTAAATTTGAGTAAAGGAGAATATCATAGTATCCTCTAACCTTAGATACATATTGGGTCTTGATATTCACCAAGTATTATACCTTGACCCAGTTCTTCGTTGTCTGTAATAAGGCAGTACATAAGGCTAAACTCAGGTGTGGTACAAGGTGATTGTGAGAGACGTATGTAGTCAAGAAGGGATTTGTTCCTCTTATTCGTTGAGAGTAAGATGTCTAAGGCCTGCTAAAGTTAAATCAACAGAGAGTGATCACTCTATGTCTCTGGATTTGACATGACATATGTAACGAAAGGATAAATGATAAATTCACCTAAATCATGTTCAAGTAAGGGACTTGAAGGGGATGATGTTATTGAATGGGAAATATAGTCATACGTATTAGGGGTAGTAAACTGTAGTTAGGTGGTCTTTACTACTTGCGTCAATCTTCTATGTATCTTGTGCAAGTGGGAGAATGTTGGAGTCTGTATGCCCAAGACACATATTAGATTGATGTGGCTAGTACGTTATGATCCAAGTCGAGTCATACCCAAATACAAGCTAGACAAACACTTAAATATTTATTTGTGATATGATCTAACAAATAAATATTAACACTTACAATATTTACAAATTTGTTTTCTAAATAATTACACTTGAGAAACTAATAAATTATATGGATAATTTATTTTAAGAGAGTATTTTATTTTGTTATTTAATGGGTTAAATAACATTTTAAAAGGTTGTATAAAGTCTTGTAAATATGTAGTGTTATATTTATAAAAGTTATAAAAATAAACCAAGACTTAAATTTTATAAAAGAAATCTGATTTTTTTTATAAAATAAAGATGTGGGCCGCCCCCCCCCCCCCCCTTGTCTTACCAAGATAAGATTTTGGTCCAATCACAATTCATGCTTTTGCATGTGTTAAAGAGGATTTGATTGGATGGTCTTTCCAAGACCATTTTGGTCCAATGAACTCTCATGCACTTGCATGTGGAAGAAGCTTGGTGATTGGCCCAAAAAGAGGTGCACATCTCTCATAGTTTTAAAAGGAATTGGATGACCAAATGAACAAGTGTGAAGCAAGTAAACTTGCTCTCAATTTTCGGTCATAAGGGGCAATTCTCAAGTGTTCGGGTTTTGATCTTTGGTGTTACAAATCCTAGCTAATCTCGTGGTGTTTGTTGGAAGCTTGGGGTATACAAGCTTGAGGCCTTCTGCTCTTGAAGGCAACCATTCTTGAAGCATCATCCGTTTCATTCCTATTACTCCAAGAAGGTAGTTTTCTAAACACCCTATGGTTGTGTATGATAGTATGCATATTCATATATGGATCCGGGTTTTGGGATTTTGCTTATAAATGAAATTTATATCTTAAAAGTAACATGTTTTAAATATTATTTCCGCTGCGTTTTTATTTCATATGGATGAAATTGCTTTGATAAACATGTTAAAATCCCTTCATAATGTTGGTGTGAATTCATGCAGTTTTTGTAATAAACATTTGTATACTTTGTATGAAAACATGGTATGTAATTTGTATAAATCAAGTATTTCTGTAAGTATCGAGATTGTTAATGGGTTGCAAGGCCATTAACATGTGACACGACATAGGAAGCATCCAAACCATAGGCATTTTTCTAGTTGTCGATTCACGACTGAGACACAAAAGCACTACTTGGTACTAGTTTTCACCAAGAGTGTGGCTGCCCGAAAACCCATTAGATCTAACCTTTTGTTCTGCGGTCTAGGTATATTGTTGATTAATGGTGCTTCTGGTACCCTATTCGTGACACGATTTAAAGTATCATTCCTTAGTCTTTGTATCAAGCATACCATAACACATGTATTTTCCCCAAGTTTAAAAAGTATGTAAAAGATTAAAAGTGGGGACATGAACTCACAACTTTGCGTTCCTTGCGCCGTAAACTTCACCGGGTTTGCTTATTTAGCGTCGTGACCTATACGTGTTTTATTAATGTTAGTCACTAGACTTGTATCGCACAAGTACAAGTCACCATCTTTTAAGTATGCGTTCTTTGTTGTTAAAAATAATTTATATTTTTAACTATGTATCTTGCTTATATTATTTTCTCAAAAATAAATATAAGTATCTTGTATTTTTCACCCGAGTTATGTATTTTGTCCAAAAACTTCATTTCATGTTCATAACTTGTCCAAGTTACATAATCTATCAAGTAATATATTTTCATAAATATATTCTCTTGTATTTGTCTATGTGTATGTGTATTTTTGTATTTTTACTCCTCAGGAGTATTTAGTGTATCTTCAAGTCCTAATACACTATTTACACATAATACATACTACATACACTTAGCATAAAATTTTGTGATCAATAAATATATATATATTTTTCTCAAAAATATACATACTTAATATCAATTCTTATTTTGAAGAAATCGTCATTTCTTAACTTGAAGTTTACATAAAAATTAGGGAAACCTTGGTAAATACCTTTAGGTAAATTTTTAGGGAATAAGTTTCACCAAACTTATATTTTTCTAAGTGTCAAAACACTATAGAAATTTTGACATGGTTTCCCCTAAAAATGGAGGTTTCCCATGTTTTCAAAACATGTGTTTTTTTCTTTTAAATCATCATCAACATCAACAACACAATCAAGACTTACCACAAGCCAAGATCATGTAAATTACACTACATCATGAACTTGAAGTTTTTGTAAAAACTTGTAGTAACTTACCATGTTATTTAGTAGGTTTAGTTACACTTAAAAACATGGTTATTTGTTTGTAAATCACTTTCTTGAAAGATTTAGTCATTTACAACTTTTAAGATGATTTTTCTAAAAATATTTCTTTTGTATTTTTCTTGTTACAAACATGTTTCTAGTCTTGATTAAACACTAAAAATATGGTTAGTTTATTTAGAAACCATGACTTTGTAAATCTCATAAATAAACTTGGTTTCTTGAGAAAATTACTCTTGTAATCATCTATTTACAAGATTTGTGTTTTGTTGAAATCATCTTTACATAGGAAAACCAATTTCATCATTCAAGTTCATGAAGACATAAAGTATGATGATCTTGGTCTTTCACAAGATCATCACCTTAACTTACTAGATCATGTGTTTAATCACAATCTAGTAGTTTCCATATGATGTCTAACATTACTAACACTAATAACCAATCAACAAGAAGCAAATCAACATATTCAACATGTATTCTTGTATTTTCAAGCTTATGTTAAAGTATCATGATCATGTTCTTTAGTGTTCTTGTGATTAACAATATTTATCATCTTTTAATCATCAAAATATGAAGTAATAAGAGATCATGAGGGCCTCACCACTAGCAACAAGGCTAGGGAAGAATACTAGAAGTTGAAGATGACAAAAGTGTTGGATAAAAGCAAATGGAGGAGGTCCTTCAAGATCCACAAGCACCGAGCTTCCTTAACCACCTCCTTGCACCTTGAATTAAGCTTGGAATGGATGAATGGGGTTGAATGATGTTGGTGGTTGTGGGGGTGGGTCTCGGCCGTGAGGGGGGTACAAGGGAGGAGAGTGTGGTGTGTGAATGGTGAATGAGGAAGATGATGTTCTTATATCCATGTTTAGTCCATAACCAAAAGATATTGTGTCTTCATAGTACCATACATAATCTTTAACAAATCCTATTAAGATCATAGAATATCTTTTAAGATCAAGTGGGATTTTGTTGGTGGGGTCACATGGGTGGCTCGAATCATTCTCAGATGCCCCGAGAGGCATCCTTTCCTTGTTTGTTGGGTTGGTTCACGCGCGCGCAAACGCGCACCGGCCGCAACAGCAGGAAACTATGACCAATAGAGTCAGACACTTAGCTACATCCGCACGCAAAAGGAATGTGGTTCTGGTTGAGACTTTCTTTTCCTTATTAGTAAAGGGGGCTAGGGATGTTCGCGGAGTCCGTGCCTTCCGTACCACCGAAAGGTCGTTCTTGGGCGGATCCCGCTCCTAAACATAAAGGATAGGAGTCCTGGGGCTGGGCCTACCATATCAAAAGGGTCGTAGAAAAAGAACCCGGCCACCTATTTCATTCGACGTTCCGGGGCAGGGGCCCGACCGATTCGACCGACTTTTGCTTTTGGATAACAAGAAGGCGAGCTTCTCTGCTTTGATCAAATAAAAAGCCCAGTCAGCCACCAACTCGGTGCAGGTCACGTGACCTACAGCTCGGCCTTCGCTTTTTGAGGCTTCCTCTACCCACATCTCTATGTGCCCGCAGCACTTCTGTGACAACTCGAAATTCCGACATCCTTTATTCGCATTTATTGCACGTTGACTGTCTAGATTATTGCTTACACGAATTATTTACCTGGATTGTGAACACTAAATTATAGTTAAGATGATAATCTTGATTTTATTTGAGTGATAAGGTGTAAGTACTTGACTGCATGATTAATTGTAAACTGTTTGAGACCTGAACAACTCGACGAAACACAATATGTGTTTCGCCATAACCACTCTCGACGAAACAGATTGTTTCGCCAACCATCCACTCGACGAAACAGGTCAGTTTCGCCGAGCCCAGTTTCGCCGAAGCCCAGTTCGGGCCCAGCACGTTAAATCGGGTATATTAGCGTGTAAAGACCTTTATTTCACATCTTTGGCAAAAGTTGGAACCCTAGAACACTCTCCCTTCTGTGCGACGGCCACAACCATCATTCACCGTCAACCCTAGGTCTCGAATCCTTGTTTGTTCATCTCAAATCGGTTAGTATATGTTTGTTAATCGATTTCATGTTTCCGTAATATCTCGATTCAGGCTTGTGTATATGTTTGATGTGTGTTACTGCTGTGATTATAAGAGCATGATGACGGTATAGATTTCGATATGTATGATGTAGTCGGATATAAATAGTTCTATGCGAAACTTGATAGGATCGAATACTCGGTTCTGGATGTTGTTAATATGTTCTGATTCTGAATACACATTGGTATCTTGATAGGGATTGACGATATGATATTGTATGTTGATCCATATGTTGTACACTTAAACTAGGGTTTATGCTAGACGATGATTCTTTGATGATTGAGTATGATGATTCTATGAGCACATTGATCTCCATATGATTTCTGTTATTGTTGACGGCTGCTAAAATGATTAGGGTTTCTGTGTTGATTGTATCTGCTGTAACTGATGTCTGCGAAACAGACATCCGACGAAACAGGACTCCCGGCGAAACAGAATGTGTTTCGCCAAGAGTCATCGACGAATTAGAATCCTGTTTCGCCAAACAAGGCCACGACGAAACTGAATGTGTTTCGCCAATTATCTGTGTTTCGCCATTATCTGTGTTTCGTCAGCATGTGTGTTTCGCCGGATAGCTGATCTGTGCTGTAACTTGAGTTAATTCTGTTAAGTGTTAACTGGAATATTTAACAGCTGTTATATGTTAAACATGATTTGTATGATTGTGATTACGTGTTACATGCTTATACATGAACAACTGAAACACAAACTGATTTCACATACGTGCATACTTTAGGACGTGATTGATTACTTGCGAGTATACACTTAGCATACCGAGCAAAAGAAAGTGAGTTCACACTCTTACCAAGGCATGGGATTCCCGGGGTAGGGAATGGGACTGGATGATTATCTGTACTTACGTTATTATTGGGAATTATGGATTTCTGGCCTTGGTTGGGAAAGGTCACATATAGATACTGCTAGACTAGTGATACATGGGGAAGCCCCCACTACTCTTCGCAAACATGCCTGTAAGGGCCGCGATACTGAAACTGTTCTTCGCAAACATGCCTGGAATGGCCGCGATACTTATACTAATCTTCGCAAACATGCCTGGAATGGCCGCGATACTTATACTAATCTTCGCAAACATGCCTGGAATGGCCGCGATACTTATACTAATCTTCGCACACATGCCTGGAGGGCCGCGATACAAATAAAACTAGTCTACAATACATGGGGAAACCCCCACTAATCTTCGCAAACATGCCTGGAGGGCCGCGATGTAATTGATGACGATACATGGGTTACTAAACAAACAAACGATTTATGAAACGAACATTATTACTAAACAACCCACTGTGAACTCGCTCAACTAGTTGTTGACTCTCTGTTACATGCCTTGCAGGACCTTAGGTATTTATGGAGCTTGCACGGGAGGCGCAGTCGTTGTGGACAAGGATCGTGAATGCTTTGTTAAACGTTTATGACATTACATACTTATACTCATGTTGGGTTACTTTTATGCTTCCGCTAAACGTTGATATTATACTTATGTTTTGAAACACCTTTCATATTGGTTTGGTTGAATTACATCTACTTTTACTTATTACTTAAATGTTCAATATGATTGGTGGCTTGATCCTGGTCAGTCACGCCTCCAAGCGGTGATGTTCCGCGTGTGGATTTTGGGGGTGTGACAGATTGGTATCAGAGCCATTGGTTATAGAGAACTCGGTTTTAATAAAGGGAAAACGATTTTGTTAAAACCAGACTATAACCAGAACAGTGCTCTCAACGATCCACAACGACGCTTCGCTCCACGTGCAAGGCTCGACACCATAGGTATTACTATTCATGTTACATTACCTACATGCTAGAATTACATAGAACTTTGCTCATGGTGTGCTCAGATTACAGAACCTACTACACGTTATTGCTTGAGAATACTTGTATGCTCACTCTCTTCGCACTATTCGCGAACCTCTCACCCACATGTTCTCCTTGATGTCAAGATCATATGTGGACGCGTTAACCTAACTCAAGCCCAGTTGGCGGCTTCGATCACTGAACAAGTCACTGCAGCACTTGCAGCTGCCCAGGCAGGAGGTGTAACCTGCCATCGCCACTTACTCTAGGATTTTTAGATCCTACTCTCGTAACTCAACACTGTGCTCAATTTTGATTACTCTTACGCACACGACAAGTCAACACGCTCAGCCACCTGTATGCATATACACGACTTTTTATGAACTGTCGTCCTACTACTTTCAACGACACTGAAGGAGCTGTTGGACTCCTCCGTTAAGTTCGAGGAACTCGAATCGGACTTCGATTATGCGAATGACCCGAGGCTCGTAAGGCGAAATATGCCACTGATATTCTCGAAGGCACTGCGCAAACTTGGTGGAACGCGCAAGATTACGATGTTGGAGCTGGCGGCTGCTAATGCCACCCCATGGAATGATTTTAAGGAACTGATCAAACGTGAATACGGTAGTTATGATGCCATCCGCAAGCTGGAAGTGGAGTCCTTTAACATGAAGATGACGGGGTCAGAGATAGAAGCGTGCACGATACGATCCAACAAACTGACAATTTGTGTCCAACTATGGTGGATCCTCCCATAAAGAGCTTTGAGCTGTACCTCAAGGGTTTAGTACCAGGAATTCAAAACTATGTGATGACGGCTAAACTTGCTACTATTCAAGATGTTACTCATCTTGCTCATCGTCTCACAGACCGGGCAGTGGAACAGAACAAGCTGCCTCAACGTATCAGCGCTACTACTTCAACTACTTCTGCTACCCTCAGTGACAACTAATGAAAGTGGAATGGAACCTCTGGCAAGGGTTCGACTACGATTCTGTCCCAGGCACAACAGTGAAAGATCGATGACAACCAAAGTCCTAGTCAGCAACCTTTCAGCAGTCAATGGCAGGGTGGATACAGGGGAAACCACCCTAAGTGCAAACGATGTAACTTGCACCACAGCGGGCAGTGCAACCGAAATCATTGTCAATGATGCGACAAGCTTGGTCATGGAGCCAAGGATGGTAGAAACTCACGTTCTGCAAACCAGAACCAACAACAACAGCCACAAGATCTATAGAATCGGCGACAACAGCAGGGTAACAAGGGATGTTATCAGATGATGCTGAAGGTCACTTCAAAAGACACTGCCCACGGTTGAACCAGAACCAGAATCAGGACCCCAATCAAAGAAACAGGAACAATAATGGAGGCAACAACGGGGGTAATAACGACGGCAATGGTGCCAGGGGTCGAGTGTTCGTGATTGGTCAGGGTGATACTAGTAATGACCTCAACGTTGCGATAGTTACGACATCGTCATTGGTATGGATTGGTTATCCCAACAACAAGCAGAGATCCTATGCAAGGAAAAGATCATTCGTATTCCCCGTTCTGGTAAAGAACCTCTCGAAGTTCAAGGCGACAAGAGTGGTGTCGTGAGTGGCATCATACCCTTCTTGAAGGCCCAGAAGTGTTTACGAAAGGGCGGCCACACAGCTGTTTTAGCACTCGTTACTGATACATCGAAGAAAGAGAAAAAGATTGGGGATATTCCAGTGGTCGAATTTCAGATCGAGCTCGCTCCGGGAGCAGCACCCATAGCTCGAGCACCTTATCGCTTAGCTCCAACGGAACTGGAAGAACCGTCTAAGCAACTACAAGAACTCTTGGAAAAGGGTTTCATACGTCCTAACTCTTCGCCTTGGGGAGCTCCAGTGTTATTCGTAAAGAAGAAAGACGGTACGTTCAGGATGTATATAGACTACCGTGAACTCAACAAGGTGACGATCAAGAATCGTTATCCTCTTCCGCGCATAGATGATTTATTCGACCAGCTGCAAGGGTCGAGCTACTACTCCAAGATAGACTTAAGGTCAGGATACCATCAGCTGAGAGTCCGGGATGAGGACGTCTCCAAAACAGAATTCAGAACTCGCTACGGCCATTACGAGTTTTTGGTCCTGCCATTCGGGCTAACGGATGCGCCTGCGGTTTTCATGGAATCTTATGAACAGGGTGTGCAAACCTTATCTTGACAAGTTCGTTATTGTTTTTATTGACGACATCCTGATCTATTCGAAGAGTCAGGAGGAACACGAGCAGCACTTACGACTTATTTTGGAACTCCTTCGAACGGATCAACTGTACGCCAAATTTTCGAAATGCGACTTCTGGCTTCGTGAAGTCCACTTCCTAGGCCATGTGGTAAACAAGGATGGGATTCATGTCGATCCATCCAAGGTAGATACGATCAAGAACTGGCCTGCACCTCGCACACCGACAGAAATATGCCAATTCTTGGGTTTGGCAGGTTATTACAGACGATTCATCAAAGACTTCTCGAAGATTGCTCAGCCGCTTACACTACTGACACAGAAAGGTGTTGCTTACCGTTGGGGTAATACACAGGAAACAACGTTTCAGCACTTAAAGGATAGACTTTGTAGCGCACCTATCCTCTCATTGCCTGAAGGCACGGACGATTTTATAGTTTACTGCGACGCATCCATCCAAGGTCTTGGATGTGTGTTGATGCAACGGGATAAAGTCATTGCTTATGCTTCGCGCCAACTTAAGATTCACGAACGGAATTACACTACTCATGATTTAGAGCTGGGAGCCGTTGTTTTTGCGCTCAAGATATGGCGACATTACCTGTATGGCACTAAGTGCACCATCTACACCGATCACAGAAGTCTCGAACATATTTTTAAGCAGAAAGAGTTGAACATGCGACAACGTAGATGGGTCGAGCTGCTGAACGATTATGAGTGTGCCATAAAGTACCATCCGGGCAAAGCCAATGTGGTGGCCGACGCCCTCAATCGAAAGGATACTACACCTAGGCGTGTACGAGCGTTGCAACTCACTATACAGTCTAGTCTTCCTTCCCAGATACGAAATGCTCAGGTAGAAGCATTGAAACCAGACAACGTCAGGGCTGAAGCCCTATGCGGCTCAAGGCAACGCTTAGAACAGAAGGAAGATGGTGCTTCCTACGTCACAGGACGCATTTGGGTCCCGCACTATGGCAACCTACGAGAGCTTGTGATGGATGAAGCACACAAGTCTCGCTACTCGGTACACCCTGGTTCGGATAAAATGTACCACGATATTAAGACTACATACTGGTGGCCTAGCATGAAGGCCCACATAGCCACATACGTTAGCAAATGCTTGACTTGTGCGAGAGTCAAGGCAGAATATCTGAAACCGTCAGGACCACTTCAACAACCTGAGATACCACAATGGAAATGGGAACAAATTTCCATGGATTTTGTTACTGGCTTACCTAGATCTCAGCGCGGAAATGACACTATTTGGGTGATCGTGGATCGACTCACTAAGTCTGCTCACTTACTGACAATCAAGGAAACGGATAAGTTCTCCACACTAGCAGACATATATCTTAAGGAAGTTATTTCGAGGCACGGTGTGCCCACCTCCATCATCTCAGATCGTGACGCACGATTTACTTCAGAACTATGGCAAGCAATGCACAAATCTTTTGGCTCTCGTTTAGACATGAGCACAGCTTATCACCCTCAGACGGATGGGCAGTCTGAGTGCACCATTCAAACTCTAGAAGACATGCTTCGGGCGTGCGTAATTGACTTTGGCAATGGTTGGGAAAAACATCGGCCACTTGTGGAATTTTCTTACATCAACAGCTACCACTCCAGCATTAAAGCTGCACCATTCGAGGCATTTTACGGACGTAAATGCCGGTCACCTCTCTGTTGGGCAGAGGTGGGAGACAGTCAGATCGCAGGTCCAGAAATGGTAGTTGACACTACTGAAAAGATTGCTCATACGACAACGCATGGCGGCAGCTCGTGACCGTCAGAAAGTATACGCTGATAAAGACAGGAAACTACTCGAATTCCAAGTTAGGGATCGAGCGCTACTCAAAGTTTCGCCCTGGAAGGGTGTGGTTCGTTTTGGCAAACGCGGCAAACTCAATCCACGATATGTTGGACCTTTCGAGGTTATTGAGAAAAATAGGCAAAGTGGCCTACAGATTGAACTTACCACCTGAACTCAGTGCAGTTCACAACGTCTTTCACGTGTCGAATCTGAAGAAGTGTACGTCAGATGAGACCCACATAGTTCCCTTAAAGGAACTCACTATCGACGAGCGGTTGCACTTCGTCGAGGAACCTGTTGAAATCACGGACCGGGATGTTAAGGTCCTCAAGAACACGAAAATCCCTCTTGTACGAGTTCGTTGGAACTCCCGCCGCGGCCCAGAGTTCACCTGGGAGCGTGAAGATCAAATGGAACTCAAATATCCCCAGTTATTCGGAACCAATGCAACTACTACTGAGGCTGAAGCTACCAATACAGAATTTCGGGACGAAATTCCAAATCAACGGGGGGATAATGTGACACCCCAGGAAAACCAGTAATCTTCGCATACATGCTCGGGGAGCCGCGATACGAAACAGGTAAACAACGTCACACTATTAGCTTCCTCAGTAACTGCATGCTAAATTTCGGGACGAAATTTCTTTCAAGTTGGGGATAATGTGACAACTCGAAATTCCGACATCCTTTATTCGCATTTATTGCACGTTGACTGTCTAGATTATTGCTTACACGAATTATTTACCTGGATTGTGAACACTAAATTATAGTTAAGATGATAATCTTGATTTTATTTGAGTGATAAGGTGTAAGTACTTGACTGCATGATTAATTGTAAACTGTTTGAGACCTGAACAACTCGACGAAACACAATATGTGTTTCGCCATAACCACTCTCGACGAAACAGATTGTTTCGCCAACCATCCACTCGACGAAACAGGTCAGTTTCGCCGAGCCCAGTTTCGCCGAAGCCCAGTTCGGGCCCAGCACGTTAAATCGGGTATATTAGCGTGTAAAGACCTTTATTTCACATCTTTGGCAAAAGTTGGAACCCTAGAACACTCTCCCTTCTGTGCGACGGCCACAACCATCATTCACCGTCAACCCTAGGTCTCGAATCCTTGTTTGTTCATCTCAAATCGGTTAGTATATGTTTGTTAATCGATTCATGTTTCCGTAATATCTCGATTCAGGCTTGTGTATATGTTTGATGTGTGTTACTGCTGTGATTATAAGAGCATGATGACGGTATAGATTTCGATATGTATGATGTAGTCGGATATAAATAGTTCTATGCGAAACTTGATAGGATCGAATACTCGGTTCTGGATGTTGTTAATATGTTCTGATTCTGAATACACATTGGTATCTTGATAGGGATTGACGATATGATATTGTATGTTGATCCATATGTTGTACACTTAAACTAGGGTTTATGCTAGACGATGATTCTTTGATGATTGAGTATGATGATTCTATGAGCACATTGATCTCCATATGATTTCTATTATTGTTGACGGCTGCTAAAATGATTAGGGTTTCTGTGTTGATTGTATCTGCTGTAACTGATGTCTGCGAAACAGACATCCGACGAAACAGGACTCCCGGCGAAACAGAATGTGTTTCGCCAAGAGTCATCGACGAATTAGAATCCTGTTTCGCCAAACAAGGCCACGACGAAACTGAATGTGTTTCGCCAATTATCTGTGTTTCGCCATTATCTGTGTTTCGTCAGCATGTGTGTTTCGCCGGATAGCTGATCTGTGCTGTAACTTGAGTTAATTCTGTTAAGTGTTAACTGGAATATTTAACAGCTGTTATATGTTAAACATGATTTGTATGATTGTGATTACGTGTTACATGCTTATACATGAACAACTGAAACACAAACTGATTTCACATACGTGCATACTTTAGGACGTGATTGATTACTTGCGAGCATACACTTAGCATACCGAGCAAAAGAAAGTGAGTTCACACTCTTACCAAGGCATGGGATTCCCGGGGTAGGGAATGGGACTAGATGATTATCTGTACTTACGTTATTATTGGGAATTATGGATTTCTGGCCTTGGTTGGGAAAGGTCACATATAGATACTGCTAGACTAGTGATACATGGGGAAGCCCCCACTACTCTTCGCAAACATGCCTGTAAGGGCCGCGATACTGAAACTGTTCTTCGCAAACATGCCTGGAATGGCCGCGATACTTATACTAATCTTCGCAAACATGCCTGGAATGGCCGCGATACTTATACTAATCTTCGCAAACATGCCTGGAATGGCCGCGATACTTATACTAATCTTCGCACACATGCCTGGAGGGCCGCGATACAAATAAAACTAGTCTACAATACATGGGGAAACCCCCACTAATCTTCGCAAACATGCCTGGAGGGCCGCGATGTAATTGATGACGATACATGGGTTACTAAACAAACAAACGATTTATGAAACGAACATTATTACTAAACAACCCACTGTGAACTCGCTCAACTAGTTGTTGACTCTCTGTTACATGCCTTGCAGGACCTTAGGTATTTATGGAGCTTGCACGGGAGGCGCAGTCGTTGTGGACAAGGATCGTGAATGCTTTGTTAAACGTTTATGACATTACATACTTATACTCATGTTGGGTTACTTTTATGCTTCCGCTAAACGTTGATATTATACTTATGTTTTGAAACACCTTTCATATTGGTTTGGTTGAATTACATCTACTTTTACTTATTACTTAAATGTTCAATATGATTGGTGGCTTGATCCTGGTCAGTCACGCCTCCAAGCGGTGATGTTCCGCGTGTGGATTTTGGGGGTGTGACAACTTCCATATGGAGAAAGATAGGCTTACCATGTTCCATCAATAGCACCTAACCTATGCCGATTTTGGCGGACCGTGCTCCACCCCGGTGAACTCATGCGGTTCCGACGTGCCCAGAGGCCAGAGGCGAATCCGTTCACAGTCCGTAGGACCAACACCATTCGAAGGTGGGCGGCCCACCCCGCCTAGAACAGTTATGCTTGACTGGGCTTACACACATTCGCTCACTTACGCTGTCCCCCCTCAGCTCACCCTAGCCCCCGGCCTTTTGCTCTTCTAACGTAAGCTCCAAGGCTTCACACCAAGTCTTCACTGACATAATATGCATGCTTAAGTAGGGTCAGGCAGAACCGTTGTTGCCTGATGGGAACTTCCCCCATATTGCTATCAATGTCTTCATGTCGCACGACCTCTTAACATTACACCACTGAATCCCCAATCCTTTGCTTGCTGTGCAGTGACAGTACCAATATCCACTAATCGTTGTTTCCAGATACGGTTGCCGGTTGACATCTCTTCTAATTCGTCGATACGAGAAGCAAATTGTTGTGTGGAGGAATCAATATCTCGACATAAGCCAAGTCCACACATGGGGGGGGGGGGGCAAAGTGTAAATTTTAATCACTAGTTACATAAACATGTTAGGTTTCAAGTGTAAAGTTTAGGGATTTAATGTGTTATTATGTTATAAGGGGCGTTATGGTGTTCGGGGATCATAACTAGCTTAGAAACATTAAAACAATGCTTCTAGTAATATTTTGATGTTTCGGGTAATGTCCGGTTGTTCGGTTAGATACCGGTTCGTTAAAGTGCTAAATTGCACCGTTTAGTGTTCTTTTTTTTTTTGGTAAAGGGTTATACCAACCAAAACCAATAAAACAAGTGAGGAGCAAACGAGAGTAAAACAAGCGCAACAAACACGCAAAACAAAAACACACCAACCAACAATGACTACAGATTCAAACCAAAACTAGCCACAATCATCATCAGCTACTATGAGACCCCGCGGCAACGCCCACTCTTGCAAGATTCTACCCGTATGAACAGATTGCTTGAACTTCATCGATTGGAGCTTCAAACGAACAGTAGATAAAATGACATTAACCAGTTGGTCATGATCCCTTCGTTTCATCGAAAATAATCGCCTATTTCGTTCATTCCATATAAAGTATGCCGAAGCGCTAACCACAAGTTTAGCAAAACATGCCTTGCCTGCTTCGAACTCACTACCCCCATCAAGTGGTAAAAAATATCACTCCATCTGTTAGGTGTAGCTCCCATGTCTGCTTTAACCTTGACACCGTCCCATACACGAGAAGCATAGCCACACTCAAAAAACAGATGCTCATGCGAGTCTGGACCTGAAGTACACAACGAGCAACACATAAGATTAAAATTCGCATTACCCGAGGTATTCCATTTGCACATAACGTCTTGGGTTTTCAACTTCTTATGGACAATAAGCCACATTTAGTGTTCTTTATGTACCCTTTTGTAACACTTTTAATTCTCGACACTTGGCAAGGTATTCTGGACCAATTAGTCATATTTTTACATGTCACTAACTCGTTATAATGCTGAATTTTGCTGAAATGTATGAATTTCAGCATTTAAAGTGTGTTTCGGTGCTTTTCAGTGCGTATTTTAGCTTCCGGAAAGTCTATATGTTAACCCTTGTATATACTCTTGGGTTTCAATGTATTTTTGACGTTGGCCTACTCCTGGGCTCCAATTCTATTATCTGACTGCTTTCTACAGAATTGTTGACACAATGTGTCTTACCGGTGAGTTTACTAGTATTTCTGACGCAACGCTATCATTAATGCATAAAGCAATATTTGTTGTATAAAACGTGCATGAATTCACTTGTATAGTATATCAGACATTGTTGACATTTAAGCACATAATTGCAGTCATTAAATAATAATTAAAGCGTACGGAAATTACCGGTTTAGTGCCAGTTGTCACAATAATTCTGTCGCATCACTCCCCGGCGTTTCCGCAGCGGTTTTGTTGTTTTAACGCGGCCGGGGTGTGACATAAGAGTTGGTATCAGAGCCAATGGTTATAGGGAATTAGGTTATTAGTAATGCTTTGACCTAGACTATAACTTTCTAGGACCCTAACACAAGTTTACTTGTGTTTAGATCTTAAAACAATACACGTCACCTATCCTTAGGTGATTACCAAAACATGAACACAAATTTTCCAAAATGATTTTGAAATCAATCACCTATCCTTAGATGATTTCTTTTGGCCGTGTGCCTTCTGAATTTTCAAAATCTCGTCAAAGTTTAAGTCTAAATAATGTGAACACGTGCAAACTGGAAGAGTGGATGCCTGTACCCTGAGTTTTCTGTCTAAGGCTAGAGTGTTCGTACAAATCCGCAGTATCGGACCAGTCACTCTTACTTGGGAACTCTTGGGGTGAGTGTCCACTTATAGGCGAGGATGTCTTCGCGATACATTAGTATGACTCATTTACTTTGATTTGTCACTG
Organism: Helianthus tuberosus; assembly: GCA_030545235.1. NCBI lineage: Eukaryota > Viridiplantae > Streptophyta > Magnoliopsida > Asterales > Asteraceae > Helianthus > Helianthus tuberosus. The sequence goes on along the minus strand of CM060385.1, from coordinate 68,673,401 downwards.
TGTGTCGACTGTTTGTTACGAGGTAATGAACAAATGACCACCATCCTTTCTTTTTGTTGATATTTATGATATCTCATCTTCATCACATCATCTCACTCGTTTTCTCTCATGTTTCCTCTTTTAGAATGTCTCCTCAACGTAACGTTCAACAACCTGATGCCGAACTGGCAGCTATTATAGCGCAACAGATGGCTGCTATGCTACCTGATCTCATAACTCAAATAAACCAAGCCAACAATAACAATAATGCACCTGCTCCGTGCAATTTCAAAAGTTTTAACTCGGCTAAACCACTCAAGTTTAGTGGTTCTAAAGGAGCAACAGGGCTTCTCCAGTGGTTTGAGAGTCTTGAGAGCACTTTTCGCCATGTTCAGTGTCCGAACAATCGTAAGGTCGAGTTTGCTTCGAGTGTATTCCAAAAGAGAGCTCTTACCTGGTGGAATGGGGTAATGAGAGATAGAGGTGCTGATGTTGCTTTGGGTCAGACATGGGAGGAACTTAGAGCTCTCATGATGAGAGAATTTTGTCCTCGTCACGAGCAGAGGGCACTCCAAAATGAGTTCCATGATCTGAAGCAAGACAGTGGTGAACATCGGGCTTATACAGACATATATGAGGAGTTAAGCTTGCTCTGTCGTACAATGGTCACGCCTTTGGATAAGGCTATTGAGAAATACATAGACGGTTTACCAGATCCTGTTCAGGATATTGTCACTGGCAGCAACCCTACTATCGTCCGACAGGCCATTGAGCTAGCTGCAACCATTACTGAATCGCAAGTCAAGAAGGGTAAACTCCACAGAAAAGGTGATAAGAAGCAGAAACAATCTGATAGCACCCAGGAGAAAAAGGGCAAGAAGGCTGCTGAGTCTTCCAAGAAATCTAGGAAGCGTAAGGCTTCCAAGAATTTCGCTGTCACTACTCAGACTAATCAGGCAGCACAGAATCAGGCTGCACAACCTGCTGCCAAGAGGCAGTATGCTGGGAATGCACCTCTGTGCAACAGATGTAATAGCCATCACCAGCCACAGATGCAATGTCACATCTGCACAAATTGTGGCAAGTCTGGTCATCTTGCGAATACCTGTCGTTTTGCTCCTAACCAAAATCAGGCAGTTCAAAACAAAGCAGTACAAAACCCTGCCCATAATCCTGCACGATCTCACTATCCGCCTGGTTCATGTTTCAACTGTGGGGATCTGACCCACTACAGGAACAACTACCCGAGGTTGGCAAACACAAATCAGGCACTGGCTCGTGGTAGAGCTTTCAATCTTAATGCAAATGAGGCGCGTGCAGATAATGAAGTGGTTAACGGTACGTTCCTTGTTAACAACCATCCTGCTTCTGTTCTATTTGATTCGGGTGCCGATAAGAGTTTTGTGTCCTTAGCATTTGAGCCTTTGCTTGCGATGACTAGAACAAAACTAGGAAAGCCCTTGACAGTAGAAATAGCTAGTGGTGAACCTGCTGTACTCAACTCTGTTCTTCGAAATTTCCAGTTGAATCTCAATAACCATCTTTTCCTTTTTGACCTCACACCGATGCAACTCGGGAGCTTCGATGTTATAGTAGGAATGGATTGGTTATCGAAGTACCATGCTAAGGTGGTATGTTTTGAGAAGCTGGTCCGTATACCACTTTCGACTGGTGAGATCTTAGAAGTTCATGGGGAAAAACCTGCTAGTAGCCTTAAACTCATGTCTTGTACCCAAGCCCGCAAATACCTACGAAAGAAATATGTTACTTTCTTGGTACATGTCGTAGAGGATAAAGGCAAGGGTAAGATTATCCAAGATATCCATGTTGTTCGGGATTATCCAGAGGTATTTCCTGAAGAATTACCTGGGTTACCCCCTCTACGCCAAGTTGAGTTTCGTATCGATCTCGTACCTGGTGCAAATCTTATTGCTAAGTCACCTTATCGTCTTGCACCATCTGAGATGCAAGAATTATCTAAGCAGCTTCAGGAGTTATCTGACAAAGGATTCATCCGTCCGACCTTTTCCCCTTGGGGCGCTCCTGTCCTATTTGTGAAAAAGAAAGATGGATCATTCAGGATGTGTATCGATTACCGTGAGCTTAACAAGATTACCATCAAGAATCGATATCCCCTACCTCGCATTGATGATCTCTTTGATCAGCTACAGGATGCTACGTGCTTTTCAAAGATTGATCTACGTTCTGGGTATCATCAACTTCGAGTTCTCGAAGAAGATATTCCCAAGACAGCTTTTCATACGCGTTATGGTCATTATGAGTTCCCTGTTATGCCCTTCGGTTTAAAAAATGCTCCTGTTGTTTTCATGGACTTGATTAGTAGGGTTTGTAAGCCTTATTTAGACAAGTTCATCATCATCTTCATTGATGATATTCTAATTTATTCTAAGACTCGAGCTGATCATGAGCAACATCTTCGTCTTACAATGGAGCTCCTAAAGAAAGAACAACTTTTCGCCAAATTCTCCAAGTGCGAATTCTGGCTTAAGGAAGTTCAATTTTTGGGGCACATTGTCAACGAACAAGGTATACATGTAGATCCCGCCAAAATCAGTGCAATTAAGGATTGGGATACACCTACTACTCCTACCGAGGTTCGTTGATTTCTTGGTCTAGCGGGTTATTACCGCCATTTCATTGAAAACTTCTCCAAGATTGCGGTTCCTCTCACTACTTTAACTCAAAAGAATAAACCTTTTGAGTGGGGATCCAAACAGGAAGAAGCTTTCCAGACCTTGAAACAGAAACTCTGCGATGCATGTATTCTATCTTTGCCCGAGGGTAATGACGATTTTCTTGTGTACTGTGATGCATCAAATTTAGGCCTTGGTTGCGTTCTTATGCAAAGAAACAAAGTCATAGCTTATGCATCAAGACAGCTGAAGGTACACGAGAAAAATTACCCAACTCATGATCTTGAGTTATGTGCAGTAGTTTTCGCTCTCAAAATCTGGAGACACTACCATTATGGTACAAAGTGTGTAGTGTTTACTGACCACAAAAGTCTCCAGCATATCTTCAATCAGAAAGAACTTAACATGAGGCAACGACGTTGGGTTGAACTCCTAAACGACTACGATTGCGAAATTCGCTACCATCCTGATAAGGCGAATGTCGTGGCTGACGGATTAAGTCGTAAGGAACGTGTCAAGCTTCACTGTGTTCAAGTTCGATCTGATATTCAAACCCGCATTTCTCAGGCTCAACATACTTGTGTTACACAAGATTTGATGGGTAAAGAATTACCATGTCATACTAAGCCTGAGCTTGAACTGAGAGACTTTGGGATATTCTATTTCATGGGCCGTTTGTGGGTCCCAAGTATAGACAATCTTTGCACCTTGCTAATGGATGAAGCTCACAAGTCTCGTTATTCTATTCATCCTAGTGCAGACAAAAAGTATAAGGATCTTCGAACCCAGTATTGGTGGCCGGGTATGAAGAAAGACATTGCCTTATATGTTTCCAAATGCCTTACTTGTCTTAAGGTTAAGGCAGAACACCAGCATCCCTCTGGATTATTGGAGCAACCAGAGATTCCAGTTTGGAAATGGGAAAACATTGCTATGGATCTCATTACCAAGTTTTTTTTTGGGTAATGAGATTGAGAAAAGAATTCGTAGATTCTTGTGGAATGCGGGATCGGAGGGTAGAATCCGTGCTAAAGTTGCTTGGAAAGATGTGTGTTTGCCTAAAGATGAAGGTGGTTTGGGCATTCGAAGTATAACTGATGTCAATAAATCGCTTATGGCTAAGCATGTTTGGAGTATTATAACTAAACAGGAGTCCATTTGGGTGACATGGATTCATGAACACAAGCTAAAAGGGAGAAGTTTTTGGGAGGTGCCATGTCGTGGGACTATGAGTTGGGGTTGGCGGAAAATTCTATCTATTCGTTGTATTATGCGGCCTCACATATGGTCTTTGCTCAAAAGTGGATTGCAAACTAATGTTTGGAGTGATAATTGGTGTCCTATGAGTCCTATTAGCTCCTTTATTACTCCTCGTTCTATAGCTAATGCAGGGTTCAGTTTAAAGTGGTCGGTTGCTGATGTTGTTGATGCGTATGGGCAGTGGAGATGGCCCCAAGCATGGTTAGATTTATTCCCGGTTTTAATAAGCATTCAAACGCCTCAGCTGGTTGGTGATGCTCTTGATCGTTTGGCTTGGAAAGATTTGGATGGGAAGTATACAGATTTTGAATCGGCTCAAGTATGGAATACAATTCGGACGAGAGATAATCAGGTAAACTGGGTAAACATGGTTTGGTTCTCTCAGTGTATTCCTCGCCACTCGTTTCACATGTGGTTAGTGTTTCGGAACAAACTAAAAACTCAGGATAGGTTGGCGGTTTGGGAAGCTGGAAGTGCTACAAATCTAAATCTTATGTGTTGTCCGTTGTGCAAACATGATCGAGATAGCTGAGACCATTTGTTCTTTCAATGTGCGTTTGCAAATCAAGTTTGGGAAAATGTGAAGAGTATGGCGAATTTGGAGAGTGTAGATAACACATGGCAGTCTTTAATGGTATGGGTTGATCAACATTCTAATTCTAAGAAAATTGATGACATTGTGTGTAAGTTGGTGGTAGCAGCGGCTACTTATTACATTTGGCAAGAACGGAACAGTCGGCTCTTTAGTTCCAACCAATTGACCGTATTTCAAGTTGCAGAGAAGATTAAAAGTGTGGTTCGACTTCGGCTTATGGGTTTCAAGTTTAGAGTGGAGTCGGCTAGGAGGAGGATCTTCGGAATCTGGAAGATTGATGACAACAAGGATGATGAAGCTGATCCGGGCTAGTAGTTTATTTGCATAGTGTTTATTTGTGGCCTAGGTTGGTTGTTTTTTCGGCCATGGTAGCTTACTTTGTTTGTTAACTTTATTTGTTGGGTTGTTTGCTTGGTCTTGTGGATTGGTGTCCTAGTCTTGGTATGCCAAGTCTAGTTGGTGTGTCGCTTTGACACATCCTTGTACTTTTATTGGTTCATTTATAAAATCTCATTACCAAGTTACCGCGCACTAAAAGAGGTCATGACGCCATTTGGGTTGTTGTTGATCGTCTTACAAAGTCAGCACATTTCTTGCCGATCCGTGAGGATCTATTTGCTGATAAGCTTGCCAAGATATATGTTGATGAGATTGTATCTCGACATGGCGTTCCTTTGAACATCATATCTGACAGAGATGCTCGATTCTCGTCTCTCTTTTGGAGAACCATGCAATCTGCCATTGGAACCTAACTTCATTTGAGCACAGCGTATCATCCGCAGACGGATGGTCAATCTGAGAGAACAATCCAGACACTGAAGGATATGCTTAGAGCGTGTGTGATGGATTTTGGTGGTAGTTGGGATTCGCATCTACCATTGATCGAATTCTCCTACAACAATAGTTATCACTCTAGCATCAACATGGCTCATTTCGAAGCTTTATACGGTCGAAAATGTCGTTCACCGGTCTGCTGGAATGAGATAGGTGAAGCTTAGCTTACTAGACCCGAACTCATTCTAGAGACTACAGATAAGGTCAAGAAGATTTGTGATAACCTACAGACAGCTAGAAGCCGTCAAAAGAGTTACGCGGATCGACGACGCAAGCCCTTAGAATTTCAAGTCGGTGATCACGTCCTACTCAAGGTATCCCCTTGGAAAGGTGTGATTAGATTTGGAAAGAAAGGAAAACTTGCACCTCGCTATGTTGGACCATTCAAGATCGTTGAAAGAATCAGAAAAGTAGCCTACAGACTTAAGCTACCTCCTGAACTTGGAAATATTCATCCAACATTCCACGTGTCCAATCTCAAAAAGTTTTTAGCTGATGAGAACCTCCACATACCACTTGATGAAATTTGTGTTGATAACACGATGCACTTCGTTGAGAAACCTGTGGAAATCATGGACCGTGAAGTCAAGAAGCTCAAAAACAAGCGCATATGTGGTACCCACGGAAAATCCACAGTCATCCTGAGTTAACATTTTGCTGTTTTGGATTGCTTGTCAAATTTCGGGACGAAATTTCTTTTAAGTTGGGGATGATGTGACAACCTGGACTTTCAAGATCAACGTTATTTGATTTCTTGACCTCTAACAAGTATAATTACGTGTCTTGTCACATATTAACACTGTGAGTATGCTATGTTAATCATGGATTGGTTACATGAGGTCGTACATATTGTATTGTAGGATGTAAGTTAGTACATATTATCTGATGAGTCCATGAACCTAGTCGCACACCCTCACATAATTGCACACTCGTTTGACTAACACATGAACCCCGGCCTGAATCCCCCACCACACGAGTGTAATCATCAGCCCAAACAAAGCCCAAAGGTTGGACCCGAAACACAACATATCGCCTATACCTACATACTCTCATAGTTCTAAACACAAAACATAACTGAACCCTAGCACATCCTCTCATATGTTCGGTGACCAACCTTTGATTCGGAGCCTACCCTTGTCTAATCCATTACTCGGTTAGTATGATCTTTCTTGTTTTAAGTTGTTGATTGATTGTTTCGGTTATGTGCAATATGGTATTGATTGGTAATAGGGATCATGAAATTTTCGTATGATCTAGAGTTGTGCTAGAAACACATTAGGATGTTGTTTTGATCGATGTTTATAAACTAGGATTTGTTCATTGATAATTTACTAGAATGTACGGTCATGATTGTATGAATTGGTTTAACTGATTATGATCTAGAAGTGGCTTATGATGTTAACCTTTGATCTTGGTTTGTGTAACGATGAATGTTCATGAGACTCGATCCAGTTTGACCTAGTTGAATGCCGATGATGATGATGATGATGGTAATTATTATGTTGATTGATTAGGTTTCATAATCTTTGAATCTTGTAACTACTTTGATTGGAATTATGTGAGTGTTTGTTGTTGATTGGCGTTAAAGACGGAAATAATGGTTGATTGACTGCCGATAATTATGGTAAATAATTGTTAAATCAAAAGTGTAACTGCCACGATTAGAGTTTGTAGAAAATCTTGGGAGGTTGTTTTGATCTCATTAAATGGGTATGCATAACTGTTGGAATTGATTTTTTGATAAATAAAAACGTGTGAATTATTCTCCATTAATTTCGGCTGAACATGACCCACTCGCACAATTAATCAGTCGCACAAGTCTATGTCAATCGCACAAGTCTATGTCAATCGCACAAATCCAGCCCAATCGCACAAGTGGAATGGCTGGGCTGAACATTACATTGGGCCGCGCACTTGCCCACAAACCGGGTACCAATCGCACAAGACGTCTGTGATCGCACAACAGATATAGGATCGCACAAGTTACCAGGCCTGTTTTGTAGTTGGGCCCCACAACAGCTAGTGGCCCACAGCCACAAACGAGTCGCATAATATTTGAATGATTGGGCTACATACACACACTCGTGCACTTAATACTTAGCCTGTTACGTGATACGTGTTATTAAATATGTATGCTAGTCTGAATATTATCGAATGATTTCATGAGGCTATGCGTTGTTACTGTTACGTGTTAAGTCATGTTACTTGCTAAATACGTGGCTTACTAGTAAACAAAACTGATTAGTATCGATAACCATGATTAGGACGTGGTTGGTTGATCAACTGTGAACAAGTAAATTTCATTACCGAGCAATCCAAGGTGAGTTCACTGCTCTTTTCCAAGCATGCATCCCAGGGAGGAATATCGGGTAACGTTTTGGGAAGGAACGGCAGGTTATTGGGATGTTGGTTATTACTCAGTTCCTATCATATAAGACCCCCTACATTTACCGATAGTTGCCGATAAGGCAACGAGGTATTTAGTTGATAGCGCTATTAGGATTGGCACCCTCACACCGTGCCGGAAAGGACGGGCGTGAACTAATTACCTTGACCACTTGACCAACGTCTTGATAGAGGCATTGGGGTTGGGCATTTACATCTTGTATCATATAAGACCCCTTACATCTACTCGAGGTTATTAGTTGAACTAATTACCTTGACCACTTGACCAATGCCTTGATAGAGGCATTGGGGTTGGGCATTCACATCTTGTAGCCAGTTGCGGTAATAGAGTTAATAACAACATCAAATCAAATCATCGAATCTGTGAAACATTTTAATCTGGTAACAGGTATCTAAACACGTTAACAAAACTTTGAACTCACCAGCGTCGTCTGACACACTTGTCTGCATGCTTGCAGGTCTATAGGTTTATATCATGGGGACTTGTTGTCTGGTATACTGGAGTGGTCATGGGTCGAGATACATGGAATCGAAAGACAAGCCTAATGGTTTAGTACATGTGGTTTATGTAACACTTAATTAACGATTTATGCTTCCGCTGAACAATAAAATATTTGTACGACTTATTTTAATAAATGAAAGTTTTTACTTGAAATCTTGTTATGAGTTCAATGTGATTGGTGGCTAGATCCTGGTACGTCACACGTCCCGCGGTGTTTCTGCATGTGGTATTTTGGGGGTGTGACAGTTTGGTATCAGAGCCACTGGTTATAGTGAACTTGGTTTTAAAAACGTTTTTATAAAACCAGACTATAACCGAACAGTTCTGAAAACAAGAATGCGACCATGACACTCAGCTCCAGACTGCAAGGTTCGTCTCTCGTATACTCATTGTACTGTATAACTAGTGAACACTTACATATGATATTGCATGTGATTGCACTTTTAGCACAACGGAATGAATTCATGTATTACCTGCATTTGTTATGTGATTGATGGGGTGGTATTTCCCTAAACATTCATGACACACGTTTTGTGATACTCTTCGTTTGCTACTCGAGTTGAGGAACCATTTGACATGAGTTAGGAGGAGCTGAGATGAGCATGCAAATCACAATATTATTGTGGGTGCACACATAATAATAATGTGGGGTGCATGCGAGTCCCTGTGGGGCTTAATAAGTGAAAAGGGGGTTCCGTCCTGTTATTTGATCAATGTGAAACACAACAGTCTATAAGAGTCATAGCAGTAGTTGTCTCTTACTCGAACACGATCTTTTCACTTCTCACCGAATCCTTGCGAATCTCGAAGCTATTCAGAATTACCTGATCACACATCTGAACGCCTAGCAAACCGTGTAGAATGTTAGGTGCTTGTACGAACGTCCCTGCGTTGGATGTCGCAGCGTTGAACGAATGGCCTATACTATTCTCACTCCTCTTTGTTTGCTGGAACTTATATATTGACGTCTTAGATCCCGAAGTGTCGGGTCGGGTTCGAAAGTATAAGCGATTGTTAAGATCGCTTACCTTACGACCCTATATAAGCACTAAATTAAAAGTGACGAGCTAAGCATGTTAAAACATGCTTAACTAAGTTTAGAAAACAGGTTTGATATCAAAACAAACGGTTTTGATACCCCAAGAGTAGTTTGGCTACAAAATACGCAATAACACGCATTTTGGCCGAAACTACGACTCGTCACTGAGCCTAGATAACGTGGTAATCAGTAGGTATAGTCACTAAGGGCCATAACCACCGTGATTATGCTCACGTTATGAAGTTCAAACGAACTTCGCATTGACCATAAACTGGTCAACGCAGAAAGTCAAACAAAGTTTGACTTTAACGCTAAAACAATAAAAAGAACGAAGGAGCCCGTAAGTAGTCCTCTTCATCGGATTTCTTTTGATTAATTGATTCATCTATGGTAACTTGAACCGAACTAACCTCCTCTTCGCCTTCGCTTTCGTCCCAAACGATGTTACTCGAATCAGGTTCATCATCCTTCAAACTCTTCTGATATATAGGTTCGAAGAACCAGGGTTGGGGATGGCAGAAAGGATGCTCCTCTTCCTCGTTCACATCGTCTCGGACGATAGTTTCCGATTCAGTTTCCTTAAAGCGCATCTCCCGTCGTAACTCAAGATCTCGGACTTGTTGACGAAGCCGTTTGATCTCTTCAAGATCTCGGACTCGTTGTCGAAGCCGTTTGATATCTTCAAGATCTCATGGATCATGATAGACTCCATCGCTGCCTCGATCGGCGAATCTACGAGTAGGGTGTCGATCTTCTCCACAAGCACGTGAATAGAAAACACTCATGCCGTTGCCTCGGTCGACGACTCTACGAGCAAGAAAGTATTCATCTCCACGCCGAGCCATTTGATAAACCATAGCTCTGATACCACCTGACGGTTGGCGAAATGGGGTTACATCAGATTGCTTAGGGTTTATTTCTATTGTCAGGGTAAAGGCACTGGTTAGTTCGAAATGGGGAGGCTCTGGGCGATCTTGGAGATTTCGTGAAACCCTAAACGATTCAATCAACTCTTGGTCTCGATCGATCTTGGTTAGTGTCTAAGGATTCCATATTCGTTTCTTTAGGTTCTAATCATCTGAAATTAGATTAAGGTTCGTGCTCTAGGGTTTTTATTTTTCTTATTCGTTTCTGATTGTTCTTGGGGTGCCGTCGGCTTAGGGTTAAGTTTTGTGGTGGATACGGCAGTTCATTTACATTCGGTGCTGATTATTGGTCACTAAATACCATTTTAATCGTGGTTTTTGCTGATTATTGGGGTTACATCAGATTGCTTAGGGTTTATTTCTGCGGCGGCTGGTATAACTTTGTTTCGGATTCAATTGGTTCGAATTAGGGTTGTCACGGCTGCTAGGTTTTTGCTGAACGATCCTCATCTTGACGGCTACTAGGGTTTTCAATTGACGGCTGCTAGGGTTTGTCAATATGGGAATGGATGAATCAAACAATTCTGGTGGAAACCAACAGGATACTCGTGGAAAGCCGAGATTATCGTTTGATCAAATAGCTGCGCGGTTTCTTGATGTTGATGGAAACACTTTGCAGCCAAAGCGTGGTGTAACGATTGGAACACAAAATGACCCTAAGTCTTCAAACATCATCGATGATCTAACAAGGGTCACAGTTCCGGTTCGCTTGGAAAAACGGGATGTCGGAAAGTCAGACAACTTTTGGGATTACCCTAGCAAGTATACACCAAAATCAGATTTATTTGTTGCATCCTTCTCGGCTGAAAACAGGGCTGCTCAAGGTAATTCGGGGCCTGCCGATCCTGTTTCTTTTGCTAACATTGTTAAGAATACAAAGGAGAAGGTTAAAGTGAATTTTCGGGCGATGGAATCTGCCGAGAAAGTTGACGGTGTTGATGTTGTTATTCCTTTGTCATCGGTTCAACAAGTTACTGATAGGTATGCTAACACATTGTTTGGATATTTTCTGGGTAAACGGTTGGCATTTCCTGTGGTTGACTACTTTGCTAAGAACAACTGGGCTAAATATGGGCTTTCGCGGCTCATGATGAATGCAAACGGGTTATTTTTCTTTAAGTTTACTTCTAAGGAAGGGATGAATCAAATGCTAGAGGATGGGCCTTGGCTAATCAGAAGTGTTCCCATAATTTTGAAGGAGTGGTCGCCCTCTATCAAGATGGAAAAAGAGGACATTAAAGTGGTTCCAGTTTGGGTCAAGATGCATGATGTGCCATTAGAGGCATTTACTGAGGATGGGCTTAGCTTGGTTGCCTCTATGATTGGAATACCTAAGATGTTGGATACGTATACTGCCTCGATGTGTGCTGAATCTTGGGGAAGGAGTAGCTATGCTAGAGCGCTCATTGAAGTGCAAGCGGGGGCTGAGTTAAAAAAGAGTGTTACAGTTGCTATCCCATCGATGGATGGTAGTGGGTATTCAAAGGTGGAGGTCAAGATTGAATATGATTGGGAGCCTCTAAGGTGCTCCTCTTGTTGTGTGTTCGGTCATGATGACAGCTCGTGCCCGAAGAACCCTCAGGTATCTTCTAGTGGAGTTGCTGAAAAGAACAATGATGAATTTCAGGTTGTAGGGGCAAAGAAGAAGAAAGTGAACAACCAAGGCATTCATATGAAAAATCAGAAGCCTAAGGTAGTCTACAGGCCAGTCGTCAACCCTAAACCAAAATCGTCCTCAAAGAGTCCGATGCAGAATCAGGTTTCAACGTCTAACCCGTTTGACATTTTGAAGGATGATACTGGTAATCAGGGAGGTACCACTGTGGGTCGAGTGGAGAAGAAACTGTCGAATGACAGGCAGGTGTCGGATGAGGAGGAGGTTGAAGAAGTCTACAATGAAACTAGTGCATTTATGACATCAGGTACTCATCCTTTCTCGTCGAAAGCAGGGGCAAGCACCTCTTCTACCAAGATCTCTAATGGATAGGCTATCTGCTTTTCGTCTGAAGGGGCTGCGGTTTTGTGGCTACTTTATCTTTGATGATGGCGGTTGAGGATCTTGTTTTATGTTTTGCATTGTTTGTCTACTAGATGTCGTGTCATGATGTATAGTAGACTAGGTTATGGGGTATTATAGGTCTTTGGTTTCTGTTTTGATTTACATATATGGGGCATGTCCTGTATATGAACTAGTGTGGAACACATCCTCACTACTTGTACTTATTTGCGGTTGCATTTTAATAGAATCACCGGGGTAACCCTTTACCCAAAAAAAAAATAAATTAGTTGTTGACAGCAACAGTTTCGTTACTTGCAGAAATTATTTCGATGTCTTAACTATCGAGTTTTGACATGGTATTTGGCCAGAAGTTGTTTAACAACATAAATGATGTTTGGTAAGTTTTATACATTTTAGACATAAGCCCTTTTGGGTCAAGTGCCTATAAACGGGTCTTTTCCGTAAAACAACCAACCGAAGTGTAGAATCCGGGAAAATTGGTCAAATATACTAAATCCACCACGAGTATAGTTGTGGTGAAATTTAAATAGATAATTCAAATTTGGGAAAATGATGGGTGAAAAGAATGAGCGAAATTTAAACTTAAAAGTTTAAATTCTCTAAACGGGTCAAAACGAATTACGCGCATAACTTGGGTATTGGTTGCGTAATTCACAAAAGTTACAAACGACAGACTTCAGAGCTGGCAAAAAAAAATATTATAATACGTTCATTCTGAATTTCAGACTTGTTTAAACTTGTTATTTAACTACCAAAACTAACTTTTGAGTTGGTTTTGATTTTAGGTGAACATCAGAAATACCCGGATGAAGATCAAGCGGAGTACAAGAACCGAACACATGAAAAAGAAGCTTCCGCACATTGTTTTGTCGTTATTTTAAAACGACGAACTCAATTACATTATGTAGTATTATTCTAAAATTGTAAAAGGTTTAATTTACCCGTATTTTTCAACGTATATGTAAATCATAATTACTTGTTTATTTTCGTAAACTATACGAAAACTGTTAATTAATAGTAAGGGTCTTACAAGTTGGTAATCAGAGCTCAAGGTTAAAGAATAAAGTGTTCGGTTCGAGGCTTGATCGTAAATCCGGTAAGTACATGTATATCAATGGTTTAGTATGATTAGAGTGTTGAGAACAACACATATGGTTATCGTGTAATACACGTTATACCAATAAAAACGATATGGAGTAGATATAGTCAACGAAATTACACGCGTTGATGCGCATAGTAGAAAAAACCTTGTATTATAATACGGGCATCCATTAATGTCGAAATTACTAACTGTTGTAAATGTTTTAGTTGAAGGACACTCGCATATGAAGATAGCGAGAGCTTAACAAATCGCAGACTTGATAGAGGAACGGTCCAAAAAGTATGCTCATCAAGGACCTAAATCGGGTGGCGGTCGCGAACAAGGCTAATGGCAAGAGAATCCCGTTAGGGCAAGCATTACCAGGTGCACATTTTAAATTTAATTGCACAAATAGTAATATGCAACAAATATGTAGAAATTGAAAGTTGCATATGTAGATTAAAAAACTTGGAAAAACCCGAATAGAAAATGTATTCGGGATATTGTTTCCAAGAGAAACAAATAGAGACATTACTTACATAGGGCGTGATGTGAAAACTATAAAAAAAGTCATGCGTGTCATGTGTTAATCGCTTACTCTGGCCAAGTAAGTAGTGGCATATGATATCATGAACTTCTTATAGCGGACACATTTACATCTGATGTAGTAAGGGCGGGGTGAATGGGACGAATTAAAAAGTTACCCAAATGAATCAAACAAGTAAGATGTTTGATAGTAAGCGTAAACGTAAGTCAGAGGACGGAAGCGTATTACGTTAGGATAACGAGCCCGAGAGAAGGGACAAGGATCAAGGTAAATGAAAATACAAACCGACTAATGGGAATGCTAAGGCATAGGGATAAAAGTTTGACTGTCACAAGTGATGAACTTCACACGGACAAGTCAAACAAATTAAATAAAGAATAAAGGACACGATTAAATAAAAGCGATGGATTTCGCTAAGACGACCAAATAAGTTAAAAATGAAGTCTAAAATCATATCAGAATAATTACTTTGAAAATGACTTCGATAAGGATACCCGATAGATGGGTATGATTTTAAGAATATGCGTAACCCAATAGACGAGAACGCGGATTAGAAAGTCAAAAGACTCGGATTATGGGTCATGACTAAAAGATGACAAGATTTTGCAAACAGAAATTTTTGATAATTACGTTTAACTATTTTAAGAAAAAAAAGGGGTCAAATAAAGAGTGAAATTTGACATTCATAAGTGGGCAGTTTCACACAAACAAGTCAAACGAGACTAATAAAGAATAACGCTTGAAAATGAAAGTAAGCGCAAGCTGAATAATGAAAGCGCGAAATATCAATGAACCTATGTGATAGGTCATAAAAGAGTATAGAAAAGAAAATGCAAACCAGTGAAACTGGAGTGTTAAAACATTAAGATAAAGAACATGGGTAACGGTTTGAAAGGAAATAGAGGCGTAAACTGAATAGCGATAAGAATGAGACGAACCGACGTGTAAATGACGGAAGAAGTCATAGAGTCGGAAGAGTAATTTAAAAGAAAACAAATGTATCCTTAGACTACGGTCAAGGTAAAACGAAATGCAAAAGCGAAAATAAAAGATTTGAAAGATAAAAAAAAATGGTACCTTGACACCGTAAATATATATATATATATACACAGTTGAATAATGAGTTGGATAGAAGATGATCTACGGGATCATCATAACCTACGGGATTAAAAGTAGTGTTGAGGTCTACGGGACCAAAAAGACCTTTAGGTCGCAAATAAAAGGAAACGAATTGTCGGGGTCTCACCTTAAAAAGGTAAAAAGTGAAAACCTAAATAAATAGCCTACAAGGCTAAGTGAAAGAACCTACGGGTCATATGGATTAAGCGTGGGAAATTGTTATAGTACCCCACATTAAATAATAATAGAAAGGATTAGATCCTCAGAAGTAACATTCCTAGAAACGAGAGGAAGATGTAAGGCAAAGAGGAAACGTAAACTAAAAATTTAGTTTTTAGTTAAAAGCAACGTTTTAACAAAACATAAGTGGTATGAGGTGAATTAGGAAATCTTAAACATACATAAGACCGGAGATGGTAAAATAGAATACCCGGGTGACGGGGTATGAAGTGACGGCGACTGACAAGTCTAACCGCCAAAATAGATAATTAGTAAGGATAACGGATACGAGCTGAAAGTAACGGCCCACGAGGCTTTACAAAGGAAAGACGTACGCGTCAGTATAAATGAAAATTTTTGACCAAAAGAAACGGGAGCCTTGAAAACGAAACTACGTTCGTTTGATTAAACCAATGAACTACGCAAATAAGGTTTCGGGGACGAAACCTCTTTAAGGGGGGTAGACTTGTAACACCTCGAAAACGGGTTTGGTAGTCAAACCACGTTAATACTAAAAGACGGATAAAATACCATTAATGGTAAAATTAACCCGGTGAATATTAGGACTTAAACAAATAATCCTAATATTAATTAAAAAGATGAGAAATACTTTGAGAAAGAAAAGTATATAAAAGGCCCGAGATTTAACGGGACTTAAAATAAAACGGGTTTAGAACAAGATAAATAACTAGGAAATAAATAACCTAGTACAAGTCTTGTAATTAAGTGAAAGAACAAAATACTCAAATTATAAACCAAACTAAAGTGGAGGGCCTTGTGTTGTTAAAACCTAAACTTATATTATTAAGTTTAATAAAAGTAACAAAATAAAGCCAAATACACCATTTAGGTGTCTGGTTCGATCAAATAGGAGGAGGAGGAGGGCGACCCCCACTCTCAAAACCCTAACAACTCACTAATCTCACAAATTGAAGGCTCAAACCAGGTTAAAATCGAAAATCGAGCATAGATTATTGATCCCCATTGCAAGAGGGTTGTAAGGTATGTAAAATTTGATGTTAATTCTCTGTTTGAAATTCTCATGAAATTGGGAAATCTGAAATTTGATGATGCATGTATGATATGTAGATGAAATTGGGACATTTAAATGCTTAGGAGTAAACCCTAGACAAGTATAGATTGAAATCATGCTTAGCTCAAGTAAATTCAGATTGTGTTGATGCTAAATTGATGTATGAGATGTTTTTAGGGTTTTGATCGCTAAAAAATAGTGTTATGATGTCAAGAACATGCTTAATTTGAAAGCTGAATTCAAACGGTTCTTGATCAGAATTTACAGCCAACTTGTATTGGCTGTAACCTGGACAAAACTTGATAAAAACATGTGTTTCTTGAGCCTAAAATGTAATTCCATGAAATATCTTTAAAACCCCACTGGAATCGCATTTTTTCGACGAAAATTGAGCGTTTTATGAATTTTTCCGTGTCAAAGGTTCAAGCTGCGTTTTCTGGCAGAATCTGCAGCCCATTACGAATATCATAACTCAATTTAGGAATTGAGTTATGATCTCAAATTCTTACTGTAGAAAGTTTTAAGTGATTCCAAAAATCTCCAATTGGAATTTCGTCAATCGGATAAACGAGGAATTTTATATGAATTTTTCCGTAAGCTGCAGTCAGAAGTGACGAATCTGAATGCAGCTTAGTAAATGAATTTTTACGAGTTTTTGGTAAAGAGTTAGATCTTGAAATTTTAACACAATGTCTAACCCTTCGAGTGGTACACCACATAAAAAAATCATAATTTTTGAAGACTTGTAAACAGGTTAAACAGGTCACCAAAAACAGCCTATTTTCAGTGATACAAAACTTGATTGTTGATGTTATAAATTATGCCCACAATGTTCATATGTTGAAACTATGAATGAAATGCGTAATTTCCTAATTTATTTAATTAGGGGTGATACGTGATAATACAGAATCTAATCATAATGTAGATTTTAGTTAATTTCACGTATCATATGATTAGAGGTAGTTAACTTGTAGAAAGTTAAAATTAACCAATGATGAAGTCGAATAATGATTTCGACATAGAAAATACGTAAGGTGGAATAGTCGTATTTGTTAATGACTAATCTAACCACCTTGTGAATGATGATGTTAGTTGACGCTAAACGAGCTAGGTGGAAGCTTGAGGACGAAGCGGGTTAAACAAATCAATAAGGAAAAGTAAGGCATAGTTTGGATGCGAGGTAAGTAAAAGCTTACACCCTTTTTAGTATACATCAGTTGTGTGTATTGAAAATGAATAAAGGATGTTTAGTAATTTTTATAGATATTTTTAAAGTTGTCCGACGAGATTTTCGCGGATGTTTTGACAATAAATTAGTTGTTGACAGCAACAGTTCCGATACTTGCAGAAATTATTTAGAGGTCTTAACTATTGAGTTTTGACACGATATTTGACCAGAAGTTGGTTTACAACATAAAGGATGCTTAGTAATTTTTATAGATATTTTTAAAGTTGTCCGACAAGATTTTCGCGGATGTTTTGTCAATAAATTAGTTGTTGACAGCAACAGTTCCGATACTTGCAGAAATTATTTAGAGGTCTTAACTATTGAGTTTTGACACGATATTTGACCAGAAGTTGGTTACAACATAAAGGATGTTTAGTAATTTTTATAGATTTTTATAAAGTTGTTCGACAAGGTTTTCGTGGATGTTTTGTCAATAAATTGGTTGTTGACAGCAACAGTTCCGCTACTTGCAGAAATTATTTCGAGGTCTTAACCATTGAGTTTTGACACGATATTTGACCAGAAGTTGGTTTACAGCATAAAGGATGTTTAGTAATTTTTATAGATTTTTATAAATTTGTTCGACAAGGTTTTCGCGGATATTTTATCAATAAATTAGTTGTTGACAGCAACAGTTCCGCTACTTGCAGAAATTATTTCGATGTCTTAACCATTGAGTTTTGACACGATATTTGACCAGAAGTTGGTTTACAACATAAAGGATGTTTAGTAATTTTTATAAAGTTGTTCGAGAAGGTTTTCGCAGATGTTTTGTCAATAAATTAGTTGTTGACAACAACAGTTTCGTTACTTGCAGAAATTATTTCGATGTCTTAACTATCGAGTTTTGACATGGTATTTGGCCAGAAGTTGTTTAACAACATAAATGATGTTTGGTAAGTTTTATACATTTTAGACATAAGCCCTTTTGGGTCAAGTGCCTATAAACGGGTCTTTTCCGTAAAACAACCAACCGAAGTGTAGAATCCGGGAAAATTGGTCAAATATAGTAAATCCACCACGAGTATAGTTGTGGTGAAATGTAAATAGATAATTCAAATTTGGGAAAATGATGGGTGAAAAGAATGAGCGAAATTTAAACTTAAAAGTTTAAATTCTCTAAACGGGTCAAAACGAATTACGCGCATAACTTGGGTATTGGTTGCGTAATTCACAAAAGTTACAAACGACAGACTTCAGAGCTGGCAAAAAAAAAATATTATAATACGTTCATTCTGAATTTCAGACTTGTTTAAACTTGTTATTTAACTACCAAAACTAACTTTTGAGTTGGTTTTGATTTTAGGTGAACATCAGAAATACCCGGATGAAGATCAAGCGGAGTACAAGAACCGAACACATGAAAAAGAAGCTTCCGCACATTGTTTTGTCGTTATTTTAAAACGACGAACTCAATTACATTATGTAGTATTATTCTAAAATTGTAAAAGTTTTAATTTACCCGTATTTTTCAACGTATATGTAAATCATAATTACTTGTTTATTTTCGTAAACTATACGAAAACTGTTAATTAATAGTAAGGGTCTTACAAAAACTTACATACATACAATGATATCAAAGGTTTATTTATACAAACAAACAAACACATGAACTCGCTCAACTTTTGTTGATGTTTTTAAAACTACATGTATTTCAGGGAATTAATAATGGATCTGGCGGGCGTTGAATGTTTCAAGCTGCGTTAAGAATAAATGATGTCATCCATTGTTTTAGGGTTTGGTCAGCATGTCTTATTCCTGGACGAGACACGTCTCCCAAATCCTGGTTTTTATATAGTATCTTTTGTCGAGTCTTTGTGTGTCACACCCCGACCGCGTAGAACAACAAAGCGCGGCGGAAACATCGAGGCGTGTTGCAACAGAATCATTGTTTCATAACCATGGATACCAAAAGTGTTTCGTTTTATTAAACATTGGATAATTACATCGTCTGGAAATCTAAATACATAATTTAAACATTGTCTATCATTGTTATTGAGTCACTAAGGCCTTGTCCAGTCCTATGTGAGCATGCATCCTATCAATCGATATCTTTCAACAATACCTGAAACATATGTGAAAACGAGGTCAGCAAAGAAATGCTGGCGAGTACATAGGTTTTGTGAAAATAAGATTCATGACTTCTGTTTAAGAAAATGTTTAGCCAAGAACCTTGTAATTTGCTTTGTCTTTGTAAATCATTTGAAAAATAATAAGTTCCGATGATATGTATAAATAAGAGAATAATGCATGATTAAATGAATAACCATGTAAAATGAGTTTGTATGAGATAAGTTGTTTGTAAATCAATGTCTTGTGAAAAGTATGTTACTTGTATAAAATGTTCTATGTCTCAAACTTAAATGATTCAAGTAACGCTACAATATGTAATACCATACAAACACTTATATATAGGAAGTACCAGCGGCGTATCCACCATGCTTGTATCATATTCCACACGCATTGTTACTTAATCACTTAATCAAACCAAACCACCAAAGTAATGTTCATGTCCAATGTAAATCATGTAATATATATAACCAATGTCAAAAGTGTTTGTGTCAAATGTAAACCATGTAATGTATAACCAAAATGATATGTATGGCTAGTGAAATGCATCAACTAAACCATAGGTGAAATGCACAAAACAAAGTATTGAAGTAAAACTTGGTTTAAATCAATACTATGTTTTGTGGAAATGCATGATCAAATGTAAATCATGTCCAAATGTTTACCCTATCGTTAAAACATTTTGTGAAATCGTTCAAATTGTTCTTGTTGTTTTAATCGTTCAAATCGTTCTTGTTTTAATTGTGAAACTACTTTATGGTCGATTTTCTATAATAACATTCAAACCTTCTTGACTCGTTCCTCGTTCCAACTCGTTCTCGTTCTTAACAAACCCTTACCAAAGGGTAAATTAATAATTACAGATTCAGTCGTTACCCAAAATACCCACACATAACCATGGGTATAGAGAATAACGGGATTTGTCAGATCCTATGGTACCATAACCTAATACTGGTCGGCTTGATCATTGCTAATGAATGTCATTGGTTATGTAACTACAACCAACAAGTTTGTTCACTTTATTGAAATCGTTCTTGAAACCATTGTAATTGTTTTTGAAACCATTGTAATTGTTTTTGAAACCATTGTTATCGTTCTTGAAACCACATTGTAATTGTTTTTGAAACCATTGTAATCGTTCTTGAAATCATTGTTAAAACATTTAGCACATATGAGTCACCCCAAAACAGTTGAAAACAGTAAAAGAGGGGAATAATGTACTCGCCTGAGAATGCTTAGAGGTCTTGAACAACAACCAAACAAAGCTAGAGGGAGTACGGAATCAGTCGGCAATCTAAAACTGTATAAATAAACCGGACTTAAATCGGGAGATCGGATAGGATGAGGCTTGGTAAACCAAATGAGTATTGGAACTCATATGATATGGTTTAACAAGGCCTACATACTACATTGAGACTAACCTAAGTGCTTTCGACCCATCGCGACCTATTAAGGTAGCTTATGCTACTTTAACGCGTCGTGCGCGCAAAGCGCGTTCGAGACGTCTAACTAGCCCTATGACAAGTATTATATGCCTAAACGTGTTTAATCATGTTGTATAATCAGTTATGTACAAAAGTTTAGGTTACATAAGCTTAATTACCAATTATACATGAAAAGGGTATTTTGGTAATTTACCTAAGGCACATAAACTACCTATCATACAACTACTTAAACGATGTGACCATAGGGTATAACCTCGGAAGGTTATTCCCTACCTACTATGGTCACCTAATGTATTTGGTCGGATCCTAATGATCGCCCAAATGGGTCGGGTTCGAAGGTATAAGCGATTTATTAGATCGCTTACCCTACGACCCTAGACAACGTGGTAATCAGTAGGCATAGTCCCAAGGGACTATAACCAACGTGATTACACTCACGTTGCGAAGTTCAAACGAACTTCGCATTGACCATTACTGGTCAACGCTGAAAGTCAAACAAAGTTTGACTTTCTGACTCGAAAAGCAATAAAATAAGGAAAAGAACGAAAGAATACTTACGAAGGGTCCCCGAATGCTAATCCCGATCCAAGTAGCTCAGGTATGAAACAATGGTTTCAACTTAGAGCTCCTCAAATCAGAATTCTAGTGAGTTTAGCAATGGGGGTGGATGGGTATATATAGTTTTCGGTCCACCGTTAAGATCGTTTCATGGAATAACGTGATTGAATCATGTGCATACACTTGTGGGAAAGTTATGGTGGCTAAATATGATCCTTATCAGCTGACTAGGCATGTGTGAGTATGTGGTTGTGGTTAAAACAGCTGCAAACAGGCTGTTAGAAACACTGCATCTGGTCTGCAGACCCCATACGCATCGTAGGGCAAAAGTGCATGCGCATCGTAGGCATACAAGTTTGTCAAGTTTAGTCCCTGTAAGCGAATTAACTTGTTTTTGCCATACCAAAGCCTTCAAAACTTATTTCTAAGTTATGTAAAGGTTATTTAAGGTATGTTAAGCCTATGTCACTATTCCGGAGTGTTTGTTGTATTAAACTGGTTATATTTACGCATTGGTGCGCGTATAACCTTCCAGAAAGCGATTTAGAGTTTGGAATTGAACAAAAATTGATATGTGCAAATGATACACATATTTATACAAATCCCAAGTATGAAATACAATATTTCATTGCTACAGTATTTGTTTGATGGCCGTGGAGGCACAGGTGTTACAGTCTCCCCTACTTTAGGAAATTTCGTCCCGAAATTTATTTAGAGGAAACTTGTGAGAGTTTAAAACATGAAGTTGAAAAGATCAAACAATATTGGTTAGGGTTCTGAACTTCTAGTAATCTTTAATAACATCATAATTGCAATGTAAGAGGGATACTTATATACAAGTATATGAAGCGTCATTGGTGCGTCCACCGTACCTCCATTACATCGTTCTCATTTTGTTATTGTTGTCACTATCGGTTCTTACACATAATAAACCTTACTGGGTTTCTGTGCACTAAATTTCATACTTATGTACGCGTCCATATTTAGAAAATTCCTTGCACAGTTCACACAGTCTATTTTATAATGTGTAATGTAAAACCATATGAACAATCCTATGATGAGTGTGACTAGACCGCCATAGAGTCCTTTTAATTAAATCAATAAATGATCTAAATAGACTATCTAGGAGTCTGTTCAGCTACATCACTAGATGTCATTCTTTAACCAAATTGTGAATCAATCTTTTTGACTAGACCACCAAAAGGGTCTCTTATGAATCATGGAATGGTACTATATAACCCAAGGGTCTTAACTACCACGTAGAAGCCCATAAGGATTTAAGGTAGTACCTTTTGAATATCCTATTATGAATCTCTCTTATGAAGATATGAAAGATTCAATGAGGATTTGAAAATCGGATCACACAAAAACATAGAGGAGGACACATTAACACATAATCACATAATCACATAGTTGCATAATCGTATAATCGTTCAATTTGTTATCTTTGGACACGGGTATTTAAAGCATACTAGGAATCCAATCCTTAATTGCAGCAATTTGGATGGATCCACATGAATACCCTGCTTGTTGACTACATGGCCCAAAAACTGAACTTCTTTAAGCCAAATTTCCTCTTGGAGGATTTAGCGAAAAGTTTGTTCCTTCTTTAGGGGTTCCAATGTCAACGAAGGTGTTGTTCGTGATCGGCTCGGGACATGAATAGATCAAGATGTCATCAATAACAACAATAACGAACTGATCCAAATAAGACTTGCAGACTCTATTTATTAAGTCCTTGAAGATGGCTGGAGCATTTGTCAACCCAAAAGGCATGACTGTAAACTCGTAATGGCCATACTTCGTGCAGAAAACCGTTTTGGGAATATCTTCTTCGAGAATACAAAGTTGATGATACCCAAAACGCAAATCGATCTTGGAAAAGCATGAAGTACCCTGCAGATGATCGGAGAGATCATTGATTTAAGGTAGGGGATATCGATTCTTGATGGTAAGCTTATCAAGCTTACGTTAATCGATACAAATTCGAGAAGATCCATCTTTCTTTTTCACAAAGAGGGCAAGAGTTTTCCCCAAAGTGAAAAGTTTGGACGGATGAATCCTTTATCAGACAACTCTTGAAGCTGTTTTGATAATTCTTGCATCTCGAAAGGTGCAAGACGATAATATACTTTAGATTTAAAAGAAACAAGTGTTTGAGGTTCTTAGGGAGATCACAAGTGATCATAAAAATGACAGAACCACACGAGTAGTTTTGTCTTTGTGTTGACATCATAAGGTTGGATCAAACATTCATACAATTGCATTAGTTACAAAATAAAACCATAAATTTTTATTTATATAACAACCGCATTGTCTTTAAATGTTACAAGATAACAACCAGAGGAAATACAAAATGCTAATTGTTCACTCCTTCATCATTGAGTGCTTCATTGATGTTAAACACTCGACCACGTGCTGGATTCACATTGACGTTGACGTTCGCATTTGGGTTTGCGTTAGTATTTGCATTCACCAGTCTCGGACAGTTGTGGCGGAAGTGACCAATCTCTTCGCAGTTGAAACATGACCCCAGTGGGAATCTCGCAGCATTCCCTTGAACCGGAGCTTGAACCTGAGCAGCCTGATTTTGTCCCAATCGACAAACATTGGCCAAATGCCCAAGTTTACCACACGCCGTGCATTTCCAGCAAGCTTGTTGTACCGCGTGATGACCATTGCAGCGTGCACAATAAGGTGCGGTACCGGCATATGCTTTCTTTGCAGGTGGCTGAGCTGGTGGGTTCCGCGGGTTCTGAGCAGTCTGTGCTGTAACAGCAAAGTTCTGAACATCCTTTCGCTTTCTTGATTTCTTTGACGTCTCACCTTCCTTACCCTTCTTGTTTTGACCTTTCTTTCTATCCTCCTTGTCAGACCCCTGCTTCTTACCCTTGTCACCCTTTCTGTGTAACTTATTCTTCCGAATCTGCGACTCAGTCAATGTCGCAGCTAACTCGATCGCCTGACGGAGTGTGGCAGGGTTACTACCAGTAAGGATGTCTTGTACCGAGTCAGGTAGGCCGTCGATGTATCTTTCGATAGCCTTATCGAGTGGGGTAACCATTGTCGGGCAAAGCAAACTCAACTCCTCAAACCGATCAGTATACGCCCGATGCTCACCGCTATCTTGTTTCAAATTATCAAACTCCTTCTCCAAAGCTCGCTGCTCATGACGAGGACAGAATTCCCTCATCATAAGGGCTCTAAGTTCAGCCCAGGTTTGTGCGAGAGCAACTTCTGCACCTCGGTCTCTCATAACCCCGTTCCACCATGTGAGAGCCCTCTTCTGAAACACGCTCGAAGAAAACTCGACCTTGCGATTATCCGGGCACTGCACGTGGCGAAAAGTATTCTCAATGCTCTCGAACCATTGAAGAAGCCCAGTCGCTCCTTCAGAACCACTAAACTTGAGTGGTTTAGCCTGGTTAAAATCCTTGTATTTGCATGGAACATTGTTGTTGTTGTTGGCTTGGTTCCATTGAGCAAAGAGGTTTGGAAACTGAGCAGCCATCTGCTATGCAATGATTTCTGCCAGCTCGGCAGTCGCTATCTGGTTTTCACGTCGAGGAGGCATTCTAAAAGAGGAAACATGAAAGGAAACGAGTGAGAGAATTAGACGAAAAGAATGAGATGAAACAAATCTGATGAAAGCAACGATAGTGGTCATTTGTTTGTTACTACAAAGCAACAACCGACACACAGTGACTAACCAAAGTAAATGGATCAAAAATAATGTATCGCGAAGACATGCTCGCCTATAAGTGAACACTCATCCCAAGAATTCCCAGGTAAGCACAACTGGTCTCGCGTCTGATGAGATATATACGAAGTGCTTGCCTAGACAGAAAACCCAGAATACAGGCATTCACCCTTCCAGTTTGCACGTGTTCACATTATTTAAAACCCAAAACCATGACGATATTTTGAAAACTCAAAGGGGTTCAAAACCATATAACAGAGGGTTCAAAACCTTGTAATCAATCATCCTAGAACAGATGATTAGTTTTCAAAGCGGTTTCGAAAATTGTGTTCTTGTTGTGGTCGTCGCCTAAGGATAGGTGACGGTATTGTTTTATGACTAAACGCAAGTAAACTCGCGTTAGGGTCCTAAGAAGGTTATAGACTAGGTCAAAGCATTACTAATAACCTAATTCCCTATAACCATTGGCTCTGATACCAACTTTTCTGTCACACCCCGACCGCGTAGAACAACAAAGCGCGGCGGAAACATCGAGGCGTGTTGCAACAGAATCATTGTTTCATAACCATGGATACCAAAAGTGTTTCGTTTTATTAAACATTGGATAATTACATCGTCTGGAAATCTAAATACATAATTTAAACATTGTCTATCATTGTTATTGAGTCACTAAGGCCTTGTCCAGTCCTATGTGAGCATGCATCCTATCAATCGATATCTTTCAACAATACCTGAAACATATGTGAAAACGAGGTCAGCAAAGAAATGCTGGCGAGTACACAGGTTTTGTGAAAATAAGATTCATGACTTCTGTTTAAGAAAATGTTTAGCCAAGAACCTTGTAATTTGCTTTGTCTTTGTAAATCATTTGAAAAATAATAAGTTCCGATGATATGTATAAATAAGAGAATAATGCATGATTAAATGAATAACCATGTAAAATGAGTTTGTATGAGATAAGTTGTTTGTAAATCAATGTCTTGTGAAAAGTATGTTACTTGTATAAAATGTTCTATGTCTCAAACTTAAATGATTCAAGTAACGCTACAATATGTAATACCATACAAACACTTATATATAGGAAGTACCAGCGGCGTATCCACCATGCTTGTATCATATTCCACACGCATTGTTACTTAATCACTTAATCAAACCAAACCACCAAAGTAATGTTCATGTCCAATGTAAATCATGTAATATATATAACCAATGTCAAAAGTGTTTGTGTCAAATGTAAACCATGTAATGTATAACCAAAATGATATGTATGGCTAGTGAAATGCATCAACTAAACCATAGGTGAAATGCACAAAACAAAGTATTGAAGTAAAACTTGGTTTAAATCAATACTATGTTTTGTGGAAATGCATGATCAAATGTAAATCATGTCCAAATGTTTACCCTATCGTTAAAACATTTTGTGAAATCGTTCAAATTGTTCTTGTTGTTTTAATCGTTCAAATCGTTCTTGTTTTAATTGTGAAACTACTTTATGGTCGATTTTCTATAATAACATTCAAACCTTCTTGACTCGTTCCTCGTTCCAACTCGTTCTCGTTCTTAACAAACCCTTACCAAATGGTAAATTAATAATTACAGATTCAGTCGTTACCCAAAATACCCACACATAACCATGGGTATAGAGAATAACGGGATTTGTCAGATCCTATGGTACCATAACCTAATACTGGTCGGCTTGATCATTGCTAATGAATGTCATTGGTTATGTAACTACAACCAACAAGTTTGTTCACTTTATTGAAATCGTTCTTGAAACCATTGTAATTGTTTTTGAAACCATTGTAATTGTTTTTGAAACCATTGTTATCGTTCTTGAAACCACATTGTAATTGTTTTTGAAACCATTGTAATCGTTCTTGAAATCATTGTTAAAACATTTAGCACATATGAGTCACCCCAAAACAGTTGAAAACAGTAAAAGAGGGGAATAATGTACTCGCCTGAGAATGCTTAGAGGTCTTGAACAACAACCAAACAAAGCTAGAGGGAGTACGGAATCAGTCGGCAATCTAAAACTGTATAAATAAACCGGACTTAAATCGGGAGATCGGATAGGATGAGGCTTGGTAAACCAAATGAGTATTGGAACTCATATGATATGGTTTAACAAGGCCTACATACTACATTGAGACTAACCTAAGTGCTTTCGACCCATCGCGACCTATTAAGGTAGCTTATGCTACTTTAACGCGTCGTGCGCGCAAAGCGCGTTCGAGACGTCTAACTAGCCCTATGACAAGTATTATATGCCTAAACGTGTTTAATCATGTTGTATAATCAGTTATGTACAAAAGTTTAGGTTACATAAGCTTAATTACCAATTATACATGAAAAGGGTATTTTGGTAATTTACCTAAGGCACATAAACTACCTATCATACAACTACTTAAACGATGTGACCATAGGGTATAACCTCGGAAGGTTATTCCCTACCTACTATGGTCACCTAATGTATTTGGTCGGATCCTAATGATCGCCCAAATGGGTCGGGTTCGAAGGTATAAGCGATTTATTAGATCGCTTACCCTACGACCCTAGACAACGTGGTAATCAGTAGGCATAGTCCCAAGGGACTATAACCAACGTGATTACACTCACGTTGCGAAGTTCAAACGAACTTCGCATTGACCATTACTGGTCAACGCTGAAAGTCAAACAAAGTTTGACTTTCTGACTCGAAAAGCAATAAAATAAGGAAAAGAACGAAAGAATACTTACGAAGGGTCCCCGAATGCTAATCCCGATCCAAGTAGCTCAGGTATGAAACAATGGTTTCAACTTAGAGCTCCTCAAATCAGAATTCTAGTGAGTTTAGCAATGGGGGTGGATGGGTATATATAGTTTTCGGTCCACCGTTAAGATCGTTTCATGGAATAACGTGATTGAATCATGTGCGTACACTTGTGGGAAAGTTATGGTGGATAAATATGATCCTTATCAGCTGACTAGGCATGTGTGAGTATGTGGTTGTGGTTAAAACAGCTGCAAACAGGCTGTTAGAAACACTGCATCTGGTCTGCAGACCCCATACGCATCGTAGGGCAAAAGTTCATGCGCATCGTAGGCATACAAGTTTGGCAGAATTACCATTTTAGTCCCTGTCATGCATTCAGCCCATTTTCGACACGTTTAAGGCCCGTTAACCCCATTTCAAAGCTCTAAAATGAAGTTAAAGTATAGGGAACTTAAAACATGCTCAAAAATATCTCGGATGTCGGTTCGTTTGGTCGTACGATCGCGATGTTCGCTTAATTACGACGGAATGCGCATAAGCGCGAAAAACGATCCAAATGACGCGACGAATGGATTTTTTGCAAGCCAAACACTAAAGCATAATATAGTCATGCTTACATAAATTTTTAGATGTTCGGATGTATTCAGAACTTAAGTTATGCGCGAAAATGCAAACTTATGCACTTTTTGACACTTTTAGTCCCTGAATGACCCAAAAGTTTATTTTAGCACACCGAACCCCTCGAATGCAAACTTATGCACTTTTTGACACTTTTAGTCCCTGAATGACCCAAAAGTTTATTTTAGCACACCGAACCCCTCGAAGCCTATTTCTACGCTATGTAAAGGATATTTATGGTATGTTTAACTTATGGTCATGTTCCGGAATGTCTGTTACAGTTCAAATTGGCATACTTTCGCAGTTTGTCAAGTTTAGTCCCTGTAAGCGAATTAACTTGTTTTTGCCATACCAAAGCCTTCAAAACTTATTTCTAAGTTATGTAAAGGTTATTTAAGGTATGTTAAGCCTATGTCACTATTCCGGAGTGTTTGTTGTATTAAACTGGTTATATTTACGCATTGGTGCGCGTATAACCTTCCAGAAAGCGATTTAGAGTTTGGAATTGAACAAAAATTGATATGTGCAAATGATACACATATTTATACAAATCCCAAGTATGAAATACAATATTTCATTGCTACAGTATTTGTTTGATGGCCGTGGAGGCACAGGTGTTACATTGTGAACTCTTAAACAAGTTGTATGGGTTGTACTCGAGTTTGAAATCTTATGTCTTAAAACAATGTTGTTGCTTTGTTTCTAAACTTAATTTAATGGATGACCATCTATGGTTTTTATCACATAGTTGTTGTTATGATTGAATGCAATGGTATTAAGAAAGTCACACCATAATCACGCTTACGCAAAAGTCAGGGTGTGACAGCTTGGTATCAGAGCCAGGTTGTAGCGAACTAGGATTCCTTCTCGAGTCTAGACTACAATCATTAGGGCTCTCACTGAAATATTTTTACAACATGTTTTCATTGCATACGCGAAACGCCTAGATCCAGGAAAAACAAACATTTTTACAAAACAAAAAGACACGAAACACATTTCAAGGTTTATGTTCATGGTTCAGTCTGAGAGACTGGGTGGTTCAGTTTGAGAAACTGGGAGGTTTAGTCTTAGAGACTAGCTAGTTCAGTATGAGAGACTGGGAGGTTTAGTCTGAGAGACTGGGTGGTTTAGTCTAGGAGACTAGGAAGGATACGTGATTACATTGTCATTGGCTGCATGCTTAATATTAGTAGTTGATATGTGTGCATATGTTGTGATTGTTTTGTTACAGACACTAAGTCATCATCCGAGAGTGGACTGTCCGATACCGATGACCCCATGCTGTAGTCTCAGATGATGAGATTGCACCCGAGCCAGAGATCTTTACTTCCGATACCGAGAGTGACTCGGAGATGATGTCCGACGATGACGACAACTTTCAGCCCTTTGCGCTGCCTGATTTCGGAGATGATTTACCGGTTGCTGATGGTATCCCGGACGAGGATCCATTTGTTATTCCTATTCCTGTGCACGATCAACTTATCATCGGTCACTGATGTGTTCAAAATGTAACATATAAATTTCATCAAATGAGGCATAAAACTAACCCTTTTTAGTACTAATGTTGGAAAAAGTGTGCTTTTGTCTTCCTTTTGTATTTTCAGGATTAAATGAGCTCAAATTAACAAAAGAAGCAAAAAGACATCAAAATCTAACATAAATACAAGAAAAGGAACAAAACGTGACATGCCCGACCCCACGACAACATCTTCCCAAGCAAAACAAGAGATCAGAAGCCTGAACACGCCCCGTGCTCAGCCAGCACGGGGGGCGTGCCCAAGTGTCAGCAGAAAAGACAAAGTGGTAGAAGCTTCTATTGCCCACCACGGGGCCGTGGTCAACTATAAGATTCACACAATCCAGCAAATCTGCATAGTACAAAGATTCTTCTGCACCACGGGGTCGTGCTCAGCGGACACGGGGGCGTGGTCAACTAAAAACACAAAACAGCATTAAATAAAGAAAGAGAAGGATGTGGACACGGGGCCGTGCCCACTGGACACGGGGTCGTGCCCGAGCTTCTGTTCAGCCTATAAATAGAAGTGCTTGGCTCAAGCTCAAACCATCCCTTGGCACACCACCTCTCTCACACTTCACCCACCACCCACCACCACCATAACACCATCATCCACCACCATCATCCATTGTCCATCGTAGAGTGTGTGAGTCGTCTCGGGATCCAAGATTGATCGTAAGAGTTCTTGACAATCAAGGCCATGTTTGCCTAAGTCTCTTACATCACTTGGTGAAGACAAAGTGTCTAGTGTAATACTTTTTATTTCTAATCTTTTGCACTTTTTATTTGGTTTTGTATTAATGACTTTAATAACTAGTTGCTTATGTTGAAGGTGATCTTTCCTTATCGTTTGTCCGTGGTGTCTTGGCATTATTTTACTGTCTATATAAAATAAAAGATTTTCACCATTCATATCTCCACGGTCTATATGGAGGTATGTTGGCTACCTGGTCGGGGGTTAAGGGAACGGTTTGGTAAAGGTCTTGCCATTGTTCAGCGTTTAGAGGTCCTGCAATGGACCTGGGACAAATTTAGTAGGACCTCCTTCAATACTTAACGGTATTGGATGGCGGGGGTCCAAACTCTTTGATCCCCTCATAAGTTAACTACTATTAATACTATAACCCGGCTATTTAGGACTGTATCCCTGCTGACTCAGACTACTTAGTCGAGGGTAACGTCACCTCCAAAAGAGGGGCCTACCATAATACTGCATTAATAACTTAATTCATTATCTTCCAATAATCCACCCTTTTAGGATTGTATCCTTGCTGACTCAAACTACTGGGGTGAGGGTAACGTCACCTTCAAAAGAGGGGCCTACTACAATAACTAAGATAATCTCTTAATTATGTGCAAAAGTGCGGAAATAATCAAAGGTTACACTAGATACGAGTCGGAACCAAGTGATTCATCTTGTCTATCTGTTTTTCTTTTTATTTTTATTTTCAGCATTTTAGTTAGTTTTTATTTTTTTCTTACTTAAAAACATTTTTCTAAACTTTTTATTTTGATTAGACGTTGATGATAAACTGGTACTAAAAGCTCTTGTGTCCTTGGACGACCTCGGTATCTTGCCAACACTATACTACGCTCACGATGGGTGCACTTGCCCATATGTGTGTTTAGTGTTAGTAAAATATCGTGTTTTATAAATTTAAAACTTGGCTAAAAATAAGTGTTAAAGGGGCTTAAAATATACACCTAATATATATAACACTTCACACGCATCAAGTTTTTGGCGCCGCTGCCGGGGACACAAGGATTTTAAGAAAGTTAGGAATCAACGGCCTAATCGTTTTTCTTATTTTTCATTTTTTTAGGACTTTTCTTAATTTTTCAGCTTCTGCAGAACTCAGCACGGGCCGTGCCCGCTGAACACGCCCCGTGCCCAATCATTGGAACTGGCAATCTTGTTTTAAGTCAGACAGTAAGCTGAACACGGGGCCGTGCCCACTCAACACGCCCCCGTGCCCAAGTTTCAGTTACTGAAAACAGAACCGTAAGATCCCGACGGTTGGTAATTTCTGACACAAACATGAGTGATATTGATACTTTTTACTTTCGGCACTCTTATGGTACTATGTGGTGTCAATTATGTGGTGGTAACCATAAAGAATTAGAATGTTTTTTTCTAAATTATAAACCCCACTATATAAACCCATCATTTCCTAGTATCCTTAAGAGGGGCGAAAGTAAAAATAATCCCTATCGCTCCCTCGAATGCGCCCAACCGGATATTCTAGGAGAGATGCTTCTCGATGAATTATTTCAACTAGAAGATCTAATTTTTAATTGGTTAAAAGAACTTAGGGAAGATTTCAATAATCTTTTCCAAGACAATAACCAAGAAGAAAGGTTGGAACCGCATTCAAACAACTTCATTGTTTCCAATGATACTTCTAACTCTAGTGAGGACTTGAGCGATAGTCGTCCCTGTGTCGATTGTGCCGTGAAGGACTCCCCATCAACTTCGTTTGATGCATACATAGACCTGAGCGATTCGACATACACCTTCTTTAACGAGAGCCCGGGAAAGGGTTGGACTTGTCCACCTACATTAGCATAGGAATCACCCTCACCGACAACCTCTTGCGTTCTCGTCTTAATCTAGAGCAATTAAGGTATCTTAGGCACTTTGGGGTTGTTCCATCCAGTAAGGAACCGCCCGATCCGGAAAAGTTCCTTAAATATAGACGCACTTCATAAAACAGTTTTCCGACACGGGGCCGTGCCCAGGTCAACACGCCCCCGTGTCCACCAAAAGATTCCCTTCTGACTTTTGTCAGAATACGGACAAAACGTGTCAGGATCTTGCCTGGACACGGGGCCGTGTCCAGCCGACACGGGGCCGTGTCCAGCACGCTGTCATTTTCTATAAATGCAGCCAAGAACCCTGCACATTTGGACCATCCAGGGACAGAGATTTGGAGGGATTTTTTGACTTACCATCCTAGGTATGTTCTAAAAGAAGGTTCCTACAAGCATCTTGTCCTTTCCTCTTTTATCTATTGCCTTCTTCTTCATCTTTCTTGCACCAAGAACTCCATTAAAGCTTGATTTCAAGCTTTGATGTGATGTCTATTGAATTTTTGTTCAAGGAATCTTGTTAAAAATAAGTTACACAACATTGTTTTAAGTTATTTCTGCTAAAAAAGCTTCATAAGTTAAGAAAAATAATTTGAAACCCCAAGATTCCTTGTTCTAAAAATCTGCAGAAAGTTGAACACGGGGCCGTGCTCATTGAGCACGGGGCCGTGCCCGTGACACTGTTTCATTAAAACGAACTGTTTTTGGTTTGTTTTCGTAGAATGTCTAGCCAAAACAGCAGAACCTTTTCTGCACACTCAAGGAACAGTCGACGGGAAAGGAGGCCATCGATTGAAGCAACTCTTGTAAGATACGTAATGGCGCTACGTGAAGCACTTGACGAGATGACTTCAGTGGAGGAGGTCCTCATTGACCGTATAAACTATCTCTCGGTGGGGTTGGAAAACAGTTTCCGGGAAATAAACCTCTTGCACCAGAGGTTAAACATCCTGGTAACACCTCCTGTGGAACCAATCCTCCCTCAAGAGGATTGGAACCTCGCACTTGGAATTCAAAATCCTACCGGTTGGGACGACATTCCGGCAGAACCTCCTCTTGAAGAACTCCAAGAAATTCCGGTGGAAGTTACACCTCCTCAACCCGATGCTCATGAGCCCGCTTTTCTCCTCCCTAGAGAGATCGAAGAGTGGCTCGCCGATGTATGAGGAGCCCATACCCGTAGGAAGAAGTTGTCAAGCCACTTTTAACCGAGAGATCTATCTTTTCGGAAATTTTGCTAGTAGAATAAATAGTAGGCTAGAAACTTCTTGGATTTCTTGTGTTTCTTTGACCTAACTAGCTAATATTTTAATTTTTAGGACTATTATGTAATTCTCTCTATGATTAATGAATGATGGTTTTAGTTAATTTGGTGTTTTGGATGGTGTTGAAATGAATAAAACACACTTGAGATGGAAAAGGATGCAAGGGAAACTTGAACCAGCACTTCATACAGGAAAACAGAACCGTCCGACAAATTTCTTCGTTTACAGTAAGCTCGGCACGGGCCGTGTCCACCCAAAACGGCCCCGTGCTGCACAGTCTGCAGAAAAAGACCCAGTTCAGGTAACTGGACACGGGCCGTGTTCGCCCAACACACCCCCGTGTCCAGACTTCTATTTCTCTTGTTTTAATTTTGTTACTGGCACTTGAACACGGGGCCGTGCCCGGATCACACGGGGCCGTGTTCAGCGCCCAGTAACACAAAATTTTTACTTTTTCACACCTTTTTACACATTCAATCAACCTAAAAACTTATTTTTGGGACACATTGAGGACAATGTGTAATTTAAGTGTGGGGGGGATGCTAAAACCTTGAATCTTGCAAGTCCTAAATACAAGCCTTACACAAAACTCTATTGGAATCGCTAATCACCCCAAATTTTTTTCAAAAATTTTCATTTTTTTACTTGTCTAGGTTTAACTCGGGAAATTCAAGTTCTAAAAAGGTTATATTTTTATGAATTTACAACCGATAGCGTCGTGATAAAAAGAACCAACATAAGAAAATTATGAAAAGGCATGACAAGCTTAGTTAAAATTTGATTATATATACTTGATCACATAAAAACCCATTCCCACAAAAGTGAGTTTTGAGCCTTTATTGAGCAAACACTTACATATCATTTGACTAAATGCTCATTTTCATTTCTTGTGTGAATAGCCGCTTGGTTCTTACGACTCTAGAACTTGCCATGACGATACATTCCCGGTCCTTACCAACTTAAACCCGAGTAAGTAAATGATGGAGGCATTAGGACTAACCCTTTTTATTTCTACACCATTATTTTTTTTTTACCACCTACCCAAAATCCCCCTAGTTAGCCCCTTTGAGCCTTAACCTTTTCATTTCATAACCCAAACCAAACACCCTTTTTACCCACCAAAACCTTTTTCATTTTTAACCCTTTGTTTTAGTAACAAGTTCGGTTCTTCATATACTGATAAAAAAAAAAATTGTTAATGATGAAGCAAAAGAAAATAAACAAACAAGCTCATCAAAAATAACTTTGTTTGAATAAATAGCTTCATCAAAAATAAAAGTTACAAAAAAAAAAAAAAATAGAAAGTCATACGAAAACCGACACTTGTTACGCTTTTCGCCCTTTTTCTACTAACCACTAACCACCAACCCAACCACCTACCTTTAACCCAAGCCTAACCCTTAACCCACAAAGTCCTCCTGATATTTACAAAGGTATATAAGTTAAAAAGGAGGAGGATTGATTGCTTGGCAAGCCTATGGTAGGAGTAAGTTCCATGCCGCTCTCGAGTGATCCACAAAAATACATTTTCGGCCGAGTGTTGAGTGATCCCCGTGAGGTATGTGAACTTGTATATAAATAGAATTTTAAAGAGGCATGTTATGCCCTAATAAGTAATTTATCTTATGAAAAGTTTTAAATAAATCATGACGAATAGGATTGTAAATAAATAAAAATAAAATTAAATAAAGAATCTTGGAAATCCCGACACTCTATGACAAGCCCAAAACCTTCTTTTCTACCCATTCCATTTGGGAGTGTAAATAGCCACATATTAAAGAGTTTTGCTTGAGGACAAGCAAAGATTCAAGTGTGGGGGTATTTGATGTGTTCAAAATGTAACATATAAATTTCATCAAATGAGGCATAAAACTAACCCTTTTTTAGTACTAATGTTGGAAAAAGTGTGCTTTTGTCTTCCTTTTGTATTTTCAGGATTAAATGAGCTCAAATTAACAAAAGAAGCAAAAAGACATCAAAATCTAACATAAATACAAGAAAAGGAACAAAACGTGACATGCCCGACCCCACGACAACATCTTCCCAAGCAAAACAAGAGATCAGAAGCCTGAACACGCCCCGTGCTCAGCCAGCACGGGGGCGTGCCCAAGTGTCAGCAGAAAAGACAAAGTGGTAGAAGCTTCTATTGCCCACCACGGGGCCGTGCTCAGCGGACACGGGGCCGTGGTCAACTATAAGATTCGCACAATCCAGCAAATCTGCATAGTACAAAGATTCTTCTGCATCACGGGGTCGTGCTCAGCGGACACGGGGGCGTGGTCAACTAAAAAGACAAAACAACATTAAATGAAGAAAGAGAAGGATGTGGACACGGGGCCGTGCCCACTGGACACGGGGCCGTGCCCGAGCTTCTGTTCAGCCTATAAATAGAAGTGCTTGGCTCAAGCTCAAACCATCCCTTGGCACACCACCTCTCTCACACTTCACCCACCACCCACCACCACCATAACACCATCATCCACCACCATCATCCATTGTCCATCGTAGAGTGTGTGAGTCGTCTCGGGATCCAAGATTGATCGTAAGAGTTCTTGACAATCAAGGCCATGTTTGCCTAAGTCTCTTACATCACTTGGTGAAGACAAAGTGTCTAGTGTAATACTTTTTATTTCTAATCTTTTGCACTTTTTATTTGGTTTTGTATTAATGACTTTAATAACTAGTTGCTTATGTTGAAGGTGATCTTTCCTTATCGTTTGTCCGTGGTGTCTTGGCATTATTTTACTGTCTATATAAAATAAAAGATTTTCACCATTCATATCTCCACGGTCTATATGGAGGTATGTTGGCTACCTGGTCGGGGGTTAAGGGAACGGTTTGGTAAAGGTCTTGCCATTGTTCAGCGTTTAGAGGTCCTGCAATGGACCTGGGTCAAATTTAGTAGGACCTCCTTCAATACTTAACGGTATTGGATGGTGGGGGTCCAAACTCTTTGATCCCCTCATAAGTTAACTACTATTAATACTATAACCCGGCTATTTAGGACTGTATCCCTGCTGACTCAGACTACTTAGTCGAGGGTAACGTCACCTCCAAAAGAGGGGCCTACCATAATACTGCATTAATAACTTAATTCATTATCTTCCAATAATCCACCCTTTTAGGATTGTATCCTTGCTGACTCAAACTACTGGGGTGAGGGTAACGTCACCTTCAAAAGAGGGGCCTACTACAATAACTAAGATAATCTCTTAATTATGTGCAAAAGTGCGGAAATAATCAAAGGTTACACTAGATACGAGTCGGAACCAAGTGATTCATCTTGTCTATCTGTTTTTCTTTTTATTTTTATTTTCAGCATTTTAGTTAGTTTTTATTTTTTTCTTACTTAAAAACATTTTTCTAAACTTTTTATTTTGATTAGACCTTGAGGATAAACCGGTACTAAAAGCTCTTGTGTCCTTGGACGACCTCGGTATCTTGCCAACACTATACTACGCTCACGATGGGTGCACTTGCGCATATGTGTGTTTAGTGTTAGTAAAATATCGTGTTTTATAAATTTAAAACTTGGCTAAAAATAAGTGTTAAAGGGGCTTAAAATATACACCTAATATATATAACACTTCACACGCATCAAGAGAGAACAAAAGGAAGTTCTCAAATTTCAAGAAGGGTACCCAAGGAAACAACAGTGGTAACAAGAAGAGAGATGTGAATCCACCAGCCGAGGTTAAGACTGGTACTGTTACTTCTGGTGCTGAGGTTAAAGGAAAAGGATATATGGGCACCCTGCCCAAGTGTGATGTATGTCAGTTTCATCACGCTGGTCGATGCAGAGCTGGAAAGTGTGAAACGTGCGGAAAAGTTGGCCATGCCAAAGAGTCACGCTGGTATGGTGCCGGCCGTGGAAATAATGGACAGAGAGGAAATGGTAATGGCAATGGAAACCGTAGTGGCAACGGTTATGGAAACAGAAACCAAGGTGGAAATCAAGGAGGTAATGGCAATCATGGTGGTTCTGGAACCCAAGCTGCTAATGGAAACCGCAACCAAAACAACAACCAGGGTGGTACTGGAAACAAGCAAGGATGCTTTAGTTGCGGAGATGTTGGGTATTTCAAGCGAGATTGCCCAAAGAACAATCAAGCCCAAGGAAGAGTCTTCAACATAGGAGCTAGGGAAGCTCGACAGGATCCGAACGTAGTTACGGGTACGTTCCCTATCAACCAACACTTTGCATCTGAACTATTTGATACTGGTGCCGACTATAGCTTCGTATCCCTAGAATTTAAGAATATACTTGGGTTAGTTGCCAATAAGTTAGAAATCCCGTATTCAATAGAACTAGCTAATGGAAAGCTAGTAGAGGCAAACGAAGTAATTAGAGGATGTGTAATAGAGCTCGGAGAGCATGAGTTTACGCTTGATCTTCTGCCAGTCGAGTTGGGAAGCTTTGACGTCGTAGTTGGAATGGATCGGTTGTCAAGCAATTGAGCTGAGATCGTATGCCACGAGAAGATCATTTACATCCTGATGGCGAATGGAGAGACGATTATAGTGCATGGAGAGAACACGATACTCCTCTAAGGATTTTCAGTTGTTTGAAGGCCCGAAAGTTTTTACAGAAAGGATGTGTTGCCTTCTTGGCTCACATTGGTGATAAGGAAGCTGAAGAGCCGAAGCTGGAAAATATCCCGGTGGTAAGAGACTATCCTAAAGTCTTCCCCGAAGACTTTCCAGGATTGCCGCCGCAACGACAAGTCGAATTCCATATTGACTTGGTACCAGGCGTCGCACCTGTAGCCAAGGCACCCTATCGACTTGCGCCTTCCGAGATGCAAGAGCTGTCGACGCAACTTCAGGAACTTTTGGACAAGGGATTTATTCGACCAAGCTTCTCGCCTTGGGGAGCTCCAGTTCTGTTTGTCAAGAAGAAGGACGGTAGTTTTCGCATGTGCATTGACTACCGAGAGCTGAACAAGTTGACCATCAAGAATCGGTATCCCTTGCCGAGGATTGATGACCTCTTCGATCAACTTCAAGGTTTAAGTTACTACTCCAAGATCGATCTTCGATCAGGTTATCACCAGCTGAGGATTCAGGAAGAGAGTATTCCAAAGACTGCCTTTAGAACTCGTTATGGACATTACGAGTTTCTAGTGATGCAGTTTGGGTTGACAAATGCACCGACAGTGTTTATGGATCTGATGAACCGAGTTGGCAAGCCATATCTCGATAAATTTGTGATTGTATTTATTGATGATATTTTGATTTATTCGCGGGCAAAGGAAGAGCATGAGCAACACCTTAGAGCCATCTTAGAGCTGCTCAAGAAGGAGAAACTGTATGCTAAGTTCTCAAAGTGTGAATTCTGGTTGCGTGAGGTACAATTCCTTGGTCATATAGTGAATGAAGATGGAATCCATGTGGATCCCACCAAGATCGAGGCGATTAAGAATTGGGAAACTCCGAAGACGCCAACCGAGATCCGTCAGTTTCTAGGTTTAGCTGGGTACTATCGTCGATTTATTGAGGAATTTTCAAAAATCTCTCAACCGCTGTGTCACACCCCCAAAATACCACATGTGGGAAATACCGTGGGACGTGTGACGTACCAAGATCTAGCCACTAATCACATTGAACTCATAGCAAGATTTCTAATAAAAACTTTCATTCATTAAGATAAAGTGTTACAAAACATTATTTATAACTCGTTGTGTTTAGCGGAAGCATAATACAAGTTTAATTAAAACCCAAGTGTATGAAATCAGCTAGTCTCGTTTCAAGTTTCCATGTTCTTCGACCCATGACCACTCCAGCGTCCCAGACAGCAAGTTCCACATCCACACATATCAATAACCTGCGAGCATGCACACACGTGTATCAGACAACGCTGGTGAGTTCATAATTTTACGAAAACGTTGGTTACCAAGTATTTAGTTCCGTTCATTGATTACAATGTTGATAATACCTCGAATACAAGACGGCTCCAGATTTATTCTGCCCGTTCCCCAATGCTCCTATCAAAGCATTGGGCATGACTGAGTCATTAGTTCACACCCGTCCTCTCAGGTACGGGGTGAGGGTGCCAAACCTAGATAGCACTACCAACTAATACTCCGTTACCTCTCAGGTAACAAACAAGTTGGGACTTAAAGGTGATGGATGAGTATATTATCCAACATTCCAGATTTTACCCACAAGACGTATTCCTCTCAGGAATACCCAATTGATTTACCCAAAAACCTATCCCTCTCAGGGATACCCAATGACTGTCCCACCCACCGGGACGCATGCTCAAGAGGAATGAACTCACCTTAGATTTGCTAGGGAGAACCGCCCTAATATGTTTACGTATGCGTGTGTATATATGCTAACTATAATAGCCGGCCCAAATGCAATGTGTATGTGTGTGCTAAACAACACTTGTGATACATGCGGCCCAAATGTACGCGGCCCAAACATATGGAACACCAAGGATGGCCCAACTATACACTCATGCATATTCCAACCCGTTTTACGTTTAACAAGTTTAACATAGCTGAGAGCGTTTAAAACTTTATCATAGCAAAGAGCATTGAAAAGGAATAATGAGAAGTTAGAATCACGAGACAAAACGATACTAACCTTGAAAGTTCGGGTTGTCACATCATCCCCAACTTGAAAGAAATTTCATCCCGAAATTTGATAAGTGACTCAAAACAGCAAGGTGTTAGATCAGGATGACTGTGGATTTTCCGCAGGTGCCACATCATCCCCAACTTGAAAGGGAATTTCGTCCCAAAATTCGCCAATGATATCAGAAGTTGATACAACCATTTGATCAACTGAGGATACTAGAGCTTACTCCGATCATTGCGTTTCCACGTGAACTCCGGTCCACGTCTTGAGTTCCAACGGATTCTCACAATTGGAGTTCAACTATGCTAACGAATCTTGACTTCCTGGCCCATGATTTCAGTAGATTCCTCAACAACTGCAACTTGTCATTAATCTTAGGCTCCAGTAAAGGTATCACAGGTGTTTCATCGAACAAACACTTCCTTAGATTCGAGACATAAATGCCATTGTGTACGTTACTCAATTCGTCGGGTAACTCGAGTTTGTAAGCCATGTCCCGGATTCTTTCCAGAATTTTGAATGGCTCAACATGACGTAAATTTATCTTGCCATGCTTCCCAAGCGCCCCGCACCCTCCCAGGGTGAGACTTTCAATCATGCCACATTCGCCTGCAGCGAACTCCCAGTGTTTCCTAAGCTTATCAGCTTTCCTGACGGTCACGCATTGCCGCCAACGATTTCCGATCTAAACAATCTTCCCAAGAGTTCCGAGTATAAGTCCTGGACCTGTGATTAGGTTGCCACCCACCTTTGTTCAGCAAGGAGATCGACATTATCGTCCATGCAATGCCTCAAACAGGGCTGTCTAAATGCTAGAATGGTAACTGATGCAGTAGAACTCAACCGAAGACATGTGTCCTTCCAATTTTCACTAAGTCAATCACACACATGCTCGCAGCATGTCTTCGAGTGTCAGGATGGTTCGTTTACTCTGACCGTTTGTCCTATGGTGATAAGTAATGCTCATGTCTAGACGTGAGCCAAGAGTGTTGCGCATTGCCTGACATAGAACATGTATAGATCAAAATCAGAGGTAACAGGAGTTGGCATCTCGTGTCTCAAAACCGCCTCTCTCAGAGGAATATTCATAAGCTGTGAAGACTCGTCAGTTTCCTCGATTGCAAGAAGGTGTGCTGGTTACATGAGACAATCAACGATCACCCAGGTGATATTGTTTCCGTTTTGAGTTCTAGGTAGACCAATGACAAAATCCGTGACAGTCTGCTCCCATTTCTAAATGGGTGTTTTTGGTTGCTGACACAACCCATAGGGTTTCTGATATTCCACCTTGACTTTCACACAAGCCAAACTTCGTTCACGCACATTGCATAGATCCTAATATCTCTTATCAAAATCCAGACGTCTAGAATAACGAGGCTGGTGTGCTTTGCTCAACATAAGTTACCTATGGTTGCCGTATGGTGGGATCCATATTCGTTCCATGAAGTAGCGAATATCGTCCGACTTGCTAAAAGTTGCACCTCCATGCCCCGCATGGACTCAACTTGAAAATTCTCTTCCTTCAGTGCTTTGATGTGAACAGGGCGAATCTGATCTGGTAGGCTAGAGTCGATGGTGAGTTGCAAGCTCATACGCGTTTAGGTTCCATAGTCGTATTCGCTCGAGAGTTTCATCCAGCGATGCCATCACATAATTAGCTCTCTCAAAACGAAGGTACAACAGAGGACCTTGTGATCGGTCTAAACAGTGCATTTGGTATCGTCCAAGTAATGCCTCCATCTTAACCCCAAAGACCATGGCTTCCACCACAGGTTGTGACTCGTGCAATTCTTCTTGTAAATCCACTATGTAAGCCATCACCTTCTCGTGTCGCATCGGCGTGTAACTGGGTCTCTGCTTTGAACCGTCATGGTATACCACTAGATCACCCGTACCCTTGGGTAAAGACGATGCTCAGGGCATTGTAGTGTTGAGTTCCAAAAGCTGAAAAGGCGTTCTCCTATTTTGTCACCCACGAATACACAACACCCTGCTGTGATAAAGAGGTTAAAGCTGCCCGATCTTCGAAAATGCCTCGATG
This sequence comes from Helianthus tuberosus, assembly GCA_030545235.1. NCBI lineage: Eukaryota > Viridiplantae > Streptophyta > Magnoliopsida > Asterales > Asteraceae > Helianthus > Helianthus tuberosus. The sequence goes on along the minus strand of CM060385.1, from coordinate 68,630,817 downwards.
AATCTGCGATAGTACCTAGCGAGACCAAGAGATTGTTGTATCCCCGAAGGACTCTTTGGCGCCGATCAATTTCACATAAGATGGATCTTAGTGAGGTCCACGTGTATTCCCAATTCGTTGGCTATGTGACCAAAAAGACGTACCCCTCGAGTCCATAAGTCGCACTTAACAAGACGTCACGTGGAGTGGCTCCTCCCTCAGGAGCTCTAAGATAAGATACAAGTGCCGCTCATGGTGTTCCTTCCTCCTTGGAATGATTCAAAACATCACCAATAAACACGGTTGGTTCATGTGATCCATAAAGCTGCTGGTGTGTTAATTAAACCCAGGTCACGGAATACAAAGTCGTAATGGCCGTACTGCATTTGATATGTCGTTTCAGGAACATTTTCCCCTTGGACTTCCATCTGTTGATAGTTCGTTCGTTAGTCAACCCTTGAATAGGAGCTTGACCCTTGCAACTGGTCAACAGGTTGTCAATACATGGTCGAGGCGGATGGTTCTTGCCTATCACCTTGCTGAGTTCTCGATAGCCAGTACACATACGAAAAGGCTTATCTTCACAGATATAATTGGGGCTTCCCAAAGTGAAAAAACTAGGTCGGACAAAACTCCTGTCCAACAGTTCCTGTAGTTAATTAGGCAGTTCTTGCAACCCTCCTGGTGCAAGACGGTAAGGAGTTCAAGCAATTAGGGCTGCCTCTGGCGTGAGATCAAACTGAATCCTACCTAACAGTTGTGGAAGTAAACCTGAAAGTTCTTCGAGTTGCACTTTGGAAGAAATCACGAACAAATGGGTGAATCCTCGATCCTCTTGTCCGTAGCCTTATTATCAGTAAAGGTTGCTAACCTAGCGGGGTGATCCCTCCGTAGACGCTTCTGGGCTTCCATAGCTGAAATGGCGCTAACCCTTGCACCACTCCGGCGCTTTAGAACAAATAACGATTCTCCACTAGGGAGAAGGACATGCAAAATTTTCTTCTCACAGGGTATATCTACGTGGTATCTGGATAACCAATCCACACTAACTACTGCATCGAAACTATCAAGGATAGCAAAAAGGAAGGTCGATGTCGAACGCTTGTCCCACAAGGTCGAGTTTTCATCCCAACGTACATACGAGGCTTCAATTGACTTGCCATCAGCCGATTCCACAACAAGTTCGGCTTTAAGAAGTATCAGGGTTGAACAGAACAGAGACGAAGTAATTAGTTACCAAGAACGTGCATGCCACCATGTTACTATAATCCTGGCGTCGCCCACGCCAATCCTAAATGCCCTTCCCTGAGCATCATTTCCGGTGTTGTTGTTTTTGTTACGAGAATTTCCAGTACTGTCGTCGTTCCCTTGGTCGTCTTCATCTTGATTTAATGGCAGCCAATCCATGTCGTAGGCACCTTCATTTCCATACAGTAGGCTATGATTACGAGTACCTTGATGTTGCCGTGACTGTTGCCTCTAATGTCGTTGCTTGAAACGGAACCCTACAATCTTTCACCGACAGGGTCCATCTTTTCACATTCCGTGCCACGTCCTAAGACGCTACTCATTGTGCTGGCAGCTACACATTCCACACCGTAGTCGATTGTCATTACTTATGCCCCGTTTGATTCGTAAGAGTTGACTCCCATGAGTCGCTGACTAGGGTTAAGGATTCGATTGAAGTCAATTCGCTGGTGTTCGTTGCCCGTAATCAAGGTCGTCCTAATACTGAGGTCGGTGAGATACTACGCTCATCCTCTTGCCCCTTGATCTTGCAAGTTGATTGAGTAATACACAGTATGTTGCTGGAGTGTTGCAGAAGTGATCACACTTCGGGATCTAAAGCATCAATATGTTAAGTTCCAGTAAACGAAGATAAGTGAGAAAGGTATAGACCAATCATTCGACGCTATGACATCCAACTCAGGGACGTTCGTACTAGCACCTAACGTTCTACACAGTTCGCTAGCCGTTCAGATGAGTGTTCAAGTAATACTCGATAGCTTCGAGATTCGTAAGGATCCAGAGAGGAGTGAAAAGATCACGTTCAAGTAGGAGGCAATCATTGCCAGGACTCCTATAGATTTGTTACATTTCTCATTGTTTAAATAATAGAACAGAACCCCTTTTTCACTTGTTATGTGTGCACCCATAATAATATTGTGATTTTCATGCTCATCTCAGTTCCTCTTAACTCGTGTCAAATGGTTCTTCAAACTCAGACATCAAACGGAGGTTGTCAAAGTAATGAGATCACAAAAATCCAAGAACTATGGCATACTACCAACGCATCATAAAGTAAGCAAGCAATCCATGCCATCAGGCTATAGTGACGAGTGTGTGTTTGTATGTTACGTCATAAACAAATGTGTACTAGTCATGTAATGTATGCAACAAGTGAGAAAGACGAACCTTGCAATCTGGAGCTGAGTGTCATGGTCGTATTCACGTATTCAGAACTGTTCGGTTATAGTATGGTTTTACAAAAACGTTTTAAAACCAAGTTCACTATAACCAGTGGCATTGATACCAAACTGTCACACCCCCAAAATACCACATGCGAGAAATACCGCGGGACGTGTGACGTACCAGGATCTAGCCACTAATCACATTGAACTCATAGCAAGATTTCTAATAAAAACTTTCATTCATTAAGATAAAGTGTTACAAAACATTATTTATAACTCGTTGTGTTTAACGGAAGCATAATACAAGTTTAATTAAAACCCAAGTGTATGAAATCAGCTAGTCTCATTTCAAGTTTCCATGTTCTTCAACCCATGACCACTCCAGCATCCCAGACAACAAGTTCCACATCCACATGTATCAATAACCTGCGAGCATGCACACACGTGTATCAGACAACGTTGGTGAGTTCATAGTTTTACGAAAACGTTGGTTACCAAGTATTTAGTTCCGTTCATTGATTACAATGTTGATAATACCTCGAATACAAGACGGCTCCAGATTTATTTTGCCCGTTCCCCAATGCTCCTATCAAAGCATTGGGCATGACTGAGTCATTAGTTCACACCCGTCCTCTCAGGTACGGGGTGAGGGTGCCAAACCTAGATAGCGCTACCAACTAATACTCCGTTACCTCTCAGGTAACAAACAAGATGGGACTTAAAGGTGATAAGATGAGTATATTATCCAACATTCACCCACAAGACGTATTCCTCTCGGGAATACCCAATTGATTTACCCAAAAACCTATCCCTCTCAGGGATACCCAATGACTGTCCCATCCAGCGGGACACATGCTCAAGAGGAATGAACTCACCTTAGATTTGCTCGGTAAATTAGTTACGTATGATCCAACTCAATCAACCAATCCTAATGTGGTTACTATACAACAATCAGTTTGGGTATAAACAATCAGTCACACATCTTTATATATTCTAGCAAATTGATCACACACCTAACCCGTTTGCATACCATCACCTAGTCATGCACCTATCATATTACCAAACTGAATAACCATGTTCCATTCACATATAGACTAACAACATTCTGATCACATACTTTCCTTGATGCGATCCAATAGCACATGGTCCGAACCAAGGATATGCGGCCCACTACATGAGCCCAAAACTAATAACCAGTTTAAGTGTGTGCGGCCCATTAGCGTATCACGACCCAACCAAAGTTGTACGGCCTGTTCTCAACTGTGAAACCAGTTGGGCTCGTAACCCAATCGTTTTAAGGTGTGGCCCAAATATAGTCAATTTCCAGGACTTGTGCGGTCCTTAATAACGTGTTATCTAAAAGGTGTGTGCGTGTGTGATCCATCGGAGCCCATTTCAGCTTACACCCAAACTGCCATAAATCCGAAGAATGTGATTGACCCATCAGGCCCAGCCCACTTCGGTTGTGCGGTTCTGCTGTCCCCGAGCCAGCTATGCGGCCCGATTCAAGTTTGGGCATAACTTGTTTCACTAAAGTGGCCCAGTTGACTTGTGAGGCCCAACCACTTCTCTAATCTCTTTCAACTATTTAGCTTATGAGCCCACTTCATTAGGGTTATCATATATTATCAACAGTGTGCTCAATATGTTATCATTCTTATCACACAACCGTAATAATCGCTTACATATCAAATAAATTGATCAATATGGTCATGCAATACAAGTTCAAGCATTCATCCCTATTACCAGTTTTCTCTCTAATCACATTTAATCCATACGTATACATTAACATAAACTAGTCATTCCTTAACCAATTAACAACCTCATACTTAACCGTTACATCTAGCATCAAGCTCTAATAAACCAGATCATATATCTCACATTCAATGGTATCATCTAACAATTATAGTTGTATATTCTTCACATGGTAATCACCAATATTTCAGTTATGATCCGACTGATAAACTACAACTCTAAAACAAACTCTGATCATGCGTATTACTAGTATTTATCACAATTACATTCTCATATACAAAACATAACATCATGTATCAATCCAATTACATATATCAAAGGAACTCGAATCAAACAAGGGTAATAGTACACTAACCGAGAGATCAATGAGGCCTCGGCCCCAAGAATTGCCGACGACACAAGGGGGAGAAAAAGAGATGATTAGGGTTTGCTAGTAATTCTGTGAGTGCTAAATTATGAGAACCGCCCTAATATGTTTACGTATGCGTGTGTATATATGCTAACTATAATAGCCGGCCCAAATGCAATGTGTATGTGTGTGCCGAGATACCCATATGCGGCCCAAACATGTGACGTGTGTGCTAAACAACACTTGTGATACATGCGGCCCAAATGTACGCGGCCCAAACATATGGAACACCAAGGATGGCCCAACTATACACTCACGCATATTCCAACCTGTTTTACGTTTAACAAGTTTAACATAGCTGAGAGCGTTTAAAACTTTATCATAGCAAAGAACATTGAAAAGGAATAATGAGAAGTTAGAATCACGAGACAAAACTGTCACACCCCCAAAATCCACACGCGGAGTATCACCGCATGGAGGCGTGACTGACCAGGATCAAGCCACCAATCATATTGAACATAGTATGTAAATAAAAAATAAAACCCAACACAATATAATTGGTGTCCAAACAAAACGTAGTTTAAGTTGTAAGCGGAAGCATAATGTTTAAAAACCAAAGTATAAGTTCAAATATATCAAATGTTTATCATGGCATAAGACTATCCATGTCCCACAACGACCACGCCTCCTCGTGCAAGCTCCATAAGTACCTAACGACCTGCAAGGCATGTAACAACGAGTCAACAACAAAGTTGAGCGAGTTGGTGTTCATTGTTAAGTCGTTACAAAAAACCAGGAGTTCATTTGTAAGTTATAAGTTAACCGGTTTACCCTGTTTCCCAAACATATCCATAATCAGTGAGGGCTTCCCCATGTGAACCACTAGACCCGTTTACCATATCGACCACTGACTAAAGTAAGTTGGTGCCCTGACGTCAATGTCTATCATCATTGACTAGTGCCCAGATCCATTAGTTCACGCCCGTCCTCTGCGGCACGGTGTGAGGCTTGTCAAACCTAAATAGCGCTATCTAACTAATGACCCGCTCGCCATTGGCCCGACGATTAAGTCGATATAAAAGGAGGGACTTCATGATAGAAAGTTTTGGTCTAGTATCTGTGTTGTCACCCTTCAGTAAAGAGGGAGTGTACGTAATCACCAAACCAGGAGATTACGCAGGTTCCGATTATATTCTTATCACGTGTTGTCACCCTTCAATAAAGAGGGTGTGTACGTGTCCCAAGCCAGGAGATCACGCAGTTTCAGTTTAAATCCTTTACCCATTCCCAACCCTTGGGAATCCCATGCCTTGTGGAAAGTGTGAACTCACCTCGATTTGCTCGACAGATAATTTATTTGTCAATATACTCTATTCAATCATGTCCTATCGTAGGTATTACGTCTAATCAGATTCACATACCATTAATCACGTATTCAAGTAGCACATAGGTCACGTTTCACATATTTGGATTTTAACTCTTCCACTATCTAGATGTTTGTATAATCCCATTCACTAGTCACAATCCCTAACAATATGCACAATACATGATATGTTCACAGCCCACTAAAATCAAGATAAAACAACATGAAACACAATGTTTACTAAAGCTATTGCCCCAACAGTTAACATGCCATTCGGATACTACCCAAAATCCTATCCGGCCCATTGCATTAATAAATTAATCAAATTAATCTAGCAGTCCACTTAACATTTAACTGCCCAACTATCATGCTATGCGATCTGCTAAAATATTCGGCCCAAGTTATCAGCCTAAGGCCCAACTAAATTTTTGCATGTTACTAGTACCCTTTAATTCGCCCACAACTATTAACAATCTTACGGCCCAACTATCAAACATGTGATCACATAACTCTTCAGCCCACTAAGCTGACCGAGTTTAGATGCTACCCGCTAACCTGAGGCCCAAATTAGTTTTCATGTTACTATTCCATTTGATCGGCCCAATCACAAAACACTATCATTCCTTATTCGATTATGGTGTCCATCCGTCAACATGTTTATATAACATCAATCACATGTTCATATAATATTAGTCAACCTGGTGTTATGTTGAAAAAGAAACGGAATCATCAGCATATAAAAAATCACTAAATCATCAGCATATATATCATTCCTTATCAACAGGCATGAGCATTCAACATGTAAAAGAAATCACTTATATATCCTTAAACTTTTAAAAATGCATGACCAGGTTGTACCTCACGAATGTCAAGTTGTACGTCTTCCCAAAACAAAACCCAGTTCCATAAACAATATGAAAAACAACATGAACTATGAGTCATTAATGTGATCATCAAGCTAATGGATCTGAACATCCTACTTTAAACCGTGATACTCATATCGCTCGGTCCCGAGAATTAGCATTTTATCAAGAAGAATTCATGCATTAAATCAAACAGTGTGGTTTACATCTCAAGATCATACAACACGTTCACACATATGAAAAGAAACATGGAGTATCGAATTTGTGGATGATATCATAGACACTTTAAACTACCAACGATCGACCGAACACGGTATCCATATAATCACATATACAAATCTCATGTCTACACCAAACATGCCGGTCCGTATCCGCGTTCATATTATCATGCTGAAATCGAACCGAAACTATTATTCAATCCTACTCCCTACGCTTTCTTTCGGATACAATATACGATATAGATATACGCAGTTACGTACACATGTATTACTAGGATTCATGTACAATTTTCATAGTTTTAAAACGAAGTCGACCGGTTAATCATATACTTCATACATATTGCGTGAAAACTAAGCATTTATCATCCATATCATATATATTATCGAGCATGAACAATACAAATACACACCAACAAACAAGCATATACTTCCATATAGTTTCATGTAATCGCTTAATCGTTATCAAACATAATCACCAAAAAAAATGTTAAAAACTCAAGCCAAACTAAGTGTAGGTTTACTAACCGAGACTCGGAATTCGAAGGGGAACGTCTAGAACAGGAAGGATCTCGCTTTGAGTAGGGGGATGGGCTGCCGTCGGTTTGGATGAAATGGAAAAGGAGATTAGGGTTTAATTTCTATGGAATTGTGATCGTATACTAATGCATGTACGTAATATAATATCTCAATTCATGTTGAGGCGGTTGTGGATTTGTTAGAGGTTGGGCCGCATGCTAAAGAAGGTGGCAACTGGGCTTGGGAAACAATGATTGGGCCGCACAACGAAAGCAGAAGAACAAAATTGTTGTTTCCATATTACTATTATGTATTATTTTATTTATTTATTTCTTTTATTCCTTTTTTTTAACAAACTAATAATAAGAATATAATATAATGTATAATGATCATGCTCAGGTTCGGGGCTCATAAGTTTCGAGTTATGCGGGTTATGTCATGGTTCAAACGGTTTGGGTAGGTTCCTCACCAAACGGACTTGGTTTCGACTACACGTTTGCACACTATAAACTAAATGAGTATAAGTTTAATTCATCGAAAATAGATAAGTATATGTTTATTTGTAAAAGCGAAACGATCGATTTATACCTCGAAGTTACGGGTTGTCACATCATCCCCAAGTTGAAAGAAATTTCGTCCCGAAATTTAGCACGTATTTACTGAGGAAGCTAGTTAGGTTGCGTGGTTTCCTGGGGTGTCACATCATCCCCCCGTTGATTTGGAATTTCGTCCCGAAATTCCGCAGTAGCCTCAGCCTCAGTAGTGGTTGCACTTTTCTCGAACAACTGGGGATACTTGTGTTTCATTTGGTCTTCTCGTTCATAGGTGAACTCCGGGCCACGACGGGAGTTCCAACGAACTCGAACAAGAGGTATTCTGGTACGCTTGAGAATCTTAACATCTCGATCAGTAATCTCCACAGGTTCCTCGACGAATCGCAGCTGATCATCGATAGTGAGCTCCTTGAGAGGAACTATGAGGGTCTCATCTGATAGACACTTCTTCAGATTTGACACATGAAAGACGTTGTGTGGACAATCCTTCTAGTTCTGATGGAACTAATCGATAAAGTGCACGAGCTATTGGTGCTGCTTCAGGAGCTAGCTCGATTTGAAACCCGACCTGACGATGAGGCGGAAGACCAGGTAATTCCTCAGGAAATACCTCAGGAAAGTCGCGTACAATCGGAATGTCTTCAATTCTCTTCTCTTTTGTTGATGTGTCAGCAACAAAGGCTAGAATAGCTGTATGACCCTTTCGTAAACACTTCTGGGCCTTAAGGAAATAGATGATACCCATGACAGCACCACTCTTATCACCACGAATCACGAGGGGTTCTTCATCAGAACGATAGGAATGAGGTCGATAGAAAAGGTCTGATCAGCAAGAACAAGATTGCAACCCTTAACTATGTGTGTGGCCTCTAGACTTTTACCGTTTGCTAGTTCTACTATGTGCTTGGTGTTCAAAAGTGTTGGGGTACGATTAAGCATTTGACTAACTTTTAAAGACACGTAACTAGTATCGGCACCCGAATTAAATAAAACAGTAACATAAAAGTCGTCTAGTAGGAACTTACCCGCCACAACATTGGGATCGTTCCTTGCATCACCCTGACCAATCACGAAGACACGTCCCCTAGCACCATTGTCGTCGTTGTTACCCCCATTGTTGTTCCCATTTCCTTGGTTGTTGTTGTTCTGATTCAGCTGGGGGCAGTCTCTTTTGAAATGGCCTTCAGCACCACACTGAAAGCATCCTTTGTTGCTACCCTGCTGCTGCTGCTGACGTTGATTCTGTGGAGTTTGCTGCTGGTTCTGTCGTCGCTGATTTGCAGGGTAGAGACTCCTGCAATCCTTGGCCGCATGGCCAGGTTTGTTACACCTCTGACAAGTGCCCTTAGTACACGCTCCGCTATGATGGAAACCACATTGATTGCATTTGGGGTGGTTCCCCTTGTACCCACTCTGCCCTTGACTACCAGAAGACTGTTGACCAGGGCTCTTGTAGTCATCCGTCTTTCGCTGCTGAGACTGAGACTGAGCTGATGTTGAACCCTTGCTTGAGACTCCATCCCATTTACGCTTGTTGTCGCTGGGGGCATCAGAAGTAGTAGTGGTAGTACCAATACGCTTGGGCAGCCTGTTCTGCTCGACTGCCTGATCAGTGAGACGATGAGCCAAACGAATAACTTGCTGGATAGTGGCGAGGTTTGCTGCTGTCACATGACTCTGGATCTCTGGCACTAAACCCTTAAGGTACAGCTCGATACGCTTGATAGGAGGATCCACAATAGTAGGACACAAGATAGCCAGTTCGTTTGATCTTTTCGTATACGCTTCGATTTCCGACCCTGTCATCTTTAAGTTGAAGAATTCTACTTCTAGCTTGTGGATGTCATCACGGTTGCAGTATTCCTCCTTGATCAAATCCTTGAAGTCATTCCATGGGGTGGCATTAGCAGCAACTATCCCCAGCATTTGAACCTAAGCGTTCCACCACGTGAGCGCTACACCTTCCAGAGTACCAGTAGCATATTTCACCCTACGAGCCTCAGGGCATTCACACATCTCGAAGACAGACTCGAGCTTCTCGAACCAGTGGAGGAGGCCTACAGCTCCTTCAGTGCCTTTGAAAGTAGTAGGTCGACAGTCCATAAAAGTTTTGAAAGTGCACATAGGAGGCTGAGCAGGTTGACCTGTCGTGTGAGTAAGATGAGACAAGTTAAACACAAGTGTTGGTTCACGAGAGTAGGATCTAAAGATCCTAGAGTAAGTTGCAATAGCAGGTTATACCTCCTGCCTGAGCGGCTGCGAGTGCTGCAGCAACTTGTTCATTGATTAATGCCGTCAGCTAGGCTTGAGTTAGGTTGATTCGTCCACTCATGATCTTCACAATAAAGAGAGCATGGGTGAGTAAAGTGTCGTGACAATTCGTAAGTGTGGAGTAACAGAAAAGAGTAAGCACACAATGAGTGTCTATCAATAGTTGCTACGTTAACCAAAGCATACCATGATCAAAGTACTATGTAACTAACAAGTAGGTAATATAACATAAACCATATCACCTAGAATGTTGAGTCTTGCACGTGGAGCGAAGCGTCGTTGTGGATCGTTGAGCACTGTACAGGTTATAGTCTGGTTTTATCAAAAAGCTTTTCCCATTTTTAAAACCAAGTTCACTATAACCAATGGCTCTGATACCAATCTGTCACACCCCCAAAATCCACACGCGGAGTATCATCGCATAGAGGCGTGACTGACCAGGATCAAGCCACCAATCATATTGAACATAGTATGTAAATAAAAAATAAAACCCAACACAATATAATTGGTGTCCAAACAAAACGTAGTTTAAGTTGTAAGCGGAAGCATAATGTTTAAAAACCAAAGTATAAGTTCAAATATATCAAATGTTTTTCATGGCATAAGACTATCCATGTCCCACAACGACCACGCCTCCTCGTGCAAGCTCCATAAGTACCTAACGACCTGCAAGGCATGTAACAACGAGTCAACAACAAAGTTGAGCGAGTTCACAGTTGGTGTTCATTGTTAAGTCGTTACAAAAAAAACCAGGAGTTCATTTGTAAGTTATAAGTTAACCGGTTTACCCTGTTTCCCAAACATATCCATAATCAGTGGGGGCTTCCCCATGTGAACCACTAGACCCGTTTACCATATCGACCACTGACTAAAGTAAGTTGGTGCCCTGACGTCAATGTCTATCATCATTGACTAGTGCCCATATCCATTTATTCACGCCCGTCCTCTGCGGCACGGTGTGAGGCTTGCCAAACCTAAATAGCGCTATCTAACTAATGACCCGCTCGCCATTGGCCCGGCGATTAAGTCGATATAAAAGGAGGGACTTCATGATAGAAAGTTTTGGTCTAGTATCTGTGTTGTCACCCTTCAGTAAAGAGGGTGTGTACGTAATCCCCAAACCAGAAGATTACGCAGGTTCTGATTATATTCTTATCACGTGTTGTCACCCTTCAATAAAGAGGGTGTGTACGTGTCCCAAGCCAGGAGATCACGCAGTTTCAGTTTAAATCCTTTACCCATTCCCAACCCTTGGGGATCCCATGCCTTGTAGAAAGTTTGAACTCACCTCGATTTGCTCGGCAGATAATTTATTTGTCAATATACTCTATTCAATCACGTCCTATCATAGGTATTACGTCTAATCAGATTCACATACCATTAATCACGTATTCAAGTAGCATATAGGTCACGTTTCACATATTTGGATTTTAACTCTTCCACTATCTAGATGTTTGTATAATCCCATTCACTAGTCACAATCCCTAACAATATGCACAATACATGATATGTTCACAGCCCACTAAAATCAAGATAAAACAACATGAAACACAATGCTATTGCCCCAACAGTTAACATGCCATTCGGATACTACCCAAAATCCTATCCGACCCATTGCATTAATAAATTAATCTAGCAGTCCACTTAACATTTAACTGCCCAACTATCATGCTATGCGATCTGCTAAAATATTCGGCCCAAGTTATCAGCCTAAGGCCCAACTAAATTTTTGCATGTTACTAGTACCCTTTAATTCGCCCACAACTATTAACAATCTTACGGCCCAACTATCAAACATGTGATCACATAACTCTTCAGCCCACTAAGCTGACCGAGTTTAGATGCTACCCGCTAACCTGAGGCCCAAATTAGTTTTCATGTTACTATTCCATTTGATCGGCCCAATCACAAAACACTATCATTCCTTATTCGATTATGGGGTCCATCAGTCAACATGTTTATATAACATTAATCACATGTTCATATAATATTAGTCAACCTGGTGTTATGTTGAAAAAGAAACGGAATCATCAGCATATATAAAATCACTAAATCATCAGCATATATATCATTCCTGATCAACAGGCATGAGCATTCAACATGTAAAAGAAATCACTTATATATCCTTAAACTTTTAATAATGCATGACCAGGTTGTACCTCACGCATGACAAGTTGTACGTCTTCCCAAAACAAAACCCAGTTCCATAAACAATATGAAAAACAACATGAACTATGAGTCATTAATGTGATCATCAAGCTAATGGATCTGAACATCCTACTTTAAACCGTGATACTCATATCGCTCGGTCCCGAGAATTAGCATTTTATCAAGAATAATTCATGCATTAAATCAAACAGTGTGGTTTACATCTCAAGATCATACAACACGTTCACACATATGAAAAGAAACATGGAGTATCGAATCAGTGGATGATATCATAAACACTTTAAATTACCAACGATCGACTGAACACGGTATCCATATAATCACATATACAAATCTCATGTCTACACCAAACATGTCGGTCCGTATCCGCGTTCATATTATCATGCTGAAATCAAACCGAAACTATTATTCAATCCTACTCCCTACGCTTTCTTTCGGATACAATATACGATATAGATATACGCAGTTACGTACACATGTATTACTAGGATTCATGTACAATTTTCATAGTTTTAAAACGAAGTCGACCGGTTAATCATATAAGATACATATTGCGTGAAAACTAAGCATTTATCATCCATATCATATATATTATCGAGCATGAACAATACAAATACACACCAACAAACAAGCATATACTTCCATATAGTTTCATGTAATCGCTTAATCGTTATCAAACATAATCACCAAAAAAAATGTTAAAAACTCAAGCCAAACTAAGTGTAAGTTTACTAACCGAGACTCGGAATTCGAAGGGGAATGTCTAGAACAGGAAGGATCTCGCTTCGAGTAGGGGGGAGGGGCTGCCGTCGGTTTGGATGAAAGGGAAAAGGGGATTAGGGTTTAATTTCTATGGAATTGTGATCGTATACTAATGCATGTACGTAATATAATATCTCAATTCATGTTGAGGCGGTTGTGGATTTGTTAGAGGTTGGGCCGCATGCTAAAGAAGGTGGCAACTGGGCTTGGGAAACAATGATTGGGCCGCACAACGAAAGCAGAAGAACAGAATTGTTGTTTCCATATTACTATTATGTATTATTTTATTTATTTATTTCTTTTATTTCTTTTTTTTAACAAACTAATAATAAGAATATAATATAATGTATAATGATCATGCTCAGGTTCGGGGCTCATAAGTTTCGAGTTATGCGGGTTATGTCATGGTTCAAACGGTTCGGGTAGGTTCCTCACCAAACGGACTTGGTTTCGACTACGCGTTTGCACACTATAAACTAAATGAGTATAAGTTTAATTCGTCGAAAATAGATAAGTATATGTTTATTTGTAAAAGCAAAACGAACGATTTATACCTCGAAGTTACGGGTTGTCACATCATCCCCAAGTTGAAAGAAATTTTGTCCCGGAATTTAGCACGTATTTACTGAGGAAGGTAGTCAGGTTGCGTGGTTTCCTGGTTTTCCTGGGGTGTCACAAAAAACGATACTAACCTTGAAAGTTTGGGTTGTCACATCATCCCCAACTTGAAAGAAATTTCGTCCCGAAATTTGATAAGTGACTCAAAACAGCAAGGTGTTAGATCAGGATGACTGTGGATTTTCCGCAGGTGACACACGCTGACCTCCCTTACTCAAAAGGACAAGAAGTATGAATAGGGGGATAAACAAGAAGAAGCTTTTAAGTTGCTCAAGAATAAGCTTTGCGATGCACCTATTTTATCCCTACCCGAAGGCACCGATGACTTAGTGGTATACTGTGACGCCTCGCGTCAGGGACTGGGTTGCGTGCTAATGCAGCGACAGAAGGTTATCGCTTATGCTTCGTGCCAGTTGAAAGTTCATGAGAAGAATTACACCACGCATGACTTGGAATTAGGCGCAGTGGTGTTTGCTTTGAAGATCTGGCGACATTATTTGTATGGCACCCGATGCACAATCTTTACAGATCACAAGAGCCTTCAGCACATATTCGACCAGAAAGAGCTTAATATGAGACAGAGACGATGGGTTGAGTTATTGAACGATTATGATTGTGAAATCAAATATCACCCAAGAAAGGTGAATGTGGTGGCAGACGCCTTAAGTCGGAAAGAGAGGATTAAGCCCATAAGGGTTAGGGCTTTGGAGATGATCACTCAAACAGACCTCTCGTTGCGCATTCGTGCTGCTCAGAGAGAAGCTCTCAAGAAGGAAAACTTAAAGGATGAATATCTCCGTGGGATGGAGAACCAGTTGGTACCCAACAAGGAAGGAACCTTGTGTTTTATGGGACGAATTTGGGTTCCGCTTGCTGGTGGTCTTAGAGATGTGATCTTTGATGAAGCTCATAAATCAAGGTACTTGATCCACCCAGGATCGGATAAGATGTACCAAGATTTGAAGGAATATTACTGGTGGCCAAGACTGAAGGGTGATGTTGCAACTTATGTTGGAAAACGTTTAACTTGTGCCAAGCTGAAGGCCGAGTATCATAAGCCTTCAGGTCTTCTGCAACAACCCGAGATACCCATGTGGAAGTGGGAGCAGATCTCGATGGATTTTATAACAAAGTTGCCAAAGACACCCAGAGGTCATGATACGATTTGGGTAATCGTAGACCGTCTGACAAAGTCTGCGCACTTTTTGCCAATCAGAGAGAAGGATAACACTGGTAAGCTAGCTGAGCTGTACCTACGGGAGATAGTTGCACGTCATGGAGTGCCTATCTCGATTATATCTAATAGAGATGGGAGATTTATGTCAAGGATTTGGCAATCTTTCCAAGAAGTGTTTGGTTCACAGTTGAATTTTAGCACCGCATTTCACCCACAGACGGCCGGCCAAAGTGAGAGAACGATTCAGACGCTTGAAGATATGTTACGAGCTTGCGTAAAAGACTTAGGTGGCAGTTGGGACACTCACCTGCCTTTGGTAGAGTTCTCCTATAACAACAGCTACCATACAAGCATTTAAGTTGCACTGTTTGAAGCTCTCTACGGACAAAAGTGTCGATCGCCATTATGCTGGGCAGATGCAGGCAATAGATAGCTAGTTGGTCCCGAATTGGTCCAAGAGATGACAAATAAGATCATACAGATCCGAGAGCGCATTAAGGCGGCTCGTGATCGCCAGAAGAGCTATGCGGACCAAAGAAGGAAACCTTTGGAGTTTGAAGTAGGAGATATGGTACTGTTAAAAGTCTCACCTTGGAAAGGTGTAGCACGCTTTAGGAAGCGTGGAAAGTTAAACCCACGATTCATTGGACCGTTCAAAATCTTGGAGAGGATTGGTTCTATAGCATATAAGTTGGAACTACCTGCGGAACTTAATGGTCTTCATGATACATTCCATGTATCTAATCTGAAGAAGAGTCCAACTCAAGAGACAGTGATCATACCTGCCGATGAAGTTCACATTGATGACACACTCCACTTTACCGAAGAACCTGTTGAGGTTACTGACTGGAAAGTTAACAAGACTCGGAGGAGTAGTGTTAAGCTTGTCAAAGTAAGATGGAACGCACGTCACGGCCCCGAGTTTACTTGGGAGCATGAGGATCGTATGAAAGCTAAACACCCGCATTTATTCCTTAACACCCCTACAACTAGTAGTAGAGCTTAAAATTTCAGGACAAAATTTTCTTAACAGGGGGAGAATGTGACAACTGTCAAAAATTCAGGTATCTGTATAATTAATTAACCATGATTAGTGATTAATGACTGTGCTGAATTGCAATTAACTGCTTTCTGATTTCTGCCATATACATACATGTGCATCACATATTGCTTGATGTCATATCATTATTGCATGATAGCTTATTAATTCAGATGATGCATTAAGTACAGTTAGCACAGTTATCTGATAAATCAGGAAAATGCTGACAGAACTCAGCACATAGACAGACAGTGCATTGAGACATAGAATGAGCTAGAAACTAAGTACTACACTAGTGTAGTGTGTAGGAAAGTGAGGATCACAAAACTGCCTTTCTAAGTGATAGTTTAAGTGCCGGAAAGTGCCTAAAACTCACCCAAAGTGCTGAATTCAGCAAAAATCAGCATTTTAACAATCTAATATCATGCAGAAATATGGTTAAATGGTCCTGAATGCTTTCCTAAGTGTCGGGAATCAAAAGTGTCACAAAAGGTACATAAAGCAAACTAAACTGCAAAGTTTAGCACTTTAACGAACCAGTAACCAACCGAACAACCGGACACTACCCGAAACATCAAATTCACACTAGAAGCACTGTTTTAACATTACCAAGCTAGTTATGGTCCCCGAACATCATAACACCCTATAAAATATCAAGTAACTAAGTAACTAACTATATACTTGATTTTTTACCCTAAACTAACTATATGATTAAACCTACTCTACATACCCTCCCACCTAGTAATCGGCCCATGCCTCACCCCATACCTCAAGATTTTATTTCAATATTAAAATGACTATATTGTTCCCTCTCTAATGACACATTACACAAGAGTTAGAATGATGAACTTGGTTTATAAAAGAATATGCAAGACCATGAGTTCATTTCACACACACTAGAAAAACACACAACTCTCTCTCCCTCTTGTCTTGCTCTCGGCCGACACCAAGCACCACCATCACCACCATTATTCGTCCATTCTCAACCATTCCAAGCTTATACAAAGGTGTAAGAGATCATACAAAGAAGCTAGGAGCTTGTGGAAGTTCAAGAACCTCTCTTATTTGCTTTTATCCATTTCATTTCTTCACTTGATCATCCCTAGGCTTGTGCTAGTGGTAAGAATCTTAATCTTACTAGTTTACTTCTATTTTAAGTGGTTAAAAGGAGAAACATAACCATAATCTTGAAGAACACTAAGAGACATAAGAAGTAAACATGAACATAAGCATGTTTAATGATGAAACTAAGTTGTTTTTGTGATGATTTGCTTGTTGAATGTTGTTTGTTCATGTATATGATATAGATCATCATATGATCTTGCTAGATCATGATTAAAAACATAATCTAGCAAGATGAGAAAGTATAAATATTGTAGGATGATGGATCATCCACACAAAGATCATGAACTTGAAAGAATACATGGATTTCTTGAAAAATAGTGATCAAAGTAAGTTGTTAGTCACATAGATCTAAAGATTTATGGATGAGTTTTCAAAGAAACCAAGTTAAAAATATAAGTTTTACTAAATCTTGGTTCTTACATAAACAAACATTGTTTTTGGTGGTTAAACTAGTGTAGAAACACTTGTGTAACAAACAGATTTCACAAAGGAGTATCTTTAGAAATGATGATCACAAGTTGTAAACATCTATATTCTTTAAAAATGAAGTTTTTAAAGAACTAATCACACTTTAGAAGGTAACAAGGCTTACTAAGAACACTAGTAAGTTCCTACAAATTTTTACAAATATTCAAGTTCATGAAGTAGTAGATTATTACTTGATTTTGGCAAAATTGGTAAGTAAAGGTTGTTTATTGTTAATTGTGGATTGATTGTGATGATTTTTGCAAAAGAAAATGATATGCTTGAAAGCATGGAAACCTCCATTTTTAGGGGAAACTATGGCAAAATTTTTCTAAAAATTAAACACTTAGAAAAATATTTCCAAACAAATATTTACAAGTGTATTTTAAACCATGAATTTCTTACATAAACTTTGCCATAATTTTTGTTACAAAAATATAAATATTGGAGGTTGGTTTTCATAAATAAAAGTGACTAAATATGTATTTAGGAAAATATATATTTAGAAGTCACCATGTGTGTGGTTATTTGTATATTATGTGTCACACCCCCAAAATACCACCTAGGGAATGTCCCTACTAGGCGTGTGACGTACCAACAACGAGCCACTAATCACATTGAACTCATTCAAGTTTATAAATAAAATCCTCAATTATTAATGAAAAATACCATTAAGAAGTTTAAATGAAAACTAACATGTTCAGCGGAAGCAAATAGTAACCCAAAATTAAATTGTTCAAAACCAATGTATACTGTCAATAATCAATCACATGAATCCTTCCAGTCGGTCCATGACCACTCCAGCTACTCCAGACAGAATGTTCCGAAATCCAAGATATCTAACGACCTGCGAGCATGCAACAAGTGTATCAGACAACGCTGGTGAGTTCAAAGTTTGGTTAACGCGTTTAGTTACCAGATATATGTATAAAACAGTTCAACAGTTCAATAATTTGATTTGATGTTGTTATTAACTCGATTACCGCAGATGGCTACAAGATGTATTTGCCCAACCCCAATGTTTCTATCAAAACATTGGTCATGCTTTAAGGAAATTAGTTCACGCCCGTCCTCCCCGGTACGGTGTGAGGGTGCCAAACCTAATAGCGCTATTAACTAATAACCTCGTTGCCTCCCCGGCAACTATCGGTATATGTAAGGGGTCTTATATGATAGAAATGAGTAATAACAAACATCCCATTAACCTGACATTCCTCCCCGGAACATTACCCGATATCCCTCCCCGGGATGCATGCTTGGAAAAAGAGAAGTGAACTCACCTTTGGTTTGCTCGGTAAGACTTAGTTACTTGTTTTATCGTTGGACACCCCAAACCCTAATATGGTTCCAATGATAATCAGTTTCGTTTACATCGAATTCACTTATTCATCATATATTTTCCACATGTGATAGGCAAGTATGGCACACATTTATCATACAAGTTATAACGAGCATTCGGGTTATATGTATTTTCACAACACAAATCCATATATCATCATGCATGTAATAATAATAAATCACAACACTTAATAATCACTTTGGTTACCAAAATCTTGTATCGAAACCACATAAGACTCGACATGACTCGGCGGCCCATGTTTAATCCCACATAAAGCCCAGCCAAAACACCTATCTCGTGGCCCAACCGAATTCCGTCCTAGGCCCACACAAGGGTACGGCCTGACCTTGGTGCTCGGCTAATCATTATAAATGTGTAATTGGGCCATGACTTGCACGACCTATAAGTTGTTTGTGAGTTAATGTTCAAGTCCAACGTTTCAATCTAATGATTTCTAGCCCATGTCCCTAATTGTGTGAGTCCACGATCATATTCCAAACATAAACTTGATTCATAAACAATTGGTTGCACTAATATTCCAAAACATATCTCTAGTAATTTATTTCCATGATCATGATTACATGACTATTCAATTTAAACCAAAGAGTTCACCTTCTTCGATTTAAAAGAACCTCAATTATCAATATGGCAACTAACATCATTATCATATCTAACTATCCCTAATCGTGCCAATCCTTCACTAGTTTCATAACACTCATGACATAGAATAAATCATCATTAACATCATCAGTAGCTACTCAGATTAATCCAAACAACAATAATAAATCATCATGTTTATCTAAAACGAATCTAGACATCATCATTGTCTTTATTGTTTCTAGCAAATGATCATACAAATCTATGATTACTCCTACAAGGCATTAACAAGTTGCACACACAATGGCTAAACAATCACATGACCTCTGACGATTCTTCATGCAAACATAACAACATGGCCGACAACATAAGGTGATCATTATCCAAATTGATTCTCAACTCATATCCATCCATCACATAATTTATCCATAATTTCACATCATGATTTCATAGAACATGCACATATATATATATATATATATATATATATATTTTGTTGAGCAATATCACACACAAATAGAATCAGCAATAAGAATTACATACATAAGGATTTACTAACCCAATAAAGTTGATCGAATCAGATAGTGCTTCGAGAGGGGTAGCGTTGCTGTCGCTGAGTTAAAGGGGTCTAGTGTTGTGCATGTTTAGGTTTAAATAATGAATGTAACGTATCTTGGTTCCGTTTGGGCCGAAGCCCATCTCAGCGAATAACCACCCCGACGAAACCCCATCTTTGGTCGGTTGGCCGGTGATGACGGAAGTCTGGACTTCTGTCGAGTCCACTTGTACTGCATTTCGTCGGACACCAAATTTTATTATAAGAAGTTTCTAATTAAACTAGCACATGGGCCACCAAATCTCTATTGGACCGAGAAGCTTACTTGAGCAGGAAAAGTTATCTGATTGGACCCTTGAATCCACTCAGCTCAAATGACTTAGCAAAATTGGCCGACAAACCCACTGACAATTCTTGAAACAATAACACATGCAAACCTTGGACCGATGCAATCCTTGACAATATTGGGCCGAGAGCACAAATGAATGTTCACATGATCCGAATTACTTTTAATAGAAATTAATGAATGCCCAATCCTTATATTGAAATCATTTTAAAATAGAATACGCGGTACATCGTACAACAAAATGTAAAACAAGATTGTAGAACAGATGACACGCAAAGGGAAGGTCTTGGAATCTCGGGTTGTCACATCATCCCCAACTTGAAAGAAATTTCGTCCTGAAATTTGACAAGCAATCCAAAACAGTACGGTGTTAGATCAAGGTGACTGTGGATTTTCCCCAGGTGCCACATTATGTGTATTAGTTATATTATTTTTGGACTTGAAATAATATAATTCATTAAAATACCAAAAATTTCAATCCAAAATATTACCAAAATTCCAATGAATAAATATACACATTATACCCCAAAAATATTGGTGAAACCGAACTATGGAATAAGACTTACAAAATATTCCGGAAAATTTATTCACAAAGTATATTTTGGTAAATAATATTTTGGACACCAAGGAAATGAAAATATGATTTTTACAATTACTACAAGAATATATCATATTTTGACAAGGGAAAAATATATTATTTTTGACATGTAAGAATATATATTTTTCTTGAGATTTTTAGGAAATATATTATTTTTAAGAAATATATATTTTCTTACACAAACACGAAGTACAATATTTTTGAGATGAAAGATATATTTTCTCGAATAAATATGAAATATATCATTTTTGGAGAAAAATGAGTTTATATATATATTTTACAAGTTGGGCATGAAAATATATTAATTTTTGGAACTTATAAGAGAATACAAATATTTTTGCCAAAGAAAAACTATAAATAATTTTTCTAAATAATATTTAGTACAATATATATTTTTGAAGTATATATTGGTGGACTTTTATTAAAAGATAATATTCCGGAAAAATTAATACGAAATTAAGTATAAAGAATACTTAACAAATACAATAAAAATACGTATTCTCATACGTATAAATGCACGCCGGAATACGACCCTAATACATGACAAAAATATACAAGTATAAGAATACAAATACAAATACACCCATCCTTGGAAAGGAAATACAAGTATAAATACTTGGGAAGTATTAAGTTAAAATAATTGTTTCAACAATTATTCCAAAATTTAATAAATATAATTTAAGTTGAAATATTAATTATTTTAACAAATAATTATATAACTTGGAATAATATCGAAAACACAAAAGAAACGTAACTCAAAGACATTAATACTAAGTCAAGGCACGACCCGCCCGTCTAATAGATCATAGTACGTTGTAGGTAGTCGTGTTTACCCGAAGGAGCTTGAGTTACAGTGATTGAAGACGCAAGACTGTGAGTTCATGTCCCCCTTTTCTTTAAACTGTTTTGTTTTGTACTTTGGGGGTGAAGTACATGTTATAAAATGATTACAAACAATTTCAATTGGTATGGTTAGCTTTGGAAAGTACAGTAGATCATGTGAATGGGTAGGCGCACTCTTAAGACCATTAATCCTCGTGTTAGGACCGAGGGGTATGAGTGATAGATCTATTTGGGTGTAGCGAGCCCACACCCGTGTGGACCAGGGTGGCCCATGAGGTGACTATACCTTACAGCCGGAGGCCCGGTACAAATCTTCTAGGTTTGAGCCATCCTACGCCGTTGCACGTATGTTAATGGCCTTGCAAATCATTAATCGATCTGTTTCCTTGTTTTGCTTTCATACCAAGATTTACAAAACTTACATACATACAATGATATCAAAGGTTTATTCATACAAACAAACAAACAAACAAACACATGAACTCGCTCAACTTTTGTTGATGTTTTAAAACTACATGTATTTCAGGGAATTAATAATGGATCTGGCGGGCGTTGATGTTTTAAAACTACATGTATTTCAGGGAATTAATACAATGATGTCATCCGTTGTTTTAGGTTTTGGTCAGCATGTCTTATTCCTGGACGAGACACGTCTCCCAAATCCCGGTTTTTATATAGTATATTTTGTCGAGTCTTTGTGAACTCTTAAACAAGTTGCATGGGTTGTACTCGAGTTTGAAATCTTATGTCTTAAAACAATGTTGTTGCTTTGTTTCTAAACTTAATTTAATGGATGACCATCTATGGTTTTTATCACATAGTTGTTGTTATGATTGAATGCAATGGTATTAAGAAAGTCACACCATAATCACGCTTCCGCAAAAGTCGGGGTGTGACAAGAATAGTATGTAGGAAAGTAGGGATCATAAAACTGCATTCCGAGTGACAATTTAAGTGCCAGAAAGTGCCCGAAACACACTAAAACTGCAGAATTCTGCAGAAAACAACAAAATTCAGCTTTTAAACCTCAAATTATGATGCAGAAATGTGGTTTAATGGTCCAGAATACCTTGATAAGTGTCGGGAATCAAAACTGTCATAAAAGACATCATATTGCACACTAAACTGCGCTATTTAGCACCTTAACGAACCGGTAACCAAACGAACAACCGGAAACTACCCGAAGCACCAAAATTTAACTAGAGGCATTGTTTTAATGTTACAAAGCTAGTTATGATCACCAAACTTCATGTTACATCTTAAAACACTTAAATCCCTAAAATTACACTTAAACATGTAACTAGAATATGTAACTAGCATTGAAATCAAACTAATTACCCCCCCCCCCCCCCATCTAAGGCCGGTTACAAGAGGGCCCCACTTGGTTGATTTCTTTTGAATAATAAATTAGATTTGTTGTTTAGATTTTGAACATAATGACCTTCATGTAAACAAATGTTGGAGGAAATATTATATTAACCACAAGATCATACACTTATCATTTCCATCATCACCTAAACTTCAAAAAAACCTCCTTCTTCCATAGCTACGGCCCCCAAACACCCCTCCTAATCCCTTCATCTTCAAGCCATTTCCAAGCATTCTAAGCATATTCTAAGGTGTTTCAAGCATCACTAAGAAGGTTGCAAGCATAGGAAGTGGAAGGACCATCTTGGAATGCTTTTATCCACCACATTTCTTCATCACTTAGCATCTTGATTCTTCCATAGCCTTAGTGCTAGTAGTAAGCCTCTATGATCTTGTTTCTACACTTAATCTTAGTGGTTAATGTATGATGTAACTTGGTAAACTAAAGAATCTCAAGAAAACATAAAGATAAACATGAACATGAACATAAAGCTTAAAAACATGAAAATCAAAGTTGTTTAAGTGTATGTAGTAGACTTGTTTGTTGATTACTTGTGTTTATGGTGTAGATCACCATAAGAAGCTTGCTAGATGATGATTAAACACATGATCTAGCAAGTATAAGGATGGATCTTGAGAAATTTATGTTGATCATCCTTTATGTAAACTATGAACTTGAAGGTGAACTTGTTTATGTGTAGGATGATTACTCCTACAAGTTATATATCTTAAAGATGTAAGATTTCAAAAAATAAAAGTTTAAAGAAACTAAAGTTTATTTCAAGATTTAACATGGAGTTGGTTTTTAAAGAAAATAATCATGTTTTAAGGGTTAAAACAAAGCTAGTAAAATGTATGGATCATAAAGAATGCAATAAGATTAATTTTTATAAAATCATCTTACAAGTTGTAAAAGATGAAATTTTACAAGAAGGAGTTTTAAGAAATAAAAACCATGTTTTTAGCGTTAGATAAGCTTACTAAACAACATGTTAAAAGACTACAAAGTTTTACAAAACTTCAAGTTCATAACATCTTGTAAAATGCATATTTATGGCTATTGGTAAGTTGTGTGAAACTTGTTGTTGATTGATGATGAATTTTCAAAAGAAAAAGATATGCTATTAAGCACGGAAACCTCCATTTTTAAGGAGAAACTATGGCAAAATTTTTGTAAAAATTAAACACTTAGAAAAATATTTTTAAACAAGTGTTTACAAGTAAATTTTGATCTTGGTTTTTAATATAAAACTTGCCATAATTTTTGTTATAAAAATTACAAATATTGGAGGTTGATTTTTGATAATAAAAGTGACTAAGTATACACTTAGGAAAATATATATTTAGATGTCACAAAATTATGTGCTACTTGTATATTGATGGTATTAGTTATATTAAAATTAGGGACTTGAAAATAATATAACACATCAAAATACCAAAAATTGTAATATGAAAATACTACCAAAATCACAAGAAAATAAATATATAATTTATACCCGAATATTGGAGAAATCGGACAATGGACATTGGACTATATATAAATATATATTCCGAAAATAAATTCGTAACTCTACAAGTATGACAAATGGTATTTTAGAAACCGAAGAAACAACAAAGTATGAATTTTTACAACTATTATAAAATATATCTTGTCAAGGCAGAAAATATATTATTTTTGAGGTAGAGAAAAATATATATTTTTTAAACAAATCAAAAGTATATTATTTGGTGAAAACTAAAAATATATATTTTTCTAAGTTTAATCATAAAAAGATATTAATTTTTAAGATATATTTGGAAGTATACTTATTTTTGCCAAAGCAAAATTTATAGATATTTTTCTATTAAAATTCTCTTAAAATATGTATATTTTAAGAATATAAAGTGGTGATTTTTAATTGTATAAAAATAATATTCGGGAAAATTATACACAAATTAAGTATAAAATAAAGGGTTATTGGATTTTATCACCCCCAACTATTGGCTATTGGCCGCTGCCACCCCCAACTATCACTTTGACGTCCGTCACCCCCAACTTAACACTTAGTGTGTTCTATCACCACACTGTTAACTGATCACTAACTTTTTATCCTATTACTATACTTTTGGGGGTGTCATAGGGATCTTAGAAAGGTTTTAGGGATCTTAGGACGCCCCAAATGTATAGTAACAGGATCAAAAGTTAGTAATCAATTAACGACGTGGTGACAAAACACATTAAGTGTTAAGTTGGGGGTGGCGGGCGTCAAAGTGACAGTTGGGGGTGACAGCAGCCAATAGCCAATAGTTAGGGGTGATAAAATCCAATAACCCTAAAATAATTAATGAATACAAGAAAATACGTATTCCTATACGTATAAATACACACCGGAATACACCACCAATACTTGGCAAAATACACGAATACAAGTATACCTATAATTGGATAAAAATAGTTAAAATATTCTCATTTTAACTAATAATTATATAATTTGGAATTATATAATACATATCAATCGTATAACTCAAAGTATACTAAATTCCAAAGATAAGTCTTAATAAATAAATAAGACTAAGAGTCGTTACACGACCTAAACGTCTAATAGAACCTAGCACGTGTGTAGGTAGTTATACGACCAGTGGAAGGATCTTTGAGATACGAGGCAAGCTACACAAAACCATGAGTTCATGTCCCCCTTTTCTTTTAACTGTTTTCGGTTTTATAACTTACGGGGGTGAAATACATGTTTCAAATGTTTCAAATGGTATGGTTAGCTAAGGAATGAACTGTTAGATCATGTGAATGGGTTGGCACAACACTTGGGACTATTAATCTTTGAATAAAGACCGAGGGGCATGAGTGATAGATCTATTTGGGTGTTGCGAGCCCCACCCATGGGTCCGGGAGTTGGCCCATGTGGTGACTATGTCGTTCCAGCCGGGTGGCCCGGTACGAAATCCGCAAAGGTTTGAGCCTTCCTACACCATTGCACACATATTAATGTCCTTGCAAAACTGTCACACCCTGACTATTGCGGAAGCGTGATTTAGTGTGACTTGCTTAATATCATTGCATTCAATCATAACAACAACTATATGATAAAAACCGAAGGTGTTCATCCATTAATATAGTTTAAAACATAGCAACATTGTTTGAAACATAGACATCAAATTCGAGTACAATCCAGACAACTTGTTTTTAGAGTTCACAAAGACTCGACAAAAGACATTTATTTAAAAAAAACCGGGCTTTGGGAGTTGTGCCTTATCTAGGATAAGACACACAATCCAAATCCTTAGACATAGGACGACACCTTTTATCCTCAACTTCATTTGAAACATCCAAACGCCTGCCAGATCCATTCTTAATTTCCTGAAATACATGTATTTTAAAAACATCAACAAAAGTTGAGCGAGTTCATGGGTTTAGTATGTGCGCACGAATAAACCTTGAAAACCTTTGTAAGTATGTATGTATTTGTAAACTGGTATGAAACGACAAGGAACATATCAATTAATGTGTAGCTAATACATTAACATGTGTGAAACGGCGTAGGAAGGCTCAAACCTAGCAGATTTGTACCGGGCCTCCGGCTGTAAGACATAGTCACCTCATGGGCCACCCTGGTCCACTTGGGTGTGGGCTCGCTACACCCAAATAGATCTATCACTCATGTCCCTCGGTCCTAAAATGAGGATTAATGGTCTTAAGAGTGCGCCTACCCTTTCACATGATCTAATAGTATTTTCCTTAGCCAACCATACCATTTGTAATTGTTTGTAAACATTTAGTAACATGTATTTCACCCCCGAAGTTATAAAAACTAAAAACAGTTAAAAGAAAAGGGGGACATGAACTCACGGTTTTGCGTTCTTCGTAATCAACTGTAACTCAAAGCTTCTCCTGGTGCACACGACTACCTACAACGTGCTATGGTCTATTAGACGGGCAGGTCGTGCCTTGACTTAGTATTAATTAGTGTCTTTGAGTTACGTTTCAAAGTGTCTTCAATATTATTCCAGGTATGTAATTATTTCTCAAAATAATAAATATTTTAACTTAAATTATTTTTGGAATAATTGTTAAAACAATATATATTTTAACTTGATACTTTTCAAGTATTTATACATGTATTTCCTTCCCAAGGATGGGTGTACTTGTATTCGTATTCTTATGCTTGTATATTTTTGCCATGTATTGGGGTCGTATTCCGGCGTGTATTTATACGTACAAAAACACGTATTTCTTGTAATTATTAAGTATTCTTATACTTAATGTTATATCAACTTTTCCTGAATAATATTTCTAGTAAATATATTTCCAAAATATATATTCTGAGGAATATTACTTAGAAAATTATTTATAATTCTCCTTTGGCAAAAATATTCGTATTTTTGTATAAGTTCCAAAAATAATATATTTTCAAGTCTAACTTGGAAAATATATATATAAACTCATTTTTCATCCAAACATGATATATCTCATATTTATTTGAGAAAATATATTCTTCATCCAAAAATATCGTATTTCATGTTTGTTTAAGAAATGTATATTTTCTCCCAAAAATAATACATCTTCTAATAATTCTAAGAAAAATATATATTTTTACTTACTCGAAAATAATATATTTCCTTCTTGTCTAAAATACGAAATATTTTGCAGTAATCATGAAAATCCCATTTTCATTCCCTTGATGTCCAAAATATTATTTACCAAATTATACACATGAATAATATTTCCGGAATATTTTGTGAGTCTTACTCCATAGTTTGGTTTCACCAATATTTTGTGTGAAATGTGTATATTTATTCCTTGGAATTTTGGTAATATTTTGGATTGTAATCCTTGGTATTTTGATGTGTTATATTATTTCAAGTCCTAAAATAATATAACTAATACACAAAGTATACAAATAATCACACACATGGTGTCATCTAAATATATATTTCCTAGATACATTTTTAGTCACCTTTATTTATAAAAACCGACCTCCAATAATTATAATTTTTGTAACAAAATTTATGGCAAAGTTTTTGTAAATCTCCATGGTTTAGAATATACTTGTAAGTGTATGTTAATAAATATTTTTCTAAGTGTTTAGATTTTTAGAAAATTTTGTCATAGTTTCCCCTAAAAATGGAGGTTTCCATGCTTTCAAGCATATCATTTTCTTTTATAAAAATCAACACAATCAATCCACACTCAACAACAAACAACTTTTACTTACCAACTTTGCCAAAAACAAGTAATAATCTACTATTTCATGAACTTGAATCTTTGTAAAAATTTGTAGGAACTTACTAGTGTTATTAGTAAGCCTTGTTTTCCTTTAAAGTGTGATTAGTTCTTTGAAAACTTCATTTTTAAAGAATGTGGATCTTTACAACTTGTGATCATCATTTCTAAAAATGTTTCTTTATGAATTCTTCTTGTTTCACAAGTGTTTCTACACTTGTTTAACCACCAAAAATAAGGTTTGTTTATGTAAGAACAAAGATTTAGTGAAACTTATATTTTTAACTTGGTTTCTTGAGAAATCATCCATAAATCTTTAGATCTACAAGTATTACTACTCACTTTGATCATTATTTTTCAAGAAAACATGTTGTTATTTCAAGTTCATGCTTTATGTGTGGATGATCTATCATCCTACAACATTTTCATTCTCACATCTTGCTAGATTATGTTTTTAATCATGATCAACCAAGATCATATGATGATCAACATCATTTTCATAAGCAATCAACAATCATCAAGCATAACAACTCATTTTCATCAAGATTTCTTCATATTTAAAGCTTATGTTCAAGTTTACTTCTTGTGATTCTTAGTGTTCTTCAAGATTTTGATTATGATTCTTCTTTTAACCACTTAAAATAGAAGTAAACTAACAAGATCAAGACTCTTACCACTAGCACAAGGCTAGGGAGGATCAAGTGAAAAATGAGATGGATAAAAGCAAACAAGAGAGGTCTTTGATCTTCCGAAAGCTCCTAGCTTCTTTGTATGATCTCTAACACCTTTGAATATATGTAGAATCTATGAAGAAGATTGAATGATAGTGGATGTGTGTGGGGTGATGTTCGGCCGAGAGCTCCTAGGAAGAGATGAGAAAATGTGTGTTTTCTATTGTGTGTGAAATGAACTCATGAACCTTCATATCCTTTTATAAACCATTTCAACATTCTATCTTTTGTGTAATGTGTCATTAGAGGGGGAACAATATCCATTTTAATATTGGTATAAAATCTTGAGGTATAGGGTGAGCATGGGCCGATTACTAGGTGGGGGGGGGATGTAGAGTAGGTTTAACTAGATTAGTTTGTTTAGGGTAAAATTTCAAGTATGTAGTTAATTACTTAGTTACTTGATATTTTATAGGATGTTATGATTTTCGGGGACCATAACTAGCTTGGTAATGTTAAAACAGTGCTTCTAGTGTAAGTTTAATGTTTCGGGTAGTGTCCGGTTGTTCGGTTGGTCACTGGTTCGTTAAAGTGCTAAATCATGCAGTTTAGTGTGCTTTATGTACCCTTTTGTGACATTTTTGATTCCCGACACTTAGGAAAGCATTCAGGACCATTAACCATATTTCTACATAGAATTAGATTGTTAAAATGCTGATTTGTGCTGGATTTTGCTGAATCCAGCACTTAATGTGAGTTTTAGGCACTTTCCGGCACTTAAACTATCGCTTAGAAAGGCAGTTTTGTGATCCTTACTTTCCTACACACTATACTAGTGTAAGACCTGGTTTCTGGCTTATTTTGTGTCTCAATACAATGTCTGTCTATCTACTGAATTTTGTCAGCATTTTTCTGATTTGTCTGATAACTGTGCTATCTTTGTTTCGTGCACTATTTGACTCAATAAAGTTAGCATGCAGTAATGTTATGTCATTGGCAATATATGACACACATGTATGTATAATGGTAATGATCAGAAAGAAATTCAAGCAATCAATTGCAATTCAGCACAGTCGTTAAGCACTAATCATTATTTAGTAATTGTACGGATGCATGCAAATTTGACAGTTGTCACATTCTCCCCCTGTTAAGAAAATTCATCCTCGAAGTTTACACTACATTTATTCCTTAGGGTTACCTTATGCGTGCAGGGATATGAATTATACCAAAGTGAGTAATCACGAAACCGAATCAAAACTTATTCGAATCAGGTGAATGCAAGGACATATTACAATAACAAGAACCCATTGGTTAAAAGGTATGTGTTCCAGAATTTGACGTCAAAGGGCACGGGATGTATAGATGTACAATCTAGTGTAACTTAGTTAACAGGGATGCAAATAAGGAGTTTCGACCAATAGAATTTCAGACAATCGATCACAATATGCAAATGAGTTTTCAGAAACAATAGCATCAACTATATGAACCCAAAATCAACAACTCGAGTATGATAGTAACATGAAGATGATCTGTCAACTTTCGAATAAATAAATGGTTAAAATTAGTGTGTTGACATTATTGAATTGCGAGAATGCACCGAGAGGAAATTTAATCGAAAATGGTGTATTGTTATCTCAATACGTAGTTGCGTTAAGAATGTTTAAATGACAGGCCGAACAAAAGTATGTGTAGTTTCGAGTGAAACGGTTGACCATGATTAGCACAAGCTACAAGTTGTACCGACACCACAAGGTGTCGTAATGACATAATTCAATAGTAGCGGTGACCGAATGAGTTCATTGTGTTTGAAATCAATTGAAAGTGTACTGAAACAAATCTGAAAATTTGATTTAGACAACGTCATAGGGTCTTCAATCGAATATGGATCGTCAAAGAACTACTGTTTCCGATCGAAGATGAAAAAGTAATAAATACTGCAAGGCATTCAATCGTTAATGATAGAACCGTTAAGAGGTACACTGTGATATAGAATGAATTTATGTACCATTTTCTTAACACACGATTGTGTTAGGACTGCTTCAATCATGATAAAAGAAAGTGGATTTAGAGCTAGTCAATAAGTAAACAATTAAACCCGTGTATAAAATGCGTAACCGTGATTAGCGCAAGCTTTAATTTAGTGAAAACACCACTACAAGGTGTCGAAACCAACAAATGACTTAATAGAGCCGTAGACCAAACGAGTTTACTACGACTCGGGACAAAAGAAATACTTGCAAAAATGAATTTGAATATGACGCTCTCAATACATCATATGGTGTCTTGAATTGAATATGCGAAATGGACAAGCTCAAACAATTGAACTTGATTTTTGCGCAGTCTGACAATAAACGTAGGTATCGACAAGGGGATTTCGGCATGGTTACAAAGATAAAACATGCATGTAACTTGAAAGAAAAGAAGTTTCAAGAAAGTGTGTTGACTTGATAGTAAAGGAGCCAACAATTACAATATTGTAGGTCATTCGAATCGCAAATCAGTAATTAGCTTTGGCAATTAATATTTGAACCTTGACGAAATGCTTATTCGAAATGAAACCACATGCGTAACAATGGTGCATGCGTAACATATGAATTTCCAAGAAATGAAACAATGAGTATTCACTATAATGAAGAAATGATCAGGTATCGAGGCAAAGGAGTGTTTGCTTTAATGAAGAAAATTATCGTGATGCAACTATCATTAAGAGGAGTAGAGATGCAAAAACCTACTCACTAGAAGCAAAAGTGGAATTTCAATATAAGAAATTTTGAGTACCTTATTTGTTCGGCTAACTGAGATAGTATATACGTCTGAATATTGGGGTTTGCTCGAGTTAATAGACGTGGTTTCTATGCGATAACCTATAATAGACGTGGTGTCTAGATAGTTGTCTAGTGGTTGATGTATTTGTTTCGTTTGGTTGTCTTTGGTTTTCTTTGTTTCACTTTCATGAGGGTATGTCTCATGATTGAACTAGTAAGGACGTCTCTTACTACTTGTTCTTTTTGCATGTGAATATATAGAATCACCGGGGTAACCCTTTACCCAAGTTTCGAATTCTTGTGTACAACTGTTTTGTGCATCGTGTAGGAAACACAATTTTAGTGTATGTTGTTTAAAAACAAAATGCTGGCTCACTGTACTTTGGTATATTTTCTTCCTAAATTCACAGCTAAAGATACTCGATCAACGATCAATCTTAGAATAGTAGTTGGATCCTTGCAGTTAGTTAAGTAAATCGTAAATCCTCGGCATGGGATTCTGGTTCTTGATGGTTGACTTGTTCAGCTCTTGGTAGTCAACGCTCATTCGAAAGTTACCATCCTTCTATTCGACAAACAACACTGGAGCTCCCCAAAGCGAGAAGCTTGGTTTCATAAATCCCTTATCTAACAATTCCTGAAGCTGCGTTAACTACTCTTGCATCTCTGAAGGCGCAAGTCGATAAGGTGTCTTAGCTACAGGCGCAACGCCTGGAACCTAGTCAATGTGGAACTCGACTCATCGTGGAGGAGGTAATCCTGACAAATCTTCGGGGAAGACTTCAGGATATTCCCTTACCGCAGGGATATCTTTGAGCTTTTAGGTTCTTCGGCTTCTTTGTCCACGACATGTGCCAAGAAGGTAATACACCTTTTACGCAAAAACTTTCATGCCTTCAAACAACTAATAATCCGTAGAAGTGTATCCTGCTTCTTTCCATGAATCACCATTATCTCTTTGCTCACCATCGGGATGCGGATAGTCTTTCCCTGCCATGCAATCTCTGCACGAGCACCTGACAACCGATCCTTTCTGACTACTACGTCGAAGCTTCCCAATTCAACTGACAGGAGTTCTGACGAAACCTCACGTTCCCCAAGCTCTACAACACAGTCCCTAATTACTCCTTTGGCTTCCACTATCCTTCCATTAGCTAGTTTTATCGAGCATAGGATATCTAACTTATTTGCTACTATACCAAATATACTCTTAAGCCCTAGAGGTACGAAGCTATAGTCGTTACTAGTATTAAACAACAGATGCAAAGTGTTGGTTGATAGGGAACGTACCAGTAACTTCATTCGGACCTTGGCATGCTTCACGAGCTCCGACGTTGAATACTCCTTTACGGTCTTGGTTAATCTCCCATGGGCAACCTTTTCTAAAGTGTCCCACGTCTCCGCGGTTAAAACACCCTTGTCCACGTTCTTGATTGTCTCCGTTTCCACCTTGACAGTTACTGTTGTCGTTGTTTCTTCCGCGATTTCCGCTACCATTTTGACCTCGATTTACATGTCTCGTCCGGTGCCAACACGTCTTCTTGCAGTGTCCTTCCTTGCCACAGTTGCCACACTTTCCATTTCTACATTTCCTGGTATGATGACGTCGACATCTGTCGCACTCAGGTAGTTTACCCAGGTACTCTTTTCCCTTTTTGTCCTTGGTGTTGTTGTTCGCCCGATCACCTTCTTGTAAATTAGTGAGCTTCCTTTTGTTCTTTCCAGGTGATTCCACCTGAGTTTCCGTCTTCTTGTAAGGGGTTGAAAGTCTTTCCAATCTAAGTGCCTCCTTAGCGAGCGCCAAACTCAAGATACTTGTATCAATAGTTGGTGGCGTTGATGCCGTCATCAAGCTCAGGACTTGAGGCACCAGTCCCCAGATGAATTGCTCCATCCTTTTCAGCTCTGGTTCCACCAGGTATGGAACAACTCTCGACAAATCATGAAGTCTCTGTACGTACTCCACCACCTTTGGACCTTCCATCATCAGGTTCCGGAATTAATTTTCAGCTTCTGGATTTCCATCTTAGAACAATACTCCCTACGCATCATTTCTTTTAGCTCATCCCATGTCAAAGCATACGCAGCAACCTCGCCCATTATCTGAACCCGAAGGTTCCACCATAACAGAGCCTCATCTTGAAACAATCCAGTTACGTATGGGACTTGTCGCTCTGGCGTACATCCGCTCATTCGCAAAACAAAATCCATATTCTCGGCCC
The DNA here is from genome assembly GCA_030545235.1 of Helianthus tuberosus. Classification (NCBI taxonomy): domain Eukaryota; kingdom Viridiplantae; phylum Streptophyta; class Magnoliopsida; order Asterales; family Asteraceae; genus Helianthus; species Helianthus tuberosus. The sequence goes on along the minus strand of CM060385.1, from coordinate 68,596,663 downwards.
ATTTCACAAAGGCTACGGCACCTCTAGTGCCGTCGAAGTTCAGAGGCTTGCAGTCTAAAAACTGCTTGTAGGTCATCATGTACCCAAGCAATTATCGTCACAGAAAGCATTAGCAAAGCACACTTGGAATTGTCCAAACGTATTGTAATGTGTCTTAGGTGACTTAAACATTACCGTTAGGTGGGTTATTCCCTGAGGCACTTTCGCTGCGTTTATAGCGAAGAACCTCGTGCCGAGCTATGGCTCGTGATATGTGCGCTTGCCATTCTGCCTTGGTCAGCCGAATGATTTCTTGATGAGACATCTCCTGAGGAGGAGTTCGGATTGGTCAGGTCTTATTTGATTAGGGAGTGTATATAGTTGTGTAAAGGTCATATGTACATACACGTACTAAATCATCATCTCAATCAATCAAACATTAGCACAAACATGTCATAATTCAAGTAATTGGGAATATCTTTAATGAGAACATAGTAAACAAGCACGTAACATCACAAACATAGCACAAATATGTACATCAACAACGTGCTTCATGAGAATATGATGATTGAACTTTCATTAATCATCGACCACAAAGTATTGTTACATGTTTTACAAAGTGTATCACATCAAAAGGGAACACAGGGTCACCCTACCCTTGCCCAACAAGTCTACAAGCCTACATAGGTCATACCATCTAAAGTGATCTCCAAGAGGCTTCTCAAGCTCAGCTCAATGGTGGTACCCTCATCAAGGGTAATGCGTCTGCATAAAACCAAAAACCTACTGTACTGATGGCGAAAGAGGGGGAGGGAGGAAAATCAAACTGAGAACATGCGCGAGCTCCTCCTCAAGTTTGTGCACATGACGAAGCAAATATCGGACCTGCTTCTCGATGGTGAGGAATCGAGCATCAAACTCTGGAAAAGGAGTAAGAGGAGCAGGTGGACGTGCAAAAGGAGGCGGTGATGATCGAGGGGGAACAGAAGCATGCTGACAAGGACATGGTAATGGACGCGGTATCGACTCAAGCTCCAGGACTCTGCGACTCATAACCTCAAGTCGAAGCTGAAGCGAATAAAGTAACTCATCCTGGGTATAGCCAACAAAATGTGAGGGATGGTAGGGGTCTGAGGTCGGCATGGAATACGGCGGGGACCCTCGAAATGGCGCATTAGTTGGTGCAGAAGTAAAAGAAGCAAATGGTGCAGATTGAGGTATGTGTGCGAAAGCTGCTGTAACATGAGGGTCATGACTAGGCTGCTGGCCTGCAGTGCCTTCCCCTGGACGGGGTTTGGGTATGTCCTGCAAGAAATCGATAGGTAATTCAACATGATGGACGTCAGACTCCACAGAATGAGAAGGAGCAACATCAGTGGGTGCAAGTGCAGGTGGGGGAACACATGTCTCAACAACAGGAGGGTCAACGGGTGTAGGAACTGGGTTAGGTATGAGGGGTGCAATGTCAGGTATGCCAAAAGGAATAGGGTGATGATCAAGTAAAGGCTCAGGATCAGCGGGTGCAACATCGGGCTGATCATCAGGAACAAAATCTGGCTCAAGACCAGGCTCAAGCTCGTGTGGAGGGGATGGTGCAGCTGACATGGTCGAATCATCATCAGAATCAGTGGCATAGCGTCATAATCCAACTGCCTGTAAGGCTGAAGACGTCATAAACTCGAAGGAATCTGAGACAGAGTGTAAGCTAGAGTCGAATGAAATCTCAATAACAGGGATCTCAACAAGTGGAGTAGCAACAACGTCCTCATCTAGCTCCCCATCACCATAGGCATCGTCAGGGGGACCATCAATAAGCAAATCAACATCAATCAAATCGTCAAAAGGCAAATCCTCGAGAGGAATGGCCATCAAAGAATTGGGAGCGAGGATCGGTACCACGACATGCTCATCATCTGGATATCCGATGATAAGATGATCGTGGATTGGAATGGGAGCAACAAAAGGATCCTCATCTGGGATGCCATCAGCAAGCGGTAAATCATCGCCAAAGTTGGGCAACGCGTACGGCTGGAAGCCGTCCTCGTCATCGGATATCACCTCCAGGTCACTCTCTGTATCAGAAGTAAAGATCTCTAGCTCTGGTGCAATCTCGTCATCTGAGACTACCGCCATGGGGTCATCGGTATCGGACAATCCACTCCCGGATGAAGACATAGTGCCTGTAACATAACAATCATGGCAGATGCACATATATCAACCAACACTACTTAGTATGCTATCAAAGATAATGTATCATGAAATCATGTAATCGTGTATCCTTATTAGTCCTCACAAAATCCTTTCCATCCTTCCTAATCTCCCAGACTAGACCACCCAGTCTCCCAGACTAAACCACCTAGTCTTCCAGACTAACCACCTAGTCTCCCAGACTGAACCACCCAGTCTCTCAGACTGAACCACCCAGTCTCTCAGACTGAGCCACCCAGTCTCTCAGACTGAACCAACAAGGTAACTGTGCATTGTGTTTCTTGTCTTTTTATTTTGTAAAAGTGTTTGTTCCCCTGGATCTGGGCATTTCGTGTATGCAATGAAAACATGTTGTAGGAATATTTTTGTGAGAGCCCTAATGATTGTAGTCTAGACTCGAGAAGGAATCCTAGTTCACTACAATCGAAGCTCTGATACCAAACTGTCACACCCTGACTATTGTGAAAGCGTGATTTGGTGTGCCTTGCTTAATATCATTGCATTCAATCATAACAACAACTATATGATAAAAACCGAAGGTGTGCATCCATTAATATAGTTTAAAACATAGCAACATTGTATGAAACATAGACATCAAATTCGAGTACAATCAAGACAACTTGTTTTTAGAGTTCACAAAGACTCGACAAAAGACATTTATTTAAAAAAAAAACCGGGCTTTGGGAGTTGTGCCTTATCTAGGATAAGACACACAATCCAAATCCTCAGACATAGGACGACACCTTTTATCCTCAACTTCATTTGAAACATCCAAACGCCTGCCAGATCCATTCTTAATTTCCTAAAATACATGTATTTTGAAAACATCAACAAAATTTGAGTGAGTTCATGGGTTTAGTATGTGTGCACGAATAAACCTTGAAAACCTTAGTAAGTATGTATGTATGTATTTGTAAACTGGTATGAAACGACAAGGAACGGATCAATTAATGTGTAGCTAATACATTAACATGTGTGAAACGGCGTAGGAAGGCTCAAACCTAGCAGATTTGTACCGGCCCTCCGGCTGTAAGACATAGTCACCTCATGGGCCACTCTGGTCCACATGGGTGTGGGCTCGCTACACCCAAATAGATCTATCACTCATGTCCCTCGGTCCTAAAAGAGGATTAATGGTCTTAAGAGTGCGCCTACCCTTTCACATGATCTAATAGTATTTTCCTTAGCCAACCATACCATTTGTAATTGTTTGTAAACATTTAGTAACATGTACTTCACCCCTGAAGTTATAAAAACTGAAAACAGTTAAAAGAAAAGGGGGACATGAACTCACGGTTTTGCGTTCTTCGTAATCAACTGTAACTCAAAGCTTCTCCTGGTGCACACGACTACCTACAACGTGCTATGGTCTATTAGACGGGCAGGTCGTGCCTTGACTTAGTATTAATTAGTGTCTTTGAGTTACGTTTCAAAGTGTCTTCAAAATTATTCCAGGTATACAATTATTTGTCAAAATAATAAATATTTTAACTTAAATTATTTTTGGAATAATTGTTAAAACAATATATATTTTAACTTGATACTTTTCAAGTATTTATACATGTATTTCCTTCCCAATGATGGGTGTACTTGTATTCGTATTCTTATGCTTGTATATTTTTACCATGTATTAGGGTCGTATTCCGGCGTGCATTTATACGTACGAAAACACGTATTTCTTGTAATTATTAAGTATTCTTATACTTAATGTTATATCAACTTTTCCGGAATAATATTTCTAGTAAATATACTTTTTAATATATATATATATATATATATATATTTCCAAAATATATATTCCGAGGAATATTACTTAGAAAATTATTTATAAATCTCCTTTGGCAAAAATATTCGTATTTTTGTATAAGTTCCAATAATAATATATTTTCAAGTCTAACTTGGAAAATATATATATAAACTCATTTTTCATCCAAACATGATATATCTCATGTTTATTTGAGAAAATATATTCTTCATCCAAAAATATCGTATTTCATGTTTGTTTAAGAAATGTATATTTTCTCCCCAAAATAATACATCTTCTAATAATTCTAAGAAAAATATATATTTTTACTTGCTCGAAAATAATATATTTCCTTCTTGTCTAAAATACGAAATATTTTGTAGTAATCACGAAAATCCCATTTTCATTCCCTTGATGTCCAAAATATTATTTACCAAATTATACACATGAATAATATTTCCGGAATATTTTGTGAGTCTTACTCCATAGTTTGGTTTCGCCAATATTTTGTGTGAAATGTGTATATTTATTCCTTGGAATTTTGGTAATATTTTGGATTGTAATTCTTGGTATTTTGATGTGTTATATTATTTCAAGTCCTAAAATAATACAACTAATACACAAAGTATACAAATAATCACACACATGGTGTCATCTAAATATATATTTCCTAGATACATTTTAGTTACCTTTATTTATAAAAACCAACCTCCAATAATTATAATTTTTGTAACAAAATTTATGGCAAAGTTTTTGTAAATCTCCATGGTTTAGAATATACTTTTAAGTGTATGTTAATAAATATTTTTCTAAGTGTTTAGATTTTTAGAAAATTTTGCCATACTAAAAATGGAGGTTTCCAAGCTTTCAAGCATATCATTTTCTTTTGTAAAAATCAACACAATCAATCCACACTCAACAACAAACAACTTTTACTTACCAACTTTGCCAAAAACAAGTAATAATCTACTACTTCATGAACTTGAATCTTTGTAAAAATTTGTAGGAACTTACTAGTGTTATTAGTAAGCCTTGTTATCCTTTAAAGTGTGATTAGTTCTTTGAAAACTTCATTTTTAAAGAATATGGATCTTTACAACTTGTGATCATCATTTCTAAAAATGTTTCTTTATGAATTCTTCTTGTTTCAAAAGTGTTTCTACACTTGTTTAACCACCAAAAATAAGGTTTGTTTATGTAAGAACCAAGATTTAGTGAAACTTATATTTTTAACTTGGTTTCTTGAGAAATCATCCATAAATCTTTAGATCTACAAGTATTACTACTCACTTTGATCATTATTTTTCAAGAAAACATGTTGTTCTTTCAAGTTCATGCTTTATGTGTGGATGATCTATCATCCTACAACATTTTCATTCTCACATCTTGCTAGATTATGTTTTTAATCATGATCTAGCAAGATCATATGATGATCAACATCATTTTCATAAGCAATCAACAATCATCAAGCATAACAACTCATTTTCATCAAGATTTCTTCATATTTTAAGCTTATGTTCAAGTTTACTTCTTGTGATTCTTAGTGTTCTTCAAGATTATGATTATGATTCTTCTTTTAACCACTTAAAATAGAAGTAAACTAACCGGATCAAGACTCTTACCACTAGCACAAGGCTAGGGAGGATCAAGTGAAGAAATGAGATGGATAAAAGCAAACAAGAGAGGTCTTTGATCTTCCGAAAGCTCCTAGCTTCATTGTATGATCTCTAACACCTTTGTATATATGTAGAATGTATGAAGAAGATTGAATGATAGTGGATGTGTGTGGGGTGATGTTCGGCCGAGAGCTCCAAGAAAGAGAGGAGAAAATGTGTGTTTTTCTATTGTGTGTGAAATGAACTCATGAACCTTCATATCCTTTTATAAACCATTTAAACATTCTATCTTTTGTGTAATGTGTCATTAGAGGGGGAACAATATCCATTTTAATATTGGAATAAAATCTTGAGGTATGGGGTGAGCATGGGCCGATTACTAGGTGGGGGGGGGGGGGGGTATGTAGAGTAGGTTTAACTAGATTAGTTTGTTTAGGGTAAAAATTCAAGTATGTAGTTAATTACTTAGTTACTTGATATTTTATAGGGTGTTATGATTTTCGGGGATCATAAGTAGCTTGGTAATGTTAAAACAGTGCTTCTAGTGTAAGTTTAATGTTTTGGGCAGTGTCCGGTTGTTCGGTTGGTCACTGGTTCGTTAAAGTGCTAAATAATGCAGTTTAGTGTGCTTTATGTACCCTTTTGTAACATTTTTGATTCCCGACACTTAGGAAAGCATTCAGGACCATTTAACCATATTTCTGCATAGAATTAGATTGTTAAAATGCTGATTTGTGCTAAATTTTGCTGAATTCAGCACTTAATGTGAGTTTTAGGCACTTTCCAGCACTTAAACTATCGCTTAGAAAGGCAGTTTTGTGATCCTTACTTTCCTACACACTATACTAGTGTAAGACTTGGTTTCTAGCTTATTTTGTGTCTCAATACAATGTCTGTCTATCTACTGAATTTTGTCAGCATTTTTCTGATTTGTCTGATAACTGTGTGCTATCTTTTTTTCGTGCACTATTTGACTCAATAAAGTTGGCATGCAGTAATGTTATGTCATTGGCAATATATGACACACATGTATGTATAATGGTAATGATCAGAAAGAAATTCAAGCAATCAATTGCAATTCAGCACAGTCGTTAAGCACTAATCATTATTTAGTAATTGTACGGATGCATGCAAATTTGACAGTTGTCACAAAAACATTAATTGATCTGTTCATAGATGCTTTCATACCGGATTACAAAGGAATACTTATAAATGTTTACAAGTTTATTCGAGCTCACATACAAAACACATGAACTCGCTCAACTTTTGTTGATGTTTTCAAATTACATGTACTTCAGGACACTGATTTGGATCTGGCGGCGTTAGAAAGATTTCAAGAAGATATTTCAAGTTTGATGTCATCCTTTTGGAAGGGTTTTTTCGTGCACTATTTGACTCAATAAAGTTGGCATGCAGTAATGTTATGTCATTGGCAATATATGACACACATGTATGTATAATGGTAATGATCAGAAAGAAATTGAAGCAATCAATTGCAATTCAGCACAGTCGTTAAGCACTAATCATTATTTAGTAATTGTACGGATGCATGAAAATTTGACAGTTGTCACAAAAACATTAATTGATCTGTTCATAGATGGCTTTCATTCCGGATTACAAAGGAATACTTATAAATGTTTACAAGTTTATTCGAGCTCACATACAAAACACATGAACTCGCTCAACTTTTGTTGATGTTTTCAAATTATATGTACTTCAGGAAACTGATTTGGATCTGGCGGCGTTAGAAAGATTTCAAGAAGATATTTCAAGTTTGATGTCATCCTTTTGGAAGGGTTTGGTTAGTATATTTTATCTTCGATAAGATATACGAACCAAATGTGACATCTGTGCTTGTAATAATTGTATTTACTCTAAAAAGTTCATTTATCAATAAAACAATGTGATTTGATCCCAATAGTTTTTTATTTATGTTTGACATTTTGCACGTTCTGATTTTTGTTCAATTTCAACTCTATATCGTTTTCTGGAAAGTTATACGCAAACTGATGCGTAAACGTAATCAGTTTAACACGAAAAACACTCCGAAACATCAACATATGCTTAACATACCTTAAATAGCCTTTACATAACTTAGAAATAAGTTTTAAAGGGTTTGGTATGGCAAAAACAAGTTTATTTGCTTACAGGGACTAATTGCGACAAACTATGAAAGTCTACCGATTCGTATAGTAACATACATTTTGGAACATGATCATAAGTTAAACATACCATAAATATCCTTTACATAGCTTAGAAATAAGCTTTGAGGGATTCGGCGTGAGAAAATAAACTTATTTGATCAACAGGGACTAAAAGCGTCAAAAAGTGCATAAGTTTGCATTTACGCGCATATTTTATGTTCTAACCATATCCGGACATCCAAAAATTTTTGTAATCACTAAAATATTGTAATTTAGTGATTGGAATGCAAAAACTTCATTCGTTTCGCAATTTGGATCGTTTTCGTGTCCGTTATGATTTCCGTCGTAATTAACCGAACAACGCAACCACACAGCCAAATGAACCGACATCCATGATATTTCCAAGCATATTTTAAGTCCCCTATGCTTTAACATCCTTATAGAGTCTAAAAATTTGGTTAAACGAGTGTTAGAAGTGAAAAACGCAAGTTTGGATGTCAAAGGGGCCAATGTTGCAACAAATGAAAACTTGTGAGTGTGACCAGCCTGGCCCAACCGTGGCTTATGGTTTCCAGAACGTGACTTACAGTTTGGTTTGCCAGCATTGCATTTTTTTGCTTGGCAGCCACTCCAAGCTTCCAAAACCCATCAATTCAAAACCATGGGCTTCTAAACTGCTATGCCACATGTTAGGACACTTGTTATCATCTCTTGAAGCCTCCTAACACTTGGAATGATCTTGTGCATCATCCACAACTATAAATAGGTGCATAATTCTTCATTCCAACTTGCTCAATTACTTCTTTCTTCTCTATAAACTCTAAGTGGAGGCAATCACCTTGTTGAAGGCCACCTACCTGAGTTTTCTTTGTTCTTATTCCAAGCTTGGACCCTTTGTAAGTCTTCTTCATGCTTGGTTATGCATTTCAAGCATGAAAGTCAAACAGTGTTTGACTTTCTGCTTTGACCATGTTTGGTCAACACAAAGTTCGTTTGAACTTTGCAATGTGAGCGTAATCACGATGGTTATAGTCCCATATGACTATATCTACTAATTACCACGTTGATTAGGCGTAGTGACGAGTCAAAGTTTTGGTCAAAATACGTATTTTGCAACGAAGCTATTATTGGGTATCAAAACACTTTGTTTTGATATCAAACTTGTTTTCTAACTTAGTTAAACATGTTTTAACATGTTTAACTCGTCACTTTTAGTCTAGTGCTTGTTTAGGGTCGTAAGTTAAGCGGTCTAAACAACCGCTTAAACTTTCGAACCCGACCCGTTTGGTCGATCATTAGGATCCGACCAAACATATTTTGTGACCATAGTTGTATAGGCAATAACCTTCCGAGGTTATACCTTATGGTCACTTCGTTTAGTTAGTTGTATGATAGGTAGTTTATATGCCTTAGGAAAATGACCAAAATGCCCTTTTTACGCATAATTTCATTTTAAGCATATGCAACCTAAATTTTGACATCTAAATTGATTATGCAACATTACTAGATATGCTAAGGCATATAATACTTGTCATAGGACTAGTTAGGTGGTCCGAACGCGCTTTTGCGCGAATGACGCGTTAAAGTAGCGTAGACTACCTTAACGAGTCATAACGGGTCATAAGCACTTAGGATAGGTTCCAATTTAGAATGTAAGCTTTGTTAAACCATATTATATGAGTTTCAATACTCATTTGGTTTATGAAACCCCATTTTATCCGATCTTCTGATTTAGGTCCGGTTTATTAACGTAGTTACCTATATTAGGTGCCGATTGATTCCGTGATCCTTCAAGCGTTATTTGGTTGTTATCTCAAGACTACTAAGCACTATTAAGTGAGTACATAGTCCCCTCTTTTACTGTTTTCAAATATTTTGGGGTGATACACATGTGCCTACTTGTTACTTTCGTGCTTTTCGTGCTTTCATGACATATACTTGCTTTGTTCATTAGTACGCATATAGTGCATGATTTCATTTATGCTTTGCTATGTATGTCGACTGAGCATGCTAGCACATTGATTTCATAAACACATTTGTTGCATATGTTTACTCAGTATATGGACACATTAATTTACATTACATTTCTGCTATGTATGTTTACTGAGCATGCTAGCATATTGATTTACATTACATTTCTGCTTCGTATGTTTACTTAGCATACTTAGTACATTGTTTTCACATAACATGCTTACATTGGTATAACATTTGGTTTGTATAATGAAACTAAAATACGTTCATTAACACTGATCATGCCGCTCGGTAGTATGTAGTGGTACCATAGGAATTGACAACTCCCATTCCTGGAATCCTAGGTTTGTTTGGACGTAAGGAATGACAGAATCCGAAAACATTTTTAATAAACCTTTGATTTGTTTAAAGGTTTATCCTACAGTCTCAAGGCTTGATTGTATGCGTTTAACATTACCGCATAAATGTTTGTATCAGTAAAGCATTGATTTTGCAAAACATAACTTTTGACTTAAACTATGATTTATATCAAATACATTGTTTTGTACATTTTACCTATGGGGTTGAGTAAATACTTTTATTCACCATACATTACATTTGATTACACATTAACATTATACATATGGTTTGAGTAGATACTTTTTACTTGCCATACATAACATTTTATTATACAAGACATGATTTACATTTGACATTAGACATTGTTTACACATAAACATTTTGACATTGGTTTAAACAAGTCATTTTGGTGATTATTGATAAGTAATTTACATAACGAGACGTGTGTAATATGATAGAAGCATGGTGGATACGCCACTGGTACTTCCTATATATAAGTGCTTTTATGTTATTACATATCGTAGCATTTATCTAAATCACTTAGACAAAGACATGATACATTTTATACAAACGACACATTTACACAAGACATTGATTTACAAACGACATATTTTATACAAACTCATTTTACTTGGTTATTCATTTAATATTACACCTTTCTTTTATAACATTTAATTTCCTTATCGAATTTTGTATGATTTATAAAAGAAAACACTTTTAATAAGATTCATGACTAACTTTTGTTAAACATTTCTTTCAACTACAAGTCAGGAATCCTTCATCAATAAAACCTATGTATCTCACAGGCATTTTTATGCTGACGTACCTATTTTCACATGTGTTTTCAGGAGCTAATGCATAGGGTTGATCAAGACACACTTAGGCGGACTCGGGCCTTAGTGACATAAAAGATGCAAGAATAATTTATCTTATGTTGTATTTCCTTTAATTCCCAAGACAATGTAATCATGTTTAATAAATAAAAACCGAACTTTAATTACCATGGTTGTGAAACAATAATTCTGTCGCTCCACTCCCTGACGTTTCCGCCGCAGTTTGTTGTTTTACGCGGTCGGGGTGTGACAGAAGAGTTGGTATCAGAGCCAATGGTTATAGGGAATTAGGTTATTACTAATGCTTTGACCTAGACTATAACTTTTTTAGGACCCTAACACAAGTTATCTTGTGTTTAGATCTTAAAACGTTACCGTCACCTATCTTTAGGTGATTACCAAAACAAGAACACAATTTTCCAAAACGATTTTGAAAATCAATCATCTATTCTTAGATGATTTGTTATAAGGTTTTGAACCCTCTAAGTTTTCAAAATCTCATCAAAGTTTGGGTCTAAATAATGTGAACACGTGCAATCTAGAAGGGTGGATGCCTGTACCTCGAGTTTTCTGTCTAGGCTAGAGTGTTCGTACAAATCCACATAATCGGACCAGTCACTCTTACCTGGGAACTCTTGGGGTGAGTGTCCACTTATAGGCTAAAGCATGTCTTCGCGATACATTATTATGACCCATTTAGTTTGATTAGTCACTGTGTGTCGTTTGTTTGATTTGTGGTATAAACGAATGACCACCATCCATGCTTTTTTTCGATATTTGTAACATTCTATTCTTATCCAATGTCATCTCACTCGTTTTCTCTCATGTTTTCCTCTTTTAGAAATGCCTCCTCGATGTGACAATCAGCTACCTAATGCCGAAATGGCAGCTATCATTGCGCAGCAAATGGCTGCTGCACTCCCAAATATCATTGCTTAAGTTAACCAAGCCAACAATAACAATAATTCACCTGCTCTGTGCAACTTTAAAAGTTTCAATTCGGCTAAACCGCTCAAGTTTAGTGGTTCTGAAGGAGCAACAATAACAATAATTCTCAGCAATCTTAGGTCCATCCATCTTCAGATTCCAGAACTCGGTTTCCAACTTCTGAATCTCAGCTCTAGAGCAGTACTTCTTGCGCATCAATTCTTTCATCTCATCCCAAGTCATAGCATACGCGGCCTCCTCTCCTAGAGTCTGAACCTGAAAGTTCCACCATAATAGAGCTCCGTCTAGGAAAAGTCCATAAATGTAGGTGACCTGGTGCTCTGGCCCACACTTGCTCATCCGCAGCACAGAATCTGTTTTCTCCGCCCATCTAACGAAAGCTACAGCACCTCCAGTGCCGTCAAAATTCAGAGGCTTGCAGTCAAGGGACTGCTTGTAAGTACAACCTGTACAAGCAATGTCATTCACAGAAAGCATTAGACAACGCACATGGAATGTCCAAACGTATCGTAATGTGTCTTAAATGACTTAAACATTACCGTGAGGTGGGTTATTTCCTGAGGTACCTCCATTGTGTTCAGAGCGTAAGGCCTCATGTTGTGCGATTGCTTGTGAAATCCGTCCTTGCAGTTCTGCCTCTGTTGTGGGCAACTGATTGTTCCTTCGAGGAGGCATCTTCTAAAAGAAGATTGGATAGGTCAGGCCTTATGTATATAATAGGAAGTATGTATATAATAGTGTTTGTCATAACAAGTAAGCATGCAATCATGGCATAAACAAGTAAGTTGACAACGTATTTAATGAGAACATTACGACTAAGCTTTCATTAATCATCGACCACAAATACAGTTACATGTTTTACAAATGTATCGTGTCAAAGGGAACACAGGGTCACACTACCCTTGTCCAAAATGTCTATCAATCTATCATAAGTCATACAGTCAAAAGGTGGTCTCCAAAAGGCTTCACTAGCTAGGCTCAATAGCGGTGCTCTCATCAAAAGCAAGCTACCTACATAAAACCAAAAACCGTCTATGCTGATGGTGGTGGAGGAGGAGGTGGAGGAACAAAAAGCAAGCTGCGCACATGCGCAAGCTCCTCCTCAAGCTGGTAAACATGACGCAACAGATAGCTGATCTGCTGCTCAACGGTAAGAAATCGAGTATCAATCTCGGGAAATGGAGTGAGCGGTGGAGGAGGATGCGAAAACGAGGACGGTGATGAACGAGGGGGACAAAAGATGGCTGACACGGACATGGCAAAGGTCGCGGTGTCATCTCGAGCTCTAAAATCCTGTGACTCATGATCTCAAACTGAAGCTGCAAGGAAAGGAGTAACTCATCCCGTGTATAACCAGTGAAATGTGAGGGATGGTAGGGATCAGAAACCGGCATGGTGTATGGTGGGAACCATCTAAATGGCTCATCAAGTGGTGAAGAAGTAAAATGAGCAGAAGGTGCAGACTGAGGCATGTGAGGGAAAGCTGCTGACACATGTGGGTCGTGGCTAGGCTGCTGGCTAGAAGTGCCTTCCCCTGGACAGGGTGCGGGTATGTCCTGCAAGAAAACAATCGGCAGGTCGACACGGTGCACATCTGACTCTACTGGGTGAAAAGGAGCAACATCAATAGGTGCAGGTGCAAGTGGGGGAGTAACTGGCTCAATAACAGGAGGGTCAGCGGGTGCAGGAACTGGATCAGGTATGAGTGGTGCAATATCAGGTATGCCAAATGGAATAGGATCATGGTCAGGCAAAGGCTCAGGATCAGCAGGTATCGGCTCGGGATTAGCGGGTGCATCAATAGGCTGATCGACAGGAACAAAGTCAGGCTCACGTCCAGGCTCAAAGTCATGTGGGGGAATCGGTGCAGCTGACATAGCCGTATCGTCATCAGAATCTGTGGCGTATCGTCGCAGTTCAACTGTCTGTAAAGCGGATGAAGACACAGACTCAAAAGAATCTGGAGCAGAGTTCAAACTAGAATCAGAAGAAATCTCAATAGCAGGAATCCCCAGAAGTGGAACAGCAACAACGTCCTCATCAAGCTCTCTGTCACCATGAGCATCGTCGGGAGGACCATCGACAAACAGATCAAAATCGTCATAAAAAAGATTGTCGAATGGAAAATCCTCAGGTGGAATAACCATGAGGGGAATAGGAGCGAGGATCGGTGCCACGACTTGCTCACCATTGGGGTGACCGATGATAAGATGATCGTGAATTGGAATAGGAATAACAAAAGGATCCTCGTCTGGGATACCATCAGCAATCAGTAAATCAACTCCAAAATCGGGCAGCGCGAATGGCTGGAAATCGTCGTCGTCATCGGACATCATCTCTGGGTCACTCTCGGTATCAGAAGTAAAGATCTCTGGCTCTGGTGCAATCTCATCATCTGAGACTACAACCATAGGGTCATCGGTATCGGACAAACCACTCTCAGATGATGACATACTGTCTGTAACGAAACAATCACAACATATGCACATATATCAACTACTAACATTAAACATGCAATCAATGACAAAGTAATCACGTATCCTTCCTAGTCTCCCAGACTAACCCACCCAGTCTCCTAGACTAAACCACCTAGTCTCTCAGACTAAACCTCCCAGTTTCTCAAACTGAACCACCCAGTCTCTCAGACTAAACCACCCAGTCTCTCAGACTGAACCACCCAGTCTCCCATACTGAACCATAAACATAAACCTTGAAATGTGTTTCGTGTCTTTTTATTTGTAAAAATGTTTGTTTCCCTGGATCTGGGCATTTCGTGTATGCAATGAAAACATGAAAAAAAATATTTTCGTGAGAGCCCTAATGATTGTAGTCTAGACTCGAGAAGGAATCCTAGTTCGCTACAATCGAAGCTCTGATACCAAGCTGTCACACCCTGACTTTTGCGGAAGCGTGATTATGGTGTGACTTTCTTAATATCATTGCATTCAACCATAACAACCACTATATGATAAAACCAACGATGATCATCCATTAAATAAGTCTTAAAACATAATAACAACATTGTTTTAAAACATAGAAGTCAAACTCGAGTACAAACCATGCAACTTGTTTTAAGAGTTCACAAAGACTCGACAAAAGACATTAGATAACACTAGGATTTGGAAGACGTGTCTCGTCCAGGTGTAAGACACACTAACCAAAACCTAAGATCATGGATGACATCTTTTATTCTTAAACCAACTTGGAACATCCAAACGCCCGCCAGATCCACTTTTAATTCCCTGAAATACATGTATTTTGAAAACATCAACAAAAGTTGAGCGAGTTCATGTGTTTGTTTGTGTGTATGAATAAAACCTTGTAAATATTGTATGTATGTATGTAAATCCCGGTATGAAAGCAAAAAAAGGAAACAGATCGATTAATGGTTTACAAGGCCAACGACGTAGGAAGACTCAAACCTAGCAGATTTGTACCGGGCCTCCGGCTGTAAGATATAGTCACCTAATGGGCCAAACCCCAGTCCACATGGGTGTGGGCTCGCTACACCCAAATAGATCTATCACTCATGCCCCTCGGTCCTAACACGAGGATTAATGGTCTTAGGAGTGTGCCTACCCATTCACATGATCTACTGTACTTTCCAAAGCTAACCATACCAAATTGTAATTGTTTGTAATCATTTTGTAACATGTACTTCACCCCCGAAGTTATAAAACAAAACAGTTTAAAGAAAAGGGGGACATGAACTCACAGTCTTGCGTCTTCAATCACCGTAACTCAAGCTCCTTCGGGTAAACACGACTACATACAACGTACTAATGTCTATTAGACTTACGGGCCGTGCCTTGACTTAGTGTTAATGTCTTTGAGTTACCTTTCTTCGTATCTTCGATATTATTCCAAGTTATATAATTGTTTGTCAAAATAATTAATATTTTAACTTAAATTATATTTTTTTTTAAATTTTGGAATAATTGTTAAAACAATTATTTTAACTTATACTTCCCAAGTATTTATTCTTGTATTTCCTTCCCAAGGATGGGTGTATTTGTACTTGTATTCTTATACTTGTATATTTTTGTCATGAATTGGGGTCGTATTCCGGTGTGTATTTATACATACGAGAATACGTATTTTTACGGTATTTATTAAGTATTATTTATACTTAATTTCATATTAATTATTCCGGAATATTATCTTTAATAAAGATTCAATATATATTTCCAAAATATATATTTTAAGGGTATTACTTAGAAAAAAATATTTATAATTTTTCTTTGGCCAGAACATTTGTAATTTCTCATAAGTTCAAAAATAACATATTTTCATGTCTATCTTGGAAAATATGTATATAAACTCATTTTTCTCCAAAAATGATATATCTCATATTTATTTGAGAAAATATGTATTTTACTCAAAAATATTGTATTTCATGTTTGTGTAAGAAAATATATATTTCTTAAAAATAATATGTCTTCTAAAATTTTCAAGAAAATATATATTTCATACTTGCCAAAAGTAATATATTTTTCCTTGTAAAAAATATGATATATTCTTGTAGTAATTTGTAAAAATCATATTTTTACTTCCTTGGTGTTCAAAATATTATTTACCAAAATATACTTTGTGAATAAATTTTCCGGAATATTTTGTAAGTGTTATTCCATAGTTCGGTTTCACCAATATTTTGTGTAAATGAGTATATTTATTCCTTGGAATTTCGGTAATATTTTGGATTGTGATTCTTGATATTTTGGTGTGTTATATTATTTCATGTCCTAAAATAATATAAGTAATACACAAAATATACAAATAATCACACACATGGTGTCTTCTAAATATATATTTCCTAAATACATATTTAGTCACTTTTATTTATGAAAACCAACCTCCAATATTTGTATTTTTGTGACAAAATTTATGGCAAAGTTTATGTAGGAAACTCATGGTTTAAAATACACTTGTAAGTGTTTGTTAATAAATATTTTTCTAAGTGTTTAGATTTTTAGAAAATTTTGCCATAGTTTCCCCTAAAAATGGAGGTTTCCATGCTTTCAAGCATATCATTTTCTTTTATAAAAATCATAACAATCAATCCACAAACAATAAGAAACAACGTTTACTTACCAATTTGCCAAAAACAAGTAATAATCTACCACTTCATGAACTTGAATATTTGTAAAAATTTGTAGGAACTTACTAGTGTCCTTAGTAAGCCTTGTTATCCTTTGAAGTGTGATTAGTTCTTTAAAAACTTCATTTTTAAAGAATATAGATGTTTACAACTTCAAATCATGTTTTCTAAAAATACTTCTTTATGCATTCTTCTTGTTACACAAGTGTTTCTACACTTGTTTAACCACTAAAAATAAGATTTGTTTATGTAATAACCAAGATTAAATGAAGCTCATATTTTTAACTTGGTTTCTTTGAAATACCATTCATAAATCTTTAGATCTACAAGTGTTACTACTCAGTTTGATCATTAATTTTCAAGAAAACCATTTATTCATCCAAGTTCATGATTCATGTGTGGATGATCTATCATCCTACCATATTTCTACTTTCTCGTCTTGCTAGATTATGTTTTTAATCATGATCTAGCAAGATCATATGATGATCTACATCACATACATGAACAAACAACAATCATCAAGTAAATCAACACATAAACAACTTAGTTTCTTCATCAAACATGCTTATGTTCAAGTTTCATTCTTATGATCTTTAGTGTTCTTGAAGATTATGATTATGATTCTCCTTTAACCACTTAAAATAGAAGTAAACTAGCAAGATCAAGACTCTTACCACTAGCACAAGGCTAGGGATGATCAAGAGAAGTTATGAGATGGATAAAAGCAAATGAGAGAGGTCCTTTGTGACATCTGTGCCTCCACGGACATCAAACAAATACCAAATCAATGAAATATTGTGTTTCAATCTTGGTATTTGTATAAATACGTGTATCGTTTGCACATATCAATTCTTGTTCGATTTCGAGCTCTAAATCGCGACAAACAGTTTAACGCGACAAACACTCCGGAACAGTGACATAGGCTTAACATACCTTAAATAACCTTTACATAACTTAGAAATAAGTTGTGGAGGGTTTGGTGTGTCGAAATCAAGTTTATTCGCTTAAAGGGACTAATTTCGACAAACTGCGAAAGTATGCCGATTCGTACTGTAACGAACATTCCGGAATATGATCATAAGTTAAACATGCCCTAAATATCCTTTACATAGCTTAGAAATAGGCTTTGAGGTGTTTGGTGCCCAAAAATAAACTTATTTGATCAACAGGGACTAAAAGTGTCAAAAAGTGCATAAGTTTGCATTTTCGCGCATATCTTACATTCTGAATATATTCGGACATCCAAAAATTTATGCAATCATTAAAATATTTTATTTTAGTGATTGGCATGATAAAACTCCATTCGTCGCGTAATTTGGATCGTTTTTGCGTTCGTTACGATTTCCGTCGTAATTAACCGAACAACGCAACCGTACGACCAAACGAACCGACATCCGAGATATTTTTGAGCACATTTCAAGTTCCCTATACTTTAACTTTATTTTAGAGCCTTGAAATGGGGTTAACGAGGCTTAAAAGTGCCAAAAAATAAGTTTTACAAGTGCATGGACCATTTTTGAAATTTCTAGCAGATACATTGAACTTGGTCCATTTTTGAGGTTTTGATGGTTTTAACCCAAGGTTTTGCACTCTATGGGCTGGAATTTGATGGTTTTAAGTATTCCCATGGTTTTGAAAACCATGTGCCCAAGTGGAGGGCCAAGATCGAAGCACGAAATGCGAGAAACGATCCTAACGGTTTACCGAAATCTATATAAACCCAACACCTTCATTCTCATTCCTCACAATCTGATTCAAATAGCTCTAAGTTGGGGTTTAACATTTCATACCTGAGCAATTTGAATCAAGATCTTCTAGCTTGGACCCTTTGTAAGTATTCTTTCGTGCTTTTATGTGTTTTAAGCGTAAAAGTCAAACAGTGTTTGACTTTCTGCTTTGACCAGTCTATGGTCAACACGAAGTTCGTTTGAACTTCGTAACATGAGCATAATCACGATGGTTTTAGTCCTGTGTGACTAAACCTACTGATTACCACGTTGATTAGGCATAGTGACGAGTCGTAGTTTCGGCCAAAATGCGTATTCATGCGTATTTTGTAACCAAACTACTCTTGGGTATCAAATCCCTTTGTTTTGATATCAAAACCTGTTTTCTAACTTAACTAAACATGTTTTAACATGCTTAGCTTGTCAATTTAAGTATAGTGCTTATATAGAGTCGTAAGTCAAGCGGTCTTATCAACCGCTTAGACTTTCGAACTAGACCCATTTGGTCGATCATTAGGATCCGACCAAGCATGTTTAGTGACCATAGTTGTATAGGGAATAAGCTTCCGAGGTTATACCTTATGGTCACTTCGTTTAGTTAGTTGTATGATAGTTAGTTTATATGCCTTAGGAAAATGACCAAAATGCCCTTTTTACACATAAATTCATTTTAAGCATATGTAACCTAAATTTTTATATCTAATCTGATTAGGTAACATTATTAGACATGTTAAGGCATATAATACTTGTCATAGGACTAGTTAGGCGGTCCGAACACGTTTTACGTGAACGACGCTTTAAAGTAGCGCGTAAGCTACCTAAACGAGTCGTAATGGGTCGTAAGCACTTAGGTTAGGTTTCGATTTAGTATGTAGACTTTGTTAAACCATGTCATATGAGTTCCAATACTCATTTGGTTTACGAAACCTCATCCTATCCGATCTTCCGATTTAGGTCCGGTTTATTTACGTAGTTACTTATATTAGGTGCCGATTGATTTCCGTGATCCCTCTAGCTTTGCTTGGTTGTTGTTCAAGACTTCTAAGCATTCTCATGTGAGTACATAGTTCCCCTATTTTACTGTTTTCGATTGTTTTGGGGTGATTCATATGTGTTAAATGATTTCGATGTTTTTAACGATGGTTTCGAAAATGATTAAAATGGTTTATATTAAATTAATAACGATTTCGATAATGTGGATAAACTTGTTGGTTGTAATTACATAACGAATAACATTCATTAGTTTTGGCCAAACCGACCAGTATTAGGTTATGGTACCATAGGATCTGACAAATCCCGTTATCAGACTGCACCCATAGTTATGTGTGGGTTAGGTGGGTAACGACTGAATCTGTGATTGTTAATTTACCCTTTGGTGGTTTATTAATGCGAGTTTCGAGATAGTCGAGTCACGAAGGTTTGGATGTTATTAGCGAGACGACCAAAAGTAGTTTTCACAATTAAAACGAGAATGATTTAAAAGACTTAATCGATTTTAACGAGTTAAATGATTTGGGTAAACGATTGGTTTTTGGTTAGTGTTTAGATAACGACGGGTGTAATGTGATGAAAGCATGGTGGATACACCGCTGGTACTTCCTATATATAAGTGTTTTCATCATATTACATACCGTGGCGTTATTTAGTTCACTTGGGTAAACGATTTTGAAACAATGTCACACAACGATGTTTTCTAAAAGATATAAACCATACGAGTTTTATTAACGAGTTTTTACGAGATGTTTTACAATTTGATTTAATTAAATAAATGTTTTGGGGTTAAGAATCACGGCTACGAGATTTTATAAGTTATAACCAACTTGATTTGAGTTGGTTAATTATGTCACAATACTATATTTTTCAAAACAAGGTTTTTAATTAAGTATTACAACATGTAAACTAGCCATGAATCCGACACTCTCATAAACCTATGTACTCGCCAGCATTTCTTTGCTGACTTTGTTTTTTTACATATGTTTCAGGTGTTGTTGAATGATGTTGATTGCTAGGATGCATGCTCATATAGGACTGGACGAGGCCTTAGTGACTTAATAACAATGATAGACTATGTTTAACTTGTTTGTTTAGATTTCAAGATGATGTAAATGTTTAATAAAACGAAACTTCAAATTTCCGCGTGTTTTGAAACAATGATTCTGTTACAACACTCCCCGACGATTCCGCCGCGATTTGTTGTTTTACGCGGTCGGGGTGTGACAGAAAAGTTGGTATCAGAGCTCATGGTTATAGGGAATTAGGTTATTAGTAATGCTTTGACCTAGTCTATAACCTTCCTAGGACCCTAACACAAGATTCTTGTGTTTAGATCTTAAAACAATACCGTCACTTATCCTTAGGTGACAACCACAACAAGAACATGAATTTCAATTCCGATTTGAAAACCAATCATCTGTTCTAGGATGATTTATTATAAGGTTTTGAACCTTCAAAGTTTTCAAAATCTCATCAAAGTTTGGGTCTTATAATGTGAACACGTGCAAACTTGAAGGGTGAATGCCTGTACCCTGAGTTTTCTGTCTAAGGTTAGAGTGTTCGTACAAATCCGCAGTATCGGACCAGTCACTCTTACCTGGGAACTCTTGGGGTGAGTGTTCACTTATAGGCGAGCATGTCTTCAGTGATACATTAATATGTCCCGTTTACTTTGATTAGTCACCATCTCATTTGTTTGCCTTAGGTAACAAACAAATGATCTTAATTTCTATGCGTTGTCATTCTGTTTTGATTTTCTGATAACATTTCACTTGCTTCCTCCTATGTCTTTCATTTTCTCCAGAATGTCTCTTCATCGCAGCGACACTAAAATGTCCGAGCAAACTGCCAAATTTGCCCAACGAATAGGCGAAGTAATCCTAAAGTCTGTTGATTTAGGTGTCGCCATGTCTCGTCTCAACAATGAAGCCACCCAAGAAGCATCAAAAGAAGCAGAAGCCGAGCCTTCGAAAAAGTCAAAGAAGCGAAAAGCTCCAAAGGATCCCGCAGCTGTGGCACCAAATCAAGCGAAACCTAGCCAGGTGGCAGCACCACCAGCCAAGAAGCCGTACTTGGGAACTGCTCCCTTGTGCAATCAATGCAATGGTCATCATCCAGTTCGAACACCATGTTTCAAATGTACCCACTGTGGACGATGGGGACATTTGGTCAAAACATGCCGTTTTGCGATCCAAAATAAAACTGTTGCAGATCCTGCTGCTGCTCAAGCAGATCCAGCACGAGCTCATTTTCCTCCTGGTACTTGCTACACCTATGGCGAGACGGGTTATGTCAGGGACAAATACCCAAAGTTTGTCAATGCAAATCTGACCCACGGATGAGCATTTGGCCGATTAGAAGAAGCTGCTGCTTTGAATAATCTGAATCTTATGTTTATGTTTCTAGTGTTTTTTTCTTTGAACTCTGAAACAATCGATTTTGTTTATAAATAAATCTTTGTTTGCAATTCTGATGTACAATATAGTTGCATATGTGTGTATGGCATACCCCTTCGATACCTACACCAAAGAACCATATTTGTAATTCTCTCGTTCATATGATCGCTCATGATCTCCTCGAAAATTCTAAGTGCAAAGAAACGAAGTACAGAAAATAAGTGATATCTTGAGTAATCACTTTAAATCCTTGGTTAGATAACTAAGGATACCTTTCTTCAATCTCATATCATTTCATTCTGTTTTTTTTTCATAACAATATACATAGTATAAGTTTTCAAAACAATCTTCATGATTTCGAAATATTTCATATAGTTTGAAAACGATTTTTAACATAGTATATTTACTTAATATATCAAGTGCATGATTTCGAAAAGCATTATTCATGTTTTCAAAACCCTTATAATTTCAAAATTTATCTCGCATGATTTTAAAATATTTTATAAATATACACCTACTTCATGATTTCAAAAGTATTATGCAGGATTTCAAAAACATTAAACACATTTCTAAAAAAAACCCATGCATAGTTTTCGAAAAGCATTCTGCTTGTATTACCCAACCTTCAAATTCTGCTTTATATGTCGCCTTGGCATATCTAGCACCTCAACTTCATGAGCATTCTACCTCGTGTATCGACTTAAGCACGTCTAGTGCAGGGATTCGAAGCGTCTCCGGCCCTTCGAATTCTAAAATCCACATAGGATCTTCTTATCCCCATAATTAGATCCTTGTGGATGATTATCGCTCAAATCAGAGCCCTTAATTGAATTATTTGTATGCCTTAATACGTACATTACAATTCAATAAGGACAAAGCCGAATTCCTATTAAAATCTTCCTATCTTCATAGTTAGATTCTTGAAAATGTTTAAAGTGCCAAATGAAATCCACGGATTGGATTCCTGGTGTGCTTTAAATACCCGTGTCCAAAGATAACAAATTAAAGGTCAAGTTAAACGATTATGCGATTATGCAATTATGTGATTATGTGTTTTCTTTTATGTTTTTGTGTAATCCGAATTTTCGTTATCCAAATCCTCATAGAATCTTCCATATCTTCGTATGAGGGATTCATAGTAGGATATCCAGAGGTACTACCTCAAATCCTTAATGGGCTTCTACGTGATAGTTAAGACCCTTGGATATATAGTACCATTCCATAATTCGAAGGAGACCCCTTGAGTGGTCTAGTTAAAAGATTGATTTAGAATCTGGTTAAGAATGGCATGTGATGATATAACTGAAAAGACTCCTTGGTGGTCTATTTAAAAAGATCATTTATTGATTTAATTAAAAAGGACCTTAGGATGGTCTAGTCACGCTCATCATAGGTTTGTTCATTTGGTTTTCCCCTACACATTATAAAATGCACTGTGCGGACTATGCAAGGAATTACGTAATTATAGACGCGTACATAATTATGAAATTCAGTGCACAAGAGCCCCAGTAAGATTTATCATGTGTAAGAACCTATAGTGGCAACAATAACGAAACGTGAACAATGTAATGGAGGTACGGTGGACGCACCAATGGCGCTTCATATACTTGTATATAAGTGTCCCTCTTACAATGCAAGCATGATGTTATTTAAAGTTACTAGAAGTTTAGAACCCTAACCAGTGTTGTCTTATCTTTTCGACTTCATGTTTCGAGCTCTCACAAGTTTCCTCTAAATAAAATTCGGGACGAAATTTCCTGAAGTAGGGGAGACTGTGACATCTGTGCCTCCATGGCCATCAAACAAATACCAAATCAATGAAATATTGTGTTTCAATCTTGGTATTTGTATAAATATGTGTATCGTTTGCACATATCAATTCTTGTTCGATTTCGAGCTCTAAATCGCTTTCTAGAAAGTTATATGCGAACTGATGCGTAAACGTAATCAGTTTAACATGACAAACACTCCAGAATAGTGACATAGGCTTAACATACCTTGAATAACCTTTACATAACTTAGAAATAAGTTGTGGAGGGTTTGGTGTGTCGAAATCAAGTTTACTCGCTTACATGGACTAATTTCGACAAACTGCGAAAGTATGCCGATTCGTACTGTAATGAACATTCTGGAATATGATGATAAGTTAAACAGGCCCTAAATATCCTTTACATAGCTTATAAATAGGCTTTGAGGTGTTTGGTGTGCAAAAATGAACTTATTTGATCAACAGGGACTAAAAGCGTCAAAAAGTGCATAAGTTTGCATTTTCGCGCATATCTTACGTTCTGAATATATCCGGACATCCAAAAATTTATGTAATCATTAAAATATTTTATTTTAGTGATTGGCATGATAAAATTCCATTCGTCGCGTAATTTGGATCGTTTTTGCGTTCGTTACGATTTCCGTCGTAATTAACCGAACAACGCAACCGTACGACCAAACGAACCGACATCCGAGATATTTTTGAGCACATTTCAAGTTCCCTATACTTTAACTTTATTTTAGAGCCTTGAAATGGGGTTAACGGGGCTTAAAAGTGCCAAAAATCAAGTTTTACAAGTGCATGGACCATTTTTGAAATTTCTAGCAGATACATTGAACTTAGTCCATTTTTGAGGTTTTGGTGGTTTTAACCCAAGGTTTTGCACTCTATGGGCTGGAATTTGATGGTTTTAAGTATCCCCATGGTTTTGAAAACCATGTGCCCAAGTGGAGGGCCAAGATCGAAGCACGAAATGCGAGAAACGATCCTAACGGTTTACCGAAATCTATATAAACCCAACACCTTCATTCTTATTCCTCACAATCTGATTCAAATAGCTCTAAGTTGGAGTTTAACACTTCATACCTGAGCAATTTGAATCAAGATCTTCTAGATTGGACCCTTTGTAAGTATTCTTTCGTGCTTTTATGTGTTTTAAGCGTAAAAGTCAAACAGTGTTTGACTTTCTGCTTTGACCAGTCTATGGTCAACACGAAGTTCGTTTGAACTTCGTAACGTGAGCATAATCATGATGGTTTTAGTCCCGTGTGACTAAACCTACTGATTACCACGTTGATTAGGCATAGTGACGAGTCGTAGTTTCGGCCAAAATGCGTATTCATGCGTATTTTGTAACCAAACTACTCTTGGGTAACAAAACCCTTTGTTTTGATATCAAAACCTGTTTTCTAACTTAACTAAACATGTTTTAACATGTTTAGCTCGTCACTTTAAGTATAGTGCTTGTATAGAGTCGTAAGTCAAGCTGTCTTATCAACCGCTTAGACTTTTGAACTAGACCCGTTTGGTCGATCATTAGGATCCGGCCAAGCATGTTTAGTGACCATAGTTGTATAGGGAATAACCTTCCAAGGTTATACCTTATGGTCACTTCGTTTAGTTAGTTGTATAATAGTTAGTTTATATGCCGTAGGAAAATGACCAAAATGCCCTTTTTACGCATAAATTCATTTTAAGCATATGTAACCTAAATTTTTATATCTAAACTGATTAGGTAAAATTATTAGACATGTTAAGGCATATAATACTTGTCATAGGACTAGTTAGGCGGTCCGAACGCGTTTTACGCGAACGACACATTAAAGTAGCGTAAGCTACCTAAACGGTCGTAATGGGTCGTAAGCACTTAGGTTAGGTTTCGATTTAGTATGTAGGCTTTGTTAAACCATGTCATATGAGTTCCAATACTCATTTGAACGACTGAAGTGATTTTAACGAGTTAAACGATTTGGGTAAACGATTGGTTTTTGGTTAGTGTTTAGATAACGGGACGGGTGTAATGTGATGAAAACATGGTAGATACGCCGCTAGTACTTCTTATATATAAGTGTTTTCATCATATTACATACCGTGGCGTTATTTAGTTCACTTGGGTAAATGATTTTGAAACGATGTCACACAACGATGTGTTTCTAAATAATATAAACCATACGAGTTTTATTAACGAGTTTTTACGAGATGTTTTACAATTTGATTTAATTAAAGAAATGTTTTGGGGTTAAGAATCATGGCTACGAGATTTTACAAATTATAACCAACTTGATTTGAGTTGGTTAATTATGTTCCAATACTATATACTTTTCTTCAAAACAAGGTTTTTAATTAGGTATTGGAACATATAAACTAGCCATGAATCCGACACTCTCATAAACCTATGTGCTCGCCAGCATTTTTTTGCTGACTTTGTTTTTACATATGTTTCAGGTGTTGTTGAATGATGTTGATTGCTAGGATGCATGCTCACATAGGACAGGACGATGGCTGATGTGTGTGTGGTGTTATATATTTTTATGTATATTTTAAGCCCTTTTACACCTTTTAGTCAAGTTTTAAATTTATAAAACACGATATTTACTAATACTAAACACACATATGGGCAAGTGCACCCATCGTGAACGTAGTATAGTGTTGGTAAGATACCGAGGTCGTCCAAGGACACAATAGCTTTTAGTACCGGTTTATCCTCAACGTCTAATCAAATCAAAAGTTAGAAAAAGGTTTTTAAACTAGAAAAATAAAACTAACTAAAATGCTGAAAAATAAAATAAAAATAAAAACAGATAGACAAGATGAATCACTTGGATCCGACTCGTGTGTAGTGTAACCTTTGATTATTTTCGCACTTTTGCACTTTTTAAGAGATTATCTTAGTTATTGTAGTAGGCCCCTCTTTTGAAGGTGACGCTACCCTCAACCCAGTAGTTTGAGTCAGCAAGGATACAATCCTAAAGGGTCGGATTATTGAATGATAATTAATTAAGTTATTAATGCATAATGTGGTAGGCCCCTCTTTTGAAGGTGACGTTACCCTCGGCTAAGTAGTCTGAGTCAGCAGGGATACAATCCTAAGTAACCGGGTTAAAGTTTTAATAGTAGCTTACATATGAGGGGATCAAAGAGTTTGGACCCCCGCCATCCAATACCGGTGGGTATTGAAGGAGGTCCTACTAAATTTGACCCAGGTCCTTGCAGGATCTATACACTGAACAAGGCAAGACTCTTACCAAACTGTTCCCTTAACCCCCGACCAGGTAGCTAACATATCTCCATATAGACCGTGGAGATATGAATGGTGAAAATCTTTTATTTTATATAGACAATAAAATAATGCCAAGACACCACGGACAAACGATAAGGAAGAATCACCTTCAACATAAGAAACTAGTTATTAAAGTCATTAATACATAACCAAATAAAAAGTGCGAAAAGATTAAAAATAAAAAGTATTACACTAAACACTTGTCTTCAACAAGTTATGTAAGAGACTTAGGCAAACATGGCCTTTGATTGTCAAGAACTCTTACGATCAATCTTGGATCCCGAGACGACTCACACACTCTATGATGGATGATGATGGTGGATGATGGTGTTGTGATGGTGGTGGTGGGTGGGTGAAGTGTGAGAGAGGTGGTGTGCCAAGGGATGGTTTGCAAATGAGCCAAGCACCCCTATTTATAGCCTGAACAGCAGCTCAGGCACGGCCCCGTGTCCATCATCCTTCCCTTTCTTCATTAAATGCAGTTTGTCTGCATTAGTTGACCACGCCCCCGTGTCCGCTGAGCATGACCGCGTGTGTAGAAGCGTATCTGTACTATCAAGATTTCCCTAGATTCTGCGAATCTTAGAGTTGACCACGGCCCCGTGTCCAGTCGGCACACCCCCGTGGTGGGTGATAGAAGCTTCTACAACTTTGTCTTTTCTGCTGACACTTGGGCACGCCCCCCGTGCTCACTGAGCACGGGGCATGTTCAGCCTTCTGTTATCTTGTTTTTGCTTGGGAAGACGCTGTCGGGGGGGGGGGGGTCGAGCATGCCACGTTTGTTCCTTTTCTTGTATTTATGTTAGATTTAGCTGCCTTTTTGCTTCTTTTGTTCATTTGAGCTCATTTAATCCCGAAAATACAAAAGGAAGACAAAAACATATTTTTTTTCCAACATTAGTACTAAAAAAGGGTTAGTTTTATGCCACAATTGATGTAATTTATATGTTGCATTTTGTGCACATCAAATACCCCCACACTTGAATCTTTGCTTATCCTCAAGCAAAACTCTTTATAATGTGGCTTTACACTCCCAAATGGAATGGGTAGAAGAGAAGGTTTTTGGGCTTGTCATAGAGTGTCGGGATTTCCAAGATTCTTTATTAAGTTTTATTTTTATTTACTTACAATCCTATTCATCATGATTTATTTAAAACATTACATAAGATAAATTACTTATTAGGGCATAACATGCCTCTTTAAAATTTCATTTATATACAAGTTCACATACCTCACGGGGGATCACTCAACACTCGGCCGAAGATATATTTTAGTGAATCACTCGAGAGCGGCATGGAACTTACTCCTACCATAAGCTTGCCAAGCAATCAATCCTCCTCCTTTTTAACTATACACCTTTGTAAATATCAAGAGGACTTTTGGTTGAAGGGTTAGGCTTGGGTTAAAGGTAGGTGGTTGGGTTAGTGGTTAGTAAAATGGCGAAAGGCGTAAAAAGCGTCAGTTTTCGTAAGACTAGTTATTATTTTGTAACTTTTTATTTTGATGAAACATTTCTTCAAACAAAGTTCTTTTTGATCGACTTGTTTGTTTATTTCTTTTGGCTTCATCATCATATATATATATATATATTTTGTAAGCAAGTGATAAGAAAAACCGGGCTTTGTTACTAAAATAAAGGGTTTAAAATGAAAAAGGGTTTAGGTGGGTAAAAGGGTGTTTGTTTGGGTTAAGAAATGAAAAAGTTTAGGCTCAAAGTGGTTAACTAGGGGGATTTTGGGTAGGTGGTAAAAAAAAAGAAAAATAATGGTGTAGAACTAAAAAGCGTTAGTCCTAATGCCTCCATTAATGGTGTAGAAATAAAAAGCGTTAGTCCTAATGCCTCCATCATTTACTTACTCGGGTTTAAGTTGGTAAGGACCGGAAATGTATCGTCGTGGCAAGTTCTAGAGTCGTAAGAACCAAGCGGCTATTCACACAAGAAACGAAAAATGAGCATTTAGTTTAAAGATATGTATTTGTATACTCAATAAAGGCTCAAAACTCACTTTTTGTGGGAATGGGTTTTTATGTGATCAAGTATATATAATCAAATTTTAACTAAACTTGTCATGCCGTTTCATAATTTTCTTATGTTGCTTCTTTTTATCACGACGCTATCGGTTGTAAATTTGTAAAAATATAACCTTTTTAGAACTTGAAATTCCCAAATTAAACCTAGACAAGTAAAAAAAATGAAAATTTTTGAAAAAAAATTTGGGGTGATTAGCGGTTCCAATAGAGTTTTGTGTAAGACTTGTAATTAGGACTTGCAAGATTCAAGGTTTTAGCACCCCCCCACACTTAAATTACACATTGTCCTCAATGTGTCCCAAAATAAGTTTTTAGGTTGATTGAATGTGTAAAAAGGTGTGAAAAAGCAAAATTTTATGTTACTGGGCGTCTGGACACGGCCCCGTGGTGTCCGGGCACGGCCCTGTGTTCAGATCGCCAGTAACAAAAGTTTGTAAAATGAAACAGAAGCCTGGGCACGGGGGCGGGTTCAGTGAGCACGCCCCGTGTCCAATTACCTGAACTGGGCATTTCCTGCAGATTGTGCATCACGGGGCCGTGTTGGGTGGACACGGCCCGTGCTGAACTTGTTGTAATGATGAAAAATTTGTCGGGTGGCCCTGTTTTTGTGCATGGGGTGCTGGTTCAAGTTTCCCTTGTTATCCTTCACCATCCCGAGTGTGTTTTATTACTGAAAATTAAACTAAACTAGAGAACATAAAAATTAATCTAAACTAAACTAAGGATAGTTCCGCGGAATGCCTCCGTGGTGCGCCACGTTTATAAGGGTCCTTGGCTAGACCCAAAGCCTGGTCATATGTCACCCAAGTGGGATGTTTTTCATCCCATGCTACACCGTCGGAGAGCATCATCCAAACTCGAGTCAATGACCTTCATGTAGTTGACCGGGTCGTCGTCTTCTACTCTTTTTCCAACTCCAAACTTCATCTCCTCGTCCCCGATCCTCAATGTTAGTGTTCCATCATTCATATCTACCACTGCTTGGGCCATAGCTAGGAATGGCCTCCCTAGGATGAGTGGTACTTCTGCATCTTCTTCCATATCTAGTATGACAAAGTCGGCCGGAAAGACAAATTCGCCGACTTTGACTAGTAGATTTTCAGCGACACCTTGTGGATATTTGACGGATCTATCGGTGAGTTATATGCTTATTTTTGTAGGGCTTGTTTTCCCTAAGCCGAGTCGGTTGAACATTGATGAGGGCATGAGGTTGATGCTTGCCCCGAGATCGGCTATTGCATTACGAACGGGGGATTCCCCAATCGAGCAGGGAATTATGAAGCTTCCGGGGTCAAGCTTCTTTTGCGGGAGTTTGTTGAGTAGTAAGGCGGAGCGTTCTTCGCCTAAATTAACTAATTGCAATGATTCAATTTTCCTTTTATGAGTGAGGAAGTCCCTCATAAATTTTGAATATTTAGGCATTTGAGTTAGGACTTCGATAAATGGAATATTAACATGCAATTGTTTTAGTAAATTTTCGAACTTTACGAATTGCTCATCGGTTTTTTGACGAATTAACCGACCAGGGTATGGAACCGGAGGAGTCTTAGTAGGCTCTTGAATTGGTGGAGAAGCCTTCTCTTGTTGGGGCGGAGTTGTGGATTGGCTAGATTGGCTTCTTTCAGTTGGCGGTAATGGAGCCTCTTCGGAACCCACGGTACGATTTCTCAATGTTATGAGATGTACTTGTGCCTTTGGGTTGGTTTCGGTATTACTTGGTAACGCGCCTTGTGGTCTCTCAGAGAAATTCTGAGCTATTTGATTTAGTTGCTTTTCAATGTTTTGTATACTAGCTTGTTGATTTCTAAAATTCGATTCCAATTGTTGAAATCGATCCGAGTTTTTCTTTTCGGTGTCGGAGATGAGGCGAGATACAGTATCTTCAAGTCTTTCTCGTCCACCTTGTTGTTGAGAGAAATTTTGTGACTCGATTCTTGGTTGTTGAAAGTTTGTTCGTTGGTTTAGATTTTGTTGGTTACTACCATTTCCGGGTTCTCTCCAACCAAGGTTAGGGTGGTTACGCCATCCTTGGTTGTAGGTACCCGTTGGAGGACCCGACGGCCTAGGTCTATTATCAATGTAGTTTACCGATTCTGTTTGATCATCTACTTCTTTCATACAACTCCAATTTTCATGTGGCCCACCACACCCTTCACAAGCCATGACCGAGGCTGTTTTTGCCATTTCTAGCTTTTTGATTTTCGAAGAGAGGGCCTCGATTTGGGCTTGTAAAGAAGTGCTTTCATCAACCTTATGGGCACCCGGGGCAATAGATTTATGGCCTCGGGGAGTGTGCCATTGAAAAAAATTGGTTTGAGCAATTTCCTCAATTTGATTATATATTTCATTTGGGCGACGATTACCTAAAAGTCCCCCGGAGCTAGAGTCAAGTGTTTGTCTTGTGTGTGGCAACAACCCATTGTAGAAAGTGGATACTTGTTGCCACATCGCAAGACCGTGATGAGGACACTTTCTTAGTAGCTCCTTGAACCTTTCCCAGGTTTCATATAAGGATTCCCCATCCTCTTGTGAATATGTATTAATTTCAGTCATTAATTTAGCCGTTTTAGCAGGAGGAAAATACTTATATAGAAACTTTTGGGCTAGTTCATCCCAGGTGTTTACCGGGCCAACTGGGAGGGTGCTAAGCCAAGCCTTAGCTCGGTCTTCTAGTGAAAATGGAAACATTCGAAGGTGGATGGCGTCGTTTGATGCTCTATTGATCCGAAAGGTATCACATATTTCTAAGAAATTAGTAATATGTAGATGAGGATCCTCGTCCGCAAGCCCGTGGAAGGTTGCGGAGTTTTGAAGCATTTGTATCAAATGTGGCCGAAGTTCGAAGTTGTTGCCTTCGACATTCGGTGCATTGATAGCGGTGCCAAGTTTACCTACGGTGGGTCGTAGGTAATCCATGAGGGTACGTTGGTCCGCCATCGGAAGTGGGTCCCCCGAAACTTTCTCTTGGTTTTTAGCTTTAAGTCTCTTTCGTAGAAAGCGTTCGGGTTTGTCGAGGGGTTCTTTTATGTCTCTACTAGAACTGGAGCTCATACACTACGGGGAAAATGCAAATGTGGCACCTGAGTTCCAAGTCCTGTAATAAAAATAAAGAAGAACGTTGGTCAGAAGCTTCACCACGGCCCCGTGCTCAGATGAACACGGCCCGTGGTCGGAGATACAGTGATTGTTTTCCGGATCCCTGTTACTGGGGAGTTCGACACGGCCCCGTGTTGCACCGACACGGCCCCGTGCTCAACTCTCTGTAACTCGGAAAATAAAAACTGCCAGTAATAATGCTGGGCACGGCCCGTGTCCGACCAGGCACGGCCCGTGCTGAGCTCTGCAGAAACTGAAAAACTAAGAAAATCCTAAAAAAACAGAAAAATTAGAAAAACGATTAGGCCGTTGATTACTAACTTTCTTAAAATCCTTGTGTCCCCGACAACGACGCCAAAAACTTGACGTGTGTGTGGTGTTATATATTTTTATGTATATTTTAAGCCCTTTTACACATTTTAGTCAAGTTTTAAATTTATAAAACACGATATTTACTAACACTAAACACACATATGGGCAAGTGCACCCATCGTGAACGTAGTATAGTGTTGGTAAGATACCGAGGTCGTCCAAGGACACAAGAGTTTTTAGTACTGGTTTATCCTCAACGTCTAATCAAATCAAAACTTAGAAAAAGGTTTTTAAACTAGAAAAATAAAACTAACTAAAATGCTGAAAAATAAAATAAAAATAAAAACAGATAGACAAGATGAATCACTTGGATCCGACTCGTGTGTAGTGTAACCTTTGATTATTTCCGCACTTTTGCACTTTTTAAGAGATTATCTTAGTTATTGTAGTAGGCCCCTCTTTTGAAGGTGACGTTACCCTCAACCTAGTAGTTTGAGTCAGCAAGGATACAATCCTAAAGGGTTGGATTATTGAAAGATAATTAATTAAGTTATTAATGCATAATGTGGTAGGCCCCTCTTTTGAAGGTGACGTTACCCTCGGCTAAGTAGTCTGAGTCAGCAGGGATACAGTCCTAAGTAGCCAGGTTAAAGTTTTAATAGTAGCTTACATATGAGGGGATCAAAGAGTTTGGACCCCCGCCATCCAATACCGGTGGGTATTGAAGGAGGTCCTACTAAATTTAACCCATGTCCTTGCAGGATCTATACACTGAACAAGGCAAGACTCTTACCAAACCGTTCCCTTAACCCCCGACCAGGTAGCCAACATATCTCTATATAGACCGTGGAGATATGAATGGTGAAAACCTTTTATTTTATATAGACAGTAAAATAATGCCAAGACACCACGGACAAACGATAAAGAAGAATCACCTTCAACATAAGAAACTAGTTATTAAAGTCATTAATACATAACCAAATAAAAAGTGCGAAAAGATTAAAAATAAAAAGTATTACACTAAACACTTGTCTTCACCAAGTGATGTAAGAGACTTAGGCAAACATGGCCTTTGATTGTTAAGAACTCTTACGATCAATCTTGGATCCCAAGATGATTCACACACTCTATGATGGATGATGGATGATGGTGGTGGATGATGGTGTTGTGATGGTGGTGGTGGGTGGGTGAAGTATGAGAGAGGTGGTGTGCCAGGGATGGTTTGCAAATGAGCCAAGCACCCCTATTTATAGCATGAACAGCAGCTCGGGCACGGCCCCGTGTCCATTGGGCACGGCCCCGTGTCCATTCTCCTTCTCTTTCTTCATTAAATGCAGTTTGTCTGCATTAGTTGACCACGCCCTCGTGTCCGCTGAGCACGACCCCGTGTGCAGAAGCGTATCTGTACTATCAAGATTTCCCTAGATTCTGCGAATCTTAGAGTTGACCACGACCCCGTGTCCAGTCGGCACGCCCCCGTGGTGGGTGATAGAAGCTTCTACAACTTTGTCTTTTCTGCTGACACTTGGGCACGCCCCCGTGCTCACTGAGCACGGGGCGTATTCAGCCTTCTGTTCTCTTGTTTTTGCTTGGGAAGATGTTGTCGGGGGGGGGGGGGGTCGGGCATGCCACGTTTGTTCCTTTTCTTGTATTTATGTTAGATTTAGCTGCCTTTTGCTTCTTTTGTTCATTTGAGCTCATTTAATCCTGAAAATACAAAAGGAAGACAAAAACATACGTTTTCCAACATTAGTACTAAAAAAGGGTTAGTTTTATGCCACAATTGATGTAATTTATATGTTGCATTTTGTGCACATCAATGGCCTTAGTGACTTAATAACAATGATAGACAATGTTTAACTTGTTTGTTTAGATTTCAAGACAATGTAGATGGTTAATCTTTAAATAAAACAAAGCTTCAAATTTCCATGTGTTATGAAACAATGATTCTGTTACAACACTCCCCGACGTTTCCGGCACGATTTGTTGTTTTACGCGGTCGGGGTGTGACAGAAAAGTTGGTATCAGAGCTCATGGTTATAGGGAATTAGGTTAACAATAATGCTTTGACCTAGTCTATAACCTTCCTAGGACCCTAACACAAGATTCTTGTGTTTAGATCTTAAAACAATACCGTCACTTATTATAAGGTTTTGAACCCTCTAAGTTTTCAAAATCTCATCAAAGTTGGGTCTTATAATGTGAACACGTGTAATCTGGAAGGGTGGATGCCTGTACTATGAGTTTTCTGTCTAAGGCTAGAGTGTTCGTACAAATCCACATAATCGGACCAGTCACTCTTACCTGGGAACTCTTGGGGTGAGTGTCCACTTATAGGATAAAGCATGTCTTAGCGATACATTAATATGACCCGCTTACTTTGATTAGTCACCGTCTCATTTGTTTGCCTTAGGTAACAAACAAATGATCGCAATTTCTATGCATTGTCGTTCTGTTTTGATTATCCGATAACATTTCACTTGTTTCCTCCTATGTCTTTCATTTCCTCCAGAATGTCTCTTCATCGCAGCTACACTCAAATGTCCGAGCAAACTACCAAATTTGCCCAGCGAATAGGCGAAGTAATCCTGAAGACTGTTGAATTAGCTGTCGCCATGTCTCGTCTCAATAATGAAGCCACCCAAGAAGCATCAAAGGAAGCAGAAGCCAAGCCTTTACCAAAATCGAAGAAACGTAAAGCTTCAAAGGATCCCGTAGCCGTTGCACCAAA
Source organism: Helianthus tuberosus (assembly GCA_030545235.1). Taxonomy (NCBI): domain Eukaryota; kingdom Viridiplantae; phylum Streptophyta; class Magnoliopsida; order Asterales; family Asteraceae; genus Helianthus; species Helianthus tuberosus. The sequence goes on along the minus strand of CM060385.1, from coordinate 68,561,449 downwards.
ACAAGCAGAACCTAGGCAGGTGGCAACACCACCAGCCAAGAAGTCGTACTTGGGAACTGCTCATTTGTGCAATCTGTGTAACCTCCATCACCATGCCAGTGTCAAATGTCAAAAATGTTTCTACTGTGGACGATGGGGAGATCTGGTTAATGTGTGCCGTTTTGCTATCCAAAGCAAAACTGTTGCAGATCCTACTGTTGCTCAAGCAGATCCAGCACAAGCTCATTTTCCTTCTGGTGCTTGCTACACCTATGGCGAGACGGGTTATCTCAGGAACAAAAGCCCAAAGATTTTCAATGCAAATCTGACCCACGGATGAGCATTTGGCTGATTAGAAGAAGCTGCTACTTTGAATAATCTGAATCTTATGCTTATGTTTCTTGTGTTTTTCTTTGAACTCTGAAACAATCGGTTTTGTTTATAAATAAATCGTTGATCATAATTCTGATGTACAAATATAGTTGCATATGTGTATGGCATACCCCTACGATACCTACACGAAAGAACCATATTTGTAGTTCTCTCGTTCATGTGATCACTCATGATTTCCTCGAAAATTTTAAGTGCTCGTTTCATTCTAGAAAACGAAGTATAGAAAATAAGTGACATTTTGAGTAATCACTTTAAATCCTTGGTTTGATAACTAAGGGTATTCTTCGATCTCATACCCATATCATTACATTCTAGTTTTTATAACAACATACATAGTATAGGTTTTCAAAACAACCTTCATGATTTCAAAATATTTCATATAGTTTGAAAACGATTTTAACACAGTATATTTACTTAATGTATCAAGTGCATGATTTTAAAAGCATTATCCATATTTTCAAAATCCTTATACATAATTTCAAAATTTATCTCGCATGATTTTAAAACATTTTATAAAAATACTTACCTAATACACCTACTTTATGATTTCAAAAGTATTATGTAGGATTTCATAAACATCAAACACATTTCTAAAAGAACCCCATGCATTGTTTTCGAAAAGCATTTTGCTCATATTACCCAACCTTTAAATTCTGCTTCATATGTCACCTTGGCATATCTATCGCCCCAACTTCATGAGGATTCTACCTCGTGTGTCGACTTAAGCACGTCTGGTGCAAGGTTTCGAAGCGTCTCCTGCTATTCGAATTCCAAAATCCATATAGGATCTTCTTATCTTCACAATTAGATCCTTGAGGATGTTTATCGCTCAAATCGGAGCCCTGGATTGGATTCTTTGTACATTTTAATACATACATTACGATCCAATAAGGACAAAGCCAAATTCCTATTAAGATCTTCCTATCTTCATAGTTAGATTCTTGAAAATGTTTAAAGTGCCAAGTGAAGTCCACATATTGGATTCCTGGTGTGCTTTAAATACCCATGTCTAAAGATAACAAATTAAAGGTCAAGTTAAACAATTATGTGATTATGTGTTTATGTGTTCTCTTTTATGTTTTTGTGAGATCCGAATTTTCGTTATCCAAATCCTCATAGAATCTTCCATATCTTCATATGAGGGATTCATAGTAGGATATCCAAAGGTACTACCTTAAATCCTTAATGGGCTTCTACGTGATAGTTAAGACCCTTGGATTATATAGTACCATTCCATAATTCGAAAGAGACCCTTTGGGTGGTCTAGTTAAAAAGATTGATTCAGAATCTGGTTAAGAATGGCATGTAATGATATAACTGAAAAGACTCCTTGGTGGTCTATTTAAAGAAATCATTTATTGATTTAATTAAAGGGACCCTAGGGTGGTCTAGTCACACTCATCACAGGTTTGTTCATTTGGTTTTCCCCTACACATTTTAAAAATGCACTGTGCGGACTATGCAAGGAATTACGCAATTATGGACGCGTACATAATTATGAAATTCAGTGCACATGAACCCCAGTAAGATTTATCATGTGTAAGAACCTATAGTGGCAACAATAACAAAACGTGAACAATGTAATGGAGGTACGGTGGATGCACAAATGGCGCTTCATATACTTGTATATACTCCCTCTTACAATGCAAGCAAAATGTTATTTAAAGTTACTAGAAGTTCAGAACCCTAACCAGTGTTGTTTTATCTTTTCGACTTCATGTTTCGAGCTCTCACAAGTTTCCTTTAAATAAATTTCGGGACGAAATTTCCTGAAGTAGGGGAGACTGTGACATCTGTGCCTCCACGGCCATCAAACAAATACCAAATCAATGAAATGTTGTATTTAATACTTGGGATTTGTATAAATATGTGTATCGTTTACACATATCAATTCTTGTTCGATTTCGAGCTCTAAATCGCTTTCTGGAAAGTTATACACGAACTAATGCGTAAACATAATCAGTTTAATGCGACAAACACTCCGGAATAGTGAAATAGGCTTAACATACCTTAAATAACCTTTACATAACTTAGAAATAAGTTTTGGAAGGTTTGGTGTGTCGAAATCAAGTTTATTCGCTTACAGGGACTAATTTTGACAAACTACGAAAGTATGCCGATTCGTACTGTAACGAACATTCCGGAACTTGATCATAAGTTAAACATGCCCTAAAAGCGTCAAAAAGTGCATAAGTTTGCATTTTCGCGCATATCTTACGTTCTGAATATATCCAGACATCAAAAAATTTATGTAATCACTAAAATATTCTATTTTAGTGATTGGAATGCAAAAATTCCATTCGTCGTGTAATTTGGATCGTTTTTGCGTTCGTTCGAGTTTTCGTCGTAATTAACCGAACAACGCAACCGTACGACCAAACGAACTGACATCCGAGATGTTTTTGAGCATGTTTCATGTTCCCTATGCTTAAACTTCATTTTTGAGCCTTGAAAATGGGTTAACGGGGTTTAAACGTGTCAAAAATAGCCTAAATGAGTTACAGGGACCAAAACTGACAATTTTCAAAAGTTTCTGGATCTGGCATATGGTGGCGTCATGCCACCACTATGTGGTTTTGCCATGGCGCGATGCCACGACCTCATCTGGGCAGAAAAATCCATTTTCAGCAACTTTCAGCAATTTTCAGCAAACGACTTGAAGTTTAGGGCCCTTTTTGTAACATTTACAATACCGTTTGATGGTTTTGGGACACCCCTAGTATTCCAAAACCATGTGCCTTATGTGTATGGTCCAAATCGAAGCTCAATTATCGAGGAACGATCCTAACTATTTTGAGAAATCTATAAATACCCACCGTCTTCATCACCTTCATTCACACATTTGTTCTCATTTTGCTCTAAGTTGAAGCTCTCAAGCTTCATACCTGAGTAATTTGAGTTCAAATCTTCAAGGCTTGGAGTAATTTGAGTAATTTGTAAGTATTCTTTCGTCTTTTATGCGTTTTTAAGCACGAAAGTCAAACCGTGTTTGACTTTCTGCTTTGACCAGTTTTGGTCAACACGAAGTTCGTTTAAACTTCGCAACGTGAGCATAATCACGATGGTTATAGTCCCTTGTGACTATACCTACTGATTACCACGTTGATTAGGTAGAGTGACGAGTCATAGTTTCGGTCAAAATGCGTATTGAAGCGTATTTTGCAACCAAACTATTCTTAGGTATCAAAACCGTTTGTTTTGATATCAAACTTGTTTTCTAACTTCGTTAAACATGTTTTAACATGTTTAACTCATCACTTTTAGTTTAGTGCTTATATAGGGTCGTAAGATAAGCGGTCTAAACAACTGCTTAGACTTTCGAACCCGACCTGTTTGTTCGATCATTAGGATCTGACCAAACATGTTTTGTGACCATAGTTGTATAGGGAATAACCTTTCGATGTTATACCTTATGGTCACTTCGTTTAGTTAGTTGTATGATAGGTGATTTATATGCCTTAAGAAAATGACCAAAATGCCCTTTTTACGTATAAATTCATTTTAAGCATATGTAACCTAAATTTTCACATCTAAACTAATTAGGTAACATTATTAGACATGATAAGGCATATAATACTTGTCATAGGACTAGTTAGGCGGTCCGAGCGCGTTTTACGTGAACGACGCGTTAAAGTAGCATAACCTACCTAAACGAGTCGTGATGGGTCGTAAGCACTTAGGTTAGGTTTCAATTTAGTATGTAGGCTTTGTTAAACCATGTCATATGAATTCCAATACTCATTTGGTTTACGAAACCTCATCCTATCCAATCTTCCGATTTAGGTCCGGTTTATTTACATAGTTACTTATATTAGGTGCCGATTGATTTCCGTGATCCCTCTAGCTTTGCTTGGTTGTTATTCAAGACTTCTAAGCATTCTCAAGTGAGTACATAGTTCCCCTATTTTACTGTTTTCGATTGTTTTGGGGTGATTCATATGTGTTAAATGATTTCGATGTTTTTAACGATGGTTTCGAAAATGATTAAAATGGTTTATAGTAAATTAATAACAATTTCGATAATGTGGATAAACTTGTTGGTTGTAATTACATAACGAATAACATTCATTAGTTTTGGCCGAACCGACCAGTATTAGGTTATGGTACCATAGGATCTGACAAATCCCGTTATCAGACTGCACCCATGGTTATGTGTGGGTTAGGTGGGTAACGACTGAATCTGTGATTGTTAATTTACCCTTTGGTGGTTTATTAATGCGAGTTTCGAGATAGTCGAGTCGCGAAGGTTTGGATGTTATTAGCGAGACGACCAAAAGTAGATTTCACAATTAAAACGAGAATGATTTAAACGACTGAAGCGATTTTAACGATTTGGGTAAACGATTGGTTTTTGGTTAGTGTTTAGATAACGGGACGGGTGTAATGTGATGAAAACATGGTAGATACGCCGCTGGTACTTCTTATATATAAGTGTTTTCATCATATTACATACCGTGGCATTATTTAGTTCACTTGGGTAAAAGATTTTGAAACGATGTCACACAACGATGTTTTTCTAAATAATATAAACCATACGAGTTTTATTCACGAGTTTTTACGAGATGTTTTACAATTTGATTTAATTAAAGAAATGTTTTGGGGTTAAGAATCATGGCTACGAGATTTTACAAATTATAACCAACTTGATTTGAGTTGGTTAATTATGTTGCAATACTATATACTTTTTTCAAAACAAGGTTTTTAATTAGGTATTGCAACATATAAACTAGCCATGAATCCGACACTCTCATAAACCTATGTGCTCGCCAGCATTTCTTTGCTGACTTTGTTTTTACATATGTTTCTGGTGTTGTTGAATGATGTTGATTGCTAGGATGCATGCTCACATAGGACTGGACGATGGTCTTAGTGACTTAATAACAATGATAGACTATGTTTAACTTGTTTGTTTAGATTTCAAGACAATGTAGATGGTTAATCTTTAAATAAAACAAAGCTTCAAATTTCCGTGTGTTATGAAACAATGATTCTGTTACAACACTCCCCGACGTTTCCGCCACGATTTGTTGTTTTACGCGGTCAGGGTGTGACATGTGTGGTGGGGGTGTTGTGTAATAAATTAAAAAGTGGGTCCCACCTAAATTATAAATATTAATTATATTTCCTTTTTATGTTTTAAGTATTATATTTAAATAGTTTGGGTACTTTTGTCATTTTACATGGATTTAATCAGAAAACTAATCTCCATCCACTTTAGGGACTATCCGAGTAACAACTTGTCAAACCACGTGGACTAAGAGCGTAAGTTTAGAGAGTTGGGGACTACAGGTGAAATATTGACAAATCACAGGGACTATCAAGGCATTTTACTCTTTGGGTAAATTACATTTTTTCGTCCTTTATGTTTGTATTAGATTGCAATGGACACCTTTTAACTTCAATAATTACAGTCACAATCCTTTATTTGTAAAACCAATTACACCGGACGTCCTTTAACACTAACCAGGTTAAATTTATCAAGTTAGTCTGACCTTGTGCACTGTACATGAGGGCAATTTAGACATTTTACCTATTTACTTAAAAAAAACCTTAATTTAAAAGGATTAAAATCATCACCTCTGCAATCTTTCTACTCTCTCTCTCTAAAAAACCACACACTTTACTATCTATCTCTAAAAACACACTATGTTCTCTCTTTAAGTGGAAATATATTCGGCCCAGCTATTCAATTTGAGCCTTAAACTTTACTAAAAAATTTCATATTATAAAACCTGTAAACTGTAAAACACTAAAATGTAAATCTACCTCATTGTTACGGGTGTCAAATGTGTCATGGTGTCAATACCCGCTCATTGGTTACAAATCTTCCATTTTGTTCATACTCGCTTCAATTGCACGCATTGTTCCCTCAATTGTTTCTTAAATTTGAAAGTTTTGGTGCGAAAATTCTCGAATGACAGTAGAAGGTGCTTCGGAAACAAACGCAACATCGTTAACTACATCTGAATCGGAATTGATTTATATATCTGCATCTGTAACTGCTTTCTCCATCATCTTCCACAGTCGCATCTCCAAGTGGTAAATGGAGTAGAGATCTTGAAGATGTGGTTTACGTCGATAATCTTCATTCGCATAAACGTTATCTCAGCGAGGTATTTTTAATTCTTTTTGTTAGTTTTGGGAGTTTTGAATTTCCATACGATTATGATGATGATTAGATTTGATTTCCGTTCATCGGCTAAATCGAGCAACTCCGGATGTGTTTCTACAATTAGGGCTTGAGATCTGGAAAATATTTTGGTGTTGAAGTCAAATTCTGGTGGTGGAGGTTTGATTGAAACTCTAGTTCGAATACTGTGTCTGCAGGTGTAACACCCCAATTGCGTAATACAACAACACGTGGCAGAAACATTGGGGAGTCACGTTACAAATTGTTTCATAACACATGGCTCATAAAGTTTTGTTTTATTGAGTTAATTGATTACATTGTTTTGGAGAATACAATTAATACACAACAATTTTCTTGTAGGTTTTAAAGTTGCTAAGGCCCAAGTCCACCCTATGTGAAGCATTGCTCGAAATCAACATAAGCACCTGAAACATATATGAAAATAGGTACGTCAACATAAAAATGCCTGTGAGTAACATAGGTTTTGTGATGAAGGTTCATGACTTGAAGGTTAAAAGAAATATTTAACTAAAAAGTAGCCATGAACCTTTGTAAAATGTTTTCTTTTGTAAAAATCATATGAAAATCAAATGATTTTAAAGAATGATCCATGGTTAATTTAATAACTGAAATATGTCTTGTGCAAAATATGTCAAGTCTTTGTACCAAATATGTCATGTCTTTGTATAAAATATGTCATGTCCTTGTATAAAATATGTCATGTGTAAAACAATGTCTTGTGAAAACCAAGTGTCATGTATAAACCAAAGTATTGGGCAAAATGTGTCATGTGTAAACCAATGTCATCTGTAACAATGTCATGTATAAACAATGTATTGTATAACAAATGTCGAGTAATAACCAATGTCTTGTATGGTAAGTAAAAAGTCTTTACTTAAACCACATGTAATAATGCCTTGTATAACCAAAAGTCTTGTGTAACCAAATGTCGTGTACAAAACAATGTCTTTGAATATACAAAGGTTTTGTTTAATTCAAATGTTATGTTTTGAAGACCATTGCTTTTATTGTTATAAACATTTATCTGGTTTGTTGGCGAATACATTCAAGCCTTGTAGTATGTCGGATAAACCCTTATCAGGTTTGTATAAACAATGGATATCTCTTCAGAACCGAAAATGAGTAGCTAGTTCATTTTCCTCAATGGATACTTCATAAAAACGGAAATGAATATAGATGGCTTTTGATTCTTGTTTAAGTTAACACATATTGGTCTGGGATAACATAAAATCCTCAAGTGATTTGGATAACGCTACGACAAGTAATACAATAAGAACACTTATATATAGGAAGTACCAACGGCGTATCCACCATGTTCTTATTGTATTACAATCGTCTCGTTACTTAATCTCCCTAGATTTTATATCACCACACTCAACAGGACTCCCTATGGTTTCCATGCATCGAATTTCATAATTATGTGTGCACCCATAATTACTTAACTTGTTACCTAGTCCGCGTAGCTTATCTTGCCAAGTGATGAATTATGGACATGGTCAAAAAAGGATGCTTTGTTTCAACAATTGAAATAATGCGTGCGTCTCACGTGTTTTCCACTAGCCAATAAGGTTGTACGTGTTCACGGATAGACAGGTTCATAGGTTTGGTAGAGAATGTGTGATCACATTAGAGATGTATCACGAGAGTTGTTTGATTCTGTAAAAAATGAGAACTTCGTATTTCGATATATAGTCGCACATTACACATATATACACAAGCATATCAGTTTGTAGTTTGATATAGGAAAACCAATATCATTACAAAATAACTGAAAAGTGTATGATGTATTGAATAATACATCTTTTATTCGTTTTTGTTTTAGTCGTTTTTAGTTATTCTCATCGTCATTTTAGTTAGATTGTATATACTTTTGATATATTTTCGTTTTCCAGGTCATTGTAGATATAAAGTGCAGAAAACAAGTTAAAATATGACAAGATGAAGTGTCGGATCGGCAAACGAAAGTTTAAAATTGAAACAGTGAAGAAATTGCAGTTCTGGATGGTTTTGGCTACCCGCGATGAGTTCTAAGGAGGGTTTCCACAGGCCGCCAAGATGTAAACAAGGAAAAACGTTATTTTATGGCGCTGCCACCCGTGACGCCTTACCCTGTCCCTTGTCGCGGGCCGCCACAGCCTTGTGGCGGCAGAATCTTACTTGAACAACAAGTCCTTTTAGGGTTTTGTTAATATATAATTATCTTATCGGTCATTATCAAGGGAGTTACGAAGTCAGCAAGTTTTGAACGATTCTTAGACATCTCAGAGGCAAATCAGAGGCTGTTCGAAGGTTTTGAAGCATAGGAATCATCGGGTACGAGTTCGGGAGCATTCGGTGTGACAACCGGTAGTTTACGCCTCTAATTACGTGATTAACAGATGATTAAAGCGATAATAAATAGTGTTTACAATGCAAATTAACTTAATTAAGCCTTTATAGTGCCTGGGAATGCATCTTCGACCTTACAGTTCTCGTGTGACGATCTACGAAGAAACTGCTGGAAATCTAACGGTAATAAACTGAAACCGAACAAAATACTGACAACGCCGACAAATATTAAATTTTTTTTACGATATGTTCTAGCTTCGTAATTAAATTTTAGTAACCGTGTTCGAAACCGGATCGAAAAACGGATTAAAAACGATGCACGAAGCATTTTACGCGCATTTTACGCAACCGACGACTAAACACGCGAACGCGACTATGATGGATACCGACATTATTTTTACACGTTTTTAACTCTGAAATATTATTTTACTAGGCTACGGTTATTTCGGTTTTAAAAAACGTGTCTCGTAGGAAATACGGGCCACTTACACATGAGATGGGCTTGTGGGCCCTGGGCCCAAGCCCAAAACCTACAAGCCTAAACCTGCACATATATATTAGATCTGTTCCTTAAAAATCTTATCAAGATCTTATAAGATCTCTACAAATCTCTACAAGAGATCTTGTCTCAAAGGATGAAACATCTGACCTGAATGTAATTTGAATACATAAAAGACAATAAAAACCTTCCATTTTTCCCTCACTCTATTAATACACAGACAACACACACATAAAGGAACTATCTCTTGCCCAAAGCACACACACATGAACCTTATCCTCTAAAATCCTTCTCTAATATACACATACATAAACACTAAAGAAGGAGACACCCTCAATCATTATGGCAGCTGCATGACCAGACCACCCTCTACCTCTCTCTCCTCAAAACATCTGACCGGCGACACCGACGTAGCTCCGACCGGAGCACGGCAGACCGGCGATGGTTTCTCTCGGAGATTCGACACTCTCAACCACACCGGTGAACCCTCACACCCACCCCCTTCTATTCGAGCTGTACGACGGCCGACCGCCACCACCACTGTTTGGTGGTGGCATGATGACACAGCAAAGATAGAGAGACGAGAAGCAGTAGAGGCGAACGGCAGTGGCGGGTGTCTCTCGACGACAGCAACGGTAGACGGAGTTGCCGTCTCCGACGACGCCAAGAACAGCGGCGACGGTGGAAACACTGGCGGCGGTGTTTTTGTTTCTGGGTTCCGACAAATGTTCCGAGTTCTCTTCGGGTTAGTGGTTCTTTTTGGTCTTGGCTCGGGTTCAGGTGACTTCGGTTCAGGCAGCGACAAAGTGGTGATGTGTTTGGTTGGTTCAGTCACTGGTCAAGCTCGGGTTTAACAGGATCGGATTTTCAGTTTCGGGTTCGGGTCAACCCGGTCAACACCGGAGCAACAAGGGTCAGCAGGTTCGGCTCAGTACGGGTCAACTCAGTCAAACCTGGTCAACACAGTGAGTTGACTCGGTCAACTCAGTCAGCTTACTCGACAAACCAACACGAGAGCTTTGGTAAAGATTTATGGCGCGAGTTATATCATTATTTCTATGGTTTTATTTAAATACGCGAAAACGAGCTCGAACCGAATAAACTGACAAATTATTGGTTAAAATTTCTTCGGTTTACTAATTACTTTGTTTATATAAACCGATTATTCGTGGATATTGTTTGAATCTTGATTGAATTTTGACAAAATAATGACACTTTAGTTGTCGGGGCCGTCCAAAAACAGAGGAAACTCTGCCCGTTTTTCTAGAAAATCCGTAAAATAAAGCGTGTTTCATTATAAAACGAACCATCCTATTCAAGTAATTTTTTTAAAAAAAATACAAGTGTAACAATACTTTCGACAACACTTTTACAAGATACAAAAACGACGATTCATATATTATTTCCAACATCAAACAAACCAATTTCGTTTTATAACATGAATATCGCTTAAATATTTATTTCAAATACCAAAAAACACAAATTCGATTTATAAAACGAATATAGTTTATACATATATTTCAAATGTTACATGAATTCGTTTTTACAAAAATAAATATAGTTTGTATATTTATTTCAAGTATTAAACAGTACGAACTCTTTTATAAAAATAAATATAGTTTTATATTTATTTTAAACTTCAAGCGACTCGTACTCGTTTATAAAAATAAATATAGTATATATTTATTTCAAACATCAAACGACTCGATGATGCTACTATAAAATAAATATAACTTTATATATTTATTTCAACCGCCTAAATGGCGAGTACTCGTATTTTGATAATTATCATACGAAAGGAGATATACATAACACGAGTTTGTTATGTGTTACTTCATATGAATATTCTTTTATACACGTACGACTTCTCGGAACGACTAACATTATTTTGTCGATATATTGATATTTTTGTATAAATATTTATATATGTCAAATTTCTCAAAAACTAAGTACTTTCTTTTTTTTTTTTTGGGTAAAGGGTTACCCCGGTGAATTTTATATATCAACAATAAAAAACAGGGTGTGACAAGAAACTGGCACACACTACTAGACTTGGCATACCAAGCCTAGACAATCCAAAGCAAAACACCACAGGAAAACAGCCCAAAAACAAAACAGAAAGAATAAACAAAACACAGCCACAACTATACTAGACACCCAAGAAACAGACTAACAACTATCAGCCTGGATCATTAACTTGGTTCTCTGAGGAGATCTTCCATTTCTCTAGTAATCTTCTGTTCACCGGATTGTTAGCTTCTTTAAACCCCATTAATTTTAGCCGAACCGTATGAATAATCACTTGAGCTACCTGTTCAGGGGACCGGTAATTTTGTGAGAATAAACGATTGTTTCTCTCTTGCCAAACAAAGTACGAAGACGCCGCAATAAGAAGCTTGCAAATAACATGAACCAGCTTCTTCGAAGTAGAGTATTGCTCCATCCATGACATAATCGAACTCCAAGCATCATTCACACTATCCAGATCCGCCATTGTCTTCACAGTGTTCCAAATATTAGACGCAAACGAACATTGAAAGAAAAGGTGATCACGCGAGTCCCGATTGTACCTACAAAGAGGGCAACACATTAACCTTAAATTAGTTTCACTTCCTGCTTCCCAAACCGCCAATCTGTCTTGAGTCTTTAGCTTATTTCTGAACACAAGCCACATGTGAAACGAATGTCGCGGGATACATTGAGCAAACCACACCATGTTCGCCCACAAAACCATACTATCCCGATTACGGATTGTGTCCCAAACTATTACGGAACCGAAGCTACATGTGTTACCTTCCAGATCTTTCCAAATCAGCCTATCCTCCATATTATTATCTAGAATCGGAACAGATAGGTTAATCAACACCGGGTACAAGTCATTCCATTCTTGAGGCCATTTCCATTGAGACTGATCATCAATCAGATCCGAGACACAAGACTGGAGATTAAAACCCGCGTTGGCGATGTGTCTTGGAGTAATAAAAGATCTGAGCGGGATCAAGTCACTCCAATTATCACTCCACGCGTTTGTTTGAGACCCACTCCTAATAGAAAACCAAATATGAGGACGCACCAGTTCGCGAATAGAAAGGATTTTCCTCCATCCCCAGCTCATATTGCCACGAATCGGGACATCCCAGAATGACTTTCCTTTCAGCTTATGTGAGTGAATCCAATCGACCCATAACGATTTCCGTTTGGTGATTATACTCCAAATATGGTTGGTAATTAGAGCTCTGTTAACATCAGCAATGCTCCGAATACCTAACCCACCTTCATTTTTTGGTAAACAAACGTGTTTCCAAGCCACTTTCGCTCGCACTCGACCTTCAGTTCCTGCATTCCACAAGAATCTGCGGATTTTTTTCTCAAGGTCCTTAATAATACGAGCTGGAATTATAAATACAGACGCCCAATATATGTGCATAGAGGACAGAACCGAATTTATAAGTTGCAGCCTACCCACAAAAGACAGAGATTTATTCAACCAGCTTGCTATTTTATGCTCCATACGGTCCACAAGGATCTTACAATCCTTAAAATTCAGCTTAGTGGTAATAAGAGGAACCCCAAGATACCGAACGGGGAGAATACCTTGTTGGAAAGGCATCATACTAAGGATCTCCTGACGAACCGATTGAGAGATGTTACAAAAGAACACCGTGCTTTTGGCATGGCTTGGAACCAACCCGGAAATACGAGTAAACACTTCAAGGGCATCCTTAACCTTCTTAACCGACCTGATGTCACCATTAACAAAAATAAATAAATCATTAGCGAATGAAACATTAATGATTTTCTGCTTCGCACAATGAGCATGATACTTAAAAGACTAAGTACTTTCTAGACTTAGTAAATTATTAACAGTATCAAACGAGACTTATCGCGTATAACTTAGTCATTTTCGTTAAGTTAACAACTTACGTCGAATCGTTCAGTTAACGATTCGGTAGAGCTCGATGACACGTAGTTTAGTTACTGCGTTTATTTAGAAACTTATAAGGTATTCCGTGTTAGGAATATTGTAGAATGCACGCTAGCAAGTCAAGTCTTGGAAATGACATCACGAAGTCGTAATTAGCTAGCTTTGCACAAGGCAATTCAGGTGAGTTCATAACCCCACCTTTTTACGGTTTTACATTTTTATAAATGTTTTCGGGGTGGAAAGACATGCACTTTTTGCAAAGCATACAAGATTTCCGATAAACATGAATTACATATTTCTAAACCATTTTACAAACAAGTTTTAACTGACATAAATGGTTTACGAAAAGCTTATGTCCTATACCGGTTTTTCAAACAAGAGTATTTTTCGAAATGTACAATACGAATTCTAGTTTTCTAAACTACGAAAAAATACAAGTACAAAGAGGTACATCAAACTAAGGAATGATACATAGATCGCGTGACGAATAGGGTACCATAAGCACCATTAGTCAACGTATACATTTAGACCGCGGAACAGAAGGGTTAGATATAATGGGTTTTAGGCAACCCCACTCTTGGCCTACTTCTACCAATGAGTGCTTTTGTGTCTCAGTCGAACTTGACAAAAATGCCTAGGTTTGGTGGCTTCCTATGTCGTTACGTATGTTAGTGGCCTCGCGAACCATTAGGAATCTTGTATTCCTTACATTTACAGAACTCAGTTTTAGATACGTCTTAACAAATTACATACCATGTTTCATACAAATTAAAAGCATAGGATTATGCAGGCTTGATGTCAATGTCAGGGTGAACATTGACAGACAGTACGCAAATTTTACAAACACAAGAGTTTACAAATGCAAGGTTTTTGCAAATATAATGCGCTACAAATACAGAGTTTTCATATAACTTGACAAGAAAATGATTTTTTTTAAATTCGTTTTCTCAATAATATTTCACAAACCGGTTATTCAAAAGATTTATTTCAAATCTTTTACAAACAAACTATGAACTCGCTCAACTTTATGCTGATTTTTCGCATGTTTCTTTCTGAGGTTGCATTTCAGAAATTATGGCACGGTTGGAATAGGAGAACTATGTGGATTCGAGTACTTAGTGGGCGTTCGTTTTTAAAGAAGTCTTAGCTTATTTGCTTCCGCTGTGCAATGAAGATACCAGTCCAGTCACGCCAGCTCTGAAATTTCGGGGTGTGACAGATTGGTATCAGAGCTATAGGTTACAGCGAATTAGGTTCCTGTAGAGATAACTAGGCTCTAACCTCACCTTCCTCTGGGAACTTAGATTATTAAAACCTGAATACATACAGAACGCCTAAGACTCGAATATGGTTTCCAACCGTTGCCGAAAAACAAACAGTCAAAATTTTGTTTTCAAACATACGCTATTGTGGTGTTTTATACACGGTACACAAAACAGTCGCATACAGTGCACAACACTTTGAGAGTTTAGAAAGCATGCATTTAGAACCTTTGGAAACTTATGTTGAAGTTCATTACAGGTCATCACGTAGGAACCACGTCTATTAACTCAGACAAACGCCATTATTATGTCGTCTTTGCTATTTTAGTTAACCGAGCAGGTAACCTACGCAAAACGAAGCACGGGCGTGCAAACTTCACGAATGCAACTATACATCAACAGAGGTTGAAGTACGTTACATATGACTTTCGAGGAAAGGTCTTTGAGAAGACACGACAGAGCCTTTCAGCGACGATGCTAATCCTACCAGCATGAGAACTATCGATCAGGATGCGGCAACTTGACACGCGGTCCTGCAACGACACGAATCACGCCAAGGAGAAGACGCATGTCTCCGCATTCCCCCTATCTCATAAACGACGAATACGATATGTTTGTCATTCTATGGTAATGTCAACTAACAACTGGTCATCACATGAAACCCCAGGTAAAGTCCTTAAATTTCTTTCACTGAAATTCCGACTTTTGCATCTAAAGAGTAGATTTTCACATCTCTACTTCTCTCAATGGTCATTGTATCACGATCATTTCTTTCATTATAGCGAATACTCATTTGCTTCATTTCTTGAAAAAATCATATGTTACGCATGCATCGTTTGTTACGCATGTGGTTTCGTTTCGAATAAGCGTTTCACCAAAGTTCAAATATTATTTCACTAAATCTAATTATTGATTTGTGATTCGAATGACTTGCATTATTGTAAATGTTGGCTTCTTTGTTACCAAGTCAACACACTTTCTTGAAACTTCTTTTCTTTTCAAGTTACATACATGGTTTTTCGTTGTGACCATGCCATGAGTTTTCTTGTCGATACATGTATTTATTGTCGGCTTGCACCGAAACCCAGTTCAATTGTTTGAACTTTCTCATTACACATATTCAATTCAAGACACCATATGATGTATTGAAAACATCATATTCAAATTTGTTTCAACAGGCGTTTCATTTGCTTTGGGTCGTAGTAGACTTGTTTGCTCTACGACTCCATTGAGTCGTTTGTGGATTTCGACACCTTGTCGTGGTGTTTTCAGTAATTTGAAGTTTGCGCTAATCTCGTTTACATATCTCATGCACGGATTTAATTATTTATTTATTGATTTGCTTTAAATCCGCTTTGATTTATCATATTACAGCAGTCTTAACACAATCGTGTGTTAAGGCAATGGTACACAAATTCATTCTATATTCCGGTGTACCCACTAACGGTTCTTTCATTATCGATCGAATGTTTCGTGATATTCATTACTTCTTCATCTTCGATCGAAAACATTATTTCTTGATGTTCCATTTTCAATTGAAAATCTTATGATGTCGTTTGGATCAAGCTTGCTTCACTGCGCTTTCACTTGATTTCAAACATGGTGAACTTGTTCGGTCACCACTATTATTGAATTACTTAAATCACTACGACACCTTGTGGCGTCGGTATAACTTGTAGCTTGGGCTAATCACGATCGAGCGTTTCATGCAAAAGTATTTCGTTTGGGCTTGTTGATTCTAAGCTTCTCCTAGCGAATGTTATTGTTCCTAACATTCATTTGCATATTGTAAATGTCCATTTGGAATTCAATTGGTCGAAATTCCTCTTTTATTGGACCCCTGTTAACTTGGTCACACTGGTGACGGTATCAGTATGTCTCGTTTCCTTTAACATTATTCGTAGTTACTTACGCATAACGTGACTCTAAGGAGTTAACGTAGTCTAAATTTCGAGGACGAAATTTTACTAACAGGGGGAGAATGTGACAACCGGTAGTTTACGCCTCTAATTACGTGATTAACAGGTTATTAAAGCGATAATAAATAGTGTTTACAATGCAAATTAACTTAATTAAGCCTTTGGAGTGCCTGGGAACGCCTCTTCGACCTTACAGTGCTCGTGTGACGATCTACGAAGAAACTGCTGGAAATCTACCGGTAATAAACTGAAACCGAACAAAATACTGACAACGCCGACAAATATTAATTTTTTTTACGATATATTCTAGCTTCGTAATTAAATTTTAGTAACCGTGTTCGAAACCGGATCGAAAAACGGATTAAAAACGATACACGAAGCATTTTACGCAACCTACGACTAAACACGCGAACGCGACTACGACGGATACCGACATTATTTTTACACGTTTTTAACTCTGAAATATTATTTTACTAGGCTACGGTGATTTCATTTTTAAAAACGTGTCTCGTAGGAATTACGGGCCACTTACACATGAGATGGGCTTGTGGGCCCTGGGCCCAAGCCCAAAACCCACAAGCCTAAACCTGCACATATATATTAGATCTGTTCCTTAAAAATCTTATCAAGATCTTATAAGATCTCTACAAATCTCTACAAAATCTCTACAATAGATCTTGTCTCAAAGGATGAAACATCTGACCTGAATGTAATTTGAATACATAAAAGACAACAAAAACCTTCCATCTTTCCCTCACTCTATTAATACACGGACAACACACACATAAAGGAACTATCTCTTCCCCAAAGCACACACACATGAACCTTATCCTCTAAAATCCTTCTCTAATATACACATACATAAACACTGAAGAAGGAGAAACCCTCACTCATTGTGGCAGCCGCATGACCAGACCACCCTCTACTCTATCTCCTCAAAACACCTGACCGGCGACACCGGCGGAGCTCCGACCGGAGCACGGCGGACCGGCGATGGTTTCTCTCGGAGATCCGACACTTTCAACCACACCGGTGAACCCTCACACCCACCCCCTTCCTCTTCGAGCTGTACGACGGCCGACCGCCACCACCACTGTTTGGTGGTGGCATGATGACACAGCAAAGATAGAGAGACGAGAAGCAGTAGAGGTGAACGGTGGCGGCGTGTGTCTCTCGACGACAGCAACGGCAGACGGAGTTGCTGTCTCCGACGACGCCAAGAACGGCGGCGACGGTGGAGACACGGGCGGTGGTGTTTTTGTTTCTGGGTTCCGACAGATTTTCCGAGTTCTGTTCGGGTTAGTGGGTTCTTTTTGGTCTTGGCTCGGGTTCAGGCGACTTTGGTTCAGGCAGCGACAAAGTGGTGATGTGTTCGGTTGGTTCAGTCACTGGTCAAGCTCGGGTTTAACAGAATCGAATTTTCAGTTTCGGGTTCGGGTCAACCCGGTCAACACCGGAGCAACACGGGTCAGCAGGTTCGGCTCAGTATAGGTCAACTCAGTCAAACCTGGTCAACACAGTTAGTTGACTCGGTCAACTCAACCGGTCAACTCAGTTGACTCGATCAACTCAGTCAGCTTACTCGACAAACCGACACGAGAACTTTGGTAAAGATTTTATGGCGCGAGTTATATCATTATTTCTATGGTTTTATTTAAATACGCGAAAACGAGCTCGAACCGAATAAACTGACAAATTATTGGTTAAAATTTCTTCGGTTTACTAATTACTTTGTTTATATAAACTGATTATTCGTGAATATTGTTTGAATCTTGATTGAACTTTGACAAAATAACGACACTTTAGTTGTCGAGGCCGTCCAAAAACAGAGAAAACTCTGCCCGTTTTTCTAGAAAATCCGTAAAATAAAGCGTGTTTCATTATAAAACGAACTATCCTATTCAAGTAATTTTTTTTAAACAAATACAAGTGTAACAATACTTTCGACAACAGTTTTACAAGATACAAAAACGACGATTCATATATTATTTCCAACATCAAACAAACCAATTTCGTTTTATAAAATGAATATCGCTTAAATATTTATTTCAAATACCAAACAACACAAATTCGATTTATAAAACGAATATAGTTTATACATATATTTCAAATGTCAAACAACATGAATTCGTTTTTACAAAAATAAATATAGTTTGTATATTTATTTCAAGTATTAAACAATACGAACTCTTTTATAAAAATAAATATAGTTTTATATTTATTTTAAACTTCTAGCGACTCGTACTCGTTTATAAAAATAAATATAGTATATATTTATTTGAAACATCGAACGACTCGATGATGCTACTATAAAATAAATATTACTTTATATATTTATTTCAACCGCCTAATCGACAAGTACTCGTATTTTGATAATTATCAAACGAAAGGCGATATACATAATACGAGTTTGTTATGTGTTACTTCATATGAACATTCTTTTATACACGTACGACTTCTCGGAACGACTAACATTATTTTGTCGATATATTGATATTTTTGTATAAATATTTATATATGTCAAATTTCTCAAAAACTAAGTACTTTCTAAACTTAGTAAATTATTAACAGTATCAAACGAGACTTATCGCGTATAACTTAGTCATTTTCGTTAAGTTAACAACTTATATCAAATCGTTCAGTTAACGATTCGGTAGAGCTCGATGACACGTAGTTTAGTTACTGCGTTTATTTAGAAACTTATAAGGTATTCCGTGTTAGGAATATTTTAGAATGCACGCTAGCAAGTCAAGTCTTGGAAACGACATCACGAAGTCCTAATTAACTAGCTTTGCACAAGGCAATTCAGGTGAGTTCATAACCCCACCTTTTTACGGTTTTACATTTTTATAAATGTTTTCGGGGTAGAAAGACATGCACTTTTTGCAAAGCATACAAGATTTCCGATAAACATGAATTACAGATTTCTAAACCATTTTATAAACAAGTTTTAACTGACATAAATGGTTTACGAAAAGCTTATGTCCTATTCCGGTTTTTCAAACTAGAGTATTTTTCGAAATGTACATACACACGAATTCTAGTTTTCTAAACTACAGAAAAATACAAGTACAAAGAGGTACATCAAACTAAGGAATGATACATAGATCACGTGACGAATAGGGTACCATAAGCACCATTAGTCAACGTATACATTTAGACCGCGGAACAGAAGGGTTAGATCTAATGGGTTTCAGGCAACCCCACTCTTGGCCTACTTCTACCAATGAGTGCTTTTGTGTCTCAGTCGAACTCGACAAAAATGCCTAGGTTTGGTGGCTTCCTATGTCGTTACATATGTTAGTGGCTCGCGAACCATTAGCAATCTTGTATTCCTTACATTTACAGAACTCAGTTTTAGATACGTCTTTACACATTACATACCATGTTTCATACAAATTCAAAGCATAGGATTATGTAGGCTTGATGTCAATGTCAGGGTGAACATTGTCAGTACACAAATTTTACAAACACAAGAGTTTACAAATGCAAGGTTTTTGCAAATATAATGCGCTACAAATACAGATTTTTCATATAACTTGACAAGAAAATGATTTTTTTTAATTCTTTTTCTCTATAATATTTCACAATCCGGTTATTCAAAAGATTTATTTCAAATCTTTTACAAACAAACTATGAACTCGCTCAACTTTATGTTGATTTTTCGCATGTTTCTTTCTCAGTTTGCATTTCAGAAATTATGGCACGGTTGGAATAGGAGAACCATGTGTATTCGAGTACTTAGTGGACGTTCGTTTTGCAAGAAGTCTTAGCTTATTTGCTTCCGCTGTGCAATGAAGATACCCGTCCAGTCATGCCAGCTCTGATAATTTCGGGGTGTGACATTCGGAGTGAAGCATTCGGGTTTAATCTTCCTGTCTTTTTCTCGTTTCGTTTAATTCCAACTTGTTCATGATGAATTCTGTTATGTTCATGATTTTTATGATGTTTGAAATGATGATTATTGGCTAAATCTTTATAACCGCCTAGACTATGATGAATGGATTTGAATAAAGTTTGAACCTTTTTAGTTAATTGCATGTTTTTATGGATTAATTGTGTTTTGTAAAAGGTTTGGTTTATTAATTTGATGTGTATGCGTACTTTGATTTGGTTAATTATTATCAATTGCTTCGTGTGAATCTAGGTGGTTGTCTGCTACGGAATAGGTTCATGCTAGATCTTTGACCTTTAGGGTGAATTGGCCAATAAACCATAGAAGTAATAGTTAATAATTTGCAAGATTTCAGTATTCTACTAGTCCTAATAGCTGGAAGGTGCAGGGCTATTGGTAGGTCTTACCCGGCGAATTGCTTTAGATAGTCTTTGGAAAAAGTCGTGCCTTAGTTGCCCCGTCGGTTTATTAGTCTATCAAGTCAAGTTAAGAAACTCAACCACCCTAGATCTATAATTGGAAAAGAGTAGGTCAATATTAGGGTACATACACAATAATTAGATAACCGGAAGGAAGTCTAATAACTGGTAGAATCAACGGCCTAGGTAGTGCCATAAGGTTCACCTCGAGAAGGGTTGAGGGGCTTAGCTGGTGTCTTAATAGGTTTAGTATCACAAGATCCCGGTTCCATAAAACATGCGGTTAACTTAATTGGTAAATTCTTAAAATGAATCCAGGATTCTAGTCTAGGTGGTCTTCGTCGTCATCTAAGTAAAGTTTTCATTTTAGTTTGTATTAGCATAGTTCTAGTTTAATAATTAGTTTAATAGATTTCCTTAAATTTTCAGTAACCCCCCCCCCCCAAAAAAAAAAAAAAAAACAATTAAACAGTTGGAGTCGTGTATGTCAGAGTCTGTTAGAGTTTAATTAGCGTGATTAATAGAGTCTCGTGGTTCGATATCCGGACTTCCTTAGGTCATACTACAGTGATCGGTACACTTGCCGATTGCGTGGTTTAGGTCGAGTCTAGATTTAAAGCTTTTTAGTGTCTAGCTTAGAGAGTCTAAAGTAGTTAATTTTAATAGTCTGTTTAGCACACATCAAGTTTTTGGCGCCGTTGTCGGGGACTCTTGGCAATTGCGCTATTAGCTTTGATAGACTTTGTTGACATATACGTGCTACGTGTTTCGTTTTGTTTTGAGTCTTTTATTTTTATTTTTTATTTTTATTTTTATTTTTGAGTCTTAGTGACTAGTGTCTGTTTTTCTCATATTCAGGTTTTTGCTTGTAGTGGATGCCACATCAGCGATCGCACGGATCGCCACCGAAGCCACCAGTCACAGAGTCATCATCTCGATTGGGCCAAGGTCCGCAGGTTAGTACTTCATCCTCTTCTCATTTCCCTAATTTTTATACCACTCCGTTACCCACCCCACCTCCATCACCACACCTTTCACCTAAAGTTTCTCCACCCGATAGTCCCACTTTTGGCACCTCTAGCGCCCCAGTTGACATAAACTTAGAATAAATGGCCAATCCAAGACAGACCGTCCATCAACAAGCCACCCAAGGCTTCACCGGTCTTGCTTCACCCATCACCATTCCACCCATAGTTAACGACAACTCATGGCAGATTCCATCGTATGCCATGCAAGCCATCACTAATAGCATCCAGTTCCATGGCCGCGATGACGAGGACGCCCCTGCCCATATAAACCGTTTCTCTCGTATGCTCACCACTTTTAGCCTTCACGGAGCCCCAAACGATGCTACCTACTTACAACTCTTCCCCTTTTCACTAGCCGACCGTGCGGCTACTTGGTTGGACTCTCAGCCAACCGGTACTTTTACCACTTGGGCGGGCCTCCGTCAAGGCTTTTTGAACAAATATTTTTCGCCCGCTAAAGCCTCACGTCTTCGCGATCAAATTCAGTCATTCCACATGGAGCCCGACGAACCCTATTACCTTGCTTGGGAGCGATTCCAAAACCTTGTTGCTCGATGCTTCAAGCATGGTCTTTCCGATTGGGCCCTTTGTGAAAAATTCTATAACGGTCTCACCCAAGAGACTCGTGATCGTTTTGACACTAATGCGGGAGGTCATATGATGGGTATTCTTATTGTTGCTGAGTGTTTAGAGCGTTTCGAAGCATTTGCCCAATCTCAATCTCAGTCACGATCTGATCAGCGGTATCAAAGTGACAATTCAAATACCACTACTAGTGCACCCACTCGTGGGGTGAACCATATCACTATGGACCCTAGTATAGCCGCTGTATTAGAAAACGTCACTAGAGAGCTCAAGGAGATTAAGGCAAAGGTTGATAAATGTGAGTTTTGCCGAGGGGTTCACGATACAAATGCGTGTCCATTGTTAGTTGGTGAGGAGCATTTCGATTTCGTGGGAGGGGGTTTAGGTAGAGGTCAACCTAGTGGATTTGGTAGTAATTTTAATTCGGGTTGGCGTAATAATAATAATAATTTTCGTTCCAATGGTCCCCCTGGTTTCCAATTAGCTCAAAATCCAAATAGGGGGCAGGGTTCATTCTTTGGTGGGGGTTCAAATGGGCAGTTCAATAAGGGGTTCAATGGGCAGGTCAAGGATGGGGGTCAAGTAGTCAGGTTCAACCAGTTCAGGGTTCAAGTTATGATTTAGGGGGTAGCCTTGAGAGGATGGAGGCAATGATGAGCCAGTTAGTCGTTAAGGATCAAACCACCCAAAAGATCCTAACCGAACACGACCTTATGCTTAAGAACCACCAAGCCTCTTTCCAAGACCTTCAAAGGGTCATAGGTGACATGTCTAGGAAGCTTGAGGAGAGATTACGCGGTCAATTTGCGGGTAACACCCAACCGAACCCTAACGCCCATGCCAAAGCCATTACCACTCGTAGTGGCAAAACCGTAGGGAACCCGAGAGTTGAGGAGAGAGTAGTAGAAGAAGATGAGGAGATTTTAGATGAAGAAATCAGGATGGAGGCTCTCGGCAAAGTGCAATCAAGGCTAAGCCCAGCAAGTACCGCATAGCCCGGTGAGCCTCAAGGAGAGAAGAAAGTGGAGAAACCACCCGTAGACATTAGACCAGAATTCTCCACTCGTAGATCATTCGGTGTGTCCCACTTCCTACATGTCTTAGGAACCAAAAGTACTTCAAGGAATATGGGCAATTCTTAGATATCTTCAAGCAACTGAAGATTAATCTATCTTTCATCGAGGCACTCCAATCTATGCTCAAGTACGCAAAGTTCTTAAAGGACCTTCTTAGAAACAAGGAGAAGTTGGGAGAGTTGTCAAATGTTCCATTGAATGGAGGGTGCTCCGCAGTCATTCTAAATAAGCTTTCAGAGAAGCTCACCGATCCCGACATTTTTACTATTCCATGTCTATTTGGTAGTAACACCAATACTCTCGAGCCTTAGCCGACCTAGGTGCTAGCATCAATTTGATGCCCTTTTCTCTCTACGAGAAGCTAGACTTAGGCGAATTTTCACCTACCCATATGACATTATCTTTAGCTGATCAGTCTGTGAAATACCCGAGGGGTATAGTCGAGAATTTGCTTGTTAAGGTCGACAAGTTTGTTTTTCCCGCCGATTTCGTCATTCTTGATATGGAAGCGGATGAGAGAGTTCTTATCATACTTGGTCGTCCGTTTTTGAGTACCGCTAAAGCCCTCATAGATGTATTCGATGGTAAAATCACACTTAGAATCGGTGAGGAGAGAGTCACCTTTGAGATAGATCGTTCCATGAACCACCCGAGTGGTTCCGATGACTATAGTGGTCCTTGCCATTCCGTATATTTCTTGAACTCTTTCATCTCATGTGTTGACCATTGTCTAGAGTACATTAGTGGAGCCAACCTACTAGGAGGAGAGAAAGTTGAGGAGGAGTCGTTGAGGTTGGATGAAGTTGAAGATGAGGGGATTCCTTTGATTCCCGAAGCGTTAGCTGTTAGTGATGACACCACCCAACCCCCACCCTTAGAGCTTAAGGTCCTTCCATCTCATTTAGAATATGCCTTTTTAGGGAAGGGTTCCGAGCTACTCGTTATCATCTCATCGAAGTTGGAGGATGGAGAGAAGTTGAGGTTGTTGGAAGTGTTGAAGGCAAACAAAGAAGCCATTGCATGGAGGTTGTCCGACATTAAGGGCATAGGCCCTTCTTATTGCACTCACCGGATACTCATGGAGGAAGATTTCAAACCGGTGGTGCAACCCCAAAGGCGCCTCAACCCCAATATGCAAGACGTAGTGAAGAAGGAGGTTCTAAAACTCCTAGATGCCGGGATGATATATCCCATCTCAGATTTGCCATGGGTTAGTCCCACTCAGGTTGTCCCTAAGAAGGGAGGGATGACCGATGTCATGAATTCAAAGAACGAGCTTATCCCTTCTCGTACGGTCACGGGTTGGCGAGTGTGCATCGACTACCTAAAGTTGAATGATACCACACGAAAGGACCACTTCCCATTGCCCTTTATCGATCAGATGTTGGAGCGTCTCGCGGGTCAACAATTTTATTGTTTTCTCGACGGTTTTTCTGGGTACTTCTAGATCCCCATCGCACCGGAGGATCAGGATGAGACCACCTTCACATGCCCCTATGGCACTTACGCGTACTGACGCATGCCATTTGGGTTGTGTAATGCTCCGGCTACCTTTCAGCGGTGCATGGTTGCCATATTCCAGGATATGATTGAGAGTTCCATGGAGGTTTTCATGGACGATTTTTCGGTCTATGGTAACTCGTTCTATGAGTGTTTGAGGAATCTTGAGAGGATGTTAAAGAGGTGTGTTGAGACGAAGCTGATGTTGAATTGGGAAAAGTGTCACTTCATGGTAACTGAAGGTATTGTTTTAGGACATAAGATCTCAAGGGATGGCATAGAGGTGGATCTTGCGAAGATAGATACCATTAGCAGGTTACCTCCACCCACTAGCGTAAAGTCGATTCGAAGTTTTCTCGGTCATGCAGGCTTCTATAGACGTTTCATTAGGGATTTCTCTAAAATCACTCGCCCCATGGCCCGTCTTCTAGAGAAAGATGTTCCATTCATCTTCGACGAGGAGTGCTTAAGGCCTTCAACTTTTTGAAGCAACAACTTGTTAGTGCACCCATTCTTATCTCGCCCGATTGGAGCTTGCCGTTTGAGCTCGTGTGTGATGCGAGTGACTATGTCGTTGGAGCGGTATTAGGACAAAGAAAGGATAAGCACTTCCACCCCATTTACTACGCGAGCAAAACGTTAAATGATGCTCAAGAGAACTACACCACCACGGAGAAAGAACTCTTAGCTGTAGTTTTTGCTTTCGACAAGTTCCGCTCGTACCTCGTTCTCTCTAAGACCATAGTTTTCACCAACCATTCCGCGCTATGTTTTTTTCAAAAGAAAGACGCCAAACCCCGACTTATTCGGTGGATTCTATTGCTCTCCGAATTCGACATCGAGATTAGAGATAAGAGATGGGCCGAAAACGTAGCAGCCGATCATCTATCACGTTTAGAAGACCCTAGGAGAGAGGAGATTCGTGAGGAGGAGATAGGAGATACATTTCCTCACAAGTCAATCGAGTTTGTTGAGGCCGAGAAGGAGGGATTGCCTTGGTTTTGTGATTTAGCGAATTATCTTTCGAGTGGTAATATTGTGAAGGGAATTACCACACAACAAAGAAGGAAGTTCCTTAGTGAGTCAAGGTAGTATGTGTGGGATGATTCGTTTCTCTTTAGAATAGGGGGAGATAGGATACTTAGGCGATGCGTGTCGCGAGAGGAGGGTTTGAATATCCTTAAACATGTGCATGAAGGTCTAACGGGAGGCCACCATGGTGCATATGCCACCGCTCAAAAGGTGTTTGATTGTGGCTTTTATTGGCCTAACGTACTTCGTGATGCCGTTGAGTTCGTAAAAACTTGTGATGCTTGTCAACGAACAGGTAACATTTCAGCCAAAGATGAGATGCCTCAAAACCCAATCCAAGTGTTGGAGGTTTTTGATGTTTGGGGCATAGATTTCATGGGACCCTTTCCCGTCTCAAAAGAGAATCGTTATATACTTGTGGCAATTGACTACGTGTCTAAGTGGGTTGAGGCTTAAGCTCTTCCTACGAATGAAGCCCGAGTAGTATTGAGTTTCCTCAAGAAACTGTTTTCCCGCTTCGGTACACCTAAAGCTTTAATTAGTGACTGTGGTACTCACTTTTGTAATGCATTGATGGAAAAATTGCTTGCACGCTACGAAGTCGTTTGCCTATCGCGTACCACCCATAGACGAGTGGTCAAGTGGAGAATGCGAATCGTGGTATCAAAGGTATTTTAGAGAAGACCATTGGAAAGAATAGAAAGGATTGGTCCGACAAGCTTGACGATGCATTGTGGGCGTTTCAAACCACTTACAAAACGCCTTTAGGAACCACACCATTCATGATCGTCTATGAAAAAGCTTATCATCTTCCTGTAGAGCTAGAACACCGAGCACTTTGGGCTTTAAAAACTGTTAACCTCGATATGACTGAAGCCGCTAGGAAACGTTTCTTTCAAATCCATGAGCTTGAGGAGATTAGGGATGCGGCTTATGATCGATCTTTGGGCATTAAGGAGAAAACGAAAGCTCTACATGATCGTAAGTTAAGGAAGATCAAAGAATTTAGCAAGGGTGATAGAGTGCTTCTCTACAATTCGAGACTGAAGTTGTTTGCGGGGAAGTTGAAGTCAAAGTGGTCGGGACCGTATATGGTTCATTATGTGTTTCCGTATGGAGCAATTGAGATTATAGATGAGTCCGATGGCCGGAGTTGGAAGGTAAATGGCCACCGTTTGAAGCACTATATTGGAGGAGCAATAGATAAGAACGAGATGGAGGAAACTCCTCTCGAAATTCCATCAAAAGCCGCCACTTAGTGTTTTGGGTGAAGACCCAAGTGTACATTTTGTATCGTTTGTATAAGAGTCATCATTTGAGTCCTTTTTGTTTACTAATAGTGTTTTGGTAGATTTTCGGTCTTTGTTTTGTGTCGTTTGGTGTTTTGCAGGAATTCATCACCTTCGAGGAGCAAGAATCGGAAAGAAAACAGAGTTTCAGGTAAGTTTTCATGATTACAAAGGGTTGGGAATTCGTTTGGCTTGAATTGGGAGTATTTAAAAAATTTTATAAGCCACAAAGTGGAACAAAAACAAGAAACTTTCTGTTTAAAACAGGTTTTGGCGACCCGCGGAGCTCACATACACAACCATCGCGGGCCGCCAAACATAAACTAACCATCGCCAATTTTTCATAGCGCCGCGACCCGCGGCAGCCATTTCCTTTTTCATCGTGGGCTGCCACTCCCATTAAAAATAGCCATTCTGCTGTTTAATTCCCCCAAATCAGCATCGATGCCCTACTTCTTTTTCTTCTCATTCGCCGGCGACCCAAAAGGAACCCTCATTATCGATGATTATCACTATCACACACTTAAATCTCTTATTCCAAATCATCATCTATCACCAATTTAATCATAAACAATCCAAATCCATCACTGCTCGTTACAATTTCACACTAAAAGAAGTGGTTCTCAAGTATAAATACATCGTCTTCATAGTTCTTCTTGCTTAACTCGATTATAAGGTATGTTTTTCTGCAAATCTCTTGTAGTTAAGTCTCATATTTCAGTTTGTAGTAGTAGAGTAGTTTATTTAGGGTCAGTCGATGTGTTAGTCCCATGCCAGGTTCTAGTCCAGTATTTTTGTATTTTTTTAAGATTTCATTGGTTACGGGAGGATCGGGCTAGACATGTTTGGTTAATCTTCTGATATTGCTCATGATTATGGCGGGAGGTCTGGCAGGGGCTGTGTTAAGTTATGTTGATTAGCGGCTAGGTTGTTTTTAGGTTCATAGTTGTATTTACGGATGAGAGTTAGTGGATTGTTTGGTGATTCAGACAGAAGGTAGTGTGGGGATCGGTTGGTTTAAAAAAAAATTTGAGCTTAATGGATAAAGCAACAAACATTTTGGCGCTAACTCATATTCTTTTTAAGCCTAATGTTTTGAAACATAAATTCGGCCATTTTACTTTGGTTTGGTAAGGTGAATTATAGGTTGTACACGGGCTCAATTGGGTGTGACTGAGTGAGTCTTGCGGATGATTTGGTTTGGGAGTAGTTCAACAATAAGTGTGGGGATAACCCGTCGATTATTTTTACTATAAAAATACGATTTTTACCAACTTTTTGACTCGTTTTCCGTTGCTTCCACACTTAAGTTTTGACGTTTTGGTTTGTTCTCGGCACTTGGGTTTACTTGAGGGCAAGTAAAGTGCCGGGAGGAGGTAGGATTGCTAGTCGTGTATATTGAGTCTACTTCGGGATGGGTATAGTTTAATGTCTATGTTGGCGTCCTTTATGTCATTTTTGAGCCATTTGAGTCGTCTTAGTGTCATTATGCTTTGTTTGCTCACTTGAATTCTAAACCACTCGCCCGTACTCAATCTCCATTCGGGCGAGGTTCGGTTCATGTTTAACATTGATTTGCAAAACATCGCTTAACGTCACTTTGTTTTTAAACTACGGTCGCGAACGAAATGCTATACGGCCATTGTTTTCGTATTTTTTTATATTATAAAAAACAGAAAATTCTTAAAAATTAAAAAAAATTAAAAAAATCCAAGACACAAAAAAAATAGTTTGTGATTACTAACGTTTCACCCGTTTTTGCGCTTTATTGAAACTGTTTTGTAGGATGTTAGGTGAAGGATCTAAAGTAGTTAATTTTAATAGTCTGTTTAGCACACATCAGTGTACATGAGTCTTGGATAACAAAATAAATCGAAATGTAAAATCCTAGTTGTTTATAACTGCATCGTTGTTGGCACGAACCTCTTTAATTCCAGCGTTAAGAGCACGTCCCTGAGCAGGGTTGTTAACAACTTGGTTTTGTGTAGTCGCAACTCGGCAAACCCTAGCCGTATGACCAATAAGCCCACAATTTAGGTATTTGCGGCAACGTACACTGGCATGATGGTGAAGGTTACATTGGTTGCACAGAGGTGCAGTTCCATTGTATGGTTTCCTTGCAGGGGGTTGTGCTGGTTGGTTGGGAGTGGCTTGGTTGGGTTGAGTAACCACAACAAAGTTTTGTGAAGCCTTACGCTTCCTCGATTTCTTGGAAGGTTCAGCTTTGGTTTCCTTGGGTTTCTCTTGTATGGTGTTAGCAGCCTATTCTTTGTCACCCTTGCAAAACAATTTCCCTTTCCTGATTTGTGATTCGGTCAGGGTAGCTGCTAATTCGATGGCGTGTCTAACAGTAGCGGGGTTACTACCAGTGACTATATCCTGAACCAGATCAGGAAGGCCATCAATGTACTTCTCGATTGCCTTATCCAAAGGCGTAACCATTGTAGGACATAACAAGCTCAACTCCTCATAACGGTTAGCTTAGGCACGATGTTCTCCACCATCTTGTTTTAGATCGTGGAATTATTTCTCCAGTGCTCGTAGTTCGTGACGAGGACAAAACTCCATCATTAGAGCACGAAGCTCTTCCCATGTCTGTGCCATTGCAACATCTGCACCCCTATCCCTCATAATTCCGTTCCACCACGTGAGTGCTCTCTTTTGAAACACACTTAACGCAAACTCAACCTTTCGGCCATTGAATATGTGGAAACGTGCTTTCAAGACTCTCGAACCACTGTAGGAGCCCAGTAGCTCCTTCAAACCTAGAAAATTTGAGCGGTTTAGCCGAATTGTATTGCTTATAGTTGCACGAAACGGGTGTATTGTTATTTTTGTTTTTGTTATTCACTTGATTAATTTGGGTTATAAGGTTCGGGAGCATAGCAGCGATCTGTTGAGTGATCATGGTTGCCATAGCGGCATCTTGAGTTTGATCACGTCGAGGAGGCATTCTAAAAGAGAAGGAAATGAGAGAAAATGTGTGAGATGATATTTCAATAATCAAAACTGGATGTTAAGAATACTGACGAAGCATAATGACTGTGATCATTTGTTTGTTAAAACAAACAACACGGTGACTAATCAAAGTAAATGGGTTTTTATAATGTATCGCGAAGACATGCTCTAGCCTATAGGTAAACACTCACCCTAAGAGTTCCCAGGTAGGAGTCACTGGTTCGATTATGTGGATTTGTATGAACACTCTAGCCTTAGACAGAAAATCAGGGTACAGGCTTTCACCCTTCTGGATTGCACGTGTTCATATTATTAACACCCAAACTTTGACGAGATTTTGAAAACTTTTAAAGGCATGAAGCCCAAATAATAATCATCTAAGGACAGATGATCGATTTTCAAAACGAATTTATAACTTGTGGATTTGTTTTGGAAATCACCTAAGGATAGGTGATGATATTGTTTTAAACACAAGATAACTTGTGTTACGGTCCTAGAAAGGTATAGTCTAGGTCAGAAGCATTACTAATAACCTCATTAATTCTCTATAACCATGGCTCTGATATCAATCTGTAACACCCCAATCGCGTAATACAACAACACGCGGTGGAAACATTGGGGAGTCACGTTACAGATTGTTTCATAACACATGGCTCATAAAGTTTTGTTTTATTGAGTTAATTGATTACATTGTTTTGGAGAATACAATTAATACACAACAATTGTCTTGTAGGTTTTAAAATTGCTAAGGCCAAAGTCCGCCCTATGTGAAGCATTGCTCGAAATCAACATAAGCACCTGAAACATATGTGAAAATAGGTACGCCAGCATAAAAATGCTTGTGAGTAACATAGGTTTTGTGATGAAGGTTCATGACTTTGAAGGTTAAAAGAAATATTTAACTAAAAAGTAGCCATGAAACTTTGTAAAATGTTTTCTTTTGTAAAAATCATATGAAAATCAAATGATTTTAAAGAATGATGCATTGTTAATTTAATACCCAAAATATGTCTTGTGTAAAATATGTCAAGTCTTTGTACCAAATATGTCATGTCTTTGTATAAAATATGTCATGTCCTTGTATAAAATATGTCATGTGTAAATCAATGTCTTGTGAAAACCAAGTGTCATGTATAAACCAAAGTATTGGACAAAATGTGTCATGTGTAAACCAATGTCATGTGTAACAATGTCATGTATAAACAATGTCTTGTATAAAACAATGTCTTTGAATATACAAAGGTTTTGTTTAATTCAAATGTTATGTTTTGAAGACCATTGCTTTAATTGTTATAAACATTTATCAGGTTTGTTGGCGAATACATTCAAGCCTTGTTGTCTGCCGAATAATCCCTTATAAAGACAAAGGTTTATCAAATGTTCATCGGATTCTGTCATTCCCCAATGGATACTTCCAAACAAACTAGGAAGCGGGAATGAGGTTATCAAACCTATGGTACCATATCATACTACCGGTCGGCGAGATAATGTTAATGAATGTATCTTTGTTTCGTTCAACATACCAAAATGTCATAATCAATGTAAGCATGTTGTGAAAATGTTTGAAAACCATGTACTAAGTATGCTAAGTCAACATAAAGTGTTCATGAAATCAAGGTGCTAGACATGCTAAGTCAACATATGAAGCAAAATGGATCCTTGAAATCAATGTGCTAGGCATGCTAAGTCAACATACGAAGCAAAAGGCAATTGAAGTCAATGTACTATATGTACTAGGTGAACATAGCATGTATAATGTCATGAAAGTGTAACACCCCAATCGCGTAATACAACAACACACGGCGGAAATATCGGGCAGCCACATTACAAATTGCTCACAACTACTGGTACTAAATTGTTACAATATCATTAACATCGTTTTACAAATAAAGAATATATGTAATTGTTCTTTTTATTTTAGAAGTCTAAGGCCCGTATGAAGTCCTATGCGTTGCATGCTCGAACAGTCGAAAACCTGAAACATATGTGAAAAACAGTCAGCATAAAAATGCCGGCGAATACATAGGTTTTATTAGCCAAATAAATGGCAAAACATTTAGTATTTGCAATACATAATCTTAATTGTGAAAACTCGTGACAAAATAGGTTTGTATATGGCAATATGATTATTACTAAGTCATTTTATGCCTTACATCGTAATCTCGTTTAAACCATCGTAAAAACTCGTTAATATGTTATTAGAAATCCAATCGAGGATTAATAATAACTTGTTTTGAAATAAATCAAAACTTTTGTAAGTATTATATAAATCAAATCAATGAGTCATGATAATACTTCAGATATCTTCTAAGAATCTAACATATAAAAAAATATGGGAGACTCTATGAAGATTTCGATAATCAAACATTGAATCAATCATACACAAAATCCTAAAGTGATTCAGATAACGCTACAAGAATAATAAAATAAGAACACTTATATATAGGAAGTACCAGCGGCGTATCCACCATGTTCTTATTTTATTACAACCGTTTCATTATCTAAATCACAACTACCACATAAACACATAATCGTCAACTTGTTCCACCTAGTAAACACGCATTAAAGTACACAATGAATCCAAACAGGGGCTCGAATATTAGTACTCTAAACATCCCACATATGTCTAACTATGAAGATAGATAGATACTACAGGGATCAGGTTCTTGTTACATTGTCTAACCTAACACGCATTAAAGTACACAATGAATCCAAACATGGACTTCAATATTAGTACTCTAAACATCCTACAAGAATCAACCTATAATGATAGATAGATGCTATAAGGATTCTGGGTTCTGTTACATTGAATCAAAACAATCCTAAATCCTAATGGTGATTCGGGATAACGCCACGAAAGGTAATACAATAAGCACACTTATATATAGAAAGTACCAGCGGCGTATCCACCATGTGCTTATTGTATTATCTAGTTTCGTTATCTAAATCACCAACAATCTACACACAACCAACCATCGAGTCGCAAAGTACTTCTTAAAAACCTTACTATGAAGATAGGAAGATATAAGACTGTACCTCAAATATCCTATAAGAATCTAACTATGAAGATAGGTAGATCACTTAAGGATAAAACATTATATTTGCATAATCAGAATAATACACATAAAAGCACTTAGTGAACACATATATGCTATACATTTTGAAAACAAATCGATTACACATATGAATCACCCCAAAACATTTGAAAACGGTAAAAAAGGGGAACTATGTACTCGCCTGGGATTGCGTATAGTTCCGGTTCAAAGGGTATAACAAAGCTCAAAAGACCAAGAGTTCAAGTGTTGAAGCGGTTCCTAGGGTAACGGATACTATGTTAGCGAATCGACACCTAAATCGGAAGATCGGGTAGAATGAGGTCTTGTAAACCAAACGAGTATTGGAACTCATGTGATATGGTTTTAACAAAGCCTACATTCTAAATCGGAACCTATCCTAAGTGCTTACGACCCATTACGACCCATTAAGGTAGCTTATGCCACTTTAACGCGTCGTTCGTGTGAAAGCATGCTCGAGACGCCTAACTAGTCCTATGACAAGTATTATATGCCTTAACATATCTAATTATGTTATATAATCAGTTTAGATGTCAAAACATGTGTTTTTTTTTTGGGGTAAAGGGTTACCCCGGTGATTCTATTAAAATTCAACCGCAAATAAGTACAAGTAGTGAGGATGTGTTCCACACTAGTTCATATATAGGACATGCCCTATATATGTATGACAAAGCAAACCAAAGTAACTATGACACCCCATAACCTAGCCTACTATACATCATGAAAGAGATCTAGTAGACAAACAATGCAAAACAAAACAAAATCCTCAACCGCCATCATCAAAGATAAAGCTGCCACAAACCGGCAACCCCTTCAAGCGAACCAATAGACGCCTATCCATTTGAGACTTTACTGGAAGAGGTGCTTACCCCTGCTTTCGAAGAAAAAGGATGAATACCCGATGTCATAAATTCACTGGTTTCATTGTAGACTTCAACGACCTCCTCTTCATCCGAATCCTGCCTGTCACTCGACTGTTTCTCCTTCTTCTCTATACGACCCACAGTACTACCTCCCTGACCACCATCATCTTCCTTAAGGGCATCAAAGGGGTTTGACGTTGATACCTGATTGTTCATCGGCTTCTTCAAGGACGAAATTGGTTTAGGGTTTACAACTGGTCTGTACACTACCTTAGGCTTCTGATTTTTCATGTGAAGACCTTGGTTAGTAGATTTCTTCTTCTTTGCACCCACAACCTGAAAATCATCAATCTTTTTTCCAGACTCCCCAGTCGAAACGACCTGAGGCCTCTTTGGACACGAGTGATCCTCATGACCAAACACGCAACAAGAAGAGCACCTTACAGGCTCCCAATCATATTCGATTTTTACTTCCACCATTGCGTGATCATTACCCTCTAAAGATGGGATTGCAACTGTAACACTCCTCTTTAATTCAGCCCCGGCTTGAACTTCAATGAGAGCTCTAGCATAACTGCTTCTACCCCATGACTCAGCACACATTGTAGCAGTGTACGAATCTAGCATCTTAGGCACCCCTATCTTAGAAGCTAGTAAGCTAAGACCATCCTCAGTATAAGCTGCTAACGGCACTTCATGCATCTTAACCCAAACCGATATAGCCTTTATATCTTCTTTTTCCAACTTGACAGAGGTCGACCACTCCTTCAAGATTATATGGACATTTCTAATCATCCAAGGTCCATCCTCCACCAATTTATCCATCCCTTCCTTTGTTTTGAACTTAAAGAAAAAGAACCCGTTCGCATTCATCATTAGTCTAGAGAGACCATATTTAACCCAGTTGTTCTTTACAAAATAATCCACCACAGGAAAAGCCAGCCGTTTACCCAGAAAATATCCATACAACGTGTTAGCATACCTGTCAGAGACTTGCTTGACCGAAGACATTGGAATAACAACATCAGCTCCATCAATCGACTCACTAGATTCCATCATCCTAAAATTAACCTTTACCTTCTCCTTTGCGGTGTTCACAACGCTAGCAAAAGATAAAGGTTCCGCAACCCCAGATAAATTCGAAGTCAAGTTACCAGCCAATGGAGTAAACAAATTCACTCCATGAACACCCGTTGTTGGCGAGAACGGTTTATCCAACTGAACCGGAGCAGTGACCTTGGTGAGTTCATCAATGATGTTGATACCACGTTTTGGCTGAATATAGTTCCCATCAACATCGAGAATTCGATCCGCTATTTCCTTAAAAGACAGTGGTGGCCTCCCACCAGGTTTTATGCGTTCTTCCATTAGACTGAAACCTAGCAGCCAGAATTTCGTTCAATGGACAAGCCGCCCGAAAACCCTAATAGCCGCAACCACCAAAATACTTCGCCAACAATCTGAAACAATGAGAAATCAGCCCCAAAACCGTAATTGGGAGAGTAAACAGCCGCCAACCCTAGTTCGCAAACCAGAACTTAGCGCCGCCACAACCCCTAGTTCGCAAACCCTAATCCGATTAAACTTTGAAACTACCCTAGTTCGCAAACCCTAACAATCAACGATTGGAACAAGACAACCGGAACCCCAACAATCAGAATGACGGCAGCTACCCTAGTATCGATCAGAAAACAATATGAAACAGCAAACCCTAGCGCACGAAACTTAGTCCGATATCAATTGAATAGAACCTAAAGAACGATAAGGGATCCTTAGGTAGTAATCAAGATCAAACGAGACCAGAGATTGATTGATTCGTGTAGGGTTTGATGAGAAAGCCAGATCGCCCAAAACGCCCAGAGAAAACCCCTTGCCCCTATGTCAAAACATGTGTTACATATGCTTAAAATGAAATTACGTGCAAAAAGGGTATTTTGGCCATTTTCCTAAGGCATATAAATTACCTATCATACAACCAACTAAATGAAGTGACCATAACGTACAACCTCAGAAGGTTATTCC
Source organism: Helianthus tuberosus (assembly GCA_030545235.1). Taxonomy (NCBI): domain Eukaryota; kingdom Viridiplantae; phylum Streptophyta; class Magnoliopsida; order Asterales; family Asteraceae; genus Helianthus; species Helianthus tuberosus. Next base: position 68,525,252 of record CM060385.1, on the reverse strand, counting down.
CTATACAACTATGGTCACAATATATGTTTGGTCAAATCCTAAAGATCGACCAAATGGGTCGGGTTCGGAAGTCTAAGTGGTTGTTTAGACCGCTTATCTTACGAGCCTATACAAGCACTAAACTAAAAGTGGCGAGTTAAAAATGTTAAAACATGTTTAACGAAGTTAGAAAACAGGTTTTGATACCTAAGAATAGTTTGGTTGCAAAATACGCATAAATACGCATTTTGACCGAAACCTGACTCGTCACTACACCTAATCAACGTGGTAATCAGTAGGTATAGTCACAAGGGACTAAAACCATCGTGATTACGCTCACGTTGCAAAGTTCAAATGAAATTTGTGTTGACCAAAGACTGGTCAAAGCAGAAAGTCAAACACTGTTTGACTTTCACGCTTGAAAAACGATAACAAGCATGAAAGAAACTTACAAAGGGTCTAAGAAATGAAGAACTTGATCTAAAATACTCAGGTATGAAGCAAAGGCTTCAACTTAGAGAATAAATCAGATCAAGTGTGAGGAAAACAAAGGAAAGGCTTGGGTTATATAGATTTCAGAGAACGTTAGGATCGTTTCTTGTAAATCGTGCTTCGATCTAGACCTTACATGTGGGCACAAGGTTTTACAATACAATGGAACATCAAATACCATCAAATGGTATTGCAAAACAATGAACAAAACCATCAAAAACAGGCTGGAAAGCTAAATTCAATGAATCTGGTCTGCAGGTCTATCGCACCCCACGTAATAGCCATACATGGCTTACGCGCCCTGCCTGAGAACTTTGACAGATTGTCAAAAATAGTCCCTGCAGGTCCAAAACTTGATTTCTGATGCCTTTTTGACACGTTTAAGCCCCGTTAACCCCATTTCAAGGCTCTAAAATGAAGTTAAAGTATAAGGAACTTAAATTATGATCAAAAACATCTCAGATGTTGGTTTGTTTGGTCGTACGGTCGCGTTGTTTGGTTAATTACGACGGAAGTCGTAACGAACGCGAAATCGATCCAAATTACGCGACAAGTGAAATTCTAACACTCCAAACACTATAATAAAATATTTTAATGATTACAAAGATTTGTGGATGACCGGATATGGTCAGAACGTAAGATATGCGCGTAAATGCAAACTTACGCAGTTTTTGACGCTTTTAGTCCCTATTGATCAAATAAGCATATTTCCGCATAACGAACCCTTTAAAGCCTATTTCTAAGCTATGTAAAGGATATTTAGGGTACGTTTAGCTTATGATCAAGTTCCGGAATGTTTGTCACTATACGAATCAGTAGACTTTTGCAGTTTGACGCAAAAAGTCCCTGAGAGTGAATAAACTTGATTTTGACACACCAAATCTTTCAAAACTTATTTCTAAGTTATATAAAAGTTATTTAAGGTATGTTAAGCTTATGTCACTGTTCTGGAGTGTTTGCCGCATTAAACTGATTATGTTTACGCATCAGTTCGCGTATAACTTTCCAGAAAGTGATTTAAAGCTTGAAAATGAACTAGTATCAAAACATGAAATTGTAAAACACAAATAAACAAAATTTGAGACCAAAATACATTGTTTCTTTGATAAAAGATAGTGTCCTACATCGTATGTGTTTACGGAGCACAAGTGTCACAGTCTCCCCTACTTCAGGAAATTTCATCCCGAAATTTATTCGAAGGAGACCGTAGAGTGGATTTGAAACAACTGATGGATAAGCAGATTGCTAGATCCCAAAGATGCGGAGCATCATTTGGTGTTGGAAAATTTCAGGGGATTCAAAATGTGATTTGGGATATTCAATGTATCTCAAGGTATTCAACCCTTTGAAACCTGTGAAAGTTGAATAGTGTTCAAAAATCATTTAAGTATGGCACTATGTTATACTAGGTTCTACTAGAGATTTGTTTATCAAGTTTCTACTACGAACTAGTTAGCAGTTGTTGATCGATTCAGAATTAGGGTTTTCTTCGTATTCTTTTCCGTTTCTTCAATCGCCGCCCTAGAGGTCATTACGGAACCCTGATTTATTAGATTGGTTGTTATTGTTCGCGGTTAACTGAGATTAATTTAGCTAGATTGATACACTGGTTTAATCGATCAAGGGTTGAAGAGTGATACTAGGGTTTTAAGGATTTTAGGGTTTTCTTGTGGGTTGTATGCGTATGTTAGTTTGGTTGAGTGTTACGTAATTTTGATGCATGGAGAGAAATAGAGATCAGGGTTTGGAGGATTTAGGGTTTCAGTCGTTTACTGAAAGATTGCATGGGGATGTTTTCATTAGCAAGAGCAATGTGAAGCTGGCGAACACACAGGAGGTTCGAGGTAACATGCATTCGTTTGAGAACAGTAATGATGTCAGGTCCTTAAAGATTGATGGGGTCCCACTTCTGCCGAGACGTGGTATTGTCCAGAAAGAGCCAACACGGATAAATGTTATTGATGAACTGGAGAAGATCACCATTCCGGTTCACTTGGGAAACATTAATGTAGATCAGGATCGGGACAATGAACCGGAGAAAAACACAACGAATTTTTCGTATGCGGCTAAGGTGAAGATGAATAGATCGCTGAAAAGAGAAGTCAATTTCAGGAAGTTGGATTCGGTAGAGATTGTTCAGGATGCGGATGTGTTTATTCCTAGAGAGGTCGTCCGAAAGGTCCAGGAAAAGTTTGAGAATGTTTTATATGGCTATTTTTTAGGTAATCGTCTACCCTTCCCTGTGGTGGAGTATTACGCTAAAAACGCGTGGTCTAAGGATGGTTTCTCTAAACTCATGATGAATTCGGATGGTTTCTTTTTCTTTAAATTTGATTCGAAAGAGGGCATGGCTAAAGTGTTGGAAGGGGGACCATGGTTAATCAGGAAAGTTCCTTTGTTCTTAAATGTGTGGTCACCGTCTGTTAGCTTGAAAAAGGAGGGTATTAAGTCTGTTCCAGTGTGGGTGAAGATGTTTAATATTCCTATCTCCGTTTACACGGATGATGGCTTGAGCTTGTTAGCATCCAAGATAGGGACTCCAAAAAGACTAGATGGTTATACGGCTGACATGTGTGCGGATAGCTGGGGAAGAAGCAGTTTTGCTCGGGCATTAATTGAGATAGATGCGGATAACGAATTGAAAGATCACATTGTTGTTGCTATTCCGAAACTAGATGATGAAGGGTACATTACTGAAAATGTGAAAGTGGAGTACGAATGGCAGCCGCAACGTTGCTCGTTATGCTGTATCTTTGGCCATAATAACCAGACGTGTGCCAAGAATGTCCAAAATAAAGCGAAACAAGTGGTTGTTGATGAGGATGGCTTTACTATGGATAAGAGGAAGGTGGCACGGGTGGGTATGATGCATAAAAAGCAAAAGCCAAAAATCGTTTACAAGCCGAAAGTGAACAAATCTGGGCCGAGCACATCTGGTACCAAAGAGGATAAAATGGATGACACCAGGAACGAAAAGGTGAAAACACAAAACTCTTTTGATGCTTTATCTATGGATGATGGGGATATGGATGTCCTTAACATACGTAAAGTTAGTGCAAGGAATTCTGGTAGGATAGAAGGTAAGGGAGAAAATTATCGAGTGGATGATGAGGTTGTGGAAACGGTTCCTACTGAAATGTCTGCATTTATGTTATGTGATCAGCAAAAACATTCTGAGGGGGCAAGCACTCCCGGTCACAACAGTGTTAATGGATAGTATGGCCTCATAGAACATAAGGGGTTTGAACCGACCCTTGAAACAAAGTGAGGTTCGTCTTTTAGTTTCTGAAAATAAATTATCTGTTTGTGCTATTCTTGAATCCCATGTGGATATTATGAAGCTTGCTAAGGTTTGTAAGGGTGTTTTCCGGTCTTGGATTTGGACGTCGAATGGAGGTTTATGTGATCGAGGTACAAGGATCATATTGGGTTGGAATATTAATATGGTTGACATTATGATCTTGGCCCAAACGGACCAAGTCATTCATGCTCAGGTTTTCTCCAAAGCTGATAATAAATCTATTTTTGTTTTGTTTGTTTATGCAAAGAACAAATACCAGGAGAGAAAAAGTCTTTGGGATAGTTTGTGTAAGCATAAGGGCTTTTACCATGACAAGCCATGGGTCGTTATGGGCGATTTCAACTCTGCTTTTCATATTGAGGACTCTCTGCATGGTCCCCCCACTCAATCGATTGGTATGAGAGAATTTAATGATTGTGTTCAGTATTCGGAGTTGATAGATATTAAGGGCCATGGGTTGCACTACACATGGAACCAGAAACCAAAAAATGGAATTGGGTTGCTTAAAAAGATTGATCATGTGATGGGCAATATGAAGTTTTTAGAGATGTTCAAGGATGCGTATGTCTTGTATCATCCGTTTCGGATCTCTGATCATACCCCGTGCATTTTTAAGATGGCTGCTTCGGTCAAGAATCGTCCGAAACCATTTAAGTTTGCTAATTTTATTACATCTAAGCCGGAATTCAGGGTGTGTGTAGAACAGGAATGGATAAAGCGAGTTGATGGGGTTACAATGTTTGCGGTCACCAAGAAGCTTAGGAATCTGAAGCCGTACATGCGTAAACTTTTGTTTAACCAGGGGAATTTGCATGAGAAAGTTACTGAGTTGAGAAAGAAGCTTGATGATATTCAGACTGTTATTGATAGCAGCCCGTTAGATGTTGACCTCCATGACATGGAGGCCCAGTGTCTTAAAGATTTTCAGTTTGCAGCATATGATGAAGAATGTTTTCTTAAGCAAAAAGCTAAGGTGGAGTGGTTATGTGCTGGAGACTCCAACACTAAGTTTTTCCATAATAGTGTGAAATGCAGGAATGCCAGAAGTAAAATTCACTCTATTAGGGTGTTAATGGGGACCGTTACGAGGGAGAAGGTATTTTAGATGCGTTGGTTTCTCATTATGCTAATTTCTTGGGTACGGAGGATCGGGTTGCAAGTATTAATCTGGACGATATTTGTGTCAATACTCTGAGTGCTGATGCTGCGATCAATATGGTTCGGCAAGTAACCCGAGAGGAGGTTAAAAATGTTATTTTTAATATTGGAGAGAACAAAGCCCCAGGCCCTGATGGGTATACATCGGCGTTCTTTAAGTCTTCTTGGGATATTGTGGGTGAAGACGTCTCTTCTGCTGTGTTAGAGTTTTTTGAAAATGGTAAACTGTTAAAACAATTAAATCACACTATTCTGGCTCTTGTTCCTAAGGTTGACACTCTGGATTCGGTGCTTGACTATCGTCCGATATCTTGCTGTAATGTATTGTATAAGTGCATAAGCAAGATCATTACGGATAGAATAAAGGGTAGTTTGGAGAAGTTGGTTAGTATTAACCAGTCCGCTTTTGTTCCTGGTAGGAAAATATCAGACAATATCTTGTTAACTCAGGAGCTGATGCATAACTACCATTTGAGTAAGGGCCCCGCTAGATGTGCTTTCAAGATCGATATTCAGAAAGCCTATGATACGGTTAACTGGGTGTTCTTAGAGAATGTGCTCAAGGCGTTTGGGTTTCACCATAAAATGGTTGCATGGATTATAGCGTGTGTTACTACGACATCGTTTTTTATTAGCATTAATGGTAATCTGCATGGTTATTTTACAGGGAAACGGGGGTTGAGGCAAGGTGATCCTATGTCGCCATACCTTTTCACTTGGTTATGGAAGTCTTATCGCTATTGCTCCAGCATGCGGCTGCGTCTAGTAATGGATTCAAGTATCATGCTCAGTGCGCCAAACAGAAGATAATTAATATCTCCTTTGCTGATGACCTTTTTATTTTCGTGCATGGGGATGTTGGGTCCGTGGGGAAGGTTAAGCAAGCTCTTGAGAGGTTTACTAGTATATCTGGTTTGGTTCCGAGTCCAGCTAAAAGTACGGTATATTTTTGTAATATTCCGCTTAATGTTAGACAAGATATTCTTCGTTTGATGCCTTTTCAGGAGGGCTCTCTTCCGGTTAGATATTTGGGGGTGCCGTTAATTACCACTAAGCTGATTTTTAAGGATTGTAAACCCCTTGTTGATCGTATGGAAAAGAAGATTGATAGTTGGCTTAACAAGTCTTTGTCCTTTGCGGTTAGGCTACAACTTGTAACTCTGTATTATCTTCCATGCATATTTATCGGGCTTCAGTCTTTATTATTCCTACTCGGGTTATACATGAGCTGGAGAAGTATATGAGGAGGTTCTTGTGGAATGTTGGGTCGCAGGGAAGGGCGAAAGCTAAAGTGGCTTGGTCAGATATTTGTTTGCCTAAGGCGGAAGGTGGGCTAGGTATTCGGAGCATATCGGACGTCAACAAGGCTCTCATGACTAGCCATATCTGGAGCATTCTTACTAAAAGGAAGTCCTTGTGGGTCGAATGGGTTTACTCTCATAAGTTGAAAGATCGTATTTTTTGGGATGTCCAGTCCCGTGGGAGTATTAGCTGGGGATGGAGGAAACTCCTTTCCATTCATGACATTGTTCGGCCGTTCATTTGGAAGTTGGTTAGGAGTGGGCTTCAAACTAATGTGTGGAGTGATAACTGGTGCCATCTTAGTCCGCTTAGCTCTTTCATAACTCCTAGACGTATTTCTAATGCGGGGTTTTCTATTTCATCTTCTTTAGCAGACCTGATTGATATTAATGGGCAATGGAAGTGGCCGCAAGCATGGTATGATATCTATCCAGTGTTAATTGATTTGAATGTTCCCCAGTTGATGCACAACATGGTAGACCATACAGTCTGGAAAGATTTGGAGGGTAACAGTTGTCATTTTCGGTCGTTGGAGGTTTGGAATGTGATTAGATATCGTGAGAGCCCGGTGCCTTGGGTTAAAGGGGTCTGGTTTTCTCAATGTATCCCAAGACACTCGTTTCACCTATGGTTGGTTATCAAGAACAAGCTTAAGACGCATGATAGGTTGGTTGTGTGGGAGGTGGGAAGTGCAACTAATCTAAACCTTATGTGTGTAGCCTAGGCTTCGGTTGTGTAGCCTAGTTGGTGTGTCATTCTAGCATGCCCTTGTACTGTTTTTGAGTTATTTATAAAATTCACCTGGGGTAACCCTTTACCCAAAAAAGATTCAGAATGGTTGTTTTACGAATCGTATAGCATCCAGAGTCGGCTACATTAAGATAGCATCCATACTCGTTTGAATTCGGACCCTGTAACATCACTTATTAGAAGGACTCACAATGGGTGGTATCAAGATTATGTTTCATCCAGACTCGGTTTAATTTGGATCATTCAACTTCTCTAGCTTGCGAGATTCAGAATGGTTGTTTTACGAATCGAATAGCATCCAGAATCGGCTACATTCAAATAGCATCCATACTTGGTAGAATTCGGATCCTGTAACATCACTAATTAGAAGGACTCACAGTGGGTGGTATTCGGATACTATTTCATCTAGACTCGGTTTAATTTGGATCATTCAACTTCCACAGCTTGGAGATTCAGAATGGTTGTTTTTACGAATCGTATAGCATACAGAGTCGGCAACATTCAAATTGCATCGATACTTGGTTGAATTCGGATCCTGTAACATCACCAATCAGAAGGACTCACAATGGTAGGTATCCAGATTCTGTTTCATCCAGACTTGGTTTAATTTGCATCCTTCAACTTCCCTAGCTTGCGAGATTCAGAATGGCAGTTTTAAGAATCGTATAGCATCCAGAGTCAGCTACATTCAAACAGCATCCATACTCGGTTGAATTCAGATCCTGTAACATCACTAATCAGAATGACTCACAATGGTTGGTATCCGGATTCTGTTTCATCTAGACTCAGTTTAATTTGGATCATTCAACATCCCTAGCATGCGAGATTCATAATGGTTGTTCTACGAATCGTATAGTATCCAGAGTCGACTACATTAAACAGAATGGGTGGTATCTGGATTTTGTTTCATCCAGACTCGGTTGAATTTGGATCCTGTAACATCAGTAAACAGAATGATTCAAGATGGGTCGTATTCGTATCCTGTACCATCCAGACTCCCATTAATTTGGATCATTCAGCTTCCCTTGTATGCGAGATTCAGAATGGTTGTTTTGCAAATCGCATTGCATCCAATGTTGGCTACAATCAAAAAGCATCCGTACTCGGTTGAATTCAGATCCTGAAACATCACTAATCAGAAGGACTCACAATGGGTGGTATCCAATTCGTAAAACATCCAGACTTGGTTTAATTTAGATCATTCAACTTCCCTAGCATGAGGGATTCAGAATGGTTGTTTTACGAATCGTATAGCATCCAGAGTCGGCTACATTAAGATTGCATCCAGAGTTTAACTTAGCTAGATTGATACTCTGGATTAATGTGTTAAGAATTGAGTTTCGGCTCTAGGGTTTCAGGATTAGGGTTTGATCTTTGTCTCTTTTCTTTGGTTCGGCTGGAAGTTATTGTTTTCTGGTGATTTGTGTGCATGGAGGGTAGAAGTGATGGTCAAAATCCGTTGAAGGAGGGTGTCACTCCGGGGACGGAAGAGAAGTCACCACCGGTTCAGGGTATTGGGTTGCGAGTGACAAACATTGAGGGCAATAATCGGCTTCCTAGGCGGGGTATGTACTCAGTTAATAATAATTCGGTTATTGATGGGCTGTTCGAGATTTCTAAACCTGTGGATTTGAATGCTGATCGTGCATGTGGAGGGGCGGCAATGGGCGCTTCCCATGCAAACCCTAATTCGGCTGGTAATGGGGTAAACCCTAATTCGGCTGGTAATGGGGTAAACCCTAATTCGGATGCTCATGTTTTTCAGTACCTCTAAGTCGTATGCGGATTCGGTCGCAGGTATTAACATTCAGAAAGTTAATTTCCGTTCGTTGTCTAGCTCGGTAGTGCATGAAGGGTGTGACGTTGTTCTTCCTAAGGAATCAGTCCGTAACGTGCAAGAGAAATTGTCTAATACTATATACGGGTATTTTTTGGGGGATAGGGTTGCTTTCCCGGTTGTTGACTACTTTGTTAAAGTTAATTGGAAGAAGTATGGGTTACAAAAGATGATGATGAATGCAAATGGTTTTTTCTTCTTTAAATTTAATGATGAAGGTGGGATGATGAATGTCCTCAAAGATGGTCCGTGGATTATCAGGTCGCAACCGTTGTTCCTTAACATATGGACTCCTACAACCAAGCTAGAAAAGAAAGAAGTTAAGAAGGTGCAGGTTTGGGTTAAAATTCATGAGGTCCCTATTGCGGCCTATACGGAAGATGGCCTTAGTCTGATAGCTACAACAATTGGGGAGCCAAAGATGCTGGATTCGTTTACAACATCTATGTGTACGGATTCGTGGGGCCGTAGCAGCTATGCTAGAGCGTTGGTGGAAATTTCAGCTGACAAGGAGTTTCGTGAAGAGATTACAATGGCGATACCCGAGCCGGAAGGGGAGGGTTTTATTAAAGAAACTATGTATGTGGAATATGAATGGAGTCCGCACCGTTGCCCTACATGTTGTGTCTTTGGTCATGCGGTTGAGATGTGTCCAAAGAGGCCAATGAAAAATGTTAGAAAGAATATGCCAACTCGTAATGTTCAAAAGAACACGCAAGTGAAAAAGGGTCCGATTGTTGATCAGGATGGGTATACTGAAGTTCATGGGAAGAAAGTTGCTAGAAAGACGGGCATTCCGGTGAACAAACAGAAAAATAAATTTGAATATCGGCCGGTTGTCTCAAAACCTCAGCCGAAAGGTAATAACGGGTCTTATTCGGAACCTATTAAATTGAATAACCCTTTTGATGTGTTAAATCAAGTTGATTTGGGGGAGGGTACGAGCAAGAAACATTCAGATACGGCCCTGGAGGATACAGATGATGACGTTGAACAAGTGTATAATGAAATGGATGTTTTTATGCAGCAAGGTACGCAAAACTTACAGAATAAACAAGGGGCATGCACTCCTTCTCAGGTAGTTGCTGATGATTAGTCTCGCGGTTTGGAACATAAGGGGGTTGAACCGCCCACTTAAACAAATGGAGGTTCGACAGGCTGTGAAAGATTATAAGTTAAGTTTGTGTGCTATTCTAGAGTCCCATGTTAATGTTGCTAATTTGACGAGTGTGTGTAAGTCCGTGTTCTGCTCGTGGGATTGGACTTCAAATGGAGGATGTTGTCACAAAGGTACTAGAATCATTGTGGGATGGAATCCAGCGATTTTTGATGTCATGATATTGGCTCAGTCTGATCAGGTTATGCATCTCCAGCTGGTGTTTAAATTGGATAAACGGATGGTCTTTTGTTCTATTGTCTATGCAGCCAATTAGTATGTGACCCGTAGGGATTTGTGGCACCAACTGTCAATGCACAAAACCATGGTGGCGGATAGTCCGTGGTTTATTATGGGTGACTTTAATTCGGCGCTAAATATAGAGGATAAATCTATGGGTACGTCTTCTATATCTATTGGTATGAGGGAGTTCCAATCGTGTGTAGACGATATTGAAGTGGTGGATATTAATCGGTCAGGTATTCACTTTACTTGGAATCAAAAGCCAAAGCAAGGGGTTGGGTTACTGAAGAAAATTGACCGGGTGATGGGGAACACTCCTTTTCTGGCTGAATATCCGAATTCGGTAGCTATTTTCAAACCATATCGGCTCTCGGATCACTGCCCATGCATTTTATCTATACCGGAAGCTATGAAGCTGAAACCGAGGTCGTTTAAATTTGCGAATTTTCTGGTTTTTAAACCGGAATTCTTAGAGATTGTTAATAAGTGTTGGGGTACTCATGTTGATGGTGTGCATCAGTTCAGAGTTGTAAAGAAACTTCGATTGCTGAAAAATCCGTTAAGGTCGCTACTTTTTAAACAGGGGAATCTCCATAAAAAAGTTGATAGACTTAGATTGAAGTTGGATGAGATTCAACAAAATATTGATCAGGACCCGTCTAATGTTGATTTCCGAGCTGATGAGGCTTCAACGAGCCGTGATTTACAGGTGGCTTTATTGGATGAGGAGCGTTTCCTTAAACAAAAATCAAAAGTGGATTGGTTAGCTGCAGGCGATATGAACACGGCTTTCTTTCATTCTTCTTTGAAAGCCAGAAACCATTTTTCCAGAATTGATGTTATTACGGATGCGGGTGGTATTCTTTATGAAGGTGACATGGTTTATAAAGTGTTTGTTCAGCATTATGAAAAGTTCTTTGGTTCCCAAGGAGACATTTCGCTTGAATCGGCCCCAGATTTATTCCCGAGAACGCTATCTCACAACGTAGCTTCTCATATGGTTCGACAAGTAACGACAGAGGAGGTAAAAAAAGCGATGTTTTCTATTGGTAACGACAAAGCCCCTGGGCCGGATGGTTATACAGCAGCCTTTTTTAAAAGTGCTTGGTCTTTAGTTGGTAATGATGTCTCTAATGCGATTAAGGATTTTTTTGAAACGGGTAACCTGCTTCGGGAATTGAATCATACGCTCATTGTCCTCATTCCAAAGGTTTCGACACCCATGCTTGTTACTGATTTTCGTCCGATTGCTTGCTGTAATGTTTTTTTATAAATGTATCAGTAAGATTGTTGCAGACAGAATTAAAGGGGCTCTTAATGATATTGTCAGTATCAACCAATCGGCTTTTGTTCCTGGTCGGAAGATCTCAGACAATATTCTTTTAACCCAGGAGTTAATGCATAATTACCATAGGGATGCGGGTCCTCCTAGATGTGCGTTTAAAGTAGATATTCAGAAAGCTTACGATACTGTGGATTGGGGGTTTCTGAAAAGTGTGCTGATTGGGTTTGGTTTTCACATTAAAATGGTGGAGTGGATTATGCTTTGTGTCTCTACTACCTCATTCTCGGTTTGTGTTAATGGCTCAGTACATGGTTTTTTCAAAGGTAAACGAGGGCTAAGGCAAGGTGATCCAATGTCCCCATATTTATTTACTCTAGTCATGGAGGTCTTAACAAGCATTTTGCATCATTCGGTTCGAATTGATTCTTCGTTTAAATTTCACAATAGATGTGAAAAACAACGGATTATTAATCTCTGTTTTGCAGATGACCTGTTTCTTTTCGCTAGAGGTGAAGTAAATTCGGCTAATTGTATTATGTCTTCTCTTTCGAAGTTCACCAAGATGTCGGGGTTGGTGCCTAGCAACCAGAAGAGCACGGTTTTCTTTTGCAATGTTAAAAATCAAACTAAACAAGCCATTCTGGATATTATGCCTTTTACGGAAGGAAAGTTGCCTGTCAAATACTTGGGGGTTCCCCTGGTTTCGGCTAGGCTAGGGTACAATGACTGTCGAGTGCTAGTGGAAAGATTAGAAAAGCGAATTATGCATTGGAGGAATAAGCTCTTATCTTTTGCGGGTAGATTGCAACTTATTATTTCGGTCCTATCTTCTATGCATATTTATTGGTCCTCGGTTTTTATCTTGCCGGTTCGGATTATTAAGGAGCTTGAAGCTAAAATGAGAAACTTTTTATGGTCTCAAGAAGCTGCGTTTAACAAAGGTAAATCTAAAGTTTCTTGGAAATTGGTTTGTACGCCGAAGTATGAAGGGGGTTTGGGTATTCGTCGTGTTGGGGATATGAATAGAGCGCTGATGACGTCTCATATTTGGAGCATTATCTCTAAGCGAGATTCCTTGTGGGTTGATTGGGTGTATTCGTATCGTTTAAAGGGTAAGAGTTTTTGGGTTTGCAAAGCGCCCTCAAATAGCTGCTGGTCGTGGCGAAAGCTCACTCAGTTGCGGCCGTTGGTTAGAAATCATATATGGTCAGAAGTAGGTAATGGTGATAACACTTCATCCTGGTACGATAACTGGACAGATTTGGGGCCTCTGGGTGATTTTCTTTCTTCTAGAGTTATCACTGATGCTGATTTTAGGTTGGAGGATTCGGTGGCTGATGTGTATTCGAATGGTGCTTGGAGATGGCCCACGGCTTGGAGGGACCTATTCCCTGTTCTTATTCAGATTGATCAACTTATTCTGGATCCCTTGAAAATGGATAGGCTGTTATGGAGGGATGGGAATGATCTTAATGGGTTTTCGTCGGCTGGGGTTTGGCACTCGTTGCGACACAGAGCCGGAAGTGACTTGGTGTAGTATTGTGTGGTTCGCCCAGTGTATTCCGAGACACGCCTTCATGATGTGGTTGATTATGAAACGTAAGCTCCTTACGCAGGATAAAATTCTGCAATGGGATCTGTCTCGTAGAAAAAACATGAACATGATGTGTTGTTTATTGTGCTTTGAGAATTTCGATTCTCATCCACATCTTTTCTTTGAATGCAAGTACTCTTCTCAGGTGTGGACTCAAATTCGGGATCGGGGAGGGATGAACTCGGTTTGCCCGAAATGGTCGGAGATTGTTGACTGGCTTTGTGCTCGTGCTCATCAAAAGAGGGTTGATACTTATGTTTCTAAGCTTCTCGTTGCGGCTACTGCATACAATATTTGGCAAGAGAGGAATGCAAGGTTGTTTAAAAATCAATGGAGACCTCCGGAGACTGTTAGTGATGTTATTATAAAAACAGTGCGATACAAGTTGATGGGAGCAAAATTGAAGGATACCGTGAGGGTGCGGAAGATTCTTGAAGAATGGGAGATCCACGTGCATAAAGACGGCGACGATGGGGGCTGATTAGTTTTTACGTTTTTTGGTGGGTCGTTGCTAGAGTTTAGTCTAGTTGTCGTCCTTTTTATTGGTTGTCTGTATTGTGTTTTTGGTTTTCGGGTTTACTTTCGTGAGGCATGTCTCATGATTGAACTAGTGTAGACTCACTACACTACTTGTGTTTTTTGGTTGTGAATATATAGAATCACCGGGGTAACCCTTTACCCAAAAAAAAAAAAAGATAGCATCCATACTCGGTTGAATTTGGACCCTGTAACATCACTTATTAGAAGGACTCATAATGGGTGGTATCAAGATTCTATTTCATCCAGACTCGATTTAATTTGGATCATTCAACTTCTCTAGCTTGCGAGATTCAGAATGGTTGTTTTACGAATCGAATAGCATCCAGAGTCGGCTACATTCAAATAGCATCCATACTCGGTAGAATTCGGATCCTGTAACATCACTAATTAGAAGGACTCACAATGGGTGGTATGTGACAACTCGTACTTCGGAACCTATCTGTGTGCTAAGTGTAGCATGTTTTGTACTTAGGTGATTATACGAACTTGGTTGACTAAATGAAAGGTTATGTTTGATATTGCATTATGTGAATCTTTGTATGTATATATATATGATAACTCGGATCGCACAACACTCACCCGATCACACAAGCCCATTCGGGCTACACTCATTATATGCGGATCAAGGGCAGCCCATTCTAGTTCGGCCCACTCTTTCTTTTACACGCATAACATTCGGAGAAAGGGTATACTCCTCATTTGTTTGCTAAAAAATTTACACACATAAACCCTAGCTCTCTTCCTTCTCTCTAGAACTCGACGGCAACACACTTTTCTCAATCGAAGATCATAGTGTTCGGATCATTCCCTTGTTCGGATCATTCTCGTTATACTCTCTTAACCGGTTAGTGTTTTGTTATTAGTTGATTTATGTTATGTAATTATACATGTCCCAGATGATACATGATTGTTGATGATGTAAACTGTTAATATTGATGTCTTTGAAATCGGCTCACATGTGTATGATTAGAACGAGATGTGTATTAGTAATCGGATGTGTGTGATGATGTTAATCAACTATCATGTCTTGTTTTCGGATTAGGTTGCATGATGAATTAGGATCAAATGTTTATAATCGGTTGTATGTTCATGTAATCGAATCAAATACTATGAATTGATAAGTTATTGTTTATGCTTTGAACATGTCTAGGGTTCTTAAGAGGATTATGTTAAAAACCATGGTTTGATCGATCATTGTTGGATTGGAAACTGTTAGAGTGTGTTAATGGTATGATTGGGAATTGTTATCTTGATTCAATGTAAGTTAGGAAACTGTTGATTAATTGTAACCGAATGGCATAATATTCGGATGTTTAAACTAATCGCACAAGACTCCTAGTCGCACAAGATCAGATCGTACAAGATCTGATCTGATCGCACAAGGAGTCCAGTCGCACAAGGCTTATTGGATCGCACAAGTGGTGATGTCTGTTTAACTGTTGGGCCGGGTATACATGTTGGGCTGGGCTAGTTCTAATCGCACAAGAAACCCACGTTTAATTATTTGGGCCGTTTACTTACTGGACTGTTATGATAATTGGGCCGGGCTTTCTGAATCGCACAACCCATTGTGGATCGCACAAGTATGCTGATCGCACAATAGGTTGGGCCGTTGTTTTATTGGGCTTCATATTTCAGGTCGCACAAGTTTAGACATTTCGTGTTTAACTGTTTTGTTTGACATGTATTATGTGTTTGCCATGATCAACACGTGTTCACAACTTGTTAAATTATGTGTAATCATACGTGCACCTAGACCTGACTTGTATGGTAACCATGTTAGGACGTGGTTGACCTCTAGCAGCTTGATTGACCTTTCGTTTATCTGCCGAGCTAACCTAAGGTGAGTTCACACTTCTCTACAAAGCATGGGATTCCCAGTGGTTGGGAATGGGTTAAGGAATTGGGATTCCTCGTCCTGTTGAGACGTATTCAGGAACATAGATTCCTCGTCCTGTTGAGACGGATTTAATCAGTGCTGGAGACTCGAATACGAAATATTTTCACAATGTTGTGAAAAGCTCCGACACCTTAGCATGCAAGTTTCCTTGGTTGTGAAAAGTCGAATGATTACACTCCTTAGTTTCTAATCGATTGAAATCAGTCTAGGGTTTCGCGAGTATAGGATTTCTGTCTGTTTCGTTCGTATGACTAAGCTATTGATTTCCGATTTTGCTTTAGGGTTCCAGTTTCTTTTCTGAATTCGTTAATTGATTGCTTTCAGTTGTTGAAGTTTAGGGTTCCGATTGTTAAATCTGGTTTGGGTATTGAACGTTTTTCTGCTTGACGGCTGCTAGGGTTTTATCAGGGTTCTTTTGTTTTTCAGCCGTCATACCCTTTCTGTTTGATCAGATTAGGGTTCAATGGATGAACGCATGAATCCTGGTGGCAAGCCGCCACTGTCGTTTAAAGAAATAGCTGATCGAATTCTCGATGTTGATGGGAACACTGTACAGCCAAAACGTGGTGTCAACATCATCGAACAACTCACAAGGGTTTCATCACCGGTTCAGCTTGATAAACTGTTCAAGGTGTCTGACCCAGTTCCGGTTGAGAATATGCGGGCTGATCTTAGGTTTTCGGATAATTTGGAAGGTTATGCAGGGTCGCAGGGGAACCGAAGTGATCTGAACAACAGCTCTAAGCCAATGTCTTATGCAGATTCAGTTTGTGCAGCCAAGTCGGTTAAGGTAAACTTCAGGTTTCTTGCAAGCACTGATGCGCATGAGGGTTGTGATGTGGTGCTGCCTCGTGACTCTGTTAGAGTAGTTCAAGAGAAGCTAGCAAATACTCTTTATGGTTACTTCCTAGGGGACCGAGTTGCGTACCCAGTGGTGGATTATTTTGTGCGGACAAATTGGAAGAAGCATGGATTGCAAAAATCCATGATGAATGCTAATGGATTCTTCTTTTTCAAGTTTGCTGATAAAGACGGGATGACGAATGTGCTGAAAGAAGGACCATGGATTATTCGAGGTCAGCCTATATTTCTTAATGTTTGGTCGCCCACTTCAAAACTGGAAAAGAAGGAGGTCAAAAAATTGCAATTGTGGGTCAAAATCCATGATGTTCCGATTGCTGCGTATACGGAGGATGGTTTGAGTATGATAGCTACGGCTATTGGTGATCCGAAGATGTTGGACTCGTACACCTCGTCCATGTGTATGGATACTTGGGGAAGGAGTAGTTATGCTAGAGCATTATTAGAAATCTCAGCCGATAATGATTTTAAGGAGGAGATAGTTATAGCGGTTCCTGACCTTGAAGGTGAAGGTTTTGTCAAACAGAAACTTTATGTGGAGTATGAATGGAGTCCTTATAGGTGTGCTCATTGCAAAGTGTTTGGGCATTCTGATGATACATGCCCGAGGCAGACTAGGAGGGTTCCTAAGGAGCCGGTTAACATTCAGAAACAATATGAAGGGACTAATAGGCAGCAAGGGAAACAGCCGGTAATAGACAAGGATGGGTTTATGGATGTGGTTCGTAAGAAAGCGGCTAGGAAAGCAGGTTTTCCTGTAAACAAGCAGAAACAGAAGTTTGAGTATAGGCCGATTGGGCCCAAGACCAATCCATCGGCTCAGCAATCGAATGTCTTACTAAGAATTCTTTCGAAGTTTTACGGGATAAGGGTCTTCATATGGGTCAGTCTACTAGTGGGGCTCATAATGATCAGCAAGACGCGGATGATGAGGAAGTCACAGAAGTATCCAATGAAACAAATGGATATATGACCTCATCGTCTGCAAGAGTAGGAGCAAGCACATCTTCCTCAAAGTTTTGCAATGGATAGATTGTCTTGGGGTCGTGTGAAGGGGCTGCCGGTTCTCGGCAATTTTATTTTTGATGATGGAGGATGATGTTTTGTTTTTGTTTATTTTGTTTGTCTACTAGATAGTCATTTTTGATGTTTAGTAGACTAGGGTATGTGATATCATAGGTACTTTGTTGGTTGGCTTTACATATATGGGGCATGTCCTATATATGAACTAGTGTGGAACTCTTCCTCACTACTTGTACTTATTTGCGGTTGTTTTATAATAGAATCACCGGGGTAACCCTTTACCCAAAAAAAAGAGACGGATTTAATCATACTAGACTAGAACTCTATCAACGAAGTCCCTCCTTTTATATCGACTTAATCGCCGAGGCCAATGGCGAACGGGTCATTAGTTAAATAGCGCTATTAGGTTTAATAAACCTCACACCGTGCCGCAGAGGACGGGCGTGGACTAATGGACTATGGCACGTCAGTGATGATATACACAGACGTTAGGGCACTTAAACATGACGAACGTTAGTAGTCGATATGGTAACGAGTCTGGTGGTTTAAACATGGGGTAGCTCCCACGGCCAGAGAGCCGGGCTGGAATAGCCAACGTAAGAATGGGTAACTAATAAACGTTTTTCGAACTACGGGGTAACCCCCACGGCTGGATAGCTGGTTAAGAACAAACTGTGTTTTTGGAACAACTCTAAACTGGACAACCAACTGTGAACTCACTCGACATTGTTGTTGACTCGTTACTACATGCTTTGCAGGTCAATAGGTTTAGCAGGAGCTTGCATGGGGAAGAGTCGTTGTGGAGCATGGACATTGAGTGTTCATGATAACTTTAATACTTTGGATTTATTATTTGGGTTTTGAACTATTTGCTTCCGCTGATAACTTAAACAATGTTTTGATTGCACACCAATTGTATTGTGTGGGATTTTTATTATTATTCACATGCTTGTTCAATATGATTGGTGGCTTGATCCTGGTCAGTCACGCTTCCAAGCGGTGATACTCCGCGTGTGGATTTTGGGGGTGTGACTTGGTATCCGGATCCTATTTCATCTAGACTTGGTTTAATTTGGATCATTCAACTTCCACAGCTTGCGAGATTCAGAATGGTTGTTTTTACGAATCGTATAGCATACAGAGTCGGCAACATTCAGATTGCATCGATACTCGGTTGAATTCGGATCCTGTAACATCACCAATCAGAAGGACTCACAATGGGAGGTATCCGGATTCTGTTTCATCCAGACTTGGTTTGATTTGCATCCTTCAACTTCCCTAGCTTGCGAGATTCAGAATGGTAGTTTTAAGAATCGTATAGCATCCAGAGTTGGCTACATTCAAATAGCATCCATAATCAGTTGAATTCAGATCCTGTAACATCACTAATCAGATTGACTCACAATGGCTGGTATCCGGATTCTGTTTCATCTAGACTCAGTTTAATTTGGATCATTCAACATCCCTAGCATGCGAGATTCATAATGGTTGTTCTACGAATCGTATAGTATCCAGAGTCGACTACATTAAACAGAATGGGTGGTAT
This sequence comes from Helianthus tuberosus, assembly GCA_030545235.1. Classification (NCBI taxonomy): domain Eukaryota; kingdom Viridiplantae; phylum Streptophyta; class Magnoliopsida; order Asterales; family Asteraceae; genus Helianthus; species Helianthus tuberosus. Next base: position 68,506,285 of record CM060385.1, on the reverse strand, counting down.
CTGGATTTTGTTTCATCCAGACTCGGTTGAATTTGGATCCTGTAACATCAGTAAACAGAATGATTCAAGATGGGTGGTATTCGTATCCTGTACCATCCAGACTCCCATTAATTTGGATCATTCAGCTTCCCTTGTATGCGAGATTCAGAATGGTTGTTTTACAAATCACATTGCATCCAATGTTGGCTACAATCAAAAAGCATCCGTACTCGGTTGAATTCAGATCCTGAAACATCACTAATCAGAAAGACTCACAATGGGTGGTATCCAATTTGTAAAACATCCAGACTTGGTTTAATTTAGATCATTCAACTTCCCTAGCATGAGGGATTCAGAATGGTTGTTTTACGAATCGTATAGCATCCAGAGTCGGCTACATTAAGATAGCATCCATACTCGGTTGAATTTGGACCCTGTAACATCACTTATTAGAAGGACTCATAATGGGTGGTATCAAGATTCTATTTCATCCAGACTCGGTTTAATTTGGATCATTCAACTTCTCTAGCTTGCGAGATTCAGAATGGTTGTTTTACGAATCGAATAGCATCCAGAGTCGGCTACATTCAAATAGCATCCATACTCGGTAGAATTCGGATCCTGTAACATCACTAATTAGAAGGACTCACAATGGATGGTATCCGGATTCTGTTTCATCCAGACTCGGTTTAAATTAGATCATTCAACTTCCCTTGCTTGCGAGATTCAGAATGGTTGTTTTACGAATCATACATGTAACATCTGTGCTTGTAATCATTATGAACAGTTCAATTATCAATAAAACAATGTTATTTGATCCCAATGTTTGTTTGGTTATGTTTTACATTTTTCATATTTTGACTTTTGTCCAATTTCAAACTCTATATCGCTTTCTGGAGAATTATACGCAAACTGGTGCGTAAACGTAGTCAGTTTAATGCGAAAAATACTCCAGAACATAAAAATATACTTAACATACCTTAAATAACCTTTACATAACTTAGAAATAAGTTTTGAAGGCTTTGGTATGGCAAAAACAAGTTAATTTGCCTACAGGGACTAAATTTGACAAGCTGCGAAAGTATGCCAATTTGAGCTATAACAGACATTCTGGAACATGACCATAAGTTAAACATACCATAAATATCCTTTACATAGCTTAGAAATAGGCTTAGAGGTGTTCCGTGTGCTAAAATAAACTTTTGGGTCATTCAGGGACTAAAAGCGTCAAAAAGTGCATAAGTTTGCACTTTCGTGCATAACTTACGTTCTGAATACATCCGGTCATCCAAAAATTTATGTAAGCACTAAAATATTTTATTTTAGTGTTTGGCATAAGAAAAATCCATTCGTCGCGCAATTTGGATCGTTTTTCGCGCTTATGTGCATTCCGTCGTAATTAAGCGAACATCGCGATCGTACGACCAAGCGAACCAACATCCGGCATATTTTTGAGCATGTTTCATGTCCACAATGTTTAGGAATCATTTTAGGGCCTTAAAGATGGCTTAACGGGCCTTAGACATGTCGGAAATGGCCTTAAACACGTGCAGGGACTGAAACTGTCAATTTTGAAAGTTGGCTTCAGATCAGAAGGCCCAGGCGGCCCGTGTGAGACCTGGTGTGTCTCTTACGCGGCCTGTGTCAGTGTCCCAGATCAGTAAAACATGTTTTAACAGCTGTTTACAGCTGTTAAGCACCCAAAACTCAATTCCACTTGCCCTTTCTCGTCCAAAGAAGTGTGGCAATCTATTCGTATCCGAGAGGCTCCAGCTGATTGGTCGAACGTTGTGTGGTCGTCCTTCAACATTCCTAAACATGCTTTCATATGTTGGCTTATTTTTAAGAGGAAACTGTGGACTCAAGATCGCATTCTGAAATGGAACCATATGGTTACGGGTTCAATGAACCAAATGTGTTGCTTGTTGTGCTTTGCGGGTCAAGAGACACATGAGCATTTGTTTTTTCAATGTGCTTATTCGAGATCTATTTGGCATAGTGTTCGGAACAAAGTTGGCATGAATTCGGTTCGAGAGACGTGGGATGATATCTCCTAATGGCTGATTCCGAGAGCTAAATCCAAAGCGGTTCATGCGGTTGCTAGTAAACTTCTTGTTGTGGCTATGGCTTATGCTATTTGGAGTGAAAGAAACACAAGATTTTTTAGCAACAGGTTGAGACCTCCCGAGCAGATTGTTGATATTGTTATAAACAATGTGAGAACAAAGTTAATATCCTTCAAGTATAAGAGAACATCCAATGTCAAACGTTTTCTGGAGGAGTGGAAGCTGAATAATGAAGATCTCTTGGATGAAGATTGAAGACCTATGTTTATAGTTTTGTAATGAACTAGGTTGGTTGTTTTAGTTGGTTGTTTCCTTGTTTGGCTCTTTTGCGGTATGTCGCAAAGAGAACTAGGGGGTACGTTTGCCTTCCTACTTGTATTGTTTTGGTTATGTTATAAAATCACCGGGGTAACCCTTTACCCAAAAACATTCCTATAAATACCCAACCCATTCAACCCCAAAAACCCACACCTTTGAAATCTGAATTTTCTCTCTAAGTTGTTGTGCTTAACACTTCATACCTGAGAGTATTCGGATTCAAACCTTCCGTTCTTGGACCTTTTGTAAGTGTTCCTTTGTTCTTTTATTCTTTTAGCGTTAAAGTCAAACTTTGTTTGACTTTCTGCATTGACCAGTTTATGGTCAATGCGAAGTTCGTTTGAACTTCATAACGTGAGCGTAATCACGATGGTTATGGTCCTTAGTGACTATACCTACTGATTACCACGTTATTTAGGCTCAGTGACGAGTCGTAGTTTCGGCCAAAATGCGTGTGATTGCGTATTTTGTAACCAAACTACTCTTGGGTATCAAAACCATTTGTTTTGACATCAAACCTGTTTTCTAAACTTAAGTTAAGCATGTTTTAACATGCTTAGCTCGTCACTTTTAGTTTTGTGCTTATATAGGGTCGTAAGGTAAGCGATCTAAACAATCGCTTATACTTTCGAACCCGACCCGTTTGGTCGATCATTAGGATCCGACCAAACACATTAGGTGACCATAGTTTATAGGGAATAACCTTCCGAGGTTATACCTTATGGTCACGATGTTTAGTTAGTTGTATGATAGGTAGTATATATGCCTTAGGTAAATTACCAAAATGCCCTTTTTACGCCAAATTTCATTTTAAGCCAAATTTCATTTTAAGCATATGTAACATAACTTTTGGTATCTAAACTGATTTGGCAACAATATTAGACATGTTAAGGCATATATTACTTGTCATAGGACTAGTTAGGCGGTCCAAACGCGTTTCACGCGAACGACGCGTTAAAGTAGCGTAAGCTACCTAAACGGGTCGTAATGGGTCGTAAGCACTTAGGTTAGGTTTCATTTTAGTATGTGGGCTTTGTTAAACCATATCACATGAGTTCCCATACTCAGTTGGTTTACGAACCCTCATTCTATCCGATCCTCCGAGTTAGGTCCGGTTTATTAACATAGTTATCTATATTAGGTGCCGTTTGATTTCCGTGATCTGTAGCATTGTTTGGTTGTTACTCAAGGACTTCTAAGCAATCTCAAGTGAGTACATAGACCCCTCTTTTACTATTTTCCAAACATTTTGGGGTGAAACACATGTGCCTACTTGTTACTTTCATGCTTTTCCATGTTTTCATATCATATGCTTGTTATGTTCAATAGTACACTTATAGTACATGATTTCATTGTGTTTATGCTATGTATGTCCATTGTGTGCATACTTAGTACATTGTTTTACATTACATTTCATGCTATGTATGTCCATTGTGTGCATACTTAGTACATTGTTTTACATTACATTTCATGCTATGTATGTTCATTTGATTACATACTTAGTGCATTGTTTTCACATGCTTACATTGTGGTATGACATTTGGTTTGTTCAAATGGGACAATATACATTCATTAACATTAGCTACGCCGCTCGTTAGTAGGTAATGGTACCATAGGACTTGACAACTCCCATTTCTGAAATCCCGGGTTTGTTTGGATTGGAAGGAATGACCGAATTCGATAAACATAACACAGATAAACCTTTAATTTGTTTAAAGGTCTATCACCACAGTCACAAGGCTTGGATGTATGCATTTTCACAATACCGCATAGATGTTTGTATCAGTATAGCATGCATTTGTTCCATAAAACATAACTTTGATTTAAACTATGTTTAATTCAATACCTTGTTTATGTGCATTTTACCTATGGTTTAGTTGATATATTTCACTTGCCATACATGATATTTTGGATACACAATTCATGATTTACATTGAACATAAACATTTTGACATTGATATACACATTTGGTGAATTACATTAGACATGGACATTTTGATACGGTTTACACAATAACACATGACAAGTTATTTATACATAAACAATTCCCATTGGTGGTTGGTTTGGGTAAGTGAATTAAATAACAAGGCGTGTGTAATATGATACAAGTATGGTGGATACGCCGCTGGTACTTCCTATATATAAGTACTTGTATGATATTACATGTCGTAGCGTTACTTAAATCATTTCAATATTTGACATATTACATTTTACAAAAACAACTTATTTTTCACATAACATTGTTTTACAAAACAGTTTATTTTATACAACTCATTTTACATGGTTATCTTATAACCATACACCTTTCTTTTATATAATCAGATTTCTTATCGAGTTTTAATATGATTTATAAAAGAAAACACTTAACAAGATTCATGACTAATTTTTATTAAACCTATCTTTTAAAACCCAAGTCATGAATCCTATTTTCACAAAACCTGTGTATCTCACAGGCATTTTTATGCTGACGTACCTATTTTCACATGTGTTTTCAGGAGCTGTTGCTTAGGATTATGATCGTGACACTAGGGCGGACCTGTGCCTTAGAGACATAAAACGGAGATAGACTTAGTTTAATTATGTTATGTACTCTTTGTTTCCTGTTTAAGTCAATGAAACTCTTATGTTGATAAATAAAATACAACTTTGAATGCCATGGTCATGAAACAATTAATTCTGTTACAACACTCCCCGACGTTTTCCGCCACGTTTTGATGTTTTATGTGGTCGGGGTGTGACAGAAGAGTTGGTATCAGAGCCAATGGTTATAGGGAATTAGGTTATTAGTAATGCTTTGACCTAGACTATAACTTTCTAGGACCCCAACACAAGTTATCTTGTGTTTAGATCTTAAAACATACACTTCACATATCCTTAGGTGATAACCACAACGGGAACATCAAGTTCGAATCTGTAACACCTGGGTCACTTCAACCCTCAAACAAATGCCAAACCAATGAAATATTGTGTTTCATACTTGGTATTTGTAAAAATATGTGTATCGTTTGCACATATCAATTCTTGTTCGATTTCAAACTCTATATCGCTTTCCGGAGAGTTATACGCACACTGATGCGTAAACGTAATCAGTTTAATGCGACAAATACTCCGGAACATCAACATATACTTAACATACCTTAAATAACCTTTAAATAACTTAGAAATAAGTTTTGAAGGCTTTGGTGTGGCAAAGACAAGTTAATGCGCTTACATGGACTAAACTTGACAAACTGCGAAAGTATGCCAATTTGAACTGTAACGAACATTCCGGAACACGACCATAAGTTAAACACACCTTAAATATCCTTTATATAGCTTAGAAATAGGCTTTGAGGTGTTCGGTGTGCTAAAATAAACTTCTGGGTCATTCAGGGACTAAAAGCGTCAAAAAGTGCACAAGTTTGCACTTTCGCGCATAACTTACGTTCTGAATACCTCCGGACATCCAAAAATTTATGTAAGCACTAAAATATTTTATTTTAGTGTTTGGCTTGAGAAAAATCCATTCGTCACGCAATTTAGATCGTTTTTCGCGCTTATGCGCATTCCGTCGTAATTAACCGAACAACGCAATCGTACGGCTAAATGAACCGACACCCGAGATATTTTTAACACATTTTAAGTTCCCTATACTTTAACTTCATTTTAGATCTTTGAAATGGGGTTAACGGGGCTTAAACGTGTCAAAAAAAAAAACGCATCGAAAACCAAGTTTTGAGGTTGCAGGGAATGAAACTGTAAATCTGCCAAACTAGGTCCGTAAGTAGGGGCCAGATGCAGCAAAACGTTTTTTTACAGCTGTTAACAGCCCTTAACACTCTCCAAAGGCCAAGTGTCAAACTCTTATGGTGGATGGCAAATGAGTTACCACAACTTTCCTACAAGTGTACGGCTTAGATCGTGCCCCCTTTTCCAAGAAACGATCCTAACGGTGGTGGGTTTACTATAAATACCCAACCCATTTCCACTCATTCCTCACTAGAATCTGATTTGAGAAGCTCTAAGTTGAAACCTTTGTTTCATACCTGAGCTACTTGAATCAAGATTAGCATTCGGGGACCCTTCGTAAGTGTTCCTTCGTTCTTTTATTGCTTTTCGAGTCCGAAATTCAAACTTTGTTTGACTTTCTGCATTGACCAGTTTATGGTCATTGCGAAGTTCGTTAAAACTTCGCAACGTGATTGTAATCACGATGGTTATAGTCTCTTGTGACTATGCCTAATGATTACCACGTTGTCTAGGGTCGTAAGGGTAAGCGATCTAATAAATCGCTTATACCTTCGAACCCGACCCATTTGGTCGATCATTAGGATCCGACCAAACATATTAGGTGACCATAGTATATAGGGAATAACCCTCCGAGGTTATACCTTATGGTCACTTCGTTTAAGTAGTTGTATGATAGGTAGTTTATATGCCTTAGGTAAATTACCAAAATACCCCTTTGATGCCAAAATTCATTTTAAGCATATGTAACATAACTTTTGACATCTAAACTGATTTGACAACAATATTAGACATGTTAAGGCATATTTTACTTGTCATAGGACTAGTTAGGCGGTCCGAACGCGTTTTACGCGAACGACGCGTTAAAGTAGCATAAGCTACCTAAACGGGTCGTAATGGGTCGTAAACATTTATGTTAGGTTTCATTTAGTATGTAGGCTTTGTTAAACCATATTACACGAGTTCCCATACTTGTTTGGTTTACGAACCCTCATTCTATCCGATCCTCCGATATAGGTCCGGTTTATTAACATAGTTACCTATATTAGGTGCCGTTTGATTCCGTGATTTCTAGCATTGCTTGGTGGTTATCATAGGACTTCTGAGCAATCTCAAGTGAGTAGATAGACCCCTCTTTTACTGTTTTCCAAACGTTTTGGGGTGTAACACATGTGCCTACTTGTTACTTTCATGCTTTCCATGTTTTCAAATCATATACCTGCTATGTTCGTTAGTACCTTATAGTACATGATTTCATTGTTTTCATGCTATGTATGCCCATTTTGTGCGTATTTAGTACATTGTTTTACTTTACATTTTATGCTATGTATGCCCATTGTGTGCCTACTTAGTACATTGTTTTACATTTCATCACATCACATGCTATGTATGTTCATCATACTTAGTACATTTATTATTCATTCACATGCTATGTATGTTCATCATACTTAGTACAGTTATTTTCATCACATGCTTACATTTTGGTATAACAATACCGCATAAATGTTCATATTCAGTATAGCATGCATTTCCACAAGACATAAATTGATTTAAACCAAGTTTTACTTCAATACTTTGTTTGGTGCGTTTCACCTATGGTTTAGTGGATGCATTTCACGAGCCATACATATCATTTTGGTTACACATTACATGATTTACATTTGACACATAAACATTGTTTACATTTGTTATACATTACATGATTTACATCTTGACATAAACACTTTGACATATTATTCAATACATTTGACAATTGGTTTAAACATAGACATCTTGCATTGTTGGTTTGGTTTGAGTAAGTGATTTAAGTAACGAGGCGTGTGTAATATGATACAAGCATGGTGGATACGCCGCTGGTACTTCCTATATATAAGTGTTTGTATGGTATTATATATCGTAGCGTTATTTGAACCATTTCAATTTGAGACATATAACATTTTATACAAATAACATACTTTTCACGAGACTTTGTTTTACAAACAACTTATCTTATACAAACTCATTTTACATGGTTATTCATTTAACCTTACATTTTTTTATACATATCATCTGATCTTATCGTTTTTCAAATGATTTACAAGATAAAGCAAATTACAGGGTTCATGACTAAACATTTTTCTCAAACATAAGTCATGAATTCTATTTTCACAAAACCTATGTATCTCACAGGCATTTTTATGCTGACGTACCTATTTTCACATGTGTTTTCAGGAGATGATGCATAGGACTTATCAAGACATACTTAGGCGGACCTGTGCCTTAGTGACTTAAAACGAGACAAGAACTAGTTAATTTATGTTATGTACTCTTTGTTTCTTGTTTAAAACAATGTAAACTCTCATGTTTGATTAATAAAATGAAACTTCAATTGCCATGGATTTGAAACAATTAATTCTGTTACAACACTCCCCGATGTTTCCGCCACGTTTCGTTGTCTCACGTGGTCGGGGTGTGACAGAAAAGTTGGTATCAGAGCCAATGGTTATAGGAAATTAGGTTATTAGTAATGCTTTGACCTAGTCTATAACCTTTCTAGGACCCTAACGCGAGTTTACTTGCGTTTAGTCATAAAACAATACCGTCACCTATCCTTAGGCGACGACCACAACAAGAACATAAATTTCAAAACCGCTTTGAAAACTAATCATCTGTTCTAGGATGATTTATTACTAGGTTTTGAACCCTCTATTATAAGATTTTGAACCCCTTTGAGTTTTCAAAATCTCGTCAAAGTTTTGGGTCCTAAATAATGTGAACACGTGCAAACTGGAAGGGTGGGTGCCTGTACCCTGAGTTTTCTGTCTAAGGCTAGAGTGTTCGTACAAATCCACATAATCAGACCAGTCACTCTTACCTGGGAACTCTTGGGATGAGTGTCCACTTATAGGCGAGCTTGTCTTCGCGATACATTATGAGGATCTCTTTGCTTTGATTCAGCCTTTGTGTGTCGTTTGTCTGCTTCGTGGTTCAAACAAATGACCATCACCCATGATTTTTGGTCGGTAATTATAACATCCTATTCTTACCCAATGCCATTTCATTTGTTTTCTCTCTTGTTTCCCTTTTAGAATGCCTCCACGACGTAAAAATCCGGTATCTATTGAAGAGCTGGCAGCTGTCATTACACAGCAAATGACTGCTGCATTCCCGAACATCATTGCTCAATGTCACCAAGCCCTCAACAACAATAATGCCCCCTGTAACTTTAAGACGTTCAACTCGGCTAAGCCATCAAAGTTTTCTGGGTCTCAAGGAGCGACTGCACTTCTGCAATGGTTCGAGAGTCTAGAGAGCACCTTCCGACATGTTCAATGTCCAAACGAGCGAAAGGTAGACTTCGCATCTAGTGTCTTTGAGAAACGAGCTTTGACGTGGTGGAACGGTGTGGTGAGAGATAGGGGTGCCGATGTGGCACTGGCACAAACATGGGAAGAGCTTCGAGCTCTGATGATGAAGGAATTCTGTCCTCGTCACGAGATCAGGGCCTTGGAAAGGGAATTTGACGATCTTAAGCAAGACAGCGGGGAACATCGAGCATACACTGATCGATATGAGGAGCTGAGCCTGTTGTGTCCTACCATGGTTACGCCTTTGGATAAGGCGATCGAAAAATACATTGATGGTCCCCCTGACCCAGTTCAGGACATTGTTACTGGTAGTAACCCTACTACAGTTAGACAGGCCATTGAACTAGCTGCAACCTTGACTGAATCTCAGATCAGGAAACATAAGCTTTTCCGAAAGGGTGACAAGAAACCGGTCGAGGAATCGAAACCAATCGAGGAATCAAAGACCATGGATGAACAGACTGGATCCCCTAAGCGGTCAAAGAAGCGAAAGGCTTCTTAGAACTTCGCCATGGTTACTCACAATGGTCAAGCCGCCCCCAACCAACCAGCTAAACCCCCTGCTAGGAAACCGTACAATGGAACTTCACCATTGTGCAACCAATGTAACCTCCATCATCATGCTAATGTGAAGTGCCGCAAATGCCAAGTTTGTGGACTTAAAGGTCATTCAGCAAAAGTTTGCCGAGCTGCAGTTTCGCCAAATCAAGCTGACAACAATCCTGCTCAAGCTCGCTTTCCACCAGGTTCTTGCTACAATTGTGGCGAGATGGGTCATTTCCGAAGAAATTGCCCAAAGCTTGCTAATGCAAATCCAGCACAGGGATGAACATCTGACCGACTAGAAGACAACACCGTTTAGAAATAATCATGTCTTATGTATTATTTTCTTTTGTTGTCAAGGTCCATGAAACAGTTGTTATCATTGTTAATAAATAAATATTTTTATTTACATTGCAATGTATTTATGTGGTTGTATGCATAAACAACATATCCCCTACAATACCGACAATCAAGGAATCGTATTCCTTGAAAAGCAAACTACCCCCAAAATTCTTCCATTTTACAAATCTCTTACGTTTTCCACAAAAATCCTAAGTACCCGTTTCTTGCAAGGAAACGAAGTACAAGGTGCAAGTTATAATTCTGTACGAATACCCAAAGTACCACTATAAATTCTTAATAGGGTACCCAAGGGTATTTCCGTATGTCCTAAATTATTGTGTACCTTAATTCGAATATTGCGTTTTCCTGAAAACAAAAATCGAATTTTTAGTAGATCATCCTATCTTCATAGATAGATTCTTGAAATGATTAAGGTGCCAAATGAAATCCACGGATTGGATTCCTGGTGTGCTTTAAGTATCTGCGTCCAAAGATAACAAATTTAAAAGTCAAATTTAACAATTATGTGATTATGTGCTTATGTGTTTTCTTATACATTTTGTGTTTCCACGCGATCCATCCAAATCCTCGTAGAATCTTCCATATCTTCGTATAAGGGATTCATAGTAGGATATCCAAAGGTACTATCTTACAACCCTTAATGGACTTCTACGTTGTAGTTAAGTCCCTTGGGTTATGAAGTACCATTCTATAATTGGACCCCTTGAGTGGTCTAGTTAAACAGATTGATCCAAAAAAATCTAGTTAGGGATATCATGTGATGATATAGCTGAAGGGACTCCTTGGTGGCCTAACTAAGAAGATCCTCTGTCGATCTAATTAAAAGGACCATATGGTAGTCTAGTCACCCTCATCACAAGTTTGATATCCTTCCCCACAACATTACAAAATGAACTGTGCGGACTTTGCAAGGAATTACGTAATTATGGATGCATACATAATTATGGAATTTTGTGCACAGAAACTACAGCAAGTTTTGTCGTGTATCTAGAGTTAACCCTATTCATTTTTGTTTCTGAAGAAATTGTGGAAAATGACTCGTTCCGTTCATTTTCGTTTTTGAAGAAATGGTGGAAATGACTCGTTCCGTTCATTTTTGTTTCTGAAGAAATTGTGGTAAATGACTCGTTCCGTTCATTTTCGTTTCTGAAGAAATGGTGGAAAATGACTCGTTCCGTTCATTTTCATTTCTGAAGAAATTGTGAAAAATGACTCGTTCCGTTCATTTTTGTTTCTGAAGAAATTGTGGAAAATGACTCGTTCCGTTCATTTTCGTTTATGAAGAAATGGTGAAAAATGATTCGTTCCGTTCATTTTCGTTTCTGAAGAAATTGTGGTAAATGACTCGTTCCGTTCATTTTCGTTTCTGAAGAAATTGTGGTAAATGGCTCGTTCCGTTCATTTTCGTTTCTGAAGAAATTGTGGAAAATGACTCGTTCCGTTCATTTTCGTTTCTGAAGAAATGGTGAAAAATGACTCGTTCCGTTCATTTTTGTTTCTGAAGAAATTGTGGTAAATGACTCGTTCCGTTCATTTTCGTTTCTGAAGAAATGGTGAAAAATGACTCGTTCCGTTCATTTTTGTTTCTGAAGAAATTGTGGTAAATGACTCGTTCCGTTCATTTTCGTTTCTGAAGAAATGGTGAAAAATGACTCGTTCCGTTCATTTTCGTTTCTGAAGAAATTGTGAAAAATGACTCGTTCCGTTCATTTTATTTCTGAAGAAATTGTGAAAAATGACTCGTTCCGTTCATTTTTGTTTCTGAAGAAATTGTGGAAAATGGCTCGTTCCGTTCATTTTTCATTTCTGAAGAAATTGTGGAAAATAACTAATTCCGTTCTTTTTCGTTTCTAAACAATGCCTGTTGAAAATAACTCCGTTCATTTTTCATTCCTGAAAAATGTTCGTTAAAGAGAAATAATAGGATTATGCCTTGCTTATCTTTGAGGTTATTTAACACAAAGTCACAGATAGACTCCTACGAATAAATTTCGGGACGAAATTTCCTAAAGTAGGGGAGACTATAACACCTGGGTCACTTCAACCCTCAAACAAATGCCAAACCAATGAAATATTGTGTTTCATACTTGGTATTTGTAAAAATATGTGTATCGTTTGCACATATCAATTCTTGTTCGATTTCAAACTCTATATCGCTTTCCGGAGAGTTATACGCACACTGATGCGTAAACGTAATCAGTTTAATGCGACAAATACTCCGGAACATCAACATATACTTAACATACCTTAAATAACCTTTAAATAACTTAGAAATAAGTTTTGAAGGCTTTGGTGTGGCAAAGACAAGTTAATGCGCTTACAGGGACTAAACTTGACAAACTGCGAAAGTATGCCAATTTGAACTGTAACGAACATTCCGGAACACGACCATAAGTTAAACACACCTTAAATATCCTTTATATAGCTTAGAAATAGGCTTTGAGGTGTTCGGTGTGCTAAAATAAACTTCTGGGTCATTCAGGGACTAAAAGCGTCAAAAAGTGCACAAGTTTGCACTTTCGCGCATAACTTACGTTCTGAATACCTCCGGACATCCAAAAATTTATGTAAGCACTAAAATATTTTATTTTAGTGTTTGGCTTGAGAAAAATCCATTCGTCACGCAATTTAGATCGTTTTTCGCGCTTATGCGCATTCCGTCGTAATTAACCGAACAACGCAATCGTACGGCTAAATGAACCGACACCCGAGATATTTTTTAACACATTTTAAGTTCCCTATACTTTAACTTCATTTTAGATCTTTGAAATGGGGTTAACGGGGCTTAAACGTGTCAAAAAAAACGCATCAAAAACCAAGTTTTGAGGTTGCAGGGACTGAAACTGTAAATCTGCCAAACTAGGTCCGTAAGTAGGGGCCAGATGCAGCAAAACGTTTTTTTACAGCTGTTAACAGCCCTTAACACTCTCCAAAGGCCAAGTGTCAAACTCTTATGGTGGATGGCAAATGAGTTACCACAACTTTCCTACAAGTGTACGGCTTAGATCGTGCCCCCTTTTCCAAGAAACGATCCTAACGGTGGTGGGTTTACTATAAATACCCAACCCATTTCCACTCATTCCTCACTAGAATCTGATTTGAGAAGCTCTAAGTTGAAACCTTTGTTTCATACCTGAGCTACTTGAATCAAGATTAGCATTCGGGGACCCTTCGTAAGTGTTCTTTCGTTCTTTTATTGCTTTTCGAGTCCGAAAGTCAAACTTTGTTTGACTTTTTGCATTGACCAGTTTATGGTCATTGCGAAGTTCGTTAAAACTTCGCAACGTGATTGTAATCACGATGGTTATAGTCCCTTGTGACTATGCCTAATGATTACCACGTTGTCTAGGGTCGTAAGGGTAAGCGATCTAATAAATCGCTTATACCTTCGAACCCGACCCATTTGGTCGATCATTAGGATCCGACCAAACATATTAGGTGACCATAGTATATAGGGAATAACCCTCCGAGGTTATACCTTATGGTCGCTCCGTTTAAGTAATTGTATGATAGGTAGTTTATATGCCTTAGGTAAATTACCAAAATACCCCTTTGATGCCAAAATTCATTTTAAGCATATGTAACATAACTTTTGACATCTAAACTGATTTGACAACAATATTAGACATGTTAAGGCATATTTTACTTGTCATAGGACTAGTTAGGCGGTCCGAACGCGTTTTACGCGAACGACGCGTTAAAGTAGCATAAGCTACCTAAACGGGTCGTAATGGGTCGTAAACATTTATGTTAGGTTTCATTTAGTATGTAGGCTTTGTTAAACCATATTACACGAGTTCCCATACTTGTTTGGTTTACGAACCCTCATTCTATCCGATCCTCCGATATAGGTCCGGTTTATTAACATAGTTACCTATATTAGGTGCCGTTTGATTCCGTGATTTCTAGCATTGCTTGGTGGTTATCATAGGACTTCTGAGCAATCTCAATTGAGTACATAGACCCCTCTTTTACTGTTTTCCAAACGTTTTGGGGTGGAACACATGTGCCTACTTGTTACTTTCATGCTTTCCATGTTTTCAAATCATATACCTGCTATGTTCGTTAGTACCTTATAGTACATGATTTCATTGTTTTCATGCTATGTATGCCCATTGTGTGCGTATTTAGTACATTGTTTTACTTTACATTTTATGCTATGTATGCCCATTGTGTGCCTACTTAGTACATTGTTTTACATTTCATCACATCACATGCTATGTATGTTCATCATACTTAGTACATTTATTATTCATTCACATGCTATGTATGTTCATCATACTTAGTACAGTTATTTTCATCACATGCTTACATTTTGGTATAACAATACCGCATAAATGTTCATATTCAGTATAGCATGCATTTCCACAAGACATAAATTGATTTAAACCAAGTTTTACTTCAATACTTTGTTTGGTGCGTTTCACCTATGGTTTAGTGGATGCATTTCACGAGCCATACATATCATTTTGGTTACACATTACATGATTTACATTTGACACATAAACATTTTTGACATTTGTTATACATTACATGATTTACATCTTGACATAAACACTTTGACATATTATTCAATACATTTGACAATTGGTTTAAACATAGACATCTTGCATTGTTGGTTTGGTTTGAGTAAGTGATTTAAGTAACGAGGCGTGTGTAATATGATACAAGCATGGTGGATACGCCGCTGGTACTTCCTATATATAAGTGTTTGTATGGTATTATATATCGTAGCGTTATTTGAACCATTTCAATTTGAGACATATAACATTTTATACAAATAACATACTTTTCACGAGACTTTGTTGTACAAACAACTTATCTTATACAAACTCATTTTACATGGTTATTCATTTAACCTTACATTTTTTTATACATATCATCTGATCTTATCGTTTTTCAAATGATTTGCAAGATAAAGCAAATTACAGGGTTCATGACTAAACATTTTCTCAAACATAAGTCATGAATTCTATTTTCACAAAACCTATGTATCTCACAGTCATTTTTATGCTGACGTACCTATTTTCACATGTGTTTTCAGGAGATGATGCATAGGACTTATCAAGACATACTTAGGCGGACCTGTGCCTTAGTGACTTAAAACGAGACAAGAACTAGTTAATTTATGTTATGTACTCTTTGTTTCTTGTTTAAAACAATGTAAACTCTCATGTTTGATTAATAAAATGAAACTTCAATTGCCATGGATTTGAAACAATTTATTCTGTTACAACACTCCCCGATGTTTCCGCCACGTTTCGTTGTCTCACGTGGTCGGGGTGTGACAGAATCCGCTTTGAAAATTAATCATTTGTTCTTGGATGATTGATTACTAGGTTTTGAACCCTCTATTGTAAGGTTTTGAACCCTTCCAGTTTGATTTTTGGCCTTGTGTCTTCCAAATTTTCAAAATCTAGTCAAAGTTTTGGGTTTTGAATTGTGTGAACACGTTCAAACTGGAAGAGTGAATGCCTGTACCCTGGGTTTTCTGTCTAAGGCTAGAGTGTTCATACAAATCCACATAATCGGACCAGTTACTCTTACCTGGGAACTCTTGGGGTGAGTGTTCACTTATAGGCGAGCATGTCTTCGCGATACATTATTTTTCACCCACTTACTTTGATTAGTCACATTGTGTCATTTGTTTACCTTGTGGTAACGAACAAATAACCACCATCTTTGCTGTTGTCAATTTTTGTATCATCTCATTCTTTTCATTCAATCCTCTCACTCGTTTCCTTTCATGTTTCCTCTTTTAGAATGCCTCCTCGACGCGAACATCAAATAGCGACTGCCGAACTGGCAGAAATCATTGCGCAGCAGATGGCTGCTGCTTTCCCAAATTTCATTGCTCAAATAAACCAAGCCAACAACAACAATCATGCTCCATGCAATTTCAAGAGTTTCAACTCGGCTAAACCACTCAAGTTTAGAGGTACTAAAGGGGCAACTGGGCTTCTTCAATGGTTCGAGAGCATTGAGAATACTTTTCGTCACGTTCAGTGTCCTGATAATCGCAAGGTCGAGTTTTCTTCGAGTGTGTTCCAGAAGAGGGCTCTTACGTGGTGGAATGGGGTTATGAGAGACCGTGGTGCAGAAGTTGCTCTAGCACAGACATGGGCTGAACTTAGGGCTCTTATGATGAGGGAGTTTTGTCCTCGTCATGAACTGCGAGAGTTGGAGAGGGAGTTTGATGATTTGAAGCAAGATAGTGGTGAGCATCGGGCGTATACTGATAGGTTTGAGGAGTTGAGTCTGCTTTGCCCAACAATGGTTACCCCACTCGATAAGGCTATCGAAAGGTACATCGATGGTCTACCTGACTCGGTACAAGACATCATTACTGGTAGTAACCCTACCACACTCTATCAGGCGATCGAGTTATCAGCGACATTGACTGAGTCGCAGGTTCGAAAGGGGAAGCTGCATAAAAAGGGTTACAAGGGGAAGAAGCAGGCGTCTGACAAAGATGATAGCAAGAAAGGTCAAAACAAGAAGGGAAAGGATTCTGGTTCTTCGAGAGGGTCAAGGAAGCGTAAGGCTTCCCAAAATTTTGCTGTCACTGCCCAAGTTAACCAGGCAGCTCCCAACCAACCCGCACAGCCTCCAGCGAAGAAACCTTATGCAGGAAATGCACCTTTGTGCAATAGATGCAACAGTCACCATCAGCCGCAATTTCCATGCCGTTTCTGTACTAACTATGGAAGAAATGGTCATCTTGCCGCTACTTGTCGCATTCCTGTTAACCAGAATCAGGCAGTTCAGAACCAAGCCCAACAAGTTGCTCAACCTCTTGCTCAGCAACAAGGTCAAGCTGCACGACCTCATTTTCCTCCTGGTTCGTGCTACAATTGTGGGGATCTGACCCACTACCGTAATCAGTGTCCAAGATTGGTGAATGCTAATCCAAATCAGAATCAGGCTCAGGCTCGAGGGTGAGTCTTCAACATGAATGCACAAGAGGCACAAGCAGACAATGAAGTGGTGAACGGTACGTTCTTTATTAATAATCAGCCTGCATCTGTTCTTTTTTATTCGGGTGCCGATAAGAGTTTTGTGTCATTATCTTTTGAGCCATTGCTTCGCGTGTCTAGAACGAAACTAGGAAAACCCTTGACAGTAGAGGTTGCTAGTGGTGAACCCATTATTCTTGATTCTATTCTTCGCAACTGCCAGTTGAACCTTAACGACCATCTTTTCCCTATTGACCTCACGCCTATGCAACTTGGAAGCTTCGACGTTATTGTGGGTATGGATTGGTTAGCCAAGCATCGTGCAGAGGTAGTTTGTTTTGAGAAGATTGTTCGTGTGCCGCTTACGACAGGCGAGATCCTACAGGTTCGTGGTGAGAAACCTGCTGGTGGTCTCAAACTCATGTCTTGTTTTAAAGCTCGGAAGTATCTACGAAAGAACTATGTGGCCTTTTTGGCACATGTTGTAGCAGATAAGGGCAAAGGTAAGTCTATTCAAGATATCCCTGTTGTTCGGGATTATCCTGAAGTATTCCCTGAAGAGTTACCTGGTCTACCCCCAGCACGCCAAGTCGAGTTCCATATTGATCTCGTACCTGGTGCAAATCCCATTGCCAGATCTCCATATCGTCTTGCACCGTCTGAGATGCAAGAGTTGGCTAAGCAGCTTCAGGAGCTCTCTGACAAAGGTTTTATTCGTCCTATCTTTTCACCTTGGGGTGCTCCCGTTCTTTTTGTCAAGAAGAAGGATGGATCTTTTAGGATGTGTATCGATTATCGTGAGCTTAACAAGCTTACCATCAAGAATTGATATCCCCTACCTCGCATCGATGATCTCTTTGATCAGTTACAGGGCGTTTCTTATTTTTCGAAGATTGATCTGCGATATGGATATCATCAACTTCGTGTGCATGAAGAAGATATTCCCAAGACGGCTTTCCGCACTCGATATGGGCATTATGAGTTCACAGTCATGCCATTCGGTTTGACTAATGCTCCTGCTGTTTTCATGGACTTAATGAATAGGGTCTGCAAGCCTTATTTGGATCAGTTCGTCATTGTTTTTATTGATGACATCTTGATATACTCTAAGACGCGAGCTGATCACGAGCAACATCTTCGTCTTACTCTGGAACTCCTAAAGAAAGAGCAACTTTTCGCCAAATTCTCCAAGTGTGAATTCTGGCTTAAAGAAGTTCAATTCTTAGGACATATTGTCAACGAACAAGGTATTCATGTAGATCCCTCCAAGATCAGTGCGATCAAGGATTGGGATACGCCTACTACTCCTACTGAAGTTCGTTCTTTTCTTGGTCTTGCGGGTTATTACCGCCGCTTCATTGAAGACTTCTCGAAGATTGCAGTTCCTCTAACTGCTCTAACTCAGAAGAACAAACCCTTTGATTGGGGATTCAAGCAAGAGGAAGCATTTCTGACTTTGAAACAAAAACTTTGCGACGCGCCTGTTCTGACTTTGCCTGAGGGCAATAATGATTTCGTCGTTTATTGCGATGCATCTAAATTGGGTCTTGGCTGTGTTCTGATGCAAAGGAACAAAGTCATAGCATATGCATCGAGGCAGTTGAAGATACATGAGAAGAACTACACCACTCATGATCTTGAGTTGGGTGCAGTTGTCTTCGCTCTTAAGATCTGGAGACACTATTTGTACGGTACAAAATGTGTGGTTTTCATGGACCACAAAAGTCTTCAGCATATCTTCAATCAGAAAGAACTCAACATGAGGCAACGACGTTGGGTTGAGCTTCTAAACGACTATGACTGCGAAATTCGCTACCATCCTGGAAAGGCGAATGTCGTGGCCGATGCATTGAGTCGTAAGGAACGTACTAAGCTTTATTGTGTTCGTGTTCAATCTGATATTCAAGCTCGATCCGATATCCAAGCCCGCATTTCTCAGGCTCAACAATCTTGTGTTTCACAAGGTTTGATGGATAAGGAATTTCCCTATCACATAACCCCTGATCTGGAACTGAAGGACAATGGATCGTATTACTTCATGGACCGTTTGTGGGTCCCAAGCCAAGATAATCTTCGCACCTTGCTTATGGATGAAGCCCATAAGTCTCGTTATTCTATTCATCCTGGCTCAGATAAGATGTATAAGGATCTTCGTATTCAGTATTGGTGGCCTGGTATGAAGAAAGACATTGCCTTATATGTATCAAAATGCCTTACGTGTCTTAAGGTTAAGGCTGAACATCAACATCCTTCTGGTTTATTGGTGCAACCAGAGATCCCAGTTTGGAAATGGGAAAACATTACTATGGATCTCATTACTAAACTTCCGCGCACAAAGAAAGGTCATGATGCCATCTGGGTAGTTGTTGATCGTCTTACAAAGTCAGCGCATTTCTTGCCAATCCGTGAGGATTTTTCTGCTGACAAACTTGCTAAAATCTATGTGGATGAAATTGTAGCTCGACATGGTGTTCATTTGAACATCATTTCTGACAGAGATGCTCGTTTCACTTCTCATTTTTGGAGAACCATGCAATCTGCTATGGGGTCCCAACTTAATTTAAGCACAGCTTATCATCCGCAAACGGATGGTCAATCTGAAAGAACAATCCAGACTCTGGAGGATATGCTTAGAGCTTGTGTGATCGATTTTAGTGGTAGTTGGGATTCACATCTTCCGTTAATTGAATTCTCCTACAACAACAGTTATCACACCAGCATCAAAATGGCTCCTTTCGAAGCTCTCTATGGTCGAAAATGTCGTTCACCAGTCTGCTGGAATGAGATCGGCGAGGCTCAGCTTACTGGACCTGCCCTCATTTTAGAGACAACTGATAAGGTTAAGAAAGTTCTTGATAATCTTCAGGTAGCTAGATGCTGTCAAAAGAGTTACGCGGACCTAAAACGCAAGCCCTTGGATTTTCAAGTCGGTGATCGTGTATTACTTAAGGTCTCACCTTGGAAAGGAGTGATCAGATTTGGAAAGAAAGGAAAACTTCACGTTGGACCATTCAAGATCGTCGAAAGAATCGGTAAGGTAGCCTACAGACTTGAGTTACCTCCTGAACTTGGAAATGTTCATCCAACCTTTCACGTGTCCAATCTCAAGAGGTTTTTAGCTGATGAGAACCTCCACATACCTCTTGACGAAATTCATGTTGATAAAACACTGAAATTTGTTGAGAAGCCAGTGGAAATCATGGAACGTGAAGTCAAGTGGCTTAAACGCAAGCGCATTCCATTGGTCAAAGTTTGCTGGGAATCTAAGCGTGGACCTGAGTTTACTTGGGAACGCGAAGATCAAATGAAGGTGAAGTGTCCGCATCTTTTCCCACAAGTTTCCTCTAAATAAATTTCGGGACGAAATTTCCACAAGTAGGGGAGACTGTAACATCTGTGCTTGTAATCATTATGAACAGTTCAATTATCAATAAAACAATGTTATTTGATCCCAATGTTTTTTTGGTTATGTTTTACATTTTTCATGTTTTGACTTTTGTCCAATTTCAAACTCTATATCGCTTTCTAGAGAATTATACGCAAACTGGTGCGTAAACGTAGTCAGTTTAATGCGAAAAATACTCCGGAACATCAACATATACTTAACATACCTTAAATAACCTTTACATAACTTAGAAATAAGTTTTGAAGGCTTTGGTATGGCAAAAACAAGTTAATTTGCCTACAGGGACTAAATTTGACAAGCTGTGAAAGTATGCCAATTTGAACTGTAACAGACATTCTGGAACATGACCATAAGTTAAACATACCATAAATATCCTTTACATAGCTTAGAAATACGCTTAGAGGTGTTCGGTATGCTAAAATAAACTTTTGGGTCATTCAGGGACTAAAAGCGTCAAAAAGTGCATAAATTTGCACTTTCGCGCATAACTTACGTTCTGAATACATCCGGACATCCAAAAATTTATGTAAGCACTAAAATAATTTATTTTAGTGTTTGGCATAAGAAAAATCCATTCGTCGCGCAATTTGGATCGTTTTTCGCGCTTATGCGCATTCCGTCGTAATTAAGCGAACATCGCGATCGTACGACCAAACGAACCAACATCCGGCATATTTTGAGCATGTTTCATGTCCACAATGTTTAGGCATCATTTTAGGGCCTTAAAGATGGCTTAACGGGCCTTAGACGTGTCGGAAATGGCCTTAAACACGTGCAGGGACTGAAATTGTCAATTTTGAAAGTTGGCTGCAGATCAAAAGGCCCAGGCGGCCCGCGTGAGACCTGGTGTGTCTCTTACGCGGCCCGTGTCAGTCTCCCAGATCAGTAAAACATGTTTTAACAGCTGTTTACAGCTGCTAAGCACCCAAAACTCAATTCCACTTGCCCTTTCCTGATCATGGGGGGGCCAAATTGAGTTACCATAACATTCCAACAAGTGTATGGATGAGATCAAAGCACGTTATTCGATAAACGATCCTAACGGTTCCAACATTCCTATAAATACCCAACCCGTTCAACCCCAAAAACCCACACCTTTGAAATCTGAATTTGCTCTCTAAGTTGTTGAGTTTAACACTTCATACCTGAGAGTATTCGGATTCAAACCTTCCGTTCTTGGACCTTTTGTAAGTGTTTCTTCGTTCTTTTATTCTTTTAGCGTTAAAGTCAAACTTTGTTTGACTTTCTGCATTGACCAGTTTATGGTCAATGCGAAGTTCGTTTGAACTTCATAACGTGAGCGTAATCACGATGGTTATGGTCCTTAGTGACTATACCTACTGATTACCACGTTATCTAGGCTCAGTGACGAGTCGTAGTTTCGGCCAAAATGCGTGTGATTGCGTATTTTGTAACCAAACTACTCTTGGGTATCAAAACCGTTTGTTTTGATATCAAACCTGTTTTCTAAACTTAAGTTAAGCATGTTTTAACATGCTTAGCTCGTCACTTTTAGTTTTGTGCTTATATAGGGTCGTAAGGTAAGCGATCTAAACAATCGCTTATACTTTCGAACCCGACCCGTTTGGTTGATCATTAGGATCCGACCAAACACATTAGGTGACCATAGTTTATAGGGAATAACCTTCTGAGGTTATACCTTCTGGTCACGATGTTTAGTTAGTTGTATGATAGGTAGTATATATGCCTTAGGTAAATTACCAAAATGCCCTTTTTACGCCAAATTTCATTTTAAGCATATGTAACATAACTTTTGGTATCTAAACTGATTTGGCAACAATATTAGACATGTTAAGGCATATATTACTTGTCATAGGACTAGTTAGGCGGTCGGAACGCGTTTCACGCGAACGACGCGTTAAAGTAGCATAAGCTACCTAAACGGGTCGTAATGGGTCGTAAGCACTTAGGTTAGGTTTCATTTTAGTATGTGGGCTTTGTTAAACCATATCACACAAGTTCCCATACTCGGTTGGTTTACGAACCCTCATTATATCCGATCCTCCGAGTTAGGTCCGGTTTATTAACATAGTTATCTATATTAGGTGCCGTTTGATTTCCGTGATCTGTAGCATTGTTTGGTTGTTACTCAAGGACTTCTAAGCAATCTCAAGTGAGTACATAGACCCCTCTTTTACTGTTTTCCAAACATTTTGGGGTGAAACACATGTGCCTACTTGTTACTTTCATGCTTTTCCATGTTTTCATATCATATGCGTGTAATGTTCAATAGTACACTTATAGTACATGATTTCATTGTGTTTATGCTATGTATGTCCATTGTGTGCATACTTAGTACATTGTTTTACATTACATTTCATGCTATGTATGTCCATTGTGAGCATACTTAGTACATTGTTTTACATTACATTTCATGCTATGTATGTTCATTTGATTACATACTTAGTGCATTGTTTTCACATGCTTACATTGTGGTATGACATTTGGTTTGTTCAAATGGGACAATATACATTCATTAACATTAGCTACGCCGCTCGTTAGTAGGTAATGGTACCATAGGACTTGACAACTCCCATTTCTGAAATCCCGGGTTTGTTTGGATTGGAAGGAATGACCGAATTCGATAAACATAACACAGATAAACCTTTAATTTTTTTTAAAGGTCTATCACCACAGTCACAAGGCTTGGATGTATGCATTTTCACAATACCGCATAGATGTTTGTATCAGTATAGCATGCATTTGTTCCACAAAACATAACTTTGATTTAAACTATGTTTAATTCAATACCTTGTTTATGTGCATTTTACCTATGGTTTAGTTGATATATTTCACTTGCCATACATGATATTTTGGATACACAATTCATGATTTACATTGAACATAAACATTTTGACATTGATATACACATTTGGTGAATTACATTAGACATGGACATTTTGATATGGTTTACACAATAACACATGACAAGTTATTTATACATAAACAATTCCCATTGGTGGTTGGTTTGGGTAAGTGAATTAAATAACGAGGCGTGTGTAATATGATACAAGTATGGTGGATACGCCGCTGGTACTTCCTATATATAAGTACTTGTATGATATTACATGTCGTAGCGTTACTTAAATCATTTCAATATTTGACATATTACATTTTACAAAAACAACTTATTTTTCACATAACATTGTTTTACAAAACAGTTTATTTTATACAACTCATTTTACATGGTTATCTTATAACCATACACCTTTCTTTTATATAATCAGATTTCTTATCGAGTTTTCATATGATTTATAAAAGAAAACACTTAACAAGATTCATGACTAATTTTTATTAAACCTGTCTTTTAAAACCCAAGTCATGAATCCTATTTTCACAAAACCTATGTATCTCAGAGGCATTTTTATGCTAACGTACCTATTTTCACATGTGTTTTCAGGAGCTGTTGCTTAGGACTATGATCGTGACACTAGGGCGGACCTGTGCCTTAGAGACATAAAACGGAGATAGACTTAGTTTAATTATGTTATGTACTCTTTGTTTCCTGTTTAAGTCAATGAAACTCTTATGTTGATAAATAAAATACAACTTTGAATGCCATGGTCATGAAACAATTAATTCTGTTACAACACTCCCCGACGTTTTCCGCCACGTTTTGATGTTTTACGTGGTCGGGGTGTGACAATACAGCATCTAGAGTCGGCTACATTCAGATAGCATCCATGCTCGGTAGAATTCGGATCCTATAACATCAGTAATGACAATGACTCACAATATGTGGTATCCAAATTCTGTTTCATCTAGACTCGGTTTAATTTGGATCATTCAACTTCCCTATGATGCGAGATTTATAATGGTTTCTTTACGAATCGTATAGTATCCAGCGTCAGCTACAATAAAATTTCATCTATACTCGGTTGAATACAGATCCTGGAACATCACTTATTAGAAGGACTCAAAATGGGTGGTATACGGATTTTGTTTCATCTAGACTCGGTTTGATTTGGATCATTCAACTTCCCAAGCTTGCGAGATTTAGAATTGTTGTTTTACGAATCGTAGAGCAACCAGAGTCGGCTACATTCAGATAGCATCCATACTCGGTTAAATTCTGATCCTGTAACATCTCCAATCAGAAGGACTCACAATGGGTGGTATCCGGATTCTGTTTCATCTAGACTTGGTTTAATTTGCATCATTCAACTTCCCTAGCTTGAGAGATTCAGAATGGTAGTTTTATGAATCGTATATCATACAGAGTCGGCTACATTCAAATCGCATCCATACTCGGTTAAATTCGGATCCTGTAACATCACTAATCAGAAGACTCACAATGGGTGGTATCCGGATTCTGTTTCATCTAGACTCGGTTTAATTTGGATCATTCAACTTTCCTAGCATGCGAGATTCATAATGGTTGTTTTACGAATCGTATAGTATCCAGAGTCGACTACATTCAGATAGCATCCACATACGGATGAATTCGGATCCAGTAACATCACTAATCAAAAGGTCTCACAATGGGTGGTGTTCGGATTCTGTTTCATTCAGACTCGGTTTAACTTGGATCATTCAACTTTCCTAGCATTGGAGATTCAAAATGGTTGTTTTACGAATCGTATAACATCTAGAGTTGGCTACATTCAGATAGCATCCATACTCGGTTGAACTCAGATCCTGAAACATCACTAATCAGAAGGACTCATAAAGGGTGGTATCCAATTCGTAAAACATCCAGACTCGGTTTAATTTAGATCATTCAACTACCCTTGCATGCAAGATTCAGAATGGTTGTTTTACGAATCGTATAGCATCCAGAGTTGGCTACATTAAGATAGCATCCATACTCGGTTGAATTTGGATCCTATAACATCACTAATCAGAAGGACTCACAATGGGTGGTATCCGGATCCTTTTTCATCTAGACTCGATTTAATTTGGAACATTCAACTGCTATAGCATGCGAGATTCAAAATGGTTGTTTTACGAATCGTATAGCATCCAGAGTCAGCTACATTAAGATAGCATCCACACTCGGTTGAATGCGGATCTTGTAACATCACTAATTAGAAGGACTCACAATGGGTGGTATCCGGATTCTATTTCATCCAGACTCGGTTTAATTTGGATCATTCAACTACCCTAGCTAGCGAGATTCAGAATGGTTGTTTTAAGAACTGTATAGTATCCAGAGCCGACTACATTCAGATAGCATCTATACTCGGTTGAATTCGGATCCTGTAACATCACTAATCAGAAGGACTCACAATGAGTGGTATCCGGATTCTGTTTCATCCAGACTCGGTTTAATTTGCATCATTCCTCTTCCCTAGCTTGCGAGATTCAGAATGGTGGTTTTACGAATCGTATAGCATCCAGAGTTTGCTACATTCAGATAGCATCCATACTCGGTTAAATTTGGATCCGGTAACATCACTAATCAGAAGGACTCACAATGGGTGGTATCCGGATTCTGCTGCATCTGATCTTTGTAAACCTCTTGTATATACCTTAGAATATCACCAAGAAGCCCAGAAAACCGGGTTGTTTATATGAGAAACTTTCATGAGTTCATGAACTTTAGACAATTAAACAACTATTTGGCTGAATGTTTTATACACAAACAAACTTGTCAACTAAATGAGAAAAATATTTTTAAAAAGAGTAAATACTTACTTATAGCAAGCAAGCAGAGGGTGGACAATCAAAAGAAACTCTTGAACTTGAAACTCCACTTAATCTTAACACCTGATCCTTGAATGTAAATGTTTTCTTGTGTTGAATTCAGCCAAGAAGTGTCCACTTAGAGAGGGAAAAGTGACGAGAGAAAAAAAAAAGAGTATTATCTATCGAATGGGGCTCTGGGCGATTTTGGAGACATCGTGAAACCCTAGAAGATTCAATCTACTCCTGGTCTTGATCGATCTTGGTTAGCATCTAAGGGTTTCCATTCATCCTTTAGCCGCTAAACAGTTGAAATCAGATTAGGTTTTCGATCATTAGGTTTCTGTTTTTTTCTTTTTTCGTTTGCTTTCTGATTGACGACGGGGAGATCGGCTGATCGGCTGTTTTCTGTAATCAATTAGGGTTTCGGCAGGCCGCATCCTTTGTCGCCGATTAAGGTGTGTACAGATTTGTGGTTTTCATAAGTGCTTCGTGTCGTCTGGTTTGTAGTCCTGTTCTTGTGCGATTTCAGTTAGGGTTACGAATGAGTGATCATAAATCGGATGGGGTGTTTCCTCCGGATGATCGTGGAAAACCTCCAATCTCTTTTGAGCAGAAGACACATGTTGACGGCGGCAGACCCACATACTCGTTTGAAGGTTTGGCCAGCTGAGTTATTGATGTAGATGGTAATACTTGGTTACCTCGACGGGGCACAGTTCAGTCGGCTCAAACTGAACCCCGTAAGTTTAACATAATCGATGAATTGTCAAAGATTTCAGTTCCAATCGAGGCTGAAAACCTGTGGCCAGTTACTAGGGTTTCTGATAGGGAAGGGATTGATCAATCTAGCATGAGATATGCGCCAAGTTCAGAACTCGATGTTGCTGCATCGCCTGGTCAAGGGAACACAAAAATTTCAGGGCCGACGGAACCGGTATCATTTGCTAATGTAGTAAACAACACTAAGGTGAAGGTGAATTTTAGGGAGATGGAGTCTTCCGAGGCTGTGGATGGAGCTGATGTTGTTATTCCGTTGTCTTCAGTTAAACAAGTCACGGACAGGTATGCAAACACTCTCTATGGGTATTTCTTGGGTAAACGGCTAGCGTTTCCTGTGGTGGATTATTTTGCTAAGAACAACTGGGTTAAGTATGGTCTGGCTAGATTGATGATGAATGCGAACGGATTCTTTTTCTTTAAGTTCAAAACTAAGGAAGGGATGGACAAAATGTTAGAGGATGGGCCATGGTTGATAAGAAATGTTCCGATTATTTTGAAGGAGTGGTCGACCTCTATCAAACTGGAGAAAGAGGATATTAAAGCTATTCCAGTGTGGGTAAAGATGCACGATGTGCCGTTAACGGCATATACAGATGGTCTTAGTTTGGTTGCCTCTAAGATAGGGGTGCCTAAGATGTTAGATTCGTATACTGCCACGATGTGTACTGAGTCTTGGGGTAGAAGCAGTTATGCTAGAGCGCTTATTGAAGTTCAGGCGGGGGCTGATTTAAAGAGGAGTGTTACTGTTGCAATTCCATCCCTAGATGGTAATGGTTATTCTAAGGTGGAGGTAAAAATTGAATATGATTGGGAGCCTTTAAGGTGTACTTCTTGTTGTGTGTTTGGTCATGAAGATAGTTCGTGCCCAAAGAACCCTCGGGTTGTTTCGAATGGGGATTCTGGAAAGAAGAGTGTGATTTTCAGGTTGTGGGTGACAAAAAGAAGAAAACTAACAACCAAGGCCTCCACATGAAAAATCAGAAACCTAAGTTAGTTTACAGACCAATTATCAAACCTAAACCAAAACAGTCCTTAAGGAGTTCGAACCAGGTTTCAACGTCTAACCCATTTGATGTCCTTAAGGATGATGATGGTGATCAGGGAGGTACCACTGTGGGTCGAGTGGAGAAGAAGGCTACGCAGGCTAGTGGCGAGCAGGATTCGGATGAGGAGGAGGTTGTTGAAGTCTATAATGAAACTAACAATTTTATGACTTCGGGTACACGTTCTTCATCTTCAAGAGCAGGGGCAAGCACATCTTCAACAAAGTTCTATAATGGATAGACGGTTTTTGGTTCGTGTTAAGGGGCGGATAGCTTGTGATTATTTCGTCTTTGATGATGGAGGTTGAGGGTTTTTTTGTTTTGGTGACAATTTCTTGTCTACTTTATTTTTCTTGATGTAAAGTAGACTAGGTTATGTGGTGTCATTGATACATTGTTTTTTCTTGGTTTGCATATATGGAGCATGTCCTGTATATGAACTAGTATGGAACTCATACTCACTACTTGTACTTATTTGCGGTTTGTTTTAATAGAATCACCGGGGTAACCTTTAAAAAAAAGAAAAGTGACGAGAGAGATGAGATATATGTGTGGGTACTTGCCTGATTTTTTTGATTAATAGTAAAAAAATAAGAATGGTGGAGTGTGGTAGTGACGGCCGAATGGGAGTATGGTATGTGAAGGTGGTTTTCCATAATTGCATATTTTGGTTTTTTGTTTAAACAAACTTTTTTTTCTTTTTTTTTTTCTTCAATCTTTGACTGACAAGGGGAGTGGGCAAAAGGAGTGTGCAAGAAGTTTGACTTGCTTGAAAAGATGGCAAGTATGGTTTTAATATAGAAAATATACATATTACATCCTCCCTAGTCTTGTGTCCATACTTCAACGGTCAGTTGGGTGTAAACGAGATTAATGGGTTGGTGACATGATGGAGGAAGTTGAGTATTGTTTTGGTAGGTATATAAGATATTCGCTTAATTATACCCATTAGTTACTCGTTTTTGATAATATATAAATAAAATCATAATAAAAAAATATGAATGCGTTGGGTGCATAAAAATATATTTATATAAGTTTCTATTCGTGTCGCACTAACCGTATATCGCAAATATGATTTACAATTTATGCATCAAAAAGTTCAAATAACAACAAATATATATATATATACTAGTCATTTACCCGCGCGATGCGGCGGGAAACATATCATTTAGGTTGGTGAGTTTAGGACTGTGTACGGGGTAGTTCTCGTTTTCCAGTTAATTTATCAGTCGTCTGGTGATATATTGTATAGTACTTAAGTTAGTTTTCATAACTGCCAGCAAGTTTAACTGAACCGATTACTAAAAATAACCCATTTGTACACCTCTTCTATATGATTTACACGAATCTACATGTTGAGCCCTTAAGCTTTTTTTGTCTTTTGAGTCCTTGTGGTTGCATAATATTCTTATCTGAGTCCCTCGTCACAGATTGCGTTTGTTGACCGTTAGTTGACTGGATATCTTCGTCATATTATAGTAGACTGTCTAACACCCTATATTCGACGACCAACTTCGAGCCTGTCCCACGCCCTATATCTGGCAACCAACTTTTCCCCCACCTTAAGGGTTCATTTTTAGGGTACAAAAATGTTGGTCGTTCAAGTTCACTTGATCAGAAACATCAGTTTTGAATATAGGATTTGACACTCTAGTCATTTCAGGTTTATTCAATTAAAAGTCTTACTTCTAGGGTTTGAGGATGCAAGCCATTCCAATTTCAGTCAATTAGAAGCCTTGGGTCGTTTCTAGGGTTTGAGGATGTTTGTCGTTTTAGATTCGTTCGATTATAGGTGGACAAATCGGGATTTCTTCACCAAACCAGTTCAGATTATAAACCGAACCGGGCTTGTCAACTTTGGTCATGAAGCGATTTTGTGTTAAACAAATTCGAACCCTAATTAAATCGGTTTGGGCCATAGACCTCTTTGAGTGAAACAAATTCGAACCATATTCAAATCGGTTTGGGTCCGTCTCTATTTCGATTAGAAGCCCTATATTCCAAACTAAATAGATGAAGACAGAAAATACAACAGAGGAGAATGGAATGTTAGCCAACCATTATTTGAATTAACTTAAAGTTTTTGTTCATGTAACAAATTTATATATCTATAAATCCAACACCTCGGTAAAAAAAATCTTAAAATTAATTCAAATTCTTTTAGAATTTGTTCATTAACCAACAAACCTTAGTCAAGTCGGTTTTATATCTATTTGATCGGTTACCCAAATTTTTAGCCAGATCACATATTTCTTCCTTTGATGGGCTTAAAATTTGTTAATATTGCACATCATGACTACTGGCAGTCTAGCAGTTAGGGAATTTTGGTGCAACTAAACAATCATTTAATCACCCTCTAAACAAAAAAAAAATTGCAACTGACCACTATTTCATTACTCTTAAAATGACGTTAAGCAAAGACAAAAATATATCCAAATAAAAAATACAACTCATTCGTAATGCTTTTAAACATAATAAAAATTATTATATCTTCACCTTTTCTTTCCTTTTACTTGCGGGGTATTTCAAAATCCCAGAAACTACAACAAAACATAAAAGATAATATAAATGACAGCTTCAATTACCGTCATTCATCTTTCAAAATTGTTTTTTTTTCTTTTTCCAGTTTTTTCATATTAAAACCCGCCAATTTCTGGTTCACGACACAAAAAATTAATAAACATAAACTATATAAATGTCACAACTTTCACAATCCGGGTTCGTTTTAAGTCGCAAACACGTCATAAAACTACTTAACATATACAATAACATAACATAATTCAACGTCATATCCGTGTCTCGCTGCCATCATCCGCTTCTTCATCATTAGCATCTTGGTTTCCTTAAGCTTGTAACTCTTTTCATTTACACTATGTAGATCAAATAAATTGTTCCCATTTTATAAGCATGAATATACAAAAAGAACTAATTTTAATACATCGATCATATAACTATTACTTTCCAATGCATGTTCGTACCTTAGTGATGGTGTGCAAACGTCCATTCCTATGCATGAGCAATCCATAAGCAGTTGCTAACGGCTGCAAATGTGATAAATTCAGACCCAAAGACTTCGAGGAAACTACATAGTTTTAACAATAACATAATGCTAATATAGACTTCAAAATCGAAATACTAATGCCACATACATTTCTAAGTAAACAGTAAGAAGTAGACAAAGGTCTAACAATTAACACCCCATATACCTCCCTGTAATGTGGTTAAACTTCAAGTAGAGAATTTTAGAAAATTCTTGATTGATTGTAAAATTTTAAGATTCAATAACACATAGATAAGTGTTCACCGTTCACTATCTGAAATGTATAAACTATAAAGAGGTGACAGGTACAATTCAGTACCTACTATATAATCACCTTGTGTGGAGCATGTGACCCCTAGACCAAGCATTATACAAATTCAGTACCTACTCATGCTTAACATGCCCCTTGAGTATACCAGGTAGGGGAGGTGAGATTAAGGTCTAGCCGGTTTGGTGGTCTGTAAAGCGAGAGCAGGTCGAAGATGTAGTGCGGCTGATAGGCTCGAGCATGAACCACCATCCATGGGCCTATTGTTTGGCAGGGCATCACTGCCTTGAGAACATGATTATCATCATGTCTCTCAAAGGGAGTGCTGCAGTTGTGCTAAATGGAAAGCCAATATTAAAGGTAATAAGGTTGATGCGTAATAGTTTAATGTTACTACTAAGCCATTGGTTCAAGTAAAAAGAATAGGCCATGAACCAGGGTGCACCAGGGTCACCTTTGGAGGCCAGATAGACCGATTGTAACTAATTAATTAATTACCCATTAAAATCGAAATGAACCAGTTGGATATCTTATGAAATTTCCACATCGACTGTAGCATAAGGGCGAGTCTGCAGTTATGAATTTCCATTACAACCATTTGAGTAATTGAGTTAATTACATATATAGCAGAATCCATGTTGTGAACAAAGATTTTCTTATAAAATCATAGTTTTTTCACTAAATTACTTAAAATATTTGAGTTAATTACATATATAGCAGAATCCATGTTACGGCAGCCGCGCCGCTGTGTTTTAGCGGCAGCCGCGCCGCTGCGTTTGACTGCAGCCGTGCCCGCCGCGACGTCTGGGCCGCCGCGCGCTGAGCAACAATATTGTTAAGACCAACACACCTATGATGCATGCAGAAACAAAGTTTATCATAAGAGCGACGATATTCACGGTCAACTGGAACTGTACAAACTTCTGAATAATAATGTAGACCGCACGTCCCCATTTGGCCACTTTTACGATCGTTGCGAAATCGTCATCCATCACAATGACATCAGCTTGTTCTTTTGCAACCTGCATATATCGCACGCAATATATATGTCAAGACTCGGGTAAAAAGTACAAAAAACGTGCCCATTACCAAACCCAAAGTCATTTTGCTTATATCCCGCATTTACCCAAACCCGTCACCAGAACCCACTTCATATAGCCAGTTTTTCAGCCTTAAGCATGCTAATGAGGTTTAAAACAGTACGAAACTATCTCAAAGAGAACAGATAGAACCATAACCTGGATGCATCATGCACGGTAAACAATTATACTATTGTAAAAAGGTTGAGAAAAGTAAATGATGGATGTGTGTGTTAAAAATAACCTCCTTTGACTGTAAAAGTCAAATGTATATACTTCTCGAAGGAATGTATAGAAATTCGTGAATCGTTTGTTCTAGTTATAGCATGAAAACAACAAAGTTAGAAGGAATGTATAGAAATTGAAGTTGTAAAGATTAATCCCTTTGACCTTAAAAGTCAAACGCATCTTTTTTATAACACTAATGAGAACTATATTATAACAAGAATGTACCTGTTCTCAAATACTCAGGAGGAGTAAATGCGAGATTTGTGCTATAACTTTTTCCATCCCGACTATTTTTCATCAACCCAAAACACGAAAGTCGAGGATTACCTTCCTGCAAGAATCTAATGCATGAATATCGGCATCCATATATAAAAGATAGGAAAAAATTAGAAAAGTAAATTACCTCATCGAATAGGATTCTGTAAGCATTGAGATCGTGATAAAGAGCAAGTCCTTTACTTGTACAATATTCAAGAGCTTCAGCTAGATGCAAAACCACGCGTAACCTCATTGCCCATTTCATCGGCTGCGATTCCCCTGAGTCGATAGAAATTTATTTGACTTTTTATTAGAAACAAAACATGATTCTTGGTATAATTTTTAAAAAGTAAATCATTAAAAAAAGTAAAAACAATGGTGAAAATAATTAAGAACAATGGCTTACAGTGAAAAAGATGTTTAGCAAGTGTATTATTGGGCAAATACTCAGCCACAAGTAATCGCTCATCGTGTTCACAACAGCAACCAAGAAGATTTGCCAGCCTAGCGCTACAAAGTTGACCGACCAATTTTGCTTCTTCCTGATTTTTCACAAGAAAAAACTCATACATATACAGGACCAATACAAGCAATCTTAAAGTAATAAAGAGAATTAATGAAATATAACGAAATGCAAATCGAAGAACTTAAAGTAATGAATTTTTGTACCAAAAATTGTCGGGAATCAGGCCAAGCTGAACGATTGAAGCGTTTAACCGCTATTCTCACTTGATTCTCAAGTTTTCCTTTATAAACTACATTTGGGGCCTTTTCACCATGCTCAGATACAATGTTTTCGACAGCAAAACCTGATGTTGCGTTTTTAAGTTGCTCAAAAGTAAATTCTTTAAAAACGGGTAAATTGCCAGCTTCCTCTTCTTTCCCTAAAACAAAAAAAGGGAGGGACCAAACATATTTTGTTTCAAATTTTTAATACAAATTACTGAAAACAATATTAAAGATAAACATTTAAATATTTAAAAATGTCTTGATGGGATAGATTATACATACCGTTGTTTGGATCCTCGAGAATCGACGCCTTATTTGGTGAAACCAGACATGGTATGAGCTTGGTGCAAATTGATCCCATGTTGCCGAAAGTAAACGAAACCTATAACTGAGAACAAATGTAAAATGTTTATGGATTTTCAAGATCAAAAAACATAAAGTGAATCATGAATCAGATCAACCAATCCGTTCGCACACCACAATTTTAAAAGTACTTCACCTGAGATTATCACGAACAAAATTAACTTCATACATCAATATGTGCGTATATATTTGTGTCTGTATAAATATAAGTGTACGTATAAGTGTGTGTGTGTGTAACATAATAACAAATCCAGAATCATCCAAAACTTTCGCCAGATCTAACCCTAGATCTCGGTTCGCACATCCTTCCACGCAGATCTGAACAAATTCAATTAAAAGCAAATAGCTAAAATCTTGGATTAAAAAAGGGATTTTAGAAAGTGCATACCTTTGGGTGTAGAGCTTTACAACCACCACAACCAGGTGAATAGAAAAAAAAAGATGGGATTTTATCCCATGAATTTCATAATGTGTCTACGTAATCTTGTGCTTAATTGATCTCAAGCATGTTGGGTTTAAGTGTATTTTCCCACCATCTCATGGGTTTGCTGACACAAACTGAAGGATGTACCTGTGTAATCATAAAATATTTCAAACATAGTTATCGAATAATGTACCGAAAGCATACCAGCAAATCACTATAGTCAAATCCGTTAATGTACAGAAATTAAACCTAACCTCTATGGAAGATGCACACCTTCATACTACAAAACAATAGCTTGATCTTGAACTCTTCTCAAACCATTACATGTTCTTTAAACCATGACCAACAAAAAACGAAGATCCATCTTAAAAACACAAACAAATATAAATGAAATCCAGTGATTACATGACGAAATGAAATAAATCCAGTGATTACATGACGAAATGAAATCCAGTGATTACAAAAGAACGGTGTCACTTACCCTCATTAAATGAAATAAATCATGAAATTGACAAAGGAATATGAAATTGAAGGCTTACTATCTCGTTGAATAGTATCTCCAAAGCAAAGAGCAAATCTGAGAAAGAGAAAATACCACACAAGTAATATAGAACAAAATTAGGGTTTGAATGTTTAGTGAAATTTTATAAAATATGCATGAACCAATGTTGTTACCTAATGATGAACATCAAAGATGAAATTCAATTTAACGACCAGAACCCTAACCGCCGCCGTCATCGTCGATCTTCAAGGGTTCCACCAAAGTTGTTCTGTTGCGAACCTCTTCCGTGACACCACCATCGACATCTCTGGAACCAGAGAAGGGAAGAACCTGCAGATCCAGGGGGAATTTGAAAGAGAGAGAGAGAAGGAAGGAAGAGCAGATCCAGATCTTTGAGGGAGAGAGAAAACGAAAATGAAAAAGGGCTCTGGATTTGAAATTTGAAATGAAATTTTTGGGTTTTGTTGGCCGCCCAAAGATTGGATGAGGCGGGTTAGGGTAGAAAGGGTATTGTTGGAAAGGTATAAATGTATTGTGCTTTAGAGAGTTGTACTTCATGCTTGAAAGGTGTTTTCAACACATTTGTTTCCTTGCCCTTCCTATATGCTTTATAAAGTAGTATAGATATATATATATATATAGGGTAAGGTTCATGCGAGAACCACCTTTATTTCGAGAACCGCGAGAACCAATGTGAACACAACCTAAAATAGCTAAAAAAACCTAACCTCCACCCCCCCTCCCCCCAAAAACCTAAACCCCCCCACCCCCCCCCCCCAAGCTAACCCCCCCCCCCCCAAAGCTAAATGCTAAAAACTAAACCCCCCAAAAAAACCTAACCCCCCCCCCACCCCCCCCCCCAAGCTAAAAAGCTAAAACCTAAACCCCCAAAAAACCTAAAAAAATCTAAAAAAAATCTAAAAAAATAAAAAAAAAATCTAAATTTTTTTTTGATTTTTTTAATATTTTTTATGTTAAAATCGCTACTTTTAGAAGCAAAAAAAAAATTAAAAAAATAATTTAAAAAAAAAAAATTTTTGGCTACGAAAAGTAGCGATTTTGTTATAAAAATATTAAAAAAAAAATTATTTGTGTGATTTTTAGCTATTTTTAGGCATTTTTGGTTGCGTTCACATTGGTTCTTGCGGTTCTCGCAATAAGAGGTGGTTCCTAACGGATCTTTATCCTATATATATATATATCTAAATATATATTTATAGTATTACACACATAATAATACTATAGATTCATTTTCCAAGCATTTGGACAAGTATCACCAATGTTCATGCCTGTCGGGTTAACTCGTGTGTGACCTGGTAATTTCTAAAAATTACCAAATGCAAAATGTGTCACGAATAGACATTGCTTTGCATATGACGAACCAAAAAATTAAGTCTAAAACATAAGATCAGGATGTGTGCGAGATTTGAGCGCGTAAGGATGTGTGCAAACGAGATTAGCACAAGCTTCATGTGAGTGCAGTATGTCTATCACTTTCGTCAATCTCAGATCGTAGCAGAAAAATGATCAAGACAAGGTTTTGTATTGTTAAAATTAGGGAAAAGTCGATTTTAAATGAGTGGCAAACTTGTAATTAAGGAGAACTTCCTTAATGCCTTGCCTATAAATTGAGATGTTATGTTAGACTTTTAAGAGGTTTTTGCTCATTTGAAGAAGTTAGAGAGAGAAACTAGAGAAAGAAATACGAGGTGATTTATGGTTCTTGTATTTGTTATATCATCAATCGAATTATCGTTATATTACATTCTTGCGTCCGATCCATACACGTACATGGATTCCGCACATCGTACGTGTTCTTCGCAATCGAAGGTTATTCAAATTCGATTCGGAAACGAGTCCACAAGTGGTATCAGAGCTACGGAAGCTTTGCGTGTAATCGTTGATCGAATCGGACGAGTTTCGGTGGATTTCGGACTGATTCCGTTGATTTTCGGTGAAAAGTTTGAATTTTTTGATTGATTTTCAACATATTTCAAAGGAGTTTCAATCTGATTCAGTTTGTTTCAGATCGAAAGTTCTAATATTTCGGATTAAATCGGTTGATTTTCAATAGATTTCGATTCGTTTCAGTGTATCGTTTGAAATGCCAGAATGATTCGGATTTGTTTGATGTATTGTTTGTGTATCTCGAACTGAATCGGCCTATTTCGGATCGAAGCTTGTTCATTTCGATAAGTTTCGGTGTGATGATTTGAGAATTTCGACATTTTCGATTAAATCCGATGCGATTATTGAACTGTTTGAACAGATTTACATCGATTTCAGGCTATTGCAGTCGAAGTTTTGTGTTTTTCGGACATTTTTACTTCGATTTCAAATTGTTTGAATGAACAAAATTAGATGAAAAACTGAATTTGTTGAGATCTGAATCAAATTTTGAGTTAAATCTGATGTTATTGCTGATTGATGTTGTGGCAAGTTGTTTCTAGAATTCTTGAGCTGAGTTGATCAGACTTGTTGATCTGAGTTTGTGTGGTGTTTGTTTTGTGTTTTACGAAGACGAAGTTAGTGTGCAAGTTATGAGTATCATCGAAGAAGAAGAAGAAGAATATAAGTGTGGCTCATTATTTGGTTTTGAGTTATAGTTAAATGAAAGTTTAGGTGACAGCTGGTTTGTCACTAAAAGAAAATTGGATTGTAGGATGTGTGAAGGAATTTAGGGTTTTAAGTGTGGACACTTCTTAACACATAAGTGATAGTGATGTGGATTTGAATGTAACGTTTTTAGTAGGTTTTAAAAATATAAAATCATTTTCTTGAAAAGAAAAATCTTAAACGACAAAGAAATAGAAATGAACGAATGAGAAAATGATAAATCAATTTTAAATGGAGGAGATGGTTATAATCTTTGAAAGGTTAAGTTATTCTATAAATACTCCTAATTGTAAGAAGTATAAGAAGCATTTATAGAGTGACAATTGTCCAATAACCTAAAATTAAACCCACTACATCACCACCCAAAACCTAAACACCCACCCCCCCTCCCGCCAAAAATAAAAAAACAAAACAAAAAAAAAACTATACCTCACCAAAAAAACCCCAAAAAACTTAACTCCCACCCCCCAAAAACCTAAAAAAAACTAACCCCCACCCCCAAAAACCTAACCACCCCCCCCCCCCACCCCCGGCAAAAAAAACAAAAAAAAACTATACCTCACCAAAAAAACCCCAAAAAACCTAACCCCCCCTCTCCAACCCCCACCCCCCAAAAAACTATACCTCACCAAAAAA
This sequence comes from Helianthus tuberosus, assembly GCA_030545235.1. Lineage (NCBI taxonomy): Eukaryota > Viridiplantae > Streptophyta > Magnoliopsida > Asterales > Asteraceae > Helianthus > Helianthus tuberosus. Next base: position 68,467,966 of record CM060385.1, on the reverse strand, counting down.
CCTAACCCCCCACCCCCAAAACCTAAACCCCCACCCCCTCGGCAAAAAAATAATAATAATTTTTGTTTTTTTTTTGGGGGGGGGGGGGTGATGGGGGAGGGGGTGGGTGGGGGTTTAGGTTTTTGGGTGGTGGTGGATGTTTAAGTTTTTTTTTTTCTTTTTTTTTCTTTGTAGTGGGTTTTTTAGGAGCCTTTTTACCCTTCTTACAATTAGGATCCTTTTTATTTGATCTTAATCTTTGAAATACTAAATCGTTATTTTGGAAAAAGTATTCACAAAAGTAATACTTGAATAAGGAATTGTGTTTGGACATTTTGGCCCAATTTTGGTTAAAAAAATGTGGGCTCCAAGATTAGTATTACGAAGTTTGGTTTTAAGTTGAACAAAAGGTTTGGGCTGAATTTTTGTGGACCGTTTAGTCAACAAGTGGGCTATAAACAAGAAATTTGGGACGTGGATATTGGTTTGAAAGTTGGACATTGATAGAAGTCGGTTGGTTCAGTCTACAAATTAGTAGGTTATACAAATTGTTTCACATTGGGTTTGAGATTGGACGCTATCCTGTGGATTAAAATTGGGATATAAACGTTTAACTTTCAAGTTTAAGAAAAATGTATAAGTGGGATGATAGTATGTAGGGTTGTAAACGAACCGAACGAACACGAACAAGGCCTTGTTCGTGTTCGTTCGTTAAGGAGATAAATGTGTTCACGAACGGTTCATGAACACTTACCGAACGAAATTTTATGTTCGTGTCCGTTCATTAAGGAAATGAGCGTGTTCGCGAACGGTTCACGAACACAAATAAATTTGGCAAACGCGACGAAGGATAAAGATAGATGGCCCAGAGAGTAGCACTCGAACTTGAATCCCTTATTGTGGCACGGAGGTCAATCGTATTCGCCGATATAAATAATGAGAAATGAAAGGAAAATGATGCATAAACAAGGTGAAAGTGGGTTTCCTAGTTTAATTGTTAGGGTAATAAAATAAATAAAAGTTTAATAATATAAAAAGTACAAATAAAATATAAGAAAGTACAAAGATCTTCAATTAAAACACAAACATACGAATATAAACGAATGCAAATCAACGAATGTTCACGAACACGTTCACGAACACCTTACCGAACGTTCACGAACACAATCGAACGAACAAGACCTCTGTTCATGTTCGTTCATTTAACTAATCGAACGAAATTTCTTGTTCATGTTTGTTCGTTTAGTAAACGAACGAACATAAACGAACTTCCCGACGAACGGTTCACGAACTGTTCGCTGAACGTTCGGTTCGTTTACAGCCCTAATTAGTATGGATGTTCAACCGTGGTTTCCGGATGAAACTAAAAGAAACGTTTGGGTTAAGAGATTTGAACAATTTCGGTGTAAAAAACACGAATCGTTGAGTCAGTTGAAAGGACGGTATTCTGATTTACTTGGTTGGTTAAGGTGTTACTCAGTAAGAATGTCGAATGCTGAAGAAATATCAAAATTTGCAGACGCCTTACCTTCAGAATGGAATGAAGCTTTGATTGAGTTGAAATAAGATTATAATTTTTCATAATTTACTCTAGATAAATTTGTCAACAAGGTCCTCAAATTGTGTGCTCAAATTGTGAAAAATCAAAATCTGAAAATGTCAAACTGTTGAGAGATGTGGAAAGTTTGACATTTGAAAACAAAATTTTTATAAAATTAGAAAATGATTTGAAAAATCAAATAAAAATTTTAGAAAATGAAAAATCAATTTTAAATAAAAATGGTTTTGAAAAACAAAATATAATAAACTCACATCCAGAAAAAATCACAAAACTTGAACAAGATGCTAAGATTGCTAAAAATAAAATTGAAGATTTAGAAAAGAAATTGAAAGGTTTTGTTGCTTCGTCATTAATGCTAGATAATATAGTTCCAAAACTGATCAATAAAAATGAAGAAACGGGGGAGGACGAATATGAATTTTGTAACCGTGGTATTGGGTGTAAATCGTCAAGAAAGGGCAAAACAAAAACGGTTGTACTTGATAACACAAAAAACAAAACTCCCTCAGTGAAAACTCCAATAAGTGACGATGTCACAAATTATGACAAAGTCATAATTGAAGATTGTGATGATGAATCTGATGATGAAAATGATAAAAAGAATATATTTTTGAAATAAAAGAAAATTTTAAAGAAACAATTCCACAAGTTGCTGAAAAAGGTGAATGTTCAACTTCTAAGCAAAATGGAGAACAAAAACATAATGTTAAAAATTTTAAAAATTCAAAAAATGTTAAAAATTAAAGATCATCAGTTCAATCATCAAATCACTATAAAAACAAATATTCACAAAAAATTGAAAATCAAAACTCACAGAAAGTTGGTAAAAAGTGGTGCATATTTGACCACAGTGCTCAAGAGTCAAATCAAGCTTACAGGAGAAGATGGAATGAAGATTCTTCAGAGACAAATCATTATGATGATAGAAAAAGGAGAAGTGATGATTACCACAAGGTAAATCAATGTTACGATATAAGTGTTTGGTTTGAAAGAAAAGATTGGTGTGATAACAGAATATGCTACAACTGTGGATTAATCGGGCATGTTGCTGTGTATTGCATGAGACCAAGGAAGGAACAGAGACAGAGAAATGATATGCGGAGATGCTTTAAATGTCAAATAAAAGGTCATATCGTTAGAGATTGTCCGATAAGTTTGAAAAGAGAATCGTCGGATAAATCTCAGGGGGAGAAAAAGATAGTTGTGAAGAAAACAATCAAAATTGAAGAAAAGCCCAAAGAACAGAAAGTGAAATTATCACAAAGGCAGAAAGATAGACTACGAAAGAAGAAGAAGAAGAAGAAGAAGAAGAAGAAGAAGAAGGCGAGAGAGTATTTAGAAAATATTTTGTCATCGGATACAACCGGTGAGCCAGATAACAGTTCTGAAGAATCATTTTGTTCTCCAAAGAATGATAAGTCAAGTAAAATGAATTCATTAGATACAAATCTTAGGACAGTAGAGAAAACGGTAGAAAAGAAAGTTATTCCTTAACCAGTCGCAAAACCAAAGCAAGTTTGGAAAGCTAAGGTTTTGAATGACCCTGAAGAAATTTTGAAATTGTTTGATGACAGACGAAACTGTGAATCTGGTCAACCCAAATCCAATATGAATTGGGTTCCAATTCAAAACTAATTAAGTTCATTTGCATGTGCTGGTGTTCCGGAGGACAATTCAAGTTCAGCATGGATAATAGAACAGCCTGGCACACAAGAAGAAAACCTGTGTTAAACAGGAAGTGGTTGATTTTAATTGAAAATTTTAAATTGTTAAAATTTTAAACTAAAATTTAAAAAGTCGATAAGTTGGATAATCAAGGTCATTAATTTGAACTTGATTATCTGTTACTGAATTTGATCATGCTTAAAAGTCAAATATGATAATAGACATTTATATGTTTAGAAAACTCTCAACAGTTGAATCTAAAACATTTATTTGAATGATGATAAGATTTGACAGGTAGCTAAATGAAAGGGGGAGCAAGATTAATTTCCAAATCTAAAAATGTTAAGTGATTTCGGAGCATTATTCAAGGGGGAGCTTATAGTTTTACTTTGTTTGCATGAATATGCAATCCGAGGCAGATCAAGACTAAATTTCACAGATTTCTAAGCTATGTCCAAGGGGGAGTCTGTGAGTGCATTTTGTATGTCCATACTTAGAAATCTGTCTGTATTTATAACGTTTAATGTCTTGAGTCTGTATTATTCCGGACAGGGGTTTCGCTAAGTATTGTTAGGTAATGATAGGTCACGATATGGTACAGTTCAGCACGATACGAAGACAACAGATATGATCGGGTATGATGCCATCACACATCATGATGACATCATAAATATTATTGTATTGTGAGAACATGATAACGTACAACATAAGAAGTCTGCATGGAAAGAATTGAATCAAAGGTCAACATGCAAGTTTACAAAATATGTGATTTTCTTGGCATTGTATGAACCTGGAGCTTGCATGGCACTTGTACGAAGAGAGGTTGCATGAGTTCGTACGAAGCTAGTATGGGATGTTGGTACGAAGCTGCTACAACTATAAATAACTTCACATGTTCCTTCGTATAAGAAATATCAGAGAACAACAACAACTTCGCACAAGCAGATCATATCAAGTTCTTATGTTCAGATCTAGATCGAGTCGTTTTGTAACGTACGCGTCGAAACTCTATCCGGTTGTCAATTGATACGTAATAAACGTGAGACGCTTATATTTACAATTACGTGTTCACGGTTACGCTTCGTTTTACGAATTCCGCACGTAAAAATGAGATTAAACGCAGATCTGGTGTTCGTTACGAACCGATCCTGAACTCATAGAGTACCTAGCAGGCGTTCACATTTTAGAAGTCTTAGCTTTATTTGCTTCTGCTGTGCAATGAAGATACCATTCGGATCACACCCAACTTTGATGTACTCGATTTATCAGGGTGTGACAGATTGGTATCAGAGCTATAGGTTTCAGCGAATTAGGTTTCTTTAGAGATACCTAGGCTCTAACCTCACTTTCCTCTGGAGACTTAGATTATTAAGATTTAAATACACACAGAACGCCTAAGACTCGAATATGGGTTCCAACCGTTGTCGAAAACAATGAGTCAACAGTTTTGGTTTTAAACACACACAAGTGTTATGTTAGTACACGGTACGCGAAACAACTACATACAGGAAGCAAAACCTTGAGTGTTTTGATAACACGTATATAGGACCTTTGGAAAACTCTTGATGAGAAACTTATGTCGAAACTCATTAAAGGTCCTCACGTAGGAGCCGCGAGTATTAACTTGGGCACACACTATTATCTATATTATCTATGCTATTTTAATTACCCGAGCAGGCTACCTACACATAACGAAACGCTAGTGCACGAGTATACATGAAACTCAAATTATACTTCAATGGATGTCAGAATACATCACATTCTACGCGGAACAAAACGCTAGTGCACAAGTATACATGAAACTTAAACTATACTTCAGCGGACGTCAAAGTATATCACACACAACTTTCAAGGCAAGGCCTTGGGGGAAACACACTTGGAAACGAATCACGGCGAGGTACGTTAGAACGATATTTCACAACGATTGGTACTTAGTCTGAAGAGACTCACACTTAGTGGCGCTGCAAAAGAAGTCACATGTCTTCGCATTCCCCCTACTTCATTAATGGCGAATTACGCTATGTTTGACATTCCATGGTAATGTCATCTAACAACCGGTCATCACACGAAATTCCAGGTAAAGTCCTTGGATTTCTTTTATTGAAATTCCGACTCTTTCATATAGTGAGTAGATTTTCCTACTTCTACTCCCCCTAATGGTCATTGCGTCACAAAGATTTTCCTTCATGATAGCGAACACTCAATTGGTTCATTTCTTGACAAAATCATATGTTACACATGCATTGTTTGTTGCGCATGTGGTTAGTTTGATTCGTGAAGACCACCGGGCGGCTTCACTCGAAATTGTTGCTTTATCAACATTCAATATTGTTTCGCTATGTTCGACTTTTGCATTGTGATTGGATGACTGCATTATTGCAAAGTGTTGACTCCTTGGTATCGAGTCAACGAATTCATTGAAACTCCTTTTCTTTTCAAGCCACATACATGGTTTTCGTTGTAACCATGTTGAAATCTTTCTTGTTGATACACGTATTCATGTTGGAATGTGTCTAAACCAAGTTCAATTGTTTGAACGTGTCACACCCCGACCGCGTAAAACAACAAATCGCGGCAGAAACATCGGGGAGGATAGTAACAGAATCATTGTTTCACAACACATGGATTTGAAGTTTGTTTTATTGAATTTTAATATGTTGCATTTTCTTAGAATTAAAAGCAAAACATAAACAAATTGTCTTTCATTGTTATTGTGTCACTAAGGCCCTCGTCCAATCCTACGTGAATCATCATAATCATCAAACAACTGCACCTGAAACATATGTGAAAAGAAAGTCAGCATAAAAATGCCGGCGAGTACATAGGTTTTGCGAGTGTGTCAAATTCATGGTTTGTATACCTATTGCAATATCTTGTACGACTACTAGAGTCGATGATTGAAAACCTTGTATCGAAAAGTGTTTTGTATTGCAATATAATTAACCAACTAAACAAGTTGGTTATATGTTTGTGAAAACCTCGTTGCCATGAATCTTGACCCAAAACATTTGCTTTTGTAAACCAAATTGTAAATCGTCTCGTGAGAAAACTTGTATGGTTTATATCATTTAGTAAACATCGTTGCATGACATAATTTGAAATCATTCGTCCAAGTGAACTAAATAACGCCACAAAATGTAATATGATAAAAGCACTTATATATAAGAAGTACCAGTGGCGTATCTACCATGATTTTATCACATTACACCCGTCCCGTTATCTAATCACTTACCATAAACCAATCGTTCAATCGTACGTGTTATCAATCGTTCGTGTTTTAATTCGTTCAAATCGTTCAATTTGTCCGTGTCATAAACCATTGTTAAATCATTTGTGTTATAAACCATTCGTTCAATCTTCCGTGTTGTAAACCATCGTTCAATCGTCTGTGTTTTAATTGGGAAAACTAACTTTTGGTCGTCCTTTTTGAATACATTCAAACCTGTGTGACTCGCCTATACTATCACACCCCGACCACGTAAAACAACAAATCGTGGCAGAAACGTCGGGGAGTGTCGTAACAAAATCATTGTTTCACAACCATGGATTAAATTGTTTCGTTTTATTGAATTATTGAACTCATTGTTTTATTACAATCAGATAAATACAAATATTGTCTTTTGAGTTTTAAAGTCACTAAGGCACGAGTCCATCCTATGTATAGCATGCATCAACAATCATCACATAGCAGCACCTGAAACATATATGAAAATAGGTACGTCAGCATAAAAATGCCCGTGAGTAACATAGGTTTTGTTTATTTAGATTCATGGCTTTAGTTAACATAAGAAAAAGGTTTTATGTTTTACAAAAATAGCCATGAATCCTTGTAAAAGTTTTGTTTCTAAAAATGCATTGTTTTGATAAAAGGTTTGTAGTATATACAAAAATATACTTTGGTTTGGAAATAGTTAAACATATAGTATATCAAAATATACTTTTGTTACTGAAATAATAGATTTGGTAGTATATCACAAATATGCTTTGGTTTTGTAAATAGCATCTCAAACTATGCTTTGGTTTTGAGAATAATAACATATCAACTATGTTTTGGTTTGAAAATAACATATCAACTATGTTTTGATTTGAAAATAGCATATCAACTATGCTTTGGTTTTGAAAACAGCATATCAACTATGCTTTGATTTTGAAAATAGCATATCAACTATGCTTTGGTTTTGAAAATAGCATATCAACTATGCTTTGGTTTTGAAAATAGCACATCAACTATGCTTTGGTTTTGAAAATAGCATATCAACTATGCTTTGGTTTTGAAAATAGCATATCAAGTATGCTTTGGTAATTAACAAGGTCAGTAGTATATTAAAATATATGTTGGATTTTGTACATAGTATATCAAAATTATACTTTGATAAATAATATCACATTTGGGAGCACATCAAACTGTACTTTGGTAGTATACCAAAATATACAAAAGAAAACATGATTTAGTATTCATTCAAACCTTAGAGTATCAAACTACACCTTGGAGACTATAGAAATACCACAAAGGCAATTTCTATTTGGTTAAATTTGGTTTCTGACATTCCATACAATAGGAATGGGGTGTCTAGTCCTATAGCGCTATATCATACTACCAATCGGCTTGGTGAATGTATAAAGAAAGTACAATCCAACAATTAGTTTTAAAATGTTTGAAAATTTGTGCTTAAACCATAGAATATTGTTCAATTCGTCAAAAGATAAGTACTAGCATGTATAATCATATAGTTGAAATCATGAAAATAACAAATAGGCACATATGTTTCACCCCAAAACATTTGAAAGCAGTAAAAGAGGGGACTATGTACTCACTTGAGATTGCAAGTATCCTTGATTAAGTGTCCTAACGAAGCTCGGGAAATCAAGGAATCAAGTGGCACCTAGTATGGAATCACTATGTTAAATAATCGGATCCTAAATCGGGAGATAGGATAGAATGAAGTTCTATAAATCAAATGAGTATTGGAACTCATATGGCATGATTTAATAGACCTAACATTCTGATTTGGAATTCTACCTAAGTGATTTTGACCCGTTTCGACCCATTATGGTAGTATAAGCTATTATAACGCGTCGTTTGCGTAAAACTATGGTCGGATGGTTAACTATGTGCTATGTCAAGTCTTACATTCCCAATTATTCCTAAACATGTTACTAAATCAGATTATATGTCAAAAAGTTGATCACATATGCAAAATATGGATTTATGCTTCAAAAGGGCATTTTGGTCATTTCCTATGGGCATATAAACTACTTAACAAATAACTGACCAATCCTAAGTGATTATAAGGTATAACCTCAGAGGTTATTCCCTGTGCAACTATGATCACTAAACATGCTTGGTCGGATCCTAATGATCGACCAAACGGGTCGGGTTCGAAAGTCTAAGCGGTTGTTTAGACCGCTTAGTCTAAGCGGTTGTTTAGACCGCTTAACTTATGACCCTAAACAAGCACTATACTAGTAGTTACGAGTTAAACATATCAAAATATGTTTAACTAACTTAGAAAACTGATTTGGTATCAAAACAAAGTGTTTTGATACCTAAAAGTAGTTCCGTTACAAAATGCGTGCTAAAACACATTTTGACTGAAACTTTGACTCATCACTACACCTAGTTAATGTGGTAATTAGTAGGCATAATCGCTAAGGATTATAACCATCGTAATTACAATCACGTTGCAAAGTTCAAACGAACTTTGTGTTGACCATTGACTGGTCAAAGCAGAAAGTCAAACACTGTTTGACTTTCACGCTTGAAAAGTGATAAAAGCACGAAAGAAGCTTACAAAGGGTCCAAGCTAGGGAGAACTTGATCTATAACACTCAGGTATGAAGCAAAGGCTTCAACTTAGAGCATTAATCAGATCAAGGGTGAGGAAAATGGAATGAGAGCTTGGCTAGTTATAGTTGTGGATGATGAACAAGATCATCACAAGTGTTTATGTGGCCAACAAGCAAAGGATCTCAGCCATACATGTGTTAAGGGCCAGCTAATATTACTTGGGGAGGTGTTAACATGGTTAACACACAAGAAAAATGGCAAGAACAGTCCCTGAAACATCAAACAGTTGCTGAAAATGAGTTTTTGTTGCTGGGCCTTCTGTCGCGCCCCGCGTAGGATAGGGACTGGGCTTACGCGGCCCGCGTCCTCCTCTCTGATCTGCAACAGTTTCACATTTTACACATTTGGTCCCTGCACTTGATTAAGCTCATTTTTGGCACTTTTAACCCCCGTTAAGCCATTTTCAAGTCTCTACAAGGTAGTCAAAGTATAGAGGACACAAAATATGCTCAGAAAATCCATGGATGTCGGTTCTTTTGGTCGTACGGTCACGTTATTCGTCTAATTACGACGAAACTCGAACGGACGGGAAAACGATCCAAATTAAGCGACAAATGGTATTTTTGCATGCCGATCACTAAAATAAAAATATTTTAGTGTCTACAAAAATTTTGGATGTCCAGGTGTGGTCAGAACGTAAGATATGCGCGTAAATGCAAACTCACGCCGTTTTTGACACTTTTAGTCCCTGTAAGATCAAATAAGCATATTTTCGCACACCGAACCACTCAAAGCTTATTTCTAAGCTATGTTAAGGTTATTTATGGTATGTTTAGCTTATGATCAAGTTCTGGACTGTACATTGTCTTACGAAACGGCAGACTTTTGCAGTTTGACGCAAATAGTCCATGCGATCGAATAAACTTGTTTTTGACAAACCAAACCCTTCAAAACTTATTTCTAAGTTATGTAAAGGTTATTTAAGGTATGTTGAGCCTATGTCACTGTTTCAGAGTGTTTGTTGCATTAAACTGATTGCGTTTACGCATTAGTTCGCGTATAACCTTCCAGAAAGTGATTTAAAGCTCGAAATTGAATAAGAATTGATTTGTGCAAATGATACACATATATATACAAATCCCAAGTATGAAACACAATATTTCAATGGTTTGGTATTTGTTTGATGGTCGTAGTGACACAGGTGTCACAGTCTCCCCTACTTTAGGAAATTTCGTCCCGAAATTTAATTTTAAAGGAAACCAGTGAAGACAACTGTGATTGTTTCGCTTTCGAATGAATCCTCCGTTTCCCAAGTAAAACTCTAGGTCACGTTTGGATTCTTAGCGAATTTTTTTATTGCCAAAATGTTGTCGTTGTTGTAACATAAGCATGGAGCTTTGAACAACGGATAGGAGAATGTTTCCTATGAAGACTTTTATAGGAAACTTGTGTGTGCTCGAAATCAGAGTCGGAGAATGCAAGATAAAATAACAAGGGTCAAGGTCCAGGACTTCTAGTAACTCAAACAACGCTACGCTCGCAATGTAATAAGGAACACTTATATATAGGAAGTACCAGCGGCGTATCCACCATGCCCTTTTTACATTGTTCCCGTCTCGTTATTCTCATCACTATAGGTCTTAATACATGACAAAACTTGCTGTGGTTTCTGTGCACTAAATTCCATAATTATGTATGCATCCATAATTACGTAATTCCTTGCACAGTCCGCATAATTCATTTTATAACGTGTAGGGAAAAATCAATCGGACATACATGAAATGACTTGACTAGACCACCAGGGGATCTTTTTAACTAGATCAACGAACAATCTTTTTAACTAGATCAACACATGATCTCCTTAACTAGATCGTCGTATGATCTCTTTAAATAGACCACTTAAGGGATCTTTGTAACTCAGAACCAAATAATCGTCTTGAAACAACACTTGGAATCCAAGGGTCTGACTATTTGCATAGAAAGCTCCTTAAGGATTTAAGATTGTACTTTGAGTATTCTTCTGAGAATCTAACATATGAAAATACGGAAGATTCTACCAGGACTTAGATAGCGAGCTTTAGAATCACACATAAACACAAAAATCACAAAATTGTGCATTCGTTAATTTAGTTATTAGCTCGTTTGTTAATTTGAATTAATGCATTTGAAGTCCACTAGAAATCCACTGATGGACTTCAATTAGTACTTAAAACATTCTCAAGGATCTAACTATGAAGATAGGAAGATCTTATAAGGATACACGAAGCAAAAATGTACTTGATAATCGTGTACATAGTCATATAACATGGGTCCAGTTAAGGACTTATGAAAGTACCTTTAGATATCAAATTGAGGATTTGAAATGGTACTTCAAATATTTGTTTAAGAATTTGTTAATTTGTACCTTGTACTTTGTTTCTTTAAAAGAAACGAGTACTTAGGATTTTAGGGAAAAATCACGAGTGATTACAAAATGAAAGAACTACATGAGTAGTTTATTCTGCGTATGTCACGCAGACACATAATCATATCAGTTTCGTAAAATAAAATTGGAACATCAATTTTATTTATATAACAACTAAATTGTTTCAACGTCAAAAGATAACAAACAAGGAAATACAAAAGTATAATTGTTCACTGCTGCATTGTCATTTGCATTTGCATCGTTTATGTTAAATGCTCGTCCACGTGCTGGATTTGCATTAACAAGTTTTGGGCAATTGTTCCGATAGTGAGTAAGATCACCGCAGTTGTAGCACGATCCAGGTGGACATGGGGCTTGAACAGCAGCAGGATGTGCAGTATTTTGGTTTTGGGTAGCATGACGGCATGTATTGACCAAATGTCCCAATCGTCCACAGTGGGTACATTTGTGACACGGTGTTTGATTCACATGATGACGGTTGCATTTGTTGCACAAGGGTGCAGTACCAATATAGTTTTTCCTAGCACGAGGCTGTGCTGGCTGATTTGGTGCAACCTGATCATTCTGAGCAACTACTGCAAAGTTTTGTGAAGCCTTACGCTTCTTCGACTTCTTAGAGGACTCGGTTTGTTTATCCTTTGGTTTTTCTTGCGCTGACTTGTCAGATGGTTTCTGGTCACCCTTTCGGAAAAGCTTACCCTTCCTGATTTGAGATTCAGTCAGGGTAGCAGATAGTTCGATGGCTTGTCTGATGGTAGTAGGGTTGCTACCAGTAACAATGTCCTGAACTGGGTCAGGGAGGCCATCGATGTACTTTTCAATCGCCTTCTCCAAAGGCGTAACCATGGTAGGACATAACAGACTTAACTCCTCATAACGATCAGTGTAGGCTCGATGTTCACCACTGTCTTGTTTAAGATCGTCAAATTCCCTTTCCAGAGCCCTGAGCTCATGACGAGGACAAAATTCCTTCATCATTAGAGTTCGAAGCTCTTCCCAGGTTTGTGCCATTGCCACATCGGCACCCCTATCACGCATCACACCGTTCCACCATGTAAGAGCACGCTTCTCGAATGCACTGGATGCAAACCCAACCTTGCGCTCATTCGGACATTGCACATGTCTGAATGTGCTCTCCAAACTTTCGAACCATTGCAGGAGCGCGGTTGCTCCTTGAGACCCAGAAAACTTCAAAGGTTTAGCAGAATTGAATGTTTTGAAACTACACTGAGCATTGTTGTTGTTATTGTTGTTGTATAACAGATGGATCTGTGTTACTATGTTCGGAAGCACTGCAGCCATTTGCTGAGAAACAAGGGTTGCGACTTCTTCGTTGGTCAGAGGTTGTGCATCTCGTCGAGGAGGCATTGTCTAAAAGGAACAAGGGAACATGAGAAACAAGTGAGGTCGACAATTTGGAAAAACAAAAGAGGTATTGAATACATCGACAAAACACAAGGAAGGCGATCATTCGTTCGTTACCTCAAATAAACGACACGCAGTGACCAATCAAAGTAATTGGGTCAATATAATGTATCGCGAAGACATGCTTTAACCTATAAGTGGACACTCACCCCAAGAGTTCCCAGGTAAGAGTGATTGGTCCGATACTGCGGATTTGTACGAACACTCTTGCCTTAGACAGAAAACTCAGAGTACAGGCATCCACTCTTCCAGATTGCACGTGTTCACACTATAAGACCCAAACTTTGACGAGATTTTGAAAACTCAAAAGGCACTAGGCTAAAAATGAATCATCCGGAAAGGTGGGTGATCATTTTCAAAATCAATTCGGAAGCTTTGAAGGTTCAAAACCTTATAACAAATCATCTACGAAGAGATGATTGGTTTTCAAAGCGGATTTGAAAATTTGTGTTCTTGTTGTGGTTGTCACCTAAGGATAGGTGACGGTATTGTTTTAAAATTTAAACACAAGAATCTTGTGTTAGGGTCCTAGGAAGGTTATAGTCTAGGTCAAAGCATTACTAATAACCTAGTTCCCTATAACCACTGGCTCTGATACCAACTTTTCTGTCACACCCCGACCACGTAAAAGAACAAATCATGGCGGAAACATCGGGGAGTGTCGTAACAGAATCATTGTTTCACAACCATGGATTAAATTGTTTTGTTTTATTGAATTATTGAACTCGTTTTATTACAATCAGATAAATACAAATATTGTCTTTCGAGTTTTAAAGTCAGTAAGGCACGAGTCCATCCTATGTATAGCATGCATCAACAATCATCACATAGCAGCACCTGAAACATATATGAAAATAGGTACGTCAGCATAAAAATGCTTGTGAGTAACATAGGTTTTGTTGATTTAGATTCTTGGCTTTAGTTAATATAAGAAAAAGGTTTTATGTTTTACAAAAAAATAGCCATGAATCCTTGTAAAAGTTTTGTTTCTAAAAATGCATTGTTTTGATAAAAGGTTTGTAGTATATACAAAAATATACTTTGGTTTGGAAATACTTAAACATATAGTATATCAAAATATACTTTTGTTACTGAAATAATAGATTTGGTAGTATATCACAAATATGCTTTGGTTTTGTAAATAGCATCTCAAACTATGCTTTGGTTTTGAGAATAATAACATATCAACTATGTTTTGGTTTGAAAATAACATATCAACTATGTTTTGATTTGAAAATAGCATATCAACTATGCTTTGATTTTGAAAATAGCATATCAACTATGCTTTGGTTTTGAAAATAACATATCAACTATGCTTTGGTTTTGAAAATAGCATATGGTTTTGAAAATAGCATATCAACTATGCTTTGGTTTTGAAAATAGCATATCAACGGTAATTAACAAGGTCAGTAGTATATTAAAATATATGTTGGATTTTGTACATAGTATATCAAAATTATACTTTGGTAAATAATATCACATTTGGCAGCACTTGTACAGAACATTACAGCAGGAGATAGGCAGATTGATGGTGTTCATCAGTTTCGAGTGGTGAAGAAGTTAAGGTTGTTAAAGAATCCTCTTCGGGGTTTGTTGTTTCAGCAAGGCAATCTGCATAAGAAAGTTGAAGAGATTCGTCGGAAGTTGGATATTATTCAGCAAAGCATTGATATTAATCCGTTGAATGCGGACCTTCGAATCCAAGAAGCTAAACTTACGGCTGAATCTCAGACGGCATGTTTAGATGAGGAATGGTTTCTTAAACAGAAATCGAAGGTTGAGTGGTTACGAGAAGGTGATGCAAATACGAAATTTTTCCATGCTTCGCTGAAAAGTAGGAATCATATGACGCGTATCGAGGTTATTTCTGACTCTCATGAGGTCGTTTATGAGGGAGAAGATGTTCCTAATGCGCTTGTTCGACATTATGAGAATTTTCTTGGGCGGGAAGATGATATTTCTTTAAGTCCCACACATGATCTTTTTGATAAGAAGCTGCTTCCTGACGATGCTAACCATATGGTTCGGCCGGTTACTAGTGACGAGGTCAAGTTGGCTATGTTCTCTATTGGTAACGATAAAGCTCCTGGTTCGGATGGTTATACGGCTGTGTTTTTCAAACATGCATGGCAGATTATTGGACAAGATGTTTCATGCGCCATTATTGATTTCTTTAGTTCTGGTAAACTTCTTTGGGAGCTCAATAACACGTTAATTGTTCTTATTCCAAAGAAGCCTACTCCATCGAATGTTACGGACTATCATCCCATTGCGTGTTGTAATGTTATTTATAAGTGCATTAGTAAAATTGTGGCAGACCGTATTAAACATTCCCTGAACCAGTATTAACCAATCTGCTTTTGTTCCAGGAAGGAAAATCTCAGATAACATCTTGCTTACGTAAGAATTGATGCATAATTATCACAGGAATTATGGTCCTCCGAGGTGTGCATTTAAAGTTGATATTCAGAAAGCTTATGATACGGTAGACTAGAGGTTTCTCAAGCAGGTGCTTATTGATTTCGGTTTTCATATGAAAATGGTAGACTGGATTATGTTGTGTGTTTCTTCTCCTACTTATTCGATTTGTGTCATCGGGGAAGTTCATGGATATTTCAAGGGAAGACGTGGCTTAAGGCAGGGTGACCTGTTGTCTCCTTATCTATTCACTCTTGTTATGGAAATTCTGAGATGCATTTTGCACAAGGCGACTCGTCTGGATGCTTCTTTTAGATTTCATAACAAGTGCGAAAAGCAACAGATCATTAATCTCTGTTTTGCTAACGATTTATTCTTGTTTGCCCGTGGTGATGTTCATTCGGCTCGTTGTATTATGGACTCTCTTACTCATTTCACCAACATGTCCGACTTGGTCCCTAGTATCCAGAAAAGCACCGCTTTCTTTTGCAATGTTCTTACTCATGTGAAAAGTGCTATTTTGGATGTCCTGCCTTTTGAGGAGGGTCGGCTACCGGTCAAGTACTTGGGGGTGCCACTTATTTCGTCAAGGCTAATAGTCAAAGATTGTAATGTTCTTCTTGAGCGTTTGGATCAAAGGATTATGAATTGGAAAAACAAGCTTTTATCTTTCGCGGGCAGACTTCAATTAACTATTTCGGTCTTGTCTTCAATGCTTGTGTATTGGGCGTCGGCTTTTAGAACCTGCTCGGGTTCTAAACGACCTAGAGGCAAAGATGAGGAACTTCTTATGGTCTCAAGAGGGTTCGTTTCATAGAGGGAAGGTGAAAGTTTCGTGGAAAGCGATCTGTGTGCCCAAATATGAAGGTGGTCTTGGTATTCGTCGTGTTGGATATGTAAACAAGGCTCTGATGGTCTCTCATATCTGGAGTATTCTTAAGAAGAGGAATTCCTTGTGGGTGCAATGGATTCACTCGTACCGTCTAAAAGATCGAAGTTTTTGGGATTGCAAAGTTCTCGCTAATTGTAGTTGGAGCAGGAGAAAACTTCTTCACTTACGGCCGACTGTGAGTGAGCATATATGGTCGTCTTTGGGATCGGGTAATACTATTTCGGCTTGGTATGACTCTTGGTGCCAGTTTGGTCCTCTTTCTAGCATGTTGTCGCCTCGTGTAATTACTAGTGCGGGATTTAGATTGGATGCCATGGTCTCGGATATCTATTGGAATGGTGCATGGGCATGGCCGTCTGCCTGGAGGGATCTATTCCCGGTTCTAAATCAGTTAGACCATACTCATCCGAATCCGAACAAGCTAGACCAATTATATTGGAAGGATGGTGATGAATTAATGGAGCATTCTTCTTTTTTGGTTTGGAACTCGATGAGAACTAGACAGCAGGAAGTTGATTGGGCAACAATAGTTTGGTTTCCTCAATGCATTCCTAGGCATGCATTCTTGGTGTGGCTGATTATGTGACACCTGTGCCACTGCAACCATCAAACAAATACCAAATTTATAAAATATTGTGTTTCATACTTGGGATTTGTAAAAATATGTGTATCGTTTGCACATATCAATTCATGTTCGATTTCAAGCTTTAAATCGCTTTCTGGAAGGTTATACGCGCACTGATGCATGAATATAACCAGTTTAATGCAACGAACACTCAGGAATAGTGACATAGGCTTAACATACTTTAAATAACCTTTACATAACTTAGAAATAAGTTTTGGAAGGTTTGGTATGGCGAAATCAAGTTTATTCGCTTACAGGGACTAATTTTGATAAACTGCGAAAGTATGCTGATTTGTACTGTAACGAACATTCTGGAACTTGATCATAAGTTAAATATGCCCTAAATATCCTTTACATAGCTTAGAAATAGGCTTTGAGGTGTTTGGTGCGCAAAAATAAACTTTCTTGATCAATAGGGACTAAAAGCTTCAAAAAGTGCATAAGTTTGCATTTTCGCGCATATCTTACGTTCTGAATATATCCGGACATCCAAAAATTTATGTAATCATTAAAATATTTTATTTTAGTGATTGGCATGATAAAATTCCATTCGTCGCGTAATTTGGATCGTTTTTCGCGTTCGTTCGTGTTTCGTCGTAATTAACCGAACAACGCAACCGTACGGCCAAACGAACCGACATCCGAGATATTTATGAGCACATTTCAAGTTCCCTATACTTTAACTTCATCTTAGAGCTTTGAAATGAGGTTAACAGGGCTTAAAAGTGCCAAAAACTGAGTTTTATAAGTGCAGGGACCATTTTTGAAATTTCTGGCAGATACATTGAACTTGGTCCATTTTTTAGGTTTTGATGGTTTTAACCCATGTTTTTGCACCCTATGGGCTGGTATTTGATGGTTTTACATGTTCCCATGGTACTCTAAAACCTTGGGCCCAAGTCTAAGGCCATGATTAAAGCACAGTTTTATATAAACGATCTTAACGGTGGATCGAATCCTATATATACCACCTTCCTCATTTGCATTCTTCACACCTTTGATCTAATTTTGTTCTCTAAGTTGAAGTTATACACTTCATACCTGAGAATAATTGGATCAAACTTCCATTTCTTGGACCTTTTGTAAGTATTCTTTCGTGCTTTTATGCGTTTTTAAGCACGAAAGTCAAACTATGTTTGACTTTCAGCTTTGACCAGTTTATGGTCAACACGAAGTTCGTTTGAACTTCGAAACGTGAGCGTAATCACGATGGTTATAGTCCCTAGTGACTATACCTACTGATTACCACGTTGATTAGGTGTAGTGAGGAGTCGTAGTTTCGGCCAAAATGCGTGTTCATCCGTATTTTGTAACCAAACTACTCTTGGGTATCAAAACCATTTGTTTTGATATCCAACTTGTTTTCAAACCTTGTTAAACATGTTTTAAACATGTTTAGCTCGTCACTTTTAGATTAGTGCTTATGTAGAGTCGTAAGTCAAGCGGTCTAAACAACCGCTTAGACTTTCGAACTAGACCCGTTTGGTCGATCATTAGGATCCGACCAAACATATTTAGTGACCATAGTTATATAGGGAATGACCTTCCGAGGTTATACCTTATGGTCCCTTCGTTTAAGTAGTTATATGATAGGTAGTTTATATGCCTTAGGAAAATGACCAAAATTCCCTTCTTATGCATAATTGATATTTAAGCATATGTAACCCAAACTTTTGTCACTTAACTGATTATGCAACATAATTAAACATGTTTAGGCATATAATACTTGTCATAGGACTAGTTAGGCGTTCCGAACGCGTTTTACGTGAACGACGCGTTAAAGGAGCATAAGCTACCTAAACGGGTCGTAATGGGTCGAAAGCACTTAGGTTTGGTTTCATTTTAGTATGTATGCTTTGTTAGACCATATCATATTAGTTCCAATACTCATTTGGTTTACGAAACCTCATACTATCCGATCTTCCGATTTAGGTCCGTTTATTAACTTAGTTACCTATATTAGGTGCCGTTTGATTTCCGTGATCCCTCTAGCTTTGCTTGGTTGTTAGTCAAGACTTCTAAGCATCCTCAGATGAGTACATAGTCCCCTCTTTTACTGTTTTCAAACTGTTTTGGGGTGGAACACATGTGCCTACTTGCTACTTTCACGCTTTCCATGTTTTCATATCATATACTTGCTATGTTCATTAGTACACTATTAGTACATGATTTCATTATGTTTTGCTATGTATGTTCACTTAACATGCTAGCCCATTATTTTACATTTTGAACTGTTCAAACCATTTGTAACCATTTGATGTATGTGAACCATTGGTAAACATTTGATTGATGTGAACCATTTGTAACCATTTGATTGATGTGAACCATTTGTAATTGTTTGAACCGTTGGGTTAGGGAAGTGATTAGGTAACGGGGCGGGTGTAATGTGTTAAAAGCATGGTGGATACGCCGCTGGTACTTCCTATATATAAGTGCTTTTAACACATTATATATCGTTGCGTTATCTAGATCACTTGTGTAAACGATTTTGAAACGATGTCACACAATGATGTTTTCTGAGTAATATAAACCATACGAGTTTTGTTAACGAGTTTCTACGATATGTTTTACAATTTGATTTCATAAAACAAATGTTTTGGAGTTAACAATCATGGCTACGAGATTTTATAAATCATATCCAACTTGATTTGAGTTGGTTAATTATGTCGCAATACTATACTTTTCAAAATAAGGTTTTTAAATAAGTATTGCAACGTGTAAAACGAGCCATGAATCTGACACTCACATAAATCCTATGTACTCGCCGGCATTTTTATGCTGACGTATTTTCACATGTGTTTCAGGTACCATAGTTGATGATGTTTGATGATGATACTTGTGTACGCTGCACATAGGAATGGACGAGGCCTTAGTGACTTAATAACAATGAAAGTTTATTTGTTCCTGTTTTGTTTCTAATTCCAATGTAATGTAATACATTTAATTCAATAAAACGAAACTGTTTAATCCATGGTTGTGAAACAATGATTCTGTTACAACACTCCCCGACGTCTCCGCCATGTTTTGTTGTTTTACGTGGTCGGGGTGTGACAGAAAAGTTGGTATCAGAGCCAATGGTTATAGGGAATTAGGTTATTAGTAATGCTTTGACCTAGACTATAACCTTCCTAGGACCCTAACGCGAGTTTACTTGCGTTTAGTCATAAAACAATACCGTTGCCTATCTTTAGGCAGCAACCACAATAAGAACACAAAATTCGAATATGCTTTGAAAACTAATCATCTGTTCTAGGATGATTTATTATAAGGTTTCGAACCTTCAAAGTTTTCAAATTCTCGTCAAAGTTTAGGGCCACATAATGTGAACACGTGCAAATTGGAAGGGTGGGTGCCTGCACCCTGAGCTTTCTGTCTAAGGCTAGAGTGTTCGTACAAATCCGCAATATCGGACCAGTCACTCTTACTTGGGAACTCTTGGGGTGAGTGTCCACTATAGGCGAGTATGTCTTCGCGATACATTATGAGGACCTATTTACTTTGATTCAGCCTTTGTGTGTCGTTTGTTTGCTTCGTGGTTCAAACAAATGACCATCACCCATGATTTTTGGTCGGTAATTGTAACATCCTATTCTTACCCAATGCCATTTCATTTGTTTTCTCTCTTGTTTCCCCTTTTTAGAATGCCTCCACGACACGAAAATCAGGTACCTATTGAAGAAGCTGGCAGCTGTCATTACGCAGCAAATGACTGCTACAATCCCAAACATCGTTGCTCAATGTAACCAAAGCTCTCAACAACAATAATGCCCCCTGCAACTTCAAGGCGTTCAACTCGGCTAAGCCATCAAAGTTTTCTGGGTCTCAAGGAGCGACTGCACTTCTGCAATGGTTCGAGAGTCTAGAGAGCACCTTCAGGCATGTTCAATGCCCAAATGAGCGAAAGGTAGAATTCGCATCTAGTGTCTTTCAGAAACGATCTTTGACATGGTGGAATGGTGTGATGAGAGATAGGGGTGCCGATGTGGCACTGGCTCAAACGTGGGAAGAGCTCCGAGCTCTGATGATGAAGGAATTATGTCCTCGTCCGAGATCAGGGCCTTGGAAATGGAATTCGACGATCTTAAGCAAGATAGCGATGAGCATCGAGCCTACACGGATCGTTATGAGGAGTTAAGTCTATTATGCCCGAATATGGTTACGCCTTTGGATAAGGCAATCGAAAAGTACATTGATGGCCTCCCTGATCCAGTACAAGACATTGTGACTGGTAGTAACCCCACTACAATTAGGCAGGCCATTGAGCTATCTGCTACCTTGACTGAATCTCAAATCAGGGAAGGTAAACTTTTCCAAAACGGTGATAAGAAACCAATCGAGGAATCAAAACCCAAAGATGAACAGACTGGATCCTCCAAGAAGTCAAAGAAGCGAAAAGCTTCCCAGAACTTCGCCGTGGTTGCTCACAATGATCAAGCTGCCCTGACCAACCAGCTCAACCCCCTGCTAGGAAGCCATACAACGGAACTGCACCCTTGTGCAACCAATGTAACCTTCATCATCATGCTAGTGTGAAGTGCCGCAAATGCCAAATTTGTGGACTTATAGGTCATACAGCAAGAATTTTCCGAGCTGCAGTTGCACCAAATCAAGTTGACAACAATCCTGCTCAAGCTCGTTTTCCACCAGGTTCTTGCTACAACTGTGGCGAGATGGGTCATTTCCGAAGAAATTGCCCAAAGCTTGCTAATGCAAATCCAGCACAGGGATGAGCATCTGACCGACTAGAAGACAACACCGGTTAGAAATAATCACGTCTTATGTATTATTTTCTTTTGTTGTTGTCAAGGTCCATGAAACAGTTGTTATCGTTGTTTATAAATAAATCTTTTATTTACATTGCAATATATTTATGTGGTTGCATGTATAAACAACATATCCCCTACAATACCGACAATCAAGGAATTGTATTCCTTGAAGAACAGACTACCCCCAAAATTCTTCCATTTTATGATATCTTGCGTTTTCCACGAAAATCCTAAGTACTCGTTTCTTCCAAGAAAACGAAGTACAAGGCGCAAGTTACAACTCTGGACAAATACCCAAAGTACCACTATAAATCCTTAATAGGGTACCTAAGGGTATTTCCGTAAATCCTAAAATTGTTGTGTTCCTTAATTCGAATATTACGTTTCTTTGAAAACAAAATCGAATTTTTGAAGATCATCCTATCTTTTCAGATAGATTCTCGAGGACATTGAAGTCCATCGGCTGGTTTCCTGGTGTACCTTGAATATCCATGTTCAATCGACAACAAGTTAATAACAAATTACTAATCAAGTTAAACAATTATGTGATTATGTGCTTATGTGTTCCCTTTTATGTTTTTATGTGATCCAAGTTTTTGTTATCCAAATCCTCGTAGAATCTTCCATATTTTCGTATAAGGGATTCATAGTAGGACATCCAAAGGTACTACCTTAAATCTTTAATGGGCTTCTACGTAATAGTTAAGACCCTTGGATTATAAAGTACTATTCCATAATTAGACCCTTTGAGTGGTCTAGTTAAACAGATTGATCCAAAAATCTGGTTAGGAATATCATGTGATGATATAGCTGAAAAGACTCATTGGCGGTCTAATTAAAGAGATCATTTGTCGATCTAATTAAAAAGGACCCTACGGTAGTCTAGTCACACTCATCACAGGTTTGATTTTCTTCCCCTTCACATTACAAAACGAACTGTGCGGACTGTGCAAGAAATTACGTAATTATGGATGCATACATAATTATGGAATTCAGTGCACAGAAACCACAGCAAGTTTTGTCATGTGTCTAGAGTTGACTCAGTTCATTTCCATTTCTGAAGAATACCCATTGAGGAAAATGACTCATTCCGTTCATTTTCGTTTTTGAAGAATATCCATCGAGGGAAATGAATATCCTTGATTCTTCCTTCATTTCCATTTCTGAAGAATACCCATTGAGGAAAATGACTCATTCCGTTCATTTTCGTTTCTAAAGAATATCCATCGAGGGAAATGAATATCCTTGATTCTTCCTTCATTTCCATTTCTGAAGAATACCCATTGAGGAAAATGACTCATTCCGTTCATTTTCATTTCTGAAGAATATCCATCGAGGGAAATGAATATCCTTGATTTCATTTCCATTTATGAAGAATACCCATTGAGGAAAACGACTCATTCTGTTCATTTTCGTTTCTGAAGAATATCTATCGAGGGAAATGAATATCCTTGATTCTTTCTTCATTTCCATTTCTAAAGAATACCCATTGAGGAAAATGACTCATTCCGTTCATTTTTGTTTCTGAAGAATACCCATTGAGGAAAATGACTTGTCACACCCCGACCACGTAAAACAACAAAACGTGGCGGAAACGTCGGGGAGTGTTGTAACAGAATCATTGTTTCACAACCATGGATTAAACAGTTTCGTTTTATTGAATTAAATGGATTACATTACATTGGAATTAGAAACAAAACATGAACAAATAAACTTTCATTGTTATTAAGTCACTAAGGCCTCGTCCATTCCTATGTGAGCGTACACAAGTATCATCATCAAACATCATCAACTATGGTACCTGAAACACATGTGAAAATACGTCAGCATAAAAATGCCGGTGAGAACATAGGTTTTATATGAGTGTCAGATTCATGGCTCGTTTTACATGTTGCAATACTTATTTAAAAAAAAAACCTTATTTTGAAAAGTATAGTATTGCGACATAATTAACCAACTCAAATCAAGTTGGATATGATTTATAAAATCTCGTAGCCATGGTTCTTAACTCCAAAACATTTGTTTTATTAAATCAAATTGTAAAACATTTCGTAGAAACTCGTTAATAAAACTCGTATGGTTTATATTATTCAGAAAACATCATTGTGTGATATCGTTTCAAAATCGTTTACCCAAGTGATCTAGATAACGCAACGATATATAATGTGTTAAAAACACTTATATATAGGAAGTACCAGCGGCGTATCCACCATGCTTTTAACACAGTACACCCGCTCCGTTACCTAATCACTTCCCTAACCCAACGGTTCAAACAGTTACAAATGGTTCACATATATCAAATGGTTACAAATGGTTCACATACATCAAATGGTTACAAATGGTTCGAACAGTTCAAAATGTAAAACAATGGGCTAGCATGTTAAGTGAACATACATAGCAAAACATAATGAAATCATGTACTAATACTGTACTAATGAACATAGCAAGCATATGATATGAAAACGTGAAAAGCATGAAAGTAACAAGTAGGCACATGTTTTTCACCCAAAATGTTTGAAAAACAGTAAAAGAGGGGACTATGTACTCACTTGAGGATGCTTAGAAGTCTTGAATAACAACCAAGCAAAGCTAGAGGGATCACGGAATCAAACGGCACCTAATATAGGTAACTACGTAAATAAACGGACCTAAATCGGAGGATCGGATAAAATGAAGTTTCGTAAACCAAATGAGTGTAGGGACTCATGTAATATCGTTTAACAAAACCTACATTCTAAAACAAAACCTAACCTAAGTGCTTACGACCCATTACGACTCGTTAAGGTAGCTTACGCCACTTTAACGCGTCGTTCGTGTAAAACGCGTTCGGACCGCCTAACTAGTCCTATGATAAGTAAAATATGCCTTAACATGTCTAATATTGTTGCCAAATCAGTTTAGATATCAAAAATTATGTTTTTTTTTGGGT
Organism: Helianthus tuberosus; assembly: GCA_030545235.1. Taxonomy (NCBI): domain Eukaryota; kingdom Viridiplantae; phylum Streptophyta; class Magnoliopsida; order Asterales; family Asteraceae; genus Helianthus; species Helianthus tuberosus. The sequence continues at coordinate 68,443,493 of CM060385.1, read as the reverse complement.
AAAGGGTTACCCCGGTGAATTTTATAAATAACCAATGAAAAGAACAGGGTGTGTCAAGAACCTGACACACACTACTAGTCAAGGCATACCCCGACTAGGGAAACAAACATCCAAAACAAACAAAAACAAAACACAGCCAAGATGTCAACTAGACAAAACACTACCCCAAAATAAAAGTCCAAAAAACCACAATCCAACGCCTCCTTAGCCTGGATCCAAAATCAAATCCTTCTTCGAGATCTGCCACTTATCAAGAATCTTCATGTGATTCGGATGTCTACGAAATTTGAATCCCATTAATTTCAGGCGAATCGTAGAAATAATAACTTGAGAAAGCAAAGACGGGTTACGTAGAAGCTTCGAGAATAACCGGTTGTTTCTTTCTTGCCATATGAAATACGTAGTTACCCCTACTAGAATCTTGCATACAATCCTTTCAAGTTGCCGCGAGCTATTGCTTTGTTCCAACCAAGCCATGATCGAGCTCCATGTGTTATCAACAGAACCCATATCAACCCTTTCCCTCACTGTTTCCCACACCTCAGACGCATAAGGACACTGGAAGAAAAGATGATCCCTAGAGTCTCTGTCATGACAACATAGCGGACAACACATGAGGTTAAGGTTAGTGGCACTACCCGCTTCCCAAATAGCCATCCTATCCAGAGTCTTTAGCTTGTTATTGATAACAAGCCACAAGTGAAACGAATGTCTAGGAATGCACTGACTAAACCAAACCGAATCCACCCAAGCAACTTTGTTGTTTCTCGGCCGAAAAGAGTTCCAAGCTTCCGAAGAGTGAAAAACTAGTAAATTACCATCACTATCCTTCCAACGAAGACGATCAACCATATCCTCCAATAGAATGGGAGGAGTAATATTTATGTCACACCCCGACCGCGTATAACATGCAACCGCGGCGGAAAACGTCGGGGAGTGTTGTAACAGAATTGTTTGTTTCATAACCATGGCATACAAAGTTGTATTTTATTTATCAACAAGAGTGTTATATTGTCTTAAACAGGAAACAAAGAGTTCATAACATAATTAAACTAGTCTATCTTCATTTTTAGTCTCTAAGGCACATGTCCGCCCTAGTGTCACGATCATCATCCTACGCAAAAGCTCCTGAAAACACATGTGAAAATAGGTACGTCAGCATAAAAATGCCTGTGAGATACATAGGTTTTGTGAAAATAGGATTCATGACTTAAGTTTAAGAAAATGTTTAGTCATGAACCTTGTGATTTGCTTTGTCTTGTAAATCATTTGAAAAACGATAAGATCAGATGATATGTATAAATAAATGTAAGGTTAAATGAATAACCATGTAAAATGAGTTTGTATAAGATAAGTTGTTTGTAAAACAATGTCTTGTGAAAAGTATGTTATTTGTATAAAATGTCATGTGTCTTAAATTGAAATGATTCAAATAACGCTACGATATGTAATACCATACAAACTCTTATATATAGGAAGTACCAGCGGCGTATCCACCATACTTGTATCATATTACACACGCCACGTTACTTAAATCACTTACACAAACCAAACCACCAATGTAAATTGTTTATGTATAATCAAATGTCAAAATGTTATTGTGTAAACCATATCAAATGTCTGTGTTTAATGTAAATCATGAATTGTGTATATCAATGTCAAAATGTTTATGTCTAATGTAAATCATGTAATGTGTATCCAAAAATGTCATGTATGGTAAGTGAAATATATCAACTAAACCATATGTAAAATGCACAAAAACAAGGTATTGAAGTAAAACATGGTTTAAATCAAAGTTATGTTTTGTGGAACAAATGCATGCTATACTGATATAAACATCTATGCGGTATTGTGAAAATGCATACACTCAAGCCTTGAGACTGTGGCGATAAACCCTTAAACAAATTAAAGGTTTATCTAAGTTATGTATATCGAATTCGGTCATTCCTTCCAATCCAAACAATCCCAGGATTTCCGGAACGGGAGTTGTCAATTCCTATGGTACCACTACCTACTAACGAACGGCGTGATCGGCGTTAATGAATGTATATTGATCCATCAAAACAAACCAAATATCATATCAAAATGTAAGCATGTGAATGAAAATAATTGTACTAAGTATGATGAACATACATAGCATGTGAATGAATAATAAATGTACTAAGTATGATGAACATACATAGCATGTGAATGAATAATAAATGTACTAAGTATGGTGAACATACATAGCATGAAATGTAATGTAAAACAATGTACTAAGTATGCACACAATGGGCACACATAGCATAAACACAATTAAATCATGTACTAATAGTGTACTAATGAACATAGCATGTATATGATATGAAAACAGGAAAGCATGAAAGTAACAAGTAGGCACATGTGTTCCACCCCAAAACAGTTTGAAAACAGTAAAAGAGGGGTCTATGTACTCACTTGAGATTGCTCAGAAGTCCTAAGATAACCACCAAGCAATGCTATAGATCACGGAATCAAACGGCACCTAGTATAGGTAACTATGTTAATAAACCGGACCTAAATCGGAAGATCGGATAGAATGAGGGCTTGTAAACCAAATGAGTATGAGAACTCATGTAATATGGTTTAACAAAGCCTACATACTAAATGAAACCTAACCTAAGTACTTACGACTCATTACGACCCGTTTAGGTAGCTTATGCTACTTTAACGCGTCGTTCGCGTGAAACGCGTTCGGACCGCCTAACTAGTCCTATGACAAGTGTTATATGCCTAAACATGTTACATAATCAGTTATGTGACAAAAGTTTAGGTTACGTATGCTTAATTACCAATTATACACGAAAAGGGTATTCTGGTAATTTAACTAAGGCATATAAACTACCTATCATACAACTACTTAAACGAAGCGACCATAAGGTATAACCTCGGAAGGTTATTCCCTATATACTATGGTCACCTAAGGTGTTTGGTCGGATCCTAATGATCGACAAAATGGGTCGGGTTCGAAGGTATAAGCGATTTATTAGATCGCTTACCCTTACGACCCTAGACAACGTGGTAATCAGTAGGCATAGTCACAAGGGACTATAACCATCGTGATTACAATCACGTTGCGAAGTTCAAACGAACTTCGCATTGACCATAAACTGGTCAATAAAGAAAGTCAAACAAAGTTTGACTTTCGGACTCGAAAAGAAATAAAAGAACGAAGGAACACTTACAAAGGGTCCCCGAATGCTAATCTAGATCAAAATAGCTCAGGTATGAAACAAATGTTTCAACTTAGAGCACATTAGATCAGATTCTTGTGAGGAATGAGTGAACATAAGGTGGGTATTTATAGTTTTCGGTTCACCGTTAGGATTGTTTCTTGGAAAAGTGGGCACGATCTAAGTCGTACACTTGTTGGAAAGTTGTGGTAACTCATTTTGCCATCCACCATAAGAGTTTGACACATGGCATTGGCCTTTGGAGGGGTTAAAGGTTGGAAACAGCTGAGAAAAACATTCTGCTGCATCTGACCCCTGCTTGCGCACCGTAAGGTCATATGTGTTGACGTGCGCAAGCAACCTGCAGAACAGAAGTTTGAAAAAATGGCAAAACAGGCCCCTGTGCACGTATCGTCGTGTTTTGGCACTTCTAACACCCGTCAAACCCATTTTTAAGCTTTATAAGGATGTTAAAGTATAGGGAACATGAAACATGCTCAAAAATGTGCCGGATGTCAGTTCGTTTGGCCGTACGATTGCGTTGTTCGGTTAATTACGACGGAATGCGCATAAGCGCGAAAAACGATCCAAATTGCGCGACGAATGGATTTTTCTTATGCTAAACACTAAAATAAAATATTTTAGTGCTTACATAAATTTTTGGATGTCCGGATGTATTCAGAACGTAAGTTATGCGCGAAAGTGCAAACTTATGCACTTTTTGACACTTTTAGTCCCTAAATGAGCTAAAAGTTTATTTTAGCACACCGAACACCTCAAAGCCTATTTATAAGCTATGTAAAGGATATTTAAGGTGTGTTTAACTTATGGTCATGTTTCGGAATGTTCGTTACAGTTCAAATTGGCATATTTTCGCAGTTTGTCAAGTTTAGTCCTTGTAAGCGAATTAACTTGTTTTTGCCATACCAAAGCCTTCAAAACTTATTTCTAAGTTATGTAAAGGTTATTTAAGGTATGTTAAGTATATGTTGATGTTCCGGAGTATTTGTCGCATTAAAATGACTACGTTTACGCACCAGTTTGCGTATAACTCTCCAGAAAATGATATAGAGTTTGAAATTGGACAAAAGTCAAAACATGAAAAATGTAAAACATAACCAAACAAACATTGGGATCAAATAACATTGTTTTATTGATAACTGAACTGTTCACAATGATTACAAGCACAGATGTTACAGTCTCCCCTACTTGTGGAAATTTCGTCCCGAAATTTATTTAGAGGAAACTCGTGGAAAAAGATGCGGATATTTCGCCTTCATTTGATCTTCGCGTTCCCAAGTAAACTTGGGTCCACGTTTAGCTTCCCAGCGAACTTTGACCAAAGGAATGCGCTTGCGTTTGAGCCACTTGACTTCACGTTCCATGATTTCCACTGGCTTCTCAACAAATTTCAGTGTTTTGTCAGCACGAATTTCGTCAAGCGGTATGTGGAGGTTCTCATCAGCTAAACACCTCTTGAGATTGGATACGTGAAAGGTTGGATGAACATTTCCAAGTTCAGGAGGTAACTCAAGTCTGTAGGCTACCTTACCGATTCTTTTGACGATCTTGAATGGTCCAACGTATCTAGGTGCAAGTTTTCCTTTCTTTCCAAATCTGATCACACCTTTCCAAGGTGAGACCTTAAGTAATACTTGATCACCGACTTGAAATTCCAAGGGCTTGCGTTTTGGGTCCGCGTAACTCTTTTGACGGCTTCTAGCTGTCTGAAGGTTATCACGAACTTTCTTAATCTTGTCAGTTGTCTCTAAAATGAGGGCAGGTCCAGTAAGCTGAGCCTCGCCGATCTCATTCCAGCAGTCTGGTGAACGACATTTTCGACCATAGAGAGCCTCGAAAGGAGCCATTTTGATGCTGGTGTGATAACTGTTGTTGTAGGAGAATTCAATTAACGGAAGATGTGAATCCCAACTACCACCAAAGTCGATCACACAAGCTCTAAGCATATCCTCCAGAGTCTGGATTGTTCTTTCAGATTGACCATCCGTTTGCGGATGATAAGCTGTGCTCAGGTTAAGTTGGGACCCCATAGCAGATTGCATGGTTCTCCAAAAATGAGAAGTGAAACGAGCATCTCTGTCAGAAATGATGTTCAAAGGAACACCATGTCGAGCTACAATTTCATCCACATAGATTTTAGCAAGTTTGTCAGCAGGAAAATCCTCACGGATTGGCAAGAAATGCGCTGACTTAGTAAGACGATCAACAACTACCCAGATGGCATCATGACCTTTCTTTGTGCGCGGAAGTTTAGTAACAAGATCCATAGTAATGTTTTCCCATTTCCAAACTGGGATCTCTGGTTGCACCAATAAACCAGAAGGACGCTGATGTTCAGCCTTAACCTTAAGACAAGTAAGGCATTTTGATACATATAAGGCAATGTCTTTCTTCATACCAGGCCACCAATACTGAATACGAAGGTCCTTATACATCTTATCTGAACCAGGATGAACAGAATAACGAGACTTATGGGCTTTATCCATAAGCAAGGTGCGAAGGTTATCTTGGCTTGGGACCCACAAACGGTCCATGAAGTAATACGATCCATTGTCCTTCAGTTCCAGATCAGGTGTTATGTGATAGGGAAATTCCCTATCCATCAAACCTTGCGAAACACAAGATTGTTGAGCCTGAGAAATGTGGGCTTGGATATCGGATCGAGCTTGAATGACAGATTGAACACGAACACAATGAAGCTTAGTACGTTCCTTGCGACTCAAAGCATCGGCCACGACATTCGCCTTACCAGGATGGTAGCGAATTTCGCAGTCATAGTCGTTTAAAAGCTCAACCCAACGTCGTTGCCTCATGTTGAGTTCTTTCTGATTAAAGATATGTTGAAGACTTTTGTGGTCCGTGAAAACCACACATTTTGTACCGTACAAATAGTGTCTCCAGATCTTTAGAGCGAAAACAACTGCACCCAACTCAAGATCATGAGTGGTGTAGTTTTTCTCATGTATCTTCAACTGCCTCGATGCATATGCTATAACTTTGTTCCTTTGCATCAGAACACAGCCAAGACCCAATTTAGATGCATCGCAATAAACGACGAAATCGTCATTGCCCTCAGGCAAAGTCAGAACAGGCGCGTCACAAAGTTTCTGCTTCAAGTTTTGAAAAGCTTCCTCTTGTTTGAATCCCCAATCAAAGGATTTGTTCTTCTGAGTTAGAGCAGTTAGAGGAACTGCAATCTTCGAGAAATTTTCAATGAAGCGGCGGTAATAACCCGCTAGACCAAGAAAAGAACGAACCTCAGTAGGAGTAGTAGGCGTATCCCAATCCTTAATCGCACTGATCTTGGAGGGATCTACATGAATACCTTGTTCGTTGATAATATGTCCTAAGAATTGAACTTCTTTAAGCCAAAATTCACACTTGGAGAATTTGGCGAAAAGTTGCTCTTTCTTTAGGAGTTCCAAAGTAAGACGAAGATGTTGCTCATGATCAGCTCGCGTCTTAGAATAAATCAAGATGTCGTCAATAAAAACAATGACGAACGGATCCAAATAAGGCTTGCAGACCCTATTCATTAAGTCCATGAAAACAGCAGGAGCATTAGTCAAACCAAATGGCATGACTGTGAACTCATAATGCCCATACCGAGTGCGGAACGCTGTCTTGGGAATATCTTCTTCATGCACACGAAGTTGATGATATCCAGATCGCAGATCAATCTTTGAAAAATAGGAAGCACCTTGTAATTGATCAAAGAGATCATCGATGCGAGGTAGGGGATATCGATTCTTGATGGTAAGCTTGTTAAGCTCACGATAATCGATACACATCCTAAAAGATCCATCCTTCTTCTTGACAAAAAGAACGGGAGCACCCCAAGGTGAAAAGCTAGGACAGATAAAACCTTTGTCGGAGAGCTCCTGAAGCTGCTTAGATAACTCTTGCATCTCGGACGGTGCAAGACGATATGGAGCTCTGGCAATGGGATTTGCACCAGGTACGAGATCAATACGGAACTCGACTTGGCGTGTTGGGGGTAGACCAGGTAAATCTTCAGGAAAAACTTCAGAATAATCCCGAACAACAGGGATATCTTGGATAGATTTACCTTTGCCTTTATCTGCGGTAACATGTGCCAAGAAGGCCACATAGTTCTTTCGCAGATACTTCCGAGCTTTAAAACAAGACATGAGTTTGAGACCACCAGCAGGTTTCTCACCATGAACCTGTAGGATCTCGCCTGACGAAAGCGGCACACGAACAATCTTCTCAAAACAAACTACCTCTGCGCGATGCTTGGCTAACCAATCCATACCCACAATAACGTCGAAGCTTCCAAGTTGCATTGGCGTGAGGTTAATAGGAAAAAGATGGTCGTTAAGGTTCAATTGGCAGTTGCGAAGAACAGAATCAAGAACAATGGGTTCACCACTAGCAACTTTTACTGTCAAAGGTTTACCTAGTTTCGTTCTAGACACTCGAAGCATTGGCTCAAAAGATAATGACACAAAACTCTTATCGGCACCCGAATAAAAAAGAACAGATGCAGGCTGATTATTAATAAAGAACGTACCGTTCACCACATTATCGTCCGCCTGCGCCTCTTGGGCATTCATGTTGAAAGCTCGCCCTCGAGCCTGAGCCTGATTCTGGTTTGCATTTGCGTTCACGAATCTTGGACATTGGTTACGGTAGTGGGTCAGATCCCCACAGTTATAACAAGCACCTAGTGGGTAGCATGGTCGTGCAGCTTGACCCTGTTGCTGAGCAGGAGGCTGAGCAACTTGTTGAGCCGGGTTCTGAACTGCCCGATTCTGAGCAAATCGACAAACATTGGCAAGATGACCTGACTTCCCACAGTTATTACAGATACGACAATGATGTTGCGGCTGATGGTGACTGTTGCATCTAATGCACAAAGGTGCATTCCCTGAATAGGGTTTCTTCGCTGGAGGCTGTGCGGGTTGGTTGGGAGCTGCCTGGTTAGCTTGAGCAGTGACAGCAAAATTTTGGGAAGCCTTACGCTTCCTTGACCCTCTCGAAGAACCAGAGTTCTTTCCATTCTTGTTTTCACCTTTCTTGCTCTCACCCTTGTCAGCCGACTGTTTCTTGCCCTTGTCACCCTTCCTGTGTAACTTATTCTTCCGAATCTGCGACTCAGTCAATGTCGCTGATAACTCGATAGCCTGACGGAGTGTGGTAGGGTTACTACCAGTAATGATGTCTTGTACTGAGTCAGGTAGACCATCGATGTACCTTTCGATAGCCTTATCGAGTGGGGTAACCATAGTCGGGCAAAGCAGACTCAACTCCTCAAACCTATCAGTATATGCCCGATGCTCACCACTATCTTGCTTCAAATCATCAAACTCTCTCTCTAATGCTCGCAGTTCATGACGAGGACAAAACTCCCTCATCATAAGAGCCCTAAGTTCAGCCCATGTCTGAGCTAGAGCAACTTCTGCACCACGGTCTCTCATAACCCCATTCCACCACGTAAGAGCCCTCTTCTGGAACACACTCGAAGAAAACTCGACCTTGCGATTGTCAGGACACTGCACGTGACGGAAAGTATTCTCAATGCTCTCGAACCATTGAAGAAGCCCAGTTGCCCCTTCAGTACCACTAAACTTGAGTGGTTTAGCCGAGTTGAAACTCTTGAAATTGCATAGAGCATGATTGTTGTTGTTGTCTTGGTTCATTTGAGCAATGAAATTTGGGAAAGCAGCAGCCATTTGCTGCGCAATGATTTCTGCCAGTTCGGCAGTCGCTATCTGATGCTCGCGTCGAGGAGGCATTCTAAAAAAAAGGGAAACATGAAAGGAAACGAGTGAGATGGTTGGATGAAAAGAATGAGATGAAACAAAATCAACAAAAGCAAAGATGATGGTCATTTGTTTGTTACCATAAGGCAAACAAACGACACATTGTGACTAATCAAAGTAAATGGGTGAAAAATAATGTATCGCGAAGACATGCTCGCCTATAAGTGAACACTCACCCCAAGAATTTCCAGGTAAGAGTGACTGGTCCGATTATGTGGATTTGTACGAACACTCTAGCCTTAGACAGAAAACCCAGGGTACAGGCATTCACCCTTCCAGTTTGCACGTGTTCACATTATTTAAAACCCAAAACCTTGACGAGATTTTGAAAACTCAAAGGGGTTCAAAACCTTATAACAGAGGGTTCAAAACCTTACAATAAAGGGTTCAAAACCTTGTAATAAATCATTCAAAAACAGAAGATTGTTTTTTTTAAAAAATCGTTTCGGAAAATTTGGTTTTTGTTTTGATAATCACCTAAGGATAGGTGATGTGCATGTTTTAAGATCTAAACACAAGATAACTTGTGTTAGGGTCCTAGAAAGGTTATAGTCTAGGTCAAAGAATTACTAATAACCTAATTCCCTATAACCATTGGCTCTGATACCAACTCTTCTGTCACACCCCAACCGCGTATAACATGCAACCGCGGCGGAAAACGTCGGGGAGTGTTGTAACAGAATTGTTTGTTTCATAACCATGGCATACAAAGTTGTATTTTATTTATCAACAAGAGTGTTATATTGTCTTAAACAGGAAACAAAGAGTTCATAACATAATTAAACTAGTCTATCTTCATTTTTAGTCTCTAAGGCACAGGTCCGCCCTAGTGTCACGATCATCATCCTACGCAAAAGCTCCTGAAAACACATGTGAAAATAGGTACGTCAGCATAAAAATGCCTGTGAGATACATAGGTTTTGTGAAAATAGGATTCATGACTTAAGTTTAAGAAAATGTTTAGTCATGAACCTTGTGATTTGCTTTGTCTTGTAAATCATTTGAAAAACGATAAGATCAGATGATATGTATAAATAAATGTAAGGTTAAATGAATAACCATGTAAAATGAGTTTGTATAAGATAAGTTGTTTGTAAAACAATGTCTTGTGAAAAGTATGTTATTTGTATAAAATGTCATGTGTCTTAAATTGAAATGATTCAAATAACGCTACGATATGTAATACCATACAAACTCTTATATATAGGAAGTACCAGCGGCGTATCCACCATACTTGTATCATATTACACACGCCACGTTACTTAAATCACTTACACAAACCAAACCACCAATGTAAATTGTTTATGTATAGTCAAATGTCAAAATGTTATTGTGTAAACCATATCAAATGTCTGTGTTTAATGTAAATCATGAATTGTGTATATCAATGTCAAAATGTTTATGTCTAATGTAAATCATGTAATGTGTATCCAAAAATGTCATGTATGGTAAGTGAAATATATCAACTAAACCATATGTAAAATGCACAAAAACAAGGTATTGAAGTAAAACATGGTTTAAATCAAAGTTATGTTTTGTGGAACAAATGCATGCTATACTGATATAAACATCTATGCGGTATTGTGAAAATGCATACACTCAAGCCTTGAGACTGTGGCGATAAACCCTACAACAAATTAAAGGTTTATCTAAGTTATGTATATCGAATTCGGTCATTCCTTCCAATCCAAACAAACCCAGGATTTCAGGAACGGGAGTTGTCAATTCCTATGGTACCACTACCTACTAACGAACGGCGTGATCGGTGTTAATGAATGTATATTGATCCATCAAAACAAACCAAATATCATATCAAAATGTAAGCATGTGAATGAAAATAACTGTACTAAGTATGATGAACATACATAGCATGTGAATGAATAATAAATGTACTAAGTATGATGAACATACATAGCATGTGAATGAATAATAAATGTACTAAGTATGGTGAACATACATAGCATGAAATGTAATGTAAAACAATGTACTAAGTATGCACACAATGGGCACACATAGCATAAACACAATTAAATCATGTACTAATAGTGTACTAATGAACATAGCATGTATATGATATGAAAAAAGGAAAGCATGAAAGTAACAAGTAGGCACATGTGTTCCACCCCAAAACAGTTTGAAAACAGTAAAAGAGGGGTCTATGTACTCACTTGAGATTGCTCAGAAGTCCTAAGATAACCACCAAGCAATGCTATAGATCACGGAATCAAACGGCACCTAGTATAGGTAACTATGTTAATAAACCGGACCTAAATCGGAAGATCGGATAGAATGAGGGCTTGTAAACCAAATGAGTATGAGAACTCATGTAACATGGTTTAACAAAGCCTACATACTAAATGAAACTAAGGGTATTCTGGTAATTTAACTAAGGCATATAAACTACCTATCATACAACTACTTAAACGAAGCGATCATAAGGTATAACCTCGGAAGGTTATTCCCTATATACTATGGTCACCTAAGGTGTTTGGTCGGATCCTAATGATCGACCAAATGGGTCGGGTTCGAAGGCATAAGCGATTTATTAGATCGCTTACCCTTACGACCCTAGACAACGTGGTAATCAGTAGGCATAGTCACAAGGGACTATAACCATCGTGATTACAATCACGTTGCGAAGTTCAAACGAACTTCGCATTGACCATAAACTGGTCAATGAAGAAAGTCAAACAAAGTTTGACTTTCAGACTCGAAAAGAAATAAAAGAACGAAGGAACACTTACAAAGGGTCCCCGAATGCTAATCTAGATCAAAATAGCTCAGGTATGAAACAAAGGTTTCAACTTAGAGCACATTAGATCAGATTCTTGTGAGGAATGAGTGAACATAAGGTGGGTATTTATAGTTTTCGGTTCACCGTTAGGATCGTTTCTTGGAAAAGGGGGCACGATATAAGCCGTACACTTGTTGGAAAGTTGTGGTAACTCATTTTGCCATCCACCATAAGAGTTTGACACATGACATTGGCCTTTGGAGGGGTTAAAGGTTGGAAACAGCTGAGAAAAACATTCTGCTGCATCTGACCCCTGCTTGCACACCATAAGGTCATATGTGTTGAGGTGCGCAAGCAACCTGCAGAACAGAAGTTTGAAAAAATGGCAAAACAGGCCCCTGTGCGCGTATCGTCGTGTTTTGGCACTTCTAACACTCGTCAAACCCATTTTTAAGCTTTATAAGGATGTTAAAGTATAGGGAACATGAAACATGCTCAAAAATGTGCCGGATGTCAGTTCGTTTGGCCGTACGATTGCGTTGTTCGGTTAATTACGACGGAATGCGCATAAGCGCGAAAAACGATCCAAATTGCGCGACGAATGGATTTTTCTTATGCTAAACACTAAAATAAAATATTTTAGTGCTTACATAAATTTTTGGATGTCCGGATGTATTCAGAACGTAAGTTATGCACGAAAGTGCAAACTTATGCACTTTTTGACACTTTTAGTCCCTAAATGAGCCAAAAGTTTATTTTAGCACACCGAACACCTCAAAGCCTATTTATAAGCTATGTAAAGGATATTTAAGGTGTGTTTAACTTATGGTCATGTTCCGGAATGTTCGTTACAGTTCAAATTGGCATACTTTCGCTGTTTGTCAAGTTTAGTCCTTGTAAGCGAATTAACTTGTTTTTGCCATACCAAAGCCTTCAAAACTCATTTCTAAGTTATGTAAAGGTTATTTAAGGTATGTTAAGTATATGTTGATGTTTCGGAGTATTTTTCGCATTAAACTGACTACGTTTACGCACCAGTTTGCGTATAACTCTCCAGAAAATGATATAGAGTTTGAAATTGGACAAAAGTCAAAACATGAAAAATGTAAAACATAACCAAACAAACATTGGGATCAAATAACATTGTTTTATTGATAACTGAACTGTTCACAATGATTACAAGCACATATGTTACAATTTATAAGAACCGGAAATAAATCATACCAAGCAATAGGCCATTTCCACTGACCATTATCGTCAAGGAGATCCGCCACCGTCGTGGTTAGATTGAAGCCTGCATTGGCAATGACTCTAGGAGAAATGAAGCTACGAAGAGGGCTACAAGAACACCAATTATCACTCCAAGCATTTGTTTGGCGACCACTTTGAATCGTCCTCCAAACAAACGGTCGAACCTGATTACGAAGAGCTAGAATTTTTCTCCATCCCCAGCTAGGGTTCGCACAACATTTCACCTCCCAAAAACTAGTGCCCTTTAGTTTGTAAGAATGAATCCATAGAACCCAAAGAGAACGACGATGATTAATAATACTCCATATATGGTTAGAAATCAACGCTTTATAGTCCATGACACTACGAATGCCCAAACCACCCTCCGTTTTTGGCAAGCAAATATCCTTCCATGCAACTTTAGAACGAGCAGAGCCTTGAGATCCCCCATTCCATAAGAAACGACGCATAAAAGTTTCAAGCTCCTTAACAACTCTAACTGGAAGCATGAACACTGAGGCCCAGTAGGTATACATAGCCGAAATAACAGAATTGATCAACTGGAGTCTTCCTGCGAACGATAAAGACTTAGACATCCAATTATCAATCTTCCGCTCAACCCGTTCAACCAAGACTTTGCAATCACTATAAGCAAGCCTAGAAGAGATTAATGGCACTCCAAGGTAGCGAACAGGAAGGGACCCCTCCTGAAACGGCATTAAACTCAAGATTTGGGCCTTCGTAAGAGGAGGAACATTACAAAAGAAAATAGTACTTTTTGGAGCACTTGGAACCAAACCCGAAATCCTTGTAAACTTTTGAAGAGCATCCCGTAATAACTTAACCGAAACACAATCACCATGGGCAAAAATAAACAAATCATCTGCAAACACTTCATGCATTTCCATAAAACATAACTTTGATTTAAACTACGTTTTACTTCAATACCTTGTTTTGTGCATTTTACCTATGGTTTAGTTGATATATTTCACATGCCATACATGATATTTTGGATACACATTACATGATTTACATTTGACACATGAACATTTTGACATTGATTATACACTACATGGTTTACATTTTGACATAAACATTTTGACAGTTGGTTTAAACATAAACATTTTACATTGGTGGTTTGTTTGGGTAAGTGATTTAACTAACGAGGAGCGTGTAATATGATACAAGCATGGTGGATACGCCGCTGGTACTTCCTATATATAAGTTCTTGTATGATATTACATATCGTAGCGTTATTTAAATCATTTCAATTTAGACATATGGGTCAAGTTATTCTACAAAGGCTTCTAATTGTAAGAAGTGTAAGAAGGATTTATAGAGTGACAAGTGTCCAATAACCTAAAACTAAACCCACTACATCACCACCAAAAACCTAAACATCCACCCCCACCCCACCCCACCACCACCCAAAAACCTAAACCCCCCCACCACCCAAAAACCTAAACTCCCACCCCCACCCCACCCCCGGGCAAAAAAACAAAAAAAAACTATACCTCACAAAAAAAACCCCAAAAAACCTAACCCCCCACCCCCACCCCCCAAAAACCTAAAAAAAATCTAAAAAAACTAAACACCCACCCCCACACAAAAAGCTAAACCCCCACCCCCACCCCCTCGGCAAAAAAATTTTTTTTTTTTGGGGGGGGGGGTGGGTGATGTGGGGGGGGGGTTTAGGTTTTTGATGGTGGTGGATGTTTAAGGTTTTTTTTTGTAGTGGGTTTTTTTTGTGTAGTGGGTTTTTTTAGGTTATTGGACACTTGTCACTGTATAAATCCTTCTTACACTTCTTACAATTAGGATCCTTTGTATTTGATCCTAATCCTTAGACATATAACATTTTACACAAATAACATATTTTTCACAAGACATTGTTTTACAAAACAGTTTATTTTATACAACTCATTTTACTTGGTTACTTTATTAACCATACACCTTTCTTTTATATAATCTGATTTTTTATCGAGTTTTCATATGATTTATAAAAGAAAACACTTAACAAGATTCATGACTAATTTTTATTAAACCTTTCTTTTAAAACTCAAGTCATGAATCCTATTTTCACAAAACCTATGTATCTCACAGGCATTTTTATGCTGACGTACCTATTTTCACATGTGTTTCAGGAGCTATTGCATAGGTTTGATCAAGATACACTAGGGTGGACTCGGGCCTTAGTGACATAAAAGAAGCAAGATTAGTTAAATAATGTTATGAACTCTTGTTTCCTTTTTTTTTAAAGACAATGTATTCCACCTTTGTTTATAAATAAAACAAAACTTTAATTACCATGGTTGTGAAACAATAATTCTGTTACAACACTCCCCGACATTTCCGCCACGTTTTGATGTTTTACGTGGTCGAGGTGTGACAGGGGAAGAGAATGTCTTTCAAGTTGGAGAGCATATGAGATTTATCCATCGCAGCATTGCATCTATCGACTGAACAAAGTAACTTTCAAAGTGGAATGGGAAGGAATGCGAATAGGTATTTCAATTGTTGGACTAAATGAATAGGCAAGGAAGGCAAGGGACTTGACTGAAAGGTCCTACCCGACTCATTCTTAGGACAGGCTTAGCTCTAGCTATCTAAAATGAAGAAATTGTACAAGGGATCAATCCTATTTCACAAAGTAACTTCTCAAAGGTCGAAGGCGTAGTATCGATTACTTGTGTTGGACTACCTTTATAGGATAGATCTGATATACTGTTAGGTTTTGGTTGGACTGCTTGGCACGGAATTCACTAAGACTGACTTTAGATATCGCATTTCCGGTATAGCATTTACTGCTCGATATTTCCAGTATCACGGTATGTAATTGACTCGTATATAAAGAAAGAAAGTCTTTCAATTCCTAGTTCGATATTCCAAATATTCCATTAGAATGACTGATGTTGGACTAGCTGACTCCCTAAACTTTGCAGTATTGCAATAGAAAGTGGGGAATTCCATCGTCTTTGGTATGCGAATTTAAAGCTGCCACTGCTCCGATAGCTGCTTTAGAGGATGCTTAGCCGGTATCTGACTGAACTAGCTGGTTTAGATTTCATTAGTTGAAAGTCTCGCACTATTTACACTATTTAAACAAAGACTGTGTAAAATGGATATGATATAAGGGAAGGATTGACCTGTTGGTTGACTTCTCAATTGAGAAAAGACTGGAATGAAACTGGCAATGCTCTCTTCGGTTTTCATCCAGTTGGCAATCCTCTCTTTGGTCCTAGTTGAGTTCTGTCTTATCTTTATGGCAAAGGGATAGGCTTAGCCTATTGAACGGGGAGAGCTAGGCTGCATTCACCATCGAATAACGGGGTAAAAGGCTACTTTCAGATCTCTTTCCCTGTAGTCATACTATGACTTTCTGAGGGATTGAACTCTAGTCGTACTATTCGATATCATCTAGCAAAGAAGTCAGCTATGGGCAAGACTTGGGGTGGGCCCCCAAAGCGGGTTTAACCAGTTAGAGCTCAGCTAACCCCTTCTTTATTCGATTTGGAAGAGCTCTTTTTCTCTTTGGCTCGCGCTTGCTCTGTCATTGAATTTCCTCGTTTAAAGATCTCGTGCAATCTAGGGTTGAGCTCTGATTTAATCTCGATGGCCAATGGCAAAGGAAGCGAAGCCACAACCGCGACTATGTTCCTAGTGTAGAAGAAAGAAAATGGAAGTTCTGGAATTTCCCCCAATGGCTTGCGGAAGCGCTATTCGTTATTATAGATGCATCTGAGCAGCAGATCATGATGCCGGGGATTTGTTCATAGCGAAAGAAGATAAGTCTTCCTCAAATGGACCAGACAAGTATGTTTCACACAAAAAGATATCTTTTTAGCTGCCATATTCCCTGTGTCTCTACTGATTTTAGTGCTCTGCCAAAGAAAGTGGTTTGATCCAAAGTCGGCATGAAATCTAAGGCTTTGAGCTCTTTTTCCAAGGATGATATCCTAATTGCTAGTCCGAATCAAGGGCGAACTCACGATTTGACGGAAGCTGTACGACTGAGTAGCGGATCTCCTGACTCGACTAAAAAAGAATGGACGCACTCTACCCCCAGCAAAGGACTTCGTTGGAGGAATAAAAACCTAAACTCGATCAAAGAACTGAGACGCTTATAGAGTCTTTTTAAGACAAGGAAGTTCACTCCTAAGAAAGGCCTCCAGAAGGAAGCAAAAAGAGTCGTTACGCCGCATCTAATGCTGAGTAAGGCGACGGAACTTCTTAACCACGGTCTTAGAGAAAGAGCCAAAGCAGGGACTGAAATGTTGATGCCTGGGATTGATGCCCACAATCGGATGCTAGAGAATAAGCCAATAACAATCGAAAGGGCAGGGACTTCTTATTCTTAGACGCCTGCTTGATAAAGGACTTGTTTGCAAGCTAAGGGCGAGACAGATATTTAATTAATTAACAGATTTCACTTTGACTTCTTACTTCTTTGCACTAGTCTCATGGCAATATATCTTCAGCATCCCGACATTCCTTATTGCCCTAAGGCTAGTCACCTCAAGTCTTTGTATGGGCAATGTCTCTTGTTGTATAGCTATTTTCTCCGGGTTCTTCCCGAAGGGGCTAACCGTATTAATAGCTGATTTAAGGTAGTTGCTACTTCGTTGTTGAAAAATGGTTTTCTAGGGTGAACTAACCCATTAGGGTTGTTATCAGTTTCGAGTTCTCGCTGTTCTCTAAGGAAGTTGAGTGAGAAGAAGTAAGAAGTCAAAATCATTGGAGCAAGGCCCTTCAAGCTTAAAGACTAGCAGTTCCTCTCTTTCATGTCATGAAGCAACTGCCCAAAGAAGCTCCTCGGCTAGGGGTTTATGATCAAACCCTAAAAGGGTTCTTGCTAAGACTGCTTTCTCTCTTCCGTATGTGAAATTTTCCTTTCAAGCAACCACATTCAGCAGTGACATCGAAATGTGAGATTGAAACTTTTTCCTTCGCATTTGCTTGTTAACAATGAGCCAACCTTCTGAGGGTTAGGTGAAGGTCTCGTTCCTGGACTGTCCATACATAATAAGAGTCTTCTTAACCATAGTAACAACAATTAATTATACTTCTTCTATAAGAATAAATCCGGAAAGACAACATTAGATACCTCAGAACTAAGAAGAATGGCAGCCGATGAGATTTACCTTCTTTAGGACAGGAAGGAAGAGAGCATTACAAATTTCCCTATTTGATCTAGTCTCTTCCATTATCGATACCCGTACATACTAAGATCTAGGTAGCAAAGTACGAGTTGGAGAGACATATTTCCTTCCGAGCTCACATTCGTTCTAAAGAATATATTCATTTCTCTTCATAATAAGAGAACGGAAAGATGGGGATGAATGCAATACGAAGAGAGGTAGAAAGGCAAGCACTGCACGGGGCCTCTCTAATGCTTACACTTCCCCTGAGGGAAGGGGGATAGGATGATTGCTAGGTCCGCTTACAACAAAGCCACATATTTAATAGAACAAGTCAAGCTAGAAGGAAAGAAAGCACTTTAAGATCGGTCGTGAACTAGAAAGAATGAGCCGCTTCAATACCAAAAGGAAGAAATCAGCACTTACTTCTTGAGCTGGTACAACAACTCCAGCAAGAAGGATTAGCCGATTAGAAGGCACGGCCAAGGGTACTACAAGCGGAACCCCAGTCCCAAGTTATAGGACGACAGATGAATTAGGCGCTGACTCCAAGACTGATACGATAGGCTTTGAGTCATCAGTTTGATCTCCTAGATGAGAGGGCTATGGGTATAGACCCGAAAGCACCTTCACTGGCCATGGACTACTCAATCAATCGGATAACCGCTTCACTACTTCTAAGACTGAAAATCCAATGATAGAAGAATCGACTGCAGCAAAACTTCCTAAACTAGACTAGAATAATCTTTCGTAGCAGTCAAGGATGAGTTCGATCCATTAGGTTCTTCGATTTGTTCAGAGGGAGTGGGAAAGCTACATAAATTCTTTGGAAAAGCCTGCTTGGAAGCTCTCTTTTAGTCGGAGAAGTGATACCTGTCGACCGTGAGGGAGACTACCGTCGACCAACTTTAGGAGGGAGACTACCGCCCCTGAGGAGCTTGTTGCTAGAGGCATCCCCTCAAATGAGATTTATCAACTCTACAACAGCTCCGGTTTTAGCAATAAGAGCCCGCCTTCCGGGTCCTATATTCTAGTTACTAGCTTCAAAGGAACTACTAAAAGAAGGAGTCAAAGCATCGGATAGTGCTACCTACGAGTGAGTCACCCGCCTGGTTACCTGTCCTTATGAAGGAAGGTGCGCATGAAAGTCTTTACGGAAGACCATCAAATTACTGATTAGGAAGGTATTTAAGGAATGAACTTCTATTACAGGGATTCTTTTATTAAGACCTTTCGGATAGATAGCCCTATTGAATGAAGGTTGAACACCAACCCGCCTGGAAAGCTAAGAGTCGGCAAAGACCTAGCTGTCGAGGAATGAAAGAAGTCGCTTTCTAGGAGAAGGAGTACGAGGAAGTCAAGTCATAGGCAAGCAACCAACAGGCTAAGAGCTATCTCCCAACCTCTCCCTTATTGACAAAATGAGAGGGATTTCAGGCAATTAGCATATAAGAATTCTTGCCCTAGAAGATCGCATTTCTGACTTGAGCACCGTCTTTAGGCATTTCAGTTCTCAGGATCTTACAAAGAAAGGGTAAAGATTGTACTGAACACAACCCTATGATATGAGTGAAGGCGAGCCAAGAAAGCACCCTGAACTCATAGGGTGAAGGCGAGGAAGCTTGAATTTAGGGGCTCCTAAACAAGAGTTTTGACTAGGTAGATTTTGTGACACCTGTGTTACTTCAACCATAAAACAGATACCAAACCAATGAAATATTGTATTTCATACTTGGTATTTGTATAAATATGTGCATCGTTTGCACATATCAATTCTTGTTCGATTTCGAGCTTTAAATCGTTTTCTGGAAGGTTATACGCGAACTGATGCGTAAATATAACCAATTTAATGCAACAAACACTCCAGAACAGTGACATAGGCTTAACATACCTTAAATAACCTTTACATAACTTAGAAATAAGTTTTGGATGGTTTGGTGTGTTGAAATCAAATTTATTCGATCGTAGGGACTATTTGTGTCAAACTGCAAAAGTATGCCGATTTGCATAGTAGCAAACATTCCGGAACTTGATCATAAGTTAAACATACCCTAAATATCCTTTGCATAGCTTAGAAATAGGCTTTTAGGGGTACGGTATGCTAAAATAAACTTTATTGATCAATAGGGACTAAAAAGCGTCAAAAAGTGCACAAGTTTGCATTTTCGCGCATATCTTACGTTCTGAATATATCCGGACATCCAAAAATTTATGTAATCATTAAAATATTTTATTTTAGTAATTGGCATGATAAAATTCCATTTGTCGCGTAATTTGGATCGTTTTTGCGTTCGTTACGATTTCCGTCGTAATTAACCGAACAAGGCAACCGTACGACCAAACGAACCAACATCCGAGATAATTTTGAGCACATTTCAAGTTCCCTATACTTCAACTTCATTTTAGAGCCTTGAAATGGGGTTAACGGGGCTTAAAAGTGCCAAAAAAATCTAGTTTTACAAGTGCAGGGACCATATTTGAAATTTCTGGCAGATACATTGAACTTGGTCTATTTTTGAGGTTTTAATGGTTTTAACCCAAGGTTTTGCACTCTATGGGCTGGAATTTGATGGTTTTAAGTATTCCCATGGTTTTGAAAACCATGTGCCCAAGTGGAGGGCCAAGATCGAAGCATGAAATGCGAGAAACGATCCTAACGGTTCTCCGAAATCTATATATACCCAAGCTCTCATTCCATTTTCCTCACACCTTGATTCATTTTGCTCTAAGTTGAGGTTTAAACACTTCATACCTGAGCAAACTTGGATCAAACTTCCTAGCTTGGACCCTTTGTAAGCATTCTTTCGTTCTTTTATGCGTGTTAAGCACGAAAGTCAAACAGTGTTTGACTTTCTGCTTTGACCAGGTTATGGTCAACACAAACATCGTTTGAACTTTGCAACGTGAGCGTAATCACGATGGTTATAGTCCCGTGTAACTATACCTACTGATTACCACGTTAACTAGGCGTAGTGACGAGTCGTAGTTTCGGCCAAAATGCGTATTCATGCGTATTTTGTAACCAAACTACTCTTGGGTATCAAAGCACTTTGCTTTGATATCAAAACCTATTTTCTAACTTAACTAAACATGTTTTAACATGTTTAGCTCATCACTTTATAGTCTCGTGCTTCTTTAGAGTCGTAAGTCAAGCGGTCTAAACAACCGCTTAGACTTTCGAACACGACCCGTTTGGTCGATCATTAGGATCCGACCAAGCATGTTTAGTGACCATAGTTGTATAGGGAATAACCTTCTGAGGTTATACCTTATGGTCACTTAGTTTAAGTAGTTGTATGATAGGCAGTTTATATGCCTTAGGTAAATGACCAAAATGCCCTTTTTACGCATAAATTCATTTTAAGCATATGTAACATAAATTTTGACATCTAAACTGATTAGGCAACATTATTAGATATGTTAATGCATATATTACTTGTCATAGGACTAATTAGGCGGTCTGAACGCGTTTTACGCAAACGACGCGTTAAAGTAGCATAAGCTACCTAAACGGGTCGTAAGCACTTAGGTTAGGTTTCGATTTAGTATGTAGGCTTTGTTAAACCATATTACATGAGTTTTGGTTTACGAAACCTCATTCTATCCGATCTTCCGATTTAGGTCCGATTTATTTACTTAGTTACCTATATTAGGTGCCGTTTGATTCCGTGATCCCTCTAGCGTTGCTTGGTTGTTATTCAAGACTTCTAAAGTTAATTGTTGGATTGTAAAATTAATTGTTGGATTGTACTTATTTTATACATTCACAAGACCGATTGGTAGTATGATATAGCGCTATAGGATTTGACACCCCATTCCTATTGTTTATGGAATGTCAGAAACCGGTATTTTATCCAAATAGGGATTGCCTTTGTGGTATTTCTATAGTCTCAAAGGTGTATTTTGATACACTAAGGTTTGGTTGAATTCTTAAATCACATTTTTATTGTATATTTTGTTATACTCTCAAAAGTATAGTTTGATATACTCTCATGTGTGATATTGTACAAAACAACATATATTTTGTTAATTACTAAAACATAGTTTGATATGTTATTTATAGAACCAAAGCATAGTTTAATATGTTATTTATAAAACCAAAGTATACTTTTGATATTCTACCGAAAACGATTATTTTGTCTACTAAAGTATATTTAATATACTATTTGTTTAACCATTTTGGAACCGAAATATATTTTGATATATTACTTATTCGACTTTCTTAAAACCAAAGTATATTTTCATGTATACTACAAACTTTTTTTGTAAAATATTGTTATACAAACTCAATTTACTTAATTATTTATTTATGCATCTTTCTTTTATATTATCTGTTTTCTTATCACTTGTTATATGATTTATAAAAGAAAACATTTTTAAAGTTCATGACTATTTTTGTTAAAACATTCTTTTAAACTTAAAAGTCATGAATCCTATTTTCAATAAAACCTATGAACTCACAGGCATTTTTATGCTGACGTACCTATTTTTACACATGTTTCAGGTGCTGCTATGTGATGATTGTTGATACATGCTCTACATAGGATGGACTCGTGCCTTAGCGACTTTAAAATTTGAAAGACAATATTTGTATTCATTTAATTTGTAATAAAACAATGAGTTCAATAATTCAACAAAACGAAATTATTTAATCCATGGTTGTGACACAATGATTCTGTTACAACACTCCTCGACGTTTCCACCACGTTTTGTTGTTTTGCGTGGTCGGGGTGTGACAGAAAAGTTGGTATCAGAGCCAATGGTTATAGGGAATTAGGTTATTAGTAATGCTTTGACCTAGTCTATAACCTTCCTAGGACCCTAACACAAGACCCTTGTGTTTAGATCTTAAAACAATACCGTCACTTATCCTTAGGTGACAACCACAACCAGAACATAAATTTCGAATCCGCTTTGAAAACCAATCATCTGTTCTAGGATGATTGATTACTAGGTTTTGAACCCTCTAAGTTTCAAAATCTCGTCAAAGTTTTTTTTTTTGGGTAAAGGGTTACCCCGGTGAATTTTATACCAATCAACCATATAAAACAAGAGAGAGACTAAAAACAGCCCTCAGTTCTCAAGTATGACATGCCATACAAGAGTGACCACAAGTAAGCACACTACACTACATGCTACCTAAAAACCCAACATCTAGGCAACATGACACAAAATAAAGACAAAACATACGGACATTAACCACAATCGTCGTCCACTATTAACAGGCCTCGCGGAAGCATCCAATCTTGAAGAGCTCGAGTTGCCTGGGTTGTGGCCCGAAACCTCATCGTATGAAGTTTCATACGTACCGTCGTTAAGATAACTTCAATGAGTTGATTTTTGTTCCTCTGTTTAGTTGTAAAGAGCCTTCTATTCCTTTCCTCCCACACAAAATAAGCTGTAGCTCCCACTACTAGTTTCGCAATAACATGACTAGCTTCCTTCAATCTCGCATTGCCCAATAGAAACTCAAAAATATCACTCCATTTATTCTGAATGGTATTCATGCTCGCTTTGTCTCTAACACCGTCCCAGATCGCTTTCGCATATTGACATTCAAAAAATAGGTGTTCATGGGAATCAGGACCCGAAGTACACAACGAACAGCATAACAGATTCATATTTGCATTGCCCGTACCCCATTTGCTCATAACATCCTGAGTTTTCAATTTTCTGTGCACAATAAGCCACATGAGGAAAGAATGCTTCGGGATCGCTTGAGGAAACCAAATTAGATTCGACCATTCCACCTCATTTTCCGATTTCCGTATATCATTCCATACCACATAAGTACAAAAATCAGCATCCTGACCCATTCGAGTTCTCCAAACTAATTTATCTTGTGTGTTTGGGACCAGCTGCACATCTCGCAAGTTTATGAGAGCAGGGAAGCGGCTCACCCACAAAATCGGCCACACCCAATCACCATTCACATAGATATCTACCAGCTTAGAATTCATATTAAAACCCGCATTTGCAATGCTTCTCGGATTCACAATAGGAATTAGCGGACAAAACTCATCCCAAACATCGTACCAAGCATCAGTATTCGTCCCATCTCCTATAGTCCTCCATAAATGGTTTTGAATTAATGGCCTAAGATTAAGCATCTTTCGCCAACTCCAAGTAATATTTTGTTGAGCTGGCACCTCCCAAAAACTCCTATTCCGAAGATGGTAAGAATGTATCCATTTTACCCATAAAGATTCCCGCAGAGTTAACAAGCTCCAAATATGCACAACAATAAGTGCATTGTTCATGTCAGCTACCCTCCGAATACCCAGGCCTCCTTCAGTTTTCGGCAAACACACAGTCCTCCACTTTACCTTGGCCTTTCCCTTAACACTATTGCCTTGCGACCACAAAAACACTCTCATCCGCTCCTCAATATCTTTTATAATGCGTTTAGGAAGAATAAAAACGGAGGCCCAATAAAGATGCATAGAAGATAATACCGACCTGATCAATTGCAACCTTCCAGCAAAGGAAAGACACTTGTTCTTCCAATTTATAATTCTATCATCCATAACCTCCACGAGCTTTTTACAATCTTTGTAATGAAGCCGAGAAGAAATTAGTGGAACACCGAGATATTTTACCGGAAGCACCCCCTCCTCAAACGGCATAATAGAGAGAATTCTAGCTTTTACCGTCTCCGATACATTAGAGAAAAAAATGGTGCTTTTTGCCATACTAGGAACCAAACCCGACATGTTTTTAAAAAAGATAAGAGAATTCATTATCACTTTAGCCGATCTGTGATCCCCTCTAGCAAACAAAAATAAATCATCCGCGAAACACAAGTTAACAATCTTTTGTTTTTCACATCTATTATGGAATCTGAATTCCGTTGAGATAGAAACCTGTTTTTGAAGAATCATTGTCAACACTTCCATCACCAACGTGAATAAATACGGGGACATTGGATCTCCCTGCCTAAGCCCACGTTTGCCCTTAAAATACCCATAGAGGCTTCCATTGATCGACAAAGAGAACGATGTAATTGCAACACACGCCATAATCCATTTAATCATCATAGAATGGAAGCCGAACCCCATCAAAATTTTCTCAATAAAGCACCACTCAACAGTATCATAAGCCTTCTGAATGTCAACTTTAAATGCACATCTAGGAGGACCAAAATTACGATGATAGTTGTGCATTAACTCCTGAGTTAACAGGATATTATCTGATATTCGTCTCCTAGGAACAAACGCAGACTGGTTCATGCTGACAATCTCTCCTAACCCTTCCTTGATTCGATTAGATATAATCTTACTAATACACTTATATAACGTGTTACAACACGAGATCGGCCTATAATCAGTAATCAGAGATGGAGTAGTAACCTTGGGGATTAATGAAATCAGTGTATGATTTAACTGATTAAGAAGAAGACCATTGCTGAAGAAATCTTTAATCGCCGTACAAACGTCGGGTCCAACAGTGTTCCATGACTTCTTAAAAAAATTGACGTATACCCATCAGGCCCCGGAGCCTTATTCCCAGCTATAGAGAACATCGTTGTTTTAATCTCCTCCGCCGTAACTTGTCTAATCATATTATTAGCTCTCTCCGGCGACAACATATTTAGAAACAAATCAGGGGTTGGGTGGAGATTAACATTACCTTTCATACCAAAAAAATCAGTGTAATGATCCACCATCTCTTGAGGCACCGAACTTCCCTCATACACGTTACCTGCCGCATCTCGAATAGAATAAATTTTACTACGATGATTCTTTGCTTTTACGACATTATGAAAGTATTTTGTGTTCATATCTCCCAACGAAAGCCAATCTACCTTCGACTTCTGTTGTAAAAATAGAGCCTCATCATGAACCGCCTCTTTGTATCCTTGTAACAATTGAGCCTGCTTAGTAATCAACTCATCGTCACCTGGCTTCATATCTAACTCTAGCTGACATTCATCCAATGTTTTCCTGGCCATTTTAACCTTCTCATGCAAATTCCCTAGATTAAACATAAGTTTACGCAACGGGGCCTTCAAGAGTCTTAGTTTCTTTACAACTTGGAACATAGCATATCCCCTTACTTCCATCCCCCAAATCCGCTTAACCTCGTCTTGGAACCCACGTTTATCGGCTATTAAATTAACAAATTTAAACGGCTTTGCTTTACCTCTTTCCACGTTCGGTAGAACCAGATTAATTGGAGTATGATCCGATATACGATACGGAAGGAAACACGCTGCCGCATCAGGAAACTTGTCAACAAAAATGGTATTTCCTAGCACTCGATCCAACTTCTTAAAAATTGCATTCCCTTTCTTTTGTTTGTTCGTCCAAGTGTAGTGAAGCCCCAAACTGTTCACATCGAACACCTCTATAGCTTTAACACAATCCTTAAACTCTCTTGTTCCTATATTATCCATTGAGGTTCCCGCAAGGGAATCCTCTAGGAACAAAATAGAGTTGAAATCACCCATTATAGCCCATGGTTTATCCCGAGCAATCAAGTGATGCATACATAAATCTCTCCACAACTCTCTTCTTTTCTTGTAATTATTATCAGCATACACAAAAGAGCAAAAGAAAGATTTTTTTATCTAGTTTGAACTCAATCTGCGAATGAATAACCTGATCGGACTGAAAAAGAATCATTACATCCACCAAATTATCGTCCCAACCTACCATAATACGAGTCCCTTTGTTGCAACAAGTAGCATTCGAGGCCCAACTCCACGAAGAATACACTCTTTTACACACATCAGTAACCATCGAACCATCAACATGAGTCTCAATAATAGCGCACACTTGAACATGATTATCCTTGATAAGCTGCCGAACCTCCTTTTGTTTAAGGGAGCGGTTCAACCCCCTAATATTCCATGCAACTACACTACCCATTACAACCGTCGTTACCGGGTGTGTTTGCACCCTCAGCTTTTTTTGCATCCAGTTTTGCATCCATGAATCTTGGTATTTCATCGATCAGATTATCTACAGCTACTTCATCAACTATAACCTCATCCCTACCCCCATTATTACCTTTGGAATTCCCCACCGGCTGCTTCTCCACTTTACTCGGAGGAGGGTTACCCATATTATCCGCATTATCATCTCGCAAAGCATCAAAAGGGTTGGATACATGAACATTGGCCGTGTTATCAGGTTTCGAAGCAGGTCCGCGAGCCGATGAAGAGGCTTCTCCACTCGACTTAACATTAGTTACAGGCCGGTACACCAATTTTGGTTTCTGATTTTTGACATGGAAACCTTGCTGACCAACCTTCTTATTTTTGCCTTTAGCATTTGCATCCTGAAAGTTACCCATATTCTTCTTCTAATTGTCTGGCACATTTGTTTTAGGCTTTTTTGGGCACGAACTGTCATCATGGCCGAATACACAACACCCCGTACATCTTAACGGTTCCCAATCGTACTCTATGTCAACCTCAGCAATAGAATGCCCATTACCTTCCAATTCCAGAACTGCAACCTTAATGCTTCTCACTAACTCCCTTCCAGCCTGAACTTCGATCAGTGCCCTTGCAAAACTGCTACGTCCCCATGATTCCGAACACATTGTAGCTGTAAATGAGTCTAGCATTTTAGGTACCCCTATTTTAGTTGCCAGCAAGCTCAAACCATCCTCAGTAAACGCCGATAACGGAACGTCATGCATTTTAACCCACACCGGTATAGACGTGATATCCTCCTTAACCAAGACAGTTGGCGGTGTCCATTCATTCAGAATTATCGGGACATTACGCACCATCCATGGACCATCCTCCATTAATTGTTCAAGACCTCTCTTAGTTTTAAACTTAAAGAAGAAAAAACCTTTGGAGTTCATCATCATTCTCGTCAATCCATATTTAGCCCAACTATTTTTCACAAAGTAATCCACTACAGGGAATGCAAGCTGCTTCCCTAAAAAGTAACCATATAAGGTATTAGCAAACCTGTCATTAACCTCCTTCACCGATGATAATGGAATGACAATGTCACTCCCTCCATTTTATCCACTGTTTCCATAGACCAAAAATTTACTTTAGGCACTTCCTTATGGTTCTGAACAGCCTCGGAAAAAGAAAGAGGTTTGTTGTCAATTTTACTAGCATTCGCCAGATTACTGCTTTCCTGACTGCCATGATCAAACTTAGGGTTTGCATGAGAATTCGCACCATTCTTATCAGCATCCAATTCACCAGCATTCTGATTATCATAGATCGACTTAGGTTTTGCAAAAGAAAACTCAGGAAATTTTTCGGCCAGATGTTCATCAACATTCCCACCCTTATTCTCCAAATCCACAGGTGTTGAAATTTCATACAATCCATCAATAACCGAAGGGTTACTAGTCTTGTACATACCACGTCGCGCCATTAGAGGGTTACCCTCTATGTTTGTGATTTTCAAACCAATACCACGAACTGGGCTTGCACTCACCTCACCTTGTGAAGGAGACGTACCCCCTTTATCAGGAACCAGCTCCTCAACCCTACTTCTCCCCATGCAGCCACACCTCAGCCACCCGAAATTCCAACCAAGAACAGAAACCCTAGCTACGAAACCCTAAGAACAAACATTAATCCTTAACTGATTATACAGGTGTATCAATCTAGCTAAGTTAAACTCAGTTAACCGCGATCAATAACAACCTATGTAATAAGTCAGGATTTCTGAGTGGATCCGAAGGCGGCGATCAGAAGAACAAAACAAGAAAAGAAAACCCTAGATTCTAGCCGATCAAGATTGCTAACTAGTTCGTTATAGATGTTTGAAAGATCAAACCTCTAATCACAGACTGTTATACAATCAATCACAAAAAAAATCTAAGGATCAATGAAGAACAGCAAATCGCCATGCTAGAGAGAATTAGGGTTTAGTTGGGTCTTATAATGTGAACACGTGCAATCTGGAAGGGTGGACGCCTGTACTCGGAGTTTTCTGTCTAAGGCTAGAGTGTTCGTACAAATCCACATAATCGGACCAGTCACTCTTACCTGGGAACTCTTCGGGTGAGTGTCCACTTATAGGCGAGCATGTCTTCGCGATACATTATATTGACCCATTTACTTTGATTAGTCACCGTCTCATTTGTTTGCCTTAGGTAACAAACAAATGATATCAATTTCTATGCGTTGTCATTCTGTTTTGATTATCCGATATCATTTCACTTGTTTCCTCTCATATCTTTCATTGCCTTCATGACGCTTCTTCATCGCAACAACAATGTCCGAACTAGGTGCTGCAATTGCCCAACAATTAGGCGTCGTACTCCAGAGGACCGTTGATTTAGCTATCACCATTACTCGCCTCAGGGATGAAGCCATACAAGGGAACCGCTCCTTGGAGCAATCAATGCAACCGTCATCATCCGAATCAGATACCCTGTTTCAAATGTACCCACGGTGGACGATGGGGACATTTGGTTAACATGTGCCACTTTGCTGTCCAAAGCAAAGCTGTTGCAAATCCTGCCGCTGCTCAACCTCCAAATTCTGCTTCATATGTCGCCTTGGCATATCTAGTACCTCAACCTCATGAACTTTCTACCTCGTGTATCGACTTAAGCACGTCTAGTGCAAGTTTTTGAAACGCCTCCCGCTTTTCAAATCCCAAAATCCATATGGGATCTTCTTACCTTCACAATTAGATCCTTGTGGATGATTATCGTGATGGGATTTTAACATGTTTATCAAAGCAATTTCATCCATATGAAATAAAAAACGTAGCGGAATTAATATTTAAAACATGTTACTTTTAAGATATTAATTTTATTTAAAAGCAAAATCCCAAAACCCGGATCCATATATGAAGATGCATACTATCAAACACAACCACACCTTGGTTCTGAAATTTCTCTAAGTTGATGTGTTTATCACTTCATACCTGACAATATTTGGAATCAAGCTTCCGTTCTTGGACCCTTTACGGGGTATCTCCTCAAGATGAACGTGGGAAAGCTGCACTCTCTTTTGAGACTTTAGCCAGCCGTGTAATCGATGTTGAGGGGAATACCTGGTTGCCTCATCGGGGATTAGTTCAGACGGTTCAATCGGAACCCAGGAAGGTCAATATCATTGATGAACTGCTTAAGTCTACTGTCCAAGTTCCTGTGGAGAAGGTGCGGCCAATTTTTATGACATCGGAAAACAAGGAAAGCTCTCAGGTTCGTACTGATTTGGGTAGTGCATCAAAGACTAGGTCCTACGCTTATTCAGTTGTGGCTGCAAAGAACAAACAGGCAAGTTCAAGATAGATTAGCAAATACGCTGTATGGGTACTTCTTGGGGGATCGAGTGGCTTACCCGATTGTTGAGTATTTTGTGCGAAATAATTGGAAGAAGTTTGGTTTACAAAAGTCTATGATGAATGCCAACGCGTTTTTCTTTTTCAAGTTTGCGGACAAAGATGGTATAATGAATGTTCTGAAAGAAGGGCCTTGGATTATTCGTTCCTAGCCTCTTTTCCTTAGTGTGTGGTCGCCGACTACGAGACTAGAGAAAAAGGAAGTTCAAAAGATACAAGTTTGGGTTAAAATTCATGATGTTCCTATAGCTGCTAATACAGAAGATGGCTTGAGTATGATTGCTACGGCCATTGGTGAGCCGAAATTGTTGGATTCGTTCACTTCCTCAATGTGTACGGATGCTTGGGGAAGGAGCAGTTATGCAAGAGCTTTGATAGAAATTTCAGCTGAGAACGAATTCAAAGAGGAAATAGTTATAGCGGTACCTGAACTGGAAGGTGAGGATTTTATTAAAGTGAAGATGGTTGTGGAATATGAATGGAGTCCTCCTAGGTGTGCGCATTGTAAAGTCTTTGGACATTCTGATGAATCTTGCCCGAGACAACCTAGGAAATCACCAAAGGCAGTGCCTCAACCTCAGAAACTAAATATTGGGAAGCAACCTCGGGGTCCGGTGAAGACTCCACTAGTGGATGACGAAGGCTTTATGGATGTGGATGGTAAAAAAGTGGCTAGGAGACCTGGGTTTCATGTTAATAAAGCGAAGCCGAAATTTGAGTACAGGCCGGTTGGGGTCAAATTGTATGGAGGGGTAAAAAAGTCGGATCCTTCGAATAGTGTGGTATCCCAGAACCCGTTTGATGTTCTAAGGAATGAGAAGGGAATGGCTCGTCAAAAGAGTAAGGGGACTGGGGATGATATAGTTGATTCCAATGATGAGGCGGTTGTTGAAGTCTATAATGAAACTAATGATTTTATGACTTCGGGTACATATCCTTTGTCTTCCAAAGCAGGGGCAAGCACCTCTACCACAAAGTTCGCCAATGGATAGTCTTTTTTTAGTTCTTGTGAAAGGGGTGCGGGTTCGTGGCAATTTTATTTTTGATGATGGAGGATGATGGTTTTTGTGGGTTAGGTTTTTGTTTGTCTACTGAACATTGTTTCTTGATGTAAAGTAGGCTAGGTTATTTGGTGTCGTGGGTAATTTTTGTTTTGTGGCTTACATATATGGGGCATGTCCTGTATATGAACTAGTGTGGAATTCATCCACACTACTTGTACTTTATTGCGGTTGTTTTAATAGAATCACCGGGGTAACCCTTTACCAAAAAAAAAAATACTATCAAACACAACCATAGGGTGTTTAGAAAACTACCTTCTTGGAGTAATGAGAAATGAAACGAATGATGAAACTTGAATGGTTGCCTTCAAGTGTAGAAGGCCTCAAGCTTGTATACCCCAAGCTTCCAACAAACACCACTAGTTTAGCTAGGATTTCTAACACTTGAATGATACTTGAAACACCTTTGAACACCACACTATTGTGGCCTAAATTTTTGAGCAAAAATCACAAGTCTTCCACTTTGATTTTGTCATCTAAATGTTTATATAACCATGAGAGATGTGCACCTCCTTTTCACCCAATCAAATCCTCTCTAACACATGCAAGTGCATGAGAGTTCATTGGACCAAAATGGTCTTGGAAAGACCACCCAATCAAGACTTATCTTACACATGCAAAAGCATGAATTGTGATTGGACCAAAATCTTATCTTGGTAAGATAAAGGGGGGGGGGGGGCACTTCTTTATTTTATAAAAAAATCAGATTTCTTTTATAAAATTTAAGTCTTGGTTTATATTTATAACTTTTATAAATATAACACTACATATTTACAAGACTTTATACAACTTTTTAAAATGTTATTTAACCCATTAAATAACAAAATAAAATACTCTCTCAAAATAAATTATCCATATAATTTATTAGTTTCTCAAGTGTAATTATTTAGAAAACCAATTTCTAAATATTGTAAGTGTTAATTTATTAGTTAATCTTATTATTTGTTAATATTTAAGTGGTCATTTAACTAGAAAAAAACCCTAAACTCTCTCTCCTTTAGGCGATTTTTGGTTCTTCATCATGAATCCTATGTTTTTCTTCGTGATCTTATGCATAACAGTCTGTGATTAGAGTTTTGTTCTTTTGAAACTCTATAACGAACTTGTTAGCATTAGGGATCGATCCAAAAATAGGGTTTTTTCTTGTTTTCTTCAATCGCTGCCTTAGTAATTCTTTTTGATACTCTGATTTATTAACCTGGTTGTTGTTGATTGCGGTTAGCTGAGACTAATTTAGCTAGATTGACACTCTAGGTTAATCGATTAAGGGTTGAGATCTGATTCTAGGGTTTAAAGGATTAGGGTTTTTCCATCTTCTGTGTCTTGGTTTGCTTGTTTCGAGGGGTTTCTAATTGCATGGTTAGTTGTTGTTTTGTTGATTGAGAGAGGTGTTAATTCTAGTATGGATGATCGTAAGAAATCAGAGGGGGATGTGCACGATGGTAGATTTAAACCGCCGTTTACTTCAACTTTACGCCAGGGTTTAGCTTCTCGTGTGATCGACATTGAGGGTAAACCTTTAATGCCTCGTAGGGGTACGGTTTCTTCTGCTACGTATGAGCCGGCTAAGTTTAATGTCATAGATGAGCTTAACAAGATTACTGTCCCTGTAACTGAGATTGATGTTCAACCCGATGTTCAAAAGAATGCTGAATCACCATCCATGGCTGAATTGTTTCAGAATGAACAGGATAAGGGAAATAGACCATTATCTTATGCTGAATCCGTGATGAATGCTACAGGTAATAAGATTAACTTCAGGTCTTTTGCTACCGAGGATAGTTGTGATGAGTGTGATGTGGTACTGCCGAAGGAGTCTATTCGAGTGGTAAAAGATAAGCTAGCAAACACGCTTTATGGATACTTTCTGGGAGATCGGATTGCATACCCGGTGGTTGAATATTGTCAAAAATAACTGGAAAAAGTTTGGGTTGGAGAAAATTATGATGAACGCAAATGGATTCTTTTTCTTCAAGTTTGCTGATAACAAGGGTATGATGGATGTTCTTAATGGAGGTCCGTGGATAATTAGATCTCAACCTTTCTTTTTAAGTGAGTGGAGTCCAAACACTAAACTGATTAAAAAGGAGGTCAATAAAATGCAGATTTGGGTGAAAATTCATGAGGTCCCTATAGCGGCTTATACAGAGGATGGGCTTAGTTTGATTGCTACAGCGATTGGTGAGCCAAAGCTTCTTGACTCTTATACTACATCGATGTGTCTGGATTCATGGGGTCGAAGCAGTTATGCTAGGGCTTTGATTGAAGTGTCGGCTGATAAGAAACTTAAAGAGAAAATAACCATGGCTATCCCAGAGCTGGAAGGTGACGGATACGTTAAAGAAACCATGTATGTAGAATATGAATGGTATCCGCATAGGTGCTCCCAATGCTGTGTGTTTGGTCATACAGATGATATTTGTCCTAAACAACCGAGGAAGATGGGTAAACAATTCAATGGAGATAAGTCTTTTAAGGCTTTTGAGCAAGACCGTAGACATGAAAAGAAACCGGCTGTTGATGATGAAGGTTATATGGGTGTGCATACCAAGAAAGTAGCTCGGAAGGTAGGGTTCCCTGTTAACAAGCAGAAGCCAAAATTTGAGTACAGGCCCATTGGACCTAAGCCGAAGGAGCCAGATAGTAAGTCAGGTCAGATTCACTCGGTTAAAATTTCAAACCCTTTTGATGCTTTAAAGTTTGCTGATAATTTGGAGACGGGGCAAAGTAGTAAAGATGGAGGTGGTGACCAACAATCTTCGGATGAGGAAGAGGTAGTGGAGGTTTTTAATGAAACGGATGGTTATATAATGGAAGGTACTCAAAATCCAAAACATACTAAAGGGGATACTAAAGGGGCAAGCACTCCTTCAACACAAGTTTCCAATGGTTAGTCTTGCGGCATGGGATGTTAGGGGATTGAACCGTCCTCTAAAACAAAAGGAGGTTCGTCAGGTTGTCCGGAGTAATAAGTTGAGTCTTTGTGCTATTTTAGAATCTCATGTGGATATGGATAATTTAAGGAAAGTACGTAAATCTGTTTTTCGGGAGTGGGAGTGGACGTCCAATGCGAATAGATGCAATAAAGGTACCAGGATAATTACTGGGTGGGATTCAAGTGTAGTTGATGTTATGGTGATTGCTCAAACTGACCAAGTCATGCATCTTCAACTTATATTCAAGAATGATAAAAAGCTTTTATTCTGTTCAGTAATCTATGCGGCCAATTATTATGTAACTAGGAGGGAGCTTTGGCACCAACTTAATATGCATAAAGTTTTTGTGGGTGATAGGCCGTGGGTTATTCTAGGGGACTTTAACTCAGCGCTCAATCTGGAAGACATGTCAATGGGAGTTTCACAAGTGTCGATAAGTATGAGGGAGTTCCAAGAGTGTGTGGCCAACATTGAGATGTTTGATATTAATCGATCCGGGTTTCATTTTACATGGAACCAGAAACCAAAAAAGGGTGTTGGGTTACTGAAGAAAATTGATCGGGTGATGGGGAATACCTCGTTTGTTGCTGAATTTCCAAACTCGGTGGCGTTTTTTCACCCTTATAGAATGTCAGATCACTGTCCTTCTCTGCTTAAAATTCCGAGTATGTCTAATGCTAAACGTAGACCTTTCAAGTTTGCGAATTTTTTGATTCACAAACCACGTTTTTCGGATGTAGTGAAGAACATTTGGGAAACGAACGTTGATGGGGTTCATCAATTTAAAGTTGTTAAGAAATTGAAGTTGTTGAAGGGCCCGTTGAGGAATCTTTTGTTCCAACAAGGGAATTTACATAAAAAAGTGGAAGATCTCCGTGGAAAAGTGGATTCGTTACAACAAGAGATTGATAATGATCCAATGAATGCTGATTTGCGGCTGCAGGAATCGAAGTTAAATGCTTATTTTCTCGAAGCTTGTCTGGATGAGGAACGTTTTTTAAGACAAAAATCAAAAGTAGATTGGCTGCAAGCTGGTGATGCAAATACCAAGTTTTTTCATGCTACATTAAAGAGTAAGAACCATCTAAGCAGGATTGATGTTATTATGAACTCGGATGGGATTTTAATGGAGGGGGATAATGTTCATAAAGCTCTTGTGCAATACTATGAGCAGTTCCTTGGTTGCGAGGAGGCGGCTTATTTATCTCCTACGGCTGATTTGTTTTCTAACAAGTTGAGTACGTTTGAAGCTTCTCATATGGAGCGTCCGGTCACAGCTGAGGAGATCAAGAAGGCCATGTTTTCGATTGGTAATGACAAGGCCCCAGGGCCTGATGGTTTTTCAGCAGCTTTTTTTAAAAGTGTCTGGAATGTTATTGGCGATGATGTTACGAGGGCCATCAAGGATTTTTTTGATACTGGTAAGCTTCTTCGTGAAATTAATAACACTCTTATTGTTCTTATCCCAAAGAAGCCTACTCCATTGTTAGTCACGGACTATCGTCCGATAGCTTGCTGTAATGTTCTATACAAATGCATTAGTAAAATTGTCGCAGACCGCATTAAAGGTGCTCTAAACAGAATTGTGAGTATAAATCAGTCAGCGTTTGTTCCGGGTAGGAAAATTTCTGATAATATTTTGTTGACTCAAGAACTTATGCACAACTATCATAGAGATCACGGTCCCCCGAGATGTGCCTTTAAAGTTGATATTCAAAAAGCGTATGATACTGTGGATTGGAGATTTCTCAAGGATGTTCTTCTAGGATTCGGCTTTAATTATAAGATGGTGGAGTGGATTATGACATGTGTTGTGTCTGTTTCTTATTCCATATGTGTCAATGGTGATGTTTATGGGTATTTCAAAGGTAGCCGTGGGCTAAGGCAGGGCGATCCGCTTTCTCCGTATTTGTTTACACTTGTTATGGAGATTCTAACGTGTATCTTACAGCGGAATGCTAGGTTGGATTCGTCGTTCAGATTTCATAATAGATGTGAGAAACAACGAATTATAAACCTTTGCTTTGCAGATGACCTGTTCCTCTTTGCTCGTGGGGATGTTAACTCGGCTAATTGTATTATGAGGTCGATTACTTTGTTCACGAGTATGTCAGGCTTAGTCCCAAGTATACAGAAGAGTACGGCGTTTTTTTGTAATGTAGCTTCTCATGTTAAAAATGCTATTTTGGAG
Organism: Helianthus tuberosus; assembly: GCA_030545235.1. NCBI lineage: Eukaryota > Viridiplantae > Streptophyta > Magnoliopsida > Asterales > Asteraceae > Helianthus > Helianthus tuberosus. The sequence goes on along the minus strand of CM060385.1, from coordinate 68,406,924 downwards.
ATTTTGCCGTTTGAAGAGGGTATGCTCCCGGTCAGATATTTAGGGGTTCCTTTAATTTCAAGTCATCTTCTTTATAAGGATTGTAGTGTCCTCGTGGAAAAGCTAGAGAACCGTATTATGAATTGGCGAAACAGGTTTCTTTCTTTTGCGGGCAGACTTCAGCTAATCTCCTCGGTGCTATCGGCCATGCACATTTATTGGTCCTCTGTGTTTATCCTTCCGGCTCATATTATTAAGGAGTTAGAGGCCAAGATGCGGAACTTTCTTTGGACGCAGGAGACTTCATATCACAAGGGTAAAGTTAAAGTCTCGTGGAATTCGATTTGTGTCCCTAAATATGAGGGTGGTTTGGGTTTACGTCGGATAGGGGATTTCAATAAAGCTCTTATGGTTTCTCATATATGGAGTATCCTTAATAAAAGAGATTCTTTGTGGGTTAGCTGGATTCATTCGTATAGGCTTAAAGGCCGGAGCTTTTGGAGTTGTAAAGAGGTCGCAAATTGCAGTTGGAGCTGGAAGAAATTAATTCAAATCAGGCCTCTTATAAGAAGTCATTTTTGGTCGACTTTGGGTGATGGCAGCCGTACTTCAGCATGGTATGACAATTGGAGTAGCTTGGGGCCTTTATCTAATTTTCTTACTCCTAGAGTTATCACGAATGCGAGTTTTGAGCTGGGAGCCAAAGTTGTAGATATTCATGTTAATGGTGATTGGTCTTGGCCTGTTGCCTGGAGAGATTTGTTTCCAGTCCTGATTCAACTGGACCAAATCACGTTGCATCCAGGTGAAATGGACCGTATTTATTGGAAGGATGGGGACGATCTTCTTAATTTTTCTTCGTCAAATGTCTGGCAGTCGATTCGTATGAGAGACCAAGAAGTTAATTGGGTTAACATTGTTTGGTTCTCACAATGCATTCCGAAACAGGCATTTCTTATGTGGCTGATCATGCGTCGTAAGTTGCTGACTCAAGATAGAATTCTGAAGTGGGATAGTTCGAGAAGAAATAACATGAACATGATGTGTTGCTTATTGTGCTATGCTAATGTTGATTCCCATGATCATCTTTTCTTCGAGTGTAAGTTTTCAGCTCAGGTTTGGAATACGGTTAGACACAGGGGTGGCATGAATAATGTTGATTCAAAATGGAGCTCAGTCATGAATTGGTTGTTAGACCGTTCTCGGTCGAAATCAGCTGCTAACTATGTTTCCAAGCTGCTTGTTGCTACGGTTGCTTATGTCATATGGCAGGAGCGCAATGCTAGGTTGTTCAAAAACCAAACGAGACCTCCGGATACTATTTGTCAGGTAATTATTAAAACTATTCGATACAAACTTATGGGAGTCAAGTTTAAGAAGTGTGCGAAGACTAGGAGGTTGCTTGAAGATTGGGAGATTGGAGGGGACGAAAATATACAAGATGGAGGCTAATTGATTTGTTAAGATTTTGAGGTTGTCTAGATTTTAGTCTAGTTGTTTACTATTCGGTTTGTTTGTTGATTGTTATACATTCATGGGGCATGTCTCATGTTTGAACTAGTGAAGACGTTTCTTCACTACTTGTTTTATTTGGTTGTGAATATATAGAATCACCGGGGTAACCCTTTACCCAAAAAAAAATATTTAAGTGTTTGTCTAGCTTGTATTTGGGTATGACTCGACTTGGATCATAACGTACTAGCCACATCAATCTAATATGTGTCTTGGGCATACAGACTCCAACAATCTCCCACTTGCACAAGATACATAGAAGATTGACGCAAGTAGTAAAGACCACCTAACTACAGTTTACTACCCCTAATACGTATGACTATATTTCCCATTCAATAACATCATCCCCTTCAAGTCCCTTACTTGAACATGATTTAGGTGAATCTATCATTTATCCTTTCGTTACAGATGTCATGTTAAATCCAGAGACATAGAGTGATCACTCTCTGTTGATTTAACTTTATCATGCCTTAGACATCTTACTCTCAACGAATAAGAGGAACAAATCCCTTCTTGACTACATACGTCTCTCACAATCACCTTGTACCATACCTGAGTTTAGCCTTGTGTACTGCCTTATTACAGACAGCTAAGAACTAGGTCAAGGTATAATACTTGGTGAATATCAAGACCCAATATGTATCTCAGGTCAGAGGATACGATGATATTCGCCTTTACTCAAAATTTACTTATGATCAATCACAAATGATTCCATGCAGTAATATTTGAGAGCGAGTCAGTCCAATATTTGTATCCCACAAATATCTATGAACTTTGGCAGCAACACTTTGCTTTATATCCATATCTAATGAATATCCACCAATCCAAATTCATAATAGTCTTACATTCATATTTGTTCCCACAAGTATGATCGACTACGGACATTTAGAATAATTAACTTATTCATGGATTTAAACATGCTAATATGAAACGTAACTCAAAATACCATAAAAGAGTTAAAATAACAATTGTTTCAATATCCAAATACAAAATTAGATCAAATCCAATCACTAGAATATCGAAGTCCTAAGGCACATGTATGACCCTCATGTTTTGCCCTGTCAAGGAGCTTCGTGAGTGGATCCGCAATGTTTTGATCGGTGTGAACTTGGCGGATACATATCTTTCCTTTTTCAACTTCATCCCTTATGTAGTTGAATCTCCGCTCGATATGTCTAGTCTTTTGGTGCGCATGAGGTTCCTTGATTTGAGCAATCACACCCTCGTTATCACAAAAGATCTCTAGGGGGTTTTGAATGGTAGGGACCACCCCCTAGGTCGGCTATGAATTTCTTCAACCATGCAGCTTCTTGGGCTGCCAATGAAGCGGCAATGTATTCGGATTCTGTAGTGGAAAATGTTACCCTGATTGTGATCGAGAATCATCTCGATCAGTTTGGAAACTCGTATCCATGTAACCCTTTACAACGAGTTCCTCCTCATCAGATCCATATATTAAAAACATATCCTTAGTCCTTCTAAGGTATTTTAATATGCTCTTAACAGCCTTCCAATGACTGTTACCTGGATTTTGCTGGTATCTACTCGTCATGCTCAAGGCGCATGACACGTCCGGTCTAGTGCATATCATTGCATACATGATGGATCCTATAGCAGACGCATATGGGACTCCTTTCATTTTCTCTTGCTCATCCTTTGAGCTTGGACATTGAGATGTATTCAATATTGTCCCCTTTTGAATAGGTACAAAACCTTTTTTAGAGTTCTCCATTTGGAACCTATTCAATACTTTGTCAATGTATGCACTTTGGTTTAAACCTATCAAGCGCCTTGATCTATCCCTATAGACCTTTATTCCCAGAATGTAGGCTACTTCACCAAGATCCTTAATGGAAAAACAACTACCAAGCCAGGTTTTTACACCTTCCATGGTTGGAATGTCATTCCCAAATAGTAGAATGTCATCGACATACAATACTAAGAAAGTGATGATTCTTCCACTAGCTTTCTTATACACATAAGCTTCATCGACGTTCTTGATGAATCCAAAATTCTCAATTTCTTCATCAAAACGATGATTCCAACTTCTATATGCTTGTTTCAATCCATAGATTGATTTCTTTAACTTGCATACCTTGTCAGGATGTTTTTTTATCGACAAAACTTTCAGGCTGAACTATATAGACATCTTCCTCAAGATATCTATTAAGGAAAGCCGTTTTGACATCCATTTGCCAAATCTCATAATCATATTATGCAGGTATGGCAAATAATATCCTTATTGGCTTTAGCATCGCCACAGGTGAAAAGGTCTCATCATAATCAACCCTTTGAGTTTGAGTGAAACCTTTTGCTACAAGTCTCGTTTTACAAGTATCCAAGTTACCATGCATATCGGTTTTCATCCTAAAACCCTCTTACTTCCAACTACTTTGGAGTTAAGAGACGACACAACCAATTCCCATACTTGGTTGTCATACATGGATTGCATCTCTACGTTCATGGCTTCAAGCCATTTTTCACAATCGAATTTTGACATTGCATCATGGTATGTGGTTGTTTCACCCGAATCTACCACATAGCATCCATCCATGAAAAATCCATATCTTTCAGGTGGACTACTAATTCTACCAGATCTGCGAACGTTTTGTGTGCTTTGATTAACCACTTGATCGTTTTCAACAACCTCTTGTTGAGTGCTAGTTTTAACCAAACTTGTATCGGCTTGTGGCTCTTGATCCTCATCAAGTTCCACTGTTCTACTAATTCCTTCCACAAGGAACTTAGCTTCTAAGAACTCAGCCTTTCGAGCAACACATACCTTTTGCTCTGTTGGATTGTAGAACTAATATCCTATATCACCTTTAGGATATCCTACGAAGATACACTTAGTGGATCGTACTTCCAATTTGTTTGGGGTGTCTTCACATAAGCTTCACAACCCATACCTTTAAATATGATAATGATGGAGCCCTTCCATGCCATATTTTAAAAGGAGTCTTATCCACTTTCTTGGTTTGGGCCATATTGAATGTACGGGCCTTGGAGAGCAAAGCGTAACCTCAAAATGTTAGAGATAATGTGCTCCTAGCCATCATAGATCGAACCATATCCAAATAGAGTTCGATTCCTTCTCTATCGGAACGAAGAACTTTGATTGAGTTGATTTAGTACTTTACCTTTTGAAGGCTTTGAACATTTCAAAACTTCAACTTTGTGTCTCAGCAAGTACACATAACTATAACTATTACAGTTGTTGGTAAAATTAATGAAGTATCTTTCACCATACCTAGTCATTGGCTAAAAAGGATCACATACATCCGAATGTATGATACCTAATAAATCTTTTATCCTTTCCCACTAAAGGGTTTCTTAGTCATTTTACCTTGTAAACAAGATTCGCATGTATCAAATGAACCAATTTCATTTGTTTCCAAAAGACAATTCTTTCGAAGTGTTTACATGCGATATCTGTTTATATGACCAAGGCGATAATGCCAAAGATAGGTCTCACTCAAATCCATTTTGAGTTTCTTGGTGATTGCTTGGTACATTGAACTATCAAATGACGTATTATTATGAACCTCTTTATAAATACCATTTGAAGGCATAACTTTAAAGTAAAACATGTCATTCATCGATATAAATGTTATTGTTTACAAACTTTAAATTGAAACATATTGTCTCAAAAGGGAAACTTAAATAATGTTCCTAGTCAAACTAGGAGCATTCAAAACATTTTAAAAAAAATTCCAAACCATTTGGAAGTTTCAAAACATAGTCTCCTTTCTTGTAATGCTTATTTCTTTTGAACTCTGGCAACGAATTGCAAGTATGAGTTTCACATCCGGTATCTAATACCCATGTGTTTGAAGAAATAACATTAAGCTCAACATGTATCATAAAGATAGTACCTGAGGTTTACCATGCATCCCTCTTGTTTTTCAACTCCTTGAGATAGGTTGGACAATTTCTCTTCCAGTGTCCTATCTCACCACATTCAAAACATGGGTCATTCTTAGCAACCTTTTGCTTCTTCTCTTTTGGTTTGGCAGGTTCTGCTTTAGCTTTTCCTTTTCCCTTTCCCTTGACGTGTCCCTTTCTTTTAGCATAGGTTGCTTTAGAGTCGGGGTGGGGCCTCTTCTTATTGCCTCCTTCATTGATCGCTAGGACGGGTAAAGCCTTTTTGCCCATTCCTGCTTCGGCCGTTTTGAGCATTGCATGAAGTTCACCAATGCTCTTGTCCCATCCATTCATGTTGTAATTCATTACAAAGCTTTCAAATTTCTTTGTTAAAGAGTTGAGGATCAAATCCGTAGCCAACTCTTTAGAGACGGGACAATTTAGCCGTTCGAGGCGATCAATGTGGCTTTTCATCTTGAGGACATAAGATGATACCGATTGGGTTTCCTCCATTCGACATGCATGAAGTGCCCAAACAGTTTCGAAGCGTTCTACCCTTGCTTGTTGTAGGAACATTTCCTTTAACTGGATAATCATGTCGTATGCCCCGTGGTGTTCAAAATCCTTTTGAATTTCGGGAATCATAGTTCCCAACATGAGGCATGAGGCTTGCATGGAGTCCTCGGTATACTTAACCCAATCATTGTAGGCTTCCACATCTTCCACGTTAGGTTCATCGGGAATAGGATCGTCCAACACATAGGATATCTTCTCTTGCTTGAGAACGATTCTCAAGTTTCGAAACCAATCCATGAAGTTGTTATGGTTGAGACGATCCTTTTCAAGGATGGTTCTTAGTGATAGGTTTCGGACGGTTTGGGTAATCAGGTTTGCATTGTTAGCGGCCATCTACAAAATTTAACAAGTTCAATTTTAGTATTTTCGATATTATTATATTTTAATCATTAATACCCTTTTGTGTCTTAAAGACAATTAATAATTAAAATCTAGAATCCAAAGTTACATTTAAATATTGGTTAGGTGACCTTTATCCCTCTATTTAAGTTAACAAGGTAGTCAACGTTTGACAATTGCAACCCTTTGCAACTTCTAGCCATATGGGATCGGTTAAACATCTTTATGTTTAGTTGGCATGTTTAATCCCATCAACACCTTTGTTCCCCATGCTTCGGTGACCCTAAGTTTATGGTTTCCAAATCCAGTTGTCCAACTTATACACACATGTGAGTTTACACACATAAGTGGTTAGGTGACCTTTATCCCACAAACATGGTAAACCCACCTCGAACATACAAGTTCCCTCAAATGTGGTTAGGTGACCTTTATCCCACGAAAGAGTTCCCAAGTGATTCAAGTGTTGTATAAAAGGATGGTGTTTGACTTGTTTTATAAAAGGGATTTTAAGTTTTCAAAATTCTAGTTTTGAAAACTTTATGTACCATACATTTGCATGCATTCAAATCCTTGGTACTTTTGTGAAAACAAATTTTCAAGGTTCTTTTTAATAAAACCCATTTTATTATAAAAATCATTAATTTTTAATAACCTTTTATTAACCAATTTTAAGCTTGTTGTTGATTATTAGTTTGTTAAGCATGCATATCAACATATCATCCAAACAACATAAATAAACAATCACACATATTAAATTGATGTGGCTAGTACGTTATGATCCAAGTCGAGTCATACCCAAATACAAGCTAGACAAACACTTATAATATTTATTTATGATATGATCAAACAAATAAATATTAACACTTATAATATTTAGAAATCGGTTTTCTAAATAATTGCACTTGACAAACCAATAAATTATATGGATAATTTATTTTGAGAGGATATTTTATTTTGTTATTTAATGGGTTAAATAACATAATAAAAATAGTATAAGTCTTATAACATATGATGTTATATTTTATAAAAGTTATAAAATATATATATGTAAGACTTATATTGTTTAAAAAGAAAAATGTTTTTTTAAATAAAAGAGTGGGCCGCCCCCTATTCCCAAGACATTATGGTCCAATCATAAAACATGCAATTTGCATGGCTAGACATCTTGTGATTGGGCAATGTTGAAGGCAACCGTTCAAGAAGCATTATCTTCTTCATATCATTTACTCCTTGGAAGGTAGTATTCTAAACACCCTATGGTTGTGTTTTAATTTTGATAGCATGCTTGTTCGTATATGGATCTGGGGATTGGGTTTTACATATAAAGTGGGTTTTATATCTTGTAAGTAACATGTTTTTAAATAATATTTTCCGCTACGTTTTTATTTTATAAGGATAAAATACTTTGATAAACATGTGAAAAACCCAACATATCGTTCAAATCAGAGTCCTTCATTGGATTCCTTGTATGCCTTAATTCGAACATTACGATTCCTTATAATCGAAATCGAATTTTCTTTTTAAGATCTTCCTATCTTTATAGTTAGATTCTTGAAAATGTTTAAAGTGCCAAACAGAATTCACGGATTGGATTCCTGATGTGCTTTGAATACTCGTGTACTCAATTAACAAGAAAATTAACAAAATGAAGATCAAGTTAACCAATTATGTGATTATGTGCTTATGTGTTTTCTTACATGTTCTGTGTTTTTGTGTGATCCGAATATTCATTATCCAAATCCTCGTAGAATCTTCCATATCTCCATATGAGGGATTCATAGTAGGATATCCAAAGGTACTACCTTAAATCCTAAATGGGCTTCTACGTTACAGTTAAGTCCCTTGGATTATGAAGAACTATTCTATAATTGGACCCCTTGAGTGGTCTAGTTAAACAGATTGATTCAAAAATCTGGATAGGAATATCATGTGATGGTATAGCTGAAAAGATCCCTTAAGCGGTCTATTTAAGGAGATCGTACGACGGTCTAGTTAAGGAGATCATGTGTTGATCTAGTTAAAAAGATCATTCGTTGATCTAGTTAAAAAGATCCTTTGGTGGTCTAGTCAAGTCACTTCATGTTCAAGAAAGAAGAAGAAAAACCCTAGATTCAAATCGGTCAAAATTGCAAACAAGTTCGTTATAGAATTCTGAAGGATCAAAACTCTAATCACAGACTGTTATACAAGAAATCACAAGAAAAATACTAGGGTTTCATGAGGAACAAAATCGCCTAAGGACCCCTTCACAAAATCGCCGCCTTTGTAATCAATTCGAAACCCTGATTTCTTAACTTGGTTGTTATTGATCGCGGTTAACTGAGATTAATTTAGCTAGATTGATACACTGATTTAATTGATTAAGGGTTGAAAATTGATTCTTGGGTAATAAGGTTCTAGGGTTTTTCTCTTTGGCTGCATGTTCTTGTCGTCTGGTTGAGGGTTACGTCGATTGTATGCATGGAGAGAAATCGGGATAGGGGTTTGGAGGATCTAGGGTTTCAGTCGTTCTCTGAAAGGATGCATGGAGATATCTTCATGTCTAAGAGCAGTACTATACCTGCGAACTTGCAGGAGGGTTTAGTGAAACCATTGCCGCTTGGCAAGGGTTATGACGGTAGGTCGCTCAATGTTGATGGGAATCCGCTGCTGGCTAGACGGGGTATAATACAGAAGGAACCCAGAATGATAAATATAATTGATGAGTTGGAAAAGGTGAGTGTGCCGGTACAATCGGAAACTGGGGATATTGATCGTAATCTGGATGAAGATCCCGAGAAAAATATATCAATTCCTACGTATGCGGACAGGGTAAAAAATGTCTCTTTGATCAAACGAGAAGTAAACTTCAGACGGCTGGATTCGAATGAGACCATTCAGGACGCGAATGTGGTGATTCTTCGTGAGGTGATCCGAAAGGTACAAGAAAAGTTTGAGAATGTTCTTTACGGCTATTTTTAGGTAATCGATTGCCATACCCTGTAGTTGAATATTATGCAAAGAATGTATGGTCTAAGTATGGTTTTGTTAAACTTATGATGAACTCGGATGGTTTCTTCTTCTTTAAGTTTGACACTAAAGAGGGTATGGCCAAAGTGTTGGAGGGGGCCCCTGGTTGATTCGGAAAATGCCATTGTTCTTGAATATTTGGTCAACGTCTGTGAGCCTCAAGAAAGAAGGTATCAAGTCAGTTCCGGTGTGGGTGAAGTTGCATAATGTTCCTATCTCGATTTACACGGATGATGGGCTGAGTTTATTAGCTTCTAAGATAGGGGTTCCAAAAAGATTAGATGGTTATACGGCTGACATGTGTGCGGACAATTGGGGGAGGAGTAGTTTTGCTCGAGCTCTGATTGAAGTTAATGCTGAAAATGAACTGAAAGACCATATTATTGTTGCTATTCTGAAGCTAGATGAGGATGGGTATATTACTGAAAGAGTTAAAGTAGAATATGAATGGAAGCCGCAACGTTGCTCGATATGCTGTGTGTTTGGTCATAATGATCAGACGTGTGTCAACAATGTAAACAATAAAGCCAAACAAGTAGTTGTTGATGAGGATGGGTTTATAACGGATAAGCGAAAGACGATGAGGGTTGGAGTTATGCAAAAGAAACAAAAAGAAAAGTTTATATATAAGCCTAAAACTAACAAAGCTGGACCGAGTCATTCGGGTACTAAAGAGGATAAAGCTGATAGTAAGGTGGATGGTAATGTGAAAACTAGAAATTCGTTTGAGGCTATCTCTATGGATGATGTGGAGGGTACGGATGGTGGCACACGGAATGAACATGAGATGCGGTCAGCGTCCAACGAAGGTAGTGGGAAATCTCTGCGTTCTGATGAAGAGGTAGTGGACACGGTTCCAACAGAAATATCGAACTTTATGAGGCATGAAAAACGTCAAGTTTCTGAGGGGGCAAGCACTCCCGGTATTATCGGTTTGAATGGATAGTATTGCTTCTTGGAACATAAGGGGTTTGAACCAACCCCTGAAACAAACGGAGGTTCGTAAGCTTGTTTCTGAGAATAAATTAGCTGTATGTGCCATTCTAGAATCTCATGTGGATATTACAAACCTAGCTAAGGTATGTAAGGTTGTCTTTCGTAATTGGGCTTGGACGTCGAATGGTGATTTGTGTGTTCGAGGTACTAGAATTATTTTGGGTTGGAATACGGATGTTGTGGATATCATGGTTTTGTCGCAAGAGGACCAAGTTATTCATACCCAAATTCAATCTAAACTTGATAATAATACTATTTTCTGCTCGTTTGTCTATGCAAAGAATACATATCAGGAGAGAAGATGCCTATGGGAAAATCTGTGTATGCATAAAAGTTTTTGTCATGATAAACCTTGGATTGTTATGGGGGATTTCAACTCGGCTCTCCATGTGGAAGATCATTTATATGGTCCGTCTACTGTGTCCATCGGCATGCGAGAGTTTCATGAGTGTATTCAGCACACGGAGCTTGTGGATATTAAGGGCCATGGGTTGCACTATACATGGAACCAAAAACCAAAGAAGGGTATTGGGTTGTTAAAGAAGATTGACCGGGTCATGGGGAACTTGAAGTTTCTGGAGATGTTTCCTGAAGCGTATGCCCATTATCATCCATTTCGAGTCTCGGATCACACTCCATGTGTGCTTAAAGTGGCTAACTCGGGTAAGCCGAAACCGAAACCATTCAAATTCGCTAATTTTATTACTTCAAAACCAGAATTCAGGATTTTTGTGGAGCAAGAGTGGACGAAAAGTATTCCGGGGGTCACTATGTTTTCGGTAACTAAAAAGCTTGGGAACTTGAAACCTTTAATGCGAAAAATTCTGTTTAAACAGGGAAATTTGCATGAAAGAGTCTCGGAGTTAAGAAAGCAGCTTGATGATATTCAGAAGCTGGTGGATGTTAACCCTTTAGATGTCGATTTGAGGAATAAGGAAGCTGAATGTCTTAATCAGTTCAGAATTGCTTCTTATGATGAAGAGTGTTTTTTAAAAGCAAAAGTCTAAAGTGGAGTCGTTATGTGCTGGTGACTCAAATACTGCGTTTTTTTCATAATAGTCTTAAGTGCAGGAACGCTAGAGGTAGAATTCAGTCTATTCAAGACGCAGCTGGTAATCGGTTTGATGGAGATGATGTTCCTTTTGCTCTCGTGCATCACTATGAGAATTTTTTTGGTCATGAGGATCAAGTTTCTAGTATTAATTTGGCAACTCTGTGTGTCAATGTTTTGAGTTCCGATGCTGCGAATAATATGGTCCGCCATGTTACCCGGGAGGAAGTGAAAAATGCTATGTTTGGTATTGGTGAGAATAAAGCCCCTGGGCCTGATGGTTATACGTCGGCTTTTTTCAAGAATGCATGGGATATTGTGGGTAATGAGATTTCTAATGCAGTTCTAGAATTTTTTGACAATGGTAAACTTCTGAAGCAACTGAACCATACGATGCTGGCTCTGGTTCCTAAGGTGGATACTCCTGACTTGGTTCTTGATTATCGGCCTATCTCGTGCTGTAATGTCTTGTATAAATGTATTAGCAAGATCATTACGGATAGACTTAAGGGTAGTTTGGGTGATCTGGTTAGCATAAATCAATCGGCTTTTGTTCCGGGAAGAAAAATCTCGGATAACATCCTCCTGACTCAGGAATTAATGCATAACTATCACTTGAATCGGGGTCCGGCGAGATGTGCATTCAAGATAGATATTCAAAAAGCCTAAGACACTGTCAGCTGGTCGTTCTTGGAGAGTGTTCTTAATGCGTTAGGGTTTCATAGGAAGATGGTTGAGTGGATTATGGCCTGTGTCACTACGATATTCTATTCTATAAGTATTAATGGCAACATACATGGCTACTTTAAAGGAAGGAGGGGTTTAAGACAAGGAGACCCTATGTCGCCATATCTTTTCACATTGGTTATGGAGATTCTTTCTTTGCTACTTCAGCATGGTGCCGCTTCGGCCACAGGCTTTAAATTTCACGCTCATTGTGTGAAACAGAAAATCATCAATGTGTCTTTTGCGGATGATTTGTTCATTTTCGTGCACGGGGATATCACTTCAGTCAAGAAAGTTAGAGATGCCCTTGAGCAGTTCACAAATGCTTCGGGTCTGAAACCGAGCCTAGCTAAGAGTACAACGTGTTTTTATAATGTGCCGAACATTGTTAAGCATGAAATTCTTCAAGTTATGCCATTCAATGAAGGAACGCTGCCTGTCCGTTACCTGGGAGTGCCGCTAATTTCTACTAAGCTAATGTTCAAGGATTGTAAACCACTTGTTGACCAGATGGAAAAGAAGATCGACAGTTGGTTGAATAAGTCGTTGTCGTTTGCTGGTAGGTTGCAACTTATCAATGCGGTTTTGTCATCTATGCATATCTACTGGGCATTTGTCTTTATTATTCCTGTTCGTGTCACGATTGAATTGGAGAAGCTTATGCGCCGGTTCTTGTGGAATGCTAATAGTCAGGGAAGGGTTAAAGCGAAAGTGGCTTGGTCTGAGGTTTGTTTGCCAAAGGACGAAGGAGGATTGGGCATTAGGAGCATATCGGATGTGAATAAGGCCCTCATGATGAACCATATTTGGAGTATCCTCACTAAATGGAAATCCCTTTGGGTTCAATGGATCTACTCGCACAAATTAAACGGCCGGAGCTTCTGGGACATCCAATCTCGAGGTAGTATCAGTTGGGGTTGGAGAAAGATTTTGGCTATTCGAAGTGCAGTTCGGCCTTTTGTATGGAAATCGGTTCGGAGTGGCTCTCAAACTAACGCTTGGAGCGATAACTGGTGCCAGCTTAGTCCGCTTAGCTCGTTTATTACCCCAAGGAGAATAGCTAATGTGGGGTTTAATCTTAATTCTTCGATTGCGGATCTCATTGATGACAATGGTCAGTGGAAGTGGCCTCAGGCATGGTATGATCTTTATCCTGTTTTACTTGGGTTAACTGTCCCTCAGTTGATACAGAATATAGAGGACAGGACAATCTGGAAAGATTTGGATGGCAATCCTCATCCGTTCGTATCAATGGAAGTTTGGCATAACACCCGACATCGTGAACATCCGGTTAATTGGGTTAATGGGGTTTGGTTTACTCAATGTATTCCAAGACATTCATTCCATCTATGGTTGGTAATCAAGAACAAGCTCAAGACGCAAGACCGGTTAGCTATTTGGGAGGCGGGGAGTGAAACTAATCTAAGACTTATGTGTTGTCCTTTATGTAGGTATGACAGTGATTCTAGAGACCATCTGTTTTCCAGTGTTCGTTTGCATCTCTAGTTTGGCATAATGTAAAGACACTGGTGAACATGGGTAGTGTTGACGACTCATGGCACTCTATTATGGGTTGGTTGGAGCATAATGCTAGCTCAAAGAAGACGGAGGATATTGTTTGCAAGTTGGTCATTGCGGCGTCTACTTATTACTTATGGCAAGAACGGAACAATTGTCTATTCTCTAGTACAAAGCCGAATGTGGAGTCGGTCAGTGAGAGGATAAGAAATACTGTCAGGTTGCGGTTGTTGGGCTTCAAGTTCAGAGATAACGCCAGTAACAAGAAGCTTCTTAAGACGTGGAAGATCCTTCCTAGTAATGAAGACATTGACCCGGGCTAGAGATAGGGTTTTTGTTAGTTTTTTGTTGTGCTAGGGTTGTGTGTTAGGCCGTTTGTTTGGCTTTTCTTTCTTGGTTTTGAGTCTGGTTGTTTTTGTGGATTTCCTAGGCTTGGTTTGTCAAGTCTAGTAGGTATGTCCGCTCTGGCATGCCTTTGTTCTTTTTTGGTTATTTATAAAATTCACCTGGGGTATCCCTTTACCCAAAAAAGTCACTTCACGTTTATTCAATTAATTTTCCCCTACACATTATGAAATGAACTGTGCGGACTGTGCAAGGAATTACGTAATTATGGATGCATACATAATTATGGAATTCAATGCACATAAACCACAGCAAGTTTTGTCATGTGTTAAGACCTATAGTGATGAGAATAACGAAACAGGAACAATGTAAAAAGGGGCATGGTGGATACGCCGCTGGTACTTCCTATATATAAATGTTCCTTATTACATTGTGAACGTAGCGTTATTTAAGTTACTAGAAGTCCTGGACCTTGACCAATGTTATCTTATCTTACACTCTCCGACTCCGATTTCGAGCACACACAAGTTTCCTATGATAGTCTTCATAAGAAACGTTCCTCTGTCCGTAGTTCGAAACTCCATGTTTTGTTACTACAAGGACTTCACTTTGACAGTTGACAATTTTGCTAAGAATCCAAACATGACCCAGAGTTTACTTAGGGTTCGAGGGATTCATTCGAAAGCGAAACAATCATAGTTGTCTTCACAAGTTTCCTCTAAAATTAAATTTCGGGACGAAATTTCCTAAAGTAGGGGAGACTGTGACACCTGTGTCACTTCAACCATCAAACAGATACCAAACCAATGAAATATTGTATTTCACACTTGGGATTTGTATAAATATGTGCATCATTTGCACATATCAATTCTTGTTCGATTTCGAGCTTTAAATCGCTTTCTGGAAGGTTATACGCGAACTGATGCGTAAATATAACCAGTTTAATGCAACAAACACTCCGGAACAGTGACATAGGCTTAACATACCTTAAATAACCTTTACATAACTTAGAAATAAGTTTTGGATGGTTTGGTGTGTTGAAATCAAGTTTGTTCGATCGCAGTGACTATTTGTGCCAAACTACGAAAGTATGCCGATTTACATAGTAGCGAACATTCCGGAACTTGATCATAAGTTAAACATACCCTAAATATCCTTTGCATAGCTTAGAAATAGGCTTTGAGGGGTACGGTATGCTAAAATAAACTTTATTAATCAATAGGGACTAAAAAGCGTCAAAAAGTGCATAAGTTTGCATTTTCGCGCATATCTTATGTTCCGAATATATCCGGACATCCAAAAATTTATGTAATCATTAAAATATTTTATTTTAGTGACTGGCATGATAAAATTCCAATCGTCACGTAATTTGGATCGTTTTTGCGTTTGTTACGATTTCCGTCGTAATTAACCGAACAACGCAACCGTACGACCAAACAAACCGACATCCAAGATATTTTTGAGCACATTTCAAGTTCCCTATACTTTAACTTCATTTTAGAGCCTTGAAATAGGGTTAACATGGCTTAAAAGTGCCAAAAAATCAAGTTTTACAAGTGGAGGGACCATTTTTGAGGTTTTAATGGTTTTAACCCAAGGTTTTGCACTATATGGGCTGAAATTTGATGGTTTTAAGTATTCCCATGGTTTTGAAAACCATGTGCCCAAGTGGAGGGCCAAAATCGAAGCACGAAATGCGAGAAACGATCCTAACGGTTCTCCGAAATCTATATATACCCAAGCTCTCATTCCATTTTCCTCACACCTTGATTCATTTTGCTCTAAGTTGAGGTTTAAACACTTCATACCTGAGCAAACTTGGATCAAACTTCCTAGCTTGGAGCCTTTGTAAGCATTCTTTCGTTCTTTTATGCGTTTTAAGCACGAAAGTCAAACAGTGTTTGACTTTCTGCTTTGACCAGGTTATGGTCAACACAAAGTTCGTTTGAACTTTGCAACGTGAGCGTAATCACGATGGTTATAGTCCCGTGTGACTATACCTACTGATTACCACGTTAACTAGGCGTAGTGACGAGTCGTAGTTTCGGCCAAAATGCGTATTCATGCGTATTTTGTAACTAAACTACTCATGGGTATCAAAACAATATCAAAACCTGTTTTCTAACTTAACTAAACATGTTTTAACATGTTTAGCTCGTCACTTTTTAGTCTCGTGCTTGTTTAGAGTCGTAAGTCAAGCGGTCTAAACAAGCGCTTGGACTTTCGAACATGACCCGTTTGGTCGATCATTAGGATCCGACCAAGCATGTTTAGTGACCATAGTTGTATAGGGAATAACCTTCCGAGGTTATACCTTATGGTCACTTAGTTTAAGTAGTTGTATGATAGGCAGTTTATATGCCTTAGGTAAATGACCAAAATGCCCTAAATTCATTTTAAGCATATGTATCATAAATTTTGACATCTAAACTGATTAGGCAATATTATTACATATGTTAAGGCATATATTACTTGTCATAGGACTAGTTAGGCGGTCCGAACGCGTTTTACGCGAACGATGCGTTAAAGTAGCATAAGCTACCTAAACGGGTCGTAATGGGTCGTAAGCACTTAGGTTAGGTTTCGATTTAGTACGTAGGCTTTGTTAAACGATATTACATGAGTTCCCATACTCATTTGGTTTACGAAAACCTCATTCTATCCGATCTTCCGATTTAGGTCCGATTTATTTACTTAGTTACCTATATTAGGTGCCGTTTGATTCCGTGATCCCTCTAGCATTGCTTGGTTGTTATTCAAGACTTCTAAGCATTCTCAAGTGAGTACATAGTCCCCTCTTTTACTGTTTTCAATGTTTTGGGGTGAAGCATGTGTACCTATTTGTTATGTTCATGATTTCGAAGTATAAATTGATTATACATGTTAGTACTCATCTTTTGAAAAACTGAATGATTATTTATGGTTTAAACACTGATTTTTCAAGGATTATAAAATTAATTGTTGGATTGCACTTATTTTATACATTCACCAGACCGATTGGTAGTATGATATAGCGCTATAGGATTTGACACCCCATTCCTGTTGTATATGGAATGTCTATCCAAATAGGGATTGCCTTTGTGGTATTTCTATAGTCTCAAAAGTGTATTTTGATACACTAAGGTTTGGTTGAATTCTTAAATCACATTTTTATTGTATATTTTGTTATACTCCCAAAAGTTTAGTTTGATATACTCTCATGTGTGATATTGTACAAAACAACATATATTTTGTTAATTACTAAAACATAGTTTGATATGTTATTTATAAAACCAAAGCATAGTTTAATATGTTATTTATAAAACCAAAGTATACTTTTGATATACTACCGAAAACGATTATTTTGACGACTAAAGTATATTTAATATACTATCTGTTTAACCATTTTGGAACCGAAATATATTTTGATATATTACTTATTCGACTTTCTTAAAACCAAAGTATATTTTCATGTATACTACAAATTTTTTTTTGTAAAATATTGTTATACAAACTCATTTTACTTGATTATTTATTTATGCATCTTTCTTTTATATCATATGTTTTCTTATCACTTGTTATATGATTTATAAAAGAAAACATTTTTAAAGTTCATGACTATTTTTGTTAAAACATTCTTTTAAACTTACAAGTCATGAATCATATTTTCAATAAAACCTATGTAACTCACAGGCATTTTTATGCTGACGTACCTATTTTTACACATGTTGGTGCTGCTATGTGATGATTGTTGATACATGCTATACATAGGATGGACTGCCTTAGCGACTTTAAAATTTGAAAGACAATATTTGTATTCATTTAATTTGTAATAAAACAATGAGTTCAATAATTCAATAAAACGAAATTATTTAATCCATGGTTGTGAAACAATGATTCAGTTACAACACTTCCCGTCGTTTCCGCCACGTTTTGTTGTTTTGCATGGTCGGGGTGTGACAGATTTGCCCTTCTACGCCGTTTTAGGTGAGTTCGGACTCAATCATTGACTGAAGATTGGGACAGAGTGGATGGCAACTAGCTGACTTCTTCCTGTCACTCGTACAGATCTGATTGAAGATATTGCATTAGAAAGGGATACAAAGTAACTTCCGAAGATTGAAAGAGAGGTAATCCCAGTTTGATACTGGTCTTGTTGCACTTCTTCGAGTTCATGACGGATAGCCCGCTAGGGACTGCTTGGGTTTTTAGAAAGAAAGCGCATAAAAAAATGCCATTTATCGATCGATAAAATAAATAGGCTCAAGTACATTAGTCCGTACCTGCCATTTTTTACTAGGCTCAAGTACATTAGTCCGAAACCTTTAAGGCAAGAGATGCGGGCAAGTTAGTCGCTAGAGCTCCCAGATGCTAATAACTCGCTAGAAGGGGTAGAAAGCCTGTTCTTTTGGTACAAATCCTCTTTATTGAATGAAACTAGCTAGCAGTGTTTGAAGTCAAGTACTTAGCCGGAAAGGCAAGTCCATCGCGGGCACTACCCGACTTATTTCGGTATTGCATATAAGTACAAGTTTAGATGTGGCCATCTAGACAAGTGAAACGGTCCTTGCTGTTGAAGTTTACTACTGGATAAGAATTCCATAGGTATGGCATTAGAACCGCTCGGAGAAGTTCAATATGGAAGGTATACAGTTGATAGATCGGTATTGAAGTGAGATATTCAAACCTCTTTCTATTTAATAGTATTTCACTGCCTTTCATGTACAAGTATTGCAACTGAGACTGAGAGACAAAGGAGATCCCATTGAACTTTCCTTGATTGAATGAAGGCTAGCTGACTTCGATACTGAATGAACTCGCTTGCTGGAGAACTGATGAGAGACATAGTCGATGTCAATATAGCTGTAATTTCACACTTGAGCTTTTCCCTTCGAAGAGTTGATCTTTCATTTCAAAAGTGGTATCTCCTCAATGGAGAAATGATGCTAGCCCTTTTTCCTTCGATGATAGAGATTGAAATGGATAAAGTGGATTCTCCCTAATGGTGAAATGAGACTGATTTCTAGATTTCACTGATTTCAGTGATTGAACTTATGGCAACTAGCGAGCAATCTTACTCAATAGGGGCTTTCCTAAAAGCCTTCCTTCTTGCTTGCTTGCGAGAAGGCTTTCTTGCGTTCTTGCTTAGCTTATTTCAAAGGAGAGCCAATGGACCAATAAGCTAGCTGTCCCAACCAAGACAAGAGCTAGCCTCTTATCTTAAAGGCTATCGATTTCCTCCTTGAGGAGCAAGGAAGATCAGAGGTCACACTGGAAAGCTATCAACTAACCTGTAAGAAGACTCTTTCTTGGGGCTTTTTCTTAGTTCGTTAGGTAGTTGCCTAGAGCTATTAACTAGATCGAAAGGGGAATAACGACCAGTCTTCCTAGCGATGTACAATTCTTTTGGTATATAAATCTCGATGTCTAGGTCAATTCAATATCGAACAGAAAGGTAGCAATTCTTTTGGCGCAGTCTTTTGGTATATGCAATTGAGAAGCCAAAGTCAGATAGAAGGGCTTGCCTTCCGCACTTTCGTATACCAAATACGAATTGAGAAGTGACTTTGTACAAAAGTACATTGTACCATCAGTCAATCAAATTTCTCCTATCCATTTAGAACCTTGAATTGGTCAAAATACGTGGACTTTCTTACTTTTCGTGGAGGATTAGACCCCGTAACTAGAGGTCTATGGCTAACCGATACTGCACACCATCATTTAGCTATTGCAATTCTTTTTCTGATAGCGGGTCACATGTATAGGACCAACTTGGGCATGGTCTAAAAGATATTTTAGAAGCTTATAAAGGTCCATTTATGGGCCAGGGCCATAAAGGCCTATATGAGATCCTAACAACGTCGTGGCATGCTCAATTATCTCTTAACCTAGCAATGTTAGGCTCTTTAACCATTGTTGTAGCTCACCATATGTATGCCATGCCCCCTTATCCATATCTAGCTACTGACTATGGTACACAACTGTTATTGTTCACACATCATATGTGGATTGGTGGATTTCTCATAGTTGGTGCTGCTACGCATGCAACCATTTTTATGGTAAGAGACTATGATCCAACTACTCGATACAACGATCTATTAGATCATGTTCTTAGGCATCGCGATGCAATCATATCACATCTCAACTGGGCACGTATATTTCTAGGCTTTCACAGTTTTGGTTTGTATATTCATAATGATACCATGAGCGCTTTAGGGCGTCCTCAAGATATGTTTTCAGATACTGCTATCCAATTACAACCCGTCTTTGCTCAATGGATACAAAACACCCACGCTTTAGCACCTGGTGCAACAGCAAGCACCAGTTTAACTTGGGGGGGGGGGGTGATTTAGTAGCAATGGGTGGCAAGGTAGCTTTGTTACCTATTCCATTAGGAACCGCGGATTTTTTAGTACATCACATTCATGCATTTACGATTCATGTGACGGTATTGATACTTCTGAAAGGTGTTTTATTTGCTCGTAGCTCCCGTTTGATACCGGATAAAGCAAATCTTGGGTTTCGTTTTCCTTGTGATGGGCCTGGAAGGGGGGGGGGGGCATGTCAAGTATCAACTTGGGACCATGTCTTCTTAGGACTATTCTGGATGTACAATTCAATTTCATTAGTCGTATTTCATTTCAGTTGGAAAATGCAGTCAGATGTTTGGGGCAGTATAAGCGATCAAGGAGTAGTAACTCATATCACGGGAGGAAACTTTGCGCAGAGTTCTATTACTATTAATGGGTGGCTCCGCGATTTCTTATGGGCACAGGCATCCCAGGTAATTCAGTCTTATGGTTGGTCATCAAGGACAGGAAAAGTCTTAAGGTTTTAACCCCCCAAGCCAATGGGATCGCCATGACCTGCCTTAACGGAGCTCCAATCAGTCGCTACTCGCGAGGGGTAGTACCGTCGATTGGTCTACTCACTACCTACCCAATAACCGCTCCTCGGACGGAGCCATACCTGTGTTACCAAAACTTGCTAGCCGACAAAGGTCGAACTTTCTTACTTCTTTATTGAAAGCGAAAGAGAAAACTGACTTACTGAACTTTTTTATTGAAAGGGTATAACTAATTGGCTGGCACCTTACGAAGTAGTATACTTCTTTTTTTAGTAGTAGGAGGCTTCACATACTCTTACTACTCGAGAGATAGGGTAGCACCCCCCCATCCCGAAGTGACGAAGATGAAAAGTGCTTTTGCTAACTCTTTCTCGTCTTCAAAAAAGTATCAAAAT